>CM062804.1:302908119-305308119 GCA_031772625.1 Pinus tabuliformis | reverse complement strand
TCGTGGCACTATGTTATGAAACCAACTCACAAAAAGATAGAAAAGATAGGTCAACAACTTAAAAATCAGCCTCTTCGAGGGGGCAACCTACTTTACATTACACAAATGAACAATTCTTGGATGATACAAATGAAAAGACCTCCTTTCTATATATAGGAGTGATCTGAATTGGATCCATAGAAAGACTGTCGAGAGCCATGATTGAATCAGGTCAAACAAATCTCTAAAGAAATCCAAAACAATATCAAACGCACCCTAAACTAGTGGCCACGGCAACCGCCATGGAATGAAGAGGACCTCAGTCAAAGCGCATTGACCGAGGCCCATGGAGACCACGCAGGAGGTTAAAGTAGCCCTTGGGAGCCATGGAATGGGAAAAGGATGAGGTTTTTGATGAATAGGGCCCTGAAGGGGGGAGCCCGAGCACTCAGTCACATTGGGAGCTAGGAAACCGCAGGTGGAAAAAGTGAAAAATGATAACGTACGAAGGCGGGACCCACGTGCTAGAAAATAGGTGGTATTGATCAAGGTGCCCTTAAATGGTAAGAGGTTTTGGATAGGAGTGGAGCGGTTCCATACACTGATTGACGTGTCGTAGGCGGAGGTGAGAGAAAACCGCCATTGATCGCGCGCTATTGGTCGAGCAAGTCAACCACATGAAATGTGCATATGGTGTTAGATATGGAGGGCATAGATCGGATGGCTGAGATTGCACCCGATGGAAAGAAGTGGAATCAACAGCGAATCAATCCAAGCTCTAAAGGGATTTGGAATCCATTTGACTACCACAGTGGAGGAAGAACACATCCACCGCATAACTGAAGAAACAAACTGATGAAACATGTTGGCGCCATTTAGAGGAGGACAACTGGCCACTCCCTAAGCGTTCATGATGACGCCGAACATAAGGAACTCCAAGCGCGGCTACAGAAGGTGAATCGACACAAGCGGAAGAGGAACCAAACAAGCATAGGGATCGAATGGCTAAAGCGATGAACAAAGACAGTCGAATCAATTAGAGTTAGATTGGAGTCCAAGCAACCAAGAGAGACAGTGAACAGTGAACCCTGAGAGGAGGACTAAACACAGAGAACAATAAAGCTAATCATAAGAGATAGAGGGTCGAGCTGACTAGAGGTGGCATCGAGCACTAGAGAGCTTGAAGATTCAAGCCTTCCCATAGAGGAATCTGTCTGGACTGAGCATCACATTTGGCTCTTTCCACTATAGACCAAGGGTCATAGAGCTGGTAGGAAGAAGAGGAGTCTGTGTACTCCAAGTGGCTTGGGGAATCCAAGAACCACCCTGCCAAGCAAAAATCTGCTTCAAGAGAACTCACATTGAGTCCCTATATTGTAATTTCTCTACTGAAAGACATAATAAAACAAGGCCACCATTGAAGCTAGACCGGAGACGTAGCCGTGGAGAATAGGGTGAATTATTTATTAAAATTTCTTGTGTCTTTATGATTTCTTACTGTATTTCTCTGTTGTCTTTCCATTTTATTTGTCTGTGTATTGGCAATCTCATCGATCCATTGTTTCAATAACATAGAACACACACCAGCACATGAGTCTGTAATACCTTAGTTTAATAAATCTTTAATTGATGGCACTCATAGGGTCAATATCAGATCAAGTGGTATCAGAGCTCAAGGTTGTAAGGTTAGACAAGCTTGTGTTGGTATAGCTATGAATGCTAACAAGATCAAAGCTCAAATTAGGAGAAGGAGAGTTGGTGGAAACTAATCCTGAAATTGGAAGAATCTATCCTCAAAATAGCATGTTAGAAGAAGGTCATGTGGGGCTAGACCCTCAATTCATAGAGATTTTCCTAGCTATAAAGTCTATGGTTGAAGAAATGTACAGAGACTTTAGAAAGCAAAAGGTGGAAGGTGCATCAGGCTCCAAGCAAGAGAAAGAAGAAGATGAGTCTCACTTCCATGACAACTCCAAAGGAAAGCGGAAAGAGGAAAACTTTCTCACACCTCTTAATAGCCCTGTACATGATAAGAAAGCATCTTTGATTAAGTTAGATGTGAAATTTGATTTGCCCATATATGATGGAGAGATAAATGTTGAAAAATTGGACAATTGGATTAGACAAATTGACGTGTATTGCAGGGTACAGAACATAAACTCAGACAAGAGTAAGATTTAGCTGGCAAGCCTACGCCTAGGAGGCACTGCCTTGGTTTGGTTGGAAGGTAGAACCCAATCTAATATGAAAAGACATGGTAAGACCATCTCTGTTTGGATTGGCTTTGTTTCTGCTATCAAAAAGTAGTTCTATTGCTGGGTCCCTATAATACTAGTGATTACCCCATTACTATTGTAGTTGTATCCCTTATTAATATTTTTGTGCCCCTATTGTCCCCATATTGTTACTACTGTGACCCATATAAACCCTCTATTGTTATTTTTGTGGCTTTATATTATTATTGTTAGGTCGGCCGGGTTATATTGTACTCCTTAGACTCCTATATATAGAAAGGAGGCTTTGTCAATTGAATCATCGAAGAATTGTTCAATTATGTAATGTAAAGGAGGTTGCCCCCTCAAAGAGGCTGAATTATAAGGTGTTGATCTATCTTTTCTATCTTTTTGTGAGATGGTTTCATAACATTTGGTATCAGAGCTTTGGATTCTGGGGTTTCGCTGCTCCAAATAGGTCATCGTGGAATTTTCGCTATAGATTTTTTATCTACGACGTTTCAGAAGCTAAAAAAAAACCCATTCGAGAAGACATCGTGTTGAACCTCGTGTCCAGATTTTAGAGCTTTTCACGCTACATTTGTGGAGATATGATCTAAGGAAGTTGGTCTTTTTGCAAACTGCTAAATTACATTCGAAACAGGTGACCTGGGGAAAGTCGTCATAACTCTTTCTCTGAGCTTCAGATTGAAATTTCATAAGAAGGTATAGAAAAAGGATGGAATGTAGTTTCTTGTATATATTTTTTAGAGCCAAAGGTAGAAACAATGACTCGTTGCACGTCGTACAAGTTTTCTCTACTGAACTAGTCTATAATCAGGTCACTGTGGGATATTTCACATAACTTTTCCTTGGAGAATCCAATTTGGATAATACTGGTGGCATTAGAAAGAGGACGCATAGGGCTACTACAGGTCACAATTTTAGAACGGGATGATTGGAAAGTACAATGATACATTAGAGGAAATATCGAGATCCTACAAAGTGAAAAACGATGTGTAGATTTTTTAAAATTTTTGCTTAAGCTTGGTTTGAAAATTTATTTTGAAGAAATTCGAAGGGCATAGTAGAGCATTATTATCGATAACTGATGTCCCAAGGAAATAAAATGCAAACACCTAGTAAGCAACCTGAAAGCTCTAGCATGACTCATTAAGAAGAGGAAGAAATGCTACATGATATATCAAAATTACAAGACCAAGTGCAACAAATGTCACTCTCACAAAAGCTAACAGAAGCTAAGATAAATGGCGTGGAATTTAAGATAAAGGGCATGGAAGATAAGATGGACGATTTGAAGATATATTCGAAGACAGATTTGAAGAGAGACATGGCAGATTTGAAGACAAATTTGACAAATTTTCTACAATAAATGATTACTAATGGTGAAAAGGTAGTAAAGGATACCCATGATGCGAACAAAAGAAATGTTTATCATGATTTCATAGACTCTAATGTGGGATTGAAGGCCCACCATATTCCAAAAATTGATATGAGGAAGTTCGATGGCAAGCATCCCGCAACATGGATATTACAAATGAAGCAATTTTTCGATCTCAATAATGTGTAAAACACACAAAAGGTACGTGTTGCAACTTTATATTTGGAACCAACTCATTTTGTATGGTATCAATGCCTTTGCTCCACAAATTATCACTTGGGCAATTTTTACGGAAGAATTGACAGCACATTATGAGGATACAAAAAGCAACACTTTTTTTAGCCAATTGATAAGTCTCAAACAAAAGGGTTCAATAATGGAGCACATTGTGGAGTTCCAAAAATTGAACATAAGGGTAAAAGATATTCCAGAGGAGCATAGGATTCATGTGTTCATAGGGATTTTAAAAGATAATATCCAACATGATGTTCGCCTTTAGGACCCTGATTCATTAGAGAAGGCATTCAGGTTAGCAAGAAAAATGGAAAGCAAAATTATGAAAACCAGGAAGCATACCACTCACAACTATAAAGATGGAAGTGTTGTTGCCCCTAGTTTTCCACAACCTATAAGGTTGACACAACAAAAATTGGAAGAAAAAATAGCAAAAGGGATTTGTTACAGCTGTGATAGCAAATACACTAAAGGTCGTAAGTGTGCTGAGAAGAAATTATTCTACATAGATTGTGAAGAGGAAGAAGAAAAGGAGCAAGAAAGGTCAAAAGAAGAGGATATACTCTAGGAACAAAGCCTAGATAAAGAAGAAATGAATCTGACCATATCTTGTAATGCATTGGTAGGAATTACAACTCCTCAAACCATCAAGATAGAAAGACAAATCAAGAAGAAAAAGGTAATAGTGTTGATTGATTCAGGAAGTACCCACAATTTTATTCATTGTACGGTAGAAAAAGAATTGAATTGCTTCTTATATCCAGCACCAGAGTGTCAAGTGATGGTTGCAAATGGAGGAACAATCAATTTCTCTAGAAAGAGCTATCCATGGGAAAATATGTATTGACTAGCCCTATGCTTTCCATTCCAATGGGAGGTGCTGATGTTGTACTAAGAGTCCAATGGCTACAATCCTTGGGTACAATAAATTTTAATTTTCAAGAACCTTTCATGAAATTTTCTGTGGAAGGAAAGGAAGTGGAATTAAGGGATATTGCATGGATATCGGGAAAGATAATCAGCTCTAACGGTATGACAAAGCTTCTAAAAAAGGAAAAAAGAGATGTAATTGCACAATTATGTTCGCTAGATGTTTCCACATTGGAACCATCTATTTCTCCAGATCTCCAAGAAGTCTTGGAAAATCATTCCAATGTATTTGAGACTCCCAAAGGTCTCCCACCTATTCGTGATCATGATCATGCTATTCATCTAATTCCAAGAAGTGTTCCTCCAATCATCAGGCCGTATAGATATCCCTATGCCCAAAAGAGTGAAATTGAACGTATGGTTGCAGAAATGCTAGAGGCTAGTATAATTCAACCGAGTCAAAGTTCTTTCTCTACTCCAGTAGTATTGGTGCACAAGAAGGATGGATCATGGCACATGTGTCTGGATTATAGGGAGCTCAACAAGCTCACTATTAAAGATAATTTTCCCATTCCTGTCATTGATGAATTACTAGATGAATTGCATGGATCAATTTACTTCACCAAGTTGGATCTTTGTTCAGGATATCATCAAATCAGAATGAAGACTGAAGACATTCCGAAAACAGCGTTTAGAACTCATGAGGGTCATTATGAATTTTTGGTCATGCCTTTTGGCCTTACCAATGCACCTTCAACATTTCAAGGTTTGATGAATTACATTTTCAAACCATTCCTTAGAAAATTTGTGTTAGTATTTTTTGATGATATACTAATCTACAGCAAGTCTTGGAACGATCATGTTGAACATGTTGATAGGGTGCTACAACTATTGGAGGAGAAACAATTATATGCAAAAAGATCCAAATGTTTCTTTGGAGTACAAGAGGTGCAATATATGGGTCATATTGTATCTCATGGAGTTAATGTAGAACCTAGAAAAATTAAAGCCAATAAGGAATGGAAAACCCCCACATTCATAAAGCATCTATGAGGATTTCTCGGGTTGACAGGGTATTCTTGCAAGTTTGTTAAGAATTATGGGAGAATAGCAGCACCTATAACAACACTATTAAAGGAAGATGCATTTTCATGGACTCCATAAGCAATAAAGGTCATCAAACATCTTAAAGAGGCAATGTGCCAAGCACCACTCTTAGCTACACCAGACTTCACAAAAACCTTTATTGTGGAATGTGATGCTTCAAGAAATGGAATTGGTGCTATTTTAATGCAAGATGAAAGACCCATTGCTCTTGAAAGTCATACAATCAAGGGAAAGTTTTTACACAAAGCTATTTATGAGATGGAAATGTTGGCAATACTCCATGCACTTAAGAAATGGTGACCCTACCTAATGGGAAGACACTTCAAGGTAAAAACGGATCATGATAGCCTTAAATACATTTTAGAACAAAGATTATCCTCTAAAGAGAAACAAAAGTGGGTCACAAAGATGTTGGGTTATGACTTTGAAATCATCTACAAAAAAGGGAAGCAAAATGTGGTGGCAGATGCACTCTCAAGAAAGGGTGAGGATGTGGAAGCATTGTTGTGCATCATTTCTATTATCCATCCAAATTGGATAAACGAAGCAAGGGAGGAATGGAAGAATGACGAAGAAGTGTGGGAACTTATTCCAAAGTTACAACAAGATTCTAGTATGTTTGATACATTTAGTTGGAAAAATGATTCATTATGGTACAAAGATCGCTTATACCTCTGTAAGAATTCCCAACTAAAACAAAAGATTCTTATGGAAATGCACACTTCTCCCTTAGGAGGGCACTCAGGATTTTTAAAAACTTACCACAGGGTTAAGAAGGAATTTTTTTTGGATGGCCTTAAATCAGATATTCAAAATTTTGTGGCAGAATGTTTGCTTTGCCAACAAAATAGAGTTGAAACAATTAAGACACCGGGTCTGTTACAACCATTATCCATTCCAAGCCAACATTGGGAGGAGGTTTCAATGGATTTTATCACAGGTTTACCCAAGTCTGAGGGAAAGAGTGTCATCATGGTGGTAGTTGACAGACTTACCAAGTATGCACACTTTTGTGCATTATCACATCCATTTAAAGCCAGTACAGTTTCTATTACATTTATGGAAATAATGCAAAAGCTACATGGAAACCCAAAGATTATTGTAAGTGATAGAGATCCCATTTTCAATGGAAATTTTTGGACATAATTATTTTCTTGCCTTGGTACTCAGTTAGCTCATAGCTCATCTTAACATCCTCAATCTGATGGGCAAACTGAGATAGTAAACAAATATTTAGAAGGATATCTCCATTGCTTTGTATCTGATAAATAGACACAATGGGTCAAATGGTTGCCTCTGGCTGAATGGTGGTATAACACTTCCTTCCATACAACAACAAAAATGACCCCAGTTATGGCACTTTATGGATATCAACCACCATCCATCACATCATATTTAAGAGAAAATTCTAAGGTTTAAGAAGTAGAACATCACATCGAACATCAACAACAAGTCCTCCAACTCTTAAAGGATAACCTCGTGTTGGCACAGAATAGAATGAAACAACAGGTAGATCAACATCGCAGTGAAAGAAGTTTGGTTGTAGGTGATTGGGTATTCCTATGGCTACAGCCATATAAGAAAATGTCCCTCAAGCAAGCTAAGAAGGATAATAAATTATCACCAAAATATTATGGTCCGTACAAGGTTTTTGCAAAAGATTGGTACTATGGCATACAAATTGGAGCTTCCCGCAACTTCTCGATTGCACCCAGTTTTCCATGTTTCACGTTTAAAGAAGGTTATAGGTGACAAGCTCCCAGTTCAAACAATATTGCCAGAACTTGACGAGGAAGGTAAAATTATATTGGAATCGGAAGCAGTCATAGAAATAAGAACTCAATAACTACGAAATCGATCAATTTTGGAGTATCTTATCAAGTGGAAGAACTTATTTCCTGAAGATTCCACATAAGGGGATGAGAATTTTATACAGAAGCATCCATAACTACTCAAGCGTTGAGGACAACACTTTTTTGAAGGAGAGGGGCATGTTGGGTCCCTATAATACTAGTGATTACCCCATTACTATTGTAGTTGTATCCCTTATTAATATTGTTGTGCCTATTGTCCCCATATTGTTATTATTGTGCCTCATAGAATCCCTCTATTGTTATTTTTGTGGCTTTATATTATTATTTTTAGGTCGGCTGGGTTATATTGTACTCCGTAGACTCCTATATATAGAAAGGAGGTTTTGTCATTTGAATCATTGAAGAATTGTTCAATAATGTAATCTAAAGGAGGTTTCCCCCTCGAAGAGGCTGAATTATAAGGCGTTGATCTATCCTTTCTATCTTTTTGTGAGCTGGTTTCATAACATCTATCCATTGGCCTACATGCAGCAGGCCATGATGAGTTGGAAAACTCTTTGGAAATTGAAGGGGAAAAGTGTTCAAGGATATACTCAAGAGTTTAGAAAGAGAGCATTGACATTGGGTATCTCACTAGACTCACCAGAGACTCTTTTGAAGTACATTGGTGGTCTACACAGCTACACGAGGCATACCATCCTGATGTTTAATCCCACTAGTATAGATGAGGTATCTGTACAAACTACTCATCTAGAGGCTAAAGGAAAGAATGGCAATCCAGAAGTTGGGGGACCATCCCAACACAATGTAAGCAAGAGCAAGGAGAAAAGAAAACAGAAGTGGAAAGCAAGGAAGGCTAACACTGCACAAAAAGCCAAAGCTTCATGCACCCACTGTAAAAAGAAGGGGCATGATGATGAGCATTGTTGGATTTTGTATCCAGAGCTGAGACCTAAGAAGTCCGAGGGAAGGAAGAAGAAGACAGTTGTAGCTATTCAGAGAGATTTGGGGTCAGACTTGAGAGATGAAATAACTATAGAAGCGCAGGTATAAGAGGTAAGAATTCTGAAGCATCTACTAGTAATTCTTCTCAATCTGTTATTGATGAATAAAATGAGAGAAAAACGCATGAGGTTTTCCATATTCGAGTTATTTCCAAAAATCAAAAGATTGATACTTTGTTTGATAGTGACTCTCAAGTAAATTTGATTTCTGAAGAAATTGTAAAGAAATTTGGATTAGCAACTACACCTCACAAGAAACCATACCCATTAGGATGGTTGAATGATAAAGCACAACTACAAGTGACTAGACAGTGCAAAGTCAAGTTTTCTTTTGGGTCAGCATTTGTAGATGAGGTTGAGTTAGACATAATTCCTTTGGATATATGTGGAATTGTTTTAGGAAGTCCTTACATGTATGATAGAAAGACTATTTTCTATAGAGCTGAGAACAAGTATCTACTGGTTAATGATGGAATTGAATACTTTGTAAGATCTCATAAGCTCAAGAATAATTATACTCTCATAAACTCAGGATGGATGAAAAGAATGATTAATTCATGCAAACAAGTCTTACTGATGGTTGTAAAGCAAAACAAACCTGATAAAACCAATGTATTTGAGGGATATAATGTTGAACAACAGGCTGATATGGAAAAGGTTGTTTCAGAGTATGATGTCTTGTTTCAAGAACCTAAATGTCTGCCACCCAAAAAGGGAATAGTACATGATATTATTTTGCAGCAAGATGTTCCATTACCTAACATTGGGATGTACAGGTTGTCTGCTTTAGAGAATGTTGAAATCAAGAAGCAGGTGCAGGAGTTTCTTGAGAAGGGCTACATTAGGCCTAGCACATCACCATGTGGGTCACCAATTGTTTTGGTGAGAAAGAAAGATGGCTCTTGGAGAATGTGCATTAATTACCGAGCACTGAATAAGAAAAAAATCGAAAATCGTTATCCCCTTCCTCGCATAGATGATCTTCTAGATCAATTAAAAGAAGTTGTTTATTTCACCAAGCTGGATTTGCACAATGGATACCCTCAGCTCAGAGTTATAGAGCAAGATGCATGGAATATTTCTTTCAAAACAAAGAAGGGATTGTATGAATGGCTGGTTATGCCTTTTGGCTTAACTAATTCTCCTGCTACTTTCATGAGATTAATGAATGATGTGCTCAGACCTTTTCTTGATGATTTTGTTATTGTGTATCTGGATAACATTCTGATTTTTAGTAAAATGTGGGAAGAACATTTAAAGGATGTTAAGCGGACATTAGATGTTTTGAAAAGAGAAAAACTTTATGTTAAGCTCTCAAAATGTGAATTTGGCAAAACATCTTTAAACTACTTGGGTCATATAGTAGGGGAGGTGAATTGAAAATAGATCCCTCTAAAGTGGCATTCATTGTGAACTAGCCTAAACCCAGGTCTGCTACAGAAGTGAGAAGCTTCCTAGGAGTAGCACAATATTGGAGGAAGTTAATTTCTAACTTCTCCTCGATTGCAACTCCCTTACATGCTTTAATCGGATTGAATAAGGTGTTTCAGTGGGGATTAAAACATTAGAAAGCATTCGACACCTTGAAAGAGAAAATCAATGCAGCACCTGTACTAGCACTGCCAAATTTACAAAGACCATTTGAGATCCAAGCTAATGCTAGTGACTAAGCCATGCGAGCAATGTTGACACAACACGACAAATCCATATGTTATCATTCTGAGTCTTTTAATCCTGCAGTAGTTAACTATCATATATATGATAAAGAATTGTATGCATTAGTTCAGAGTGTGAGAAAGTGGAAACATTACTTAATGGGCAAAGAGACAGTAATACATACTAATCATCAACCACTTGAATATCTACACTCCCAAACTAAGTTGCAACAATCAAGACACTACAAATGGATGGGTTTTCTATAACAGTTTCACTTAGTCATCAGATATAAAAAGGGCATACATAACAAGGTTGTAGACATGTTATCTAGACCCATTATAAATGCATCTACCATACGTAAGCATAATTCTGTGCTACATGAAAGCTACATAGAACATATGCTCAGGATATGGATTTTAAAGATGTATATGGAACTTTGAGTAGAAGAATTGGACTATCATATAAAGGACCGACTCTTATACCATTGTGGGAAACTCTGCATTCCACAAACTGAGAGGATAAAGATAATTAGGGAAGCACGTACTTCTATGATATCGGGTTACTTTGGGGTAAGCAAAACAGTTAAATAGTTGTAAATATTCTGTTATTGGCCGAAAATAGTTTCTAGATCGGTAAGAGGGTGTGCCATGTGTGCTCAAAGTAAGCCAAACAATAGAAAACTAGGCTTGTACACAAAATTTCCAGTTCCTTCTCACCCTTGGGAAAGAGTTTCCATGGATTTTGTTGGAGGACTGCCTAAATCTAGGAAAGGTCATGATTATCTATATGTTGTCGTGGATAAGTTCAGCAAAATGTGTATTTTGATACCTTGTAGTAAACAAATCACAATTAAACAGACTGCAAAATTGTTCTTTGAACATGTATGGGTTCATTTTGGATTACCCACTTCCATTGTATCTGATCGAGACACCCGATTTGTGGGGAAGATTTGGTCTAGTCTGTGGGAACTGATGGACACCAAATTAAAGAAAAGCACAACTTTTCATCCAGAAACAGATGGCCAGATAGAAGTAGTAAACAAGACTGTGATCTAGTTACTGAGAGGATATTGCAGTAAACATCCTAAGCTCTGGGATGAACACTTGTGTTATGTGCAGCATGCTTACAACAGAGCCAAACACTCTTCTACACAGAGATCTCCTTTCGAGACCTGCTTTGGTTTCACAGCAAGGTCTCCTTTGGATTTTTTTCTTTGTTAAATACACCATGGTTGATGGACACAGTGATGTGGACAAGGCAACCAGGTTCATTGAACAAATCCAGGAGATCCATCAGGCAGTACAGAAACAACTGGAAAAGAGCCAAGCCAAGTACAAGGCTAGGAATGATAAGCATCAGATGGAGCATAGTTTTCAAGTTGGAGACCAATTCTGGCTGTATATCCGCAAGGACATGATGCAAGGTGAAGGTAAAAAGCTAAAGCCTATCAGGTATGGACCTTTTAGGATACTTGAGAAAATTGGTGAAAATGTGTTTCACCTTGTTCTACAGCTTACATGCACATGTACTAAGTCGTAAATGCAGACTTCTTGATATTGTTTGAACCTTCAATGGTTGAGGACACTGAAGAGCAAAGTCAATTGCCTTCTATTGATGACCTACTACCTGAATACCTCAATGAGTTGCAAGAAGACACCGTGTCAGACAGGAAGGTGAGGACAATGCATAGGGTAGATGTTGAGTACCTCAGGATTGGGCTCAAAGGTTCAAAGTTGAGAAGTGCAAAGTGGATTGAGATTGGAAAAGTGAAGAAATAGTATCCTCACTTAGTCAATGCTTGAAAGACAACTTTTGGTGGTCCAAAAGCTTTTTCAGTAGGGAGGCCATGATCCGAATTCGATCCATAGAAATATTGTCGAGAACCTTGACTGAATTAGGTCTAACAAATCTCTAAAGAAATCCAAAATAGTATAAAAAACACCCTGAACCAATAGCCATGGTAGCTGATGTAGAACGACGAGGACCTCAGTCAAAGCGCACTGACCAAGGCCCATGGCGACCGCACAGGAGGCCAAAGTAGCCGCTGGGAGTGCTGGAATGGGAAAAGGACGAGGTTAATCATTCATTGCTACGAAAATAGGAACCTGAAGGAAGGGGGCCGAGCACTCGGCCACATCGAGAGCCAGGAAACCACAGGTAGAAAAAGCGAAAAATAGTAATGTAGGAAGGTGGGACCCACACGCTGGAAAACTAGTGGTATTGATCGGGGTGCCCTTAAATGGTAAGAGGTTTTGGACAAGAGTGGAGTGATTCCATACACCGATCGACGTGTGGCAATCGGAGGTGAGAGAAAACCACTGTTGATCGCGCACTATCAGTCGAGCAAGTCAATCACGCAAAACATGCGTATGGCGTTGGATCTAGAGGGCCTAGATTGGACGGTTGAGATTGCACCTGATGGAAAGAAGAGGAATCGATATGGAATTAAGCCACATTATAAAGGGATTTGGAATCCATTTGACCGCCATGGTGGAGGAAGAACACATCCAAGGCGTAACTGAAGAAACAAACAGACAAAGCATGTTGGTGCCATTTAGAGGAGGACAACTGGTGACTACCTGAGCATTCATGATGACACCGAATGCAGGGAACTCCAAGAGCAGTTGTAGAAGCTGAATCGACACAGGCAGAAGAGGAACTGAACAAGCATAGGGATCGAATGGATAAAGCTGTGAACAGATATGATCGAATTAGTTAGAGTTAGATTGGAGTCCAAGCGACCAAGAAAGACGGTGAATAGTGAACCCTGAGAGGAGGACTGAACATAGAGAACAATAAAGCTAAGCAGAAGAGACAGAGGGCTGAGCTGACCAGAGGTGGCATCGATCACTATAGAGCTTGAAGATACAAGCCTTCACATAGAGGAATCTGTCTGGACTGAGCATCACATTTGGCTCTTTCCACTGTAGACCAAGGGTCACAAAGCTGGTAGGAAGAAGAAGAGTCTGTGTACTCCAAGTGGCTTGGGTAATCCAAGAACCACACTACGGCGAAAAAATCAGCTTTAGGAGAACCCACATTGAGTCCCTGTATTGTAATTTCTTTGCTGAAAGACACAATAAAACAAGGCCACCACTGAAGCTGGATTGGAGACGTAGCCCTAGAGAATAGGGTGAACTCCTTATTAAAATTGCTTGGGTCTTTATGATTGCTTACTGTATTTCTCTGCTATCTTTCCATTTTATTTGTTTGGGTATCGGCAATCTGATCTATCCGTTGTTTCAATGACACAGAACACACACCAGCACATGAGTCTGTAATACCTTAGTTCAATAAATCTTTAACTGATGGCACTCATAAGGTAAATATTAGATCAAGGAGTCTAAGGGGTCACAATATAATCAAATACGACATAAAAATAGTAATATAAGGGCACGACAGTAACAATAATGGGCTTCTATGGGGGGCAGTAATAACAATATGGGGAAAATAGGGGGAAACAAATGACAAGACCTCAACAATACGAAGATAGAAGAAACATCAAAAGAAGAGGATATCCAGTAAGATATTACATTCACAAAAATATAAAAGATATAGATCAATGACTTAAACATCAGCCTCTTTGAGGGGAAAACATCCTTTACGTTACACAAATGAACAATTCTTGGATGATACAAATGAAAAGACTCTTTTCTATATATAGGAGTCTAAGCGGTCACAATAAAATCAAAGTCGACATAACAATAATAATTTAATGGCACAATAATAACAATATGGGGAAAATAGGGGGAAACAAATGACAAGACCACAACAATTGGAAGATAGAAGAAACATCAAAAGAAGAGGATATTGACACCATAACAATTGGAAGAAAAAAGAGCAAAATGGATTTGTTATAGTTGTGATAGAAAATAAAATGAAGGTTATAATTGTGCCGAGAAGAAATTATTTTACATAGATTGTGAAGAGAAGGAAGAAATGGAACAATAAATGTCAAAAGAAGAGGATATACAATCCATCTAGCTTTGCTTCTTGGAAACAATTCCTTCAATTTTCTCCAATTCATTTCCTCCACTTTGAGTCGTAGTGTCCCAGTCTCTCTTTTCTTCCTTGGTCAATCATCCTTTCCACAAATCTATTATTCCTCTGTAATCTTGATCCTTTCTCTATGTCTCTCTCTCCTTCATGAGTAATATTTCTAATCTTCTTACATGGCTATAATTTTTCTTAAAACCACTTCCTTCCCTATGTATTCGCAAGGAGAATACTATAGCTATGAAACTTCTTATACATATTTATATATTATAAACATAATCTTTTTGTTACCTCATAAAACAAAAGGGATTTGATAAAAATATATAAATTACAAAGCTCACAATTGCACCTTTGCAGATATATATAGATGATGACTAAGGAATTGATGAAAACAAAAAAATGATGCTCGAAATTTCAAGAGGAACCTGAACTCTCAGAAATGATTTCACAAATGACCTTTTTATAACCATACCCGTACATGATTGTGAATATATATAAAAAAAAAAAATCATTAAATATGATGATTGTTTTAATTAGTATAAGCCTTATCCACTAGCTAAATGTACATGCCTTATAATAATTCATGTTATTATTAAATGGATTTAGTTCAAATCATAATAAATGTGTGGAACAAGAGACCCTCTCAATGCAAAGTATTCAATTTTAACCCTTGACCTCTTACAACAAAACACATGCTCCTAACTATTAGGCCATATGTTTGTGTCTGTTGAGAGAGAGAGAGAGGTACTATTTTTTGAATTAATTAATTATGTTTGGTTTGAGTTAAATATGGTGTCATACCAGAATGACCTTGTTAATGATTTTCGATTCTTGCAAGAAACGTAATGCGATGGATTTAAGAGATGTGAAGGGATAGAGAATTGGATGAAATATATTTTGATTTTGAATGTCATGAGAAATGAAATCAACTAAAGCTATGCTATAAGTGGTATTTTGAAGTTAAACTCAAATTTTGACTTAGTTTTTTTATTAAATATGTGGAAATACTACTGGAACATGGTTTTGGAAATTTAGATATTGAGGGTTATGGAACCAAACCCTCCCAAAGTTAGGGAGTAACTAAGGCTATTCCTAAATGGTTGGGAGTATAAATATCCAATATTGGATTTTGGGTAGCTTGAGGCACTTGATAATGAAGTAGACTTTTCTCAACTAGCTAAATATAAGAGGACATAAGATAACCTTACAAGATGTATCTTACTATAGTAATCCCTAAATTCTAAATAAAAAATATATATATTTATACAATTAATTTTCAAGGTTACAAATTTAAATTTTATATTGGAAACATAAATGTTTTATGATTCTATTACTGTAATGCTATAATGGAATAAGAATTTAGAAATATGAAACATTGTATTAAATTGAAACAATGGTGTGTGTGTGTGTCATTCTTCTAATTAAAATGTGGTATTGTAACATACCCCGACAACCTCACATGAACATGCGGGGAGTTAGATTTTTATTTAAGCAAATTATCCAAATTACTATTCCACATTCCTCATTAACCATTAGATAGAATGTTCACTAGTACATAAAGTAACTTTCAATAGAAGAGAGTAAGTTACATAACCATTATCAACCATTCTTGTAGTACCATTGTAGTATATTAACATAAATTGTCTGATGAACCGTGCATCCATTTCATGATTTCCTTAACCAGATTATTTAATCACATACTTGACATTATTAATATCACATCAAATAAGGAATCAGCATCGTCAAACTGACATAGTAAGCAATCACATCATTGAACACCAATATACCCTCGAAACCCCGTAGGGTGAAAACCAACAACCGTTTAATTTTATTATTAAATACTCACGAATGTGTTCACCCATCACTTAATGGCTTATAAGGGAGTCCATCCCTTAACCATTCCCACAAAATATTACAATGGAATATCATTAAAATCAAACATACCTAGCTAAAAGCTATTACAATGATCATGAAATTGTTTACCCACAAATGACCACTCTCTAGATCCTTGTGGCATGATTGTTCCATTAGTGGGCCATCCTGTAGGTCGTACTCATCTGCATTGACCATTAATTTTTTACCTACCACCATGATAAACATAATCTATCCATTGCACAAGTCACCATCCTTTCCTGTCATTTCTATGATCAATAGGCTTTGATCACATGATTAGATAGAGTATAAATTAATCAACAATTAGTCTTTAAAAGTGACCCTTTAACATATATTCATGTGCATACATGATATATGAATAAAATAGCTGAACATGCTTATTCTAACAACGTTATACATGTTTAAACTGATAATTACCTAGCATGTGAAAATAATTACAACGTTACTATCATCATTCTCACACCGACACGCGTTCATATTCAAAGGAAAGCAATCTAACCATCCATTTCACTTTAAAATATACTAGAAACTTATCTTTGTTTTTAATGCATGTAATTAGTTAAAAACTTATTCGAAGAGAGCTAACCCCTTAGCATTTCTTTGTTCATGTAACTAAGTAACCTTTCCAATACAATAGATATTATTATAATACATAAAAATACATGCCCCCTTCTCAGGGAATGCTAATGTGATAGACATCATTATTGTGCTAGCAAATGCAAGTCCCTTCTCGAAAATTATCTTTACCAACATAGAGCTATTTACAAAATCTATTGTATGCACAAAGACATGCATTGCTCTAAAACAAAACTAATGTGTTAATCATTATTTATTGCATGTGGATATGTGTATTTTACAAGGGAAATCTAGAACATTTATTCCAAGTAACTACTTGTTTTACTTTCCATAATACTTATCCCTTTCAGGGCACAAATCCATATTTCTCCTTAAAATATCTAACACAATAGTTATATCTCCATACATGTAATCAACTATTGTTTCTATGCTTCAACATCTGTGTTCTTTTCGCATAGTTATTTTCAGAACCCATATTTCACTTTTGTATGTACCAGTTCTCATGCATTTGTTTTCATGAAAGTATCTTAATCAACCTTTCCTTTGGGCATAATTACTGAGATAGTCATAATGTTAAATTTTTATGCAATAAACCATGCAAATAAATCAAACTATCAAATTTACAACACAAAAGTCATTTATCTTTTTACCCATCAAAATATGTAACTTTTCCAAACCCGTGCAAAGGAACGTTTCGAAAGGAAATCTCACTTTCCAAGAAAATAATGCAATTCACTTTTCTCTTTTATTTTTCACCACCCATTAAATTATTTCAAAAGTTACCCTCTTTAATCTATATAACTTCAAAGAAAAGAACATGCATCCTATCTTTTCTTACATAAATTACATAAGAAATGTTATATAAAGACAAGAAAGTTTACATATCTTTTAATGTTGCAAATAACAATCTTTCTCTAGATATAGAAATATATCTTCTTTTCTAAGAAAAATAGTGTGAGCTGTCTTTATTCACAAAATCTCAAGAATTATTTTCCAAGAAAACTCACTAACTTAAATAATGTATTAAAATTCTTAACTCTACACCGAAAACATAGTCACATTTATTATCTACTAAGTGCATAACTATGAAATTTTTTAAGTAGATTAATGAGATAACTTATCTTTCCAAAGGTTGAGTCCTTGCCTACATTTTTAATGCCAACAATTCTTGGAGAAAGTGGTCAAGATGTGGCTCTTACTATCACTCCCTTTGTTTTCACAATTTATTTCACTCAGAATATGAAGAGTTCTCCAGTACTGCAAAACCTACTCAATTGGTACTGCTCTTATTTACCTATTTTATCATTTCCACCACCACGATCATATGCAGTTGAAATAGGTTCATATCCACAAAATGTTGGTATAGATGCAGTTGGAGTTCCCACACCAGGATACATATTAATATCCTCCTCTGGTTATTTATCAATACCTATTAGCATCAGAGGAATGCGCACCTCTGTTCATTCCATAACAACCCAATAACAAAACCTCTAAACACAGTTCTACATCCATCATATGCATATGAATGAGATACAACCATAGATCAAGAGCGAGTTATAAATAGAGTTCATAAGCATATCTAGGAAATTGTCGATGTTTTCCTTCGTATTCTTCACGTTTTATCCTCCTCAAATATGATTCAAAGTGGCAATTGTGGGGAGCATTATTCCAAGAAATTCACTACACAATCACAGTGCAGGTCACCCCATTACTATTACCTTCACCTCAACTATTTGTATCGCCCCCAAGAAAGGAAAATCAAATGATATGGTAAAGAAGGAATTAATTAGTTACAGACTTATTTAAAACTGATTCTTGATGGAGTGGTTAACCATACATTAGATTAGTAATGTTTTTACTCATAGTAGATACATAAGTTTCTTACGTGTTGGGATATTACATACTTCCCCCCTTAAAGAGAACACCATCCTCGATGTCCGTCTATCACTCGGACTTAATTGATACTCATTATATAAGAACTCAAACAATTGAAAACGAGATCCTTTCCCTTGAAAATGAAGCATTCCATTTCCAACCAATACCAATATGCAAAAAGAAATAATGTTGATCTATAGTCATAAGCATTTATAACGACAAAAATAACAAATTTGTACTTTCCATAACTTCTTCACTATTCAATTATATAGAATAAAAACAAAGTCTCTATACAAAATTAATGTTACTTACCAATTACTCTTATAAGTCATGGTCCCTTTTATGCAAGCATTTCAATAGTGATTGGATGACCCGTCAACACTCCATGGTAAGTAACCTATAATGTATGACTAACGAATTCAATCACATTAGTGACCACATTTTTAATGAAATGAAATACTTTTAACTATAAATCAATTATGCAATGTCAGGTGATATTTAAATCATAGTACCTTTACAAGTACTTAGAGAGAACTAACACTCTAATCATCAAAATGATAAATCAGTGCACTGCATGCACATTGTCTTAGCTCCTACTAAACACATCCAAACAATACTTATAAAAGTACCCAAAGAGCACCTAGTTCTCTAATCATCAAAATAGTCAATAACTGCACCAAGTGAAAATTGTCTTAGCCCCTACTAAGACATTCACAATATTAGTAATACAATAAAGGAACTAAAATTCCAATAACTCCTTACTGAGCACTAAACTCCTTTCGTGTTAAATTTGCATAACATATTTTACACAACTATATATAAAATTCATTTTTAACACAACAAATAACTAATTAATTAATGTGTTCTCCTATGAGAACCATAATAGCAAAGGAATGCTCTTCCTAGCCCATGGGAACTAGTTTCCACAACTAGATGGAGTCATTTTCACATCTAGACAATTTGTTTGATAGAGACCTTACCATATCTAACATGGAATTCCACTAGCCAACCAGCTGTAGAATTTTAATGACCACATAGGGTCCAATATAGGATTCCTTTGGCAGTGTCCTACCTATTCCTCTTATAGCGTCCCATCTATGAGGTCTTTTGGGCCTCCTCCAACAGGCTCGAAATCGACAAAGTTGCCTCATGATTTTTACCCTCTTCACCATCTTGGCCAACTCTTTTCCCTGAATGAGATCATTTATCTCTAGGGATAGGAAATCTAGGTAGGCAATTTCCATCAACCCCTCCAAGCAGGCAACCACCGTCAATCCAAGGCCTTCTAGCCTTTCACAATTATCTGGAATGTTAAATTTCACTTTTAGCACTCTTTGCCACATAAAGAACCATATGAACATTATCATTAAAAAAATAAACATGCATGTACATCGTGCATTTACACTTAACCGTTAACATGGGTCCATAATATCTAGATTGACAAGAAACATACATGTTGTATTCATTCTGATTTTCCAAGTAACACAATCATGCATATCATATAACATTATACTTTCTCACTTACGGTTGCAATGTGATTTTACCTTGACAGGTTTTCTTGTGGCCATTAAGCTAGCACTACTTAATCCCATCAACAACGTTAGTCATAAATATGCATCATTTAACAAGTATTCACATTCTAAATCATTTCCAATTTCCACAACATATTGTGATTAACAAACCGATACATGAATTAGCTACCATAATTACTTTTTTACCAATTGTAATAAACATAAATCAAATTCAATTCATTCATATAATTTTCATTAGGTAGTCGTGCAACACTAACCAATCACAACTACCAACCATCCTAATGCAGCCATGACAAAACTTAATCAACAATTAGTTATTCCAATCATGTCTCACTACTTGACTCATTGTTTATTTTCAATATCTTAAGGGGTTCTTCCAATGTCCTTCTAAAATACTCTATTATCCTATTCAAGGATGTTTCAAATATTTACATTCATGCATTCACTCATTAAATGTAGTGAATTATAACTTCATTCATGTTCGTTAAATGTATCATTAATATTTCCATATTCACAAAAGTTGGTAGTTAATTTTCACTTTCCTTAATGAGTGCTCAATATTGTTCATAACTGTGACAAAGTTTTTATTGTCTTTTATCCTCATCAGGATTCAAATGTCATGAGCATAGTTTTGTAGCAAACTTTATTACTTACTACTCAATGCAGTTTTAAACATCAATCACACATATCATGTCAAAAGTAGTCTACTGCATATATCAATATGTAGCTTCTTAGACTTATACCAGAGTTGATGCTCACTAGTAGCATACCTCGATTTCCTTTCTGCTTAAAAATTCCCAAAGGTGCCAGTGATGCAACCTTTAGCTCTTTGATGTAGTAGCATTCAGCTCAACAATATCATTGTATCTTAGTAGACATAGGAGTCTTGTGTTTTCAAGGGAGTTGGTTTCCTATGTTTTGAATTAATGTAATTATTAAGGTTTTGAGTGATTTTAATGAGAAAAGCTAGAATAGGGATTTAATTGAGTATAGTGAGGCATATTAGTAAATATTCTCAAATGTAGCAGAACATGAGAGAATCAGGATAGTTGAGAGATTTGAGCATTAATTGTAAATCTTAGATTAGGAGCTAATTCATGATTTTGTGGATTAGAGAGAATCCTTACAGATAAGGAAAATATTTTAGGGTTTTGTTGAGAAGATTATGGATCTAAACTAGGAATTGGTTGTAGAATCCCTTTTGTATAAATGTAAGCCTAAACGGCATAGTCAGGGGTTGGTTAACTAGTTAGGCAAGTCAAGTTAGTAGTTAGAGGTTTGAATTGTAAGCATATGGGAAAATTATGAAATAGAGGCCATTGATATTGGAAACCAGGCCTGAGAGAAGAAACTATGTAAATATCTTGTTATTAATACAAGCAACTCAATTCTGAGTTTGTGTGTGTGTGTTGAGTAAGTTAATTATAATTTGTGTGTGAAGTAGAGTAGTTTTGTGTAAAAGAGGTTGCACACGGAGTTCGGTAGAACACATAGAAGAAGAATGATACGGAGGATTGTATGGATCATTGAATCCAATTGAATGATCAAAGTAAAGCTCTGGAGGCACAGTGATTAAAGAAACACATGAAGTTAAGCTCAGGAGAAAGTTGCATAACAAAACAGTGGAAGGACCAGAACTCTGAAGAAACCCAAAACCACAAAAGAATATTGAAGAACTGGCATAAAAACTCAAGTGAAGAGAAGAGCGAAGAAGTGAAGTGTCGATGCACAGGAGTCATTGGATCTATATGATCAACAAAAGAGATTTGTTCGTGATAAGAAACCAAGATTAAGTCGCACAAAATGGAACCAAGAAATGAATGACGAAGATTCAATCTAAGTATTTGTAGAAGGAGAAAGGTGGGAATCGATCTAGACCGTCAGATCAACAGATATGGTAGATCGACCATGATCAACAACTGAATGGGGGTAGAGAGTAAGGGATTCCTTGATCATGGTTGAAGGCCTGCAATTGTTATTAGCCATTGATCGCAAAAGCTAATGCTTAGGTCACTGTTCACTACAACATTAAACCTATAGTTAACCCACGTGCTGGTTGGAGGGCCGCAGACCATAGGATTTGTTGGCTTCCGTCATACAATAGATATCAGCCATAAATATGATCAGATGATAATCTCTGAATGGACCTGAAGTTTTATAAACGAAGGACTTATAATTCGTATCGGCTTTGTGAGGTGGTTAAACATCGTGCAAGTTTCTGATGTGATATCATTATAGACCGTTGGACCAAATGGGTTTTGATCTACAACGCAGAATCACCGAGTAACTCTATTGATTGGAAAGGATATCAATGGTTATATTAAAGGTAAGATCAACGATGGAGATTGAGAGATAAGACTTGTGGAGAGTGGACCCGGGAAGGTTATAGGTGCGGTTTTATTCCATTTGAAGTCCAGTTGTGTTATCGCATATCGCATGTGAGAGGCAACGAAGTCACAAGTTGGTACGATGTGAGATTGCGACAGCCATTGATATAGTGGACGAAATCAATGGTGGAAAGAATGATCACATCCCATAGATTGGAAGTTCTGAATGTAGATTCTTAAGAGTCTTTGAATCATGTGATTGCGATAAAGGAAAGCATTTGTAAATGTGCAAAGGCTGAGGAAATGCAAAAAGGTATGGTTCATGTATGGTTTGTGGAGAATTTCTATTATATAAGGATTATAATACAAATAAAGACGTAGAAGGTTTATGCAGTTAAGTCCAAATATAATCTAAGTGAAAGAGTGGGGTTTGGTTATATGTGCAGGCATAAAGCTTAACGAAGGTTTAATGAAGAGGGTGTATAAGTCCTAATGAGAAAGGATTAAAATTCTGGGACATATGAGATTATGCATTTTATATGAATACTTTTGGTATCGCAAGTTTTTCCTGCGTCATTTCGTATCAGAGTAGAATTGTGACTGAAACATTTGATATTAAAGTAGCATAAAGAAATTCTGTGTGAAAAATTCTTTGAAAAGAATTTAGAACAAAGTTATGCTTTGGAGGTGTGTATACAGGTGAATGGTGATGAAAGCAGGCAAGAGGAGATCAGATTCTAATTTGACAAAGAGTAAGCACATAGAGATAAAGTAAAGTAGAATATTGGGAGAATTGCATATGGAAAAAAACAAAGGATAATCCATTCAAAGTACGGGTGAATGGTAGAACAAGATCATGCAAAAGTATTGAAGGTGAGATGGTATGTTTTTATTTTGATTTGATTTGAAAATTGAAGAGTGTGTGGTATTTATATTGATATGCATGTAAAAAAAAAATAAGGTGAGAATATTGCAACAACTTAGAGCAAGGAGTGCTTAGATGGTTCCAGAGCAAAGAATGAGAGAGACACTAGAAGACTGAGCTCAGAGGATAGAAGCCTAGAGAGGCATATGTAGAAAGAAGGAGACTTGTTACTGCAGAGGTATTGTTGCAACTCATAAGAAGATCATGAGGGAAATTCCACAGAGGATGCGGGTATAATTTCTAAGTAATGAAGGAAGCTAATAAGACTTTCTAAGTGAAAGAAGAAGTGGTTAGAACCAAGTATTTCATTGTGATTGGAATACGAGAGGACAGTTGTGCTATTATAAGATGTAGATGAGTTGAAACCTAAAGGAGCAGAGAGAAGTGCTCAAAATAGGTTCCGGAGATAGAGAACCAAGGGCTTACCAAACGACCAAGTACCAAGGAAAGCTTGGTGAGGTAAGTGGCAGCAGGGAGGACTTGTTGTTTAGAGGCTTTAACGCATCTCATAGTGAGCGAGTGAGGAACTCATAGATATGGAGGAGAAAATAACTACTGATAGTCATAGCAGAAGTTCTGAGGAAGACCACAACAGAAGAAAAGTGAAAAAGGAGAATGCCAAGGGAAAGGGCAAGAGAATGGGTCAAGAGGAATTTGATAAGGAAATTGCAGAGATGAAAGAACAACTCGATGCATTAATGATGATACTTGAGGAAAACTTGAGATTAGGTTGGGTATTAAAGAAGAAACCAGTAAGGTGGCATAAACTATAGAGAAGGCTACATCGGAGGCAAGTAAAGTGGTTGATGGGAAAACTCAGAGAAGCAGAGTCAGAAAAGGAAGTTTCCATTTGTAAACCAGAACAGGGTGAAATTTTGGGTGAAGTTCAAAAATGGAGATCAATGAGTTATTGGGTTAGTCTAGAGCAATATACTGAAGTGTTGCCAAAGGAAGAAGAGGCACTGAGGTCTTATGTTTTTAATTATAATGATTGTTTTGTGAGTGCAGGTTTTGCAGACGATTGGTAGCCTTACGAAGCTGTCATAAAACTTGATGAAAATTACCATAGTTCATAAGTGAACTTCGATCAACATACTGATGTATTAATAGAGGATGAAGAGTAAATTTCGAAGGATAAGTATTTTGGAGCATAGTATGATGAAGAATGCCTCTTGAATGAGGAAAATATTGAATTATTGTAGTAGAAAGAAATTATTGATGAATTAATATTTGGGACTATTACAAAACAAGGATAATTCCTTGTGGGAAAAGGAGACGAAGATCAGTTTGAAAAACTGATATATGAAACGTTAGCTGAGGTTGTTGAGCCATACATTTTTCAAACTGACAATTCTTGTGTGAATATAGGGATTATAAGTGTTGAATAGGAACTTATTTCTGTGGAGATGAATGAGACAAAATTGTCTATGGAAGGTAGTCTAATTGAATTGTTCACGGATAATGACCGTGTAAAGGATGATTTTGGAAATGAAAAGCAATGTGGTAAGACAAATTCTAAATGTAAGGAGGACATTGAATTGCTGGAGAAGTTGCTAGGAGGAAATGGCAATAGAAAAGAAGTGGTTATAGCAGTACTTAACTGTAGCAGAAGGTCTTTAAAAGACATGGAGAACAGTGAATAGAATGAATGAGTGTGATTCTATGATCGATGAAATTGAACATAAGTTATTTTTAAATGAAATGGAAGTTTAGAAGCAACAAGAAGGTAAGGATGTAAGGGTGGCAGTAAGGAACTAGCAACTACAAAGTGAAGGTAACTAGCAGGAGATTAAAGGTAAATTTAAAGAGGAGACTATGTTAGCTGAAAACATGGTAAAGAATCATCATTCTTTCATGAAGGAACAGTGGAGATAACCAGTGAAGCTGTTGAGGCAATTGATAAAGAAGAAGGACTAAACTCTCATCAAAGGATTAGTGAATGGGAGATAGAATTGGAGGTACTGGAGAAATGGTTGAAAGCACTAGTAGGAAAGAAAGAACCTGATGAAGATTGCAAAGGATATGTAAGAGAGGAAGAGGAAAGAGTCGAGCAAAGAAGTGAGTTGGACATAGAAATTGAAATGATGATAGATTTGATGTGAAAAGAGTCTCAAAGAAAGGAGACAACAAAAGGAAAGTAAAGCAACAACAAGAAAAAGATAGCAATAGACTATGAAAGCATATTTAGTGGGGCAATGTAGCATAAAGTGTGGAAACCTAGAGAACAACGACAAACAACAACAACAACAACCAAGGGTAGACTACAGAACAAAATATGGGATCTAGGAGAACACAGATCAGAAGCACATGACGAGGAGACCATGATTAATTTCAACCTTGAGTGTCTGATGCAGGAGTGTTCATCTCAACAATATTTACTAGACATAGGGGGTCTTCTGTTTTCAAGGAAGTCAGTTTCCTATGTTTTGAATTAATGTAATTAGTATGTTTTTGAGTGATTTTAATGAGAAAATCTAGAATAGGGATTTAATTGAGTATATTAAGGCATATTAGTAAATATTCTCGAATGTAGCAGAACATGAGAGAATTAGGATAGTTGAGAGATTTGAGAATTAATTGTAAATCTTAGACTAGGAGCTAATTCATGATTTTTTTGGATTAGAGAGAATCCTTAGAGATAAGGAAGAGATTTTAGGGTTTTGTTGAGAATATTATGGATCTAAACTAGGAATTGGTTGTAGAATCAATTTTGTATAAATGTAAGCCTAAAAGGCATACTCAGGGGTTGGTTAGCTAGTTAGGTAAGTCAAGTTAGTAGTTAGAGGTTTGAATTGTAAGCCTACGACAGATTTTGAAGCAAAGGCCACTGGTATTGGAAATCGGGCCTAAGAGAGGAAACTGCGTAAATATCTGGTTATTAATATAAACAACTCAATTCTGAGTTTTTGTGTGTGTGTGGAGTAAGTTAATTATAATCTGTTTGTGAACTAGAGTAGTTCTATGTAACAGAGGTTGCAGGCGGAGTTTGAAAAAACACAGAGAAGAAGAATGATATGGAGGATCATATGGATCGTTGAATCTGATTGAATGATCAAACTAAAGATTTGGAGGGACAGTGATTAAAGAAATGAATGAAGTTAAGTTCAGGAGAAAGTTGTGTAGCAGAATAGCAGAAGGACTAGAACTCTGAAGAAACTGAAAACCACAGAAGATCATTGAAGAACTAGCATAAAAACCCAAGTGAAGAGAAGAGTGAAGAAGTGTCGACGCACAGAAGTCGTTGGATATATATGATGAACAGATGAGATTTTTTTGTGATAAGTGGCTAGGATTAACTCACATAGAATGGAACCAAGAGATGAAGGACAGAGATTCAATATAAGTATTTGCGGAAGGAGAAAGGTGGGAATCAATCTAGACCGTCAGATCGATTGTGATCAACAACTAATTGGGGGTAGAGAAAAAGGGATGCCTTGATTGCAGTTGAAGGCCGAAAATTGTTATTAGCCATCAATCGCAAAAGTTAATGCTTACGTCAGAGTCCACTATGACATTAAACTTGTAGTTAACCCACGTGCTAGTTGGAGGGTCACAAACTGTAGCATTTGTTGGCTTCCATCATCTAACAAATATCATCCATAAAGATAAATGGAGGATAATCTTTTAACGGAACCGAAGTTTTATAGACCGAGGACATATAATTCATATCGGCTCCATGAGGCGGTTAAATGCCATGCAAGTTTCTGATGCAATATCATTACAGACTGTCAGATCAAATGGCTTTTGATCTATGGCGCAGAATCACCGAGCAACTCTATTGATCGAAAAGGATATCAACTGTCGAATTAAAGGTAATATCGACGACAAAGATTGAGCGATAAGACTTCTAGAGATCGAACCCAAGAAGGTTATAGGTGTGGTTCTTTGCATTTGAAGTCTGATTGTGTTATCGCATATTGCATGCAAGACACGACGAAGTTACAAGTTTGTACAATGCGAGATTGCAACAACCATTGATCTGGTGGACAAAATTAATGGTGGAAAGCGTGATCGCATCTCGCAAATTGGAAGTTCTGAATGCAAATTCTTAAGAGTCTTTGAATCCTGCGATTGTGATAAAGGAAAGCATTGTTAAATGTGCAAAGGCTGAGGAAATGCGAAAAGGTATGGTTCATGTATGCTTTGTGGAGTGTTTCCATTATATAAGGATTATAATAGAAATAAAGCAATGGAAATTTTATGGGGTTAAGTCCAAATATAATCTCATTGAAAGAGTGGGGTTTGGTTATATGTGCGGGCATAAGGATTAACGAAGGTTTGATGAAGAGGGTGTATGAGTCCCGATGAAAAAGGATTGAGATTTTGGGACAAATGAGATTATGAATTTTATATGAATACTGTGGGTATCACAGGTTTTTCCTGCATCACTCTGATGCCACTTGTAACATACCCGACAACCTCACATGAAAATGCAGGGAGTTAGAATTTTTTTTACACAAATTATCCACGTCACTATTCCACATTCCTCATTAGCCATTAGATAGAATTCTCACTAGTACCTAAATTAACTTTCAATAGAAGAGAGTAAGTTGCATAACCATTATCAACCATTGTTGTAGTACTGTTGTAGTATATTAACATAAACTGTTTGATGAACCTTACATTCATTTCATGTTTCCCTTAACCAGATTAATTAATCACATACATGACATTATGAATATCACATCAAATAAGGAATCAACATCATCAAACTAACATAGTAAGCAATCACATCATTGAACACTGATATACCCTGGAAACCTCGTAGGGTGAAAACTAGAAAACATTTAATTTTATTATTAAATGCTTGTGATGGTGTTCACCCCACACTCAATGGCTTATAAGGGAGTCCATCCATTAACAAATTTCAAAAAATGTTACAATGAAATATTATTAAAATTGAACATACCTAGCTAAAAGCTATTATAATGATCATGAAACCATTTACCCTCAAATGACCACTCTCTAGATCCTTGTGGCATGATTGTTCCATCAATGGACCATCTTCAACTCGCACTCATCTTCATGGACCATTAATTCTTTACGTACCACCATGATAAACATAATCTATCTATTGCACAGGTCACCATCCTTTCCTAGCATTGTTGTTATCAATAGGATTCAGTCACATGATTAGATAGAGTATTAATCAATCAACAATTAGTCTCTAAAAGCGATCCTTTAACATCTATTCATGTGCATACGTGATATGCGAATAAAATATTAGAACATTCTTCTTCTAACAACACTATAATGTTTAAACCAATAATTATCAAGCATGTCAAAATAATTACCATGTTACTATGATCATTCTCACACCAACACACGTTCATATTCAAAGGAAACCACTATAACCATCCATTTCACATTAAAGGATACTAGAAAATTATCTTTTTTTTTTTAATGCATGTAATTAGATAAAAACTTATTCGAAGAGAGCTAGCCACTTAGCATTTCTTTGTGCATGTAAGTAAGTAATATTTCCAATACAATAGATATTATTATAATACATAAAAATACATGCTCCCTTCTAACGGATCGCTAACGTGATAGACATCATTATCATGCTAGTGAATGCAAGCCCCTTTTCAAAAATCATCTTTCCCAAGATAGAGCTATTTACAAAATCTATTATATGCACAAAGACATGCATTTCTCTAAAACAAAACTAATGTGTTAGGCATTATTTATTGCATGCAGATAGGTGCATTTTACAAAGGAAATCTAGTATATTTATTCCAAGTAAACACTTGTTTTACTTTCCATAATAATTATCCTTTTCAGCACACAAATCCATATTTCTCTTTAAAAGATCTAATGAAATAGTTCTACAAATCCATGCTTCTCTTTAAAATATCTAACACAATAGCTATATCTCCATACATGTAATCAACTATTGTTTCTATGCTTCAACATATGTGTTCTTTTCACATAGTTATTTTCAGGAACACATATTTCTCTTTTGTATGTACAAGTTCTCATGCATTTGTTTTAATGAAAGTATCATAATCAACCTTTCCTTTGGGAATAAGAGCTAAGATAGTAATAATGTTAACTTTTAATGCAATAAACCATGCAATTAAATCAAACTATCAAATTTACAACACAAAAGTCATTTATCTTTTTACCCATCAAACGATGTAACTTTTCCAAACCCTTGCAAAGGAACCTTTCAAAAGGAAATCTCATTTTCCAAGAAAATAATTCAATTAACTTTTCTCTCTTATTCTTCACCACCCATGAAATTATTTCACAAGTTACCCTCTTTAATATATATCACTTCCAAGAAAATAGCTTGGATAAGAAAAGAGCATGCATCCTATCTTTTCTTACATAAATTGCATATGAAATGTTATATAAAGACAAGAAGTTTACATATCTTTTAATGTTGCAAATAACAATCTTTCTCTACATATAGCAATATATTTTCTTTTCTAAGAAAAATAGTGTGAGTTTTCTTTATTCACAAAATTTCAAAAATTCTTTGCCAAGAAAACTCACTAGCTTATCTTTTAACCCATTAAATAATGTATTAAACTACTTAACTCTTCCATGAAAACATAGTAACATTTATTATCGACTATGTGCATAACTATGCAAATTTTTAAGTAGATTAATGAGATAACTTATCTTACCAAACATTGAGTCCTTGCCCCCATTGTTAATGCCAACAATTCTTAGAGAAAGTGGTCAAGATGTGGCTTTGAATATCACTCTGTTTTCATAATTTATTTCACTCAAAATATGAAGAGTTCTCCAGTACTGCAAAACCTACTCAATTGGTACCACTCTCATTTACCTATTTTATCATTTCCACCGCGAGGAGCATATGCAGTTGAAATAGGTTCATATCCACTAAATGTAGGTGCAGATATGGTTGGAGTTCCCACATCAGGATACATATCAATATCCTGCTCTAGTTAGTTATTGATACCTATCAGCATCAAAGGAATGTGCACCTTCGTTCGTTCCATAAAAACCCAATAACAAAACCTCCAAACGTAGTTCTACATCCATCATATGCATATGAATGAGATCCAACTACAAATGAAGAGCAAGATATAAATCTGGTTCATAACCATAGCTAGCTAATAGTGAATGTTTGCCTTCGTGTTGTTCATATTTTATCCTCCACAACCGTGATTTAAAGTGGTAGTTGTGGGGAGCATTATTCCCAAGAAGCTCACCGCACAATCACAGTGTAGGTCACCCCATCACTATTGCCTTCACCTCAACCATTTGTATCCCCTCAAGAAAGGAAAATCAAATGATATGGTAAAGAATGAATTAATTAGTTACAAACTTATTTAAAACCGATTCTTGATGGAGTAGTTAACCATACGTTAGATTAATAATTTTTTTACTCATAGTAAATACATATGTTTCTGATGAGTTGGGATATTATAGGTACATGGTAATATGAGTCTCTAATTAAGGGCCTCAGACATTTTGAAAACAGGAGCTTAGGGTTTGATTAAAAATTATGCAAATTGTTTCTTAAGCATGAATTCTCATAATTGATCACAAATAAGAAATAAAGTATTCAATTGAAACAATGGTGTGTGTATTTGTGTTTGTGTGTGTGTGTGTCACTTCTTGTAATTAAGATGTGCTATATAGTCATATGAGACTCTATTGAAGGGCCTTACACATTGTGCAAAGCCTAGTTTGAAAACAATGGCTTAGGATTTGATTAGAAATTATGCAAAATTGTTTCTTAAACAAGAATTGCCAGAATTCACAAATAAGAAATATCATATTCAATTGAAGCAATGGTGTGTGTGCCCGCGTCATTTCTTGTAATTAATATGTGGTATATAGTCTAATGAGGCTCTAGTAAAGGACCTTATGGAAATTGTTTCTTGAAAATGAATTCACTTAATTACAACCCTAACAACCCTTAGAAGTAATCAAGAAATACTTGGCGTTAAAACAAAATTAATGGAGCCAGAAATTACATTAAAAATGAAGAAACAACATATTATAGACATCAAGGGAACTACCAATAGAAATATTTATTAATTTCCACATGAATCCTATTTTTTCTTTCTAAATTTTTTCCCATATCTATAAAGAAGCTAAAAAAGTATGTTATAAATAAATTTTACAAGCAAATATTTTCTTATCCATAAAATTTATATTTTAACAATTTTATTCTATATCAATGCTAAATGTTTTCTTCACCATTCATAATCACATATAAAAGTCCTTAACAAATTATAAATTAAAGATTCATGTAGATCATTTTGCTTCTAATGATAATAAATTTTAAGGTTTTTGAAAAAACATATTAATTTTAACATAATAGAATGAAACCGAATAAATATATTATATATTATTGATTAAGAATAACATTAATCTTAATAATATATCCTTTGAGAATAATAACAATTATTATTATTATTATGCTATAATAATAATAATAAATGTGATAATATTAATAACCATGATGTTAATAGGGATTTTAATAATAATAATAATAATAAAGAATCAATTAACAATAACATTAATAATATATCTCTTGAGAATAGTCTTCCCCCTCCCTTCCGAAATAATAAAGTTGTCAACTTATCTAGTTTCTCCTTTCCCCCCCTTTTTTTTTTAACTTTTAAGCAAAGGTTTAAACTTTGACCTTGCCCCTAAAATAAATCCCGATGGATGACATTATTTGCAACATGGAATACGGGATTAGAGATCTTCCTGATAACATTAAGGACACTATTAGGCAGGATTGTGTTGTCATCCTTAGGAAGGCTAAACCCCCTCAGAAAAACCTCAGCAATGACGAATTCGTCGCCCTCAAATCCTTAAACTAGAACAAAGATATTGTGGTTCTGAAGGCTAACAAAGGTGGTGCTACTGCCATCCTCAACACGGATGATTACCATAGAAAGATGTTAGATCATCTCTACAATAGTGGCAGTTATAAAAAGCCCAAGAACCCTCTAAAGAAAAATTCTAGGGATGTGGCTTTTGCCATTAAGTCTAGTAACTCTATTAGTTCCCTAAGCCATAAACTCATTAAGAGCAGTCCCATTACTCCTAGGATCTATGGGTTGCCCAAGATTCACAAAGAAGGGGCTCCCCTGAGGCCTATTGTCAACACCATTGGTGGTCCGACCTACCTTCTAGCTAAGTTCCTTGCCCTTAAACTTAAGCCCTTAGTTGGCCGTACAGAGTCCTTCGTAAAAGACTCTGCATCCTTCATTAAAGAGCTTAAGGACATAAAGCTTGACCCTGAGGACATTCTCGTCAGCTTTGATGTGGTCTCCCTTTACACTTGTATCCCTATAAAGGAGGCCTTGGAAGTGATCTATCGCCTAACAAATCCCGATACCGCTTAGCTGGTTGAGATCTGTCTTACTTCCACTTTTTTCTGTTTTGAGGGTGAGTTCTTTGAACAGACCTATGGTGTTGCCATGGGCTCACCCCTATCCCCTATTGTTGCTAATCTTTTTATGGAAGATTTTGAAGCCAAAGCTTTAGCCTTGGCCCGTCTCCTACCCAAGCTATGGAAAAGGTATGTAGATGACACTAATGTCATCTGGTCCCATGGCCAAGAGGAGTTGGATCTCTTCTTCAATCACCTCAACTGTCAATCCACTACCGTTAAGTTCACCATGGAAAAAGAAGTTAATGGTTGCCTCCCCTTCCTTGATATTCTTATCTTTAAGAATATTGACAGTTCCCTCTCTCACTCAGTGTTTCAGAAGAAAATGCATACTAAGCAGTATCTTCATGCCAATTCCCATCATTTCCCCGTGCAAAAATTGGGTGTTCTTAACACCCTTGCTACTTGTGCCCTTAGGATTTCTAATAATAAGAGCTTCGATTAGGAGAAATCCCATCTCCTTAATGTCTTTATGGAGAACGGCTATAGTAGCCACCTTGGTCAAAAGGCTTTCCTTAAAGCCTCCAAGAATTCAGTAATTAAAAAAGAACCTAAAGAGCATCTCCTAGGTGTCCATCTTCCCTATGTGTAGGGAACCACAGACAAGATTGCTCATATTCTTAAGAAGTGTAATATTCCCTCAACCTTCAGGCCGCTGAACACCATTCGTAAATCCCTTCGATCGGTGAAGGATCCTGTTGACCCTAAGGACATGAAGGGTGTCTACATGATTCCTTGTTCTTGTGGGACCCCTTATATCGGGCAAACAGGACGCTCCATCCATCAAAGGATCAACGAACATGCAGTTGACCTAAGGCACAGGAAAACCATGTCTTCAGCGTTAACAGAGCATGCGGAAAAGGCCAAGCATCATGTTTGTATTGAGGAGGCCAAGGTTATTGCCAAGGTTGCGTAGTTCCATCAGCGTAAATTCAGGGAAGCCATTGAAATTGAAAGGAGGCCAAACAATCTCAATAGAGATGACGACTCGAAGATTAGTAGTTGCTGGATCCCTGCCCTTTCTTCCTATTCTTGCCTTCCCTTCCTCACCACCCCACCCGGCCCACCCCCCCCGACCCCCCCAACCCCCTTGTTTGACCTTTTCTAGCTTTCTAGGTTTCCCCGTATTTTCCCCATATTATCCCGTTTCCTTCTCCATCCTCCTAGTTTTCTCCTTTGGTTAATTTATTTTATTAGTGGTCATATTCTTGACCATCTTGTTTTTAATTTTTGTCTCTCGTTCTAATATTTTTATTAATAATACTTTATCAATAATATCTTAATCCCTAGATCCATTAGATGGCTTTACTTATAATTTTGATTTTATGTTTTTTACCCTTACCTTCATAAATAATTTTTTTTTTAATAATTTATTAATTCCATTTAATAATAATTTATTAATTCCAAAACCCTTTTACTTGACCTTGATCCCTATTGGATTTAAATGTTTAAATATATTAAAAAGAATTAAATTAATTAATTTAATAACCAAATAAATTTTTTTAAATAAAATGATATGGAAACCCCTTTACTTACTTAACTTTGATTGACTTTATCTTATCTTAAATAATTAAATTAATTAAAAGGAATTAAATTAATTAATTTAATTACCAAATAAAATTTATAAATAAAATGAAATAGTACAAGATTCAAATATATAATATATTATAAAATTATTTATTAAGAAGATAATTAGTTACTTTGACTAGATAGTGTATGGCAATTAACCCATAATTGACAATAGAATATTATTATATAATCTAGCTACTTTTATATAGCTGTTAGTGGTCGTACTTAGTTAGTGGTCGCACCTAGCCATTTGGAAGATCTACTCTCCCTATTTAACTTGCAGCTATGATCTGACTCCTCAACTTGTCCTGACAATGAACCACACTAATTGGTTCGAAACATGTCGACAAAGGTTTTCTACATGTGATTTCTTAAAAATGTTATGGATCACAGAAGCCTCAATTCAACAAATGCAAAATAATTTGACTCATATGTAAAAGTTACAATATTCATAATAATATATTACTAATTATAAATTATTTTCATCCATTAATTAATTGATTATGAACATAATAAAATGTAAAATAATTAAATTAATTAATTTCTTCATCGTCATTATAATGCAACATGATTTGATTCATCTAATAAAAATAAAAAACAGTCTTTAAAAGGATCAGGTTTCTTTTTTCATTTACTTTACATTATTATTTGAATTTTGAAAATAAAAAAGTAAACATAAGTAGGTAGAGAAACCACCATTGGTTTTAAATTGAAATTCATATTGAATTCATAATAATAATGATTTGTATAGCATGGCTTAATTAAAATATTTAGAATTTCTCATTTATTGAAACTATAGTCTTTTTTAGAGTATTACACTCCATTAAAATAAGTTCATATATTTTATTTTAATTTTTAATTTATTAAATTTTATGAAATTTCAATTTATATTTTTAAATTTTAATTAATTTAAAATTTACAATTAAATCCATAAATGTTTTATATTTATAATTTTATTAAAATAATATGTTTTTAGTTTTTGCTTTTATTTTGAAATCAATTTGTTAAAAAAAATTAAAATTATAAATAGAAAATCAATTTGTTAAAATCTATTAAAATTATAAATATGAAATGTGTAATTTAAACCATATAAATGTCATACAAATATTTCAAAGTGTTAAAATACATTTTGATTTTAAAAAGGTCACAATTTCATCAAACATATCACCGAATTTGAAAGAAAATACCAAAAAAACAGAATGAGGATTGGTTGAAACGACCAACATATGTAGACTGAGACTAATGTCACTTGCTATCGTAGTGCCTTCCTTTTTCCTATGAATTTACTTGGTATCTTACTGCAAACATAAGTGGACTGGGCCTCTAGTCAGTTGGTGTCAGTTGGTATCGTAGTGCCTGTCCTTTTTAAAATTTTGCTTCCTATAAATTTACATAGTATCCTAGTGCTGTAGTCAGTTGGTGTCTGTTGGTATCGTAGTGCCGGTCATTTTTAATGTTTTGCTCTTATGAACTTGGTATCTGAGTGCTTCTCCTTTTTGTGAGAATGATGGATCAGGCGGTTTCAAACTCAATGAGAGTATGGCATGAATGAGGCTGCCAAATTCATGTATATTGAGAAAATTCATGGCATTCTACTGATGTTGAAGGAGATTCTACGACCATTTAAAGCAATTGTGTGAATTCTCGTGAATGTTTTATGGAGTCTGAACTGGAGTCGGGAGAAAGTACAGTCCTACCCTCGCATGCGTCCATGTACGCAAAACCTAACTGCCAGTCTTCTACTAAGGCACCAGACTTTTGCACTGCCCCACCCGGCTCAACCACTTCTGATGTATAAAGCAAGCGATGGGAATCACGAGGCCACAAACAAGCATTCTGTAATTTCAGCGACACGATGCAAGTTCAACTAATTGTCTTCTCATATACAATAGTCTCCATAAAAGCTTAAAAAGTCTTGAACTGACACCGCAGTAGATTACATTTGAGTAGTCAGATGTGTAAAATTTGTATTTTTAAATTGTTCTTTATAGTACTTACTGATATTACGGCATCATAAAATTATATCATTTTCTCATAATAAACTAACTGATCTAAAGACATCTTCCTTTTATGTTTAATAAACTGTGTACAAAAACTATCTAATTAATATAAGAATTTAATTCCTTGCCATATATATTTCACCAGAAAATATTTACATCTCTCCATTGATAAAGAATCAAAATTAAAATACAAATACACCGTACTAATTAATAAGAATTTAATTCCTTTCCATATATATTTCACTAGAAAATATTTACATCTCTCTATTCATAAAGAATCAAAATTAAAATACAAATACACATTACTAATTAATTATTAAAATAAAATAGAGAATCAAAAGTTTTTATAATATTTACTTGTATTACAACATCTCAAAATTATAACATTTTCTCATAATAAGCTAAACTAACTGATCTAAAGACATCTTCCTTTCCTGTAAGATAAACTGAGTACAGAAACTGTCTAATTAATATAAGAAGTAATGTCCAAATTTAATTCCTTGCCGTATATATATTTCACTATAAAATATTTACAAATCAAAATTAAAATACAAATACACAATACTAATTAATTAATTAATATAAGAAGTAACATCCAAATTTAATTCCTTGCCATTTATATATTTCACTAGAAAATATCTACATCTGTCTATTGATAGAGAATCAAAATTAAAAATACAAATACACAATACTAATTAATTATTAAAATAAGAAATAACTTTCTCTCATACATATATATATATATATACACATCTACATCTTGTCATTCATAAAGAAAATTAAAAGTAGAAATAGCTTTCACATATATATATATATATCACCATGAAATATTTACATTTTGCCATTCATAAAAAAAATTAAATGTAAAACATAAATACACAATAGTTCTTCTGAAAACACTGAAAGCTCTAGATCAACTACATAAACATAGGGTCTTACAAAAGCTGCATCAACACATGAATAACTTACCATACAAAATTGTTCATAAGTTTCATCCAAATACATTCTTAAAACATACCAAACTTTCAATAACGTAACATTCTTCAATAACTATAAAAAAATATAATTTACCAAATAATAAAACTCAATAACAAATAATAAAAACTGACTGAGTGACTCATAGTGATCTCCAGAAAAACATAGACCATAAGTATTATAACATATAGTGAAATGATATTCAGCACCTTTTAATCGAAAATAAATCTTACCATTCTTCATAAAAATTATAACCAGTATGAGAAGTGAGAGTTCCTTCTGATAATGTATCTCGTTAATGTTCCACTTTGTTATAAATAAACTAAAATAAATCAGAAATAAGATATCGAACCTTTTCCTTAATAGCCCAAATCTAAATCCTACCCTTCCAGCAAAACAAATTTAGCACCACTTTACAAGGCAGAGGATCCCGCACTAAAACCTATATAATCTACATAACAAAACAAACCACCTATATTGTCTACATAGCAAAAGTAACATTGCATAATTTGTTTCAGAAGTTCACTGGCCCATAGCTTCCCACTGAATACAGATGTCTGATTGTGAGTGAGTTTTGCTGCAGACTGAGCTTTCACTATTTTGGTGCAGACTGAACTTTCGCTGTTTTGATGCAGACTTAACTTTGACGTCTTTTTGAAGTTTTCAGTGCGATTCCAGGGATGGAATCAACGATCTGAAACTTAATTTATTGATCGCTGAACCTCCATTTCATCCTTATTGATTTGATCGTGCATGAAGTTCTGAACTGCCGGTATGGAATAAACGATCTGAAAAGTTAATTTCTCTATCATTGCACTTCCACTTCAGCTTTACTGATTTGATCGTGCGTGAAGTTGTCAACTCGCCGTGACCATCTCTCCAACTTCTGACTCCATACCCATAACCTGCAGCGACAGCTGCGAGCAGTAGTTAAACTTAAAATTGACCTTTAATATCTGTTTTCTCGTCGTTTATCCCTTGTTTACGATTTTTTAGGACTACACGTCATCCGTTATACAACATTTTTTAAAACTGCACGTCATCACGGAACTCCACAACTTTTTAAAACTAGGTAGGGAAAGGCTTCGTCTACCGAGGAATTATCATCGGTCTGGAGGAACTTGATACGTCCAAATAATGATCGTGAGAAATTGCGTAAAGATCTTCAAGTTTTGCGCAGGTCACTGTTCTGACTTTAATGGTTTTATCGGGCTTTTTAGTTATATATAGAAAGAGCTTTGGATGGATCATAGATCCATGTCAAATATCTGTTTAGGTGGTTAAAAGTGATCTGAATTTGGTTAAAAATATTTCTAAAAATTTAGGAAAAGTAGTTTTTAAATGGAGATATTTTTAGTGTGATTTTTTAGAAGTTTTTACTGTCTGGTCAAATTTCTTTCAAAGTCGGCAGGAATTTATTGGAATCACAAGCTTGATGGGTAATGTTGTGCAATCAAAGTGCCCTAGAAGCTTTCTAGGGTGCTGAATCCATGTATACAGTCAAAAAACTAGTTTAAATAACACAAATCAAGATTTCACCTCAAATTTTCCCACCAGATTCCGAAACTGGAAAGTCCGAAAAGTCACACTAAAGACAACTCCCTTTTAAATCTTGTTTTCAATAATAGAAATTTAGTACATCTCACTCATATATATAATATTTATTATACCACAAGTATGGTATAACACATTCAATTTTGGCTTGATTGAGTTTTGTTTTTGACAAAAAAATTATGACAATTGTCCATAGTTTAACATTAAGAATTCAATTATTATTATTTTTTATTATTATTGAAATTTATTTATTTGTAAGGTGATTGGTTGAGATCTTATTATGTGTTGTTTAGTAACTTACATTTCTATTAGCTACTAATTTTTTATTTTTAGTTTTATTTAACATTTTTCTTTTTTTTTTTTCTTTTTTTATTATTTCTATTTTAATGAATTATAATTTTTTGACTTCTTATTATATTAAAAACATATTTTATTAAATTTAATTATTGACAGTTATATACATTAATAAAAATAAAATCCTCACATATAGATATATATATTTTAATATAAACAATATTAGTTATTCATATTTCTTAATTTTTGGTGATGACATTTAATAATACAATATTTTATTAATTGTTTATTTTTGTGATGATTATTTCATTACACTATATTTTAGCTAAACAACAAATACTAATTACTATACAATCTTTATTTATTGTACACAGAATTTATTTATTTATATAAATTTTAACTTACAGACAAATTATTCAACATAATATACAATATCTATATATATGTATGTATAATTAAATATTTTGTTTTTAGATTTTAATGTTACATTTAAAATAAATTATTTCCTTTCGAATATACTGAACATTTTTACCTATGAATCAAAAAAGAGAGTGACAATGTACTATATTTAAACTCGTGTCTATTCACATGATACTTTGTAATATACCTATTGTGATTAACCCCACGTAAAGTAATTTTAAATTACCAATCAGTTAATCAAACCTGCGTAAAAGTTATTTTAAATTACATATCAGTTACAACTAATTCTTGGCATTGGTTAAATGGATCAGCGAGCAACCTAACAGGGGGGGTGCTGTGAAGACAGAGAGAGAGAGAGAACTGAAGAAAGAAAAAGAGAAAGAATAGAAGGGTTAAGTCTGGTGAGGACCAGATAACCCTAGCACATCTGTGCAATAGACCTGTTGAGGGCTGTAGGCCTGCAGGACTGCTCGGGGGGAGAACCCAACATAGCGTTGGATCTCATGGTTGGGAGGATAAGAGCAAAAACATTGCAGGTGACTTCTGAAAGTAAGGACATCGGTAGCGGGAATAACCAGGTATGCATTCTCTAATCTAGTTATTGAATAAGTACAGGTATTGAAGTGTACAGTTAGGACACAGAACTGAACTTGTATTATTTTCCTTTAGTTACTGTGGTATAGTAACCAGGTTAATGCATACAGTTTTCAAGATATTGTAAATGAACAATGTGTGGTCACCTCTGTTTAAAGGTCGCATAGTTACAATGCGCTCAGAACAGAGTCAAATCTTAAAGCTATTGAGACGGTATGGAAGACCGTATCAAATAACAGTGAGGGAAACCAGAGAATAAGGGTAAACAGAACCCTTAAGAATGAAAGACACCGAGTTAAATAACACAGTCAACTAGCACAGAACCAGTGCTTGCATGTAAGCAACAACAATATATAAGTCAATGTTATAGCATGCGAATCAAACTGTATAGAACCTTTTATTAGATTATTACTGTATAAGCGAAACAAGATGGTGTAATCGAAATGCTGTGTACACCAACGATAAAGTATGAACAAATGCTGTTTGAGCATGAAATATCACATAAAACTAACACTATGTAGTGAAACATTATTATGGAATAGTGTTGTAAAGAAAAGTGTTGCATAGCTAATAATAGTGGTGCTAGCCAAACCATAATATCAGACCCGGCAGCGGGTTTTACATTCACATGTAACAGAACCAAAAGGTACCTAACCTATTGTCAGGAAGCCAAAACATAATGTCGAGTTAAGGGCAGCAATACGAAAATACAACCTGAATGTTAACCATGTACTAACCCGGCAGTTAGGAACCACTGTAAATAGCTGTTCGCGGAGAGGCAGTCTCTGCACTCATATAACGAGTGCAGGACTAACCTCGATGTCGTTGTTAACATATATATAAGGGAACAGACTTGCAAGAACTAAATGCATGTGGAATCATCAAGAATTAAACCATAATAACACATATTGCAGTAAACCCATAAAGACTATGATTCCATTGAGCAACAGAGAAATGAACCAGCAGCAACATGTTGAATATAAAACTCCCATATGAACCGGCAAATGTAAGAACGACATGACCATTAGTAATTATTGATAGTTTCTGTGAATAGAAACAAGTATTCGTTAAGAAACTGCGAAACCTTACTGTAGCCGTGAGAAGTCCAGACGTGGGAGACAGCGGTAAACCACAAATGACACAGCTATTATAAAGTAACGTAGCTTCACATATCTGTTATTATAAAGTAACATAGCTTCGGATATCTGTCAATAGCTCGGACGAGCTTCAAAATATACAGACAATAACATTCGAACCCTGAGACCCTAACTAATCAAATGCACAGAAGTATAGGTAGAAGGCGTGAAAGCCATAACCCTAAGGGCTCATACAGGACAGACCGGCATGGAGAGGCCGTCTGTTGAGTGCACAAGGGTTTGAAATATGGAATCCGACCTGAGACATTAAGCAGAAAACTCAAGCCATGTCTCAGCCCGCAGTCATCACACAACATTACCGTAAGCCATTTACTAAGAAGAAACTGGTAGACAGGGTGAGCATACCTGCAAGCTTCGCTAGTCCCAAATCCTCCTGCACGCTGGCAAACTGATTTGTGCATAACCTACACGGTGAACAACCGAGCACAGATAGAGTATGCAGAGGGTTTCAAGAATAACGAAATTATAACTATGGAGCCGACTGCAAATAAGAGTAACAGATAGATAACAGAAGAATCGTTACCTGAACTAGGAACTGGAGCCGTTGCAGAGAGGTCTGTCGAAGTGTGGAAGGGCTCGGCTGTAGCGGTGGACTGCAAATGAGCTCTGTCCGAAGAACCCGGTGAATAAGTATCGAATGACAAACCCTAAACAAACCAGAACCGTTCGATGAAGGTGAATAGATCTCCATCGTTGATTTAGGCGGGAGGTCCTGGCGCGAAACCCCGTGTGGGCCAACCCTCCGCAAGGCACATGACTTCACGTGAAGTTGAGCCATCTGGCCACGGAAAAGGGTGAGTTGGGCTCTTACACATTCACCACGTGGCACTTAGCATGTATAATGAGCCGGATATGACAGCAAGGTTCCAATACATTAAGGCATTGTTACCAAACATTAGCACGGCAGTAAGCCACGTACAATGGGTATGATATTACCTAAGGTTTTATATTGGTATATTAGTATGCGTAATGGCTGGACCGAGGATATTGAGGTACGCCATCAGTAAGCATAAACTCAGGTACGAGTTTAGTCATTCACATATTCATCTATGTCGTACACTACTTTTGGCGTGACGGGTGTGATTCATGTTTATAACTTCTTTGAGAAGTAGGTAATAAGTTGTTGCATAACTACATTCATAACATTGGATTCCTGATGAGGAAAAGACAATGAAAACTTTTGTCGCACTTACAAACAAAATTGAATACTCATTACACTTAAGAACAATAGTGAACACTCATTGAGGAAGTGACCACCAACTACCAACTTTTGATTTGCACATATGGCAATAACAACAATGCATATATTGAACTAGATTGAAGTTACCATGAACAAAGCTTAATGAGCCAATGCATGAATATAAATTAGGGGAACATCCTGGAATACGATGAAAAATTGTTTAAAGAGGACATTAGAAGAACCCCTTTAGATATTGAAAACATGCAATGAGTCAAGTAGCGAGACTTGATTGTCATAACTAACTTTTGATTCGGTCTTGTCATGGATGCATGAAGACGATTGGTAGTTGAGATTGGTTAGTGCTGTATGACTAACCCATAGAACTTATATGCATTAATTAAATTGAACTAAGATTGTTACAATTCGTAAACAAGTGAAGGTTGATTGATGTCACATGCATGAAATGTGTGTATGAAAATTTTTACTCTCTCGGTGCTATAGTTCAGTTGTGCATGAGAAGAGTTCTTAATTTTATTCACCATAAGAATGCATGATGAATAGCTTATGCTTATGTCTTAATAGATTTAGTGATGATTACCCTCTAATTAAGTGAAATCCATTAACATGGTACGTGTTTATCATTACTTGTTGAGAGATAAAAACCATTGGAGCCTCGATTAATGATGGTTGAATTTATCTCTACTATGGGAATGATGGATTTCTTATGCATATTGCATTCCAGTGTGAACTTAATTGGAGAGGCATGTTCAGTGGGTAACATTTCTAGGACCCAATTCATGGTATAACTACATGTGATAATTACTCATAAATAGACTACCTGTGTTAATACAGTTGTCAGTAAACTCTAACTACCTTCCCCAACTATAGATGCTTCCAAAGGAAATGGAAGCAAAGAGAAGGAAGAAGACCGTGCTGTAGGGACAGACGGAGATAGGAAAAAGAAATCGCTAAGTCTGGTGATGACCAGATAAAGCAAGCTTTGAGTGTTAGAATCTTGCAGAAGATTCTAAGTCTTGGGATGACTAGATAGCGCTTGAGGTGCATGTGAGTATTCCCTTGACCATGCTTAAGAAGTTGAAAAATGTTAACCATAGTGTGTTGCTGTTAATGATTTTCGTAATGTCTCCTTGAAGTCATTATTCTGAAAAGGTCACATAGTAGTGTTATGATAGTAGTTGCATCTAGCATCAAGTGGTAACTCTGGTGCATGTGCGACACTTAGGAGATTATGCTTCTAATTGCATAAGTAGAGCAATTGCTTCCGGTAAGGGTGGTTTAACTTGTTAGTTATGCATGTTGACCCAAGGATAAGATAAGTGTCTTGTTCACTTACTTGAAGAACACGTATGAATGTTTTATATGATTTCTTGGTAGAGAAAGTATTTGAATGCATGCAATAAAAGAATGGTTCTTTTATAGATTTTCTTGGTAAAGGAAATGTGTTAAGGCATGCAGTTAAAGATTGGTTATTGGGTATGTTTTCTTGGTAAAGAAAATAGGTAGTTCCTATTAGAAAGACTCCACGTGAGTCTTGTGTGTGAAATGCTCGTCTCTTGTCTATAAAATCCTTGCTAAATATGGCCGAGGTATTTTCTTGAGAAAGAGGATGAGGTATATAAATGTCCTGAGGACATAGCATGGAAGGTGGCCAAGTTTGCTTGAATTAAAATATGTATCTTTATTTGATAAAAGCTTCTTGGAAAATATATATATATATGCTAATTGCATTATGATTCTAGTTGGTTTATAAGCTCTAGTGATATGACTATGCATTACATGCATGATAAAAGATAACTAAGAATGTGCTTCTAGGCACATAGATATTCATCCCTAAATTCTTGAGGAAAGAATATATTACATATATACATAAATATAGCCTCCTCCTAAGAGTATGCATACTTCATGTATGAAGATGCATGAGAATTTTTCTTGGAAATAAAAGTAGAGGTTCTTCCCTTAAAGACACATTAGAATAGTGTTCATACAAGAACCAAAATCCTTACTTGTTTCATGAAAAGAACTATGTGCATTGAAGTAAGGTAATTGTGTTAGAAGAACACATGTTGCATATTGGTAGCTATTTTGACTTTGGAATTATGAGTCTGTGTGTACTTAGAGAAAGAGGTCATGCTAGCTTCCTTGAAATTAATAATCTCTTGGGGAGATTGTCGTGTTGGATGAGCTGTGTTGATTGCTTGATTTTGATACATAAAGGATAATTAATCCTTGTTTTTGTATCTTGATTTTTATGCCTAAAGATAAATACCTTTAATAATTTCTGGAAAGGGAATCTTGAGAAACCCTCATATCTGAAGATAGAGAAATGAGGATTAAAATGACTTCCTTTAAGAAAGAGGTATGTGGTTTGTCGTATGAAATGATGGTGGTATTCTAGTGAAGGGAATAAGTGTTGCATACATTAAAGAAGGGCTTATAGGATAAGCAATAGTATGCACAAAGAATAGTCATTGTGACGTAAGAGTTATGTTCTTATGTTAGAGAAATTATGTTTAATTACACTAACAGTGCATGACTAAAGCTAGCCATAGTAAACGTAAGATAATACTCCATTAATGATGATTTGAATTGGAACAACAGACTATGGCAAAATTGGGAATGATGAGAGTATTAACTCAACTGTTGTTGACATTTATACATTAATGAGTATTTGCATATGCTTTATACATGACAATATGGTATGCATGAACATTCTTGGAAATGGAATACGTGTTAACTGATGCATATTTGTAACTAACGTTGCTGATGGAATTAAGTAGTGGTAGCTTAATGGCAACAAGAAAACTCATCACATAAATTGCTGCAATATGAAATGCAATTATAAATGAGAAAGAATGATGTTATATGATATGCATGAATTATGTTATTTGGAAAATTTGCATGCATACAACATGTATGATGGCTAAGTTTCCCATCAATCTTGATGTTGTGGACCCATGACGAGGGATAAGTGTAAATGCATGGTGTACATGCATGTTTATTTTGTAATGATAATGATTATATGGTTCATTGTGTAATTACTTTGGGAAAGAGTAATAAAAGAGAAATTTAACATGCCAGACAGTGCAGATAGTCGGGTGATGACAGTTACCTGCCCGGAGGGGTTGATGGTACTTGTCTGCCCGGATTGTGAAAGGCTGGAATGCCTTGGGTTGATGACAGTTACCTGCCCGGAGGGGTTGATGGTACTTGTCTGCCCGGATTGTGAAAGGCTGGAATGCCTTGGGTTGATGGCAATTACCTGCCTGGAGGGGTTGATGGTACTTGTCTGCCCGGAGTTGGGTTGATGGCAGCTACTTGCCCGGAGGGGTTGATGGTACTTGTCTGCCCAGATTCCCTCTCCCTGGAATTCTTGAGCTGGTTGGCCAGTGGAATTCCATGTTAGGCCTGGTAAGGTCTCTATCAAAGAAACTATCTGGATGTGAAAATGACTCGAGTTGGTTGTGAGAACCAATTGCCATGGATTGGGAATTCTTTAGTCCATTGTGGACTCATGGCTAAAGGAATTTTACATATAGATGTGTAAAATATGTTATGCACCTTTAATAAGAAATGAGCTTAGTGCTCAATAAAGAATAAATGGAAACTTTAATTCCTTTATTGTGTTATTAATGTTGTGAACATCTTCGTGGGAGCTAAGCCAATTCTTGCTTGATGTAGTGATTGACTGTTTTGATTATTAGAGAGCTAGGTGCTCTTTTGGTACTTCTTGAAGTACTTTACGGATGTCTTTAGTGAGAATTCATTCAGTGTACATGTGAGCAGTGATTTAGTGAGAATTCATTCAGTGTACACGTGAGCAGTGATTTATCATTTGATGATTAGTGTTAGTACTCTTTAAGTACTTGTAAAAGTACTGTGATTTAGAAAGCATCTAATATTGCACAATTGATTGCTAGTCAAAAGTGTCTCATTTGACTTAAAATATAGTGACTAATGTGGTTGAATTTGTTAGTCATATATTGCAGGAACTACTTACCATGGAAGGGTGAAGAATTGTCCAACCTTTATTAATAGGCTTACATGGAAGTATTCATGATTTTCAAGCATAAGATGGTAAGTTATGGTAAGTTGACACAGAGAATTGTTTATTATGAATGAATAAGGGCCAGGTGGTGGCGATTAGAAGTTGCATATTGTTGCAATTACGAATGATTATGACTATTGATGCTTATAACTAATGATATTTCTTATGACTATATCATTACTATGTTGTTTGTCGGAATGAAATCGTTGATTTCAAAGAGAAAGGATCACATTTTGTGTGGATTAGATGGTAATACCACGAGTAAATATCAAGTTCCGACGAAAGATGAACACCGAGGACGGTGTTCCTGTTAAGGGGGGGAGTATGTAATATACCTATTGTGATTAACCCCACGTAAAGTAATTTTAAATTACCAATCAGTTAATCAAACCTGCGTAAAAGTAATTTTAAATTACATATCAGTTACAACTAATTCTTGGCATTGGTTAAATGGATCAGCGAGCACCCTAACAGGGGGGGTGCTGTGAAGACAGAGAGAGAGAGAGAACTGAAGAAAGAAAAAGAGAAAGAATAGAAGGGTTAAGTCTGGTGAGGACCAGATAACCCTAGCACATCTGTGCAATAGACCTGTTGAGGGCTGTAGGCCTGCAGGACTGCTCGGGGGGAGAACCCAACATAGCGTTGGATCTCATGGCTGGGAGGATAAGAGCAAAAACATTGCAGGTGACTTCTGAAAGTAAGGACATCGGTAGCGGGAATAACCAGGTATGCATTCTCTAATCTAGTTATTGAATAAGTACAGGTATTGAAGTGTACAGTTAGGACACAGAACTGAACTTGTATTATTTTCCTTTAGTTACTGTGGTATAGTAACCAGGTTAATGCATACAGTTTTCAAGATATTGTAAATGAACAATGTGTGGTCACCTCTGTTTAAAGGTCGCATAGTTACAATGCGCTCAGAACAGAGTCAAATCTTAAAGCTATTGAGACGGTATGGAAGACCGTATCAAATAACAGTGAGGGAAACCAGAGAATAAGGGTAAACAGAACCCTTAAGAATGAAAGACACCGAGTTTAATAACACAGTCAACTAGCACAGAACCAGTGCTTGCATGTAAGCAACAACAGTATATAAGTCAATGTTATAGCATGCGAATCAAACTGTATAGAACCTTTTATTAGATTATTACTGTATAAGCGAAACAAGATGGTGTAATCGAAATGCTGTGTACACCAACGATAAAGTATGAACAAATGCTGTTTGAGCATGAAATATCACATAAAACTAACACTGTGTAGTGAAACATTATTATGGAATAGTGCTGTAAAGAAAAGCGTTGCATAGCTAATAATAGTGGTGCTAGCCAAACCATAATATCAGACCCGGCAGCGGGTTTTACATTCACATGTAACAGAACCAAAAGGTACCTAACCTATTGTCAGGAAGCCAAAACATAATGTCGAGTTAAGGGCAGCAATACGAAAATACAACCTGAATGTTAACCATGTACTAACCCGGCAGTTAGGAACCACTGTAAATAGCTGTTCGCGGAGAGGCAGTCTCTGCACTCATATAACGAGTGCAGGACTAACCTCGATGTCGCTGTTAACATATATATAAGGGAACATACTTTCAAGAACTAAATGCATGTGGAATCATCAAGAATTAAACCATAATTACGCATATTGCAGTAAACCCATAAAGACTATGATTCCATTGAGCAACAGAGAAATGAACCAGCAACAACATGTTGAATATAAAACTCAAATATGAACCGGCAAATGTAAGAACGACATGACCATTAGTAATTATTGATAGTTTCTGTGAATAGAAACAAGTATTCGTTAAGAAACTGCGAAACCTTACTGTAGCCGTGAGAAGTCCAGACGTGGGAGACAACGGTAAACCACAAATGACACAGCTATTATAAAGTAACGTAGCTTCACACATCTGTTATTATAAAGTAAAATAGCTTCGGATATCTGTCAATAGCTCGGACGAGCTTCAAAATATACAGACAATAACATTCGAACCCTGACACCCTAACTAATCAAATGCACAGAAGTATAGGTAGAAGGCGTGAAAGCCATAACCCTAAGGGCTCAACAGGACAGACCGGCATGGAGAGGCCGTCTGTTGAGTGCACAAGGGTTTGAAATATGGAATCCGACCTGAGACATTAAGCAGAAAACTCAAGCCATGTCTCAGCCCGCAGTCATCACACAACATTACCGTAAGCCATTTACTAAGAAGAAACTGGTAGATAGGGTGAGCATACCTGCAAGCTTCGCTAGTCCCAAATCCTCCTGCACGCTGGCAAACTGATTTGTGCATAACCTACACGGTGAACAACCGAGCACAGATAGAGTATGCAGAGGGTTTCAAGAATAATGAAATTATAACTATGGAGCCGACTGCAAATAAGAGTAACAGATAGATAACAGAAGAATCGTTACCTGAACTAGGAACCGGAGCCGTTGCAGAGAGGTCTGTCGAAGTGTGGAAGGGCTCGGCTGTAGTGGTGGACTGCAAATGAGCTCTGTCCGAAGAACCCGGTGAATAAGTATCGAATGACAAACCCTAAACAAACCAGCACCGTTCGATGAAGGTGAATAGTTCTCCATCGTTGATTTAGGCGGGAGGTCCTGGCGCGAAACCCTGTGTGGGCCAACCCTCCGCAAGGCACGTGACTTCACGTGAAGTTGAGCCATCTGGCCACGGAAAAGGGTGAGCTGGGCTCTTACACATTCACCACGTGGCACTTAGCATGTATAATGAGCCGGATATGACAGCAAGGTTCCAATACATTAAGGCACTGTTACCAAACATTAGCACGGCAGTAAGCCACGTACAATGGGTATGATATTACCTAAGGTTTTATATTGGTATATTAGTATGCGTAATGGCTGGACCGAGCCTAACAAAGCATAAATATGTAGGTAGATGAGTGAAGGTTTGGCGGAGACTGTAAATAATAGTTAAACTTATTTGGTTAGGAAGAAAATCTTAACGAACTGACCCCACCCTTAAATTTTTTTTTATAGTTATGCATTTTAAGTTAATGAGATCGTGACATACTTTCAAAATCAGAGAAACCCTGGAAATGAACTTTATTTCACGTTATGTAAATTCATATGAGGGTTCATAAAATTAGTAATTCAGAGTGAATATATGGATTCATATTATTAGTAATCGATTTCTTTCTATAGATATTTTTATTTTATTTCATAACTTTTAATATATAAAATATCTATATACGAAATACTCATAAAAAATACATAATACGAAGAATTCTACGATAAGTTATAGAAAACAAATTTAATTAAAGTAGTCTAGAAGATTACAGCTATTTGTAAACTATATGAATATTATTGCTAATTATTCTTCCATAAATTAACAAATTTAATTAAAGTAGTCTAGAAGATTACAGCTATTTGTAAACTATATGAATATTATTGCTAATTATTCTTCCATAAATTTGGGGAAACTTTTGAAGAACTTCTTAGTCGAAACATTTTTAAAATAGAAATAGTGTAAATATTGCTAAATCAACCTATTATATCAAATATTATCAAAATTCAAATATACAGAACTGTTAGACTAAATTTTACATTATATATAGATTATTTTTATATCGATAATCAAAATATTTTTATCTTTACAATAAATTTTGAAAAATATATTATATTTACGTAGCAAAATGACACTGACTATCAAATTTATAACTTTGATAATTACAATCATTGACTGTTAGACTTAAATTTAAGTTTTATTTTCTTGTAGTTCAATTCATTTTTTCGGTGTTTAATAATGTTAGTTGAGATGTTCACATACTGTTCAAGGTGCTGAAGGACGTCAACTCAGACGTCGATTTCTTATTATAAATTTGAGTTTCCATGTTAAGTAATTATTCAATATTTTTATTAAAAAAAATATTATTTTAAATTAATATATATTATTTTAATTATAGATTTAGGAAGGGATAAAAATTTTTAATTTGTAATTTTTTTTTGAAATGTAAAAGTTGAAAAATGTTTAATTTTGTTAATGCTTATGGTTAAAATACAATTATAGTGGTTTCGATTTCTTTATTTTTGGTGTTTGGAATCGATTTACAGTGATCTCATCAGTTTTCTTTATATCTATATAAATTTTATTTCAAAATAAATTAGTAGTTAATATAAGTATTTTTTGACTTTTTAACTGTTTTATCTCTGTAAAGTTGATATACATTTATATTATTTAAAATAGGCATCGAAATACTTTATTTATAATTCGAAAAGTGAAAATAACTATAACATTAATGAAAAACTATTAATGTTTTATAATGTTTTTAATAAAAATTAACATAATATATATCATCATCTCCTACTTTATAATAGCTCACATTTTTTTTTAATTAGAATATATATATATATATATATATATATATATATTTTTTTTTAAGGTCACACCAAATTAATACATGAGACTCTAATTAATATATATATATATAATAAAAAATTAGAAAAAAATATTATACTTAAAAGGTAGATATATTATATATTTTAACATAAAAATCATCAGTTAGTAAAATATAGAGTAAATCTAATTTAGTAAAAGAATATATTTTAACATAATAAATAATTAAAGAAAATCTTATACTTTTTTCCAAGGAAAAAAGCCGAGCTTTTCTATTATAAAAATAAAAGAGCTACAAACAGATGAGTTAACATCCAGCAGTTAGAAAACTGCCTGAAACTGAGAGGTAGAAAACCGTCCATCCCCATGCTGTCATCTAAAATGACTGAGATACAAAACAAAAAACACCAAGTTCAAAATGAAACTCGGCCTGAACACAGCCGCATCAAAAAATAACAGAGGCTGTCAAGAACCACTGGGCCTCCATTAAGGAAAACGACCCGCGACATAAACAGGAAAAAACATAGTATTTATCCGGAGCTTCTCCAATACAGGAGCTGTAATGAAATAGTTTGAATGATCATATAACAAAACCGCCAAAAACAATATAAAGACACAATTGTTTCTGACGCCTTCCCAGCTTGATGCACAAAAACATTAAGTATAAGGGGCCAAATCCGTCTCACGAATCTGGTCCTGAAACTGTTCCTTTATCCTCCACGAACCCACAGCCTGTTGTAAACCTGTCTTAGAATATTCGTCTGCTTCAACATTCCTGTCCCTGTATATGTGATCAAGAGAGAAAACAGTGAAAGATGATTTTAGATTTTGAATTTCTTCTAGCAGAGGCATCAATAAATAATTCCTGCATCTAAATTTCCCATTGAGAAAATCTTATACTTAAAAGTCAATATATTATATATTTTAACCTGATTTTAGATTTGCTAGTCACACAAAAATTAGACTATATCCAAAAATATATTAGTTTGGGTGAAGGAGAAGACATAAAGGTAGCGAGTGATTCAAAATAAAAATACATACATGGTCTAGCCTTTGAGGTTGTGGAAAAAACAGAGGAAGAAAGAAAAATGGTAAACCAAAGACATAATAAAAATTAGACTATATCCAAAAATATATCAGTTTGGGTGAAGGAGAAGACATAAAGGTAGCGAGTGATTCAAAATAAAAAATACATACATGGTCTAGCCTTTGAGGTTGTGGAAAAAACAAAGGAAGAAAGAAAAATGGTAAACCAAAGACATAATAAGTGTGTAGACTGGGAAGAAGGGTCTGAGTCTATTGCTACAACTTGGATTAGCGTCTTATTGCTACACCCAGGTGTTTATCAGTGCACTTCATTTTGCGGTTAAGTTTGTCGTTGGTTAGTGTAAAGGTTACATGTAGAGTAGCATGTCTTCTCTATTTTCATGTTAATTCAGTAAAGCATTCCTAATTAAGAATTTCATATGCTAGTACAGGTTTACCATGTGCATTATATTGGTTAAAACACCAATAAATTGTGTATCAAGTATCAATGTAATGACCCCAGAAGATGTAAATGTGAAACTTTACTATGGTAAAAAAACAGTATGGTAGTTATTGTTTGATGTTAACTTTGATAAACTACTTTATTGAGTAATTTAAAATATTTTTCTTGAAATGCTGGCAGCCTCTGGGAGGTGGATTTCAAAGAAAGAGATCAGTTGTAATAACTGATTGAAACTGCCCTCCCAAACAGGAAAAGTCCTGGTGGTAGGGAGGAAGTTCTGTGCTGTTGGGACAGACAGAAGGATCTCTTTGGAAAAAAGAGGAAAAAGAAAAGAAGATTGGTTAAGTCTGGTGAGGACCAGATAACCAAGCACGTGGTGCACAAATCTTGTTGAGGGCTGAAGGCCTGCAAGATGGCTCGGGGGGAGAATCCAGTCATGTAGACGGATCTCATGGTTGGGTGGTAGAGCAGACTTGCTTGCAGAAGAATTTACTAAAGTACTCCTGTACAACTCTGGTGAACCAGGTACGAATTCACACTGCAGAGAAACTGAATGAAAATATGTGTGGAATACACAGAGGACTCATGTAGTCGAGAAATGAATGTTTGTTCTATCTCTTTAATTACTGTTATGATGATAAATGTAGTTAACAGGTAGAGGTTAACTAAAAGTTAGACTATCAAAGAAAATATTATAGTTAAACGGGAGGTAGTTTAACTTAAAAAAAAACCAGAATATCAGAAGAATATTGTAGTTGAGCAGAGGATAGTTCAACTTAGAAATAACCCATTAACCAACAAATAAATTAAGGAATAAACAGAGTACAGAGGCAGTCTCTGGTGAAGCAAAGCGCACAGTAAACAAGTCGCCAGAACGTAAACAGATATTCATGTAGTGAAAGCAACATCATAAAACGCTCGAGCCAGGCAAGGAAGGCCGGTCAATAGATCCTTTTTATAAACATAAACATCGATGGAAAGGAAAGAACTATTCAAGAAACATGTAACTGTCGACTTCTGGAATTAACATATCTTTCAAGGAAGGAAAGAGCAAACCCTGTAACGTATGAAGTAGTGGAACCATAAAAACCATATATAATCAAGCCATGGAAGCAAAAAACAAGTTACAGCCAACAGAGAAGTTCAATATATGTATACCGCTGACGGAAATGAGATAATATACGGTGCCATAATAGGGTTAACAGTCCAGAGAACGCGTTAACACAGCCGCGAGACCGGCTGTGAGAAAACCATCTCCGGCATAAACCATGTTAACAAAGAAAAACTATTCTTGTTTCCGAATAACCCATATCGGGAATAAATCTAACCTCTGCAACAAGAAATAAATAAGGCACTGTCACATTTACAAACGAAACATCGATTACCCGATTCATGCAAAAGATTCAGAGGAATATAAACCCATGTGTTTTCAAAAGAAAAATAACCAGATTTAAGTAAGCCTGAGGACTCCTGCCGTCGCAGTAATGCAGCGGAATCATAGTCGGAGGCAGACATCCAATAATGACAATGAAGACCGGGAACCATATCATTATCATTCAGAATGTAAATAACCCTGAAACGAATTCAAACAGAGTAAATAACCTTGAATGCAACTCTTTTGCTTGGAAATAGAAAAAAATCAGAGATTATAACCTGGAAAATGTATCATTTGTATATATATAACTGAAAACATGAAAATGTTCAGGCCGACTCCGCTAATAAATGAGTTCAGCACATAGCTAGCTCATATATAGATGAAAATAAAATTATTTACAAAGGCAATGGTGCCTAGACCCTGCATTGGGCAGAAAAGCTCAAGAACTAAGTCACAGTTAAGTAAAATGGAGCGCGTAATACTCTTTGCCTATCATATCTTGCTGGAACCGGCACGGCTTCAAGCCTGATCACCAAAACCCTTAACCACGGGAAAAACCCCTCTTCAGCAGGAAAACAAAAAGGAAAACCCGCATCAGGGGTCCGGACTGCAGCATTCACCCAAAAGAAACATTAGGGTCAACGGAGCTTTAAAGCCCTCGCACCCAGAAGAGAGTACTGAACTAAGAGCAACCATACCTGCAAATGTCGAAGGAGTCGAAGTGTTGTGGTTACATAGTTAAGAGACTCGCTCCGATCCACCAGTATGCGCTATCAAAAAAGGGAAAATTAGTATAGGCCTTCGGAATATAAACGAGCAGACCAAATTAGCCCTTGAGTACAAAGAACCAAACAGAAATCGAAAACGTAGCAGGTAGTCATGCATCAGAAGTATATAGTACCTGCGTGAGCCTCTGAAGGGTGTGTCATGGCATCCGGAGGAGCAATAAGAATCGAACTAGGGTCTGAAGAGACGAAGTGAGAGCACCCGGGTGAAACAAATGAGCCTCGGTGTGCAGCAAGGGGTTTAAGTCTTAACCCAAAGTCCTCTGGCTCATCCCAACCCTCCGATCTTAACAACGGATCTCGGCCGTCAATACTGCGCGGGAAGTTGGAGCGAGAAGAACGAGAAGTCAGAGCCCGAGGAGTCACGTGGTCCCGCAGGTAAGTGAGGCCACCTGTCAAGATGTGAGCTCTTGCCATAAAAGCCACCAGTGACTCGGCGCCGGCAAAGGCAGCTGCCGGACCAAAGATCTCCACGCTCATTAATATGAATCGAGTACTGAGGGTTGGCAAGGCTAACACTATTCAAACAAATTACAACCGCCATAACTCGATTACCATGCAGTGCTTATAATTGATACATGATATATAGATATATATCTAATCCTTATGCGGTAAAGAACTTAGACCATGAGAATATAAGTGAACATACAGCATCACAATAGGAAAGAGATTATATAGTGGAGAGTTACCATACGTATATGTGTTCGAAATATTTGCTTTTAAATTTTTTTTTGTGTATAGTTATGAGAGTGTGACAAATTGGTATCAGAGCCCAGTTTCAACACTGTGGCCTCAGAAATGTCATGTTTCACTGTGCAGAAGATTACACCATGCATATGTATAGAAAAATTTAGTAAATCATTTAACTGTTGTTTCTGTTATACCTTAGGGTGAGATACAGGAATTTAACAGCTAACAGACAAGCTAGGAAAAGAAGCGTGATGCAAGGAGACGGCAGCACCCCTCGGGAAAACCCAGAACTGTGGGTACAGTTGGGCGAGGAAACACGGAGTACCAATCTCGCAATACTGGAAACTGTTCAGGAGTTGAAAAATGAGATGGCACGTCTACGGGAAGACAACGCGCGCTTGACGGTGGAACAGGAGAGAATTTTGAAGAGTTTGTCGGACAGGCAGAACCCACCCATATCTAATCCCAGCGTGGAGCAACAGAAGATAACAGAAGAGCAGGACTATCAGGTCGGACCTGAAAATTTGAGAGATAAGGAGGACTATTCTGATAATGTACCAGAGCAGCAAACTTCAAAACGTCAGAGGATGGAGCTGCAGGGAGAATTTCGAAAAATTAAACCTCCACATTTTGATGGAGAACAGGAAGAAGCGACTGAAGCGTGGCTAATAAACATGAACAAATATTTTCAGCTGTATGAGTATGATCATAACCTGGAGGCGCGACTGGCCATATTCCAGTTACAGGGTAAAGCGACCCTGTGGTGGGAGGAAATCAAGATTGTCAGGGGGGTGATTGAACGGACCATCACATGGGAGAAGTTTCAGAGATACTCCAAAGAAAGATACCTGACTGAGCGCTTCTACGATGAAAAGGCCAGAGAGTTCCATGATTTAAGACTGGGGCAGCAAACTATGGAGGAATTCATTATTCGTTTCACTTCCCTGCTACTTTATGTACCCTATATTAAGGAGGAAAAAGCCAAAGTGCAAAGGTTTGTGAGTAGCTTACCTTCATACATAAGAGAGAGGATTGAGTTTGACAATGCCAGGACCATGGATGAGGCTATCCGCAAAGCAAGGATCTGCTACCAGCAAAATAAACAGAAGGGGGATGCCTCAACTAAGAGATGGAATGAAAGAAGGAGTAGTCGGAGTGTTGGAAATAGTATAGGAGGTCGCAGTATTGGGGGTAAGGGAGCTAGTAAAGGATTAAACAACAGAACTGTAGAAAAAAGTGTGCCCCGAGCAAGGCCAACAGGTGAAACTAGAGTAAGCGAACAGCCTGTTAGGCCAGAAGGTGAAGGAATGACCAGACCTCCAGTTCAATGCTGGGGCTGTGGAGGACCTCACTATGTTAAAAACTGCCCACAGCGAAAGGGTACAGATCAGATATCCAAGATTCATGAAGCATCGACTATTGGGGATGTGGCACGTAATGTACCAAGGATTAACGCAGCCTTGGATGATTGCCAAGTAGAATACCAGCCGACAATGGTGGAGTTTGAAGGTAAAATCTCAAACCTTTCTATAGCTGTTCTCATTAATCCAGGAGCTACTTTAAGTTATATTAGCCCAAAGATAGTAGAACAGTGTAAGTTACAATCTGAAAAATTCAGAAATCCATGGTTGGTCCAACTAGCTACAGGAGCCAAGAGACGAGTCTTGGCAAAAATAAATAATTGCTCTTTAACCGTAGTAGGGCAGCCAATAGTTGTGGACTTGAACGTATTACCTTTGGGTTCATACGACATCCTGATTGGGATGGATTGGCTGGAGAAACACTGGTCATTAATAAACTGCAAGATTAAAACCATTCACTATAAGAATGACCTTGGTGAGCAGCAAGAACTGCAAGGGATCCAACATCCTGTACAGATCCGACCCATTACAGCATCTCAATTAGCTAAATGTATCAAAAAGAAATGTCAGATCTATGCTATTCAGGTGGGCTACGCAGATCAGAAAAACAAAACCGTTATGCTGGACAATATTCCAGTGGTGCAAGAATTTGCAGATGTTTTTCCAGAGGAAGTACCGGGATTACCACCTAAAAGAGATGTGGACTTTACCATCGAACTGATTCCGGGGGCAGCACCTGTGTCACGGGCACCATACCGAATGAGTGTACCAGAATTAACAGAATTGAAAATGCAACTGCAGGAGCTGCTGGACAAAAATTATATACGTCCCAGTGTATCACCCTGGGGAGCCCCAGTGTTATTTGTCAAAAAGAAAGACGGAACATTCCGGATGTGTATTGATTATCGTCAGCTGAATAAGCTCACGATCAAGAACAAATACCCTTTGCCCCAGATTGATGAACTGTTCGATCAAGTGAAGGGGGCAACGGTGTTTTCAAAGATCGATTTGCGGTCTGGTTACCATCAGATTAGAATTAAAGAGGAGGATATCACTAAGACAGCTTTCAGAACACGGTATGGAAATTACGAGCTTGTGGTGCTACCTTTCGGCCTGACCAATGCACCTGCTACCTTTATGTGTTTGATGAACAGTGTGTTTCACAGGTTCTTGGATAAGTTTGTGTTGATATTTATTGATGATATTCTGATCTACTCCCGATCAAGGGAGGAGCATGAGGAACATCTTAGAATAGTGTTACAAACGCTGTGAGAACATCAGTTATATGCTAAGTTTAGTAAGTGTGATTTCTTCCGGGAAGAGATACAATACTTAGGCCATATAATCACCAAGGAGGGGATTGCAGTGGACCCTGAAAAAATAAGGACTATAATGGAATGGCCCATACCAAAGGACGTGGCAGATATTAGGTCTTTTATGGGGCTAGCTGGCTATTATAGAAGGTTCGTGGAAGGCTTTTCAAGGGTAGCATATCCTATCACCTCCTTACAAAAGAAAGGAAGGGTATTCAAATGGACCTCAGAGTGCCAGCGGAGTTTTGAGCAGCTTAAACACTTACTCACCACCGCACCCATTTTGAGCATAGCTGATCCTAATAAGGATTACGTGGTCTGTACTGACGCAAGTAAAGAGGGTGTGGGAGGAGTGTTAATGCAGGAAGGAAGAGTAATCGCATACGAGTCAAGGAAGCTAAAGGAGCATGAGCAGAAATACTCTGCCTACGACTTGGAATTGGCAGCCGTTATTCATGCACTGAAGATGTGGCGACATTACCTCTTGGGAAGAAAGTTTCTGTTGTTGACAGACCATCATAGTCTAACAAATTATTTCAGCCAACCCACCCTAAATACGAGGCAAGCTCGTTGGGCAGACTTCCTAAGTGGCTTTGATTTTGAAATTAAACATCTAAAAGGAAAGGAGAACCGGGTAGCTGACACGTTGAGTCAGAAGGTGCAGTGCTTGTGCAAAATTTCGGTCAGTAAATGGCAGAGTACCCTACTCGAAAAGATTAAGTTGGCAGCTGATCAGGATGCTATTTATCAGCAAATTAAACAGCAGGTACAACGACTTCCTGATAAGGAAACAGCACAGGAATATGAGTTAGATGATGCCGGAGTGCTGTACTTTAATAAAAGGCTGTACGTACCCGATGAAGATAGTCTTAGAAAACTGATTCTGGACGAGTTTCACATCAGCCACTACACCGGGCATCTAGGTTACCAAAAAATGGTCACCGCACTTCGGAGGGAATACTATTGGCCAAAAATGAAGAAGGATGTAGCTGAATATCTGGCGCGATGCCTGGAATGTTAGCAGATTAAGGCAGAGCATTTGCATTCAGCAGAGCTGTTACAACCCTTACCCATTCCGGAATGGAAATGGGAAACTATTTCCATGGACTTTATAACCGGGTTGCCTTGAACGAAGAAAAATAATGATTCCATTATGGCGGTAGTGGATAAGTTAAGTAAGGCAACACACTTCATACCTGTACAATCCACGTATAAGGCTGTGCAAATTGCTCATATCTTCATGCAAAATGTGTTCAAATTTCATGGACTTCCGAAGGTAATAATTTCTGATCGAGATGTTAGGTTCACATCAACTTTCTGGAGGACATTGTTTGCTGAACTGGGAACGCAGCTGAACTTTAGCACAACCTATCATCCCCAGACCGATGGCCAAACGGAACGGGTGAACTAGGTAGTGGAAGACATGCTGAGAGCATGTGTTATGATGAAACCAACCCAATGGGAGGAGTACCTCCACCTGGTTGAATTCGCGTATAATAATGGGTATCACTCGTCAACGCAGCTAAGTCCCTTTGAGGTCCTGTATGGGCGAAAGTGCCGCACACCTTCAAGTTGGGGTGGACCTGAGGATAGGTTAGGATTTGGCCCAGAAATGCTCAAGGAAATGGAAGACATGGTGAAAAAGGTGCGTATCAACTTAAAATTTGCCCAGGATAGACAGAAAAGTTTTGCAGACCGGAAGAGAAGGTTCAAAGAATTCCAGGTCAGAGACCATGTTTTTGTAAGAATACAAACCAGAAGGAGTACCTTGCAGTGGAGTGGGTGTGCCAAACTTGCCCCTCGCTATTTTGGACCCTTCCAAATCTTGGTGAGAGTGGGGCCAGTAGCTTATCAACTCGCCCTGCCAAGTCATATTAAGATACACAATGTTTTTCACGTATCTGTACTAAAAAAATACGTCTACGATCCTAAACATGTGATCCAATGGCAGGACGTTCGGGTAAGAATTAATTTGGTCGTTCTATTTAAGCTTTGTCCTCAAACAAGGAAATAACTAGATCTGTTGCTGTTTTCAGGTCGAGCCGGAAGGCGAGGTTCTGGTCGAACCATTGAACATTCTCGACCGGAGAGAGGTGCGACTGCGGAAGCGGGTTATTTTCCAAGCTAAAGTGCAGTGGCAGCACTATGGGCTTGAAGAGGCCACTTGGGAGGATGAGGAACTCCTTAAAGAATCTTACCCGAATTTGTTTAAGTGAAACAGACATCGGGACGATGTCCAATCACAGGAGGGGGAGATGTAATGACCCCAGAAGATGTAAATGTGAAACTTTACTATGGTAAAAAAACAGTATGGTAGTTATTGTTTGATGTTAAAAAAAAAACATAACTTTGATAAACTACTTTATTGAGTAATTTAAATTATTTTTCTTGAAATGCTGGCAGCCTCTGGGAGGTGGATTTCAAAGAAAAGAGATCAGTTGTAATAACTGATTGAAACTGCCCTCCCAAACAGGAAAAGTGCTAGTGGTAGGGAGGAAGTTCTGTGCTGTTAGGACAGACAGAAGGATCTCTTTGGAAAAAAGAGGAAAAAGAAAAGAAGATTGGTTAAGTCTGGTGAGGACCAGATAACGAGGCACGTGGTGCACAAATCTTGTTGAGGGCTGAAGGCCTGCAAGATGGCTTGGGGGGAGAATCCAGTCATGTAGACGGATCTCGTGGTTGGGTGGTAGAGCAGACTTGCTTGCAGAAGAATTTACTAAAGTACTCCTGTGCAACTCTGTCGAACCAGGTACGAATTCACACTGCAAAGAAACTGAATGAAAATATGTGTGGAATACACAGAGGACTCATGTAGTCGGGAAATGAATGTTTGTTCTATCTCTTTAATTACTGTTATGATGATAAATGTAGTTAACAGGTAGAGGTTAACTAAAAGTCAGACTATCAAACAAAATATTATAGTTAAATGGGAGGTAGCTTAACTTAAAAAAAAACCAGAATATCAGAAGAATATTGTAGTTGAGCAGAGGATAGTTCAACTTAGAAATAACCCATTAACCAACAAATAAATTAAGGAATAAACAGAGTACAGAGGCAGTCTCTGGTGAAGCAAAGCGCACAGTAAACAAGTCGCCAGAATGTAAACAAATATTCATGTAGTGAAAGCAACATCATAAAACGCTCCAGCCAGGCAAGGAAGGCCGGTCAATAGATCCTTTTTATAAACATAAACATCGATGGGAAGGAAAGAACTATTCAAGAAACATGTAACTGTCGACTTCTGGAATTAACATATCTTTCAAGGAAGGAAAGAGAAAACCCTGTAACGTATGAAGTAGTGGAACCATAAAAACCATATATAATCAAGCCATGGAAGCAAAAACCAAGTTACAGCCAACAGAGAAGTTCAATATATGTATACCGCTGACCGAAATGAGATAATATTTGGTGCCATAATAGGGTTAACAGTCCAGAGAACGCGTTAACACAGCCGCAAGACCGGCTATGAGAAAACCATCTCCGGCATAAACCATGTTAACAAAGAAAAACTATTCTTGTTTACGAATAACCCATATCGGGAATAAATCTAACCTCTGCAACAAGAAATAAATAAGGCACTGTCACATTTACAAACGAAACATCGATTACCCGATTCATGCAAAAGATTCAGAGGAATATAATCCCATGTGTTTTCAAAAGAAAAATAACCAGATTTAAGTAAGCCTGAGGACTCCTGCCGTCGCAGTAATGTGGCGGAATCATAGTCGGAGGCAGACATCCAATAATGACAATGAAGACCGGGAACCATATCATTATCATTCAGAATGTAAATAACCCTGAAACGAATTCAGACAGAGTAAATAACCTTGAATGCAACTCTTTTGCTTGGAAATAGAAAAAACTCAGAGATTATAACCTGGAAAATGTATCATTTGTATATATATAACTGGAAACATGAAAATGTTCAGGCCGACTCCGCTAATAAATGAGTTCGGCACATAGCTAGCTCATATATAGATGAAAATAAAATTATTTACAGAGGCAATGGTGCCTAGACCCTGCATTGGGCAGAAAAGCTCAAGAACTAAGTCACAGTTAAGTAAAATGGAGCGCGTAATACTCATTGCCTATCATATCTTGCTGGAACCGGCACGGCTTCAAGCCTGATCACCAAAACCCTTAACCACGGGAAAAACCCCTCTTCAGCAGGAAAACAAAAGGGAAAACCCGCATCAGGGGTCCGGACTGCAGCATTCACCCAAAAGAAACAGTAGGGTCAACGGAGCTTTAAAGCCCTCGCACCCAGAAGAGAGTACCGAACTAAGAGCAACCATACCTGCAAATGTTGAAGGAGTCGAAGTGCTGTGGATACATAGTTAAGAGACTCGCTCCGATTCACCTGTATGCGCTATCAAAAAAGGGAAAATTAGTATAGGCCTTCGGAATATAAACGAGCGGACCAAATTAGCCCCTGAGTGCAAAGAACCAAACAGAAATCGAAAACGTAGCAGGTAATCATGCATCAAAAGTATTCAGTACCTGCGTGAGCCTCTGAAGGGTGTGTCATGGCATCCGGAGGAGCAATAAGACTCGAACCAGGGTCTGAAGAGACGAAGTGAGAGCACCCGGGTGAAACAAATGAGCCTCGACGTGCAGCAAGGGGTTTAAGTCTTAACCCAAAGTCCTCTGGCTCATCCCAACCCTCCGATCTTAACAACGGATCTCGGCCGTCAATACTGCGCGGGAAGTTGGAGCGAGAAGAACGAGAAGTCAAAGCCCGAGGAGTCACGTGGTCCCGCAGGTAAGTGAGGCCACCTGTCAAGATGTGAGCTCTTGCCATAAAAGCCACCAGTGACTCGGCGCCAGAAAAGGCAGCTGCCGGACCAAAGATCTCCACGCTCATTAATATGAATCGAGTACTGAGGGTTGGCAAGGCTAACACTATTCAAACAAATTACAACCACCATAACTCGATTACCATGCAGTGCTTATAATTGATACATGATATATAGATATATAACTAATCCTTTTGCGGTAAAGAACTTAGATCATGAGAATATAGGTGAACATACAACATCACAATAGGAAAGAGATTATATAGTGGAGAGTTACCATACGTATATGTGTTCGAAATATTTGCTTTTAAAATTTTTTTTTGTGTATAGTTATGAGAGTGTGACAAATTGGTATCAGAGCCCAGTTTCAACACTGTGGCCTCAGAAATGTCATGTTTCACTGTGCAGAAGATTACACCATGCATCTGTATAGAAAAATTTAATAAATCATTTAACTGTTGTTTCTGTTATACCTTAGGGTGAGATACAGGAATTTAACAGCTAACAGATAAGCTAGGAAAAGAAGCGTGATGCAAGGAGACGGCAGCACCCCTCGGGAAAACCCAGAACTGTGGGTACAGTTGGGCGAGGAAACACGGAGTACCAATCTCGCAATACTAGAAACTGTTCAGGAGTTGAAAAATGAGATGGCACATCTACGGGAAGACAACGCGCGCTTGACGGTGGAACAGGAGAGAATTTTGAAGAGTTTGTCGGACAGGCAGAACCCACCCATATCTAATCCCAGCGCGGAGCAGCAGAAGATAACAGAAGAGCAGGACTATCAGGTTGGACCTGAAAATTCGAGAGATAAGGAGGACCATTCTGATAATGTACCAGAGCAGCAAACTTCAAAACGTCAGAGGATGGAGCTGCAGGGAGAATTTCGAAAAATTAAACCTCCACATTTTGATGGAGAACAGGAAGAAGTGGCTGAAGCGTGGCTAATAAACATGAACAAATATTTTCAGCTGTATGAGTATGATCATAACCTGAAGGCGCGACTGGCCATATTCCAGTTACAGGGTAAAGCGACCCTGTGGTGGGAGGAAATCAAGATTGTCAAGGGGGTGAGTGAACGGACCATCACATGGGAGAAGTTTCAGAGATACTTCAAAGAAAGATACCTGACTGAGCGCTTCTACGATGAAAAGGCAAGAGAGTTCCATGATTTAAGACTGGGGCAGCAGACTATGGACGAATTCATTAATCGTTTCACTTCCCTGCTACGTTATGTACCCTATATTAAGGAGGAAAAAGCCAAAGTGCAAAGGTTTGTGAGTAGCTTACCTTCATACATAAGAGAGAGGATTGAGTTTGACAATCCCAGGACCATGGATGAGGCTATCCGCAAAGCAAGGATCTGCTACCAGCAGAATAAACAGAAGGGGGATGCCTCAAATAAGAGATGGAATGAAAGAAGGAGTAGTCGGAGTGTTGGAAATAGCAAAGGAGGTCGCAGTATTAGGGGTAAGGGAGCTGGTAAAGGATTAAACAGCAGAACTGTAGCAAAAAGTGTGCCCCGAGCAAGGCCAACAGGTGAAACTAGAGTAAGCGAACAGCCTATTAGGCCAGAAGGTGAAGGAATGACCAGACCTACAGTTCAATGCTAGGGCTGTGGAGGACCTCACTATGTTAAAAACTGCCCACAACGAAAGGGTACGGATCATATATCCCAGATTCATGAAGCATCGACTGTTGGGGATGTGGCACGTAATGTACCAAGGATTAACGCAACCTTGGATGATCGCCAAGCGGAATACCAGCCGACGATGGTGGAGTTTGAAGGTAAAATCTCAAACCTTTCTATAGCTGTTCTCATTGATCCAGGAGCTACTTTAAGTTATATTAGCCCAAAGATAGTAGAACAGTGTAAGTTACAATCTGAAAAATTCAGAAATCCATGGTTGGTCCAACTAGCTACAGGAGCCAAGAGACTAGTCTTGGCAAAAATAAATAATCGCTCTTTAACTGTAGCAGGACAGCCAATAGTTGTGGACTTGAACGTATTAGCTTTGGGTTCATACGACATCCTGATTAGGATGGATTGGCTGGAGAGACACTGGTCATTAATAAACTGCAAGACTAAAACCATTCACTATAAGAATGACCTTGGTGAGTAGCAAGAACTGCAAGGGATCCAGCATCCTGTACGGATCCGACCCATTACAGCATCTCAATTAGCTAAATGTATCAAAAAGAAATGTCAGATCTATGCTATTCAGGTGGGCTACGCAGATCAGAAAAACAAAACCGTTATGCTGGACAATATTCCAGTGGTGTAAGAATTTGCAGATGTTTTTCCAGAGGAAGTACCCGGATTACCACCTAAAAGAGATGTGGACTTTACCATCGAACTGATTCCGGGGGCAGCACCTGTGTCACGGGCACCATACCAAATGAGTGTACCAGAATTAACAGAATTGAAAATGCAACTGCAGGAGCTGCTGGACAAAAATTATATACGTCCCAGTGTATCACCCTAGGGAGCCCCAGTGTTATTTGTCAAAAAGAAAGACGGAACATTCCGGATGTGTATTGATTATCGTCAGCTGAATAAGCTCACGATCAAGAACAAATACCCTTTGCCCCGGATTGATGAACTGTTCGATCAAGTGAAGGGGGCAACGGTGTTTTCAAAGATCGATTTGCGGTCTGGTTACCATCATATTAGAATTAAAGAGGAGGATATCACTAAGACAGCTTTCAGAACACGGTATGGACATTACGAGTTTGTGGTGCTACCTTTTGGCCTGACCAATGCACCTGCTACCTTTATGTGTTTGATGAACAGTGTGTTTCACAGGTTCTTGGATAAGTTCAACTGGTGAGACCCGGAAGATAGGGGTTCGAGTGAGGAACCTTTATCAGTTGCATGTAGATGGATGCGCAGCAATGGCAGGCAAGGCAGAAGGATTGGTGAGCCGGGATGATGGCGAGTTGTGGCACAGGAGATTGGGTCACCTTCACCATGGAGCCTTGAAGATACTGCAGCAGATCACTACAGGGCTTACTAAAGGCACACTTGCGCAGTCAGATCAATGCAAGGGGTGTACTTTGGGGAAGTTTGTGAAAGCCACCTTTCACGAGAAGGATAGTCGCGCCACGACGATCCTTGAGAGAATTCACACAGACGTGTGTGGACCTTTCTCAGTTGCTTCGACAACAAAACACAGGTATTATGTGATTTTTGTTGATGATTTCTCTCGTAAGTGCTGGATCTTCTTCATGCAGAAGAAGAGCGAGACATATTCAAAGTTTTGTGAATTCAAAGCACTGGTCGAGAAGGAGTCGGGGAAGAAGGTGAAGGCTCTTAGGAGCGATAATGGTGGTGAATACATCTCGGACGAGTTCAAGGATTTCTGCAAGGCAGAAGGGATTCGTAGAGAGCTCATAGCTCCCCATAACCCACAGCAGAACGGGGTAGCTGAGCGGAAGAACAAAACGATTGTGGGTGCTGCACGGGCAATGTTGCATGATCAGGGCCTACCCCTTCACTTGTGGGCGGAAGCATGCAATACAACAGTTTATGTGCAGAACCGTTGTCCTCATAGGATACTTGGCATGAGTACACCTGAGGAGGATTATTCTGGTAAGAAGCCTGATCTTTCTCATTTGAGGATTTTTGGTGCTAACGTTTACATGCATGTGACGAAGGATGCCAGAAAGAAGTTGGAGCCGACTGCAGAGGTTGGGATATTTGTGGGGTACACTGATACACCCCACAACTATCGTGTGTATTTGCCAGACAATGGTAAAACTGTTGTGCGACGGGATATAAAATTTCAGGAGGAGAAAGCCATGAAGTGTTCGCTAGAGAGGGAGCTACACTTGCATGCAGATGAGGAGCTATTAGTTCCTAAGGATGAGCTTCAGGACGTGGATCAGCCACAGGACGAGGTTCATGGAGTGGAAGAGACCACTCATGCAGCGCCAACCATCAGAGGGTGAAAGCGCTTCACAGAAGCTGAGCGACTGGCTCAAGATGTAGAGAAAGTTGTAGGACCACCTACAGCCCAAGGCAGGCAGAGACAGTCACCTGATCGGTACACTGGATACATGGCTCTTATGAGCAAGTGTGTTGTGACTGAGCCATCCTCTTTCGAGGAAGCTGTGGAGGATCCCGCATGGGTAGACGCCATGGTGGAAGAGTATGATTCTATTGTCAGAAACAGTGCATGGGAGATTGTTCCTAGACCGGAAGGGAAATCAGTGGTGGGTTCGAGATGGATCTACAAAGTTAAGCAGGCAGCTGACGGGAGTGTGGAGAAGTACAAGGCAAGATTTGTTGCCCGAGGCTTTTCACAGATTGAGGGGATCGATTATGAGGAGACCTTTGCACCTGTCGCAAGGTATTCTTCCATACAGACGAACTTGCTCTCTCAACGCAGATGGGATGGCACATTCATGAGATGGATGTGAAGACTGCGTTCCTCAACGGAGTCATTGAGGAGGAGGTGTACATTGAGCAACCCAAAGGCTTTGAAGTCTTCAGCAGCGAGTCGCATGTGTGCAGGCTCAAGAGAGCGCTGTATGGGTTGAAGCAAGCACCACGTGCTTGGTACACACGGATAGACAACTATGTCACAGGACTTGGATTCTCCAAGAGCGAGGCGGATCCGAACCTATACCAGATTGTGGTGGAGGGTAAGTTGCTTATCATTGTACTGTATGTTGATGATTTGATTCTAACGGGTGATGAGCTGTTGATACTGTCATGCAAGAAGGATCTTGCTACAGAGTTTGAGATGAAGGATTTGGGCCTCCTTCACTATTTCCTAGGATTGGAAATATGGCAGCGCAGTGGTGGACTGTTTGTTTCTCAGGGCAAGTATGCTCGGGAGATACTGGAGAAGTTCAACATGCATGGCTGCAAGCCTGTTGATACTCCTCTTCCTGGAGGTTGGAGGAAGGAGGATGCCACTTCGGGAGAAGAAGTGGATGCCACTGTTTATCGACAGTTGGTGGGGTCGCTGATGTATTTGGTCAATACATGACCTGATATATGCTATGCAGTTAACCAGCTTTCACAAGCTATGGTTAAGCCTACCAAGCTCTTCTGGAAGGCGGGCAAGCATGTATTGCGCTACTTGAGAGGCACATCGGGATATGGTTTGTGGTACAGACAGGAGGATGAGGTGAAGCTATGTGGCTTCACAGATGCAGATTCGGTAGGGAGCCCAACAGACAGAAAGAGCACATCAGGAGGGGTCTTCAGTATCGGATTGACAACAGTTTCTTGGTACAGCAGGAAGCAGAGATCTATGGCACTCAGTTCAGCGGAGGCCGAGTATATGGCAGCAAGTTTGGCTGCATGCGAGGCTATATGGATGAGGAAGATCCTGGTTGGTTTGTTCGGTTCTCATTTGGATCCTACTGTGATTTACTATGATAACCAAAGTTGCATTAAACTCTCGGCTAATCCTGTATTTCATGATAGATCTAAACATATTGACATCAGGTACCATCATATCAGAGATTGTGTGCAGCGGAGGATCATGTTACTTTCGTACATTCCAATGGAGGATCAGGATGCTGATATTCTGACGAAGGCTCTCACCAGGAGCAAATTCGAGTACCACCGAGGCAGGATAGGGGTTGCTGATAATCCATATCTTGTCGAGAGGGAGTGTTGAGATTGCAACAAGATGATGGAGCTTAGTGAAAAGAGTCGCCTTCACTAAGTGGGCCCGCGGGCTATTTTTGGCGCAAGTCTATTTTTAGACTATGTCTATTTTTAGACATATGGATCATGTCTATGTTTATGGATGATTGATCAAGTTGGGAAAAATAGATGGACTTCTATTTTTGATGAAAGTGTGAGTGATCACAGTGTGAGTGATCAAGTCTATTTTTAGACTGGCTGTCAAAAAATAGAAAAGTCAAATATTATTATCTCACAATAATATTTGGACTATAAACTTAATCTTATTCTCTTGGAGCACTTCAGTTTGAGCTACGGAAGTGGCACATGCAGCTGTCAGAAGGAAATTCGTTTTTCTTATGAGTCAGTTGAGTTGTTGCATGCATGACTTCAGTTAGAACTCAAGTGAGTTGAGTTTAGTGGACTGGAGGTACAGTTGATGGAGTTGTGTTCAGTTTAACTTAGTTAAACTGGTTGTAGTTAGTCTAACTGCAGATAGACTAATGATGAGTTGTTAAACTAATTATTAACTCATAATACAACTAAAGAATACATCAGTTAACTCAGTTGCATGTCAGTGCATGTTCAGTTCAACAGGGACAGGTGGTAGAGAATCAGATTGCTATCAGTTGTGACTATAGTTGTGCACCAGATCTTGCACAATCAAAGGATTGAGTATGCCAATGAGTTTGCTCACGTATTTGGCCCGTATTTTAGCCTTTGCTCACGTCCACAAAGAGTGAGTGACTATTTTGCAGGTGAAAATCGAGTTTGGGAAGCAATTCTCATCAGTTCTTGAGCAGGTATTGAGCAGTGGAGGCAGGCAAGCAGTGGAAGAGATTTGGAGATCAGATCTGAGCTGTATTGTGTGTAACAGAGGTGGATATACTTGTGAGAAGTATTATGCTGTGTAATGTTACATTACTCAATCATTAATATACAGATAGTTGGGGTTTTTAGCGAGATGCTTTCCCCGTGATACATACTGTGTTAATGTGTGAATGCTCTTGATGTTTTATTGTTATTGATGCTGCTATATTCTTGATCAACGTAGAGGAGCTTATGTATTGTGTATGTTTTCCGCATTAGTACATGATCAGGATAATCTCGATTGAATATGTGTTAAATTATTCAAAATTTCTACACAAATTGCATGGACTTCCGAAGGTAATAATTTTTGATCGAGATGTTAAGTTTACGTCAACTTTCTGGAGGACATTGTTTGCTAAACTGGGAACGCAGCTGAACTTTAGCACAGCCTATCATCCCCAGACCGATGGCCAAACGGAACGGGTGAACCAGGTAGTGGAAGACATGCTGAGAGCATGTGTTATGATGAAACCAACCCAATGGGAGGAGTACCTCCACCTGGTTGAATTCGCGTATAATAATGGGCATCACTCGTCAATGCAGCTAAGTCCCTTTGAGGTCCTGTATGGGTGAAAGTGCCGCACACCTTCAAGTTGGGGTGGACCTGAGGATAGGTTAAGATTTGGCCCGGAAATGCTCAAGGAAATGGAAGACATGGTGAAAAAGGTGCGTATCAACTTAAAGGCTGCCCAGGACAGACAGAAAAGTTTTGCAGACCGGAAGAGAAGGTTCAAAGAATTCCAGGTCGGAGACCATGTTTTTGTAAGAATACAAACCAGAAGGAGTACCTTGCAGTGGAGTGGGTGTGCCAAACTTGCCCCTCGCTATTTTGGACCCTTCCAAATCTTGGCGAGAGTGGGGCCAGTAGCTTATCAACTCGCCCTGCCAAGTCATATTAAGATACACAATATTTTTCACGTATCTGTACTAAAAAAATACATCTACGATCCTAAACATGTGATCTAATGGCAGGACGTTCGGGTAAGAATTAATCTGGTCGTTCTAGTTAAGCTTTGTCCTCAAACAAGGAAATAACTAGATTTGTTGCTGTTTGCAGGTCAAGCCGGAAGGCGAGGTTCTGGTCGAACCATTGAACATTCTCGACCAGAGAGAGGTACGACTGCGGAAGCAGGTTATTATCCAAGCTAAAGTGCAGTGGCAGCACTATGGGCCTGAAGAGGCCACTTGGGAGGATGAGGAACTCCTTAAAGAAGCTTACCCGAATTTGTTTAAGGGAAACAGACATCGGGACGATGTCCAATCATAGGAGGGGGAGATGTAATGACCCCAGAAGATGTAAATGTGAAACTTTACAATGGTAAAAAAACAGTATGGTAGTTATTGTTTGATGTTAAAAAAAAACATAACTTTGATAAACTACTTTATTGAGTAATTTAAATTATTTTTCTTGAAATGCTGGCAGCCTCTGGGAGGTGGATTTCAAAGAAAAGAGATCAGTTGTAATAACTGATTGAAACTGCCCTCCCAAACAGGAAAAGTCCTGGTGGTAGGGAGGAAGTTCTGTGCTGTTGGGACAGACAGAAGGATCTCTTTGGGAAAAAGAGGAAAAAGAAAAGAAGATTGGTTAAGTCTGGTGAGGACCAGATAACCAGGCACGTGGTGCACAAATCTTGTTAAGGGCTGAAGGCCTGCAAGATGGCTTGGGGGGAGAATCTAGTCATGTAGACAGATCTCGTGGTTGGGTGGTAGAGCAGACTTGCTTGCAGAAGAATTTACTAAAGTACTCCTGTGCAACTCTGGCGAACCAGGTACGAATTCACACTGCAGAGAAACTGAATGAAAATATGTGTGGAATACACAGAGGACTCATGTAGTCGGGAAATGAATGTTTGTTCTATCTCTTTAATTACTGTTATGATGATAAACGTAGTTAACAGGTAGAGGTTAACTAAAAGTCAGACTATCAAAGAAAATATTATAGTTAAACAGGAGGTAGTTTAACATAAAAAAAAACCAGAATATCAGAAGAATATTGTAGTTGAGCAGAGGATAGTTCAACTTAGAAATAACCCATTAACCAACAAATAAATTAAGGAATAAACAGAGTACAGAGGCAGTCTCTGGTGAAGCAAAGCGCACAGTAAACAAGTTGCCAGAACGTAAACAGATATTCATGTAGTGAAAGCAACATCATAAAACGCTCGAGCCAGGCAAGGAAGGCCGGTCAATAGATCCTTTTTATAAACATAAACATCGATGGGAAGGAAATAACTATTCAAGAAACATGTAACTGTCGACTTCTGGAATTAACATATCTTTCAAGGAAGGAAAGAGCAAACCCTATAACGTATGAAGTAGTGGAACCATAAAAACCATATATAATCAAGCCATGGAAGCAAAAACCAAGTTACAGCCAACAGAGAAGTTCATTATATGTATACCGCTGACGGAAATGAGATAATATTCGGTGCCATAATAGGGTTAACAGTCCAGAGAACGCGTTAACACAGCTGCGAGACCGACTGTGAGAAAACCATCTCCGGCATAAACCATGTTAACAAAGAAAAACTATTCTTGTTTCCGAATAACCCATATCGGGAATAAATCTAACCTCTGCAACAAGAAATAAATAAGGCACTGTCACATTTACAAACGAAACATCGATTACCCGATTCATGCAAAAGATTCAGAGGAATATAATCCCATGTATTTCAAAAGAAAAATAACCAGATTTAAGTAAGCCTGAGGACTCCTGCCGTCGCAGTAATGCGGCGGAATCATAGTCGGAGGCAGACATCCAATAATGACAATGAAGACCGGGAACCATATCATTATCATTCAGAACGTAAATAACCCTGAAACGAATTCAGACAGAGTAAATAACCTTGAATGCAACTCTTTTGCTTGGAAATAGAAAAAACTCAGAGATTATAACCTGGAAAATGTATCATTTGTATATATATAACTGGAAACATGAAAATGTTCAGGCCGACTCCGCTAATAAATGAGTTCGGCACATAGCTAGCTGATATATAGATGAAAATAAAATTATTTACAGAGGCAATGGTGCCTAGACCTTGCATTGGGCAGAAAAGCTCAAGAACTAAGTCACAGTTAAGTAAAATGGAGCACGTAATACTCTTTGCCTATCATATCTTGTTGGAACCGGCACGGCTTCAAGCCTGATCACCAAAACCCTTAACCACGGGAAAAAACCCCTCTTCAGCAGGAAAAAAAAAAGGAAAACCCGCATCAGGGGTCCGGACTGCAGCATTCACCCAAAAGAAACATTAGTGTCAACGGAGCTTTAAAGCCCTCGCACCCAGAAGAGAGTACCGAACTAAGAGCACCCATACCTGCAAATGTCGAAGGAGTCGAAGTGCTGTGGATACATAGTTAAGAGACTCGCTCCGATCCACCTGTATGCACTATCAAAAAAGGGAAAATTAGTATAGGCCTTCGGAATATAAACGAGCGGACCAAATTAGCCCCTGAGTGCAAAGAACCAAACAGAAATCGAAAACGTAGCAGGTAATCATGCATCAGAGGTATACAGTACCTGCGTGAGCCTCTGAAGGGTGTGTCATGGCATCCGGAGGAGCAATAAGACTCGAACCAGGGTCTGAAGAGACGAAGTGAGAGCACCCGGGTGAAACAAATGAGCCTCGGCGTGCAGCAAGGGGTTTAAGTCTTAACCCAAAGTCCTATGGCTCATCCCAACCCTTCGATCTTAACAACGGATCTCGCCCGTCAAAACTGCGCGGGAAGTTGGAGCGAGAAGAACGAGAAGTCAGAGCCGAGGAGTCACGTGGTCCCGCAGGTAAGTGAGGCCACCTATCAAGATGTGAGCTCTTGCCATAAAAGCCACCAGTGATTCGGCGCCGGCAAAGGCAGCTGCCGGACCAAAGATCTCCATGCTCATTAATATGAATCGAGTACTGAGGGTTGGCAAGGCTAACACTATTCAAACAAATTACAACAGCCATAACTCGATTACCATGCAGTGCTTATAATTGATACATGATATATAGATATATATCTAATCCTTATGCGGTAAAGAACTTAGATCATGAGAATATAGGTGAACATACAGCATCACAATAGGAAAGAGATTATATAGTGGAGAGTTACCATACGTATATGTGTTCGAAATATTTGCTTTTAAATTTTTTTTGTGTATAGTTATGAGAGTGTGACAATCAAGTAGTCAATCAACCAACTCTATCATTACCTTTCATGTCTGAAAGAAGATATTGTTGGTAAGGTACTTCCCTATTAAGTAGACTGAGTTTTTCTTAAATAGGGGATAGGTTGAAGTCCCAAAAGTGAGGTGTTGAATATATAACTATGAGTAGAATTTGTGTGCGTCCTGTGAAAATAAGATAATTACTTCTACATGAGGAGTTAGCTAAATATAGAGAGTCAGTTAACTAAGTGAACTAAGTGATTGCATGATTGAGTGTTTGAGTGTTGAGTAAGTCGAATTAAGTAATAAATGATTTTGAGCTTGTGATTGCATGTAGTTGCATGTCAAGATATTTTAGGTAGTTAACTAGTTGGAAAAGGTTTAAATACCTTTGGCTGGGTTCATTGTAATCATCATGTTTTGTGTGATCAATATAAGAACAGTAGTTAATACTTTATGTGTGAATTGAGTTTTGTCTCCTCTACCTTTCCAACAAATTGATGAGCGAGAAAATAACAATTAAAAATTATACAGCTGCATCTTGCCGAGTTCTCAAGTAAAAAATCGATAAGCCGTAGCTTCTTGATTTTTTTTGGGACCACCCAAAGAGGAGAGTAGCTTTAAAAGCCGTCGCCCCGCAGTGATTGACAAATAAAAGCCGAGAATACAAAAAAATCTGCGGCCCCATATGCTGATAGTCACTACCGCGGCGCCGCTAAGAAGTGTGTGACAAATCTCAGCAAGTACGAAGTCATACTTTTCTTGAGAGTCTCGAGGTCATATTGAGTCAACATCCGCTTGCTTAATCCAAAGAGTTGCGCGGGTTTTTTATTTTGAAGGTTTTTATTGAAAAGCTTTTGTTTTAATACATTGAGTGGGAAGGAGCGCTCGTTAAAATTAAAGTTTGTGTTTTTTCGTTGGTTTTTTATTTTATTTTTTTATATATAGAGAGTTTTTAATCTCTTTTATATATAAGAAAATAATTTCAAGAGTTTTTGATGTTTGTGTTTTTTCGTTGGTTTTTTATTTTATTTTTTTATATATAGAGAGTTTTTAATCTCTTTTATATATAAGAAAATAATTTCAAGAGTTTTTTCAAAAGGGTTTTTAAAAGAGATTTTTTTTAAGTTTTTTTTTTTTAAATAAAAAACATTGGGAATTTATTGAAAGGGTATTTTTTTGAAAAGTAATTTTACAAAGGAGAAATTTAAGGCTTTTTAAAAAAGAGGAATTATTAAAGAAAGATAGTTTTTTCAAATTTCTAGCCTCAGTTCTCACCGTTTACAGGGAAAAATTATGATGTGTGAGCCATTAAGATGGTGATCACGTTGCAGGCACATGATCTTTGTGATTATGTCAAGTTTGGGCTTTCGAAACCTAAGACTGAAGAAGAAGAACAAGCTCTCAGTAATACAGAGAGGGAACAATGGAAGAAAGACAAGAAGAAAAACTCACATGCGTTGCACCTTATTCAGCAAGGAGTGAACCTAGTAGTGTTCTAGAAGATTATGACCGCATCTTCAACAAAAATAGCATGGGATACTTTGGTGACAAAATATAAAAGTATGACCAAAGTCCATATTGTTAAGTTGCAGAATAGTATGAGAGATTTTAAAAGTCTGCAGATGAAAGAGAGAGAGGACATTGATTTTTTGATGAATCAGGTCATAACTGTCGTAAATCAGTTAAAGATTTAGGGTGAAGATATAAACGATCAAAGTGTGGTTGAAAAGGTCCTCCGATCCCTATATACCAAATTTGAATTTGTGGTAGCAGCCATAGAAGAAGCCAAGGATTTGGTATCATTGATAGTTGATGAGCCGATCGGATCACTTCTATCGCATGAATCAAGGATCGATAGAAATACGGATTCCACTTTAGAGACTACTTTCAAAAGTTAGGTTTCTATTTTAAGAGACAGAGGTGGAGCCAGAAGTAAAATGAGAGGCAGAGGATGAAGTGGAAGATATGGTGGTTAGAGAGATGACCAAGAAGAGCATGAACATGAAAGTGGAAGGAACTACAAAAGCTTCAACGATAATCAAAGAGTTTACAAGTCAAAGGTGAAATTTTATTACTACAATAAATTTGGTCATTATGCTCGTGATTGCAGGAAGAAAATATCTGATCAAGGGAACTAAAGAGTCAATGTTACTGTAGAGAGTACTAACTCCATGTTCCTAGCTTGTCATACCATGCATGAACCTTCTTCTAGCATGTGGCTGTTAGACAGTGGTCGCAGTAACCACATGACAGGAAACAAGGATTTGGTTGCAAATTTTGATCAATCTGGGAAAATATAGGTAAAGTTGGAAACTAACAAGACTGTGTATGTAGATGGCAAAGGAGTGGTCAACATTCTGACCAAGTAGGGGGAGCCAAAGATAATCTCAGAGGTATATTATGTTCCTAATATCAAACATAATTTGTTAAGTGTTGGCCAATTGACACGGAAAGGATACAAAGTTGTCTTTCGAGGTCAAGAAGTTGTTATATATGACAAGCCCCCAAGCAAGCAACTGATAGAAAAGCTACAAATGATGAGGAACAAACTCTTTCCTCTAATTTTGAATTACAGTGGTTAGGTGAGTTCTTTTACAATTGCATGTTCTGATGATTATTGATTATGGCACTTTCGGTTTGGACACTTGCACTTTTCTAATTTAAGATTGTTGCAATAGAAATAGATGGTCAGAGGATTACCTCCCATCAAAGAGCCTGCTAGTACTTGTGAGTGTCTCGTCTTTGGAAAACAACACCATGAAATTTTTGCAAAGGGAGTTGCATACAGAGCAAGCAACCTATTGAGCTAGTGCATATAGACTTGTGTGGACCTATGAGGATACAATCGATTGGTGGAAATTGCTACTTCCTCACTTTCATTGATGACTACAACAGAAAGACATAGGTTAACTTCTTGAAGCAGAAGTCTGAAACTTTTGCAAAGTTCAAAGAATTCAAACCCTTAGTAGACAACCAAAGTGATCGACAGATCAAGATGTTGAGGTCAGATCTGGGTGGAGAATATGACTCAAATGCATTACATGATTACTACAAACAACATGAGATCAGAAGACAATTTACAACCATGTACACACCATAGGAGAATGGTGTAGCACAAAGAAAGAACAGGAAAATTATGAACATGCTAAGAAGCATGTTAAAAGCTAGAAAGTTGTTTAATGAGTATTGGGCAGAAGCAGATGCATGTGCTATTTATGCGATCAACAGATCTCCTACAAAGAGTCTAATGAACAGAGTACCAGAACAAGCATGGTCAGATATGTATTGCAGCGTATTTCATCTCCGAGTATTTGGATGTGTAGCTTATGCACATCTGCCTAAAGAGCGAAGAGGCAAATTGGATGAAAAAAGTGAAAAATGCATATTCATTTCCAATTGGTTATAGTGAGTAATCAAAAGTTTACAAATTGTATTTAACATGTCATAGAGAAGACCATAATCAACAAAGATGTTGTGTTCAATGAAAAAGAGTCATGGAATGGAACTGTAAACAAAATATTTGATGCACAAGTGCCACTGATGGAAGAAGATGATGTAGCAAAAGGGAGCAACAAGAATCATAAGTGAAGACACCAAATAGAGACACACCAACAAAGACTCCAAGATTCTCAGAGTAGCATGGATCCTTAAGCATATCAACAAATCAAGATTTTTCTAGAAATCAATCAGGTTGTCAATAGAGCAATGTGAAGAGAAAAATGAGAAGTTTGAAAGATATTTATGATGATTTGGATGTTAGTTCAAATTTTGGATTGTTTTCATTCCAAACTTCTTCGTTTTAAGAAGCAATCAAAGATGAAAATTGGGTGCAAGCCATGGATGAAGAAATTGAAGCTATTGAAAAGAATGACACATGGGATTTGGTTGATTTACCAAAGGAAAAAAATCTCATAGGTGTGATGTGGCTGTACAAGAAAAAGTTGAATGAAAAAAGAGAAATTGACATATTTAAAGCAAGACTTGTAGCAAAAGGATTCTCGGAGAAACCAGAAATAGACTTTGGAGAAACATTTGCTCCAGTAGCCAGATTGGATATTATAAGAGGAGTTATAGCCATAGGAGCTCAGAACAAGTGGAAAGTACATCAGATAGATGTGAAATCAGCCTTCTTTAATGGGATTCTAGAAGAAGAAATTTATGTGCAGAAATCTCCAGGATGTAAAGTTGAGAGTATTGAAGAGAAAGTTTACAGGTTGAAGAAAGTGCTCTATGGACTGAAGCAACCGCCTAGAGCTTGGTATAGAAGAATCGACGACTATATGATTAAGAATGGATTTTGAAGAATTAACATTGAGCTTACCTTGTACACAAAGGTTAGTGAGCATAGACAGATTTTGATTGTTTGCCTATATGTTGATGAGATGATTTTTAAAGGTGATTTTGACATAGATGAATTTCAAGCAGCCACGATGAAAGAATTTGAGATGACAGATCTTGGTCTCATGAAATATTTTCTTGGCATAGAATTTGAGCAATCTGAAAAAGGAATTCTTATTTATCAGAATAAATATTCCAAAGATTTGTTGAAAATATTCAGGATGGAAAATTGCAAACCTATCCCTATACCAGTTGCAACAGGTACAAAGTTAAGCAAGGATGACGAAGGATCAGATGTCAATCCAACTTTATTCAAAAGATTGGTTGGTAGCCTCATGTATCTCACAGATACAAGATCAGATATCTTCCAAGGAGTGAGTTTGATTTCCAGATTTATGGAGACTCCAGAAGACACACATTGGAGTGTAGGAAAACGAATTCTGAGATACATAGAAAGAACTAGAGATTATGGGATAATGTATGTAAGCACATAAAAGAAAGATTTGATTGGATACACAGATAGTGATTTTGTAGGTAGTTTGGATGATAGGAAGAACACTTCTGGTTTTCTGTTTCAGCTTGGTTGAGGTTTGATTTCATGGGCATCTAAGAAGCAGCCCATTGTGACACTTTCGTCAACAAAAGCAGAATATGTATCTACAATATCAGTGGCATGTCGAGCAGTGTGTCTAACAAGAGTACTTGATGGACTCAAGTAGAAACAACAAAGATCAACAACAATATATTGTGACAACACCTCAGTGATTGCACTATCCAAGAATAGTGTGTTTCATCAAAAGAGCAAGCATATTGATACTAGATATCACTTTATTAGGGAACTTGTGACAAATGGAGAAGTTCACTTGAAGCTTTGGAGATCTAGTGATCAATTGGCTGATATATTTACCAAGTCATTAGCACAAGATGTGTTTGAGTTTCATAGAAGAAACTTGGGTGTTGTAAGACTAGTTGAGACATAGACCAATAGGAATGTTTGAGTTGTCATGAGTCATGTTTTATTTTAGCAGTCGTAATTAACGGGGAGTGCTAAAATAAGATAATTACTCCTGCATGAGGACTTAGCTAAACATAGAGAGTCAGTTAACTGAGTGTTTGCATGATTAAGTGTTTGAGTGTTGAGTCATGTCGTTAAGTGATAGACGACTTTGAGTGTGTGATTGCATGCAATTGCATGTCAAGATATCTTAAGCAGTTATCTACTTGGAAAAGGTTTAAATACTCTTCACCAAGTTCATTGTAATCATCATGTTTTTTATGATCAATATAAGAGTAGTAGCTCATATTTTATGTGTGAATTGAGTTTTGTCTCCCCTGCCTTTCCAACACTTCCTCCATTGGCATGCTCTTGAGAGTACATGATGTATCCCTTTAGGCTACTCTCGACTATTCACCAACTCAATGTAGCTACTCTCATTTACTACTATTTCAACAGTTCCCCTAACTACTTCCTTCAATCTCAAACGATTATTTTTTAGTTTCTCTATGTAACCAATTGGTTGTGGGCCTCCTTCCCATTTTCGCGGCTCACTGGTTCACTCGATGGTCCCCAGGTCCATCATTCTATCTCGTCATCACTTCCCTTATATCATTCACAACTCATTTGGATTAAGATTTAACCCCTATAGAGGTTATTCTCTCCTGACTCGTGGTTAGGGCACACAATCAATGCTTACACGAAAGGCAGATAAGCAACACTTTAGAACCCAACCCATAATTTCCATAGATCGCACTAAGAATCTCTTTCTCTAGACCTAGGATAAGGCTTAGCTCAGCGCTTATCCACAGCTTCATCTACAGGTTTAGCCCGAGGCACTTAGCCTTTGTCGTCTGTGCCCAAGTAACCTTAGTGGACACTTCATTCCCTAATCAACTGTCATAGTCCATTATTGAAACAAATCAACGTCCCAAAATGTGACGTGATTTCGTGCCAACATGGTCCTCGATTTGCAGTTACTATCTCCCAATAGAGATCAATGACATACATGGGATTGCGGCGCTCAACAAAGGAATTGAATTCGAGTGGTTCAATTCCAATGCAATGTCAGATCAGCGAGATGTTCGGCTCAATTGGATGGTCTTGGGAATTTACAACTTCAACTTCCTCCAACGAGTTGGATCGATCTTACTTTCCCCATAATTCAAGATATAGGGCTAGGCACATCTTCACCTTCAAAATGTTAAGATCGCTGAATTTGTTAATCTTTTGGGCATATCTTGGCACAATTTACCTTGCTGTACCCCAACACCATCTCTACCTTTGATCTCATGGCTTCAAGGCCACTCAACTATTAACGTACACAAAAGTTAACTTTCACGCTGTTAGAAAAGGAGTAGTCTACCTAGGTGGAGGAATTGCCCAGTTTCCCTCGCCGCCTAGAAAAACCTCTGGCTCCGGCCACCAGCAATTCCTCCTCCCAACTTCGCTGTGAGCTCCGCCTAGCTCGATTTCGTGAACTTCCAAAGACTAATAAACAGGGATCTGTGATGTAATGGTAGCACCTCTGACTCTAGATCAAAAGGTTACGTGTTCGATTCACATCGGGTTCAATGCTGCAAGTTCATTTATTCTTCGCCCAGATGTTCTTTATCGGCTACATCTCAGTCCAAAAGTCCTTTTGGCACTTCGCCTTTCCACTGAAAGATCTCTGATAGCTCGCCTACCTCCCCTACCTGCAACAAAGGAACAAGGTACATCAGTTAACCGGAAAATAATATTTAGGAACAGTTGCGATAACAAATTTGAAGCCTCCGCTAATTTTAGCAGAGGATTATCTCTAACTCAAAGTTCTTTACGAACTGAGGAGTGCAAAGCGAAAATAACATACGAGAGCCAAGAGAAGGTTGCAAGGGCTGTGAAATTGATCCCAATCTCGCTCCCTTGAGAACTCGATCATTTTCAGAAGAAAATGGCTGAGTTCTCAAGGGAGCGAGATTGGGATCAATTTCACAACCCTCGCAACCTTCTCTTGGCTCTCGTATGTTATTTTCGCTTTGCACTCCGCAGTTCGTAAAGAACTTTGAGTTAGAGATAATCCTCTACTAAAATTGGCGGGGGCTTCAAATTTTTTATCGCAATTGTTCCTAAAGATTATTTTCCGGTTAACTGATGTACCTTGTTCCTTTGTCACAGGTAGGGGAGGTAGGCGAGCTGTCAGAGATCTTTCAGTGGAAAGGCGAAGTGCCAAAAGGACTTCCGGACTGGGACGCAGCCGACAAAGAACATCTGGGTGAAGAATAAATGAACTGGCAACATTGAACCTGACGTGAATTGAACACGCAACCTTCTGATCTGGAGTCAGACGCACGACCATTGTGCCACGGATCATGAAATCGAGCTGGGCGGAGCTCACGGAGGGTGGTGGAGCTGGGTGGAGGAATTTCCAGTGGCCAGAGCTGGATGTTTTTCCAGGTGACGATAGAAACTAGGCAATTCCTCCGCCTAGGTAGACTACCCTGTTAGAAAAAATGATGCAGCTGCACCTTGAAACTCGAACATAAATGCAGCTTAATGGTATACACAGCTCGGTCACTATGTCCCCATGATTTGTCCCTTCAGTCGATTGGGAGGCAAGGCTACCATTTACTTTTCTTGCTTTCCTTCGTCATGCACTCAGACTCTTGATTTGAACCCAACATGCACTAATAGATTTTGGATGGTTAGAGAGTTCTCTATTACCACTACTTGCGTGTTAAGCTCGCATCGATCTTACATATTTCTATTAATCTCACTACGCAGAAAACCACAACACACACTATCCACAGGCACAATCACACATATACAAAGGAAAAACATATTCATTTGCTCCAAACTAGGGGATATATATAAAAGTATTTCAGAGGTTTTCCGCCAAGCTCTCTCGACCTCTATTCTATCGGCGCTATCTCTCAGGCTATAGAAGACTTGAATTCGGCAATAGCTCTCTCCTTTCTATACATAATAATTACAGAAAAAAAAAAAGAATATTCTAACAGAACTCAATTTGTTTGGACATTTGTCTTGATAACTTAAAACTATCTACCACCTAGCTTTGACACTTGCTTTGACACTTGTTATTGTTACATAGTTCCAGTTCAGAAAAATACTAGCTTGTCTAAAATATCTTAAGTGTTTAAATTCCAATATTTTTTAGCAATGCTATTAAAAATAAAATATCATTACTCTAAAAATCATTTAAATTCCTTAAAAATTATGAAGATAAAATATTACTAGTTCAAAAAATTTAAAAATTCTAATAGTTTTCAACCATGGTGTTAAAGATAAATATCAAGGCCCTCAAAAAAGTTAAAATTTTGGAAATTTTCAACTATAGAGTTAAAGATAAAATATGAGAACTCTCGAAAACCTTGAAATTTCAACATTTTTCAGCAATGCAAAAAAAAAAAATGAAAAATCATGACGATAATGAACTTTACATTTTCAACATATTTTAAAATGAAATTTTATGACTAAATTAAAGCTCAAAAATAAATACTTAAACCAAATAGCCATTATACCAAATTCCAAAAATATAGTTCTTTCAAAATATTGCCCTAAGAAAACTTGGCACATTGCAACAAAAAATAAAAAATCAACCTTAAAATTCACACAGATAGGGCATGCTTGGCGCTTTCCAATGAAAGCATTAAATCAACCATCAAGTTAACACATAGTGGAAATAAACTTAATTCATTGTAACCAAAAATAAAAAACCAACTACCAAATTAACTTTATTGAGATTGAGTTGCTACTAGAACATCAACATAACTCCTTCCTCCGTTGGTTCGCGGTTCCTTGGCAACTCGACCGGGTATCAAGTCAATTTAGGGAATCAACCCGCCACTCTCCCTAGCTGCCAAAGGGCCACAAGCTAGGGAAGAAGGAGTTGCACGTAAATCCCGTCACCTTGGCCTGGATCCCCTTAGCCACTCGGGTGAGTTGATTCCTACTGCTGGAAGGGGCTTGTGTTGGGTCGTATTTCTGTAAGTAGTCGATTATGGAAATCCACTAACCTCTCCCCGTTACATCTGGAAATAGACTAGCCTCTCCCTGTTACCTCTGGAAATCCACTAGACTAGCCTCTCCTCCTCACTTCCAAGGAGTCGATATATTTTATTTAATTATTTATTATTTCATACTTTTTATTTGTGCTTTTCTTTTTTTAATTATTTTACTATGTGGTTTATTTTTAATTTGATTTTTTTAGTTTTTTTATTTTTAAATTTTTCACTTTCGGGTTTCTTATTTTTATATTAATTTTTGCCTCATGATATTTTTTTGATTTTTTTAAAATATTTTATTTAAATTTTAATATTTTTTATATTAAATTTTCACTTTTTTAATGTTTGTTGTTTTTAAATAAATAGATTATATAATATTTATTGTTTATAGGTTTTTGCTATTTGTACTGTATGTAGAGTTTTCTTCTGGAATCATCGCATCTATGATTGTTAGAATTTTTGAGCCATCTACAATGGCTCATTATCAGGATAGATCAATAAGGTGTAAGATATATCTCATAGGAATGAATAAATAGAAAATGAGCTAGATGGAATAGGAATGTTGTTAGTTGACCATGCCTTTATTTATAATAATAATTTCAATTAATTTTAATTAATTTTTTCAATTTATTATTTTTGTTTTTAATTAATATTATTTCAAAATTCTATTAATTATTTTATCATTTTAATTTTCAACTTATAAAACCTTATATTTCCAATTAAAATCTATATTTTTAATATGTATTTATTTGTTTTATTTTTTCCAAGTTTTTAAACCATTTTTTTCCTTGTTTATATTTTTTCTAAGTATTTTCTAAGTATTTGTATTAAATAATTTTTCAATTTTTTTTTTAATTTTAAACATTTTGGTTTTAATTTGTTATTTTGATTTATTTATTTTAGTTTTTTTTATCAATATTCATTTATTATGTTATTTTTAATTAAAATTATATGTGAATTATTATTTTCGAAAACAAAATTCAAATTATATGATTTATAGATATAAAATTCATAAAAAATTTGTAAAATTTGTTATTTTTTCAACTTTTTTGGTGCAATTTTTTCCATAAAAATTATTTTGAAGAAATGTCATTTTTAGCAGAAAGGTCCCAACACATGTATTTTTTTAATGACGTTTCTATGCAAAATGTGTTTTTTTGACAAATGATTAAAATTATTATGTTTTTAATGAAAATTATTTTATGTGTATTGAAGTATTAATTAACGATACATAAATATATATAAAAAAATTTCTAAGTCCTAGATATTAATTATATTTTTTAAACTTGTGAAAAAATAAAAAAATATCAGTACAAAAAAACATTATTAAGAAGAATAAAAAACACATACTTGAAACACCCTTCAAAACGAGCATCTTAGGAAGAGAAAATAAAAACACAAACATGACAACTTGAAAAATGGTTAAATAACCAACATTTAAAAAAAATGTGCATACTTAAGATGTATAAAAATCTTTAAATTGTCAAAAATATGCCCCCGAAAAAAGTGATTGATGTTGTGCTAATGTTCTTTAAAATCCGCATGAAAATAACCAACATTTAAAAAAAATAGACATATATAATATATGAGAAAATTTTAAATGTCAAAATTAATCCAAAACAAGGGGGGTTGATTTTGCCTCAACAATTTTCAAAATTGGCATGAAAATCACTAACATTTAAAGCAAAATTTGCATACTTAATACATAAAAAAAATATGCTCCAAAAACAAAAGGTTGTATTCTGAATCAACATTTTTCAAAATCAGATAATTTTTTTAAACCTCTAGAAACCTGAGAAATCGGTACAATTCCAGTTAAGTTGGTAACTTTTTTTCCCGAGGATGAGATCTTTCATGACCTCCTCCTCATGTGTTGTTGATTTTTTCTCCACTGAGGATCCTAGACTTTATAATGATGATGTCCATTGGTTTGCTTGCTTGGTTGTCTTATGGTTTTCTTCAACCTTCCTTGATCCCATACTATACTTTGTTGCTACCTCCTTTCTTTGTTGATGCAATTCCTTTTAGCCAACCAATATTTTTTTTGTTTTTTTTTTTTTTTTTTTTTTTTTTTTTTTTTTTTTTTTTTTAATTTATTTTTTTATATATCTTTGTATCCTCCTCCATTGTTGCACTACTTCATTAACCACCTCAATTTCTCATTTTTAGTGGCTATCTCATTCTATTATTGGACCAAACTCTTGGTGCCACTCACTCTGATCCAGATTGGAGAATTATATTATTTGTCATCCATCTTAAAGATTTCAAAGAGGAAAAAGTGGAGGAATGTACTCTAAGTACCATTTTTAATGGCGGGACACAGTTTTGGAAAATGAGGTCTGAAACATTTTAAGAAAATTTTGAGGCATCAAAGTACATTTTCTATTGGTAAAACTTTGTTTCTATAGTGTTAGACCATTGTTTCCTAATATACACCCATAGAGATTTCTAATGGCACATGAATCATGTCAATTAGAATTTGTATACGAAAGTTACGCCACTCTGAAGTTGACCTTCTTGCTTTCACCACCATAGTTAGAGAGGATGTCATGTTAGCACCCATTATTTATGAAAAGGGGGTTGGCCATGTGATTATGATATAGAAGACTCTAGAAGAGCCTATATTGTAACTCTGGTTAAGGGTTGACATAGTTAAACTTAACAACTAGTAGGTTATCAGATCGTCTTAAAATCATACCAATAGGAAGGAAAGGAGTTCCATTCTTTCGGGAGAATTTGTTCCACAGCTAGGCAAATAATAGGGAAGGTAGATAATAGATAGATCACACAAAGAGTATTTCTGTATTATAGTATCCCACAATCCGTAGGCCATGCCTCTTTGTATTTGTAGATATTTTCTACTCAGAGAGAGAGAGAAGAGTGACCTCACCCTCCAACTAGGTTTTTCTGCTGAAAGGGTTTCCCAAGTTATATCTTGTGTCAAATGTGTGTGCGAGATTTTATTTTGTTTTTCTATATTTTCAACATAATTTTAATTTACATGCAAGTAATATTAACAGTATTCTACAGTTCCATAATCTAAAAATAAATACAATTGTAATAGTGCATGATTTTGATTTTTAAATATAATTTTATCAAATATGTTTTGATGAAATCTCCACTCGAATATCCATGAAAATTGATGAATTATATTGGTTTCAAAACATGTTTCTTTGGATATATTGTGTAGATTTGCAAAGTATATAGATTGGTTGGGCCAAAATTCGCAATATCCTAATCATGGATGATAAATATGTGAATAACCCTCATGATCATGTGCAGGAGAGGTTTTGCATCTAGAACAACATGTCATGCATATGAATTGTAATGTGAGACTCCTCATGGGGGGGTTGATTAACAAATTCGTGATATTTGGAGAATATGAGCATTCTAATGCATAGGAAAAGTTAGATATGTGATTAGGAGATGAGGAAGAACTAGAGAACTAACCAAAGAATGAACCCAGAAAATATCATCCTAGTTTGAATGTTGTGAATCTATCACAACCCCTATTTGAAATGGACGAAAAGGTCAGTATCAAGTTGTTGTAGAAAATCCACAAAATTATTATATGTTAATATGAGAAATCTGAAATTAATTGTATTCTCACATAGACAAAACATTTCTCTACTAGACATAATGGAAAAGTAATACAAATAGAAGCACAGTCACACAATTCAAAAACATAATACCTTTTATAGTAAACCCAACTAGGAAAACCCTCTACATTCTTGCGAATTTTATTGATAAAGAAACTAAGCAATTGATCTCTTACAATATACAAATGTTTTAGTCTAAACGACACACTTGTTGTTCCTTATTAATCTAATCTTGAAAAATTTTCAATACTGTTGATCTCTACTACCCTCTACCAACCTATGCACAAGCTTCTCTTACACACTCTTCCTCTCACAATATCCAAGCACAAACTCATGCTTCCTATTGCTTGGTCTCACCAACTTGTGCTCACCAAAATAATGATTAAACTTGTGCCATCATTCCTCTTAAAATTGGCTTGAATGGTTAAAATTAGTGAGTTTTATATTAGGTAAGTTGAACTAGTGGTTCAAAAGTTAACAAAGGCTCACTTCTAGTGTTAACTTGTCCTTCATAAATTTTAGGAGGCTAACTCAAAATCTTCATCATGTTCCCAATACAGCTCAAACTAGAAGAAAAATAACTCTATTATCTATTTTAACACATTGGTTAATTATTTCATAACTCATCCCAATTTTTAGGGATTGATTCCTAGATTATAAGCACTTATCCTAATTTTTAGGGATTGATTCCTAAATTATAAGAACTTATCCTAATTTTTAGGGAATAATTCATAAATTATAAGAACTTGTCCTAATTTATAGGGAATCTCCTAATCTTTATGAACTCGAGTCATGCACAAGAAGGAACTCATTCTCGCTCCTATGATTAAGGAACAAATCAAGGAAATTATTTCTCGTTAATATTTTCAACACTCCCTCTTATTAATGAAGGTGTTCCTGGAAGAACCTCATGTACATGGTTTTGTCTTCAAGTCTACCAAGTTCTCTGCTCGTATAGTTGCTCTCGTTTAACTACAAGGCTTACCTGCTTTCATTTGTGGAACTTTATTTGAAGACTTGTTCTTTCCCACCATGTCTTACGAGTCCATAATCTTCCATTATGAATTATCACAACTCCTTTGTCACTAAAATTTGGCTCAAATAGTCATCCCTCTACTTGATCCTTTTTCCATCAAGATGAAACACATAGCTTCATTTGTGAACAATGATTTTGTTGCCCACTTCTGCCTTCCTTTGATGCTATGATGAAGACATGTCAAGGGCCTGGAGGTTGTCCACTTTCAGTGTAGAATGTCCTTATTAAATATTAAACTACAACTGAATACTAAGCCCTCTTAGCTACTTCCTTTATCCCTTCAAATACCAAACCTAAGCTTCAACAACTTTTCCACTCCAACCAGATTTGATGTCCTTCTCAAATGATGGACTTAGGGTACTAAATACACCTTATAACTTCCCTCCAAACAATACATAATATTCCCAACAAAATCTTCCCAAACCTAGACAATCAATCTAACAAACAACAATAGCTTAGAAGGAAATTAACCATACCCAAGACCTTAACTTACATCCCAAATATCTAGTGGTATGCATGAAATGAAGACTTCAACTTTATGCCCCTAGTAAGTGCTACCTGTAACAACTACTACAACCCTCCTAATCAGCCTCAAGTTGTTGCAAAAACTTTAGCCCTTCCTCTTCTAACAATTCCACTCTCGCAATGTACTTTTGGGACTACTCAGCCCTCAATACCAACCACATTTAGGACTTATGATCCTACTGATCTAGGCTACAGGAGCTCTGCCTCTTTCTCAAACTACACAAAAATTTGCGGCCTATTCCTAAGAGAAATGTCACTTAAAACTATGCACAAAAGTGCCTAGAATTTGTCATCCATACATGTTCCTCAAGTAGCTCTTATACCATGTAGAAAATCCACAAAATTATTGTGTTCTAATATAAGGAATCTGAAATAAAGTTTTCCTCACAAAAAGATAAATTTTCTCTACTAGATGAAATGGAAAAGTAACAGAAATAAAAGCATAGTACCAAAATTCAAAAACAAGATATATTTTATAGGGAACCCAACTAGGAAAACCATATACTTGTTTGAGAATTTCACAGATAGAGAAATTGAGTGAGGGATCTCTTACAAAATACAATTGTTTTAATCTGAAAGACACACTTGTATTTCCTACTTGATCTAAGCTTGAAACAATTTCAATATTGTTTATCTCTGTTGCCCTCTACTAACATATGCACAAGCTTATCTTGGACACTCTTCCTATCACAAGCTCCATGCACAAACTCATGCTTCCTATTTCTTTGTTTCATCAACTCGTGCTCACCAAAATAATTATTAAACTTGGGCCCTTATTCCTCTTTTTAAAGGCAATTCGAATGGTTAAAATTTGTAATTTCTATAATAGGTAAGTCGAACTAGTGGTGCACAAGTTAACAAAGGCTCGCTACTAGTGTTAACTCAACCTTCCTAAATTTTAGGATGGTAACTCAAACTCTTCGTCCTATTCCCAATATAACTCAGATTATAGGACAAATAACTCCATCATCTATTTTAACACATTGGTTAACTACTTCATAACTCATCCTATTTTTTTGGGACTGATTCCTAAATTATAGGAATTCATCCTAATTTATAGGGAATCTCCTACTTTTTATGAATTTGATTCATGCACAAGAAGGAACTCATTTTGGATCCTATGGTTAACGCACAAATCAAAGAACCATTTTCTCGCTAATGTTTGTAACACTTGTACTAGTATGAGATTGACACTTTGAAGCTAAATCACTAGTTATAGTATCTGGAAATGTATTTTAGTGTCCATCAAATTGACGAAGAATACAATATTTCATTTCTATGGTTGAAATTAGAGGGCCACACCCTGACTTGTTGGGAAAGCCACATGGAGACCTTGAGTTAGAGGGATATCCTGCGATGACTAGTGAGAGGACTTTAAAACCCTCATTAAGTCATATTTTTATCCTATTTGGTATGTAGAGGACTAGTGGATCTAGTGAAACTACATCAAGAAACATTCGAGGCAAAGCATGTAAGAGTATACCACAAAGTTTTGAAGGATGACCATATTTCTAGGTATCACCCTAAAGAATCTATATGTAATCCTCAAGCATTTGGGGGGTATACACCACTATTTATGCGATCAAGTGATCCTGTTCAAGCCCAAATCAATGGAGATGGATTGTGTACAAGCACAATACATTAAAAACATAGGCCTAAAGAAAGAACAACTAAGTGATTCAAAGCATAAGGAGCAACATGATGCTTCTAAGGGGGGGAAGAAGAAGTAAAAGGGGGAAAAGATAATAAAAAAAATAGCGTTGTGTCAAATCAGTGAAAATATCCTAGCAACTATTGTAACCATTGCAACATTGACGACCATATAAAGGAGAAGTGTTAGAATTTGCATCCAAATCTTAACCTAAGAACTAAAACAATGGTAATAAGAATAAAAAATGCCATGGCCATTGATTTGAGCGTCCAAGATGAAAGAAACTCATATGTGGATGAGAATATTGTCTATACATCAGTGCAGAAGTAGGTCAATCTTAGTATTCTTCAACAATATGAAGAGAAAGAAATGAGAAAACTATTCCATATAAACATGGATGTCAAGAAGACCAAAATTGATGCTTTATTTGACACTAGATCATAGACGAATCTCATTGTAGAAAAGTCAGTCAAGAAGTTGGGGTTGGAAGTTCATGATCATCTAAGCATCTATTCACTGGTATGGCTTAAGAAGGATGTAGTATTAAAGGTAACAAAATAGTGCAAATTAGGTTTTCCACCAGTGTTGATTTTATTGATGAAGTAGAACTAGTTGTGGTTCCCAATGGTGTATGTGGATTAGTGTGTGGGAGTCACTACATGTGAATGAAAGACACAATATTCATGTGGATAGTCAACTAATATTGGCTCATCAGTAATGGAAAATCATTCACCATCAATGCAGAAAAAGACAAGTCAAAAATTTCGTTGGTAATTTCCAACCAAGACAAGAAATTGATCAGTTCATGAAGGAAGTATGTTTTACTGTTTTTAAGAGAAAAACAATTTGTAGAAGAGTCAGTAAGAGGTAAGGCATTCCTAGAGGGGCGTACAAAGAAAAAAAAAACAATTGGAAGTTTTGCTAGAGGCATACATCGATGTGTTCAAGGAGCCTAAAGAGTTACTAGTTAAGATGGAAGCAAAACACGAGATCTGGCTATTGCTAAAATCCCCATTGCAAAACATTGGGTTGTATAGGTAGTCTCTTGTAGAAGTGAGTGAAGTGAATAAATAGTTACAACAACTATTGGAACATGGTTTCATTTGAATGAGTACATCATCATGTGTGACACACATCATCATTGTGCCAAAAAAGGATGGGACTTAGCATATGTTTGTAGATTACAGGGCATTGAGAAAAATCATGCTCAAGAATAAGTACCCCCTTCCTAGGATAGATGATCTAGTAGATCAGTTACATCAAGAAAAATACGTCATGAAGATGGACTTAAAATATGTATATCACCAGGTTCGAGTCAAAGAAGAAGATATCTAGAAGACCACCGTCAAAACCAGGAAATATTTGTATGAGTTCTTAGTCATGCCATTTGGTCTATGTAATGCACTAGCTATGTTTGTGATATTAATCAATGATTTATTGTGCCCTTTCATAGATTCATTTGTTATTTTGTATTTTAATGATATACTAGTATGCATTGCATCCTATGACGAGCACATCTCACATTTGACACAGGTGCTGGAGACATTGAAGAAGCATCAACTCATAGCAAATCTCAAAAAGTGTGAGTTTACGCAACACTCTTTAGTTTATATGGGGTATGTTTGGTTTATACGGGGTATGTTATAGGTGGAGGGGAGATGAAGATAGATCCAGCCAATATGGAGGCCATGTTGAAATGGATAGTGCCTACTATTATTTCTGAGGTTAGGAGTTTCATTTGGGTAGAATAGTACCTAAGGAAATTCATAGCCTTCTTTTCAATGGTAGAAACATCATTCCATGTTATAACAATCAGTGGTAAGTGTTTCTATTTGGGAAATGGTTAGCAGTGGGATTTCAAGGAGCTAAAGAGGAAGATCAGTGAAGCACCAATTCTAGCATTACCAAAATTGCAACAACCTTTTGAAGTGGATACAAATGTGAGTGGGTATGCTATGGGAGTGATATTTGTAGATGTGGTAAGGCTTGTATGCCAACATTATTAAGTATTTCATGGGAAAGTTATTAACTACCCAACCTATGACAAGGTGCCCTATGCCCTAGTGCAAGCTATGAAGAAGTGGAAGCACTATCTAATGGGAAAGGAGATACTAATCCACACAAATTTCCAACCACTATAGTACTTGTAAGCCTTGAGTAAGCTACAACAAACTGAGCACTACAAGTGGATGAGGTTTCAACAACAATTTCATTTAGTGATTAAGCATGTAAGAAGGGAATCAAATTTTTTTTGGCAAACATGCTTTCAAGGCCACCCATCTCAAATATCATAGGTTTTAGGATTTTTATTCACCTGGATCCATTCACCAATGATGCATACGAAGGGGAATATTTATAGGATGAGGACTTCAAGGAGGTGTTTCAACAAATGAATATTCAAATTCATGTGCCCAATGACGAAAACACCGTTGACTACCATCTCTAAGATGGGTTACTCTATATGCTAGATAACCTATGCATTCCTGTAGTTGAGAAATTGTAGTTGATTAAAGAAGCTCACACCTTAAAGGTTGCATGGAACTATGGTGTAGAAGAGAGCGTGTCCTACTTACAAAGGTATGTGTATTGGCCCAAGATGCAAGAATAGGTAGCTAAGCTCATAAGAGGTTGCATGCTTTGTTGTACCAGCAATCGAAGAAAATAGAAAACATGGTATATATTATCCCCTACCTATATCCACTCCTTCTTGGAAAATCATTTCAATGGACTTTGTGGGCGGTTTACCAATAACTAGGAGGGTACATGACTGCCCGGTCACAGTAGTTGATAGGTTCAACAAGATGTTTGTTCTAATTCCTTGTAAAAGGACAATTAATGAGAAAGAAGCAGAAAAGTTTTTCTTTGGATAGGAATGTGTGAAATTTGGGACACAAGATTTCTCATTGCATCATGGACTACATTGTGGAAGAAAATGTACACAAAGTTGAAGATATCTACAACATTCCATCCATAGATAGATGGGCACACAAAAGTAGTGAATAGGAATTTGGTGCAAATTTTGAGGGAATACAAGCAGAAGCATTCAAAGACTTGGGATGAAAATATGAGATATATACAACATGTTGGGCACCAAATTAGCCTATCGTTTCCCTACATTTCCACTCCTCTTTTCATCCCTTTTGTATACATTCGCATATATTTACTATGTAAAACTATGAGGTAATTCCCCTTTATCGTCTCTTGGGATATTTAGTTAATGAAGTAGAGTCATGAGCGTTTTACCTATGCGAACCACTAAAACATGTTATGACGGCAGATTATGGAGCGTAGGTCTTGACCGCATGGCATATTGCAGTAGTTCTAAGATTCACAATAGCTAATCGATCACGATGAAACAACATAACTGATTTGCAGCTGTTCTCAACCCGTTTTCGGATCATTCCTGTTCTTGCTCTCTCGGTGCTACTGTTGTGTTGGAATTGATGTATATCTTTGGGCATATAGTTTCTAAGTTTTGGGGAGAGTTGTTATTCCCCTTTGTACTATATAAAAGACAGGTCATTCCTGTATCATGGGAGTCATACCCTGCATTGTATTGTAACAACATTATTCGGCTTAATAAGATACAAACCTTTTTGCTGATATATTCTTCGTTGTGAGTAACACAGCCTTGATCAGAGAGTTGTGCTCGCTCTTCTAATCAGGTGTTGCATGTTTCCTTGTTTTGTGAGTATTGTTTATTGTTGTGTTTATTTCTTGATTGATGTTGTAGATTCCTTAGATAATTGTTGTTGGGCCTCCAAAATGTCTTTAAAATGACATCCACTTTCACCTTTATCACCACCATTTCACTCACATGTCGCAACTACATAGCCATATAACCTTTCATTATCCACCATTTTCATAAATATATCAGTTAGGATCCTTATTTACCAAAGTTATTTAATTTATGTGTTTAAAGTGAATTTATGATTAAAAACTAGGAAATTAACATGGTTTCATAAATCTATATATGTGTCTTGAGCTTCATGACATGTGTAGGTCATTTCGAAGCTTCCAAGGCACCCTTATGTGGCCTCCAATCCTCAAATTCGAATTCCCTTCAAAGGAGATTTGGACAAAGGTCAAAGAAGGATATCTGTCCTATTTGGATTGTAACTCTATGAGGTGTCTCATCATTTCTTATTTGGATTAGGACTCTATGAGACACTTAGGGGATATGTGTCTCATTATGAGCTATTTGGTTGTGACTATATGATATTTTAGTGGAACTTCATTAGATAAAGTAGCTTCTTATGTTTTTGTATAAATAGGAGAGTCTTCTCCTTTGAAAGGAATTAGGAGTTTATACTTGGGGATTTGAAGATTTAGTTTTTATTGCATATGGAGCTTCTTCATTTGTCATCATCATACACCATTGGGATGCCCATCTAATGATTGTGAGGTTTGATTGCTTTTATAGATTAAAGTTTATTTGCTTTCTTAGTATTAGTTTTAGAATGATTGTGTAATCTTCGCTTTTCTAAAACATTTCAATAGGGAATATTTATGTATTTTCTAATTGGATTAAGTTTGAGGCAAGGGCTCATAGTTATTTAATTTCTTTTCATGTTCTGATATTTACTTTCTTAGATCGAACTATCAATTCATTGTATAATTGAATAAAGGATCAGGCCAAAAATGTGACTTCAAATTGGGTGATTGAATGTTCAACCTATGTAATCATTGAGCTTTACTTTTTCATGCTTTTATATTTGCTTTTAAGATCCCCATTTAATTGCATTAACTGATATCCTAAAGATCATTTTAAGAATTCGGTTTAATAATATTTGAAGATTGAATGATTGAATATTTAATACATGCAATTACTGAGTTATTTTCTGCACACTTTACTTGCTTTTCTAGGACATTAGAAGTTAAAGTATAAATAGTTTCTTACATTTCATCTCAAGAAGGTAACACTTCATAATTGAATGCTGGAGTAACTAAGAATACATTAGTTTTTTTTTTTATTTCATAGGTTAGTTGAATTTCATTTTAATTATTTGATTTCATAGATTAGATGAATTAGTTTTCCTTGTTTTGTAGTTAGATTGATCTAAACTGAAAGACAATTTCTAGCACATACAGTGCATGCATGCTTCACAAATTTATGAAACCCCCGGGTTGACAAATTAAATGATAAGAAATCACTTTGCCCCAACATTTTGGCACCATTGTCGGGGAAGTGTGCATAGGAACTAACTTCCAGTTTAGAGTGTATATTATTTGCTTTTATTTTTACTAACCATTTATGGACATAGGATCTAGAATGTAGCCCAATGACTACATTGAGGAATGGTATCAAAAAGCAGTTACACCACAATATTCATCCATTCTTCAAGAGATCCTTGTGGAAAATCGAAATGTCAAGTCGATTTTGCATATCCTTACAAACAATTAGGTACATTTTTCAAGTTGGGATATGAGAATTTAAAAAATTATAATCCGTAAATGGCTTCATATGAAGCATGAATATACTTAAAAAATAAAAAAATTAAAAATAGTTTTTAGATGGATAGGGAAAATAAAAATAAATTTTTATAGTTTTTAGGATAGTTTTATGGTACAATAAGAACCACCCATCTACTAACCCTTTGTAGGAAATTTTTTCAATTAAACAAATGGTTGAGAACAAGAAGTGCAATTGAAGATCACGAATGGTAATTTAAGGTATGAGATCAAGCCTTTTCATTTTATTTTTGCAAAATTTACAGAAGAATTGATTGACAAAATCTTGACTATGCTAACAAAATAAATCTCTCAAGTATGCTCTCTTTTTGCACTCCGTGTGACCTGGAGGATCAGAAAAAGAAATTGTTTTGTTAGTATATCATAAAAATTATTTAGCTACAAAATGCAATCTGGTAGCTAATTTCTATTTTCATTATTTGATTTAATTCAATTTGATTTTTCAATAAACTTAAAAATAAAAATAAAAATAAAACCAAACACAAATATTAAAAAACAAAACTTTGGAAAAAAATCTAATGCATAAAAGCCATAATCCCACCCATTGCATGATATAATGAAAGCAAGCACAACAAAAATTCAAATGAGGTTGTTGAGGCTTTGAATGGACACCCAGGAAAAAATTAAAAAAAACCAATGGCAATCTCTAATTCCAGTTTCCACTGCGGCCTTAATAGAAAAGCTGCACATAAAATTTATGGCTCAAATCCTTTATTCTAGTTTCAGCTTTGGCCTTGGAACAAACATGGAAGAACATTTAAAAACTCAAATGTGCAAATTATAGAATTCAACAGATCGAATTGCATGGACCGTTGTCTTTATTGGGGAAAATAATATGAGTCCAATTGAAATAAAAACTCTTGCATGGATTTCAAATAATGTATGCATTTTTACAGTTGTAGCATCCAATTTACGTTGCAGAAATTTCGAAACCTACCATCATCAAAATCCGAAAAATATACATATGCATTGTAGCATGGTCCACGTAAGTAGAAGCGATATGAAGTTCTAGCCTTTGTGTGATTTCATTATGCATAGATATGTTCTGGTGGATCTTCAGCCCTTTGTAAGAAATTCATTTGCATTCATGTGGACCATGTATCTTACGTATATGGCAAGCTTGAAAAAAATTAATATTGAGGAACAATTAGCTTCTTGAATGCCATTTGGTCTAGAACCTGGTTCAGAAAGATCGAAAATTGTTGTTGAAGCCTTTCACTCAAGATTTACTAGGAACATAATCAATAGAGTTTTTCTTCAACCATTTGAATGAGAAGCAATGATATACTATTAAAAGCTCTATTTATTCCTCAAGGTTGGGCAGGTCTTGATAGTTAAAAATTCATATGCAATTTTGTTACCTAATTCAAATTTTTACATTCAGAGATTTTGAAAATATTGTTCCCAATTCAAAAACTTTACTGTAATTCTATCAAGCAATCAATTTCCTTCAGTCCTCATAAACAATTTAGAAAAAATTACTTTTTGTTACCTGAGTAGAGGCATCGGTATCCACGCTTATGGAAGAAGGAGAATCAGTGCATTGATGAAATCCATTAGATATGTATCCCATTAGATGTGTATCTCCTTACTGAGTAGATACATAACTAGCCTCAAGAGCCACCACATAGAAAATTGAACCCAGAAAGCCCAAGTGCAATACTTGCAGAGGAAATGCGTAACAACTAAAAAAATGTAATTTTTAAAACATAGATTTTGAGCAAACCGAGGAAAATTAGAAAAATCCAAGACAGGGGTTTTTTTGGAACAGGGTGAGTTAGATAACCCAGAAACGGTTTCCTCAATTTCATAAGAATTTGAGAGAAATTTGAGATTCTTCGGGACCCCATTTCGCTGACTGTGTGAGAAAAAAAACAGTTTTAATTAATGCATAGAGACAACAATTGCGGCCATGCAAGAATCAGATCCGATTTTTGGGATGCTATAGTAGTTTGAGGAATCATTATTGTTATTTGTTGTCACTAAATCCATGGATTCACTACCACAAAAGAAAAGTGTGTAAAAAAGAGCGACAAAGGAGGCTTCATTGATGGCAATATTGTTTACTCATGGTCAAAATTAGTTTGTATCTCTGCTACAGTAGTAATTGATTGATTTGATTATTAATTCACCACTAAAGTCAATACCTATCCAATGGTGTATAGTTAATGGCTATAGTTAGAAGTTACAGGCCACTAATTTAATTGGGTAAATGAGAATCTAAGAGAATGTAGGGGTATTGAATTAATATCTTATATGCATTTTTGTGGCACTGAAGACCCTATTAACACATGATGTCATGTTTTCTCAACAAGTCTTGCTGTAAGTAGAGTTTAATTTCATTTTTGTTATGCCTTTTTATCCATCTATACGCATTAATGTCCAAGAGCACGAAGAAATCCATTTACTCAACGAAGAGTCGATGGAATCTGGTGGGAATTATGTAAATTTGACAAGAGGCATTGCAATTATCACTGGATTTTGGCTCCAGTAAACCACAACATTGTTTTTTTTCTCTTTGAATTCATTTTTGGTTATTTATTGACTTAGGTTGTTTGTTCATGATTTTAGCTATAGAAACCGTGCAGATTCTGTAGCTGAATAGCGATTCTGCAGCTGAATAGTGATTGTGCAGCTGAACAACGATTTTGTAGTTGAATGACGATTCTACAACTAATCAACAATTTTGCAGCTGAGTGATGATTTTGCAGCTGAACAATGATTCTTTAGCTGAAAGGAAATTGTATAGTTGAACAATGATGTTGTAGCTAATCGACAATTCTGCTGCTGAACGACGATTCTGCAGCTGAATAGCAATTCTGCAGCTGAACAACAATTTTGCAGCTGAACAACGACTCTGCAGCTAATCGACAATTCTACAGCTAGAAAGAAATTCTATAGCTATGCATTTAACTCAATGATTTATCTGTCAAACAATGAATTCTAACCAGAAATTCATGATCAACATGCCATTTCATCTGCTTACATCATCTTTCGTTGAATCATCATGTTCCCATGCCACATTTTACATGACAATTTTCACTAATTCATAAAAATTTCAAAACAGTCTAACTTTCTCATACAACATCAGAATTCGATGATTCAAGAATCGTTGGAAAGATCTCAACGATATCTACAAAATGAGGAAGCTATTATCATATTTTGAAACAACAAAGAATGAAAAAATTTCTGAAAAGAAACAACAGGTAACTTGAGGCACTACTTTCGACATAGGTATAAACTCTTTCGGTTTTCTTTCATGAACTTGTTTAATAGTACCGATTCTTATTTTTTTAATGTAAATTTCATTAACAAAGAAATTAATCACCTCTCTATTTTGATAACTTTACAATCCATTGGAGAAGAAGTACTAGTTTTTTGTAGGTTATAGGAAGAAGAACAGATGACCATAATCAAATAGTGTCTCCCAAAGACCACATTTATTTCACAAGAAAATGATCAGAGTAACAACAGAGATGAAACATCAATGGATCAGCACACGCTAATGCATATCAGATGTAGCAGTTGCAAGCCTTTTAGATGCTAATGTTTCTATTGCATCCACACCCCTTCAATCAATAAAACCTTCATCTCATTTCCTTTGCAGTCACATTGCATTTCACTTAGTCAGTCAATAAAATTTTTATCTCATTTTCCTTCACTGCTCATTTTTATTCATAGAAACTATATTCTCCTGCCTTGCTTTTAGTAACTCATAACACATTTTCATAAAGACATTCAACTCACTTACATGTTGATTTTCCCTTTTACTTTCCATTCACTTGTCATTTTCCTTTCCATTAAATAAACCTTGATCCAATGCAAAATTTTCCATTCATAGTCCTTCAAAATCATTGTTTCATGCTAATGTTAGATGAAAGAGGATTCCTTAAGGCCTTCCTTCTAACAAGCCTTGGCCTATTGACATTGACGCATTATCTAGGTTCAGGGCTAGAGTCCTCATTTGTACCTTGAAGCTTGTATGGCTTAATGACAGGCTCTCTTGCCAACAATCATGGGAATACATCAATGTCTCTTGATCATTGGATCTTTCAAGTGGCTTGACATTAGCTCATTTATTCACCTTTCGCAAGATGTACTTAGGTACCTTGGCACTCATTGACATTAATGGCAAGCTTGCCTCGCATTGGTTAACGACATTCATCAATGGTCGGTAATCCAATGACTTCTCTTCATGCTCGACACTAACACATTTATTCACGTGACTAGAGTTGTACCATCGATTTTATAGCGATTGAAGACTATATAATTTCATCATTTTGCAACAGATACAATAGATTTAGCAACAGAAATAAAGAATCCACTTCACAACCTCATCCACCATTTATGCAACCAAGAAGCAAATGAATTCTACATTTCATTCCATGTTCCAGAAGAAGCCACACTCCTCAATTTCCATAACTCATTCACATTGAAGGTAAGTGAAGGTATGTGGTTTTATAATTTTTAGTCATGCAATTCCTTAAAATACTAAAATTGTAACTTTGGGAAATTCCTCACTTCCTCTTTCACATTGTCATATCTTTAGTTGGGGGGAAGGGACATCATTTCATATTCATATATCATACACCATCACACATTTTCATTTCATCCTAACATACTTGTCCTAATCAATTATGATTTCATTAAGGTTCAAAAAGTTATATGATTTGCAAATAATGTCTAAATTAAGAGCACACTATATGGCTAATTTTAAAGATGCATTCTTAAATATGTTCAATGAATCTTGCTGCAACAAAAAGAAACAAGGTATTGAAACACAAAAACCAATACCAATTAGAATTTGGTTGAAACACAAGAACCAACCAAACATGTTGCAATTCAATGTATGGCAAGGATTACTTTACAAAAATAAATAAAATTGTCAAATGCAAAGTTTAAGGACATATGATATAAGCCAAGCTCATTCAAAAGCAAAGATGTTGCGAGCAAATCAAAGTAATTAATGCAATATTTGCATGAGGACATGCAATTACTCTAGTTGGGGGGTATGTTGGGCCTCCAAAATGTCTTTAAAATGACATCCACTTTCACCTTTATCGAAACCATTTCACTCACATGTTGCAACTCCATAACCATATAATCTTTCACTATCCACCATTTTCATAAATATATGTGTTAGGATCCTTATTTACCAAAGTTATTTATTTTATGTGTTTAAAGTAAATTTATGATTAAAAACTAGGAAATTAACATGGTTTCATGTATCTATATATTTGGCTTGAGTTTCATGACATGTGTAGGTCATTTGGAAGCTTCCAAGGCACCCTTATGTGGCCTCCAATCCTCAAATTCGAATTCCCTTCAAAAGAGATTTGGACAAAGGTCAAAGAAGGATATGTGTCCTATTTGGATTGTAACTCTATGACGTGTCCCATCGTTTCTTATTTGGATTAGGACTCTATGAGACACTTAGGGGATATGTGTCTCATTATGAGCTATTTGGTTGTAACTATATGAGATTTTAGTGGAACTTCATTAAATAGGTAGATTCTTATGTTTTTGTATAAATAGGAAAACATTCTCCTTTGAAAGGCATGTGTAAAGTTCGAGAAATGCTCATGTTTTTAATAGAGAATTTGGAGCTTATACTTGGAGATTTGAAGATTTAGTTTTGCTTGCATATGGAGCTTCTTCACTTGCCATCCTCATACACCATTGGAATGCCGATCTAATGATTGTGAGGTTTAATTTCATTTATAGATTAAAATATACTTTCTTTCTTAGTATTAGTTTTAGAATGACTGTGTAATCCTTGCTTTTCTAAAAACATTTCAATAGGGAAGATTTATGTATTTTCTAATTGGATTAAGTTTGAGGCAAGGGCTCATAGTTATTTAGTTTCCTTTCATGTTCTGTTATTTACTTTATTAGATCAAACTATCAATTAATTGTATAATTGAATAAATCTTCAGGCCAAGAAGGTGACTTCAAATTGGGTGATTGAATGTTCAACCTATGCAATCATTGAACTTTACTTTTTCATGCTTTTATATTTGTTTTTAAGATCCTCATATAATTGCATTAACTAATATTCCTAAAGATCATTTTAAGAAATTGATTTAATCATATTTCAAGATTGAACAATTGAATATTTAATACATGTAATTACTGAGTTATTTTCTGCAAACTTTACTTGCTTTTCTAGGACATTAGAAGTTAAAGTATAAATAGTTGCTTACACATCATCTCAAGAAGGTAACACTTCATAATTGAATGTTGTAGTAACTAAGAATACATTAGTTGTTTTTTATTTCATAGGTTAGTTGAATTTCATTTTTATTATTTGATTCATAGATTATATGAACTAGTTTTCATTATTTTGTGGTTAGATTGATCTAAACTGAAAGACAGTTTCTAGCAGATACAGTGCACACATGCTTCACAAGTTTATGAAACCCCCGGGTTGACAAATTAAATGATAGGAAATCACTTTGCCCCAAAAACCGTGAATACATTTTTAAGTTCTGCAATTGAGTTTCTATTTTTGTTTCAACAATGCTTTGATTGGTAGTCACAAACCCTTGGTCAATGATGAATTGTAACTTTGCCCCTGCATATACTTTGTGTTTCCTTGAAAAGAATATGCACCTAGATTGATACATTAATGTAGGAAAAGGGGTGGATAATTTGTTCATACCTGGACACCAACATTTTCATGCTATTACCAGGGAGGCTAACGAGGTGCAAGACACAACCTATATTAACCAGAGGGTTAATCTCTCGTCTTGGGGAGACAACGAGTTTTCTCACTCTGCCCCAAGTCCTGAGCATAGTTATTTCATTTATTTCACACTTTTATTATTTTCATGTTATATTAAGGCCGACCTCTTGACCTGGGGAGGGAGGAGTCATTTGACGCCCTACTCCAGGGCCTGATTTTAGATTTCCCTAACAATTTTTTTGTTTCGATTTTAAGAAACCCAATCACTCACCCTAGGGAGGGAGGGTTCCTATGATGCCCTACTTCAAGTCTTGAAGCATTAGGTTTTATCATGTGTGTGTTATTTTCTTGATTGGTTTCTTGTCCTGGGGAGGGAGGAGTCTTTTGACACCCTGCTCCAGGACCTAAGCCCTAGGTTCGAGTTTTATTTCCCCATTAACTGCCCTCTTTTCAATGTGGTCTCTCATCCTAGGGAGGGAATGGTATTTTGTCACCCTACTCCAGGCCTTGAGCATTGTGGTTTTATTGCAACATTTGTCGTCACACCAACTTGTATGAACAAAGAGCCAAATAAAAGGGGCAGAGGCAGAGCCCCAAAGAAGGTAGGACATGATTTGGGAAGGAACACTTATATCTAGCAAATCATTGCAAAAGTTGAGTCAGACATGTCTTCCCATGTAGCCATGAGGCCAGGTGTGCGGACAAAATCTAAGGGACAATTTGTAGATCAACCAGTGCTGTCAACATCACCCCCCGCTGATTCAATACAACAGACCTTTCCAGTCGTCAAAGAGACAAGAAATAGTATACTTGTTAAAGGGATCCTGTTGCTTGTAACAAAAGAAGAAGAAGTTGCAAGTAAAGCGTCAGAAGGAATGGTCCATCCCAGTAGGGAAAAAAGGAGTTTCAGAGAGGATATCCGAAGGGTCCAGCCACTATGACAAGGAGGAGAGATTGTAGAGACATTTCTATCACCAAAGGATAGTGGGAGTGAAGTTAAGGTAACTCGAACCCCTGTGATAAAAGCCCTTCCTATGGAGCCTGCTAAAATCCCTTGTGAGTATTGGAGGATATTCATGGAACCCACAACCTCTACTATTGACTTCCAAATTGGAGATTTAGGGACTGGTGCACTGACAAAGACCACTCCTTTAATAGCTTTACCCAGTTTCCATGGGCTTACTTCAGAAGACCCTGACACGTTTTTGTTTGAATTTGACATTGTGTGTTGAGGGTATGATTACATAACGGATGGTCAGAAATTGAAAATCTTCCCTGCTATGGTAAAAGGGATAGCCCTGCGGTGGTCTATGGGTCTTGGGGCAAGGTCTATCATCACATGGGAGGAGATGAGAATTGCTTTCTTGGAGAAGTACCAAGACTATTGTAAATCATGGGATATTAAAGAAGAGATTTTTAAATTTACACAGAAAGAGGATGAAAATATGGAAGATTGTGTCAAACACTTTAAATACACATTGTAGAGTTCAAGTGACTCTGACCTGGATAATGACATTTTGAAAACTATCCTTATCTATGCCCTCCGAGAAGACTCTTTGGAATTGTTGAATATAATCAGAAAGGGAGATATATCAAAGGAGAACTTTGATACCATTTGTGAGTTGTGTATCCAGTGCTCAAGAGAAGTTGCAAGGAATAAAGAAGGGATTTGATCAACAAAAGAATCTGGTGGAGTTGTTACAAAAGCAGAAATTGGGAATCTATTAGACAGCCCGAGGATTGATATCCTGAGTACCTTGTCTGAACAGATACACACGTTGTAGGTAAAACAGAAACAGTTAGAATTGGAAAGAACTATGACCATATTTTTCCCAACATGCAGGAAGAAACACCCACAGACGGAATGTCTATTAAACATTGTAGAGGAGTGTGAAATCTATGAGCTGAATAATGTGACAAGTTCATGCCCATCCTTGCCAGCACTTAAAGTTGTTTTTCAAGGGACAGGCAGAGAGATGGAGCATTTGTACTTTATGGGACCTAAAAAGCCATGGCAACCTCGATCGTTAATGGGAAATCAAGGTATGCTTCCAGATCCATATCAATATTTTAGCAATTTTAATATGGTTCCCCAAATCATCGGTTATCCCCCCATGTGGCCCCAATACCAGTTTCCACCTTGGTAAGAGTGGGCTCCTCAAGGTAGTTCAAGTTCCTCGTGGGCTCCGAACTGGTGGGGACCTTCTCCTCCTGGTCATTTTCCCCAGTCGATGCCACAACAACAACTTCAGTTTCCCTCTAATGTGCCTCTTGGTAATCAACATGTTCATCCCCAACTCCCTATCCAAACCAATCTGAATCCTAACAATAAATGGGCTCAACAAGCTGACACCCTCAACCTACCTTCATACAACATCTCTACCGTACAATTCTATGAGATGAATTTACAATCTAGGTAGATAGTAGATGCTCAACCCTCACCAGTTATCATTGAACAGATTGACAATGAGGAAAAGGAACTAGAAATGGCTGAAGAGGAACCAAACTGGGTCAACAAAAATCATACACCTCCACAACCGCTAGTTACTCAAAAACACCAAGTTGAATCACCCTATCCAGAAAGGTTGGTTGGGAAAAAAACCAACCACTGAAGCTAAGTTTGACCTGTTATGGGACTTACAAAACTTATTCGTTAAGATTCCTTGTTGCAATCTATGAGGGACATACCTATATATGTGAAAACTCTTATGGAATATTGTGCTAAGAAGCCTAAAAAGAAATCAAGAGACCCGCTCACCATTCACGTAATGGGTAAGCTATCAGATTTCATGACGGAAAGGTCCATGTCTATAAAGTATAGGGATCCCGGGAACCCAATTTTAACTCTGCAAATTAATGGGGTAGAAATTCCAAATGTACTAGTAGATTTGGGTGCTGCCATAAATGTCATCACTGTTGCAACCATGCGTGCATTAGTTCTTCGTAACTTGAAACACAAACCTACAATGTTAGAAATGGTAGATCGACATAAAGTGAAACTGGTAGGGAAGTTAGAAGATATCATGATTTCGATTGATTCATGGCACTAACATGTCGACTTCCTAGTACTCCAAATGCAATCTCCAGCTGGAGGACATCCCCTGATTCTGGGAGGACCATGGCTGCAACCACAGACACTTATATTGGGTGTCGGTCTAGACATATGATAATTTTAAATGGGCAAAACACTAAGAATCTAGTGTTGTATCCTCCCATAGAACCCAACCCATCAGCAAAATCAACAAGCCACAACAAATATTTATACAAGAAAGAGTCTGAATCAGAAAATGAGGAGTTAAGACTAGTTATTACTATTGGACAGGCCTTCTAGTTACGGCAACTCAAAAAGACCATTACCATTCATTGACCAAGTCTTCAATATATTAGCTAGGAAGAAGTTTTTCTCCTTCCTGGATGGATTTAGTCGGTACAACTAGATCCAGATAGCTCCTAATGGTCAGGATAAGACCACATTTACATGCCCTTGGGGAATGTTTGCATACAGAGTCCTCCCATTTGGTCTCTGTAATGCACCTGCAACATTCTAGAGGGTAATTTGAGGGATTTTCTCTGATCTGATGGATGATAGTGATGAAATTTATATGGACAATTTCACGGAATATGGAGATTCATTTGAAGAAGCATTGGGGAAGCTAGAAAAATATCTTGAAAGATGTAACCAGGCACATATCTCTTTAGGTACGGAAAAATGCCATATGATGATAAATGAAGGAATAGTCCTGGGACACTTGCTTTCTGCTGCAGGAATCCGAATGGACCCATCTAAGATAAAGGTAATACAACATTTTCCAATACCCATAACACCCACTTAGGTATGTAGCTTTATCAGTTTTGCTGGTTTTTACAAGCACTTTATATAAAATTGTGCTAAAACAACACATTCACTTTTTCAATTATTGAAAAAGATGCAAACTTTGTGCGTACAAATGACCGTGATGCAGCCTTTGTGAAGATCAAGGAATTGGTCTGTAGTGATCTGATCCTTAGAGGACCACACTGGGCATTACCATTCCATATTCATGCTGATGCTTCCTAGACAATAGTTGGGGCACTTTTCGGGCTGCAGGTTGATAAGGTACCATATGCAGTTTACTATGTTAGTAAGAACTTGGCTCTTGCTAAGTTAAACTACACAGTGACTAAAAAAGAATTCCTTATTGTCATCTACGCCATCAAAAAGTTCCAGCACTATATCACTAGTTACCCCACCTTTGTACAAATGGATCATGCAACTATTAGGTATCTAATGAATAAAATTATTACTCCTGGTCGCATTACAATATGGCTTTTGCTACTTCAAGAATTTGATATTACCATAGTAGATAAACCAGGGAAGGACAATGTGGTTGCTGATTTTTTATCTAGATTAGAAAATAATGCCATATTGGTAATAGCTTTCAAGATGAATATCTCTTCGCAATTTCCACTAACACTCCGTGGTATGTAGATATTGCTAACTATATTGCTATAGGGAAGGTACCTTGTCATTTGTCATATAAGGACCAATGGAAAATTATTCATCATTGTACCCGATATTCATGGATGGTAGGATACCTCTTTCATACAGGGGTTGATCAATGACTTCAACGCTCTGTATCAAAGGATGAAATCTATGAGATCTTGAAGGACGCCCATAGTGGACGTCGTGGAAGACATTTTGCATATAAAAGAATGGGCCACAAGGTGTTGCAAATGGGATACTACTAACCTTCTATCTTTCATGGTGCTAGAGATTATGTCCGAAGATGCGACAGTTGTCAATGGATGGGACAACATGGGAAATCAGATGAAATGCCATTACAACCCTAGATATTCCTTGAACCTTTTGAGAAGTGGGCCATCGATTTCATTGGACCCATCAACCCACCTTCCCATTAGAAGGTTCACATCCTGGTCTATACTGATTACGTGACTAAGTGGGTGGAAGCCAGAGAGGTTGCGAAATAAACAGAACAAGTGGTGGCATATTTTCTTTTTGAATAGATTTTTTCCGGGTATGTACCCCAAGAGAAATTGTTTCAGATGGAGGAGCACAACTCACATCCCACATGATAGAGAGGCTTATGTAGAAATATGGGGTTAAACACAGAGTGACAACTGCTTACCATCCCCAAGTGAATGGACAGGTAGAAAGCACAAACAAGGTATTGGAAAATATCTTGACAAAAACTATAGCAAGTCATCGCCATGATTGGTCATAAAAACTTCCAGAAGCTTTTTGGGCGTATAGGACGACATGGCAGAATACAATTGGGTTTTCACCATTTCAGCTAGTCTATGAGAAATCCCCTTTGTTTCTGGTTGAATTCGAGATAAATATGCTCAGAACATCTTTGGAAGTGGAATTAGACTTATTATAGGCCCGGAAACATTGGCTGGAACAACTCAATGAGTTAGACAAGATTCTTTCAGTAGATTTCTAGAGAACAAATGCTATCCAACAGAAGAGAACTAAATGGCATGATAAATTTATCAAGAATAAGGTGTTTCATACAGGGGACTCGGCATTGTTATATGACTCCTGATTCAAAGATTTTAAAGGAAAGCTTCACACTCATTGGATGGGACCCTATGAAGTGGAAACTGTATTCAACAATGGCACAATCAGATTGGTTATAGTAGATGAAAATCATACTTCCTTCCTAATGAATGGACACCGTCTGAAGTTATACCACTATCCAACTTCTAAAGATGCCTTCATCAAACATCTTTCTAATACAACTACTTTGATGGCTCTTGGTATAGAGAATGCTCCCTCTACCTCACGTTTATATATATATATATATATATATATATATATATATATATATATATATATATATATATATATATATATATATATATATATATATATATATATATATATATATATATATATATATATATATATATATATATATGTTGTTACTACTTACTTCTTTGTCTTTTCGCAAGAACAAGAACTGAACTATGACAAGGAGAAACTGATATATTTTTCAAGTAACAGTCGTTGCTATTACTCTGCCAATGTTGTTACTCTGTCATTGCTGATTATTCCATTAGTGTTGTTACTCCACCGTTGTTGTTGCTCTGCTAGTGCTATTACTCCATTGCTATTGTTATTCCATCGGTGTTGTTACTCCGTCAGTGTTGTTACTCTGCCGATTGTTGTTACTCTGCCATTGTTGCTACTCCATCAGAGTTGTTACTCTGCTGTTGCTGTTACTCCACCAGTGTTGTTACTCCACTATTGCTATTACTCCGCCAGTGCTGTTACTGCACTGTTGGTGTTACTCCGCTGGTGTTGTTACTCCATTGATTGCTATTACTCCATTGGTGTTGTTAGTCCGTCAATACTATTACTCTGCCATTGCTGTTACTCCATCAGTGTTGTTACTCCGTAGTTGTTATTACTCTGCCACTGTTGTTACTCCATCGTGCTGTTACTTTGCCATTGCTATTACTCCATCAGCGTTGTTACTCCGTTGGTTATTTTTTTTGTTACTCCACCGCCAGGTAGGTCGCCAAGTATGCCTTCATTGAATCTTACGGATTTAATTAAAATATTCCAAATAAGAGACTAGTACATGCTGTATATGGCTGCATTTAAGTTGGGGGGTCCCATCATAAAGAAACAATGGCGTACCTAAAATCGTAATCATATCACATCATTACCAAATCCAATCAGAACCGAAACTAAAAATTGTGTGATTTTGTAATCATGATTCCTATGCATTGGAATTTGAAATCGTACACCAAGAACTTTAGCAGTCATTTCCCTAGTATGTTGTATTCAATCACCATAATCATTCACCTGTACTGCCATACCCTACCATTATTTGTTTTGTTTTTCTAGGTGTACTAGCCATTATTATCATTCTTTTACCCTGCAACCACCATGCTAACAATATTATCATCGTCAGTTGGGTTGCTGTTACTCTCCCCCTACCAGCCAATTGTATCCATCCCGTTGATCTAGTTCCTACAATAATGGGTGGGTTGGCTATGCACCATGAGATGGAAGGCACGACAATGGTCCGAAACAATTAAGAAGTATTGCAGGTTTTTGAAATGTGGGGTGGAACATCTATTTTGATAGATTGAAACGGTTTAAAGAGGTGATTGCGATTGAATTTGCACTCAATTTAGAGGAAGGGAGCTCTCAGGTTTGGGGGATATAAACCCTTGTTACAGAGGAAACCATTGTAGAGGTTAGCGGGCTACCCAAGTAGTGGAAGAAATGGCTTTCATGAAGAACCGCCCTCCCGAAGTTCCTCGAAGCATTCTTACAGGCCAGAGAAAATGTTGTTCAGAAGGGCCGGGGGTACGACCGAAATTCATTACCATAGCTATGGGGTGGGGTAGCAGGTTTTTTAATGAGATACATAACCTGCGAGGGGAGGTATACCACCATGTTTAAATAACATTTAAGAATATTGGCTCACCTCCAGTTCCCATAGGAAGAAGGTTTCTCATTGAATATGACTTTCTTCATGTTAAGGAGTCTCCAGCTGATGGCGCACTCTGCTCGGTGTTCACGATAAGTGCAAATAGTCGTTACCAACCATGGCCTGGTCCAGCTATTAGTCATGCATGCAATCGGTCAATTTCAAATCCCGTGGGAAACATTCTGGGATTCTACAGAGGAAGAGATAACAGCTACTAGAGCTGCTAGAGATGAAGAGCTGGAAGTGATGGAGGAAGGAACTAGAGCAAATGTTGAATACATTAATCAAGAGGAACCAGAGGAAATGAGGATGGAACCTGAGGGGCTAGAACAGAATCAGGAGTGTGAACTAGGGAGGATAGTCAAGGCTGCTCCACAAGAACTAGCCCCAACCATGGAACTGATGGAAGAAGAAGTGCCACATCAAGGAACCAATATAGAAAGGGCCACCAGCATCAGAACTGAGGCTGTCCCTTAAGAACCAGTCTCGACCATGGAGCCAGTGGAGTAAATTAGCAGCAGTATAATAAGAGAATAGGGACCACATTAGGCTGAGGTGGAGGAATTCATTAATATTGTGGCAGGGAGTGTACCACAAGAACCACCCTTGACTATAGAACCAATGGAGGAGGATGAACCAAGACAAGAGGGGCCCGAAGCTGAAAGAACTGTGGGGTAAACAGAAGAAGAGGCTACGGGTATAATGGATGAAATTGATGCGATTATGTAAGAATCCATTTGTATCAATGTCATGCTGGAAGAAACAGTGCCACCATCGTCTATTCAAGAAATGCTGGACATGGAAGGTGGTGTTACACAAGAACCACCATCAACCTATCCAACCCTGGAGACCACAAAGGAGTTATATGTTGGGATTGACACTATTCCACAAGAACCAGTGTCAACCTCAGAACAGGGGGCTGCAGAGGCAGCAGTTTTAACCTAGAGCAGAGACGTTGTAGATAGAGGGAAAAAGCTTGAGGCCATAAATGGGCTGAGATGGAACAAGTAGGAAAATCTTTTCAATTTTAATCTTACTTCTCCATTCCAAAAGGGGCAAGGGTGTCTCACTCCGCCCGACACACAGAGGAGGATGTGGACATTCCACAGATTTTGAAGTATGACGGGTTGAAGAAGGAACCAGCTACCACAGGTTTGTTGGTTGCAGATCCCCACAGAGACCTTTCCCAGGAACCCAGAATGGAGGAAGAGGCAGATGTTTTTGAAACGAGGGAACCTGGAAGGGAAAGTTTGGTTGAACCCCTGATGGGCATCCATCGAGTGAGCCCACCACCTATCAAGATAGCTTCACAGTAGGGAGTGGTAGGAGACAGTAAGGAAGTGGCTGCTCCCCAGGAAGAGAGACCAAGCAAAGAAGCCCCATTGATTAACCCTGTGGATACTCCCTCGAGTAATCCACCACCTGTTGAATCAACTGCAGTACTAGATGAGGTGGTGGTCAAACAAGAATGGGTAAAATTGTTTGAACAACGAAAGCTTCCTATGAAGCAGAAATATCAGCTGCAATTCAGAGAAATGATGTGGCTCAAAACAGAGGTTAAGAGGCTAAGAAAATAGATGCACCGGTTGAAGAATCAGGTGAAGAAATACAAGTGGCAGGCTCAGAAGCCCAAAACCATGATGGCCAAAGTAAGGACACAGGTAGATGAAGTGGCAACAACTTCTGTTGCCACTCAGTTAAACCTGATAGAATATTTGTTTGAAGGTTGTGAGTTTTCTTTGAAGGCTAAGGTACAAACCTGGAAATCCATCGCAATGTGATATCGAAATGAAGTGAAGAAAGCCCAAGAATGAGCATCCACGACTATCTTTGAATATGTGGAGTGCATTGATATAATGTGATTGAGGCATGCAAAGCAACAACTCAAGGTGGAGCGGCTGGAAAGGCAAGTAGCAGAGTTAAAAACCGATAAAGAGCAGATGCTCCATTTAGCACAGGAAGTGATGGCATGTCACCCTCTCGCTTCCAGTTACTCTTTATTTTTGCATGAACGATTTCTTTTCTTTTGTTTAGAAAGCATCCAAAAATAAATTAGTCATGAGATTGAGGACGGTGTACAGTTCCTCTAGATATTGAGAGCCCATGATGTGCCAACTCAGCATTTGATGTGTGAGCTTTACATGCATGGGTATCTCTTGTGTGTTGAGAGAGAATTTAATTTGGTTCCATATGTGGGGGAAATTCATTTAAGTTCCCTCACCTCTTACAATTTTAATCAGATAAGCTGATAGAGGGCTTCTGACACGTTCGACTCAAATCAGGACATGAAGCCTTTTATGGTAAGAGGAGAACCCAAGAGATCAGTGACTATGTATAATAAGCACACTACATTTCTGTAAATTATGGGAAATAAGGAATAGATGTCGAGGACACAAAAGTGGTGCATCGATCTCTGTGTCAAACAATTAGTAATGTTTCAAGCTGAGGCCCTGGATAGTTGTCAGAAAAGGTGGATGATGTCACCCACATCTGTCCGATATAGAGAACCGTTTAGGGCACCAAATTTTGCACGAGCACTTAGCAGGGTGCCAAGATATGTTGCATGCATCCAAACATGTGGGGTTCAATGGATCGGAATTTAATTTTAGTACCCTGTCCTATGGTTTCCAGCAAAGCACTACACCCCAACCTATAATGTACCAAATGATTGGTGGAACGAAGTTCTCCTCTCAGAGGGGTTTAAGGTCCCAGGAACAGAAATGTCTAAGGAATATGATCTCGCCTGGCTTCATGAAGCACACAAACTATCCAACCTTGACCTGTGGAGACGGCAAGCTGCATGAGGGTCTGAAGAAGGCTAGTTGGGGGAAGATGTTGGGCACCAAATTGACCTATCTTTTCCTTGCATTTCCCATCTTCTTTTCATCCCTTTTGTATTCATTCGCATATATTTACTGTGCAAAACCATGAGGTAATTTCCCTCTATCATCTCTTGGGATATTTAATTAATGAAGTAGAGTCATGAGGGTTTTACCTATGTGAACCACTAAAACATGTTATGATCGCAGATTATGGAGCACAGGTGTTAACCGCACAATATATCGTAGCAGTTCCGCGATTCACAGCAGTTGATTGACCACGAAGAAACAACATAATTGATTTGCAGTTGTTCTCAAACCATTTTTGGATCATTCCTAATCTTTCTCTCTCGATGCCAGTGCTATGATGGAACTGATGTATATCATTGGGCATATAGTTGCCAGGTTTTGGGGAGAGATGTTATTCCCATTTGTACTATAAAAAAGATGGTTCATTCCTGTATTAAGGGAGTCATACCCTCCATTGTATAGTAACAATATTATTCAGATTAATAAGATACAAAACTTTTTGGTGATCTATCTTTCGTTGTTAGTAACGCAACCCTAATTAGAGAGTTGGGCCCACTCTTCTGATTAGGTGTTGTGTGTTCCCTTGTTTTGTGAGTGCTTTTATTGCTATTTTTATTTCTTGATTGCTCTTGGAGATTCCTTAGATAACTGTGAATACATTTTTAACTTTTGCAGTTGAGTTTCTATTTCTGTTTCAATAATGCTTTGATTGGTAATCACGAACCCTTGGTCGATGACAAATTGTAACCTTGCCCCTGCATATACCTTGCATGTTTCCTTGAAAAGAATACACACCTGGATTGATACATTAATGTAGGAAAAGGGGTAGATAATTTTTTCATACCTGGACACCAACACAACATTCTTACAATAGTGGAGTCCACATTTCTACAGGTGTGTTTCCATTTGAGACCTGGTTTTGATATTTTTCACCTTCATCTTTGGACATTTCATATCGGCAATAGGGAGGAGTGAGGGAAGATATTACAATATATGCCTTGATGGATGAATAATTCATAGAGAAGATTAGGAATATCCATATACAAGTACAAGTGAAACTATAGAATTGATAGGGAGAAACTATACAAGTCATAGGAGAAGTATAAATCCAAGCATGATGAACATAGCACATACAAAAAATTTAAGGTGGGAGACAAAGTATGACTATAGTTGAATAAGGAGAGGGCACAAGGGTTTGGTAAGAAAATCAAGGCTTTGAGGTATGGTACCTTCAAGCTATAGGAAGAGATGGATGATAATGCCTATCGACTTAGTTTACCACGATATATGTGCATTTATTTAGTTGTGAGTGTAGGCAATTTGAAACTTTGTGATCCTTCCATAATATATCAAGAAGAGGAACAAGTCCTACCTTCTATGGAGGATTTGGCACGAGATGCTCAAGAAGAGTTGATATATGATACAGTTTTGGAGAAGAGGTCTAGAAATACAAGGCAAGGGAAACATGACCTTTTGTATATTGGGTTGAAAGGGAAAATGCGAGGCAAAGCTAAATGTTACACCCAAGAGAAGGTGGAGGAAAAAATTCCTCAGCTCATTCAATGGAAGCTTTTAGGGACCAAAAGCCTCCCAAAATGGGGAGGCATGATCCATATTGGATCATTGTGTTTTTTTTCATCCATCTTGATGCTTTCAAAGTGGAAAAATTTGAGGAATGGAATCTAAGTATAATTCTTACCAGCGGTTCCCAGTTTGGAAAAACAAGGTATGAAACCTTCCATGAGTGTTTTGAGGCATAAAATGACATCTTTTTGGGGTAAACCTATGTCATGCTAGCACCACACCATTTTTTCCTATTCTACACATATATATTTCCAATGCCACAAGAATTGCGTGAATCAAAGTCCATATGCAAAAGTTATGCCACTTTGAAGTTGACCATCCTGTTTTCACCACCTTAATTTGAGAGAATGCCACCTAAGCCCTAATTATTCATGAATAAGGGTTATCCATATGATTATGATGTAGGAAACTCTAGAAGTGTCTATATTGTAAATTTGGTTCGTATTTTAGGTATTCAAACCTATCCACTACTAGGCTATTACGTTGTGTTATAATCGGGCCACTAGGAGGAAAAGGGGTTTCATTATTTTGAGTGAATTTGATCCATAGCTGAGCATAAAATATCTAAGAGGTATAGAAAATAGATCACACATAGATCAGGGAAAATTTTCGGGGTTAATATTCTTAGGCAAGCTAATATACCATGTTTTTTCCCAAAAAAAATATTTGCCGATTTACATTTTTCTAAAAATGAATTCGCCAAAATTTTATAGTATAAAATTATTTTACCTTAAAAATAGCCAATATTATATAATATATAGTATTAGAAATAAAAACATTTTTACAAAATAATTATCAAACATTTTAAGATTTGTATATTATGGACTAGTAATATTCCAAAAGGTTTCTAAACTTTAAGATAAGATTCCATCCTTAAATTTTTCCCTAAAATAGATGATTTGTGTATTGTAGTAGCCCATAGGCCATAGGCCTTACTTCTTTATACTAGCAGTCATTTTCTATTCAGAGAAAGAGAGCAGAGGAACTTCACCTTCCATGTAGGTATTTCTCCTGAAAGGGTTTCTTAGTTCATATCTTATGTCAAATTTCCATGTGCGATTTTATTTTTTTGTTCTCTATTTTTGGCATAAATTTTAACTCACCTACATGCACTATTAATAATATTCTGTAGATATAGAAATCTAAAAATAAATGCAATTGTAATACTATATGATTTCAAATTTGAAATATAATTTTATCAGATTTGTTCTGACAAACTATCAAGTGGAGTATCTACAATAGTTTATAATTTACACTCTCATCATCTTGTTAAAAAATTCCATCGCTTCATGTTCAGCCTAATCATACTTTTCATTATATAAATTTGATGACCTTTCCATAGCTTCTCTAGAGGAAAAACATTCCCATATTTTCTAAAATAAATGGATTTATTGCAGAAATATCTCTATTGTTTTATTGTTGGTTCTTCTCTATTGTTGTCCTCAACAAAATATACAATTTTATTAAGTGTAGGCTAGTGGTTAACCTTCAAAAAAAAATTATGGTCCATACTCCCTATTTGAATATTAAATACAAATCATTTTCATAAGACACATTTCTCTCAAGCTTCTCATTCTCATATCATAATGAAAGAAACTATTATCACTATTCAAAAATTCCAATGGTCATTACATCATGCTATTGGTCAACAAAGTATCTATATTCTTTTAGCCTCTTGGACATGTCCTTCCCCTTGGCTTCATGAATATTTTTGATGCATTCTTCTCCGACTTTGGGACTATCTAGCCAGTCCTTTATGAATAACATTTCAAGGGAATGTTGTCCCTTATCCTCGATGAGGTTTTATACCTCATCTCTGCTACTTTTTACAACATATTTTGATTTATGTCCTTTAGAAGTTATTATGAATATTTTTCAAGACTTCTTTTGATTTCTTTCTGGAGACAATATTATTTCTCCTTTCTTCATCTTTTATGAAACAAATCCTACTCCTTCTTCTTCATTTTGGACAATCTATCCATGCTCTTGACTTGCAAATTTTACTCACAATTTTCATTTTAAAAGACATGAGCCCTTCTTACCTCCTTTGATGTTTCCATCAAAAATTCTTCCATTTCCATATGGGGTTGTTTTTTGTGGCCTTTATGAGAGAGTTTTTCCTCATCCTAAGAATCTCCATGTTGTCCATGAGACTCTTAATCAGTCTCTCTAGAATATCTTCCTCATTATTATTCTTAATATTCCATCTATCTGTAGAGTCGTTATTGCCCCTTTATTTTAGAAGGATTCTCATGGCACTATGTGTCTCTTTTAACACAATGACCTCTTTGCGAAATTGTTCATCACTCAATTTCCTTCTCCCGGTGCCATGCTTCTTACCATATTTCTCCATTCCCTTGTTGTTTCATATGAACCCTTAATTTAAACATAAATGTACATCCCTTTCTCTTCCCCTTCGAGCTTCCCCATGTTATTTGGGAGCTAGACACTAGTCTCCACAAGACACCTCACTAAAATCTCTCCTTTGGATCATCATTTCTGTATGGAAAATTAACCTCCTCTTGAACCTCTCAATATTTCTACGCTCCTTTGGTTGTTGCACTTTACTCACATCTAAATAACTTCACTTATTCTTTTAATCATTTAAAGTACCCAAAGTGTGATAGGGAGTGACATGCCATAAAAATTGTCTCCCCATTGTCAAAGTAATGTCACCCACCAATAGGATGCTAGAATTGGTTCTTGGGAGATGCATGGAGCACTTTCCAATGGTCATTGTTCTAAAATGTACTTGCTAGTCAAAGTTAAGGAGGGAAAGTGCTAATATCACGAAGAAAATATTTCTAATGAGTTTCCACTCCTTCCTTTGAAAATATATAAGGAACTGCAAGTATTTTGAGCACTACAATCGTAGAACTAAGGAGAGGGAAAGGTTTCACTGTCTTGGAAAATCTAGCCTCCTTCACTTTAGAAAAAATATGTTTCCAAAGCCCCAAAGTTAGAAATTTGAAGCTCCCTTTCTTGCACGATATCTTTTTGACAGAGGTTCCCTTTGTGACTAGTGTAATGATTTTCAAAAGCCTCTACACTAAATACCATTCTCATTGGCAGCAAGTTTCACTAAGGTCCATAAGACAAGGAGGTTAAGATATCGAAGATTGAAGTTGTATTCCATAAGAGGTGGATTTGATAGATTTAGGAGAGGCGAGGTGGTGTGGCATTTGTAATTTGCTAGACAACATCTAAGTAGAGTTCCCCATACCAAAATAGATATACATAATAAAATAAGGGGCTTTCTTCCACATCCCCCACGGAATATGGCCAAGTGAGAGGACTCACCGCCCACCTTTGCTTGTGCTAAACACCTATAGGATCAAATTAACATAAAATTAAATTGTACTTCTAAAACCCTTTAGCAGTATCATCACAAAAACATTAAATTTTGATAGTTGTGACTCTAAAAGAAAATATACTTCACCTTATGTCCATGATCTCATTTGAATGGAAAAACAACTCAGTGAAACTTATTTGGACAAAAGAAAATTATGTCAACATATTTTCGATGAGTTGCATTTTGTTTGACATGAGTATATTTTTACTATATTTAGATCTAAATAATGAAAGGAATTAAATCTTCTATAAGTTTTATGAAAATTTATTATAATTTAATTATATTGAAATTTGTATAATTGTTTCATTATAATATGTTTTTTTAGTAAAAGAGTATAAATTTTATAAAATTAATTTTATGTTTTTTATTTTTATTTTTTATTTTGTATTAATTATTTTCAATTTATATATTTTATTCGATAATATTGATTTTTATATAATTTTATATAATTTTCAATTAATTTGGTTGCATAAATTCTTTAAGAATGAACCTTTTATATTACTTAATGTGATTTTCTTTTCCCTAACTATAAGAGAATTCAGAAGAATATTCCTAATCAACAATTTTATATGAAAAAATTTAAAAATTGTTAAGTATACGTTTGTTTTTCAAGGTTTAGGATATCTAAATTTATATAACGTTATAAGTTTTGGATTCATTAAATTAAAATATTTGGTACGTCTATTACTACTTTCGCTTCGTTAAGTTTTACTATATGTTTAGAACTGATATGACCCATCCTTTCATGGTATAAAAAAATTTCATCCAGTTCCCCATACATGACTCTCCATCAGTTTCATCTAGGATATATACAATTCTTGAGGCCTAGTTCCATTTCACTCTATTATTCTTGATCTTTCATTCCTTATTTTATATCCTTTAGAATGAAATGTGAGATCATATCATTGATCAAACATTTGGTTAATACTATAAATTTTGTGCTTAAGACCATTAACATATAGAACATTTCGAGCTTTAATCCTTTCATTATCAAGGCTAACTATCCCATTTCCCATTATTCTCGATGGTTCATTATATCCACTAGTCACACTTCCTCCTCTATCCTCTTTTAGAGAGAGAAATTTTCTTTTATATCCTACCATATGCTTTGTATGTTTTTAACTAAATAGGGATATGTCAACACCCATTATACAATGAAATGGGTCTATCCATGTGATCATGATGAATACGACTCTAGAAGAGTCCATATTGTAACTCTGGTTAAGATTTGAGGGAATCAAACCTAACCATTGGTAGGGCATTGAGGTGTGCTATAATTGGGGTAGTAGGAGGAAATAAGATTCCATTATTTTCAAGTTTAATTGTTTTATAGATGACAAGAGTAGATGAGGGGGATATACAGAGAGGCTTTTTCCACTGTAGTATCCCATGGGCCATAGGCCTTACTTCTTTATACTGGAAACTATTTTATATTCATAGATACAGAGTAGAGTGACCTCACCTTCTAGTGGGGTTTTCTCTCAAAAGTGTTTCCCAAGTTCTACATTCTATCAATTACGGTTTATGAATTTGTCATTTAACTCTTTTCTACTTTCTACATAATTATAATTTTCCTGCATTTACACATTTAGAAATTGAAAGAGAAATAAGCCCACAAATTTATATATTTCATATTTTCAAGTACAATTTTATTAAATATATTGTGATGAACTATCTAATGGAATATCCATGGAATTTTATGGAATATTAAGAGGCATGGATACAAAATCTCTAGAATCACAAAATTATTACCTAGTGGGGTTAGTAGAGCTAAAATTGGTAATTTTATAGAAAAATTCAGAATGGATATTCTAGGAAACCTTAGTGAACAAATTAATACATTGAAAATCCAACAAAAGAAAAAAATAAAAGAAAATGAAACTTTATCATTTTTTTCCAAACTATAGAAATAAACATCGTTTATGTGAATGTATGTTAAAAACATTGACGTCTATGGAATATGTGTGAAGAATCATGCAACAAGATATTTCCTATAATTTTGCATATTAAAGGTTGTGTATGAAGTAAATACGTAAACTGCATAATAAATATAAATTGTAGTATCAATAAGACCCTAGGAACCATGAAAACCATGTATGTTCCAAGGCCCTACAAGATAATTTAATCCTTATCAACAATGTTCACAACAAAATTGGAATATCCCCATATCTTGGAAAACATGGCCACAACAAGAAAGCCAAAACCAACCTTGGAAACAAGGATGGAGAGGATCAACTTACGGTGGTATACCAAACTTTCCTTAATATTCTCAACCTTTCCTCGATAACCTCAAGATTACCCTCAACATCAACAAAAAAATTCCCTAAAATCAACCTCAATACTAGTAATCCTATCAATCCCCACCTCCTCAACAACAAATTCCACACTCATAACAATTACAAATACCTTTTACGCAACCTCCTCAATGGCCTAATCAACTATCTTCACAACTAATATTGAATCACGACAATAAACTAGCTTAGACAACTTATATTTCTAAGTTACAAAATTTCCAACATGACTTATTAATCCTCTTGACCTAGATAATATTCATCTTAGGGAATGTATTGTAATTGGTAAGGATCTACCTATCATCACAAAATAAAACAAATGAGGAAAAAGTTCCTAATCCAATAATTTATGATGTAATAAAAAAAGAACATTATTATATTCCTCTAGTATATCTGCCTTCTACATCTCAACACGCTCCTATTCATGAAAGATAGAATGTCCAAAAGGGATCTAATTATGATCTACCTGATGAATTGAAGAATGTTTGTATTTGAATTACTTTACTTAAAGAAAATAAAGACATACATATTTACATGAAAATAGTCATGTAACTATGCTTAAAGAAACCATTATATATATATATATATATAGATATAGATATATATATCAAAAATTATGTTGATCTAGGAAGTTCCATTCTTAAATTTTGCATTAACAATGTTGTAACCCCAAAGACACTAATAGATTTAGGAGCTTCAATAAATGTTATGACATGAATTATAATGAATGATATTTATTTAAATAATATTTTTCACACACCTGTTGTTTTGGAATTAGCAAATAAATTTTCTATTAAACTAGAAGAGATGTTAGAAGTCACCTTAGTTTTCTTAGTTTCATGGGACTACCCAATCGACTTTATGGTTTTCACACCTAATCAACCCTAATATGTTATCTATTAATCTTAGGGAGACCATGGCTATATATGAGCAATGCATTTATTAACTATGGATCTCATGATATGGCAATTCCAAATAGTAATGCGATCAAAAAATTCACTTTATATCCTCGAGAAAATTCATTCACTAAAATGAAAAATAAGAATGGATTTATGAAATAAATGATGATAATTAAATAGTATAATATGTTAGGAAAAATACTGAGATGGGGGTGAATCATTATTTTAAGTAATATTGATTTAAGTTTCTTATTTTGATTTCTATACACGACTATTCTTAAGTAAACCTGTGTATGTATGTGACTTTAATGAAAACAACTAGAGTATATCGAGTCAACTTAGTTTTTCAATCAATTTTACCTTGAGCCAGTATGTTAGTACTTCATAACGCATCAAAAACGCATATGAACACCATTATTCTTAGGTGGAAACCCAATGTGGGAAAAAACCACCGTTGTTGTCATCTTTGTCTTCCTTTTATTATGATGAAGTAGTTTTTATAGTCTTGTACTAGTCCAGACTTATACTAGCACATGGGCATCAACCTACAGAAGGCTACAAGCTTCTCTCATTTTCCATCACTCATTGGAAGGGAGCTCCAACCCCCTATAGTACCATGGACGACGTTTCATAAATTCTCACACTGGACCCACCTGAAACAAAACATCAAATCTGTAGGCCATGTTTCATCAAATTTTCAAACTGAACCCACTACCATCAAATAATAAATCTGAAACCAATCATCATACTAAATCACTTAATCATTGTACCAACTGAGACCCAAATCAATCTCAAACAACCAAACTAGTTAGACCACTGTAAACCCATTCACAAAAATACCAATCCACATACTGTTCATCACACAAACTAGATTTTGTCACTAAAAACCTTGAGATATAGAATATTAGAATATATAAACTAATTTTCTTTAGCATATCCACATAAATATGTGCTTTCCATGAGGCATAATTGCATAAATATCTCAAAATACTAAACCTTGAAGCTGAATGACTGTTATTTAGAAACACACATTCAATTAAACCCTCAAACATTGAATCATTTTGTAACTATCATAGAACCATCACAGCTCCTCAATCATATATAGCTAGCAACATCACCACTTCTTCAATCAATTAATTCAACTTCAAAAATCATTGTTAAACTCATATTATCAAGTAAGGCTTCATTGAAAAACAATAGAAACACAATAAGACTGATTAGATAGAGCAAAAGTACTTTTTAGCAAAACCCTAAATTATATACGTACTTTCCAGAAATCATTTCCGCATGTATACTCACTTTTTAGGAATGAAACCCACATACATATTTGAATAGATATTTGACTTAATAGTGTTAAACCTATGCATTTATGTGCCTTTCAGGTTATCAAACCCACATACAGATCTGCAATTATTGACACAAACCTTCATTGCACAACAGAGCTGAAGACATACCTAGATCTCAACATACACAGAATAATTACACATCAAGACATTATCATCACACATCAAACTGACCATAAGCATATTAATTAATACATTGTCATTTCAGATCTTTTGGATCTGATCCATCATCATATTCTAGGTACATACTTAGTTTCATTAATATCCCAGTACATGCATAGTTGCTTCATATCTAACTTATTTATAAAATCTTCATCACTTCCACACACAAACACTTTGATATACATCTCCTTATATAGCTTATCCCTTATCCAATACCAAAGGTCAAAACCACACCTATGCCAATGGTATTCTTGATGAGATCAAATATCCATTGTTGGGCTCAATACCATGGTTCAATACTGTGGTAAAGACCCCTGGTATTTACAATACCATGGTGAAAAAATTGTACACATCTTTCCTTCTTTATACCCACTTGTGTAGGTGGATTTACTTCACAGAACCCCTGTATACTTCTTGAAACTTCATCTTTATCATTCCTCTGTCTCTAAACTATTATGTCTTTAACCAAACTCTCTGTCACATGTAGACACATCTTGTTGACATCTTCATCGAGTAGGATTCTATCAAGGACAACACATTAGTCACAATGCCCACAATCTCCCCCTTCAAACATGATGGAAACCACTTTGGTGTTTGGTCACCATCTTTTGTAGATACCTATAAAATACATCAAGTTAAGCACCAATATTTTCAAATACCAAGTTACTCACTCCCTTTGACATCAAGGGCAAAGGGCTAACCAATGTTGAATGAAGGCTTCCCTCCCTTTGTTAACAGGAAAATTGTAGATATGATCTACTGAGAAAGAATATTGAATATTGACAAAGCCCCCTGAGCAGAAGAAAAATATTCTGAAGGATGTGCAATGAAGTACATGACTCTATGATTTAACTAAATATGATTTTTCCTATCTCCAAAGGTTCAAAATTACACCCAACCACAGTGGGGCTACATATTTGACAACATTATTACATCAACCACCCAAAATGGGATTACATGACTTGACCACAATAGTCCATACATGACATAATTTTAGAATGATTACATCATATGTATTTACATGAAATGAAAAATATGAAATTTATAATCAGCAACTATCATATACCATATAGGATCTGCACCATAACCATCTATTAGCAGCAACATGAACATGAACATGAACTTTTGAATCATTAATCAAGACTTTCAACAACATAAGCATCATCACCATTGATAAGCATCATTATGTACCAATGAATCATAAGGAAATCATAGTATCAACAATGCATTATTAGAATCATAACAAATGCTCTCCCTGAACCTATGGCATATCTGCAGACTGTACTTAGCCAATTTGAGAACTAGCAAGCAAAATTGGAGCTTGTTTCCTCGTCATAGAAAAATATACATGATTGTTTAGTTCAAAACTTGTGTATATATGTCACTGTTACTCATAGGATTCACGTATAGAAGGTAGAGAACTGAAATTTCACAACTATGCCCCGCCCCCGAGCCTGAAATATCTTATCATGTTTATTGTGACTATACCAGATACATTGTTAGTAATAAAAAGATGGATATCAAAAGAAACCATGAGAATAATCACAAAGATAACATACACATTTCTCCCTTTGATCTTGAAATATTAAGAGAATGATGAAGCAAGGACCATTCCTAATTTATGTTTGAGATATTCAAATGCATCACGTGGACGGGGTTCTATAAATATATCAACAACTTTTTCTTTTGAGGGAACATATTCCAATTCAACCTTTTGTTCAAGCACCTATTCTCTTAGAAAATTATATAAGTGGGAATATGCTTGTCTTAGAGTGAATAACATGATTCTTAGAAATACTAATGACACTTTTATTATCACGTAGAATGGAGCGGGGTTGAAAACAATTAATTTGAATATCCTACAATGTTTGCATCATCTAAAGAAGTTGTATGTGGCAAAGATGCAGCAACAACATATTCTACTTGTTTAGAACATAAAGCAATTGAGATTTTTTTTTTTTGAACCATGATACCAAGCGGGGCCCCATATAGAATGATCCTCCACTGGTGCTTTTTATATCATCAACATTTCCTACCCAATCTGCATCTGTATAAGCATGAAAAGTAAGATATGCATCTTTGGGATACCATAATCCAAAGGCTTGAGTGCCTTGTAGGTATTTGAATATTATTTTGACTTCCTGAGTATGAGTTCCTTTTGGATTTTCTTGGAATCGTCCAACAATCACAACTGCATCCATGATATCTGCTCTCCTTCTTGTAAGATAAAGTTGACTTGTAATCATGGATCTATATTTTAGTTGGTTCACTACGGGAGAATCATCATGTGAACTAGGAATACATCCTATCACCATTTGTGTGCACACCAATTTGCAATCTTCTATTCCATATTTGTTCATAATATTCTTCAGGTACTTTGTTTGTGAGAGAAAATTTCCATTCTTTGCTTGATGTACTTGTAAACCAAGAAAGTTTGTTAGTTCACCAAGTAAAGACATTTCAAATTCTTGTTGCATGACAGAGGCAAACATTTGACTCATGGAATCCTCATTAGTACCAAATATGATGTCATCCACGTAAACAACAACAATTAAATGTTTACCATTCTCCATATTTATATATAGGTTTGTATCTATAAACCCCTTAGTGACAACCTTGCTGTTGAAGATACCTGTCAAGGCGATCTAATTATGATCTACTTGATGAATTGAAGAATATTTGTATTTGAATTACTTTACTACAAGAGAATAAAGACATACATACTTAATTGAAATTACTATGCTCAAAGAAACCATGAAGGATATATATATCTTTGTGTGTGTGTATGTGTATATATCAATCATTGGAAAATTGGCAGATATAATTGTGGGAAAAAAGTATATAAAAAATTATATTGATCTAGGAAGTCACATTCTTAAAATTTGCATTAAGAATGTTGCAATTACAAAGACACTTATCGATTTAGTAGCTTCAATAGATTTTATGAAAAGAAGTATAATGAATGATATTCATTTAAATAATCTTTTGCACACACCTATTGTTTTGGAATTAGCAAATAGATCTGCTATTCCACTAGAAAGGATGTTAGAAGTTACCTTAGTTTTCTTAGTTTAATTGGAGTACCGAGTTGGATTTATGCTTTTGACACCTAATCAAACCTAGCATGCTATCCATTAATATTAGGGAGACCTTGCCGAGATATTAAAAATTCATTTACTCACTATTGATCACATTATATGACCATTCCAAATAGTAATATGATCAAAAGTTCACTTTACATCCTCGAGAGAATTCAATCACTAAAATGAAAAATATTGAATGAATATATGACATAAATGGTGACAATTAAATAGTATAAGCTGTTAGGAAAAACATTGAGAGGGGAGCTGAAGTGGCATTTTAACTAATCTTGATATAATTTTCTTATTTTGATTTCTATATGTGACTATTTTGAAGTAAACTTGCATATGCATGTGACTTTAATACAAACAACTACCGTATATCTAGTCAACTTAGTTTTGAGTCAATTCTATCTTGAAATAGTACGTTAGTACTTCATCAACATTAGATATATAGTAGCCATATGCACTAAGAACAGAATAAAGCATCACACATAAGAAACACATATGAACACCGTGACTTTTAGGTGGAAACATAATGTAGGAAAAAACCATCATTGATGTCATCTTTGTCTTCCTTATATTATGATGAAGTAAATTTACAGTCGTGTATTAGTGTGGACATACACTAGCACACAAATATCCACCTGCATAAGGATACAACCTTCTCTTATTTTCCAACACCCACTGGAAGGGAGCTCCAACCCCCTGTACTAACACCCTGTACTACCGTGGACTACATTTCATAAATTTTCACACTAGATCTACCAAATACAAAACATCAAATCTGTAGGCCACGTTTCATCAACTTTTCATATTGCACGTATTACCATCAAATAATAAAATTGAAACCAATTGTCATATCAAATCACTTAATCATTGTATCAATTGAGATCCACATCAATCTCAAGCAACCAAAGTAGTTAGATCATTATAAACCCATTCACTAGAATACCAATCCACATATTCGTCATGATATAAACCAGATTCTGTTACTGCAGACCTTGAAAAATAGAATATCAAAGTATATATGCTACTTTTCTTTAGCATATCCACGTACATGTGTGATTTTCATGAGGCACACCCGCATACAGATCTTAAAACATTGAATCTTGAAATTGACTCATTGTTATTCTGAAACACAAACTAAGTGAAACCTGAAACACTAAATCATTTTGAAACTATCATAGAACTGCCATAGGTCTTCAATCACATATAACTAGCAACATGATCACTTGCTCAATTAATCAATTCAAATTAAAACATCACTGTCAAAGTTAGATTATCGGGTAAGACTTCATTGACAGATAGCATAAACACAACAAAACTAATTACACTGATGAGACATCCTTTTCACCAAAACCCTAGCTTATATACGTGCTTTCCACAAACTATTTCCATGTGTATACACACTTTTCAGGAATGAAACCCATGTACATATCTGAATAGATACGTGACTTCTCAACCCACATGTGTGTGTGCCTTTTAGGTTATCAAACCCACGTATAGATGTGCAGTTATTGACACAAACCTTCGCTACACAATATAACTATAGACATACCCACACTGCGGCATACAAAAAATAATCACACATCAGGACATTATCATCACAGATCAAATCAACCCATAAGCAGATTATTTAATACATAGTCATTTTAGATCTATTGGATATGATCCAACATCATATTTTGGGTGCATACTTAGTTTCATTAATAACCCAATACATGCACATTTGCGTCATATCTAACTTATTAATATATTCTTCATCACATACACACACAAACACTTTGATCTTCATCTCCTTATATAGATTATCCCTTATCCAATACCACACGTCAAAACCGCACTTATGTCAATGGTATTCTTTGATGGGATCAAATATCTATTGCTGGTCTCAATACCATGGGTCAATACTATGCTAAAGACCCTTTATATTTAGAATACCATGGTTCAGAAATCATACACACCTTTCCTTCTTCATACTTGTGCGTGTACACACCTTTCCTTCACAAAACCTACGTATACTTCTTGAAAATTCATTTTTATGATTCCTCTATCTTTAAATTGTTATGCTTTTGACCAAACTCTCTGTCACATGTAGACACAATGTGTTGACATATTCATCAAGTAGGTTTCCATGAAGGAAAACACATTAATCATAATGTCAACATAATCAATATTAACAATTTCTCAGGCTATGAGTTTTATGGAAGATATTCCAGAAAATAAAATTACTAATATTATTAATAGTTCCGAATTCTCTCAATATCATGGGGGGTATTTGTCCCATTTAACTCATCCTTTACATAACTTTTTTGAAGGAAACTGTACTATTGAAAATATTTTCATTATCTCATCATTATCGGATTCCATAAATTCAATTATGAAATCTGGTAGTACATCAGCAGAGGTAAATATATGACTCTTTTTTAATATTAACTCTAATATGGAAGAATATAAAGAATTACAATTAATCTAGATGTTACAAAAAAAATTAATGCATTTCCATTCGAATATATTGATATGTGAGTAATTAATCATAATACTTGCATGCACCATACTTATATTGAAGAAAATTCTAAAGCTACTAAACAAGCTCAAACAAAGATAGTTCTAGTTTTAAAAGAGATTGCCAATGAGGAAACACAAAAAAAATTAAATATGAATTTCATATATCCAATTTAAGAAAACCAATGGGTGTCACCATTAGTGATTGGCCTTAAAGAAATGGTAAATGGCATGCTTATTTAAATTATACAGAACTATGTAAAGCTACTTAAGAAATTAGTTTCCTCTTATTTTAATTTCAGATAAAGTCTTAGATATATAGTGGCAAAAAAATATTGTGTTTCCTTAATGGTTTTAGTGGTTATAGAAAAGTTAATATTCTCCAAGAGATCAAGATATGAAAACATTCGCATATCCATCGGGAAATTATGGTTATATATTCCTTTCCCTTTGGATTGTTTAAATCTCTTGCTACTTTTCAACTTGTTGCTTTAGATAATTTCTTGACCCTATTCATGACTACTTGGAGGTATATATGGATGATTTTACATTTTCTGTTAATGTTTTTGAAGAAGCTTTGAAAAATCATGAAAATTTTATATGCAAATTTTAGGCAACTGGTCATTCCTTGAGCCATGAGAAGTGTCATATGTTGTTGTTTAAAGGAGTTGTTTTTTGTCACTATGTCACATGTGCAAGGATTAAAGGTGATCCAACAAAGATACAAGTTATCATTAAACTTCTTGTACACAAAACATCGAAGGATGGGAGGAGATTTTAGAGCCATCCAAGTTATTACAAATTTTTATAAAACATTTTAAGAAAATGGGCTCACCATTATTTAAATTAGTTATGAAAGATAGTGAATTTTCTATAATATTCCTTGCCAAATTCATTTTGATACATAAAGAAATTCTATAAAGCACCTTGTTTAAGGGACAAAATTTATCTCTTCAATTTCATATTTTTGTTGATGCTTTAGACACTACTTTGGAAGCATTTTTGGGACAAAATAAGTAACAAATATCCTAAATTATTTATTATGTGCGTAAAAAAATAGCAACTAGTAAATTGAATTAAGAAGAAAACAAATTCCTTGTGGGTTGGACATCCTAAATTTAGGAATTATATTACTGGGTATGAGACCTTTAACCGCAATAATCATTTTTCCATTTGATACTTGATGAATAAACCAATAACTGATGGAAACATTACTAGGTGGCTTCTTTGTTTAGAACAATTTGATGATGATGATGATGATGATGGTTAATGTACCCTGAGATCAGACATTCGTATATCGAACCTAAAGAAACAAATTATTTATTTTTATTTAAGATTTTATTCCTATGCTCAAAAGGCTTGGAGAGAAGCCTCCTAAGCTCACTATAATTTTGACATTGTAAAAGGCCAGGAAGGTCAGTATTGTAACAAAGATTGTGAAACTGAGATCTAATGTGGTTGTACGCGCGGCACTCTAAAAGGAAGTGGTTTTCATCCTCGATGTTCCTATTCTCACATATATGGCAGATCCTTTCCATCCATGGCATTTTAGGAACTGCCCAACGACCTGTTTCACTATGGAGCTCATGAGAATTCGTTCTAATCTTTGCTATATTAATTTTATTCTTTGAGCTAGTCAAAATAGAGAGATAATTTTGATCTTCTAGGGTGGGGTTGATGACCTTCTTATAGTAACTTAATCTTATTTTAGTCGCTAAATCTTTCTCACACCACATTTTTTCTTTGAACTTAGAAGTAACAATATCTTTAATGTTATTTATGTCTTGCAATGCATCATTCTCATTGATCTACCAATAGTTTAACCAGGCCCTTGTGTCTTTATGCCACTCCCGATTGAGCCTTAGGTGGTTTTGGTTGGAATTTAAAGCTAGCTTAGGAAGTCTATGATCGTCTATGTTATTGAGTTTGTGCTTGTATAGCAGAAACCTAATCATAGCTAGGCTCTCAATAGCGGAAAGACCTACTTCAATAAGGAGAATAGGATAGTGTTTATTACTTTTAATTTTCAGGTTATAAGTTATAAAACGCTTCTGGATTTGCTCAATATTTCTCCATGATTCTCTAGAGATGCTGCAACCCCAAACCTCACAGCCATATAAGATAACAGGAGTGACTAAAGTTTCAAAGAGGAACTTCTTTTTATCCCTAATATCACATTATTAAATAAAAGTGAAAGAGAAAATATAGCAACATATTTTCTCTCCAAAATTCATAATGAAGGTGAATTAGTTCCTATAGATGATAGTTTCCGTAATGAGAATTTGTTTTCAATTTATACTACAACTCCTTGATATGCAAATATTGCTAGTTATTTGGCCATTAGAAAAATACCACAGCAAATAATCATAGGGTCAAGTGCCTTGTATTCTTTGACTAACTGAAACATTTTCCATACCAGATCATATCTAATTATCAAAGGATATGTATGAGTACATGGAGTATATTGTATTATGAAATCCTACCATAATGAACCTTTTAGTGAAAATCTTGTAGAAAAAAGAACAAAATACAAAGTGTTACACTTTTGATATTATTGGCTTGTTCTCTTGAACGATGCACAAGAATATATCAAGGGTTGTAATATGAATATGTCAAGGGTTGTAATAGTTGTTACTTCATGTGTCATTTGGTATGAGCTAGTTAAATTCCTTTAATTCCCTAGGTTGTCATAAGGACTTTGGAAAATGGGCTCTAGATTTTGTGGGACCTATTATGCCACTATCTAAAAAACAATGATATGCATTTCTTTGTACTAATTATATGACTAAATGAGTTATATCTAAACCTCTTGTTATAGATACTAAACAATGAATTGTAGATTTATTATTTGGATATATAGTTATTTGTTTTGGAATTATTAGAGAAACTGTGATATATAATGGTGCCAAACTCACATCAAATCATGTACAAAAGATAAAAAAGCAATATCAAATGAGGCACTAGAAATGAATGGCTTATCGTCCACAAGAAAATGAAAAAGTGAAATCTACAAATCATAGACTAGAGTCTATCATTACCAAAGTTGTAAAGATTCATCATCAAGATTGGGTGGATTGAAATTCTAAGGCATTGTTTTCATATACAGTTAGTTATTGGACCACAATAGGATTCTTGCCATGTGTGTTAGTCTCTGAGCAAAGACTTAATAACAACAAGAATTTTTATAGAACCCTCACATGAACAACATCAAAGAATAACTGAGCTCAATGAGAAAAGATAAGAGACCATTTAGCATAGTACATTTATTCAACAATAGAGAACAAAATGGAATGAATTCTTTTTAAGAAGAAACAATTTCAAGTAGCTTATTTGGCTCTTCTATTTGATTCTATATTTATACATCTTAGGGAAAATGTTTTGCTCATTAGTTAGGACTTAATGAAATAACATAAGTATTTATTAGTGAGTTAGTTAAGATTAGGACTACTAATGGAGAAGTAATCACCTTTATGGTAAATTAGTCTAAAATTATATCAAAAGTCTTTCAACAAATAAGTGTTTATAAGCAAGTTATTGCAACAATCTAAATTAGAAATAGTAGCAAAGGAAGACACACCTCTTCTTATTGTCCCATAATATACACATATATAATAAAAATATTAATAACATAAAAAAATATTAAAAAAATAAATAAATTTTCTAATTGCAAAAATAATATTTTTGGAAAATAGAGATCGCACAAAAGCAATCACATTTCCCGCTATACAATTACTCGGCATTCTTGAAAATCTAGTTTTAGGAACTTCAATAAAATAGGAAAGATCAATTTGAAAGGAAATCTACTTATGAGTTCATGAAGATGTTATTTCAGAAAATCAAATTCAACACTCAGGTTTCAAAGAATAGAGTATCCAATTTTATTTTAGGGTTTTCGAAACTATAATATTTTTAAAAGGCCATATGTCTACAACAACCAGTTTTTGACATTCTATAAAAGAGTTTTTAGAAAAGAATTCGATGCATTATTCTCATGAAATCTTTTCAGAGGATATTATAAGAAAGGTTTTCTTCACAATTTATCCAAACCATCAATTTTATCAACACCAAATAGTAGCATACTAGCAGAAACATCATCATCTATCGGCCAATCTTCTCAATCAACAAAGCTACAACTTTTATGGTAAAATGCAGGTAACATATATTCATTTAAGTTGTTATTTTCAAATTTTGATGTTTGCATAACTAAAGAAATAATTCCCTAAATTCATATCTACATATATCCCTGCCATTGCTTATGTTGCCTAGCATATTACAACCACCTTCATGTATAATTCCAAATTTAATGTTCACTTTTATTTACTATACCACCTGGATTTGACTTCTCCCATACCATATCAAATAATCATTACCTAAATCTGATTATAAACGTATGATGTAGAATGGTAATAAAAATATACAAAAATAAATTCATGTCAAATAGTGATGTCAATACTTCCATCATTTTAATCCAGTTTCCATTCCATGATTCCGCACGAAAGGCGAACTTCATTGATTTTCACACTTACCAATATCTTTTAAACCGACTCTCCTCTCCATTTTTGTTCCGCAAATTGTTATACACAAAGGAATTATATTTCAACCATGTTTCTTTGTTCAAAGTGAAACATTTAATGTTGTTTAACTTGAAGTGGGTGAGTTACATCTGTGTGTTACAGATTAATTCATAGCCTAATTTATTGAGCTTTCAAGAGAGGGAGAAAAATGATTTAAAAAAAATAAAGTGAAGGAGGATCATTGGAAGAATTTACTTAGACACTGAAAGGAGACAAGAAATTACAAGAAAGGAATTATGTGGAGCTTCCTGCAGAAGAAATGTCAGATGTCTTATTTGTGGTCCAAAGATTTGTAACCTTCAAGGGTCGATGTGGGCTAGTGTTATTATACCATCGCCAATGTTAGATGCATATGGAGGTACAAAGAAACTTAATCTTTCTGTTTATTTTCTCAAAAGCTTCAAAAATCACGGAAGCTAAATCGAAAAACCCTAGGAATCCAAAAAAAATTATATAATTACTTGATACTGGAAATTTTGGTTGAACATCAATTAAAAATCAAAGGCGAAGATTGTGGGGATTTTTTTATTATCAAAAATGGGTTTGTCCAACTGCCATTCGAAACAGGAGAAATAAAAGGAAACCATAATCTAACAATAAAAGATTGTTTAAAGGGAAACAGAAAAACCAAAAACATAGTTAAGAAAAACGAAATGAGGAAAGGAAAACATTATAACTCAAAACAAGCAAACGTAAGATAGTTTAAAGGTAAAAACAAAAACGGAAATGAAAGGTAAGAAAAAGAGAGGAGGAAAAGGCAAGCATATAATTCAAAAACAACCCAATTTATAGAAAGAATAACAAATAGCTAAACCTCTGAGAAAAGAGTATTCTCGGAAAGAGATTGGAAAAATTGATGAAATGAGTGATTCTTCCACAGAAAATACCTCAGTGAAGAAAAGAACTATAGAAATCATGACTAAAAGTAAAAAACACCGAAAGAATAAGGAGAAAATTTATGAGCATCTACTCACCGATGTGGAAGAGTCAGAGTCAGAGGAAGAAAATATTGATGAGGATATATTTCTCAAAAGCCTAGTAAATTGCTTTAGAAAGTCATATGGTAAAAAAAAAAAGCAAAAACAAAGTATTATAAAATGCCTACGGACAAAAGCAAGCAAGCTACAAAACCAGTAAATTCTACAGTTTCAATATTTGAAGAGGCTTTTGTACGTGAGCCTAATCCAGATTTTCTTGAAGATACCATTGAAGACTTTATGAATTCACTCAATTTTCTTCGTGGATACTGTCTAGTCGGAATTCCACCAAAAGCAGAAATTTCAAAAGAAGATGAATTTGATTCTTCAATTAGTCAAAAATCAAATGAGAGAACAGTGAAAATATTGAAGACAAATTCAAGAATGGGAAATTATGGACTCCTAATTTACTATTTTAAGGAAGAAAATCAAATTTTGAAATCCACCCTTGAGAAGTTTCAAGAAGAAAAAGAGAAGCTTAAGAAAGAGAGAATAATCTTGCTAAGGAAAGCAAAGAAACAGTATTAGAAAAGCCAAGATATTAAGATAATGGACATGATGCTTAATAGTAACTTATTTATATTGAGGAGAAGCAAGTTAATCCCTTGGGATTAGGTATTATACTTCATGCCATAGAAAAAGCTGGGAAGAGAGGAACATTATAAAGATAAAACCACAAATTTGTAAATCCAAAGGGGATTTTGATGAAGTAATTGCCGTAGAAGAGAGGAAAAAAAAAAAAAAAAAAACTATGGAGTTGGCAAATGCTGAGAACAAAAATTTATTACATTTATTACGAATATTTTATAATTTTGTTCAATTATGTGATATTGTCTCCATCATTTTTCCACTAAATCATCGTTTACTTTACCTAACAAGCCAATAACAAAAGAGAAAATGTCAGAAGGGAATTACATTATAAAATGTTATATTTTAATGCATATTTCATCTTTGAGATTTAACGATTTATGTTAAAAATTGTTTCTAATAGGTCACTATAGAAGAAGTTGTTCTAATAGCCACCATCATCTTGCCAAGTACAATTAGGGGTCTATGTTCTAAATAGCGGTGGTCATCCAATGAACAAAGCACAATTTGGGAAAGGAAATTGAATGATGGAGAAGATTATGTGTTTGCAAGATGACGGATGCAAGCGAATCTCACATGTTCTTGATTTAGTTAATGTGGTTGTCAATTTTTTAAATCTAGGCCCTTAGTTGTGGGTAAATCAATTAACATATATGTGTTAAAATCGCGATCATTATAGGATTCTTGTTCAATTATTATGCTTACAGTGGTTATCTAAGAATAAAATTAGTGATCCAAGATACTTTTTTCAACTTTACAAACACTATGCAAGAGTCTTAGATCCTCTATTGTACTTGAACACTATTTCTTTAAAAATGTACAAAAATATCCCAAGTTGCATGAAGACACTTAAAACTTATTTTGTTATAAATTAACTGCATTGGATTGATGAAAAATGATATGGAATGCTAAATAGAACTCATATATTTGTAAATAAACTATAACCTATTCATTTAATACTATGAATCCATATTTTGATACTATTGTTTTCCATCTAGCATGTTTCATCTACATTATACTAGAAATAGCTAAAATAGTTATCTGAGAATAAAATTAATGCTCCAGGATACTTTCTTCAACTGTACATACTCTATGCAAGAGTCTTAGATCCTCTATTGTACTTGGAGACTATTTCTTTAAAAATGTAAAAAATATCCAAAATTGCATGAAGACACTTAAAACTTATCTTGTTATAGATTAACTACATAGGATTGATGAAAAATGATATGGAATGCTAAATAAAACTCGTATCTCTGCAAATAAACTGTAACCTATTCATTTAATACTATGAATCCATGTTTTGATGCTACTGTTCTACATCTAGCATGTTTCATCTACATTATACTAGAAAGAGTTATGGATAAAAAAAAATCTACCAACAAAGACTCACGAATCAAGCATACGCATTGCATTTTTTTTCTTATATTTAGACTTCATTTATGTTTCACATATACGACTTTAGTTATAGTATTTCTCTATTTATTTAGAGTTATGTTCATTTAGTTGTGCAATGTGCTTTGATTCCATTATAGTTTAATATTTTTTTATACATCCTAATTGAACTCAAGAAATAAACATAAACTTTGAAGACTTTAAATACATTACTTTATAAAAAATACAAAAATATAATTTCTTTATGCTCTAATTAAATATATATTTTGAGACATCAAAGTAAATTATAAATTATTGAACTAATTGACCCTGCAATAGATTTTTTTTACTTACATTAAAACTTAAGTATTTATTCTCGCATATTTTGTACCTACGCCTTCCTAAGATTACAATATCTTGTTCACAATTGAATGTAACTGATTTAAATAAAATTAAATTACCCAATAACTATCATTAGAACAAACTTTAAAAACATGATGATTTTAGATGGTGGATAAATTCACTTTTGGGATCTGGTTTGGATTAAAAAAAATTAGAAATGTGATATTGTTTTTAAGAGGAATTTATGCCATGGATTGGATTCTTAAAATAATGTAGAAATAAGTTTCAAAAATTTACCAAAATTCTTCCACAGAAATTCACAAATAAAATGAACCCTAAAAAAATCATCTATTTTCAATGGTTAATAAGTTAACTTTCCAAATATTGATTTTGACGATGATTTCCTTTTTATTTTAATTGGTTATTTATTCAAGGTGAAATAAGCGACTAGAGTCTATTATTCAAATTATACACAAATTTTTCATAGATCGACTTAATTTTGTGCCTAAAAATTCTCCCATTCAATGAAATATATTTAAATACCAGTAAATATAAGGAAAAAGAGATATAAAACTAAGAAATATCTCTTTCATAATAGAAGATATCATCTATTTTCAATGGTTAATAACTTAACTTTCCAAATATTGTTTTTGACGATAATTCTTTTTTTATTTTAATTGGTTATTTATTCCAGGTGAAATAAGCCACTAGAGTCTATTATTCAAATTATACACAATTTTTCATTATTCGACTTAATTTTGTCATCTTTTTTTCCGATCCAAAATCAACCAATAAAAAAATTTATTCTCTTAGTGTGCCTAAAAATTCTCCCATTCAATGAAATATATTTAAATACCAATATATAAGGAAAAAGAGATATAAACCTAAGAAATATATCTTTCATAATAGAAGATATAGAGTTATGTTCATTTTACTTTTGAAGGGAAATTTTGTTTCAAATACAATTACAATTTTTTATAAAATATTATATAACCATCTACTCAATATATATCTATCTATATGGAATATTAACTACCTATAGGCCAATTTATAATAAGATCCTATCATCTAATTTGAGCTTTACTAACAAATATGAGCACCTTTAGAATGAGTAACTATTAACTAATTATCTAATGGACCACATACACTAATAACATATCTAAATAGTTGGGTTTGGTGAAGACCCCAAACAATTTGTTTGATATATCAATGTACAAGGATAATATGAGATAGTGCTACTTATTTGGAATGATTAGCGAAGAAGCGAAATTTTTTCATATAGCTAAAGGATTGTTTTTCTAAATGTTCATTGATCCTAGAACCAAGGAAGCCCCTAATTTAAGAAATAAGGAAGTGTTTGAGAGACTCGTCAATGTTTCATGCATAAAAATACTAGTGGATGGATACGTGGTTCATGGTATTTGATACATATCCTCCTAATAATACATAGTTATGTTGCATTTTCATCATAAATCATGGGTACAAATCATTATCCTTTACTATGCCAATTATTTTAATATTATTAAATTCTATGCAAGGGATTATGTTAGCTCTACTCAACATAAAACATTGGTTTGGAATAATATGTATTGAAAGAGATTGTAACAGCCCTCATTAAAAGTCCATGTAAAAATATATAAGGCCAGGACGATGGGACACGTATTCCAAGATCAATAGTGGGAAAAACATTCTAGTGGGTCTTCATTTTAGTTATTATGGCTAAGGAAATTGGAAAAGGAAATTGGAAAAGGAAATGGAAAAGCGTTTAGAAAGGCATGAGGAATTAATTGGCATATTATTTATGAAAATAATGGAAATTAAGAGAAAAGGAAGGTGAAAGGTCACAGGTTGCATATGAGGTGGAAATTGAAGGAAAATAATGGAAAGTGAAGAAAATAGAGGCCTCATTAATAAAAAGGCTTCTCACGGTCAATTGGTAAGCTTGGTCAATTCATTTTTTGTGGCACTCACTTCTATTCTCTCCCTGACTTGTGGACACTTAGAGTTTTCTTGGAGCACTCTCGGAGAAAGTGGGATACTTGGAGTTTTTAAGCAAGAATACAAAGAAACCGTAGGAAAGCGCAAGTGTTCATCAGGATCAGCAACTACAACATGTTTTTCTTACAAGTACCGAGTTGCATGTATGTTTCTCTCACTAGTTTTGGCATGCATCACACATGCATGGGGTTTATTGGTCATTGTTTGTCATTGGCATGGACGATTGCCTAGATTGACAGTGGATTTTCCTAGCCTTTTTCCATTTCCTAGATAATTGCGGTGTTCTGGGTTTATTTATTCATTCTTGGTTGCTTCTCATGTTTCCTTTAGCTTGGACTGAGTTATTAATTCCTAGAGCCTTAGTTGGAAAAATTCTCTTGAAGCCCTATAACAGCTTTGGTTGAGTTACTAGTCCTCAAAGCATTGGTTGGACAAGTGCTCTAGAAGCCCTGTAACATCTTGGGTTAAGTTACTAGTCCTGGAAGTCTTGGTTGGGAAAACACTATAGAAGCCCTTGGTGGGTTCAGTTATTAGCCCTCGAAGCCTAGAAAAAGTTATGGGTTGAGTTACTAGTCATTGAAGCCTTAGTTGGACAAACGTTCTAGAAGTCTCAAATAAGTTGTGGGTTGAGTTACTAGTTTTAGAAGCCTTGGTTGGAACAAACACTCTAGAGCCGTGGAAGACTTGGGTAGGGACCAATGTGATGATGGTTTTGGGATGTCCGACCATGATGTGGAATCACCATTTGATGGGTTGAGGTGGATAGCCCTTGGGATTCCTCGATGGTTTTGGATTGATGTAGTTTATGAGATCTCACATTCATGTTTGGAATATGGCACGAGGGTGAGTGAATAAAGAGAGATTTTGCTCAACCATTCTATGGTCGTGTGGAATGTGGTAGTCTCATACTAGGTTGGCTTTTGCATCATTAATATGAGGTTATTTCTCATTTTCATCTCATGAGTATTATACTAGTTCATATGTGGATTTTATGGCTATTTTATCCTTGGTATTTATGTTTCTATTATGCTCGTTATGAATATGTATTATGGCAGTGGTTATGTATGGTTTTCATCATGTTTTTACAAGTATATGAATGAACAATGTATCAATGGCCTAATGGATGAAACAATAGATAAAGTGATAAGGAAACAATGCCCCATAGTGAATCTCAGATAAGTATGAGACCCCTAAGCTTAGATCTGTCATTTAAATCTATAGATTACATTGATGTAAAGTGTTTCACAGAATGTCAATCCCAGTTGGGGATGGTCAGGCCTAGTTGTGGAGTTATTTTTTGATTTATTAGTCTTTTCATCACATGTTTAATGGATTTTGGAAGTCATAACAAGTTATGGGAAGTGGCCGGAATTCTGGGCTTGAAAAGTGCCTTAAATTCCCTAGACTCTGGCATAGGTCTACTAGAAATAATCCCTTTACGCAGACATGCAGGCTTGTGGGAGCATCAAGAGATCTCTGAACATTAGCATGCCCATAACATGGGAGCATCTAGTGGTTTAATAGCTTAAAGACTCAGTGGAAGAAAGGGGCTCGTTAACAGAAAGGTTGGGATGGTTCTTAAGGGTCCTATTGTTTAATGTGACTTTTGAGGTCGAATCATTTCATAGTAAGTTCTCGTCACATGCTTACCCCATTTGGCTGGTTGCTTAGGTATATGTGGGAGGAGGTTGTTACGGTATGGTATCAGATCATGGTTCACACCTCATACTAGATGGGTAGTGAGTTGGTCATGAATTCATGTCAATTTCATATGTGTTTCTTACACTTGTAGTCCATGGTCTTGTTATATTAGCATGGTGTTGATCATGTTTGTAGTGATCTCATCATGTTTAGGTTGATAGTGTTGTTGTGGGATGTGTCGTTATGACTGCATGGTTGCATATGCATTGTTATGCATGTTACTGTCTATATGTTGTTATGCATGCATTATCATGGTTATGGTTATGCATGTATGGTAGGTCAGACATGCATTATGAAGTCATTGTATGCAATTAGGTGATGATGATGCTATTAGTATGTTATGATGTTGATGTGTTGGTTGAGATAGAGCAGGATATGAAAATCATTAAACTGAAGTTACAACATTGAACCTCAAGGCAAGATCATGTCATCATACATGGTTGTATGTTGGGCATGCATGTATGTACGTTAAGGACTGTTATATCCATTATGGTTATGTGTACGTCTTTCATTCTATTGAGGTTATGGTTTCATACATGATAGATGCTAGTTGATTAGTGTAGTCAGATGCACATGTGTCAGATAGTCATGAATGATAGTAACCTATGGTTCTATGCATTGCTATTTTTTTTTATGCTAATATTACTTTATGATTATGTTATACGTTGTTGATGAATTTGTTATAGGTTAACTTGATGTTTTCATATGATAGCAATCAAGGTGCAGTCAAGAATTTACATAATGAAAAATGTCAGCCTTCAACAAACACTTGTGAGACAAATTTAAAAAGGAAAGTTGTCAATCTATCTTCCCAAGAGTCAGATGCTGGAGTCATTAATGTCCTCAGCAAAGGCATGGGCTTTGCCATTACCCCTAAAAACCTTCTTGTTGAGAAGATGATTTGTAGCATAGAAGAGGGGATTTATAACCTTCCTTTGGAAGAACAAGAAAGATTAGGTTATATGTTGTGGATGACCATGATATATAACTTCTTGTTTTTATATGAAAGTTAGCTTCATGATCAGGTTATATGTTGTTGATGAACATGATATATAACTTCTTGTTGTTATATGATAGTTAGCTTGATGCATAGGTTATATGTTGTTGATGAGCATGATGTATAACTTCTTGTTGTTATATGCCAATAAATTAATGATTACGGTTATTACATTAAGATCTTGATGTTTTATGTATCATGTTCAATTGGATTGGAATATGCAAATGGTTAGGGTTGTGACATTCAAGTATGAGTTAATATGTTATGATATTATGTCATACTAATCTAGACTCGTCGTACATGAGAAATGGTTATGTATGAATGATAATTGTTTATGAGTTTATGATGTTAACATGTTAGATAGTGACTACTATGGGTATCATGACCTTATTTATGTTTGAGTTGATATGTTGTGAATTTATATCATGCTAACTAGATTGATTGTGCATACAAGATAGCCTCCCCTAAGATATATCAAGGTATGAGGTTTCATATGTTGTATACTTGGTGCTTGACTATTTTATTGTGTCGTCTATTTGGTGTTTGAGTGTTTGGTGTCTATTATGTCATATAGTTGATTTATTTAACATGGTATGTTTGAAATTTGATTGAATGTTTGATGAATTTCATAATATGAGTATGTGTTCCAATGATCTTGTTTTATGATTATTGTACCAATAAATATGTGTTGAGATAGATAACATGTACTTGAGTGTAAGTAGGTGATAGTTGTAGCATAATGTCTAATGAATATGAGTTGACTATGGCTTATGGCATGATTGTTAGTATTGGTAAAGATTGATTTCAAATCGATATATATGATTGCCTTGATATTGGAACATGTGGTTGACATATGTAAATAATTGTAGGAAACATGCTTGGTATTAGCGTGACAAGGTAACAATTGATCTGTTTAGATAATTAATAGTTGGGTTATGTGATAGCATATAGTAAGCCTTGATTCCAACAAAGTAAAAAGATAAAATAAAGGAATTGTAAAGAATTAATTTGGCTATGTTGGAAACCCTAATCCCAAACAATGATTGTTTTGCATACAAGAAGTCTTCTTAACCTTGATTTTGTTTGACATTATGTGGATATGTGCTATAGTAATGAACATGTATTTGATAGGTATGTCATCTCATTTATAGTTATGGATGGAATTTTCAAGGGAATTGGAGCCCTTGAGAGATGGCATGGACGTATTTAGTTACAAGGAAATGTGCTTGGCACAATAAGGTAAGGTAACTAGTATGTTGTTATGTTTATTTATGCACTAACAAATATGCATTCATCGCAATATGATGTAGGGGATTCCATGGCAAACAAACTTCCATGAAATCTCAAAGAAGGCTCAGGTTCAGCTTTCCTTTGGAAGCACTGGGAACCATGGGGATTAAGTCATGGTGTGTGTTGTTAATCTTATGCTTTTAGTATTTTTGGATTTGTTGCGCTTCATTTGTGGCTTTGTCTATGCTTGGTGTATTGCCATACCATGTTTTTTGTGGTGTCATATTGTTGTTAGTTTTCCATTGTTTTCTTCTTGTTTTCTTCTCGGGCTTACCTTTATAGTATGAGTCTTGGGAATTGGTTGGGAAAGAGGAAATTTAATGGATTTCGGGGAGAGTTGTGTGGTACCCAACAGGTGATGTAAGACATGGATGAATCTCGGTGCATGTATAAGGGCAGTTGAAGGAACGAGTATGATAGCCAGTTGGACTGGTTGTGTCCATTGGTGTAAATAGATGGTGATGACACAGTCATCAGAAAGGTAATCAATAAAGGTAAGGTGAATTGATTTGGGCTATCATATGCATTGGCTATGTTGGGAACGGTTGTTCTTAATTTTGTGCATGGTGTGCATGGATAAAGAGAGTTTTATTAAGCTTGACCTTATGCTATCAGGTAATTATGTTGTGATTGTGATTATGTTGATGTATATATATGTATACATGTATGTATGTATGTCTGTAATGATGACAAGGTCATCATGGATCATGATTTTTTTATGCTAATGTTTATGTATATGTATCTATGTATCTATGTATCTATGTCACTATCCGACAATGTTGTGAGGTATCATTCTTGTGGAGGAATGATTGCTTATGAAAGTGAATGCCATGAAGAGCTTCCTGGCCTTACGAAGAATCAATTGGGAGGAATAGCCCTGAAAAATCTCTAAGGTCAGTATCATGTGGTTATGAGTTGATATTATGTGATTATATTATGTTGATGTTATGGACATCCTATACTCAGGGATGCATTAACAGAATGAAAACAATTTTCTTTGTGACATGCTAGGATACGGATGGATGGTAGAGAGACACTAGAAGCAAGGTTGGTTGGTAGAGATAGTATGGTTTTAGATGTGTGGTACTACTATAATGCATATGTTGTATGTGTTGTACATGTTGCATCTATGATGTTGTGCACATGAAGTGTTGTGCATATATGGTGTGTGTATGTGTTGTTTGTGCAATGTTATGTACAAAATTGTACAAATAATGTTGTGCAAATGTTGCATATGTAGTTCTCGATATAGATGGTGCCATGCGCATGTTGGATATGTAGTGCTATGTACATGTTGTATATGGTGCTATGTACATATGGTGTTGTGTGCATGATTGTATGAGTGGTGTTCTAAGCATGTGATGCTGTGTACATGTTGTACATGTGGTGCTATGTGCATGTGGTGTTGTGTAGATGTCGTGCATGTGATGTTGTGTACATGTGGTGTCACGTATATGTCTTGGATGTGGTATTGTGTACAGATTGTACAAGTGGTATGATTTACATGTGGCATTGTGAACATGTTGTGCAGATGGTGTCATGTACATGTCATGTTGTGCACACATTATGCAGGTGGTGCTTTGGTGGTAATGTACGTGTTGTACATATGGTACTGGTGAACATGTGGTATTGTGTGTGTCTCATACGTGCTTTGTTGGAGGCGTGTAGTACTATGTATGTGCATTGTGTAGTTATGGTATCATGACATGTGTATTCGTTATGTTGTACTCTGTCTACATATATGTATTGTGTGGTGTTGTACATCGGATATAGATGTGTTGTGTTATGTTGTATGCTAGGTGTACATACATGTATTGTGTGGCATTATACATTGGGTATAGATGGATGTATTGTGTTGTACATCAGGTGTAGGTGTACGTATGTGTTGTGTTGTACATCAAGTTTAGGTGTACATATGTGTTGTGTTCTACACTAGGTGTAGTTTTATGTATTGTGTGTTTGAGTACACCAGGTGTAGGCTCATGTATTCTTTTATGTTGTACACTGGGTGTAGGTGTATGTGTTGTGTGTCAGGTGTAGATGCATGTATTGCATGGTATTGTATGTCATGTGTGGTTGTATGTGTGTGATGGACACTATGTGTATGTGCACATGGTTGAGGAGAAGGCACTGGAAACCATTCCCTTGTGCATACAGAATAAGGAAAAAGGTTGAAGCTAAAGATCAACTAAAGGATAAGTATCAATATTTTATTTCAATTTAATTATGCATGTTATTTATGATTCTAGTCTATGATGATTACATGTGATCTATGATTCTGCTTTATGATGGTTACATTTGATTTATTATTTTGATCTAAGATGGTTATGTTTTGAGCTAACCTGATGCGATATGTTTATACATGCTGATTTGTTCAAATATGCTAGTTTGACTTATTGTGACAAGAAGTGAACAGAATGGCAAGTGTACCTAATTGATGGCCACCAATGAGGTATGATGTGTGTTTATTTCAATTTATTTTGAATCTAATGGAAATTTTGTGCTTGGTACAAGAGAACATGAAATGCTATGATGGGACCAACCCGACACTTTTAGAAACTATCATATGAGAATGATTTTGTAATGTTTATTTGGTTGATTAAATCATATGGTAGTGACTACATGTGGATGAAATGCAATTCGGATATTTTTGTCTTTCGTTTATGTGGTATTCAATTAAGAAATAATGAAAGGTACTTGCCTTGGAGTTTGCATTTCTTGCTCAACTTTATTCTTGTTCCCTTTGCTCATTGGTCTTTTCGGTCATTTTCTGTTGCTTGTCAAGGGTTTACTCCGCAGTGCTCTGTAAGTTCTCGGTGGGCAGCTATGCTGCAAGTCTTGGGTGCGCTTCTGGTTGCTCTTTGCTATGACTGTGTTGGTATTTAATCTTTGGTTCGTTGATGGATATGGTTCGTCCTGTGTTTGGATGGGTAAGACTTCTGTTGTGTTTTGGTTTCTCTCTGTCATGGGTTCTACAGGCCGTCGTATGTCAACTCATGCACTGGTATCGCTCATTCCGATTAGAAACTCAATGTTTTCTTGCTTCCAGGTTCGGCTTGATGGCTTTCTTCCATCTCCGGCTTAACACACAGGTAATTTCTCTTTCTCTGTTTCAACTTATGAGTTTCCTTCCACAGTTCCTGACCTGGATTGCTCCTTGATCTCCACAGTTAATCGATGCTATTGGTGGGATGCCTGTCTTTGGCCTCACTGCAAACTCTCGGGTAATTGTTTTCAATTTCAACATTTTGGCTTTTACTTTCCAACTCTATAATTCCACTTCTGCTGCAATGTATCTGCTAACACCTGTATATCATGGTTGTTCAGGTGTTAGGGGTTTGCTATTGGATGGTTTGGCAATACACATCTTAGTTTTGTCCGGTAGGCTCTGCCTCTTCGAACTTCTTTTAGTCTTCATTTTGGATCTTTAACTCCGTCTTCGAGTTGGATGGGTTTGTCACCCCATTACTTGTCGAATGGCTCACTATGAACGATGCTCGATGGCTCTGGAATTCTGGGCTTCCATTGTGTCTTGACTGCAATCTTATGTTTGTAACTACAAATTCGTTCTAAACCCTCACCTAGGGTTTTGTCATTCTAGGGTCTATCTATCTATGATGTGTCTCAATATTGTGGTTGAAACCCTCACCTAGGGTTCATAGCTCATAGTTTGAGCATTCATGACTTTGTTTTTACAATTCTTTTATATAATTGTAATACACTGGACTTTGCAATTTTGGAAGGAAATTCTTCCAGGAAATGAATAATATTAGATTTTGCTTTACTTGAATTACATTCGTTGTTTTTTTTCTCTGAATTTCGTAGCTGGAACTGCTATTATGCATCTTCAGTTTGATTGAGATATGATGTGTAAATGTACACGAACCTTGTAGCTATGTTGGCAATTTTTATATGGCTGTAAAATTAAGTGTATTGTGGAAACTCTCACTCGGCTTGTAGGTGTTTGGCCTGTACTAAACCTTGGTTGTACCACTCCTGTTCTATTTCACTATTTGCTTCAAATGAATTACAAACCCTCGTACTATGTTTGCTCTCCGGTCTTGCTATGAGAACTAGTTCTTTCTCTCAGGAAACAAAAAGATTTTATTTTCAAGAATCTGTGTATGGTTAGTTGTATGCTTAGATAATCATCAAATGGAAAACATGAATTACAATAGACATACAGATGGATATAACTTTAATTCCTCTATTTGTTGTTATTATTTGAGTGCAAGAGATATTGAACTAAACCCCTTACATGATTTGTCCTGTTACATTTATGTGTTTCCAGTTCCAGTTAATGAAACTGTACAGTTTCTTTTCAGTTAAAAGCTTTTATAGTTACTTCGTTACTAGTCATTTGTTCTATCTTATGACAATATTTCCTTTAAGATACATTTGTCTTTTCCCTTTTAAAACAATAGGACAATCATTAATCCCTGACTTGTTAACAACAGACAAACAAATGACCCTAACTAATCAACTACCCTTAGATAAGTTTGAAATTAAAATAAGAAAAAATGTCCTACCTACTATTCTGTCAACGAACATAAAGACTAATAAAAGTAAATTCAACTTTTCTTTTTGACCTGACAGAGATCGACACCCGGTAATGGTGCCTGAGTTGGATGCTCCTACATCAGGCTCCCGGGCAAAAGAAAATCATGACTCCGGTCCATGAGCTCCTCAACTGAAGAACCTATCTACTCAATCTGCCTGGCATCAAGCCACGAACTATCCTCAATAGGATGGCTCTTCCACTTGACCAGGTATCACAGATACTCCTTCCGCCGAGTTTGTTTGGCCACCTGAGTGTCAAAAATGCACTCGATCTCGGGAGGCTGAATGTAAGGCATCTGTCTCATCCAAGCTTCTCCTCCATCCTGGGTATTCTGTGTAGTCCTCGTGGTTCCATCTTCTGCTTTCTCCTTTGGGTCAGCCATGTAGGGAAACAAGTCTGCTACATTAAAGATAGGTGAAATGCCTATTCTGGGTGGCAACTGTATCTCATAGGCATTTGCTGAAAATTTCCGAAGGACTTTACAGGGTCCTATCTTCTTATACTTTAATTTATTGTATGTACCCTTAGGGAAGCATTCCTTGTGCAAAGGCACGAGGAGTTCGTGTCCCACATCAAGTTGTACTTCCCTTGTTTTCAAATCTGCTTGTTGTTTATACTTTAGGTTGTTGTCCTGTAATTTGATTTTTACATGCTCATGCAAATCCCTCATCGCGTTAGTGAAATGTTCTCCATCTGTGCTGCGTCTTTCCTATAGTCCAAGATCCCACAGTTCATGCACTCCGCAAGGATGCATGCCGTACATAATTTGAAAAGGGCTGAAGCCTGTGCTACGGTTAGGCGAAACATTATAATCGAACTCTGCCTGTGCCAGCACTCGATCCCACATCCGCAAATTCTCTCCAACCAAACTTTGTAGCAAGTTTCCTAGACTCCTGTTTACAGCTTCTATTTTTCCATCCATTTGCAGATGATAAGAAGAACTGTAACTCAATTGTGTATCCATTTTCTTCCACAGGGTACGCCAAAAGTATCCTGTAAACTTCACATCCCTATCTAACAGAATAGACTTAGGCAACCCATGTAACCTGACAATCTCTGTGAAAAATAAGTGGGCCACGTGAGTGGCATCACTAGTTTTCTTGCAAGGGATGAAATGCATCATTTTTGAGAATCTGTCCACTACTACCATCACCGAGTTGTAACCTATCTGTGTCTTAGGTAGACCTAAGATCAAGTCCAAGTTGACTGAATCCCACGGTTTGCCTGGAAAAGCTAACGGTGTGTACAATCTCGTGTTTTGACTGTGACCCTTCACCAACTGGCACACTTTACATCTCACCGCAAACCGCTGCAGATCCCTCCGTATCTTTGGCCAAAAGTAGAAATGACTGAGCTACTCGAGTTTCTTGTAGATGCCAAAATGTCTAGTTAGACCTCCACTATGTTTCTCCCGTATAATATTCTCCCTCATTGAGCAGTCAGGTATGCATAGTTGTCCTCCCTTAAACAACAGTTTATCCTGTAAGTTGTAGTCCAACCATGGACTATTATCTCTCACCAAGGTATTCTGACATGCCTCGTAGGCCTCCTTAAAATCTGTATCATTCTGGTATAAGTATTTTAAGTGCTCAAAACCCAACACTTATATAGTACATTCTTGCAGAAGTAAAGCTCTCCTACTTAGTGCATCCGCCACCTTGTTGGCCTGTCCGCTAATATGCTTCAATACGAAGTTGAAACTCTGCAAATACTCCACCCATTTGGCATGTTTGTGGTTCAACTTGTGTTGCTGCATTACATACTGTAGTGCAGAATTATCTGAGAACAACACAAATTCGTTTCCCAACAGATAATGCCTCCAGTGTTTTAATGCCTGTATAACAACATAGAACTCCTTATCATACGATGAATATTTCTATCGACTTTCATTCAGCTTCTCGCTGAAAAATGCTATAGGCTTATCCTCCTGGCTGAGTACAGCTCCAATAGCTATACCGTTGGCATCACAACGAACTTGAAAAAGCTTCTTGAAATATGGCAATCTCAAGATCGGCCTCTCAGTAATCTTTCTCTTTAATAACTGGAAACTTTTCTCTGTTGCATCTGTCCATCGAAAAAGTTGACTGGCCTTTTTAATGGTGTCCAACATTGGTGCACAAATTTCGCTAAAATTCCTTATAGACTTCTGGTAAAAACTTGCTAGTCCATGAAAGCTACGTACCTAGAATAAATTTTTTAGAGATGGCCAATTAACTATCACCGCCACCTTCTCCGGATCCATCTTCAGTTCATTTTCTGCTATTACAAAGCCCAAATAAACCAATTCCTTCTATAGAAAGGTACATTTGTTCAAGTTTATTAGCAGTTTATTCTGCTGTAATTTTTCTAGCACCTTTCGTACATGTTGAAGGTGTTCTTCCCTTGTCCTGTTGAAAATTAGTATGTCGTCTAGGTATACGATCACAAATTTCTCAATGTACTCCTTCAGCATCTCATTCATCAACCTCATAAATGTACTAGGCACACTGCTCAGTCCAGAGGGCGTGAACAACCATTTGTACAACCCCTCATTCATCTTAAAGGTTGTCTTCCATTTGTCCCCCTCTCGTATTTGAATCTGATGGTACCTGCTCTTCAAGTATATCTTAGAGAAATATGTTGCCCCGCTTAAACAATCCATCATGTCATCCATCTGTGGTAGTGGAAACCTATACCAGATGGTGATTTTGTTAATGGCCCTTGAGTCGGTACACATCCGCCACTCTCCTCCCTTCTTTGGGGAGAGAACCATTGGGACTGCATAAGGGCTCAAACTTTCCCTTATCAATCCCTTGTCTAACAATTCTTGCACCTACTTTCTAATATCTTCATTGTCCTTGGGGCTCATTCGGTATGCGCTTTGTTCGACAAACTGGCTCTGGGTATGAGGTCGATATGATGACTTATGCTTCTTCTGGGGGGCAATTTGTCTGGAAAGTCATCCACTACTATATCTGTAAACTCCTGCAACATCTGCTGGATTTCTATAGGTAAATCTGATACCTTCGTATGCAACAACACTGTCCCTGCTTTCCTTACAACTGCGTAACCCATCTCACTGTCCTCAACTTGTTTCAGAATTATTTTCCACTAACCAACAATGCCCTTGGTTCACTTGTCCTTGTTGTCCCTTCTTCCTTGATGGGCACAAGAGTATGCTTGATTCCATCCTTAACAAATTTATAACAGTTCGCCAATCCATTGTGTACCACTTTCCTGTCATACTACCAAGGCTTGCCTAGTAGTATGTGACATACATCCATTGGCATGATGTCACAAACGACTTTATCCTTATATCTGCGTATTTGAAACTCCACCTCACATTATTCATCCACCAACAACTGATGGCCTTTTTGTAGCCATGAGACTCTCTAAGGGTTGGGATGTTTCAAACGCTTCAACTCCAGCTTTTCTACCATCTCTGTAGACACTAAATTATTAGTACTACCACTGTCAATAATTAACTTACTACACTTACCTCGTGACTTAAAAATTGTTCTAAACAAAGCCTTCCATTGTGTCTGTTCAGTGACCTCCTTGACTGGTTTTAACAATACCTTGTGCAGCACTAGGGCTTCCCCTGTCTCTGGAGCATTTTCTCCTTCTTGGGGAGGTGTCGCTGCTTCTTCTAGTTGTGCAACATATGCACCCCGTTGTCTAGATTGTTCTACTTCTGGACATTCAAATGCTTTGTGTCCCCATTTATGAAACCTATAACATTGGTAACCAACTACTCTTCCCCAGCCATTTCCTCTACCCGTTGGGATGACCTACCACCTCTCGCATTATCACCTCTGTTTACCGATCCAGAAATTCTAGAACTGCTACCTTCCTCATTATTACTAGGAGCCCGCCCTCTGCCATATGACTAGCCTTTTCCCCTACTGGCTCGTTGTCCTCTTTGGGCATTCTACCTTCTAGTAATTTTCTCTTCAGTTTTCATCACACTCTGATATGCTTCTTCCGTGTTCTTTGGAGATAAAATATTGATTTCATCCAAAATTTCTAATCTTAACCCATTTACATACCTAGCTATTATTTCCACAGTATCCTCTGTATATCTGGCTCGCAAATTCACTCGATAGAACTCCTCCGTGTACTCCCTTACCGTCAATCATTTTTGTTTCAGATTCTGCACCTGCCTGTGTAGTGCAATTTAATAGTCCTTCGGCACAAATCTGCCCTTTAACTTGGCCACCATCCTTGACCAGGTTTTAATTGGTGACTTTTTCAATCTTTTTCTCTACATCTGGACACCATCCCACCACATGGTTGCGTTTCCCTTCAATTTTGTCACAGTGAACCTAACTCTACGGTCTTTTCTGACTTCCTCACACTCGAAATACTTATCCATCTTGCTGATCCAATCCAATAAAACTTCGATAGACAGGCTTCCATCATAGGTTTGTAGTTCTGGCTTGGGTTTACTACATGCAACTAAAACAGATCTCAACAATCTCACTTATGGGCTCTCACCTTCTGGTCCATCTACTGTTGCTTTAGTTTCCTCTTCAATGTCATCACCTATCTCCGGGTCTCTTCTTCTCCCTACCTCCACTACCTCCAAACGGGCAGCAAGAATTTGAATCTCTCCTCTCAGTCCTTCCTTAGCCAACCTTTGAACACCTCTACCATGAACTCACCTTCCTATTTCGATGTCTTCAATCAATTTAACCTGCTCTGTTACCACTTTGATGGGACTAGCCCAAAATTTTTATAAATTGATGTATGAGAATGATTTTGTAATGTTTATTTGGTTGATTAAATCATATGCTAGTGACTACATGTGGATGAAATGCAATTTGGATATTTTTGGTTTTGGTTTATGTGGCATTCAATTAAGCAATAATGAAAAGTACTCGCCTTAGATTTTTCATTTCCCGCCTAACTCTATGCTTGTTCCCTTTGCTCGTTGGTCTTTTTAGTCATTTGTTGTTGCCTGTCGAGGGTTTACTCCGCAATGCTCTGCAAGGTCTCGGTGGGAAACTATGTTGCAAGTCCTAGGTGCGCTTTTGGTTGCTCTTTGCTATGACTGTGTTGGTATTTAATCTTTGGTTCGTTGATGGATGTGGTTCATCCTGTGGTTTCCTGGGTAAGACTTCTGTTGTGTTTTGGTTTCTTTCTACTATGGGTTCTATAGGCCGCCGTATGTCAACTCATGCACTAGTATCGCTCATTCTGGTTAGCAACTCAGTTTTTTCTTACTTCCAGGTTCGGCTTGATGGCTTTGTTCCATCTCCGGCTTAACAAACATGTAATTTCTCTTTCTCTGTTTCAACTTATGAGTTTCCTTCCATAGTTCCTGACCTAGATTGCTCCTTGATCTCCACAGTCAGTCAGCGTTGTTGGTGGGATGCCTGCCTTTGGCCTCACTGCAAACTCTCAGGTAATTTTTTGCAATTTTAACGTTTTTGTTTTTCCTTTCCAGCTCCATACTTCCACTTCTGTTGCAGTGTATCTGCTAACACCTGTGTATCCTGGCTGTGTAGGTGTTAAGGGTTTGTTGTTGGAGGGTTTTGCCATACATGTCTCGGTTTTGTCTGGTAGGCTCTGCCCCTTCGAACTTCTTTTAGTCTTCATTTTGGATCTTTAACTTCGTCTTCGAGTTGGATGGGTTTGTCACCCCGTTGCTTGTCGAGTGGCTCACTGCGGGTGATGCTCGATGGCTCTGTAATTTTGGGCTTCCACTATGTCTTGACTACAATCTTCTGTTTGTAACTGCAAATTCATTCTAAACCCTCACCTAGGGTTTTGTCATTCTAGGGTCTATGTATCTATGTTGTGTCTGAATATTGTGGTTTAAACCCTTTCCTAGGGTTTATAGCTCATGGTTTGAGCATTCACAACTTTGTTTTACAGTTCTGTTATATAAGTGTAATACAGTGGACTTTGCAGATTTGGAAGGAAATTCTTCTAGAAAATGTAATAATATTAGATTTGGATTTACCTGAATTACATTCGTTGTTTGTTTGCTCTGAATTTCATAGCGAGAACTATTGTTATGTGCCTTCAGTTTTCTTGAGATATGATGTGTAAATGTACACGAACCCTGTAGCTATGTTGGCAATTTTTATATGGCTATCAAATTAAGTGTATCGTGGAAACTCTCACTCAGCCTGTAGGAGTTTAGCCTGTACTAAACCCTGGTTTTACCACTCCTGTTCTATTTTCGCTGTTTGCTTCGAACGAATTACAAACCCTCGTACTGTGTTTGCTCTACGGTCTCACTATGAGAACTGGTTATTTCTTTTAGGAAACAAAAATAATTTATTTTCAAGAATATGTGTATGATTAGTTGTATGCTTAATTAATCATCAAACGGAAAACATAAATTACAGTAGACATATAGATGGACAGAACTTTAATTCCTCTGTTTGTTGTGATGATTTGAGTGTAAGAGATATTGAACTGAACCCCTTACATGATTTGTCCTGTTACATTTATGTGTTTCCAGTTCCTGTTAATGAAATTGTACAGTTGCTTTTCAGTTACAAACTTTTATAGTTACTTGGTTACTAGTCATTCGTTCTATCTTATGACAAGATTTCCCCTAAGATACATTTTTCTTTTCCCTTTTAAAATAATAGGACAATCATTAATCCCAGACTTGTTAACAACAGACAAAAAAATGACCCTAACTTATCAACTACCATTAGCTAAGTTGGAAATTAAAGTAAGAATAAAAGTCCTACCTACTATTCTTTCAACCAACATAAAGACTAATAAAAATAAATTCAACTTTTCGTTTTGACCTGGCAAAGACCGACACCTGGTCATGGTGTGTGAGTTGGATGCTCCTACATCATGCTAGGTTGGGTGGTTGAAACCAACTATAAGAATTAACAAAAGCAGTGAAAAAAATAAAAAAAATTGGAGTAAGCAACAGTATGCTAGTAAAGCATTCAGGAGGAGGGCCATTTTGGGACAATGGTACCCAATATTGTCCATTGATTTCCATGAGCATGTTATGACATGTATGATTGTTATAAGGTAGGGAAATTCCTCGATTTTTGTATGATTATGTGGGAAAGCCCATTGATGAACAAGAATCTACGACAAAAGGTGATTCTCCTCCTTCCCCAACTCTCCTTCATCATTGTGACATTTCCCATGATTCTATAATTTCTATTGAATCTTGTGAAACTTTAGTTCCTGATTATCTTACTACTTCTGATCATTCATATAACACGTGGGATGTAAATTATTCATCCAAATGTGGAGAGGAGGAATCTTCTACTCATGATCTTCCTAATCCCTCATCTAATCTTTCTAAAAACTTAGATGGTGAGATTTATTGGTTTTCACCTTTTCCTCTCTGCAATTCATCATATCATGAAGATGCCTCCATTTTTGATCTTGAAATTTATAATCATGGCAGTCACAACCTCTTCATTGATTCATTGAGTCACAATTCTAATTCTTCCGTTATTAATATTTCCCATCCACCAATTTGTGATGATCTACCTACTGATGAGTTGGATCTTCCAAAAGCTATCAGGGAACTTTAGCCTAGTTGATGGCTATGTCACATTCTCGTCTTTTTGAGTTAAGTTCCGCTTCCCATCAAAATAATGTTGAATATTCTAAGGCTCCTCATCATTCTATTGCACATATTGAAAATCAATATTTCTTACAAGTGTCAGACCCTGCATCTGTATTACACGGTCCTTTCGATCAGTCATTAGAGGAGTCATACGTGGCAAGAATTGTTGCAAGACAAAAATTATCTTCTTTCTTCATGTTCACCAACCTTCACAGTTCGAAACTGTGTGTATGCTTGTCTTCGACTCACAATGTCTTTGGACACCATCATACGTCTGTAGTATGCCTTTCATGGGCTTTCCGTTTTTACTTTTCTACAAGTGATTTCAAAATTTGAACGTTTTGGTTTGTATTGACTTATCTTTCTTGCTTGCTAGTATTCTTAGATATCTTTCTTAACATTCATGGTCTTGCCTTCATGGGTCGGCCGATGCATTGATGGCTCCATTGGAAGTATCACTTTACGTAAGTTGTCGTATGTTCTTCTTATGTTAGGAGTACGAGCATTTATTTTATTTTCTTTTTGGTTTCCTCTATTTTATTTAGTTTGTTTTTATTTATCCCACTTATTTCCTTTGTTTGTTTAATTTTTCAATTGTAGGTTAGTTTCTTAGATTTTAGGTTTTTGCGATCTTCAGGTTTGTGTACATCATCTTCCGGATTCATCTCGCATTAGGTTTGTAGTTGTGATCAACGTTTTGAACAATCAATGGTGGTTCATCATTAGGATGGGAAATATTTTATGAAACCATTTTTTTCTTCTTACACAAGTAGGGTGAAGTTCAAGAGGAACTTTTAATGCTATAAACACTTAGGCATATGGCTATTCCCTCTCTTTATGTGAATCTTGCATTTCTTTTAGTAGATGATACCTTGACGGAATATATGTTCCTTTTGGAGAGAGTCATGGTGATGTCATGATGCTTGCAATTTTAACTAGTACCACCTACTTTGATTGGTTTTACATTTCCAGTTAACCCAGGTAAACTAAGTCAAGTAGAAGGAGAGGGGTGGAACTTAACAATTATGTTAGAGGTATATATAAATATCCTTCTCTTAAGGAACAAAATCTTCCTCTCTCAATAAGTCGGGATCCCTCTTCCACCCCTTGAAATAAATAAGTACCTACGCATAGTTCTTTGAACAAATGAAAATGGAAAAAATGAAAAAATGAAATATAGGAAAAAGAAGAGAAAGGCTTCCTACGTAAAGAGGTGAGAGTATTATCCAGGTTCACTGGCAGAAAAGCGATGCTTGTTTTTCTAACATGACTCTCTTGGGGTAATTTCTAGGCATGCTGGCAGTGGAGCAACACTAGATATGAAACTAAAAACTATGATAGTCTCTTTTACTTTTACATCTATATATTCCTTATCCGTAATCGAAACAACTGATCTTGACTTGGGTTGGTTTTTATGTTTCCGATGAAGAGAATGGTAGGCTCTACACCTTTAACTCAAGCTAAGTGAAGAAGCTATGATAATAAAAGAAATAATAAAGACTTCCGAAAGAGTTAGACTCACTTTGCATGAGGCAAGGTCCATACAGAGAGATGGAATTCTACCAGTGTGTATCCAATGCTGCAGCAACAACCAACCTCCAAAATTTTTCCTATGCTTCAATTTTGGAGCCTTCCTTCTCAACCACAATAGCTTATATAACATTGATCCAGGTATTCGTGCTTCGACTAAGACTTATATTTTCATTTTCAGTTGTGTTTGATAACTTAGTTGATTCTTCTAAGTCACAAGTTAATCTACCAACTTGGTCACATAGGATTTCTAGGCTTTCCTCTAGAAACTCCGCAATCCTTGAAGGTAGTCAACCTTGATGACTGGTATTTCACAGCTCAGGCCGACAGTTAGCCTTGAGCTCACAAATTGCGTAGTACATGTTGAGTCAAAAAGTTCCCCAATTCCCAAGAACTGCGTAGTCTTTCCCAGTAGCGTGCATGGAAAATTTCCCCTTCGAAAAGAAAGAAAACTAAAGGGAAAAAAAGGTCCCTAGGAAATAGGGATCTATTTTTAGTATCCCTATGCAGGCACTTTTGCTTTTTTTAGAAACTTTCGCCATGTGTCTCCTTTTCCTTGACTTTAGGCATGTGCGTCATAAATTCCATTTTTCTCAATTATATGTAATGGATGCCTCAAGCTCATTTATACATTCAATCCCCAAGCTCTAGCATTCTTGAGGAGATCAAGGAACCTTCGAAGCATTCTTTTTTCTTTTCCATGTGAGTTCTTTTTATCACCTTTTTTCCACTTTTTTGTTGCTTTTTGTCGTTTGGTTTGTGTGAATGTCTTTTTACTTTCTTCTCTTCTTAGTTACTAGATTTTTAACTTTCTTTAGCTTGTATAAGTGTTGTTTCAGTCTGTCATTTTTCTTTCACAAGTGTCACATTGATTTTCTTGTTTTTACACCAACGGTCCTCGTCTCTGCGACTCTCCTCACATACTTGAATTTCATTCTGTTTGTTGCGTTTTTGAACTTATTTTTCATGAATTTATCCTCAGTTATTCATATCTTCACACAAGATCACACTATAACTAATTTTTTCTCATTATGCACGCCTCCATTGGGAAGATCTACACTTCCCGTGGCCGAATTTTGCCTTGCCCAGCTGCGCATTGTGAAATATTAAGGCTCAAGCTCAAATATTGGCCTTGGGAACTACGCAACATGTAATATAGGATGACCAAAACTGTGCATTGTGAAGTTTGAGGGCTCAAGATGTCAACCTTGTCCATTGAGACTGCGCAGTGCATAGTCTCTCCCACAATAAACTATGCATTGTATAGTCTCAAGACTTAGGATGCATTCTTGTCTACTTGGACTATGCAATGCACAGTTTCCACAACCTATCAGTCCCTTTTGTAGGTGAAAATTATGCAATCACTCTCATGATATTCCTAAATTACTACTTTATCATGATGTGAAGTTACATTTTCAAGAACTAATGTTTTCTTGTCAGGAGTGTCCTTTATGTCCCATAAGTACGACACTCGTGAAGCACATCTCTCCAGCAGTCATTGTTACCATGCCACCAAAGACACCTTCTTCAAGAGAGACCATGGAAAGTAGTACTGGGGAAGTAGTTGAGCAAGTGCTAGCTAAAATGATGATATATGTGGACACTCAAATTTTCATAGAAAATGAATCAACACTTACATGGCAATAAGTTTAGGAGTAGTAGTAGAAGGCAAAAATCTAGTACAATATCAGGGAAAGAGAGTTTTGCTGACAGAACAGGGGGAGAAAAAAGCTACAGAGTGAAAGCAGATTCAATCTTCATACAGCAAACTTTGGCAGTGAAAGTAATTGGAAATACTAAGAGGGGTGTGAATCGTTATTCCTTAGTAATTAGAACTTTTAAATCCTTTCAGAGCATTAGTTAGTCTTCGATTATTATTAATGTTTATCCAATAAAAACCGTAAACAATAAAACATAGTAGGCACAACAATTTTAGGTGAAAAACACCCTCTGGGTCAAAAACCATCCAACACTTTTCTAATAAATTATTTAATCTTCAGCCCCAACAGAAATGAAAGTTACAACTTCCTAGAATTCTAGAAAATCCATTTTCTTTAGCTCCCACTAGAGGAATGCCCCAATGCCTTGGTTTCTTTAGTAGTAAACTGAATGGATGCCCCGACATCATAGACCAACCTAGCACCCTGAAGTTTTCATAGGCTCCAATCTATAGGAAACTTGATGCACCTGCCCAGCACCTCCGCACCACCCTATAATGACCAGAAATGAAACAAGAGTATGGACTCTTGTACTAGGGACAATGATGCGCGATACAATATAATTTAAAATTACTTTCTTGAACTTTAAAAATGACCCAATCATACTCTAACTTGAAACGTAACCATGACATCATCCAAGAATGCCTCTTATACCTCCCAATAATGCCTCTTCCACTCCGGTTATATTGAATTTTTATAATATTGACTCTTTTTCAATAATAACTCTTTTACAATTTTACAATGATGATATTTTACAATACTAACTCTTGACAAGAACTGACACTTGACTTCACATGATTCCTTGGAGTAGTTGCGACTACTGAGGTATTATCGTTCTTGCTTCAAGTAATAGTACTTTGGTGCTACATGTCCTTCTAATATGTGTATGGTTTGTCCTTAAGTGCCATCTTTCCTGCACATGCATTAATGAACAAGACCCAATCTAATACAAAAAAAAAATACTTACATTGTATTGCAAAAACACATGCCAGAGATGATATTAAAAATTCAAATGAAAACACTAATCATACATACCATGCTGGAGCAGACTTACCCTTGATTGTTGATGTGTGGTCTGTACTGCAGTAATCCTTTTTCTTTCCTTCCAAGAGTTTGATATTGAATCTATTATATATATTTAATATTGGCTCTCCAAGGTGTAAAATTCCATCTCGCGATAGCCCTATGAGTACTCTTTCCAACCCCACATATGCAATTGAGATTGGATTCTTCAAGAAAGAGTTATGTCCAATCTCCCATGATGACCTGATTATAGACTAGTTCAGTAGAGCGAACTTGTATGAAGTGCCAAATGTCACTGTTTCGATCTTTGGCACTGAAAGCGATAACCAAAAAACTAAATTCCATTCTCTTTATATTACTATTTACAAAATTTTAATCCAATGATCAGAGTGAAATTTATGACGATTTTCCCAAGGTCACGTGTTTGACATGGAATTCAAGATCTCGTAAAAACCCTAACTTCCTCAGATCATATCTCCAAACATATAATGAACCATGATATAACATTAGGTCACGAGGTTCATCACGATCTCAGATAAAATGGGTTTTAATTTCAGCTTCTGAAACTTTGTATAAAAAATGTTATAGCGAAAGTTCCATGATGACCTGTTTGAAGCAGCGAAATCCTAGAATTCAAGGCTCTAAACATGCTTCAAAACAGACCTTCAAACTTGGTGATAATTTTGCACCCTAGCCAAAACTCAATGAGACCTTAAACTCCCCACAGCATATCCTGCGTTGGAAGCTCGTGAGGGCTGAAAAATTACAGAGGTCTTCTCACAAGATAGTTCATTAAAAGTGCTTACCTCAGGAGGATATGAGGTTCAAAATTTATAGAAATGACTTGAGTTGAGAGAGGCTTCAACAAGTGTATGTTGGAGGGATTTTAGGGGCTAAAAACATTATTTATTATTCACTATTCAATGACCATAACTAATGATGAGTGTCATGCCACAACCCCATGGGGTTTTAGCCCACTAACTGGGGTTACTAACTTCAAATGTGAATATCTCTAAACAATTCAAGAATTACGTGGAGTGCCATATATCAACGCAAAATTATTGATGAGTAGAAATCATATATAATATCCTTGAATGATAATAGAGTAAGTTGTAAAGTAAAAATACCCATGCAAGATTGGGGTAGCCCCTAGTGCTCCTTGGGTTGACATAAATGACAACCACTAATCAACAAAAGAAAAAGGAAGAAGAGGATACAGAGAGAAAAGTGGAGGAAGAGAGAAAATAAGAGCTTGCAGGTAGCAGAACTAAGATCGAAGCAAGTTGAACAAGAACCAAAGGAAGAATGGGAGTTGAGGATGAAAGAAGAGGAAGAGAATAATATGTAGGAAGAAGAAGAAATGAAAGGCGCAACAAAAGAAGAAACAATGACGATTGAAACCGACCAAGAGTAGAGGGAAATATAAAATAGATGTAGAATTGGTATCTTGCTCAGTCGATCAAAGAGTTGATTGAAGTTTCAGACATGGGTTGGAACCACAACCACAACATGAAGATATTGATCTGATATTGAATGCCTTGTAGTTCATTGTTTAACTTCTACCACCTCCATCCACAGAGATAGCCCCAAGCAAGGATAATACATCACCTACATTCATTAGAGAAAGAGTGATAGTGGTGGACACCAGTAGGAATCCAAATGCATTGTCAAAGACAACTTGGCCTTCATAGGTACGACAAGATCAAACACTCATTATTTAACAGGAGATAGTAAGCAATTGATATGGAATCTATAGGTTTCCTCAAAAGGGATAGAATAGCTTTGCGAAGTAGCAAAATGCAACTCCAGTGTAGGTCTGCCTAGGGGAAATGAGAGCAATGATACTTGGTGAGGTATGAACACTTAAGGAAACCATGTGGGACCTCTATGATGAGCTCATGACCATACATAAGGCAGTTGTCCACTTGCATAGCTTATAGAAACACAAAAATGAATATGTCAAGACTCTTAGGAATGTGCAAACTGCCATCACTGCCATGCAAGAATGGATAAAGCGATAGAAAGGGGTGCCACTTACTTTGGTAAAGAAGATGAATCGATAGGAAAATTTGGAGAAAGCAATAGTGTGAATGTTGATTAAAAAAAATAAGAAGCTCGCCTTGTTTTCTGGAAACATTAAGGCCCCGTATGTATGGTTGTACAATAGTATTGGTATTCATGGTGAGAACCCACAAGGTCCTATCAGTCACCTCACTCACCACAGCTAAATGAAAATGCCAATTGAGGAATGAGACTGACGAGTACTTGGTGCAGTTGAGACAATTTTCCACTCAGCAAGACTAACAGTCGAACATACAAACATGCAAAACAAAATCGATGGTCACGTCCACATCGAAACCATGTTGCTCCTACTTGAAAGAAAAGTTAAGACTGGTTCCAAATCATTGTACCCAAATGATATGGACGATAGATTTCACTTCGAGCCTAACACCATCATGCAGTTTGGGGATGTCATCGCATAGTACGAAGCTTGGCATCAATAAGTTACTAAGAACCATCAAGTGGAGGTTCTTGAGGTAGAGTGTTTCCAAACTCAAGCATCATACTTATCTTGTTAGGCTTCCAAGTTTTCTCTGACCTATTTTGTCCTAGACGGGTATGAGTGTAAAATGCAATATTATTTGTAATTATGTTGTAAGTGAAATTCGAAATGTCCATATTGGAATAAGAAAATTTATCATGTAATGTAATGTGTTATTTTGTCAAGAATTTGAAGAGCCATGAGGGTAGTCCAAAGGCCACAAAGGGGAGTTGGAGAGTCACCCCCTCTTGTTATAGATAAAACATCATAACTCATGCAAAGGGATTTTGGCTAGGCTTATGCATAGAAAGAGATTGGGACTATTGTGAATAGCCTTGGATTCTCCATAGCATATAGTGAGTATACTTCTTTGGAGAAGTGGTGTTCTTGACTATAATGTTCCAGTATTGTGGCTAGTGGTCATTAATGGTCTATGTATGGATCGAACTTTCACTAATAATAATAAAATGAGAGCCAACATAATTTCATGCATATATTGTTAATATCATAGGACTATTATTATTGTATTGGTAGTGTATGTTATTTGACTTACGGATATGCTTATCAAATACTCTGTTTGAATTTGTATCAATCTTGTTGAAGGCGTGTTGTTGGATTAACAAATCACTTTAACTTGTGGACTATTCTGCATCTTAGTTTCTGATGTCATTTTACTCATGTGTTCCTTTCATGTTGCGTACTATTATAGGCTTCCAAGGGGCACATTTACTTTTCCCTTCATGTGTTGGTACCTTCATGCATCACACTTGACTCTCCATAGCATTACACACTTGCTCTCACCCAAAGTTATCATACTTTCCTCTACATGTTTTCGCGGTCAAGGCATTATATTATCACCCACTGCTGGGACTCCTACAAATAATGTGAGGTCTAGTTGGGACATCATATCTGAGAGATCCCCTGAATGTTGATGGGTCCAAAACTGTTAACATAAGTGTAGTGAAATCAAATAGTGTTCAATGGAAGAATTCTAGTAGGCAGAGACGGTTGGAATACCTGGAGATGGAGGTCATACTCGTTCCTCTGCATCCTAGAGCCAACACTGAGTATTGCGAGGAAATTTCTAGTAGGGTTTAGAGTCAAGTTACTGGTTATGAGTGGTGTCAAAGAAAACCAAGACAAAAATCAAGGTAAGTGCGAAGATAGGGTTTTATATTGGGACTTTGTTTTAGAGTCGTCGACCTTTCCTTCCATCATCGTGACCGTTCATGGGAAATGCATGTTAGTCAACTGCCATCACATCGGAAGAGGTGATGTGGCATAAACAAAAGGGAGAAGAGTCGCCTACCATCACAAGGGCAGAGGCAACATGGCTGCAACTCACAAAAACGATAGCTTAGGCACAATAAGCAAAGGTAGTAGAAGTTAAAGTGAAATTGGACTAAGTTGTCTCCGTAGAAGCGCAATGTGGCCTTATTAACATACCAACCAAAGTGGTGGAAGAGAATTAATATAACATAATGCAAAATTCAAATCATAGACAGGGTGCACATGCAAAGTACCATGAGTATATAATCAATTGTGATAAAAAATTAATGACTAGGTAATGGTTATCAAAAGCCTCCAAGACCTAATGGTATTAATGGTACCATAACCTTTAAACAAGGAAATTGAACATATTTCACAAGCAGTGAGGAGGAGAAATGACTAGGTACCCCTCACCTAGCTTAGGTTATATAAACATAATTTACAATACATATATAACATTATATGTGAATGCATAAAGGGGACAACTCTCATAGCATCAATTGTAATATAAAAGGAGAAGAAAATAAAATAAACAGAAAGGGGAATTTTTTTTTTTTATATATATATGTCGAGTCATGACACAAGTGATAACCTTCCGGACTAATCGCTTCGGCGGATTGCTAATGAGATGGTTATTTAGACGAGTGGCAGGGTTTTCCTTTTGTAAATATAGTGTTTTAACCGAAAATGGATATGATGCTAACCGTAAACAATTTCAACATTTCGATCGGGCTTAAGGTTTCAATTTTTCTGTTAAATTCTTTGGCTTAGCGATATATATGATAAATTCTTTGGCTTAATTATTGAGATGGTCATTTATTAGGAATGAACTGAAGTGTAATTTTTTTAAATTTTGAAACTAATTTTGCATCATAATTATAATGTTAATATTTATTTAAAACGGTTCTCGATCTATATCTGTATGTGACATATCAACACTAATATATTTTTTGAAATAAAGTTTTTGTATTTCATATTGCTTAGACAATTCTTCCTGTAATATTACATTACAATTATTTCCGTAATATTACATTACAATTATTTGGTCAGTATTTGATTGGATCAAAATTTGCAATTAAATAATATATATGGAAATATAATTACAATGGTAAATCCTAACTGAAATAATATAAATGAATTAATAATAATCCATTTTGAATTAAAATTAATTATTCAAATGAAAGATTTAAAAATTTATTAATTACTAAATTATTTAATAAACACTAAAGAGTTTAAATAGGAAATTATAATAAAAGTAATTATAATATAATATAAAATAAAAAATATAATAATGAATGAAATTAAAATAAAAAATTAAAATAGATTTAAATATTAGAAAGAATAAAATAATAAATTAAAGAAGAAATAAAACGTGATAAAATAAAATCCACCATTTAGATAGAAAAAGAAAATAAGTATTGTATATACAATATCTTAGTTATAAAAAAAACTAAATAAATAAATTTAAATATTAAAAAGAATAGAACCAGCTGAGTTTAAAACAAGTAAGGTTATAATATTAAAAATAAAAAATCAAAGAATAGAGCCCGATACCCTTGGTCATATTCAAGGTTCTTAAATAATTTAGATCAAATAAAGATGACTTAAATTCTTCAAATCTAATAAGGATAAGAAAGTTATGAAAAGGTCCTTGAAACCCAAAAGTGTAATGAACGTAAAATAAATTTCTCAACCCAAGGATGTACTACATATATGATAAGTAGTTATTTCTGAACCCAAAGTTGCAAAAGTGCTTATCATATATAACCTTACATTTGCATACTAAGATCGACACCCGCTGCTTTACATTATGCATCCAGGGTTCCATTAGTATTCATGAGTTTAATTGTTTCTTTGATAATTGAAATAATATCGTATGCTATAAGTATGAAATGGAAACGGAAATTTTTTTGGATGCATTCTTAAACCAAAATACAACTTATGAAACATGATGTATTTCAAAGTTTCATCATGAACCTAAATACAACTCATGACGCATGATATATTTCAATGTTTTATCATTGTCCCTTGGCATCACATTTGGATGGTTCTCATTGCTAATTTTTATGATCACATAATACATATAGAATCATAAAAATTTGTCTTACATTTGGCATCCTATAGTTCTATTATAATGGTTCCTGGAGGTTGAAGTGATTGCATTATCTCACACAATTGTACTAGTAGTTCTGATTATTGTTATTTCTTGAGTTATTCTAAAGCTTGACAGTGTAATAGTTTCTATGGTAAGACTATATTTTTTATTTTAACACTGTATCCTAGTTTTTTAATGCTTATTATTGGATCGATGCAATTTTTTGCATTATAATCTTGTTAACTAAATCTATGGGTATAATTTAGAGTGTTATTCATGATCTATTTGTTAAGAAAGAAACATAATTGGAAAATCTGTGGTCATCGTCAAATACCAAAATCATAACGGAAGAAAGAGAAGTTAGCTATCAATGGTGAAATTACTCCCTATCAAAGAAGCTTTCAGTGAAAAGAGAAGCTAGGGTGAGCTCCACTCTTGGTTTAATCATTCCAAAATCCACCATTAAGCAACCTTGGAACAATACGCATTTTCCACATTGTACTCTGCAAAGTGACACATTTTTAATTTCTTATAGAATACATGCATTAGATACATAAGGGAAAGATGTCATGTGACAACTCCCCTTCTACACTTTGAATCTGTGTTACTCACAAAATCACCCCATGTGGCCTCATGATCCTGGCTTCGTCTCTAGATTTATTGGTGTGAGCATTAACGTTGCCATCCACCAAATCTTCCATCATGTTATAATTGCACTCCACTGCAAGGAGGAGTTGAATTCTCTAAGAGATCTGGTAATGAGAATTGAGCCTATTATCTACCAGATCAAGAAGTATTGCATGTCATTGAATAGGTTGAGAGGAGTTCCCATTTCATCTCAAAGAAATATTAATAAGAAGGCATAAAATTGCAAGGATTGGCTTCAAAGGTTGGGAAACCTTATTTGAACAACATCAACAATGATGTGATAGTGCATGATACCCAGTCATGACTTCATATATCACTATCGAACCAGTAGAAGAATCACCCACCTTGAAAGAGAAATCACCTAGCATCTCGAATCAATTAATTTGATGGGTTCGACAAGTGTTCTAAAGGGACTTGTGCAGAGAAATCACCTAGCATCTCAAATAGGTTAATTTGATCAGTTGAGTAATAGTGCTAAAGGGACTTGAGTAGATTAAAGAAAGCGTTGAAGCATTGGTATCTTTTTCTTCAGCCAACACTGCCACAAACACATCAAAACCTGTAACTTCAATGAGCACCATCATCAATGAACCCCTTGTAGTGGAACAACATAATTCTATTGAAAATATGGACAAGTTAGTGACCAATATGGAGGTTAACTCTCCCTTCTCCCGAATTGGCATTGTTGGTAAGGGTTGTTCTGAAAAAACTTTGCGCATGAAGACACTCTTCAACAACCAAAAGTTAACGGATCTCTTTCACGATGGTTTCTTGCTTTGGCTCACTGTTTCTCAGTTTCCTTCCATTTTAAGTATTCAGAAAGAACTCTCCAAAAAAATAAGCATGCAGAGAAAGGTTATAGATCTAAATACAAATATGAATGAAGAAGTTGTAAACATATCGTTCAATGAGTCTATGTAAGGAAGGAAGTTCACCCTCTTCTTAGATGATGTGTGGGAAGAGAGTGTTGAATTACTAGAGGAATTGGGTGTACCCCAACTAATTCATTGTTGCAATGCCAAATGATTGCAAGCTCCGACAATTACAGAGCACCCTTGGAGATGGAAGTTGCAAAGGAGTCCACAATCACATTGGGCAATTTTATTGAGGAAGATAGTTGGCAGTTGATTTTTTCTTATGCTTTTCCATGTAATAATGGAAATGTGGAAGTAGGAAGTAGATTCACAATTAATAGAAGATCCCCATGATTGATGATTCCAGCTAAGATTGGGAACACTTTCTACATCTTTCAAGAGGGGGCATCTAATTTCCCATGGAAATTAAATAAAATTTGTTTTCCAAAAAAAAAATATTCAATTGTGAATTACATACCTCTACAAGATGATCATGATGTTATAAATATATTTTTAATGTTTTGGAATCGATTCTCCTCCAGTATAATATTCAATGAATAATAAATCCAATGAATTAATTGGTTAAGAAAGTTTGTGCATCCCTGAGGGAAGAATGTCCTTGAACAGGTCCTAGTCGGTTGGATCGAGTACTGTCGCCACAATTTGAGGCTCAGAATGTTGTTGTAGCAATGCAGGATGAGGCAGGGGCACTGCACTAATAATGTGAGGATACAACGACAGCAAATCGATTTCTTGTTCTTATTGTTGCTACTACTGTAGGTGGGGGTTGATTGTGGTAGTGCTAGTGGGGCGGAGCACCATCATTTGTAATGAGAAGTTGAGAGAATATTCAGTGAAGGGCGAAAATAACATGTAGTACTACTCCTCTCATCCATGTAGGTAGTAGCGCCTTCCCCTCTCGATTTGCCTAACAATGGAGGGATTTGATGCATGTGCTAGCCTTCATAGCTTGTTTTGAAAATGCTAGGATCCTCAAATGAATGTTACATTCTCTTTTTCACAGAGCATTTAGCATTCTGTAGAAGACGAAAATATGAAAGAGACTAGAATTTTGTGCACATTAAGGGTATTGTTAGGATGACCTTACTCAACTCTGGCTTGTGCTTCTACTTCGAATCCTTCTTTAGATATTAATGGATGTGAGAAAGAAAATGGGTCGCTCCGCTAGCAGTGATTTGACCTAGATACCTTGAGTACCACAACACCGATTGCAGCCCACCTTGTAAGCACTCTGTGAAGCTCGTGTTAGGGAATCGAACCCGATATCGATTTCCATGCATTCTTTGAGGCCACTGCTCACCTATCTGATCCTTCCATCCCACTCGACAATTTGGAAGAGGACTTGAAGAACCTACCATGGCATAATGACTCAGGGACCTTCAAGAAGAAGTTAAACCCTTTCCACTTGGAAATTTTTAACTGGTCAAAGGATGAGTAAAATAAGGCTTCAGGATTGGCTAAAGCAAATAGTGTTTGCACAACCCACTTTATAAATAACACCTTCGATATAGTTATCAATGTCAATTCCTAACCAAGTTACTTAAGAAGAACAACCATTTAGAACTATATTTTTAATATAAGGATGTCTATCGTCATACATAAATAAGTTTAACGTTAATGAACCTAATCATTCCAAACCCTTTCTCAATATAAATATCCATATAATCATAATTAATCATGAACATCAAGGAAGGCTAATATTAAAAAAACCCATGATGGAATGCTAATTCATAAGATGCACATTAGATAGTTTTTAAAAATGAAAGATATGGCCCTATTTAAACATAAATGGCAATTTCAAGAGTGGCTATCCTTTGAGAAAAATTAAAATGTGCATTATTTCCTAAAAATTAATCCAATTCAAGTTAATCAACAAACTTATGAACGCTGCACTGTAAATGAAGCTACAATAAAAAATGCTTCCGTGAGTGGTTGGAAGCAGAAAAATTAATAATGAAATTCGATTTGGCAATTTATTTTCCTCGTGCATTGTGCTTAATAGTAAGACACGTCTATGCATTATGGCCATGCTTAACGATGCATTAGGAGGTGCCAGAATGCCCTGGTACACTCTTATTTATTTCATATAAAAAGTTATAATCTGTGAATGCACTTGGGCATGTTGCGCCTTGTGTATATGGCCACAAGCTCGTACATCATAATATTACGTCATAATATTTGTAATGCAACAGTTGGATTGCCGCTATGTGTTAAAACTCTTGATATTATAGTAATATTCAGTATTTCATTAGTGTGGTTTAATGTGTCAACATTGTATACAAACATGGTACTACATTAACATTAAGTCTATCATTAATGTGGTTTAATGGGTCAATATTGTATACACATTTGGGAAGTTATAATTTCGAAGGTAATATATATTTTTTTCAAATTAAATTTTTTCATTGAATAGTTCATTATCTTATTCTGATCGAGGAAATCATTGGGACATACACTGTGGTCTTTAATTTAGTATTTATTATTAATATGTAATTTAGTATTTATAATAATAACTATTAAGTGTTATATTGCATTATGTCGAAGTACACTTCAGTTTAATGATAGTTCATGTATATTACTATAAAATGTTTTTGCTCGAGCACAACCATATTAATAAATGTGATTGATATAGATTGATAGACGTCAATTACATGCACAATTACATTAATAAATGTGGTTGATAAACGTTGATAAGCGTTGATAAGCGTGAGTGGTATGGATTTAATATTAATATTAGCAAATATATAATTAGAATAATAATTATCATATTATAAATTATTATTATATTATATTATAATTATGATAAAAATTATAATAATGATTTATAATTATTATTATTTTTAAAGCTTGGCATGACCCTTCTAATTCATATCAAAAGTAGACACGCATACGCACACATCCAACAATTGTTAGATGGCCTCAACCCACCCACTCAGAAACTAGACCTATTGAACATCTAAGTGCATGATAAGCCATTCAAAATTCAAATGTTTTTGTATTGTCTAAAAGTGCAATAATATTCCAAGTATCCTTAATATTCATAATATCTAGATATCTAAAACAACAATTAAACTTTTGTATAGCCATCCAAAACACTATGCAAAATTCTCCCAAAAACAACCATACTACTGAGTTCATTATTTGTTTGAAGAATCAACACGTGTTAGATCTTTGGCACTAGAACTCGACAAATCTGTCGTTGGATGACAAGGGATATGCTTCTCAATCTAGTTGAGACAAACATTTTAAGTTGGATTTGACGTTGTATCCACTGAAATTCCCTGTGAATTTCTTGGAGCTCAGAGTTTGGTGTAGATGGCCCAGCTATATTGGACCCAATATATTTTTCTAGTATGTTCTTGATAAGCCAACATAAGTAAACCAACTGCTAGAATTTGGTGTATCTGACCCTAGAGTGACCAGGATCCTACACTAAGGATAGCCACTATCCCAAATCAAGATCATTTTTTTTATCTTTCTCCTTTAATTTTGTTTCCAAATCTGATATTAGTTGATGAACAAGAGGAGAGGTGTTACAGTGATTAGTCTTAGAAACATCCCCAGTTTTTTCCGTTATACCAAGACAACCTCTACCCCTAGTTAGCGAAGGTGGGGCCTGCCTTTCTCCATGTCCACAAGATTTGCTATTACCTTGAGCATTTCCACCCTAGACAGACTTCCTTTTGGAAGAGGTGAGATAACACGGGGAACCACTAAACCTGAAGCAAACCAGATAGAGGGACAATGAACTTGGACTACCACGACTTCCAATATCTACCAACCAAAAACCTAACCAAACAAACACCCAACTTGTTAAGAAATAGATAAGTAAAGGAGAAAATGCTAGCTCTAAGAAGAAGATGCATGTACATATACGAGATCATAATAAAAAATCGAGATAAGTAGTAAATTCAAAAATCCCATAACCCTCCTTGCCTTTAGCCTAGCCATAGCTTGAAAGGTTGCAAATATTTTTCTTCCAAGCCCAAGATCATTTTGGTGATAGGGTTGTGTGGCAAACAAGGTTACCATTTTCTCAATTTAACCAGTCCACTTGGAGTGGCTGGTACATCCTTGGGTATCTATCATATTTGTAAACCCATACCCACATTACATTTGAAAGGAGCTTGACATTAATTTTTAAATGTAAATCCATCAAGGATAGAATAATTTTGTAAAGCTCAGAGAGACTAGCAAAGCACATAAGTCTGACTTCACATTTCATGAAACGTGCTTCAAAAACAACCCAGACTCCCTTGGAACTTTCCAAAATCCATAATTTAGAAACAACCATGATATTTTTTGAACAGAGCAACATAACCAGGTCTGATAATATAATATTAAGAGTCATAAGAAAAGGATACTTGTACTAGTTGAATCTCCTGCCTGCTACTATTCTTAATACTAGGAGAGAACACCTATTCCCATTTGACGAGAAAATAATAAAATTGGAGTGAAACCAATAGAGAAATCTAAATCTTCTACCCCCAGACCTCCGAGGATATCTTCCTGCATTTGATGCTACCTTTTGCATGTAGGTGACTAAATGTAGGTCGTTTTCCAACCACCTCGCCTTACAACCTATCATTACCTTCTCCTTGGCTTAGATCCCACCAAGGCCGTTGGAGTGTCTCTCACCCCGATGAGGGGAATTTATTATTATTATTATTATATCATCCTAATATGAAAATATTATTGATATTATATATCATATAATTAACCCTAGGGATTAATAAATCCAAGGGATTATTAATATTATAAACCCAATGTATTACTAAACTCAATGGATTAATATTATAATCCCAAGGTATGAATCGACCCAATGGACTATTATTAAAATAAAGCCAAGGCATTAATAAACTCAACAAATTATTATTATAAACCCATGGGGTTAATATTATAAACGCAATGAATTATTAATATTATAAACTCAAGAGATTATAAACCCAAGCGATCAATATTAAATCCTAGGATTAAAATTATAAACCCTAGGATTAATATTAAACCCTAGGAATAGAAACCATAACATTAATACCATAACCGAAGAGATTATATGCCTAAAGGAATAATATGAAACCTTAATATTTCTATCATAATCCCAAGGGATTATAAACCCTACAATTATTATTTTAAACTCAAAGACTAATATATCAAACCTAATATTAGTCTTATAAAATCTTATAGTGCAAACTCTAATATATTATTATGCATATTAACGATTAATATTATAAAAGCAAGGGATCATTAATATTTTAAACTCAAGATATTAATAATCATAATGAATTAATTACCTTATAAACTCAAGGTATTAATAAACACAAGGGAATAACATTAAAATCTAGGATTAATATTATTTAAAAATGCACAGGATTAATATTATAAACCCAAGGAAGTAATATTAAAAATAAGGGATTTTTTTTTTCTATGTAAAACTGATCTATTTATAAAAACGTAATATACAAAGAGGCTCCGGCCTCAGAATCACTGGGTCAATTGTATGACCATTCTATGCATAAAACCTTGAAATCGTGACTGCCCCAGATGGGGAAACCAATTTGAGTACAAAAAATAGTACAGTTCAGTTTACCGTTGCAGGGGTTGTAGTTCCCAAATTCAAAAGTTCTAGCCAAAAACCATGAAATCCAGTACTTAACTCAGAAATTTCCCTGTGAATAGACAAATGGGAGTAAAAAGCAAAATTTCCTTCACCCAAAGTTGGGGACAACACTAGAACAAAACCCGAGAGGAAACAAGGTATAAAGTGACAAGTATCAGAGCTAATCAGAAATGGAATCAAGGCTCGCCATGTAACCTGGCCAGCAGCTGCAAGGTGTCTTCTGTAGGCTCTTCCTCCACAACTAGATACCATGAATATTCCTCAGAGTTGGCCTTTTAAAAATAAGGGATTAATAAGTTGAACATATTTTTATTATAAACCCAAGATGCTGATAAATTCAAGGGATTAATATTATCAACCCAATGGATTAATAAACTCAAAGGACTAATATTATAAGCCTAAGATATTAATAAACTCAAATGATTATTATTATAAACCCAAAATATAAACAAACCCAGGGGATTATAAACCCTAATATATTTATATAGATATTAGGGATTAATATTATAAGCATGAGCAATTAATATTATAGTCCTCAGGGATTAATAATATAATAAACTCAAGGGATTAATAAAACCAATGGATTATAAACCCAATAGAATCATATTATACCCTACCATTTATTTTATAAACCTTAGTATTAATATTATAAATCCTATGATTACAAGTCTTAAGATTATAAACCCTAATGTTAATATTATAAACCCATGGGATTAATATTAAACTCTAATATTGAAGAAGATATCAATAAGGTTAAAAAAATGGACTCCTGCGCGTCCTCACATGCACTACACTCCAGTCACAAGTGAGGGGAGCCACTGAGTAGTAGGAGCTCCAAAGGCGGCGTTGCGTCCTTGATCACTGCAAAGATGCCCATTGCTTATGTCCTCCAGCGATTTGTAGAATCATCTATTTTCTTGAGTAGAAAGAATCACAAGGGGAAGGATGGCCATGAAACAGAGCATCGAGGGTTAGAGAAAAGCTGCAAGGACCTCAACATCGGCTACTTGAGCTACTCAAAAAGATGTAAGCCCAGATCTACCAAGCTTATGCCTTTCACCCTCCCCCTCGAGAGGCCAATTGCTAAAACAAAACAAAAAAACTACTGAGAATACAATTTGTTGCTTCGACAAGGGGCATGTGGAAACCAGAGTAAAGTGAACACGAAGAAGGTGGAGAGGGTATTTGCAGGTAGCTACTATGTGACTATCCAGGCCCACAACCAAGGGAACATTGATCACAATGTTGGATCTGACTGCCTATATGCCATCAGCTTTGAGGCCTGGGATAGATTGCCCTTCATGTACCTTATTCATGAACCCGAGTTTGACAACGCTGCCCCTGCATGGCCATTGCTTGGATCTGGGTTGTTCGTCTCATCTATGGAAGGCAGTATTATCCTCAGATTTGTTATTGATCTAGTAGATTAGGCATCCAGAAGACCGAGTGGTCCACACCATGTCCAGATCTAGAGGCATGCACACGCCAAGGTACCTCTCTGCCCTGGAACACAACCCAAAAATACAAAGGAAGGTAATACATGGGCAGCACTGACAAGAGCCTAGAAATCCCAAATACATTTGTTGACCCTCTCAAAATACACGCTAGATCTAACAAAAATGAAGCTCAAACATCCAAAAGGCCTAACAAGCAAGCAGATCGGTGGTGACCTAGTAGGCTGGACCAGGATGAAGCTCTGTGAGGAAGCAATGGGACGACTAGATCTGAGAAAATTAGGCACATGGATAACAAATTCTGCAACACCCCAAGAGGACTCACACCCAAAAGAAGAGGATATGATACAAATTTTCATTAAAACATTGGAGGGCAAGACGGTTTGCTGGAGGATCTGGGAAGGGAGGAAGATCCAAGAGCTAAAAAACAAGATCCAAATCCAACTAGGCATACCAGCATATTGGCAAAACCTATTCTGTTCAGGCCACAACTTACAAGACAATCTTACAGTAAATGATTATGGCATCAACGTAGACACAACCATAATAATTAACCTGCGCTTGAGGGGTGGAAGTAATGGAACCGGCTCAAAAAGCACAAACTTATTCAAGGAAGCAGTCAAAGGTAAGGGTCAAGCACATGACAAAACCGCACCATCAGTGGAGCTTCTGGGACCCTACATTGTAGAACAAAAAACTGAGAATCCTACAGTCACCATCGCCATACCTGAGGTAAAAAACCTGTTCATGGATCTTTACTCCAATTCTGTTATATGTAGATTCAATTGGTTTTGGACAAAATTTTATGTTCTACACCAATGGATATATGAGGCTTGGTCTCCAAACTCTGAGATATACTTATGTCCCAAAGGTTTTTTTATAGTCAGATTCAGAACAGAACAAGAAAGAGAATACATCCTCAACAAGGGGCCATGGTTCTAGCACAATGCAGGACTATATATCACCTGATGGTTCCCAGAATTTGATGCCAACACAATGGTGATATCAAAGATGCTGGTGTGGGTCAGGATGCACAACCTCCCATTGCATTTTTGATATCACAAAGTGTTAATTGCCATAGGGAATGTATTGGGAAAATACCTAAAGACTGATCAGGAAAGAATTTCAAGAGGGATACTAACATTTTCCAGGATATGTGTCGAGGTAGACCTCAGTGAGGGACTACTAGAAAATATCATCTTGAATTTCAATAATACACAGTGGACACAACCACTAGATTATGAAAACACAACTTTCTGATGTCGTGGATGTCTACAAACAAGACACCTCCACAGTGCCTATCCTAAAGTAAAGAAAACTCCCAAATGGAACAAGAAACAACAAAAATGGCCAAAAGGATGGCAATGTAGAACCCCCCTGGAGGAAGAAGTAGAAAAAGCAAAATCAACAGTATAGCAAGCAAAAAAAAAGGAACAAAAGAACTAGAAGAGGCCACTAAAGGAGGATGAAGACCCCAGTGACCAAACACATCATAAAACATCCCATGTAACAGGAATGGAAATAACAAGCATCAAGCGAACTCATGGTTCAGAAGGACCCAAATCGGACAAAGACACTCTCGCTGACAATCAACTTTCCATTGTAATGGCCACTACCAATACTGGAGGTTGGCGTAAGGTGGAAAAGAAGAAAGGGAGAAAAGAACCGTAGCCATTTTTTTTATTTTTTTACTTTTTGCCTACCTAGCATCTAGTGAAAACAGGTACATGCCATATGCATATGCTTTTTAGCATCTACAAAATGTAATTTTGTCATTATGAATAAAATTATGACTTTTTCCACGAGAAAAAAATATTAAACTCTAAGATTAATAAAATAACCATAAGATTAATATTAAAAATGACTGGGATTATTAATAATATAAACCATAGGTATTAATAATATTAAACACAAGGAAATAACATTAAACTCTAGTACTAATATTATAAAATGAAGAAATTAATACTATTAAAAATCTAAGGGATCAATAAAACCATAGGATTATAAACTCTAGGATTAATATTATAAACTCAAAGGATTAGTACTAAACACTAGATTAATATTATAAACTCAAATGATTAGAAACATTGTGACAATGATTGTGAGATAGATTGATATTATAAACCCTAGTATTAATATTATAAACCCTAATATTATAAATTATAGACCCAGTATTAAACTTTACTATTATAAACCAAATATTAAAAAGCCCTAATATTATAAATCTAATATTAAACTCCACTATTATAAATTATAACCCAATATTAAACCCTAATATTGTAAGCCCAATATTAAAAACCCCAATAGTATAAACCCTAATATTAAACCTCGATTTTGTAATATCATAATGCAATGTTGAATAAATTGTAATGTAATATAATAATGAAGAAATGATTGTGAGATTGATTTGTCGCAATAAGACAATATTTGTGGTAATGAGAAAGATAGATTTTTGTCTCATTCTAATGTCACAATATTAAACCCTAATACAAAACCCTAATATTATAAAACCCAATATAAAAACCCTAAGTTCAGTATATTAAACCATATGGCTGTAGAGCCTAGGATTAATATTATAAACTAAAAGACTAAAATTATTAACCCTAGCCTTCCATTATAAGCATCCATGGTCAACACTTACAATCAACTATGGTTCATTATAAGCTGCTTATAAATATGGTTCACCATGGTAGTCTTGTTGGCTATTGTTGACTATGATGCTCATGGTGACTATAGTTGACCATCTCAACAATAGTCAATCATAATTAACGTGTATTAACATGTAGATTAATTTATTGTTAAAACTTTATAAATGTATAAATTAATATATTATTAATATGTAATTAATGTTATACTAAACTCTTACTAATGTTATTTTAGTATTTTAATAATTCTATTAATTTTATATTAATGTGTTAACAATGCTTGCTCTATATATATATTATAATTAAATATTAATAACATATTAAATATGCAATATTAATATATTAAATTTTTATTAAATAGTTTTATACTGATAAATTAGTTATTAATAAAATAATGTTTTAATTAAAATATTTATATATTAATGTTTTCATTAATATATTCTCGTAAAAATTAATATTTCAATTCATCAAACAATTAAATTAAATCAAATCAAATCGATTTATTAAATTATATCATTTATTAAGTTAAATTATTATATATAAAATTTATTTAATAATTATTAAATTAAAATTAGTTAAATTATAATTTGAAAACTTAATTAAATCACAAAAAATTGTCGATAAACTTTCAATTTTTTTTTTTTTTTTTAAATTTATACATGATTCTATGGTTCACCACAGTAGCCATGTTGAGTATTGTTGACTATAATGCCCATGTTGACTATAATTGGTCATCTCTATAATGGTAAACCATAGTTAACATATGTTAATTTATAGTTATAATTTTATAAATGTATATGTTGATATATTACTAATGTATCAATAATGTTATATTAATGCATCATTAATGTGGATATATTTTTCCACCATTCCAATGTGACAATGTTAAAATCTAATATAAAACCCTAACATTCTAAAACCTAATATAATAAAATCTAAGATTAATATTATAGACCCTAATATTAACCCAACTATTATAAATTATAAACCCATATTTATTAAAAACCTTAATATTATAAACTCTAATATTAAGCCCAATTTTTTAATGTCACAATGCGACATTGAATAAATTGCAATGCAATGTAACATTGTGACAATGATTGTCATAGTGGTTTTCACATTGATGTAATGTTTGTCCCAGTGATATGTTTAATATATTTTTATACCATTTCAATGTGACAATATTAAACCCTAATAAAAAACCCTAAGGTTAATAATATAAACCATAGAATTAATGTTAAACGCTAGCATTAATATCATAAGCCCTAAGATTATTAATGCTAGGATTAATGTCATAAACCCTTAAATTAATATTATAAACGTAAGTTGAAGAGTGTTGAGTGTCAAACATAGTAAAAGATTGTCAAAAACTGTCAAAAATAATCAACCACATTAGTAAATGTGATTAGCTAATTTTGTTATGCTGCATTGCAACAATGTATAAATTGCACTACAATGTAACATTGCAACAATGTTTATGATCATATAAGAAACCCTATTGTTTATAATATAGGGTCTAATATATAGGGTTCATATTATAGAACCAAATAAGAAACGTTAATACTAAACCTAACATTATAAACTCAATATTGTAAGCCTTCATATTAAACCGAATATTATAAATATGTTGAACTCTATGATTATAAATAAAAGGTTTATTGGGGTTGAAAATTATTGTACTACAATTAAGATTAATGTTTTTTTATTAGAAGTTGAGGCCAATTTTTGGAACACGCGTGAGTCATTTGGCAAAGTTTCTTTGTGCTACGGAGTGTATGTAACACACAAATATATATATATATATATATATATCTATATATATATATATATATATATATATATATATATATATATATATATATATATATATTCTCTCTATATGGTTCATATTTATTTAATTGCTCACTAAAACTAAATACTGGACTACATTATATGATTTCTGTCAAATGATATTTGTAGATGATTTATTGAGTTATTTGAATATTACAGCATTATTTTTGAATCTTTAGTATATTCATTTATTGAATCTGATATTCATCGTGTTAGTATTGATAATATCTCATAAAGATAGTTTAATTTTTCAATTAGATTAGATCCAAATAGATATCAAAAAACATAAAAAAATAACTTATTAACTCTTTCAAGCGCACATACATTTTAGGCGGTTCAACCCACATATCCATAAAAAATATTACTATCCAAAAAGCTTGAGAACTCTTACTAGTCTACCTTTACTTGATCTTTCCACATGTGTTCCTAATTGTGAGAAGTCTATTAAACAAGGAGGCCAATATTCAAGTGAGTAGCACCAACCCAAAAAATAAGGTTCTAATTGGAACCTCAATCTAATACTAAATCTTATTTCGAGGGGGAAATTTTATTCTAAAGCTTGAGAACTCTTACTAGTCTACCTTTACTTGATCTTTCCACATGTGTTCCTAATTGTAACAAGTCTATTAAACAAGGAGGCCAATATTCAAGTGAGTACCACCAACCCAAAAAATAGGGTTCTAATTGGAACCTCAATCTAATACTAAATCTTATTTCGAGGGGGAAATTTTATTCTTAATTTTAGTTTTATTTTCCATTTCCGTGATGTATCTTTTATTTTCTTTTAAACCAATATATTAAGTAGTATACCTACCACTCTTAACTAAAAGTTTTTCAAAACATGAAAACAAGAAATTCTTAAATAGAGCTTGTTCATTGTAAGAACTAAAAAAACTACTTAGAATGCAAGTTGCCTCTTATATTTACAGTAATTGTCAAAAAGATAAATAAATATTTTTTTTATAAACGTTATACATATATATTTAAATTTATATCTTTCTATAAATTCTACCCTAAAAATAAATAATAATATTAAATATGTTACATTAAAAAATTAATACCGTGTTCAGTACATCATTTAACTTTATAAATATTAAATATATAATAATCTTTACCCAACCTTGAATAATGTTTCAGAAAAACACCTTATTATATGGCACTTTTTTACAATAATATTTATATTTATAGCTCTCGTCTTTATAATCACATTTATATATCATTAAAAGATAAAATAGACAGTGATAACGATTTGTTCCTCGAGCATCTCACAAAAAAACACAAAAAAAATCTAACATACGTATTATTATTCGCTTTGGAAAGGATTCAAACATCATAATCTGATTTCATTTGTGAGAAAGTAAAATATTCCAAATTTATTTTTCAATTAGTGGGCACCCCTGCCCACCACTAAACTAACACCCCTGCCAAAGTTACGAATTGGAGACCACAGTAAAAATTTGAAAGGAAATTTTTCAACTTGATAAAAATTTGGCAATATACATCTTAAATATACTTCTTTCCTGTATAAATATTGTTCGTTTTTTTTTCATTTATTTTGAAATTAGTTTTAAAATTATCATTTACTAAAATATACATTTTAAACATACTTCCTTCCTGTACAAATATGGTTCATTTTTTCTCATTTATTTTGAAATTAATTTTAAAATTATAATTTACCAAAAAAACCATATATTTTTTTTAATTTTCCTATTTTCAAAACTGAGAACTTCAATATAAAGTCTCTTCCTTATTTCTTTTTTAATTAATACACATTTAAAAACTGAATATTAGAACTTATTTATGTAAAAGTCATAACTAGAATAAACATATTTAAATTAATTTTATATAAATTACTAACTTTCACTGTTCATGTTCAATATCTTTCTTTTCTAGATTTTTAAGAGTTGTAAAGTTTTCGATACAATACTGGAATCGGAAAACAGAAATTTTCCCAATAATAATTAGTTGTCATTTCCTACACTCAATTATTAACCAAAATTGTAAAACGTATGTATATAGGCTGCTCTGACCTTCCAAAATATATTTGTTTATTTAAAAATTAAAATCAAAATTAGCACTATAAATAATATCGTTGCAAATCTCCTCATGCAAAAACTACTCTTAGAAGTCGGTTGAAGCGAGATGCAAAAAGTACTCTCAGAAGTGATGCAGAAAATAAACCTTAAAAAGTAAATTCGTGAAAAAAAAAAAACTGCTAAACAGATTGTCCGTTATCCACGCGATTATCGAATCGAATCACTATCGAATTATTCGAAATACGAATCGGATTCTCGAATTTCCGTATTTTTCCCCGATTCGCACGAATTTGGTAACTACTACTCACATTCACTAAGTACTCATCTTCATCTGCCCAAAATCTTTACAACCGCCTTAATTTTATAGAATGGGCGTTGTTGAATATATTTCAAATAATTATGTGGAATGAACGTTGTTTCTTTTCTCTTGCCACGCGAGATGATTGATCAGACCTTACCAGAGAACAAAATTTCAATTCAGTCATTGGTAGTGACTGTCAGAACGTATAGTTCATGAACATGTGCCGTGGGAAACATGTGGCTTTCTATTATTTAGCTGAATAGATTTTACGACCGCCTAAGCTTGAGGTACATTGGTTTGCAGAGATGGAATCTATGTATCTAACACTTTAATTTGTCTTTGTTAGGTGTGAATTTGGCGCTTATCTCGGAACCAATTTATTAGTAATGAAACATTCAATAAGTATATAGAGCTAGAGGTAAATCTCTAAGCACTCGTGAGCTGCGATACATCGTTGATCAAAGCAGCTGGTACTTAGCTGATATCCCTTACGTGGATTTTGGAGTAATTAATATAAAGGTAGTTTATATCCATTTTATTATCAAACCTTGAAGTCTATATGTTGGCTCTAAATATATCCTAAACCATCCATATTGATTAAATTGGTTCTGATTAAAATGATGCCAATTTGAATGCTACTATAATTAATTGGCACCCATTACTCTTTGAATTCAGTGGCGTTTTGTTCTCCATATAACATAATAGGTATCAAATCTCCAGGTTAGGTATCAAATCTCCAGGTCCATATGTTTTTCCCTAGATATATCCTAAACCATGCACGTTCATAAGATGGCTTTTTAAATGAAATGGTGCCAAAGTGAGTGAGGGCATATTTCATGGGAACCCAGGACATTGAATAATTTGCTAATGAGATTCGTTGTACTTTTGAATTGTGTCCCTAAACGGATAATAACATAAACACCCAATATCGTTGATCTAAAATCTTTGACATTGAGTCAATTTTTTTTTAATGTCCCAGCATATTTTGATGAAGTTTTTATGGTTCAAAGAGAACCACGACATCCATTTCTCATCCAGGTACACCTTAACTTGTGGGAATTTGTATGAAAACTAGAGAGGTGAGGATTAGAATAATGTAATGGATTTATAAGCAATATTTTTAATAAGTTAATTGTTAATATATGCTATGATAATAAATTTGTTAATTGGGGTTATGTTAGGTGGTTGAGTAGAATAGTTGTTATTTTCCTCATTTAAATTCAAATCTTCGCTAGTAACATGATGAGTTATAAAAAAAGATATTATTTTAATGATTTATTCCCACTCTCGCATTAATTTTTATTGTCTATTTCAAATTATGAATAAGCTCAATTACCTTCTCTTTTTTGGTTTTTTGACATTTAGATGCAATATTTGGGTGTTGTGACTAGTCCATTTTACAAGTAAGAAATATTATTGAAGTTAAATACAAAATAGAAATGAGTGCCTATTTTAGGAAAAGATCTTTGTAATGAAAAAAAATGAGTGCCTATTCTAGGAAAAGATCTTTGTAATGAAGAAAACAACCTTGGGAGAGTTTCATTAAAGTTAAACACAAAATATAAATAAGTGCATATTTTAAGGAAATATCCTTGTAATGAAATAAAAACAACAAACATTGGGAGAATTTCACATATTTCACCTCGTTTATTAGAGGAGTATTTCTATCATTATAATCAACTATTTCCTTTTTATGTTTTATAGAGTTAGTGGGATAAATTTCTAAAGTGTTAGCATAAGGAACATGGTACCATGGAAAAATATTTGTGAAACATTAAAGCTAACATAACTTTTTCTCTTCATTCTCTAAAGGGCACTAGGATATGGGATTATTCAGTAACGATTAGCTTAGAAACATCACTTTATTCTTTTTGTATTTCTTATTTTTCCAATTTTCATACTCAAACTAATTTTGGGTTTGCTTTGTCGACTATAGACATTGAATAGGTGCTCTGTTAAAGAACTCCTTGATGTGAAGTCATTGGTTCAATTCCCAACATGATTATATATTAGACATGATGAATATGTAATCCATCCAAACTTACAAAAGAAAGGGTTTGCTTTACAACACTAATTAACATTCTAGTCAAATGGATAAAAGGTTTAATATTAGCTATATTTGAGATGTGGATTGTGATTGATGATCGTAGAGAATGAATGTATGTTTTATTTTCTTGAAGCTGTAACCCATCAAGCATCTAGATAGTTTATTATGATATTCTTCTCATATATATATATATATAGTATTTGAAAAGAATACATGTTTCTTACACAATTAGGCCATCCTAATTTGAACAAATTTAAATAGCTATTGATTGTGAGATTTCTCTTTAATGAATATTAATAAATTACGAATTATGTTAATGGGTTGCAATCAACTAGATCAATATGTTTGGAACTATTTTTTAAAAAATATATATATATAGTTATTTTCTTAATGAAAATATTTTCTTTATATTTTTAAGGTGGATATTTTTTAATTTCTTAATATTAACAAAAAAATAATAATTTATAAATAATAATAAATTAAAATAAAAATAAAAAATTACATATTATCATATACATATTTTACCAAAAAAAAATACTAAGTGATTCCTTTCAAATACGTGATATAATGTCCTTTCATATATAGCGTTGATGCGTTGATGTCGGCAAACTAAATATATAAACAAAAACAAATGTAAATGCAATGAGTTAGAGAACATTACCAAGTGAGTTGTCTCTTTTTATTATCCATTAACTTTTTTAAGAAGGCCAGTTGATGATCACATCATACTTACCCAGTAATATTTGCTACAATCAAATGTTAACATCATGCCTTTAGAATTTTTCCTAAAATCGTTTTCTAATTATATGAATTTAAGAATTTTCATGTGATGTAACAAAGTGAGAATGTCATGAAATTGCAATTTTGGAGCTTTGTAACTTGTATTAATTTTTTTATCTATATTTCACTGAAAATACTTTTTAAACCAATAAAATTTTGTAAATGAAATTAGTTTTTTAAATATTTTTCCACAAGTATGGTTTTATATTTTTATGCAATGCATCGAAAAAAAGCAAATTTTCATATTTGTAACGTATTGTAATGAAAAAAAATTATTTTAAAAAAATTCCAAAATTTGTTTCCCATTTTAATCACACGCATCTATTTCTTTTTCTTTTTACAATACATGATCCCTAACCCAAACAAATTTTGGTTGCACTACATGATGTCTTACCAAACCAGTTTTGGTTCGACTGTGTAAAACGAAAAGGAAAAATAAATAAAATTTCTTAAAAAGTGACATGATACAGTCTAACAAATTTCAAGTTATAATAATATTAATTTACCAACAAAATTAAAAATATATGTTTTGAAAAGAAGTTACGAAGACCTGACGCATTCATAAAATATATTAGGATTTTGTCAGCGTGAAAAATAAAATTCGCAGCCTGATATGAATTTTCATTCACTTTCAAGACTGAAAGGCAAAGAAAGAGGAGCCCTTCCTTTCTTTTTCTTTTATAAAAACACATGGGCATGCTGACGAGGATATATGTAAAACAAGGAGCCACTGCCGTGGCGGTAGTCCCTGCCGGGGTCTGCAGGGACAATACAATACAAACGCTTAAAGCTGTTGGTGTAATAACCAAATAGAGACAATGCATATGGAAGAGGTATCAGTCCTTGAATTAGCAGGTTTCCTAGTTATTATGAGTAGAAATTACAAGTTAGCTAACAGCAACTAAATGTTGACATCTATATGTTGAAGTTCTGCTTTTCTAGACCCTTTGGGGCCAGAGAAAAGAGATATAATACGAGCAATGAAGTGGAGTAATTCAGGAAGATCTATAAACCTTTAAACATACTTACAAGTAGTAAAGTTGGACTCTGAACTATGTGTTCAACATTCAACATATGACAAACCCATCATACCCTTAATAATGACTACGCTTAATATTGGACTGCATGATTGTGTGTTAAGACAATGAAACTAAATAAAATAGATGAAACCTCTATATGGTGCAAACCAAAAATAATACTCAGTCACTCTAACAACTATGCACACAAGAAAATGGTATAGAGGAAGGTAAATATACTAGTTATGAAAGTATCACGAAATACATTCAGGGCATATTTCCAAATTATTGTCCAGAAATAACTTACTATCAACAATAATATTTATCAGGAGTCAGTTTCTTGTTGGTGCTAGTAGTAACGAAAAACATAATTAAACCAGTAATTTCATTTAAATACAAAACTGAGAACACATAATATAATTGTTCACTAGGTTATAAAACCCTTTTTTCCAAACTATGTAGACTTCAAGTGAATATGATTGTTTCGAACAAAATATATATATTAAAACAATACGCTCTTTTCTGACATTAAACAGAACAACAGAGCTTCAACCTGCCTTCATCGAAGAAACATGGTATGTTCCCTGAAAGATCTTGCTGCCTGCATGGTGCATAATATGTATTAGTTATGCCTCAGCAACAACTTAGAAAATGAAGCTGCGTCATAAATTCTCCCACAGAAATATTAATATTGCCACAAATCTAGAATGCGATAGATACAAAATCAGAACAGAGACACGCCGTAAAATAATGCAAAAATAGGCCTGATATTCAGAATTTTGACAATGTGTCCTCAAAAATGTGAGCTGTAACTCAAATATACTCCATAATGTACTTGTTATAGATTCGTATGCTCCTCTGGAGAGTCTAATAGTTGAGTACTTGCCGTAGATTCCTATGCTCCTCGTTGGAAATGTTATTGTTAGTGGTTGTTTCTTGGTTTCTTTTTTCTTTGTGCTTCTACTTTTAGGATGTCCATAATGAGAAGAGTCATGAGAACAAGTGATGAGAGAAGCAATGCTGCCAGTTGAGTAAGTTGGCTTATGCTAATGGATTCCATGTTATGTGAAGCAGAGAGATGTATGTCAATATGTAGGTGGAAAAGGAAGTTATGTTTTGCAGGCGAGAAATTAGGCGTTGCTTTTGCCAGTTTATAAAAGAGTTCAATGTGTTTGCAAGCTAGTTTTAAATGTGAATGGAACTGAGTTTTTGGGAATATTTTATTGCGGGCAAGAGGTAATCATTTGAAAAGATTGAAAGATAGTGGGTAATGGATGTTTGTATAGGGTTCTTCAACCTCGTGGAACAAGTGTTTTTGGAACCTATGCACGAAAAGAGATGCAACCGAGAAATCCTGTACAACCAAATAGGGAAACACGTGCAAGATCACAACACTTCAATGCGGGATAAATTTCTGACAAGTGCAGTAATAAATACATATATGGTCTGATTTGAAATGGAGCTGAAATACTTCAAGATCAGATTAGAGAGGATATAATCCAATATGAAGAGCATTTATTGGAGCAAACTGGTGTTTAATGATCTCCATAAAACAAAAAACTTACCATTTCAATGTTGCAAGATGCATAATGTTTAGCTTACAAGCTGTGAAACTCCACAAATACTTTTGACAAAAATTATAAAGATACATACCCATAGTTCCATAGTTCCACTCTTTGTTTCTTGTACTGTCTTCAAAAACCTTACCAGGTCAAATTTTTGAAGATTGTTAAAATATTTTAAATGCTTATTACCTGACGTTGCTCTGGCATCTTATGTGCTAAGAGACTAGCCAATGCCAAGAGGTAATTACCAGACGGTAAGCCAATAGCCCTGGAGGTGGGTGTTCAATTTGATTTCTGGTATGGCATGCAACTAAACAGGGAAGCCCTTGCAAGATTGCAACACTTCAATGAGAGATAAATTTTTGACAAGGGTAGGAATAAATACATATACTATCCGATTTGAAATGGAACTGAAATATTTCACCTACAGCTGTCAAATCGACGGTGATGTGTGGAATTTGATATGCAATTGGTGCAGTTAAGTGAGCAATCGGTGCAATTAAGTGGTCTATCTGACATCAGAGGCAAATCTTCAATAAAATCTTGGTGTTAGATTGCAAGTGAGGTTCTGGCAGTTGAGTGTGATAGGCTCCAATTTCTCGTTGCATAGGCATAGGGTTCTATTCAAAACCTATGGATTTTGTTTTAGTTAGACCTACTGATTAGCTGAAACAGAGCTTATGAGAGGTGCACTTTTTCCTTTTGCTTTTTCTTTTGTGGTCACAGATTGTATTCACACTAGATGTATCTTTTATTTCCATGAACTTATTTACATGGTCTTATCTAATTAATATGAAAGTTTACAATATCCATGTACTGCAATAAAAGCGTAGGGTTGCTTATTGAAAAGAAGGGTGACCATTTTTGGAAATCATGCATGAAAGGATATAGCACCCACTTTTTGAAAATTGAAAATTGTACTATTCATTTCTGAGAGGGCGAACATTAAGTTATGGTTACGAATTTCATGACCATGGTGACGCAGCGTAAGCGCACTTGAGAAATGCACCAATAAGTTATAAAATTCCTTAAGAGCATTTAACAAGAAAATGGGGCATAAACAACCATAATATAGTGAGGGTTAGGAGCTAATTAGTTAGTGCTAGGTTTGAAATAAAGTTAATTTACATCAGGATATGCCAAGCAACACTTAGATATCACCCAATTGATGAAAAAACGAGTTACCTTTTCATGCACAGGAATGACATCTGATAATTGATTGTTTAAACCAAGAGTAAGAGATATTCATGAGTTACCATTTAAGAATATGTTGAAATAAGGACAACCTTGCTGCTGTCCACTGATACCAGATCTAATTTATGAAAAAATTTGTAGAAAGTGCAGGTTTGGAGAAAGGAAAAGAAACTGACCTCTAATGAAGACCCATTCTGTTTCGCTAAACTAAACCGAACAACAAAGCTTCAATCTTCCTTCGCTGAACAAACTTGCTACCTTCCCTGAAAGATCTTGCTACTTGGATGGCGTTGCAAATTCAATGTGTAATTCGTTACAAAAATTTCAGTTCGAAGTAAAACACATATTTCAAGATTGTTAAAATATTTTAAATGGTTATTACCTGATGTTGCTCTAGCTCATGCCCATTGCAAGAGACATATGTCTGAATAACATCTATTGCGTCATATTTAGACCTGGCAATAAGATTGGATCACATATGTTTAATAACATGCAAAAATTTAAGCAAATTGTACAGTTAACAATAAACAGAAACATAGGTAAAATAATGCCAAATGCAATACAAACCTCTGCGGTGCCTCGAGGGCAATGTACAGAGCCAGAAATTAATAGTGGACGCTGTCCATTGATTAGCAAAGCTCTCTCATCATAGCTAGTTATCAATAGTTTTTGTATAGCACTATGTCGTAATTCCATATTCAAACAACATAAATTCATTTTAAAGTTCATATATAGTTTGGTGTTATTTATAATGTTTACCTAGTATGCTAACATATTGCTTTTGAGTAGTTTGCAGTACTTAATTTAATGGAGGAAAGTGCCATAGTATAGAAAAATAAATAAATTATTAATAATTAATAGATCTATACAGAAAAATAAATTATTAATACTTAATAGATCTATCCTAGTTATGGATTATTTAGCTTTAGCTATTAAAGCAGATATTAATACTTGATGTAGTTAGCTAGCTATTGAAACAACTATTAATACTTTGATATATTTAGCTACTAAACCAGCTATTGATACTTGGGACATCTATGCATTTCGATTTTGTAGTGAGATGAACGTACCATTACAACTGTTCACCAGGGTTCCAATTCCCTATAATCCAACCAAACTTGTACAACAGAGTAACAAAGAGAGAGGAGGCTAGGTTGAAAGTGCTAAATAGTTTGGTGGAATCTGGCAGTTAAGCCCACGGAAGTTCATTTTTGCAATGTAGCATTTCAGTGTATGTATCTGAAACTAGGGAAAATTGGGAAAAAAAACAAATAAGAAATACCACCTCCAGAACTTCATAGCTTTCAGGCATATCATAGGAAGAAACACAAATGAGTAACTGATTCAATATACAATTTTTCATTTAACTTCATTGGATAATAAGCACCATGTTTAATCAATCTATGGAACCTTTGGCGTTCGCATTCATCAGCCGTAGATACGAAATTATTGCTCATGTGAGGTTGCATTTGCTGTATTCAATGATATAATTTAAACCAAACATGGTACTTTTTAAGATGGAGCAAAGATATAAATACAAAAGGCGTCAAGAGAATGTCTGATTGTCAAGCTTCAACCATTTTGCACGATGCCTTCCATTTGAAATACAGGACAGAAACAGAAATAGTACAAACACACATGCATAAAGACTTTCCAACCTTCTTTCCTGAACCCTTACCCACATTACCCAAGAAACAAAAACTAACAAAACGAGATGGCTTACAACAACCTCATTATGACTAAAATTTGAAGTGACAACAGAAATTTAAAATCTTCTCTTCTCGGTTTGAAGTAGCAATTGAATTTAAAATATTGAAAGTACATTTTCTTGGTAAATGAGTGGAAATTGCGAGTTAAATAGTTCTATTATAGTAAGACCATAATATGAAGAAGCATATTCATATGACTTTTGTATTTGCTGTGTACGTGAAGGATGCCATGTTCTTGGATTTTGTAATCTGTATAACAAATAGTTAGTTATAATAAAATGATAACATTGTGAATTGAAGAGAGGACATATTTGAGACAAAAAATGTTAAGGCATATGTTGATGTACCTTCCATTTGTTAGCTGACATGTAATAGTTCACTATCTTCATTGAGTGTGAACTTGCTGTGAATTTTGAAGTCACATAAAATGTATACAGTGGTAGCTTTCCGTTGCAAATATGACTCATATGACATTGCTTTTAAATCAGGAAGTAAGTTATGTAATAAGGGCTGCCTGATAATGCACTGGACAAAGTTATTTGTAATGGATTCTATTACAACATTTATACAATGCTTGTACATGAAAGGGCAATTATCATTGCATTGTGAACAGAAAATTGTCCCATCGGTTATCACTATGGATGAATTGACTGGGGAGTTACAAATTGCACAAACAGCTTCGAAAGGAGTTGAATATAGATTTGCTGCCATCAGAATACCTTCGACCTGTTTATAAAATATTCAAACATTAATCTACATTATTACATGGGAAATGCAAAGCTAGTAAAAACACCATTATTTTTATACTTACAACATAGGTAGATGTAGTTATTTTTCTGAGATTGTTTACTGCATCTGTGTTAAGTTCAGTCATGAATGTTGACTTTGATGCTCTGAATATTGTTTCTTTTGTGTTTACCTTTTTTGTTAAGTTTTTGAAAAGGATGAGGGGGAACTATCCTTTCTACAGTTGTTTTTCCATTGAAAGGAAAAATTGTTCATACGTGTCAAACAATTGCAACTGCAAGAGACAAATTGTTATCTATTGAAAAATACGAAAAGTAATATGCAAATACATTGTTCGTATGTGTTGAAAAATTGCAAGTGCAAGAGACAAATTACAATAACTATAGACAAAGTACAATAACTATATATTGAAGTGATGCATGTAATTTACTGAAAATTAGGAGTAAGTAACATGCAAATACATACAGTTGCATTTTTATTTTCAGAATCCCCATCTTTGATATGGAGTATGTAATGCAATCCAACCCATTTGGCAAGTGTAACAGCTGCAACGATTGTGCCAATTGGGTACATTTCTTTTTTGTTTGCAAATTGCCTAATGGTTCTATTGGGAATGAAGCAATATTATTTGAAAACTTCAGGTACAGTTTCTATGATACTTAATTCATTAAGCAAAATTATTTTGTCACAGTCACCGCGATCATAAACAGTTTTATGCAATATCCTGAAATTTGTAATTTAGATGTTGTTGCCTTGCAAAATTTTATGTTCATGTCGCTCCACTAAATGTGCGGGTACAGTTAACGTTATAGTCATCATTCCTTGAGCATCTGTCAAATCAGCTCGTAATATTTGATGTGATTTGTTTGCTTTATCAAGGAATGCAGTATACACAACCATTATGTCTCCAACAAATAGCTGCCCATTTCTACGACTATTGAGATCTTCAACTGGTACTTTAATTGGCAGTATCTATTTTTGCCTATAAAAATTGCTTAGTTAGATACTGCTATAAACATTTCTACAATGCTATGTTTCTCCTAAAAACTGAATAAGTATAAATAGATTAAAATGGTGTGTTTCATATGCATACCTTTTTGATGTATCATTTTGTACATTTGTTGAATCAAGTTTTTTTGTGATTGTTTCACTTGGACTAACACAAGTAAATGCACATTTCAATATGATGTGGATATTATCACATGTATTTTGTGATAAGCAATCAATAAAGAAATTATGATATCTAACCTGTACATGTCTTCTTGCTGCATTGTCTGGGGGGACTTACTACTAGTGCTTTCTCCACTCGTCCAACATTTTCTAATTTATATACATTTAAATATACATATGTAAAAAGAGAATGCATATATAATAAACATTAATATTCTAAATAGAAAATAGCATATTTGTATAGTTGTCATAGACATACCTTTTCAAAACAAGCAGTTGGGTTGCCTTTTCTATTTGAGTTATGCCCTCTAATCCTTCAATTGTTTCTTTTACTTTTTTCAGGATTTATGCTATGTTATAGAGTAGCAACATATATTTAGTTCAATTTGAAAAAGCATATAGAAGTAAAAAGTGAACAAGAACATTAAAACCATAGAACCATACATATGTAAAAATATAATTCATATATAGTAAACATTAATATTCTAAATACAAATTAGCATATTTGTATAGTGGCTGGCTTTCCCTTTCTAATTGGGTTATGCATTCTATTTCTTTAATTGTTTCTTTTCCTCTTTCAAGATTTATGCTATAGTAAGATATATTTAGTGCAAAATTAAAAGAACATATAAAAGTAAAAAGTGAACAAGAACATAAAATCCATAGGAAAGGAAAGGCAAGAAGAATATATTCTGTTTGTTTATGTTCCATGTTGTTGTTCATTTTTCTTGGTCGTTTTGTTCAATTGAAAAATGTTTTACTCGTACAATCTGCATTGATAAATAAATGAGGTCATATATGGAAATTTATGATAGGATGCTTGTGTTGCTTAATTGAAAAGGGTTTCATTGGCATAATTTGCATTGATGAATATATGAGGTCATATATGTAAATGTACGATAGAATGCATAGTATGTATGGTGTTATTATTTGGTTTAGTACAAAAAGAATATTGTAATATGCTTTAGTAAAATAGAAATGGTAAAAACAATGAGGTATTGCAAAAATGTCAAAATTTGCAATTTTGTAAACTGTTTCATGTGTATATCATAGCTGAAGGACAAGAGATATTGTATCATTATCAGACCAATATGTATCCAATATGAAAATTCTATATTTTATATTAGCTAGATTTTCCCACACATGGTTAATGAATGATTTATGCATGGTATTAGTTTTGTCAATAAGGAAATGAAGATTGTAGTTTTCCATGTAGGTTTCTAGCTGCTTTGTTTTTTGATTGCAATGTACCATATCAATATTGAAGTACGCTAATATAACTATGATATTGCTTAGATCTATGTGGCATAAAGATTTTGCAATGACATTCAAAATATTGTTTACATTTGCATGTGGCGATGCATATATATTGAGCACTACAATTTGTAATCCGTGAACTTTTATTTTTGCGAGCAATGCTTCTACAAGTTTCTCTTCAAAATGGGTATGTTCAAGGATAATGATATTTTTCTTTATCAATATCATTACTCCCTACTTAATGCAACTTGAGATGCAATTGAAATTTTTGAAATACTCATTTTGCATACACAATGACACATGTTTTTCTGTAAGCATAAGATATCATATTGCATTGTGTCATAATCATTGCATACGTCAGTAAGATGTGCATGAAGATTACGAGTGTTCAATGAAAGAATAAAGATGGATCGCAATGATTGTATTGATGAAGAGTCATATTCTAATTGCCATTTTGCAGTGGTTTGCAAATGTTGCATTTCACAATTTACTTTTTTCTTAACCTTAAAATTATTGTCTTTAAGAGGATTAAGCAAATACAATGATTCTATGTTTCTGACACGTGATAGTGCTGTGTATACTAGCCCATGCACTTGTACTCTAGTAGGGTCGAATACAAGCCTATCCAAGGTTAAGCCTTGTGATCTATGTATTGTGCGTGCACATGCAAGTTGAATTGGAAATTGTTTCTGTATTTTCAACAGGGCCATCTTTGATGTGATAAGCATTACTTTTGATATTCGTAGTATTGGTGTCCAATTATGTGCTATGTCTGAAGTATAAAAATGAGCCAGTTTTCTAGATTGTCGATGACCAATATTAGGGTCATGGAACTTAATCCATAGAACATCGACCTTATCTGTATGGGTATATGATTTAACTATTCCATCTGCACCATTTACTAGCCCATTTGGTGCATGATAATTGCAAGCATACATTTCAACTAACATGTTCAACTTTATCAGAAGTTGCGAAGGAAAAATAGCTGTATGTTGATGTGTTGGGAAATTGCCGTTATTCTCCTCATTTTCATCAATTTCATTAATTAAAATTTCTTTGCCAGGCATGAGCATTAACATTTTCTTGTTATGCATTGAACCATTTTTGTTTTTGTAAAATAAATAGGGAAATGTCGGATCATTTGGTACAGGGCGCATGCAACTTGTATTCATATATGTTATATCATCAGATGTTTGACAATTTGTTCACATTCTATTTAAAATTGATATGAATCTCTCATTTGTTTGTCGCATAGTCATATGCAATTGGAAGCACTTGACATTATCCTTCCAAAAATCATGTGTTATTGTTTGATTGTTGATTCTTGGTTGTTCAAAAATAAGAGAGTCTTGAATAGGTTGTGCTTGATAGAAATCACCACACAATATGATGTCAATGTTGCCAAAGTATTTGGTTTGGACATGTTTTATGTTTCTGAATCTACTGTCAATAGAATATAAGAACCGGCTACCAATCATCGAGACCTCATCTATGAAATCTAGCTGCAATTCTTGATATACCTTTGATAAGTTGTCCAATACTTCTTTGCTGACTGGGAATAGTTGAAACTTGTTAAAAGGCATTAGCAATGCAAAATGGATTATTGTTCCACCTACATTATATGCAGCTTTTCCTGTGTATGCTAATATTAGACCTTTTGGTTTCATAGGATCAGTTGGGTTTTGTGAATCATAAATTCGTATAAGCATTTGGAAAATTGCTTTTGTTGTGAGTGTCTTACCTACGCCTACTCCACCTGTAATAAAAAGGTAAATTGGTTCCTTGGGTTTTTTTTTTTTAATTGCAACGTCTTTTACAATTGCTTGTTTCTCTTTGTTCAAAATTCTTCTAAGTTTGTAATACTCATTGTTCTCCATTAAAAATGGATGGGCAATAATTTGAAATCCAAGATTGATTTTTTTCTTCATTTCAAACTGTTTTGGAAATTGCAAGTCCAATTGCAAATCATATTCCTCATAATGGGAACTGTTCTCTTGGTTTTGCATACTCATTTGGTTAGTATTCAAAGAACTACTTTTCTCATCTGTTTCATTCTCTAAATCACCCCATGTTGGATTGATGTTATATGTAAATTTGGCTTCATTGGCTTGAATTGTTTTTTCATGTAATGTATATGGAGAGAGCCATGTAGGCAATTCTTGTTTCAATGTATTTTCACAATTTTCGAATGGCATATATAATAACAATTTCTCTTGATAGAAGTTTTCAATATCATTGTATTTTTTGTATTCGACAAATCGTATAACATTTGGTTTTTCCCTTTTAGATATGGGTGTGCCATCTTTCCTGTAATTTGATACAAATGCTGCAAGGCAGATTTTGCTAATGGAACTTGGGCGTCCAATGTAGTAGTCAATAATGGAATGGCACATAACATATTCTAAATCATCGGGTTCTTGTTTCAAAAGAATAGGCAGTTTAAGCATAAATGTGCGTTCATCAACTGGAGATGTGTTTATGAATATACATTCCCTTGAACTACAACTCAATGGCAATGAAAGTGCTATATTCACTGCTTGTTGAGCTTAAATTTTTGCAGATTGAGTAATGTAAATCCGAGTTTACGAATCATTTGCATAGCATCAATTTCGTTTTTCTGATGCTCTTTACATATTCTTCTAAATGCATTTGTCATAGACTTGTCAATTTTGGTCATATATGAACTATAATATGATGCTACGGCATATGAATTTAGCACAAATTGTGCATCTGTATTTGCATTCCATAAAGTAGGCATAGCCTTTGCAAAATTGTTACTCCAAATGTGAGAAGGTTTTCATTTCAGGAAAATTGTTGGTTGCTTTATTGTATGTTGTAATAGTTCTATGTACTCACTTTCTATTAGTCCTATTTCCCGGAGGAAATTGTCATGGGTTATTGAATCATTGTAGTTTGTTTGCTCCAAGAATTCCAAAAGTGATATTGATTTCTCTACGATTTTTTTATTTTGTGCATTGGTTGTGCTCGATGATCATTGTTGATTTCATTGGTGGCATGGGGAAGTTGTATCTGCCGTTTGAATTTTTTCGTTTCTTACAACTTCTTGCATGGTGATTTTTATGTAATTTAGCAACATCTGGTTCCAAATGATCTGTATTACAAGTTATGTAATTGTCAAGAAACTTCTCAATTTCTGAATTGATTTGTTTTCCATATATTGGCGCATTCTCTATCCATAACAGTCCATGTTCATGTTCAGTTCCTCTATTTTGAAATTCTGTTACGAAATAGTAATCAAATATTTTTCTAAAGAATGTAGTATCTTGACATATCATTCGCTTTACAACATTAATTCTATGTCTATAGTACTGGCTACATGTGACTGGATATTTTCTTATAAGGTAGTCAATGTCATCATCTTCTAATATATCAATAGCATTTTTACTTGCTTTATTTCTAAACAATGTGACCAGTGTATCTACTAATGGTTTCCATTGATGTTCTGCACTTGTAAATGTCACAAAGAAAGTTGGAGGTCCCAATTGTCGTATCATTGCAAATATGTTTTTCTTAATTTGTTCCAAATGATCAGAAGACATGCGAATGTTTTTGAAATCTATGTATCCAATATCAGATTTCAATAACTTTTCCAAATTTTCTCGATACTTGACATCTTTTGCTAATATTTTTCTGCCTTTTAGTTGTCCTTTTCTTATTCATACCCATATGCAAGAAAGCACTTTATCAATTATTATTCCCATTGTCTTGAAAAACAAATTTTTTGTATGATATGAGAAGTCACCACTTGCTTGTAACAATTCCCATTGTACAATTTTTTTGTAGCTAAACCTATTTATGATGTCATAATCACGTGCATCGCCATAAAATAATGTTGGAAAGTTCATTTCTTCTGCATATTTGTCCTTGAAAATTCCCAGTGGTCGTTGTCCTTCACTAGGTGCTAGTTCAATAATCTTGTCTTGCAAATCGTAGATGTGTTATGACTCTATTAATCAATGCACCAATGTTTCAGTAGGTGCTTCGTTATTTGCATCACTTTCTGTATCACTTTCATTGTCGTTGTTTGAATTTTGTACAATGTATTCATTATTCTCTTGTAAAACATGGGCCCAATTCTCATTTATACAAATGTTCAGCTTTATAAAGACTTCTAGAACATAGTTCGTTCAATGCTTTAATGACAATAGTTGGACATACATTACCTGTTTGGTATGCATTTTTGTATTGCAATCGTCTTTTTAATGCAACTGCAATTGTCATTGTATCACTTAGATATTGCGGCAATGCATTTTGCACAACGTCCATATGAACTGGTACATTGATAATTGATCCTGTTAAGCCAATTTGTGATTGCATATATCCCAATTGTTTGATTTGTGCAAGTGCGATTCTCAATGACACAAGTCTTTCTTCTAGATCTGAAAGTGTATTTATAGTTGGCAATGGAATGTTACGTCTTATTTTTTCAGGTGTTGCAAATTGTGGAACATTTCCATTCTTGAGTTCTTTTTTGCAAGCAACACATATGTTTTCATTGCTGAAGGTCTTATTGTTCAATGTAAAATTCATATGCTTTTGTTGCAACTCTATAGTGAAGAATCTGATATTTTTTTCAAAATGCAATCTGGTACAAACTGCACATGTATTCCTAGCCGTGTCTTCGACTTGTTCCATATAAATGTCTACTGCATCTTTCTTTCTTGTCATTCTTGACTTCTTATTAGAAGATGCTTTTTTGCATATGTCATTGCATTTTCTTCTTGTACGTATGAATTGCTTCATTTGGTGATAAGTAAGCTTATGACACCTGGGCAAATTTTGTAAGCAAGATGCTATTTCAAATTCAATCTTGTTATTGAGATGTATGCGAGGATTAGATTGTTGATTTTATAGTACATGCTTATGAAAAAAGATGTTATCATTGTTATCTACATCACTGCATTTGCTTTTTGTACGTATGAATTGCTTCAATTTATGATAATTGAGCCTACAATGCTTAGTTGGTCGCATTTGTTCTAAATGAGATGCTAGCTCAAATTGAATATTATTGTTAAAATGTACTTGAGATATACATTGTTGTTTTTCTAGTAAAAGACAATCAATGTTCTCAGGCACAATGCATTGTAATTTGAATTTGTCATTGTCAACATCTATTATTTCTTCCATCATTTCCAATTGCTTACTAAAGTTGCTTATGCAACAACTAGGTTGTTGATTTTCTAGTACATGATTATAACAAAAGATGTTATCATTGTTATGTACATCACTGCATTTGTGTTTTGTACGTATGAATTGCTTTAGTTTGTAATAATTGAGCCTACGATGCTTAGTTGGTTGCATTTGTTCTAAATGAGATGCTATCTCAAATTCAATATTATTGTTAAAATGTACTTGAGATATACATTGTTTTTTTTCTAGTATATGCTTATGATGCAATTGATTACAATCCTCTTTTTCTTCCATGTACACTTATTGAAAATTGTGAACATATTTTTGTATCATTGCGTGGTAGTGAATATATGATGTATCTGTCCTGAATGACATAATGTTAACAATATGATTGCATGTCGAATAAGCAGAACTGTAACTGACAAAGTTATTAGCAACATAGGACCATACCTAGATATTGACTTTGAATATCACAAATATCCATTGCAAATAGAATGGTCCGCCTTCTACCTGTCCTTTCTCATATGGCATTGCCATATTTATGAGATATTGTTGCCAGTTGTTATTCATTGCATAGTGTATCACATCAACTACTAGGCATTGTTCTAAAAAATGTAATGCATCTCGATTCTTCTGCATAAGTGCATCGCAAAAATATTGGACAATGTAAAGTCGCAAACACTATGCATCGAATTCTGTTTCCACTAAATAGAAAATTACATTAAAGAGACTGTCACCACAATTAGATGTCATTTTCTTTTCGATCGTTAATTCATTTAAAAGCATATTATCTGAAATATGCATCCAATGGCTTTCAATATCTTTACAAATAGATGACAGGTAGATATTAGACTGGCTGCAAATGCATATTGGAAACTTTTGGTAAAGCAATGGTTCATAATGACCACTAACAGGATTTGCATCATGAAAGAGAATGCAATATGGAATTGTATTTTCATGTTGATTAAAAAGAAAATATCTTGTTTTTCTTGTCTATGACCAAACTCCAATTGATATATCTAGCCATTTAGCTAACCAACGTATGCAAAAGGTATCGCCCCATAAACCTAGGTCAGACTCCTCTATATTTGTAGGTGCAGAACAACACATTTTATGAAGATATGTACCAATATCATTAATTCCATGTAACTCATATAGGAAGTAAGGTGCTAGTTCATACTCATATGACTCTATCCCTTCAACATCATTATTGTTTAAGAAAAAAAGAAAATGTGCTATTAACCCATTTCGTAGTTCATTTGAAGTATAATGAAAATGTAGAAGCATTTCGAATGAGTCAAATCGACAATCTCCTACAATATATAAAAATGCGTTTAGTCTAAAAATACTAATTCTTTTTAATACACTATCAATGTTGTTAGGCAAAATGCATTGTAGTCTGAATTTGTAACTGTCAACATCTATTATTTCTTCCATCATTTGCAATTGCTTACCAGACTTGCCTTTTGCAATTGTCTTCTACAGGTTTGCAAAAAATATTGATCAAATTAGCAAAAAGTGAAGATGATTGTTTTGAACAAAATATATATATTAAAACAATAGGCTCTTGCATTATGTTGCCAAACAAATATCAAATTTCTAGCAACAAGTCATATTTATAAATAAAAAAGGAATTTGAAATAGAGAAATTGCTCTGGAGAACAATATAACTTGACAAAAGGAAGTTGTGGAAAGACATAATGAAAAAATGTAGCATAACTTTGGGAGGCAAGGAGTAACAAAGAAGCTCCAAAGGCAATGAAGCTTTTGTCTAAACTCTTACCTAACAAAATGACTGTGAAGATGCCTCAGGTATTTAAATATTCTTCCCAAATTCTCATTTTGAATACAGGAAGAATCCTTTATCGTTGCTTGGAATCCCTTGAGGAGGAGGTTTTGAGAACCTTCTAGGTTGATGGCAGATTTAGTTGCCCAGATAATTTTGATATAAAGGAATGAGCTAAATTGCATGATTAGGCCAAGATTTTTTCCCTTACAGGAAAACGGACCTGTGGACACTGCTTAGCCCAAAAGTCCTCTAACCAATGAGAGAGTACAACAAAAGTATTCCTGCATAACCAAGTGCTGTAAGATGTGATAGCTGAACATGTAGCCTATTTGGAAATAAAATATAAACTGGCATTTAGTCAGGGTTCTTCTTCTTAGCAAATTTAAATTCAGTTTTTAACTTACCAAAAATGATTGGGCATGAAATTGTCAAGCAGGGTTTGATACTAGTTAGACACCCTTTCTAGCAAATGTGTGAACTTCCATTATATGAAACTACTAAACTATAAAGAGACTTGCAACTTCAGGTCATGTTCTAACTTCTCTGTCTTAGCAACATTATATGTCTTAACTATTCAATCCATGAGATGCAAGCAATCTCTCAAAAAATTGGGACCACATACCTCCGAGTAGGGTTTAAGTTACACTCACACTCCAAAAGTTCAGAATATCTTATTGAAAGTAGAATAAAATCCCTTAAAAATTTTCATGCATACAAAAAGTATACAGATCAAATTCTACTCGATACAACATTGTACCCTCCCTTGTAGTTAGCTATTGACATCTCAACCAACATGACAAGCCTATGAATAACGTAATGCAACTTGGAAAACTAAAGAGATGTTGGTTATAGGTGGCCTCTTGAAAGTTCACTTGAAAACGCCCTACAAAATTACTTTCCTCTGTTCTCAGTGTAGGCAATATCATACTCGCCACTTTCAAAAATACCTTGGCCTTCAGTAACTATTTCATAGAGTAGCACAACTTTAGAGCTACTATGTTGAGTAAGTGTATTCTTGGATGTTGAGGAGTCTACATTACCCATCCTTCTTGTTGACTGATAAAGGGTATCACAGCAAACCATTTCATTTGGTAGGATGAATCAATGTGTTGTCCACATGGTTCAGAAACTCGAACTTAGCTCATCAATGTCATTTGAGAGGTGAAAAATTTCTAGCAACAAGTCATATTTATAAATAACAAAGGAACTGGAAATGGGAAAATTGCTCTGGAGAACAATATAGCTTGAAAAAAGGAAGCAGTGGAAAGACATAATGAAAAAATGCAGCATAACTTTGGGAGGCAGGGAGTAACAAAGAAGCTCCAAAGGCAATGAAGCTTTTGTCTAAACTCTTACCTAACAAAATGACTGTGAAGATGGCTCAGGTATTTAAATGTGCTTCCAAATTTCTCATTTTAAATACAGGAAGAATCCCTTATCGTTTATTGGAATCCCTTGAGGAGGAGGTTTTGAGAACCTTCTAGGTTCATGGTAGATTTAGCTGCCCAGGTAATTTTGATATAAAGGAATGAACCAAATTGCATGATCAGGCCAGGAGTTTTTCCCCTTACAAGAGAACAGACCTGTGGACAGTGCTTAGCCCAAAAGTCCTCTAACCAATGAGAGAGTACAAAAAAAGTATTCCTGCATAACCAAGTGTTGCAAGGTGTTGTAGCTGAACATGCAGCCTATTTGGAAATAAAATATAAACTTGCCTTTAGTCAGGCTTCTGCTTCTTAGCAAATTTAAATTCAGTTTTTAACTTACCAACAATGAATTGGGCATGAAATTGTCAAGTAGGGTTTGATACTAGTTAGACACGCTTTGTAGCAAATGAGTGAACTTCCATTATATGAAACTCCTAAACTATAAAGAGACTTGCAACTTCAGGTCATGTTCTAACTTCTCTATCTAAGAAACATTATTTGTCTTAACAATTCAATCTATGAGATGCAAGCAATCTCTCAAAAAATTGGGACCAGAACCTTCGGAGTAGGATTTAAGTCATGCTTTCACTCCAAAAGTTCAGAATATCTTATTGAAAGTAGAATAAAATCCCTTAAAAATTTTCATGCATACAAAAAGTATACAGATCACATTCCCCTGGATACAACATTCTACCTTCCCCTATAGTTAGCTATTGACATCACAACCAACATGAGAAGCCTACTAATAATGTAATGCAACTTGGAAAACTAAAGAGATGTTGGTTATAGGTGGCCTCTTGAAAGTTCACTTGAAAACGCCCTACAAAATTACTTTCCTCTATTCTCAGTGTAGGCAATATCATACTCGCCACTTTCAAAAATACCTTGGCCTTCGGTAACTATTTCAGAGAGTAGCACAACTTTAGAGCTACTATGTTGAGTAAGTGTATTCTTGGATGTTGACGAGTGTACATTACCCATCCACCAAGATTCAATGCTAGTTCAGTTTCATTGGGAATTGATTCTTATAAAGAATGTTGAGATCTTATAGAGATATTCAGAATACTAATGATTTAAAACAAACTGAGTGTTCACTGAAACTACTTTATCATCACAATCCCTTTTTTATAAATATGTAAAAGGTAATATCCATTTTCATGAAAGGGAAGAGGGCTTTTTGTGTTTCTTCCAAAAACGATATGGCATTATCCTTATATAATATCTCACATAAATCATTAGATGTATGAGGCTAATGTCACCTCTCTCTTGAGAAAACTTCAGGTTCCTCTATGTATCATTTATTTTTTCCTAACAATGGCCTTACATAATATCAATATCAGATCTAATTTATGATAAAAATATGCAGAAAATGTAAGTTTGGAAAAAGGAAAAGCAATCCAAGAGCACCAAAATGCACTTATAAAGTTAGAACAAATACCTTGGTTTCTTTTGATAGGGCAATGAATTTAGCATGCAATAACAACCTAACAGAAGTCAGAGTTACTATGTTGAGTAAGTGTATTCTTCGATGTTGATGAGTGTACATTACCCATCCTTCTTGCTAACTGATAAATGGTATAAAAAAAAACTGATTTCATTTGGTAGGATGAATCAATGTGTTGTCCACAATACAATCAAAACCAAAGCTATCAATGGTGGGTGTGATTTAACTTGGTAAACATCACTTTATGCAACCGCAAGATGCAAGGATAATGTTTGAAATTTCAATCGATCACAGACATTTAAAAGAAACAGTCACCATGATTCAGACAATTGAAATAATAGGTTTACTAAATATTTCTGACAGAGAAAAATAATAAAATTTGGAATCTTCTAAAATTCTTCATCGTTCATGCTCGGCCTTGTTACAGGTACTAACCACCTACATTCATTTCTTTTCAAACATTCATTGTGTTCACCAAGATTCATTGCTAGTTAAGTTTCATTGGGAATCGATTCTTATAAAGAATGTTGAGATCTTATAGATATTTTCAAAATACTAATGATTTCAAACTAGAATAACAGTTCCAAAGATAAATAAAATATATGCTTAGTTGATAAACCAGTTAGAAGTGGATCAAATGCACACCTCAATATATGTTTAGATAGACCAATGATGGAAGGCTAGAAACAAGATGAGGAAACATCAAAAGAGTGTAGTCAATCAAGTCTACTTAAGAAAGGAAAGATTAGATAGGCTAATTGAGCAACAGACAATGCATCACATATTCACTGTTTGAGCTAGCATTTAGGAGGCCAGACAGAATCACTTGAAGCTTGTGTTTGTTGTTGCTCAAATTAGCACTATTCCGAATTTCCTAACCATGGTGACACAGTGTAAAGACATTTGAAAAATGCACCATGCTCACCTTAATATGATTTACCTTTCACTTTAGGTCAATTCCTTGAAAGCACGGGGGTTGCCCCTATCTATGGAATCAATTAGAAAAGACAACGTGAGAACCATCAATAATGGCATAACCTAGAACTAGTATGCTATCATTCCCCGTCAGTTCCTCCCAAAAAACATAAAATGAGAATAAGCAAGACAGGTAGAAAAGAAGCCTAGAAGTAGTAGTTTCAGAACAAGCTAACCATTGTTTCACCTTTCTTAACTGTTTCTCGAAGGTAAGGATGCATTAGGACTATAAAATTAGAAAAAACAACTTGAGAACCATCAATAATGGCATAACTGGCATAACCTAGAACTAGTATGCTATCATTCCCCATCAGTTCCTCCCAAAAAAAGACTAATGAAAACAGAAAACAAGTTTCTTTCAACGTAAGTTTAGCTTTGTATTATTTATAAATACAATAACTTAAATGTAGACTTCATGGAGTGACTTGGAACCTTCGACATTGTTCAAGCATTTTCTTTAGCATATGCTTCAAATAAATGAAGCGTAAAATAATAGTTCCAAAGATAAATAAAGGATATGTTTAGTTGATAAACTAGTTAGAAGTGGATCTGTCCAATTCCTAACTTTATTGAAATATTAAATACCATGCCTCTTTATATGTGAATATTGTGAAAGAATAACGCATACCGGAATACTGCGGTTTGCAAAAGATCACCAATTGAAGTGCAAACTCTGTCAAATTGAACTGGACCTCAACCGTTGTAGCAATTCACTGGTCTGAAACCATAATGTATAAAATCAAAGACAAACTGTATCGTAACAAGGTAAACCGTAACAAAGTGAAGACAGAGCTTTTAAACAAGTTAAAGACAAAGCTTTTAAATAGACACTTGTCACACATGCAAAAAGAAATTTATAATACAAAAACATATTTCAAACACGTAAGCCCACAACTTTACCAGCTGCCTGCCTCTCATCCTTCATGCATACCCAATGTCTTTACCTTTGTCTCTTTTGAATGTCCAACATGTCTACCTCCTAGCTAACCAACGCGAAAGCAAGAGTTCCGGGTTCACCACTGGATATTACAAGGCTTAACCCTGAACTCGGGAATGTGCCAGATGACCGGGAAATCGCATTTATGGGGCGGATGGGGGAGGGCTGACCTAACGCAAGGTCTATTACAGACAAGGGGAGGCTACTCGGCCTGCTATTACTCGTTGATGAATTCTTATTTCTTTCTCCTATACTATCATATCTGCCTTCTGTATCATTATGGATCTTCTTGTCGTTATACTGGAGATTGTGGATTATGTGTGTTCATTTAACAGTGTTTACTACTTTTAATCTTTGTTCGATAGATTCATACATTCCAGTCCTGTTAAGTTTAATTTTTTTTCCAATTTCAAGTCAACTAAACTGATTTTATTAAAAGCTCTTTGTAAAAAACTTGGGCAATTAATTTAAGAGAGAAAATTAAGCATTAAAATTAAAATGCAGATGCAAGACACAGCCCAAATAGATTTCTTGAATATATATTTCTTTTCATTAATAATCGTTTTAGCTTTTATCAAAAAAATAATTTTGGGCAATTGCTTTGAAGGGAAAGCTGCATGACAGACAGTCCCGACATTGCTTTGCTTTTACAACGTAGTTAAGTTTCATTAATCTACAATTTAGGTCAACTCCATTAATCTGCTGGAAATAGACTAAAAGAATGTAAACCATTGAAAACCTAAAAATTGTATTCCAACAAGTAAAATCTTTACTATGGATGTCCTCGACCAAGGGTTTTCATGTTCTCCGTCGATGGCAAGATAAGGTTTATGTTACATTGAACACATCTACCTCTCAGTTTCCTGCCAACAAAATGTCGGTCACATGAAGTTTGACACTTGGTTGGATTCCTTACCACCTCATGGCATTTACATGAGCTGACAATTTCAACGATCAAGATTGTACCTTAGTAAATAACGACAGGGTTCATTCAAGAGCTCTGCATTCCTAAATCAAACACTAGTTTTTTTACAGTCTCTCCCTGGAGGAATGTATGCAATATTTAGCAGTGAAATTACTCGAATAATTTGTCAAATTCTATTATGTTATAAGAGATACGGCTTCAACTTTGTCACAGGTGATTTATTGAAAGAGATTCCAAAGCTGGAATTCATTTCAATCATACCAAAAAGACTACGTGGTAGGACTTCTAAGGTAATATTATCTTTTTCATAGTGTCAAAATATATACACATCATTATTTTTACATTTCTCAAGTTTTTATTCCCTTTTTCTGAAGGCACCTTGGTCGACTAAAATTTATCTTTCTTGTGATGTTTCACTGTAGGACAGTGGCAGCTCTCCTATATATCCTCTACAGGTTCATTTGAAACCCTAGAATACCACACAATTCGTTCTTGAATTTGCCTCTGTCCAACAGAGATACTAATTATAACCCCCATTTTAATTCCTCACAGGTACATCTAAAAGGGTGTCAATTCGGCACCATGCTAAAGAAATCTACCCTTCACCTAAAGAAATCTACTCCTTTGCCTAAAGAAAGTCACGGGACTGCTCGCATATAGATGGCACGGGACTGCTCGCTTTGGCAATAGGGGGGCTCAGGAGCTCAATGATGGGTCAACCGCGACTGGCGCTGCTACTAACCCGAAGATTAGAGTACAGGACCATTAAAAAGAAGCTCGACAAGCAGCGCTAAAAAAACCACTTATAGTTTGACGTGGGGCAACAAAGTCAGTAGCGACAGATAAGGAAGGTAAGAGCTCCCACCAGTCCTAGAAGGGCTATTCTTCCCTTCATGCTCATGGAAAAAGCGTCTACTAGCTGCACAAAAACTGGCTGAAGCCAAACCAAAGAAATGGCATGAACAAAAACAACTTCTGTAATCGTGGAACTGCTGTAATCGTGGAAAGTAAAATTAAGTCATTGTAAAATGGAACTTACAAGTTGTAAATTTGAAGCTCCCCCCTTCACAGATCCTGCTGCTCGACACTCTCTACTCCTCTACTCCTCAAACTAGCTGGTCGAAAATCTCTACTCTGCTCCTCTGCTCCTCAAACTTAATCTAGAGAAAGCATTTCTAGACCAACGTGGATGCCTCTACATACTTCAAACATATGCAAACATCTTGCACTTACAGGATGTAGGACACTACATGCAGGACACAAAGAACAGGTACCAAAAACATAGGACAAGCTAAGTTGTGCTTTCGATAAAATGTTCAGCTCGGCAATATGACCAAACTTTGGGTAACAAAAACTTTCCATATCTGAAAACTTTGGATATCTTACTTTTACCCGAATATGAATGTCTTGAAAGTTACGAAGCCTGCAATAAGACCCCCAACTTTGTTGTCCAATCAGAAATTACATAATAAATTTTATATTATTTTCTAATATGAAAACTTTGGTTAAAGTTGTGATGCACATCAATAATTTTGGTCAAACAGAAGATTAATATGCCGTCAACACTCAATCGATCGCTAATAGTCCCAAGTAGGGACTAATAATGGGTGAGAAGCAATATATAAGACTTCAATGGAGTCATTATTATACATCTGGATTTATCCTTGTTTCACTTGAATACATATGGATTATGTAAGTCTAGTTTCGAGATTTATGCTTCATGGTGATATTTGGGGTAATTTTGGGTATATAATATTATCACTACTTATTTTATATTATTTTTAATAGATAGCATATTTGCAACCAATATTGTTGGTGCATTGTTAAGAATTTCACTCTATCTTATGTACGTAATTAGATAATCTTGATAGTCTTTATGTAATTTTTTCTGTTTGATATTAATCAACTCCATATTATTTTTATTAAATGACATATTTGCAATCAATATTGTTGGTACATTGCTAAGGATTTCACTCTATCTTATGTATATAATTAAATAAATGTGATAGTCTTTAGTGTAATTTTTTAAGTTTGATATTAATCAACTCCATAAGGGACTTTTAAAGTGATTTCTTTTTCTAAGCTTGAATTGAATAAACGTGTATGAAAATTATTTTACAATGAAATGAGTCTCCTTGAATTTATTAACATAACTATGATTATATTGTTTTATGTTTTTGAGCCAATCATATTGTTAAATATTAATAGGATACATTTGATAAAGCTTTTATATTATAATGGAAAAATATGAAATTACTAAAACATTAAGGTTGGAATTTCTCTCCCACGGTTTTATAGAAAGATTCAAAATAGTAGTACATTCAAATCCTAAAAAACAAAAAGAGGTTCATGGCCCTCTTTTAGGTGAAGAATATTTCTCAATAACTACAAATATATAAATAAGGAAAATCCATAAAATGTTCATAATTATGACTCTTAAATTATTATAAATATTAAGGAAACCAGAAGACTTCGATATCTCATATTCAAAAGGGATATACCCTTAGTCATCCATTGTGATGCATTTTTTGTTAAACCTTCCCATAAATTCACATTCCACTAAGTGAAATGATGTTTGAAACAATAATGGGACATAAATTGTTACACCTATAAAAAAAATATCATCCCTTAATGTCCTATTTACTATTGCATTTATATAGATTAAATGACTAGTAAATGTGTATACACTATCCACATCAAGGTCAAAGCACCTACTTCACCAAATGCATCACATTAAACTCATTAAAAAACCAATTATAACTTTGTTTTAAATTATTATTACTATCATTAATTATAAAAACAATTAATTTAAAAAAATATAGGACAATATTCTTAACCATGAAGTTTACCCCACTCTTAATATCAAAATTCTTACTCTATGAATAATCTTTGTTACAATACCACGCTTATTTATACTACATGCTCAAGAAATGATAACTCCGCTCATATGGCACTTGTTCAAAAATGGTGTTACTAGTTTGCCTAGAATTCTACGAAACATAAGCAATGTAACGCTTGTATCTTAGGAAAGGACATAAAACAATGTTTCACAATTCTCCTTGTAGAGCACATAAAAAGCATGAACTCGTTCATTCTTATTTTTGTGGCCCAATTCTTGTTCCTTTTGAAAATGGTAATAAATATATGATGACATTTATTGATGACTACACCATAATGTGTTCGGTTTATTTGTTGAAGAACAAATATGAATCATTTGAAACATTTAAAAACTTGCATGCATGCATTGAAAATGATGAACAATATAATATTCTCTCTATTCGTACTGATAATCGAAATTAATACACTTGAACAGAATTTGAAAACTATGCTAGAATGGTATCAAACCTCAAACAACAGTGCCCTATAATCCCCAACACAACAAAGTAGGTGAAAAAATAAACAGGACAATATCAAATATGATATGTCCCATGATGTTTTTCAACAATTTTAAGTTGATCTTTTGGTCTAATACAGTTCTATGTGTTGTGTATATAAAGAATAGGTGTTCATCTAATGCTATCAAAAGAAAGACTGCCTATGAAATGTGGTATGGCCACATTCCTTCGATCAAGCATCTCAAGGTTTTTAGGTTCCACCTATTATGCCTTGATACCTAAGGAAAAAAGAAACAAACTTGATGCAAGGAGTTGAAAATGTCTCTTCTTGGGGTACTCAACTACCTCAAAAGTATACCCTCTTTATGATGAAGGTAATAAGAAGGTCATAATATCTTGAGATGTGATGTTTCTTAAATCTACCAAGACTAACAATGTTGTTGAGCAACAACTAGATCAGTTGGATATATTCAAACATGCAAAGTCTTTTCAAGAGTTTGATAATCGTATTCCATATCATGAAGGGGGGATCCCTATGCTTGATCAACTTTTGGAATATTATTTTGAAGCACTCCCTCCCTTACACGAAGCTCCAACCACTAATGACACTTTGAGTGATTTGATTGATAGAATTAGGAGGCTAAATCTTGATTCATCCCATCTCAGTCAACTGAGCAGCGTGGGAAATTTCATAAAGGTCCTCCAAAATGCGTGACAAAGACACTTTAAAGTGTCCATCCTCATGAGGTTGGAAAGACAAGAACACAAAAATCAACCAGACATAATGGAGGTGATGTAGATGATCCTAATTCACCTATTTATATGGATTTTTCTTCTGATTATGATTTGAATTTGTATACAGATATCAAGCCAAATTCCTTCAAATAAGTCACTTTTTTGATGAATGGAAAGAAGCGATGCAAAAACAATATGATGCTTTGTTAAATAATGGCACCCAAAATCTGGTTAATCCTCCATTGGGAACCAAACCAATAGGCTACAAGTGGGTCTTCAAAAACAAGTATAAAGGAGATGGCTAACATGACAAGTAGAAAGTTAGGCTTATGGAAAAAAGTTTTTCACACAAGGAAGGGGTCGATTATGAGGATACATTTCCCCCTCAAAAAAATGGATTACTATTTAGACACTCTTTGCCTTGACAACTCAAAATGGTTGGAAAGTCAATCAAATGGGTGTAAATTTTTTTTCTTGAATGCATATCTGAAGGATAATGTTTTTATGTCCCAACTAGAAGGATTTTTTTTAAAGGGTGAGGAACACAAAGTATGAAGGCTTGTAAAATCCTTATATGACATCAAGCAAACATCATGATACTGGTACAAGAGATTGATTGAGCATCTTATGAAAGTCAATCTCAAACATTATGATCTTGATGATGCAACTTTATTTGTAAAGAAAGTTGGCAAAATAGTTCTAGATCTTGTGGTGTATATAAATTATATTTCGACGAAAGTGAACAATGAGAACTACATTGCATCCATAAAGAAATAATAGAGGAAAGGTTTTGAAATGACACATTTAGGCTATGTTCACTACGATCTTGGGATTGAAGTAACCTAGTTCTGATGTTTATACTGCTCTCTCTGAAGAAACACATTGGAGATCTATTGAACAAGTTTGGAATGGATGAGTGCAATCCTTTGACTACTCCAGTGGAACACAAGTTAAATCTAACACACGCTAAAGGAAAAAATTGGGGATGTAACAAAGTATAGAGAGCTCGTAGGAAGTCTCAACTACCTGACTGCTACCAGACCAGATAGTTCATTTGTTGTTGGAATCCTCCCTAGGTTTATGGAAAATCCTAGTGAGGGTCATTGGTATGCTACAAAAAGTGTTCTAAAGTATTTGAAAGGAACTCAAGACTTTGGACTCAAGTATATACAAGTGGGTGACTTCATCTTGATTGGATACGTTGATTCAGATTTTGATGGAGATAAAGAAATTGGAGCATCTACATCAAGTTGCATTATGAGTCTTAGATAAGGAGTTGTCTCCTCGAGGTCAGAAAAATAATTAGTTCCAGCAAATTCAATAATTGAGGATATAGATTTGGCAGTAGTTGAAGTAATGAAGAAAATTGCGTGGCTTGAAGAAATTATGGACAATTTGCAAGAGAAACAAATGCATTCAACTCCTCTTTTGATTGACAACACTTCTGCAATAAAGTTGGCCAAGAACCAAAAGTTCCATGATCAAACCATGCACATTAATAAAAAATATGATCTGATTTGACATCATGTTAAGGCCAAGACTATCCATATATGACATTCTTCCACTCATATATATATATATTCATTATTTTTCTAATGCAATAAAGAAATTATTTGTGGAGTTACCCTCCTAGTCCAACAAATCTAACGTTAATTCAGATTAAGTAAATATTTTGCGTTGAGTATAGATATAACACATCACCCTCATACTGGGTTCTATAATACACCTCTCAACACAATTAATTTTATAATTATCTTTTTTATTCTATAAAAAAAATATATTAAAAAAGAAAATGAAACCCTATTAAGAAAAAAAAATGATAATTAATAAAATTAAAATGATAATTAATAAAATTAAGTTATTTGACTATAATTATAAAAACAACACAACTACACTAACTAAAAGACTTTATAATTCGCAATACCATATCCCATAAACAAAAGAAATTGTATAGTTGTATTTTTTAATTTATTATATAATAACATTATTTTATTATTATTTGTTTAATATGTTCTTTTATTAGAGTGGTAGGTTACCAGCAATGACATAATGGAAGAAAAGTAATGGAGTATTCTTGGTTTTAGTAATGAAATAATTTTGGTTTTAGTATTTCGATTGTGATATTTAAAAGACTAATCATTTTCAAGATATCCAAAAGATTAATTATTTTAAATTTTATTATATTAAATTTTATTATATGTTTTATTTATTTATGTTAAAAGTATATTTTAGAGGGAAGGATTGGTTTTACTTAGTGAAGGAATTTTTAGTATAGGAAGAGTATTGGATAATGATAGAATAATTATATTAATCTATTCTTTATAACCAATGTCTTTAAGGAGGAATCATTCTCTTATACGCATGTCTTAATATGCAACCAATGGAAAGATATCCATTAAACCTCCTTACATCACCTCAAAAGGATATTGAATTTTCCATGATATTATTACCACAAGTATGGGAAGTTAACTATTATAGTGTATGATATGTTTAGGAAATCTATTGGAATATATATGGCTAAAGAAGGGGCCAAACATGTAGTTGACAGTTGTGGGATAGTTATGAATCTCCATCTAGGTCTATGTGTTTTGTGTTTAAGTTTTTGTTTATGATGATAACATCCATTCATGATGTATTTCCACTATCAGAATCTATGTTGTATCATATTTTATTTGTAGATCTAGAATGAAACATTATGAAATAAATCTAAGAGACCAAGAGCATTATGGCTTCCTTAACTAAATAATGGAGTTGATGGAAGGAGGCAAAAGAGAGATAGACAATGGAGAAGAATAGAGTATCACAATATTGTTCATTAAAGTAGATCATCACATTTAGTTCCCAGGAATGTGATGCATACGCAAAATCCTTTATGACTATCCATTGACTGAAGTTTCTCAAAATCACCGATTCTATAATGGCACTAGAATATTTCACTAAAAGAATTTTGGAACATCTCCATCTTCCTCCAACAATTATTGTGTCTCCTATGTCTAGTACAATGGACACTTTCATAGATTCAACTTCATGCAACTTAGCTGAAACTTCTAGCTATCCTTTATGTGATCTATTTAGCAAGAGATTCTTACCACCATTTAGATGCATTCAGTATTAAAGAAATGGAACATCATAGAAGAGCAACAAAAAATTGGACATGAAATGTGCTACCACTTAAGCATTAATTTTGATTTTATTGTCCATTTCTTGTATGTATCATCTTTTTCTTTTAAAACAATCTTTTATGTACTATGCCTACCATTAATAGCTAGAGGTTTTTCAAAAAATGAACATAAAATATTCATGCATAGAGGTTATTCAATTCAAACATCCTATAATAAGTAAATCACTTTTTGTAATTACAATTATTGTTAAAAAAAAAAAACTCTTTTACAAACTTTATACATATATGAACTTAAATCTGGACTTTTCTATAAATTCTCCCATAAAAATATATAATATTAACATTGTATAAATATATTATATGAAAAAATATTTTTATTACATAATTTTATCATCTTTTAATACATAGTTCATTTTTATTTTTAATTTTATTTTTATACATATTATTTTTATTTTTAGACATATTGTTAGTATAATAATCTTTACCTATCTTTGAGTAATATTTAAAAGGAAAAATGTTGCTGCATCACACTTTTTTCAACCCTATTTTCATTTATACTTAAATATTATTAACCTTTTTTTATATAATATATATCCCATTAAATGACAAAATAGACAATAATATCCATTTGTTTCTAAATCATCTCACAAAACATCTAACATACATATCATTATTCCCTTTGCAAGAGCTTGACACATCATAAGCTGATTGCTTTATGACTCTGAGTCGAATATACATTTTGTTATTACCTTTGATAGAGATTCAAATATTTTTTCCTCCCATATTGAAAAATCTTAACAAACCTCATAATCTCATTTATTTGTGAAAATGTAAAATATCCACCCAAAAAAAATGTCCTTCTATTAGTCGCCACCAATGCCCACCACTCGCCACCAATGCCCACCACTGATGAAGTTACATTCAACCTTATTATGCACAAAAAAATATTCTTCTATTAGTGGCCGACTCGCCACCCCTGCCCATCACCAATGAAGTTACATTCAACCTTATTATGCACTCATTTTCATGTGTCCAATTTCTTTCAAGTAATTATGTAAAATGTGCGTTGTTACTTCTTTCAAATAATTATGTAGAATGGACGTTGCTTCTTTTGCCACATGAGATTATTTATCGCAACTTACTATTAACATCAGTCATTGGTAGTACCCTTCCGTTTTTTATCCGAGAGGAAAGATTGCCAGAAGGTAGAGTTCATGAACATGTGTCGTAGGAAATAAGTGGCTTTCTATTATTGAGTTGAATCGATTTTACAACCACCTAGACACAATAATGCGAAAGCCGAGGAATCTATCACCGAATCTAAGATTTGGGGTGTCGAGAAAAAGTATAATCTGATGGATGCGCGCGTGCAGGTACGGAAAGGCGGCAAACACTAACGACCTCTCTCTTTCGTCATCGCGACGAGCTTCTACACTGCCCTTGCTCCAATTTTATTGCCAACTTGCTTTCATTTTCCTGGTTCCGTTCATCCAATTTTATTGCCAACTTATTTTCATTTTGCTTGTTCCGTTCATTAGGTTAAGAAGCACAGATAAATCCAAAATTAAAATGGAATTGGGATTAAAATGGATGTACCCAGCATATACAGCATGAGAAAAAACAAATCAACCAGCTTTGCTCACCTTCCAATACCTCCTCCACTTTATGTGCTTGTCTTTCTCCCTATTACCGACCATTCACCTTCCTCTCCACAACTTATTCTAACACACACAACGTGCATCGTCAATAATGGAAAAATTTTGCACTTATCCAATAAAGTGGGTTACTTATAATGTTCTGTACGAAAACCGAACAATCAAGATATGGAATGTCCACTAACTCCACAAAAAACAATAGATTACCCTATTTGATGTTCAGGTAATTTTTTTGCCTCTTTGATTTGATCATAAAATATAAAATCGAAAATCGAATCCGGGGTCCCTGACCGTGTAAAGGCTGTGGCTGATATTGATTTTCAACAGAAACGAAAAGCCGAGATAATGGCCACTAAATCGACAATGGAAACTAAAGATTACCTTGGTGTTGAGGTACACTTGATGTCTCTTCGATTTTGATAACCCGATGAAAAATTGTTTTCTATTCACTGCGATTTTAATCATGTTGTAGACGTATTGGATTGAAAATTCGACATCCATCATGATGGTTTCATGGATAGGAGACTTGATTACAGTTGTGTTTCGGCGGATCGTTTAGGGTTAGTGAACTTCCACGTTTTAAGATTTTAAGTGCGTTTGCAAAGATTGAACCTAAATATCTAACGCTTCAATTTGTCTTTGCTATGCGGTTTATGAGGGCTTAAGGATAGGAGACTCGATTACAGTTGTGTTTCGGCGGATCGTTTAGGCCCTAGCGTTAGTGATCTTCCACGTTTTAAGATTTTAAGTGCGGTTTCAAAGATGTAGTCTAAGTATCAAACACTTTAATTTGTCTTGGTTAGTCGCTTTTCAGTAGAGATTGTCCATACGCTATCTCCTTAAAAGCAATGTATTAGTAATGAAACATTGAAGAATTATATAGAACAGAACTAGAGCTAAATCTCCAAGCACTCCTCAGCTGCAATACATCGTTGATCAAAGTAGCTAGTGCTTGGAGCTAAATCTCCAAGCACTCCTCAGCTGCAATACATCGTTGATCAAAGTAGCTAGTGCTTAGCTGATATCCTTTAAGCGGATTTTGGGGTAAGTAATATAAAATCAGTTGAGATCCATGATAATATCAAATATTTAAGTCTATATGTTTGGCTCTAAAGATATCCTAAACCATCCATATTGATGGAATTGCTTCTGATTAAAAGGATGCCAGTATATCCTAAACCATCCATGATGCAGGAGCATCCAGCTAAGAGCAGCATGACTGGGTGTTGGTCTCAGAGGGAAGACAAGTTCAATGTCTTTTAATTTCATTTACATTTAATGAATAAAACAGTGTCTAGAAACTAGTTTTATTTTATTATTATTAGTTAAGGAATATTAAGAATAGTACAGTTAGATAGTGTCATAGCAGTTACATGGTCTTGTCATTTTCTTAGTCCATCTTACAGATGTTCGTTCATAAATAAAATTATAATATTGTAAACCCTACAACACAAGAAAACCCAACATGATTATCAATTATGTAACTACAAAGAGTAATTGTATGGTAACCGAGGACAATTTGAGTAAATGTTTAAACACAACATAAAAATGAATGTAGTACATTCTAGAGGGGTTCAATACATGAGAAGAGAAATAAAATACAAAGAGTAATTTCTTTCATCCAAAATATCTGAGTCCATCTGTAACAGTTTGTTGTAACATTTATTTACTTTTTCCCTTAGTCATTGAGTAAGCAAACTAAGCAAATACTGTGCATTCCTACCTATTACATTTTGTTTCCTTTCTATAGAATAGAGAGTGAACAGAGAAATTAAACGAGCATTCCTAGCACGGAGTCTGGCAACAAACATAAAGGAGTTCCACAAACGAAAGCCAACCACAGTACGGGCAGTTTGAAAAGGAACGAGAATGCAAACGCTGAGCAATGACCCCAAGACAGAGGTAAACGAAATATAAACAAAATTTCTTGTTAATTCTTTTTCATTACAAAAAAAATATTTGTATACATTCAACAGTCCTGAGATACCCATTAAAACGGCGGAAAGAATATTACGAAACAACAGAACCCTAAGGGTGAGGGTTTGGTCAGCCACCGTCCAAAAGGTGGTTCATAATTACAAATTGCCCAGGATACAAATGAGGGTTCTTATACAAGATTGAACTGGGTCGCATAACAACAAGGAAAATCGAATGGAGGAGAACTGGGACTCTACCCAGTAAACTGACAGAGGCCACCTAACAAAAACAAAATTGACAACAGTAGCAGAGAACGAGCCTACCGGAGCAAAGCTTGTAGTAGTTTCATCGACCACGCCAGTGAATGAACTCCCACCTGCACAAGCAAGCCAATGGAGTGTTGTTAGCCATATGCAAGTAGAGTAAAGACAAGAAGTGACCTAAGAAGGAGAGAACTGAATGCATAGTTATTAAATTAGTTTTACCTGGAGAGTATTCACATGGGAGGACTGAAACCCCACTGAGCCACAGCCAATGGTGAAACCCTGAGACCAAGGAGTAGACATTGTTAGAGCTAGAGGAAAACAAAGAGGGTAAGAAAATCATGGAGGAACAACTTACCTTAATAGAACTGCGAAGCTGAGGAGGCCACCATGACCATGACCTGTAGAACGCAGAACAGGCATCCATTAATCAAAGCTAATAACCAGAAGAACTATAACGAAAGGAAAACAATGGAGTAGGGGAAAGTATAGTAACCAAGCAGACAAAAACAACAGTATCCCTCTTATACAAATGAGGAGAACCTCCATACCGTGCCCAAGTAATCGGGCAATGAAATCACAAGAACCAGTGAAGGTGTCATGCCAACAAACAACAGAAACCATAGCTGGGCGTGTGCAGACCCTGCTGCGAAACCCCATGCGGTCATAACACAAACCCTCACTATCTGTCCAAACCTTTTGCGCAGCAAAAACACAAGTGTAAAACGAAGAAATGATAAATAACTCAAGTTTTCGGCGTTAACCATGATCGGGAACACAGTAACCGAGGCGAGTACAGCCAACACAACATCATTAAAGTCTGACATAAATGCCATCCAACAAATATCCAGAACAATCTTATGATTAGCTCCTAATTACATGTATTAAACCCCAAATCACTTACTAATCATTCAATCACTGATTAAGGCTTTGTTATATCATTTTTAACATAATAAAGTGGAGTTATGGACTAGTCCCATCATAGTGGTATCAAAGCAAGATTTAGAGTTTTCCTGAGAAATGGAAGTTGGAAGATGGCGACATGGACAAGGTGCTCAGAGAGCAGTAGATGAAGGATTGCGAGAGGAAATCATGATCCTTACTCCCCATTTGTAGGCAGTTGAAGCAAGAAGGAGAAGGGATCCAGAGGTAGGAGATGACAGTGACGAAGAAGCTGCAGTGACAACAGATGGATCAGATGAAGAAGGGCCAGAAATGAGATTGTTGAGGTCGTTCCTATTGTTGAGAAGCAAGCCTAAACTAGAAATTCCAAATTATGACAACAGCTTGTCCACCGAAGTTCTGGTGGACTGGATCAACAAACTGGACAAATATTTTGAGTGTGAATAGGTCAGTGAAGATCAGAGAGTTAAGTTCGCTGCAACAAAGATGAAGGGACATGCAACCCTGTGGTGGGACAACGTCGAAGCAGACAAAATAAGGATGAAGAAGTTTCCAATAAAGAAATGGCCCAGGATGGTGGCCAAGTTGAAAGGCAGATTTCTGCCCAAGGATTACTAGATTACACTGCATCGGCAAGTGCAGAATTTGAAACAGAAAGGGATGACAGTAAGAGAGTACACGGAAGAATTCTACCGGGTAAATTTAAGAGCTGGTTATACAGAGGACACCCCAGAGAAAACATCAAGGTATGTAAATGGTTTGAGATTAGAAATATTAGATGAAATCAGCATTCTTTCCTTGAAAAATATAGAAGAAGCATACTAGAGTGCTATGAAGGCAGAGGAGAATATCACCAGAAAACAAAATGCTAGGAGAGGATGGGGAACCGACAGAGGAAGAGGATAGTCTTGTGGTAGAGGGCGAACTGCCAGCAATAGTGAAAAAGCAGCAATTCCAAAACTTCTGGGACAACAGAAAAAGGTGATAGCACCAGAGGTGGTAGGCCATATCAGTGAGGGAGAGGAGATGATCGAGGCAGAGGAGCTAACTATCAGTGCTATAGGTGCCACAAGTGGGGGAACAGATCTTTTGAGTGTCCTGAAGTAGAACAAGCTGGACAAAGGGGTGTGCGTAGCTAGAGGAAGTAGAGGTAGTCCCCCAGGAAGCAGAAAATGTGTCAGAAACAGGGGAAAACTTAGTTTTGAACAAGGTGTTGTTGAAACCAACCAAAGAAACAATTGAACAAACTCAAAGGAAAGAATTGTTCCGGACAGATTTTAAGTCACACGAAAAATGTTGTAATCTAATTATTGATAGTGGGAGCACAGATAATCTAGCTTCCACGGAGATGGTAGAGAAGTTTGGGTTGAAGTGGTTGAAGCACCCCACTGCTTACAAGATATCATGGCTGCAAAAAGGCCATCATCTATTGGTGGATGAACAGTGCGAAGTTGAGTTCCATATTGGTAGATATAAGGATAAGGTTATTTCTGATATAATGTCGATGGATGTATGTCATATACTACTAGGAAGGCCATGACAGTATGATAGGAAAGTAGTGCATGATAGGAAGACAAACTATTATAAGTTTTTCAAAGATGGGATCAAGAACACACTTGTGCCCATCAAGGAAGAAGAGACAACAGAAACAAGCGGGATGAGAGTGTTACTAATAGGTGGAAAATAGTTTTTGAAGCAGATTGAAGATAGTGAAGTGAACTATGCTGTTGTGAGAAGAGCAAAGATGGTGTTGTTACACACAGAGGTGTTAGATTTGCCTGTGGAAATTTAGTAGATGCTGCAGGAATTTAGTAATATAGTAATAGACGAATTACCCGATAAATTTCCTCCCAAGAGAAGTATAAGTCATCATATTGACTTTATACCCAAAGAAAGTCTATCGAATAAAGCAACGTATCGGATGAGCCCCAAAGACAATGAGGAGATCAGAAAACAGGTGCAGGAATTGCTAGATAAAGGGCTGATAAGGGAGAGTTTGAGTCCCTGCACAATTCCAACAGTTCTCGCTCTTAAGAAAGGAGGAGAATGGAAAATGTGCACAGATTCGAGGGCCATAAATAAGATTACCATCAGGTATAGATTTCCACTGCTGAAGATGGATGACATGATGGACTGCATAAGCGTGGCAACATATTTTTCAAAGATTGATTTAAAAAGTGGGTATCATCAGATTCGAATCAGGGAAGGGGATGAGTGCAAGACAACCTTCAAGACCAATGAAGGACTGTATCAGTGGCTGGTAATGCCATTCAGACTGAGTAATGCACCTAGTACCTTTATGCGATTATTGAACGAAATGCTGAAATAATTCATTGGAAAGTTTGTAATAGTGTACCTAGATGATATATTATTTTTCAACAAGATGAGGGAGGAACACTTTCGACATGCTCGAAGCGTGCTGAAAAAATTGCAGCAGAATAAGCTGCTGATAAATCTAAAAAAATGCACTTTTCTACAAAAAGAATTGGTTTATCTAGGCTTCATGATTGCAGAAAATGAGCTGAAGATGGACCAGAGAAGATTGTAGCAATTTCCAACTGGCCATCCCCAAAAAGTTTGTTTTAGGTACATAGTTTTCATGGGCTGGCAAGTTTTTACCATAACTTTATAAGAAATTTCAGCAAAATTTGCACACCTATGTTGGACACTATAAAGAAGGCAAGTCAGAATTTCATTGGATCGAGGCAGCAGAGAGGAATTTTCAGCTATTGAAGAAGAAGATCACAGAAGTATCGATCCTAAGATTGGTAGACTTTAAAAATCTTTTTCAGGTTCGCTATGATGCAAGCGGTACGACCATTGGAGCTATACTTAGCCAAGAAGACAAACCTGTTGCATTTTTCAGTGAGAAGTTGAATGAGAGCAAGCAGAAGTATTCATCCTACAACAAAGAATTCTATGTTATCATCCAAGCACTGAAGCATTGAAGACACTATATGATGGAGAATGAGTTTGTTTTATTTTCGGATAATTTTGCACTGCAATACGTGATGCAACAACATAAGCTAAATCACAAGCATGCAAAGTCGATTGAATATTTGCAGAGTTTCACCTTTATGTTGAAACACATTAGTGGGCATTCCAACAAGGCGGTGGATGCATTGAGCATAAGAGCTTTGCTCCTGCAGGAGAGTACGATACAAGTGTTGGGCTTTGAGCATTTAAAGACTTGTATCAGACTGACATGGATTCCAAAGAGGCTTATGAAGTCTATCAGAATCCTTTGCTGAGAAAAAATAGTCTGTGGTAGGACTATAATTTGCAGGAGAAGCTATTGTTTAGAGGGGGACAGTTATGTATTCTTGATTTCTCAATGAGAGAGAATATAATTCGAGAGAAGCACAGTGGAGGTCTAGCCGAACATTTCGGCATAGACAAAACATTAGAGCAGCTTAGCCATTTTATTATTGGCCAAGAATGTGAAGGGATGTGTAGAGATTTGGAACCAGATGTAAAGTGTGTCAGCTGGCAAAAGGACATAGTTAAAATACGACACTCTACATGCCATTGCCCATTCGAAGTAGCTCGTGGGACTTAGTCAGCTTGGACTTCGTCTTGGGTCTACCAACGACATAGCGAGGTTATGATTCGTGATGGTAGTAGTAGAATGGTTTTCAAAGATGGAACATTTCACCCCTTGCAGAAAAACAAGCGATGCCACCCACATGGCCCACTCTTTCATTACAGATATCGTCAGGCTACACGGTCTACCTAAGTCCATTCTATCTAATAGAGACATGAAGTTTACAGGGAACTTTTGGCGCACCTTGTGGAAGAAGATGGACACACAGTGAAGTTTCAGCTCTGCTTACCACCCTTAGACTGACAGGCAAACAGATGTGGTAAACAGGAGTCTGGGGAACCTGCTACGAATTTTGATCGGTGAAAAGTCACGAATGTGGGATCGAGTACCTGCCTAGGTGGAGTTCGCTTATAACGACTCGCCCAATTGTAGCACAGGTTACAGTCCTTTTTAGAGCTTATATGGCATGCATCCTCGTGGAGTGCATGAGTTACGAGGTCTAGGACAACAAGAAACATGGAGTGCTGATGGGGAATATTTCGTTAAAGAGATGAATGATTTACACGAGCAAGTGAAAGTAAAGTTGCAGGACAAAAATAAAAAATATAAGTATCGAGTAGATTTGAAAGGGAGAGAGGTGCAGTTTAATGTCAGGGATGAAGTCCTCATGCATTTGCACAAGGAGTGTTTTCCTAAAGGCGCATATAACAAGATGAAGTACAAAAAGATAGGCCCCTGCAAAGTTCTCTAGAAATTTTCAGCAAATGCTTATGAATTGCAGCTGCCACCAGGAATAGGCATCTCACCCATCTTTAATGTGGCAGACCTATTTCCATACACTGTTGATCTAGAGGAAGACAGTACCACATGGCCTACACGGGACACACAGGAAGGGAGTGATACTTGGATGAGACAAATGCCTTACGCTCAGCCCCTCGAGATCGAGAGGATCCTTGACACTCAGGTGGCCAAGCGAACTCGGCGGAAAGAATATCTGCAATATCTGGTCAAGTGGAAGAACCGTCCTATTGAGGACAGTTCGTGGCTTAACGCTAAACAGATAGAGTAGGTGGGTTATTCAGTTGAGAAGCTCATGGACCAGAGTCATGAATTTTTCTTACCCCAGGAGCCTGATGCAGGAGCATCCAGCTAAGGGCAGCATGACCGGGTGTTGGTCTCAGCCAAGGAGGACAGGTTCAATGTCTTTTAATTTCATTTACATTTAATGAATAAAACAGTGTCTAGAAACTAGTTTTATTTTATTATTATTAGTTAAGGAATATTAGGAACAATACAGTTAGGATAGTGTCATAGCAGTTACATGGTTTTGTCATTTTCTTAGTCCATCTTATAAAGTTTTGTTCATAAACAAAAGTATAATATTGTAAACCCTACAACGCAAGAAAACCCATCATGATTATCGATTACGTAACTACAAAGATTAACTGCATGGTAACCGAGGACAGTTTGAGTAACTGTTTAAACACAACATAAAATCCAATGTAATATATTTTGGAGGGCTTCAATACATGAGAAGAGAAATACAATACAAGGAGTAATTTCTTTCATCTGAAATATCTGAGTCCATCTGTAACATTTATTTACTTTTTCCCTTAGTCATTGAGTAAGCAAACTAAGAAAATACTGTGCGTTCCTACCTATTACATTTTGTTTCCTTTCTATAGAACATAGAGCGAATAGAGAAATTAAATGAGCATTCCCAGCACGGAGTTTGGCAGCAAACATAAAGGAGTTACATAAATGAAAGCCAACCACAGTACATGTAGTTTGAAAAGGAATGAGAATGCAAATGCTGAGCAATGACCCCAGGACAGAGGTAAATGAAATATAAACAAAATTTCCTATTAATTATTTTTCATTACAAAAAAAATATTTGTATACATTCAACAGTCCTGAGATACCCATTAAAATGGCAAAAATAATATTACGAAACAATAGAACCCTTTGGTCAGCCACCGTCCAAAAGGTGGTTCATAATTACAAATTTCCCATGATACAAATGATGGTTCTTATACAAGATTGAACCGGGTCGCATAACAACAAGGAAAATTGAATGGAGGAGAACTGGGACTCTGCCCAGTAAACTAACAGAGGCCACCTAACAAAAACAAATTGACAACAGTAGTAGAGAACGAGCCTACTGGAGCAAAGCTCGTAGTAGTTTCATCGACCACGCTAGTGAACGAACTCCCACCTGCACAAGCAAGCCAATGGAGTGCTATTAGCCATATGCAAGCAAAGTAAAGACAAGAAGTGACCTAAGAAGGAGAGAACTGAATGCACAGTTATTAAATTAGTTTTACCTGGAGAGTATTCGCGTGGGAGGACTGAAACCCCACTGAGCCACAGCCAATGGTGAAACCCTGAGACCAAGGAGTATACATTATTAGAACCGGAGGAAAACGAAGAGGGTAAGAAAATCATGGAGGAACAACTTACCTTAATAGAATTGCAAAGCTGACGAGACCACCATAACCATGACTTGTAGAACGTAGAATAGCCATCCATTAGTCAGAGGTAATAACCAGAAGAACTATAATGAAAGGAAACCAGTGGAGCAGGGGAAAGCATAGTAACTGAGCAGACAAAAATAGTAGTATCCCTCTTATACAGACAAGGAGAACCTCCATACCGTGCCCAAGTAACCGGGCAACAAAATCATGAGAACCAACGAAGTTGTCATGCCAACAAAGAATAGAAACCATAGCTAGGCTTGTGCAGACCCTGCTGCCAAACCCCATGCAATCGTACCACAAGCCCTCATTACTAGTCCAAACCCTCGGCGTAGCGTAAACATAAGTGCAAAATGAAGAAATGACAAAGGACTCAGGTTTTTGGCATTAACCAAGAGTGGGAAAACAGTAATCGAGGCAAGTACAACCAACATAGCATCATTAAAGTTCGACATAAATTCCATCCAACAAATATCAAGAACAATCTTATGATTAGCGCCTAATTACATGTATTAAACGCAAAATCATTGACTAATCATTCAATCACGGATTAAGGCTTTGTTATATCATTGTTAACATAATAAAGTGGAGTTAAGAGCTGGTCCCATAAATCCATATTGGTGGAATTGCTTTGGATTAAAAGGATGCCAAGCCATCCATATTGATGAAATTGCTTCCGATTAAAACGAGGCCAGTTGGAATGCTAGTATACTTAATCAATAACCTTTATTTTTTGAATTGAGTGGAATTTTGTTCTCCATATAACTTAAATAGGTAACAAATATCCATATGTTTTCCTCCAGAGATATCTTAAACCATGCACATTCATAAGATGTTTTCTTAATTGAAATGATTCCACCATTCATAAGATGGATTTTTAATTGAAAATGATGCCGCTTTGAGTGATGGCATATTTCATGGTCACCCAAGGCTCTTTGATTGGTATTTTGTTCTCCATATAATGTGTTAATGAGATGTGTGTATTTCCGAATTGTGTTCCTAAATGGATAATAATACAATCACCCATATTCTTGATCCAATAACTTTAACATTGAATAAGGAATTTGTTTTAAATGTTTCAACATCTTTTGATGAAGTTTTTATAGTTCAAAGGGAACTAGAATATCTATTGTCATTGAGGTCCACTTTAAATTTTGGTAATTTGTAACAAATTTGTAGATATTAGGATTGGAATAATTTAATAGATTTATAAGCAATATTCTTAATAAATTAGTTTTTGATATGTTTTAAATTTGTCACACTACAATACAAAGGGGGGTTTTAAGACAATATTTAAGACATTTTTTGTGTAAATTGTCTTAACTTGAGACAAAAGGAAACCTATTTATTGTCTTAAATATTGTCTTTAAGAGGGTGTCTCAAATTAAGTCGCCTTAAAATTAAATTGTCTTAAAATATTGTCTCTATAAAGACAATATATAATACAGGCATTTTTGTCTCTCTAGAGAATTTCATTTTTGCCTTTCCAAAGACAATTTCGTTTTTGTCCCTCTAGAGACAATAAAAAATTACATTCAAAGATAATACGACATCACTTTTGTCTCTTTAGAGACAATATAAAATAATGAACCTATAAAAATATCTCACCACTGAAAAAACCAATATTAAAAATATTTAATTAAAAATAAACTACAATATCATTTACTAATTCATGTTAGGACACAGTGGAATCGAACCACCGACCTCTCGCTTATAAAGCAGGTGCTCTTCCATTAAGCTAGCACCCTTTGAAGAATTATCTGAGAGTTATTAAATACTTAAAATAAAAATACATCAAAATTAAAATCAAAACAACAGAAATTATATGAAAATCACTCTCAAAATAAATTTAATAAAAGCACTTTACAAAGCAGTCACAAATAACAATAAATTGAAAATAATACTTTTTAATGAAATAGTTGAAAACACAATAGCTATATTTACATTAAACTTGGTCCCAAAATAATAAAACAATAAAAAACCTTGCAAGACAAATATGCCAATAACTTTGAAAATAATATAGGCATGATGATCCTCTATTTTTGGGGGCTCCTTTTTGGGTAATGGTGAAGAAAAACATCATCAACATCAAAAATCTAACTCAATATGGAAGAGAATAATACCTACTCTTGGTACTAGGTATTTTGCATTGCCATGCCCTTCTTGCTAGCTTTGAATGCCATCCAAGTCTCTTCTTGGATACAATCATCCTACATATTTTCAATGTGAGGAAGGTTTGTCATGATCACAAACACCTTTCACAAATGTTTCCCATAAAGCTAGGAATCCATTTAGTGCCATGTTCTCGCTTTAAATCTACAACCTTCTCCAAAACTATTACAAGTTGACCATGAACTTGCATGTCCTACATAATGTAACTATTGGATAAGTCTGATCAGGTCATCTCTATGGATCTAAGATTGTTTCACAATATCACCTTCCTATTTGTGTTCTCACTCTCCTAGAGGCCCACTAGGGCATAAAAAGTATCCTTTATTGTTTTCTTCTCATATAAAGAGGGATCAATTGATCCTTTACGATTTCCATGATCATCCACTTGGACTTAACTTTGTCCTCGTGTGCATTGCCAACCACTACAGATCTATAGGTGAAGGCACGATATCTGAGATATCAGTCTTTTAATAAGAGCATAACCCTTAGTTTCTATAACAAAAAAATGAGGCACCATCAAGTCTATCCTCGAATCTAAAGCTAGATAACACCATCTTTGAGATCCAATATGCAAACTCCTAGATCTGAAAATTAGTCCTTCAAATAAATATGGAAACCATCTAACTACTGGTCCATCCTTCTGACAATTGTTTTACCACTATAAATGCTGGAGAATTTCAATTAGAAAAAGAGCTATGATACCATGTAAATTTTTCAAGCCTATGTGATTATTATCCTAATGTTCTCACACTCAATAACTGAAAACAAAGTTGATTTAATAGTAGAAAATTAAATTTCTGAGCATTTCATGAATCACACAATAGCTGAAAAAATGAACAGTGGAAGAAATAAAAACACATATATAGAAATTTCTCCTTCAAATCAAATTTTCATTTCTTTGATCAAAGCTTACAATGTGACCTTTGTACCATTCTTTGAAATGGCCATTATAGTAGTAGGATCCTAGTTTCAATAGAAGCCAATGGGATTCATTGATCCTATTTTCAAATTTTATTTATTTGCAGTATCAGAAGTGGAAGTAGTTTTCTATTAGAATATGCATCCTACTGCATAATCTTTATTTATTCATGGATTGAATCATTTCAAGGCGGTCAAATTTCATAAGATTCCTATAGGTGCAAAATAAACACAGATTATCATAATCCATTAAAAATTAATATGAATACATGTCCTGAGAAACTCTGGTGGTGTGTATGCCAAGTTTGTACTATAGCTCTTTCTATCTCTGTTGTTTTTCATCTAGCCAGAACTTGAAAGTCCGGGATCCCCATCCTAAGAAACAAAATAGAAACAAATGATGAATCTCAAATTGAAATACAAAGTAAGTTGGAAGTCAAGAAGTTCTCAAGCACTTTAGGATATTCAATATCATCAATAGCAATGGTCATCCTATGCAGAACTATTGGACAAACTATAGCACCAAAGTTAAAGTGACAAAACAAAATTAATGTTTTTTTAAGGAACAGTCCCATCAATGGGTGCAAATCATTTGCAACAATACAAGTATGTCATCAATTTTAAATAATGTTTGTAGTGACAACGTGGAAAATTAATAGCACCAATAGAATATAATAAATTAAAACTATGAGACCACAATCCAATGAATTGAAACTCTAATAAGGGTGATTTTAATAGCTAAATGAAACTATGATATCATAATATAGTAAATTGAAATTGTGATACATATGAATTTGTGCTATGGTTAGATAAGTGCAGATTTTTAAAGCAGTGACATTGAGTACTTACAAACTCAGGAAAGCTTACTCGAATTTTCTTTGCCGATATATTCAATTTAAATCCAATTAAATATGGGCTAGTTTGTGGGTTTAAAAGTATCACGCCTTCCCTTACCACTAGAGTCTTAGGAAAAAAAACTAAAAAAATATAGATGCTAACTATCATGAATTAAAAAAAGGAAGGTATTTTATTCTAAATTTAGAACACATGCTTTCAACGCTAATACTTATCTTTCTCGGAAGTCTTTATTTATAAGGATACTCTAATAAATATTAACATAGTTGTCACATATTTATATCAATATTTCATGAAATTATAGAGCAGTTTCCATCAAATACATTAATCTACGACCTGTGGCAGTAACATAAACGTTATGACCCACTCGAATGCTGTTTTCCTATCCATTGGCAATAACATAAACTCTTGGGAACATCACCTAACAACCCACTAGACTTTAGTTCTTATCTCCGTTTCAGTTGTCTGCCAGCTTTCATCAGGAATCTTCATGCATGCTTTCGACTTGTTTTTGTTCTTATGTTCCCATGTTTTGACATTCCTGTGACCTCTTTCATTCTTGTGATTTTATGTTACAACATTTCTGTGACCTCCTTTCCTACCACATCTACAGAAGTTTTATGTAGTTATCTAGTTTTGAGAGGGAGTTGAAGCAACTGGTGTTTATAATCTCGAATCCATAATTTTTTGCAAGGGAGTTGGAGCAACTGGTGCGTATAATGTTGAATCAAGCAATTTAGATACCAGCGAAAAGGATTCTTTGTAAGGGATGGGTGGCAGGGGATGAATTTCATCCTTCCTGTCAAGATGTATCAGATGCACACTTGGGTTGCATGCGAAGACTATGCATGTCCATAAGGTGGTAAGGTTGGATTATTTTGAATTTAAAAATAACTAAACTAGAATTTGCACTGGATGTTTCAAAGGAAATGTCATAAGGCTTAAATTGAGGAACAATCGAGAGTTATAGCATAAATTGAAGAATAGTCGCGACATGGGAATGGGAAAATCTAAATAAGATGCAGAATGGGAAAATCTAAATAAGATGCAGAGATGGTTAAGTGGGAATGGGAAAATCTAAATAAGATGTAAAGATGGTTAACATTTTGAGAACAAGCAGTGTGCTTAGGCTAACACATATAAGGTAGTGTAAGGAGCATTTTCCCTTAAGTAAACCCTCTTGCACGCAACATAGTTACAACAAAAGCCTGGCCAATGCCTAATAAGGCTACTCCACTGACAGACATCCCCTGGTTTATGTCTACCAGGCCCAAGGTTCCCCCTCAGGTAATGGTTGACCTACCCTGTTAATTTTACAGAGTTGTACACACCAAAAGTAGTTTTACCTCATACTCCAGGAGGTATAGTACTACGAAATCTACAAAGAAGCTTTATCTAGGAATGAATATTTCTAATGATTTTGCTAATTAATGGTTACCATTTTTGAGTGGGTTCTCCATAGTTCGTGTCACATTTAGATGAGTAATAAGTGCCTCTGTAATCACATACATTAGAGCAGGCATCAATGGGAGCCTTCAATGAAACAAAATAGCGCCCAATATGATTTCCATTTACCCATGCTTTCCCTTTTCTCATGGTACTTAGGTCCAAAGCCACTAAATTGGTGCCTTCAGGTGCGTTAAACTCAGTCTACATGGTCCCATCAAGAAAAAGATCAGCAAAGCTCTGGCCGTCACTATAACTAGGACAGATCAATCTATGCTAGTATGGGCATAGTGGTTGGAATGACCTTGTCATGCAAATAGCCCAAGTCCAAACTTTAACTGATGTAAAGCCTTTGTGTGTGACTGAAGGTGTTTGATATCCCCTATCTATTCTACAAAGTCCAAATAGAAGAAGAGTTTCATATCTGCAGATGAATCAGAGACACTGATTACCTTGTACTAGATGAGAGCAGTTTGTTTAGGAGGGTTTACTCCTGAAATCCATTCGACTTTCTTTGCTCCAGTGTCTGAATATAGTTGTAAGTATTCACCCTTCAGACCTATCTGTGATTAAAAGGAAAATTGATAGTCTTCAATGTTAGAAGGGGAATTTTGATCGAGTATGCACACATGGAAAAACTTGATTAGAATACCGACCAGAGAGCAATCATTCCTAGCTATACTAACTTGCTGGGATTATTACTCATGAAAATCAAGTTAGAAATGGGTAGAAAACAAATGGATAGCATGACCTAGTTTAGCAGTAAATACCTGGTAATACCACGTTTGGGAGCTCAAATCCATTGGACCATTTCTAAGTCCCAGCAATTTCACAGGACCATTTATTCCCATCGGCCATGTATCAAAGAAAGCTCTGATGTTCTATTCACCCAAAAAAAATCAATTCCCATTAGTTCATAACGAAAGCAGTTGATTGAGATAGCCTCAGTAATAGATAAATTTTTAAGTCCCTGCTCATTTAAAAGCAATAAACTCTGCTTTCAATATTTATATCCTCTAACCATTCAGGTATGGAATTGAACCTGCAATCCAACTGTCATGCTTAGTAGGGAAATATGATTCTCTCTAGCCTGCAGTGCAATCGGCTTCTCAAACGTAAACCCCCATTTCAAATAATCTCCAGTCTGAGATCCTATAAAATATCATCATCGTGTTGATAATCTTTTTCTGAATTTAAACAACCCATCCATCAATCCAATCCTATATCAAATTATTCAGTTTCACATATAACAGAAATTTAAGAAATTAACTTTCCTGGTGTGCCAAATCAACCAACAGTAGGGAATTTCTCTAGAAATTACATAGAAAAGTTAAACATTTTACTCACCTGCGAAATTTCCATTGACAAACACATGAAGTGTATGTCCTCGACTATCCACATGCAAGACTGTTTGGCTTCCACTCTTTAAAAATGGTTCATCTTCATGGATTGCACATTAATCCCATTTTTGGGAAGTCTATATTCATATCAAGAAGGTTTGACATTTGATGAGGATGACATAGAAACCCAAGAATAGGCTATATACCTGGTTAGATTGTTGTTAAAAGGAATATAAACTGACTTTCATGAATGGAAGGTATTATCAGAATCAAATAACATTTGACTTATCAAAGCTAATTTGATTAAATACAAAGGTCATGATGCACCTAACCACCTTCAACGGTGTCATAATCATTCTAAACAAGGAAGGATTTGAGGTATAGTGCAATCTGAAACTTCAGGAATTTTTTCCCTCCAATATGTTTCTTTTATGTTGGTTTTTGAACTTGGGACTCTGTGGAGATGTTAAGCTTTGTGTATACACTTTTATGTCTTCAACTGTGTCATTGATCATTTTTGCAGGCTTCCATATATAAAATTATCTAAAGCGAGTGCTATATTTTTACATATTTATTTGACAATATGCCTAGCAGCTGTGTTGATCAATATTTGCAAACTCCCTCAACTGCCAAAGACTTGAGATTGTTAGCACAGGAGATTCCAAACAAATCTTCGGAAACAGAGATGGAACATGTCTCCTTCCCAAGGCATGCCTGCACAAAAAATAATTATGTTAGTAGACCTTCAGTTATCTCCCTCAATCAAAATAGTGTATTAAAGAATTGCATACCTTTTCTATAATGGAAGTTGAATTCACTGCATGGCAAGAGCCCTTGATGAAATTTGTGCAGGACCCACTTGGATTTCCAAAGCTTGCAAATCTTATGGATGATATGCATTGACCTGAAGAACATTGGAGACAAAGCTCTGGCAATGTCAATGAGCTAACAGTAGGATGAGCTTGAGACACATGGGCACAGACAATGTCAATGTATCTTGTCCCAAATGAAATTCCAGAAGGATCACCGCCTACTTCCTCGAGCAGAACTAATACATTCTTTGTTGGGTGTAGCCATGAGCGAGGAACATGGTACCTGATTGAGGTAGTTATTATGTTTAGTATCAATATGATTTTTTTTTTTTTGGAGCAGGTAAAAATTCACTGAAACTATCAAAGGAGAATGAGCAGCTTGCTTAGGCTAGCACAGATAAGGCAGTGTAAGGAGCATTTTCCCTTAAGTAAACCCTCTTGCATGCAACATAGTTACAAAAAAAGCCTGGCTGATGCCTAATAAGGCCAAGCTAGTGACATAAATCCCTTGTTTTACGTCTATTAGGCCCAAGGTTTCCCCTCAGGTAACCATTGACCTACCCTATTAATCAGCTGTGTTGATCAATATTTGCAAACTCTCTCAACTGCCAAAGACTTGAGATTGTCAGCACAAGAGATTCCAAACAAATCTTTGGAAACAGAGATGGAACATGTCTCCTTCCCAAGGCATGCTTGCACAAAAAAAAATTATGTTAGTAGACCTTCAGTTATCTCCCTCAATCAAAATAGTGTATTAAAGAATTGCATACCTTTTCTACAATGGAAGTTGAATTCACTGCATGGCAAGAGCCCTTGATGAAATTTGTGCAGGACCCACTTGGATTTTTGAAGCTTGCAAAGCTTATGGATGATATGTGTTGCCCTGAAGAACATTGGAGACGAAGCTCTAGCAATGTCAATGAGCTGACAATAGGATGAGCTTGAGACACATGGGCGTAGACAGTGTCAACGTATCTTGTCCCGAATGAAATTCTAGAAGGATCACCACCTACTTCCTCAAGGAGAACTAATACATTCTTTGTTGGGTGCAGCCATGAGCGAGGAACATGGTACCTAATTGAGGTAGTTATTCTGTTTAGTATCAATATGATTGCTTTTTTTTGGAGCAGGTAAAAATTCGCTGAAACTATCAAAGGAGAATGAGCAACTTTCTTAGGCTAGCACAGATAAGGCAGTGTAAGGAGAATTTTCCCTTAAGTAAACCCTCTTGCACACAACATAGTTACAACAAACGCCTGGCCAATGCCTCATAAGGCTACTCCAAAGTTTCAAACTGTAGAAGTAAACTGGAGTGATATGAGGAAAAACCATGAAGAGAAACCACAAAACCCTGGAGAAGTTGCAGAGCAACATTTCGTGGTAGCAGAGGACGAGAATGATGGTTTGGCTTACCAAATAGGGGGAGACATCATCTGGAAGTAGTGTCGAGCAAGAAGTAGTGTGCAGCATAGTTCCAAGCAAGAAGTAGTGTGAGAAAGGGCAGTCGACCTGCTACTTAGCAGAGGTCATGAGACTTATTGTAACTAATTTTATATCGGTAGAAACAATTAGAGGGTTGAAACTATTTTAATCGTCTAACACTTAAATTAAGGTCCCGTGAATGTACACATACCTTCAGAGGGGAGTTGACTTCAAAGGGGAACGCCTTACGGCATAATTAAAAAACAATAAATTAAATTAAATTGAATTGAATTGAATTAAATTAAAAGAAAAGGAATAGAAAAACTTGTCACACTTACCTAATAGGCATGTAGGCGTCTGAGTTATTGAAAAGAACCCACATTAATCTTCCTAAGTTTTAATATTTTGCTTCTAATCTTCCACCCAGTCAAGCCACCATATCCTTCACAAGTTACAATTATCACGTAAAGCCAATAGAATCCTCAGAAGTTCCAATGGCTTGAAGTGTTGATCTCTGGTGCTTTATAAGTCATAGTCACTATAGTTAGAGATAATACTCCAGGGCAAGAATATTCGATATAGGTCAGATCAAAGTGTTGATCTCTAGTGCTCTATAAGTCACAGTGCTCTGTAAGTGTATACTCCAGGACAAGAATATTTGATACACGTTGTGCTAGGACCACTAGTTTTATTTGATACAGGTTGTGTTATACTCTTTGAGTGGGCCTTAAAAATAAGAGGGGTAGTGTATGTATGCCTTCATAGACTTAGCAATAAAATTACTTGGTGGAAGTGGGTCCCTTGTCCCGAAAACAAGGGGTTTTATACACCAATTTGGTGTCTTGCTTGGGTCCTTTATCCCACAAACAGGGGATCTCATATACCAATTTGGTGTCTAGCTTGGCCCTAACCTTAAAATTACTTGTCCCACAAACAAGGGGTCTCATACAAAAACTTGATGTCTGACTTGGGTCACATGTCCCACAAACAAGGTGGTCTCATATATCAATTTGGTGTCTGGCTTGGGGGTGACCTTAAAATTAGAAAATAATAATAATAATTAATTTCTGAAGAGGGATATGAACAATGATTCGATATGAAAAAGATGCCTAACATTGTTTTTTCTTTTCCTTATTCAGGTTGTCGGAAGATCACTGGTTCCATTAATTTCATGGTGGACATGGACAATGATTTGATATAATAAAGTGCCAACCTTGTGGTAATTCCTTTATTCCCTATACTTTATGAAATATGTGAATTGCAGGGCTGGCATGCTACCTACGTTGACGAAGATGTCAACGTGGTGTTGAGTAAGAAGCTTCACCATACTTGTTTTCCTTAATTAGGTACTGTGCAAACCATGATCATAGACTGTATTTGTTCACGCTCAACGGAAGCCTGCAAGAGCATCTCTACTCTGATGGTGAGAAGCCACCTTTCCCAACTGCTGTTTCACACACAGATCTTACTTTTGATGCAGGTATAGAGGCTTTTGTTACACTGTATCACTGACTTGCCAAAAGTTCTCTAGAGGACGAATACTGTGGGTTTCCTAGCTAAGAAGTTTCGTAAGATTCACTACCATAATCCTCGACCATGCTTCTTAAAGGTCATAAATCATGGTAACTGCAGGGACGACTTTGGATTATTCTCTGAATAATGCTTTCATGATTTTGGAGACCGTGTGAAGTACTGGGTAACTGTAAACGAACCATTGATCTTCTCATATTTTTCTTACGATTTAGGTCTTCATGCACCAGGCCGTTTTGCAAGTCGATTTGGAAACTGTAGTGCGTGAAATTCAACAACGAAGCCTTATGTTGTAGCCCATAATATCCTTCTTGCACATAGTACCACTTTAAGAATATATAGGTATAAGTAGCAGGTTAGATTACGACCTTTTAAAAATCTTGCACCGGAATATAATCTGAAGATATACATCTCTTGAATTAATTTTAAATTGTCAGGTATGGAAATTTCTTCCGAATTAAGGCAACTGTTATGATAGAAGTCACAGATTTATGCGTATTGACCAAATTTTTATAGATTCAATTATGTAGCGGCTAATAATTTCAACTCAACCATCCCAATGGAAAGGAGTAAATCTATGTGCTCTATATTTAGAGTAGTAGTACAAATATAAAATCATTTCAAAATGTGGGCTAATGTTGTATCAAAAGACAGTGGATTTTTTCGCTTAACCTTAATTTTAAAAAGTTCATATATAATTTTATCTTCAGAAATAAATGTGCATATATATAGCCACTAATAATTTTCCCTTGAGAAAGGAGACTTAGGTCATTGCAATTCTAGAATCCAATTTATCTATGGTTAACAATTAAGGAGAAACATCAAGGAGGATACAAATATTAAGACAAATTTTAAATCAATATTATTTTATCCCTTGAGAAAGGACATTTAGGTCATTGCAATTCTAGAATCCAATTTATCTATGGTTAACGATTAAGGAGAACATCAAGGAGGATACAAATATGAACTGAAATTTTAAATCAATATTAGTTTAGTTTTTTGGGACTAATTTATAATGCTATGTTAAAATAGGAAAATGACTTATTTGAGCTTGAATATCCCTCACAACTCAATTTGATTTTGAGTTTTCAATCAAATAGTGGAGGTTGAAATGGAGCATGAGTTAAAGAAGCTTGAATAATATGTAAATTCCGCACCCAAAAGAGTTTAAGTTTACTCATTTTACTTGGAGCCGTGTTATCAGATTAAAGTGCCAACAAATATAGTTTATGTATTACACCTTTTTAAAACCATTTGCAAGATATTACCCTTTAGAAACGGTGGTCTAAAATATGAAGAATATTTACACATTCTTTAAGAAGGAGATACAATACTAAGTACTAAAAAATAAAGTAGATTTTACCAAGGCTAATCCTCGCTCACTCTTCTCAAATCAAGTGGATTTTACCCGCTAGAATTTTACCCATGCTTACTTGTCCTTTTTTTCTTTTCATTTTACTAGTTTGTTTGTCTCAATTAGTATCTTGCACCTCAGTTTGTATGCCTCTTCACAATCTATTGTATTGTATGTTTCTTCGGGTTCCATTGTATGTTTGTGTTATAATCAGCTAACCTTTTTTCTTGCAAATTTACCTTATTACTTCAATTTAAAGACATACGAAAAAGTTAAATGGACTTGAACTTCCTGTATTATATCTCACTTCTTGTATCCTCTTTTGCTTTCTGCATCTTGATTTTTCTTTTTCTCCCACTTCTTGTCTTCTCTTTTCCTTTCTACAATTATATATCATTTCTGGTCTACTATTTTGCTTTCTCTAAAAGAAAATGCAAAGGAACTGAAACTTATAGTAAAAAATGTGGTGAAAATTGTGCTTGATGAGAAATTGTATCTCTTCAATTCTAAAGTACTTAAAGAGAAAATTGTTTTTAGATAAAAAGTTTATGAAAGAAGTTCATATATGGAACTATAATTCTAAAAACAATATGGTCTTAATTTATGTCATTTCATAGTGTAGGTTATAGGAGAAGTGGAAAAATCTTACCCATCTACAATGCCCTAATTTCACTTAGTATAGTCAGAAGTGATGGCTTTTATGCTTCTATGCATGCAACAAATTAGTGTTTTCTTGTTTTTGAGCTAATGAAACCCTCCTCATGCGTCGAGTTAGAAAAAAGGAACCAAACTATGCTTCTTCAGGGCTTTAGACAAGGCTTTGTTTCTTCCTTTTCTTTTTACTCTTGCTTCCTTTAGATTTGGTAGTGTATGTTTTGACAAATTCACTCCAAAACATAAAATGATATCAATTTATTCCTACCTTTGTAAGATGGTATATAATTAACATTTTTATCAGTCCTATATGAAAAAAATAATTAAGGAGGTATCTTTGGTTTCTCCCTAAGCTTGGTAGACATCTTACTTAAGTTCTTTAATAGAAAATGCGACATATTCATTTTGACTTGACTAGGAAAATGTGAAACAAATTTCAAATGATGCATACAAACCCTATCATACCTTCCTGGGCAAGTGCAGTGTATTCAAATATAGAAGATTAACACATCATGATTAACATAGAAAGGAATCATTCACTAAGAAACATACTGAAGCTAGCCAACACGAGAATCTTTTAAACAAATATTCATGTACTTTTGCTTGAAAATCTTTCATTAACATCAAGAGATTACCAAAAAAACACAAAGATTCACTTAAAGTCCAACCCTCAATCTTTCTTCTACATCTTATTCTATAGAAAAATTATACAATCTTTAGATCCATAATATCCAAAAAAGAATGATTTATAAGGTATTAAAATATACATATATGTAATATATAGTCTAAATCTAATTAGATAAATAAAGAAAATAGAATCTTCTCGTCCCTAACTTTGAACTTGGATAGATAGTTGTATAACTGTTGAAAGAGTGCATTTGGAACTGCTTCTGATATTCGAGAGATAATTATGGAAATGATCAAATTACGAATTGCCAGCTGATATTTTGGAGGGAAACTTTGATCTGGAGTCTTAATCTGAGGACCACATGAAATTTCAGTTAATTTTTTTAGGAATAGGATCCTTAAATTTGACTCTTATGAAGAACACTTGTATATATGAAGATAGGTCCTTTATTACCTCACCGTAAAACTAAATCCCATTTTCTTCTGACCAAAATGGAAATATTTCTTATCTCGTGGAGAAAACGGAGGGTTCTTCTCTTATCTTGGGCTCATACCATCTTTTTAAAAACGTCTAGCTACACAAGGAAGTTGCCTCACTGCAAAAAATTTAGGGTGATGATGCCAATTTATCACGCTATTAAAACCAATTTTGAGCACTATCATTTAATTTAACAACACTCTTTCATCTCCCTCTACTTCAAAATATACTCTGTTTGTATAAAAACATTGATGTTTTTGGATTCACCCCACTTTTCTCTCTTTCTTTTATTTTCCTTAGTAGCTTTAGATTTTGCTATTACTCCCTAGAAAATGCTCTATTTCGTACACCTACATTGTCCTTACATCCTCTTCTTCTTAGAAATGTTTGCTGGTGCATCATCTTATGTGTAAAAGACAAGGTCTTTAAAAGTCTTATCCTCATCTATATTGATGACCTCCTTCAGGGTAGGATCTAGTCGCAATTTCACACTCAATATTAGTTTGTTAGTTTCTCTGATATGGGGCTTCTTGGTTCCAAACACAACAACATGTGTGATTTTCTTCCCTTTTCTTCTTTATGAAGACTTGTGTGATTTCACCTCAGCTTTCGGGTTCTTTTCCTAGCTACAATTATTCTACTACTTCGAGATTGAAGTGTCTAAACCTTCAGTAGAACTTTTAAACTACTGAAATGTCAATATCCAAAAACTATCTCCAATAGAACTAATATAACATGAAACAACCATACAAACTAGAAATGCCTAGGTCAGGCATGCCCTTCATTGTTTCCATGATTCACCTCTTGCAAATCTAACAAAAGCTATCGAAATGTATTGTTGACAGAAATGGATGGACTGTCACTGAGACAGTATAGGGATTGAACTATGATGGTATATGCACTGTATATTACCAGTTATAGGTACTGTTCCTGTTGATATATAAAAACAAACATTTTTTTCTTACTAAAAAAACAAAGGGATGAATATTAAAACCTAAACACACCAAGGTCATGTGTAGAACACATGGCATGACAATGAGAAATAGAATAAGAAATATGTTGATTTCATCAAATAAATGAGTTTCGGTAGAAGCATCTTGATTGTCTTCTACGCTACACACATTCATTAATTGATTGCCTTCATGGTCTTCGTCTTCGTCTTCCATCACCAGAGTTATGGCTTTGAGCTTTTCATGGTCATCCTCTTCTTTATATGGGCTTGATTCTTCATTCTATAGCCTTTCTTACTTGGAGGAAGCCAAGTCATCTAATGAACTCCTACCACACTTGCCCATTGTTCGGCTCGGCTTAGCTATGGAGGATAGATCCTGGGATCTGTATGGAAAGTCAGAGCACAAAGTGGAAACCCTTGAACTAGTGAGGGTTTTAAAATTTGACAAACAAATAAAACTATGTTTTGGTAGCTTTTGCTATCATTCGAGTGAGGCAGTGAGGAGTAGATTTGAGTAAAATGGTGAAATGTTTTTGTGACCCCTTTTGTTGATTTTTTTTTAATTTTCTATCCTTCTCACCCTGGATTGGGAATTTTTCCTTCCTATTGCAATATTATTTTCACTTTCTTGCGGAATTTAAGAGAGCGGGAATAGTTCCCACCAAGGTTTGCAAGTTCCCGCCCTTTGTTTCTAGGACTTCCTCACACTTGGGTTGGGTGAGTAGAGCCTCTTGAGTCCTTGTTGGTCCACTTTGGTAGAGAGATGGTTTTAATGTACGTGCATGTGATTATTTTAATGGATGGTTTTATAAGATCAATTTAAGAGAATATCTACGAAATGGAGAGGGTCATGACATCAATACAAGGATTTCGATGGGGTTGAGGGGTAGGGTGGGGTGGTCAAAGTAGTAGTAGATTGTAATCAAGAGTACCACATATTACTTTAGAAAATCTTGATTACAAATATGTATATTTTATGGTGTAAATTTAACAATGTTTAGAAACTCTTTTGTAAGGCATGAAAATGGTTAAGTTTGGCATGCTTTTTAGAGATATGCATGTGTACGTGATGGTGGAGTAAATAAATTATGTTAGGGGGATGAGGTTGAACCCCAACAAACACAAGAGAGGATATACATTTAGGAAGGTTGGTGGTGTGGGTCAATGACCATTGGGCTATTTAACTTGCTTTGACATACATTTGTCTTCTGGATTTAAATGTTTTCGATGAACACAAGAAAGTGGTGGTTATTTTATTTGGGACATTGCAATGTGGTAGAAACGTGTCAAAAGTTATGGAAGCACCCCTTGGCTCAACAATCACAACTAAATAAAATTTATTCTATTAAAGTCACTTGAGACTTATACATAGCCCCATGTTCAATAAGAAACCCCCTTAAGAAGGCAATTCAGTCCATGAAGGGTGAACATGTCACATGGCATAGTTGAACACATCTGGGGGAATAATAACACACTATACTCATGTCCACTATCTCTACTTCCCACCCCCTCCTCCAGGAATGGGACCAAATAATCTTGCCTCTATCACTTCTGATGACTAATTATGGTAAATTGTGTCTTGTTAGTGCTTTTTATTTTTTGGCATGTAAGGCCTATATGGCTATCAGACTCCCAATTGGGTATTTTTCTTTTTGTCTATACCATGGTAATAGAATTGATCAACAAACCTGGTGAGGGTGAGGCAACATTTATTTTGATGCCTGTCTACATACTTTTTGGTTAATGAAAAATCTTTGACTTACAAAAAAAATAACACAATGTACTCACACACAATACAATAAGCAAGCCCCCATCGATGTTATGCACTACTTTAAATGGGTTTAGTAGCCTTCGATGGATCCAACAATCATAGTTTAATGTATGTGATGTTAACTAATTTAATGAACAAAACATGCCTTTGAAAATGGTAACTAGACGTACACTCCATTTACTGCATTAAACAATCAAGTGAGGCGTTAATCATTATAACAAAACATACAAGTCGATCAAGTTAACCAACCTAACACACCTTTAATAGTGATAACAAAAATTTACATGTTACTAATCAAGTGACCAATGTGTGCAATTGAAAATAAATGTTATCGATGGGGTTGACGTATATAACATACCTCCCAAAATTGTAGTCAAACATGCATGTTGATCTGGTTAATCTCCTAGATAATGCTAATAAAAAATACATGTTAATATCTAACTTAACATGTCACTAACAGTGACAATGGAATGTGCACATCAATGACTAAGCTAATTGACCTAATATGTTGTTCATTGAGATGATTAACACATACTCACTAAGCTGACCATGTTGACAAACCATTGGTTTTTTCATTGAACTGGCATGCCTTTAATAGAAACAACTAAATGTACATGATGTTAAACCCATAAACCATCATGAAATTCCTTTAACAGTAGTAACAAAGTCTGCATGTCCTAGATTGGGAAAACAAAACTAATATACCTATGATAATCATAATTGACCATACATGTTTGTTGTGATCAACCCTTCAATTTTTCCCTTACTTCTATACAAAATTATGCATGTCATGCAACTCTCAAAGTAACTTTGATACATATACAAATTAAGTCTGTATTTACTTGTTCGATTTGTGTTAAAGTGTTTCCTCTTTAAAGGTCACAGGTTTGGATCCAAAGGAAATTAAGGTGTCTACACCTCCATAGATTAAATAGTTAAAGCACTGAATGAAGGGCATCCCTTGTCTCACAGACAAGGGAGTCTCATATGTCATCTTGGCAACTCCCTGCATTATAACTTAATATTAAATACTATTATAATTTTTTCTATAAATATGAATGCTTCTAATATTTAGTATATTGTTAAGGAGATTACCCCTTGACTAATTAGTGAAGTATTTAATATTGGATGAGAGATTTGTAAGGCTGAAATTTTGGCTACCTCGGGTTAAATTTGGTGTTTGTATTATGTCAATGCAAAATTAGATTTCACACCTCTCCAGGAATCAATCAAAATCATTTACACAAACCAATCAAAGGCATTCAATAGATGGTTAAAACAATGGTTGCAGGGAGTTCATTGTCACATCCATCCAATGGTTTCCAAACTATAGAAACAAGGGCATGCGTTTGATTTATGGGCTAATGTTTGAAAGATTGCTACAAGGAGAGTTGTTGGAGGGAGTCCTTCTTATGGGATGGCCCTACACTCTTCCTTTATTTCTTAAAGTATTCTTGAAATAAGTGATTATAGATATATGATACATATAATATGAAAACAACCCACAACACAACAATATTCAACATTTGCATGAGACGTAACTTAATTTATTTTCAATATCTTTTTTCTTCAAGAAAGACAAGATATTCTACCATGATGCAATACAAGCATTCACCAACATTGGGCACCAAAAAAAAGACTTGGACCACGGATATTATGTACGATGACAATCGTACACTATAAACTATGATTATTAGCCACTCTAACACCCCTCATTTATGGTCACTCATTGAACAAGCTCTGAAATTTGAGATCACTAGACATGGTTAACATGCTTTGGTTAAGAAAATTTAGTATGGTGTGAGGGTTTTTCCTACAATGCAAGCTTTCCAACACCCTTTACAACAACATTTCTTCACGAAAGGCATTTTACATTGATTCGTAATTTTGCCTTTGTATATGAGAAAGAAACTAAATGTTACTTCTCCCTTATCGAAGATAACGCTCTTGATTACAAATTGAACAATGTATCATGACATTTCCTTTCTCTCTTTGTGTGAACTTGCTCAATTAGCATCTAGATACCTTGTGAGATAGAACTCAATGTAGGTATTGTATTTGGTATTTTATCAATTATTCATTATTTATATCTTAATATTGTGTTAATGGCCTTCCAATCCATGGTCAGTCTTGAATTAAAATTTTGACATCAAAAATCCCAATTTTGCAATTTTGGCAACCAGAGGCATAGTGAAAGGACGATGTGTATCTATCATGGTGGACAGTGGGGCAACGCAAAATTTTATTGATGCACAATCGGTGGAGTGTAGAGGCATTCAAATATTGATATATAGCATGAGGAGAGTGGGCGAGATAGGATGCCCATGCTTCACCTGAATTGTCTTCTTGAGTGATGGTTTGATATGTTGAGGATATGGTTGATGGGACAAATGTTGAGGATATGGTTGATGGTTCGATATTGAAGTCAAAATCCTTCCTTAACACTTTAGCCAAAGAGGTGTCTCCTCAAGTATCTCCAATAATATACTATGAAGAGTCATAACATTTAACATAGAATTATGGCCCACCATGATGAGTTAATAATTAATTGAAATAACACTAGACCCCAATTTAGGGATTGGGTGGATCATATGGTGGGACTATGCTAGTGGGAACCCTACATAAATGACTTGAAAACCTCTTGATTTTGTACCTTGATGGCATTCATCTCCCAAATTTCTTGTTGGATACATAAGTCCTAGAAAACATGACAAGGATGATGAGAGGGAGTTGACAAGGACATTAAGTTGTCCTAGAACATCATAAAGTGTGTCCACGTGGACAAACATGGAATGGGAATTAAGGTCATAAAGTAGAGTAGAGTGTTAGAGAAATAGGGTGCATCAAAATATTTTTGGAGTGTCCCAAAGGGCAATATACAATTCTTGTCTCCTCTAAAACACAATATACATTTATTGTGGTGATAGTAACCACAATATTCTTAGAACTAGTTGTATAGTGTTTGGTCATGAATGAATATGTGGAAAAACAATCTAAAGCTTTCGACTCAATAACATAAAATAGATCATGGGGTTGAATCAAAATTTCAAGGGACATGTCAAGGTTCTCTGGTAAAATGGGGTTAGCAGCCAAAGGCTACCTTCCAAATAATTTAAGGAGAGTAGGGAATATTTAGAGGAAGCCAACTCAAGAAACCATAAGAAAGAAAATGGGGAAAGTATCTAATAAATATGGTTAGAGTATGCACCAAAATCCCCATCCTTGAATGAAATGGTAGTTTACACATGGCTCATGAGAGGATATGGGATGGAGGGTAGACTGGCATGGTCAGAAAATGAGAGAAGGGTTTTATCTACTAAAGGTATATGGGATGGAGGTTATCTCTAAGTTCAGGGAGGCTTTTAGCTTGTTAGAAAAGGATGGAGGTGAATGTATCACAAAAAAGGATCTTGAGATGGTAATGCATTCTTTGGGTCGAAACCCCAATGTATATTGGAAGTGGTCCAAATGTTTTATATTCAATAATCTAGTCCTGAATACAATGAACCACAAAAGAGCAGCTCTAATATGCATATAAATGCAACATATTAAATACACCATTCCAAATTGATTTTACTAAGGAGAACAAAGAAGTAAATGAGTTTTGTCATCCATCGCCTCCATACAGAGCAAACAACAACTAGGCCCACTCTGTCCTTTACGACACAAATTGTCCCATGCCAAGATGAAGCCATCAAGATACATTTAATGATATTATTAGGCAAAGTGAAACTATGAAGCTAATATACAGAGATGCTTTGAAGGACTGCTCGAACTAGAGTCAACTTGCCTCTTAGGGAGAGCCACCTGTGTGGATATGATAAAAGTTTACAATGGATTTTCTCTATAAGTCAGCTCCAGTCCTTAATTACATAACAACTAGGTTGGAGCATAAATCTAAGATATTTAAAATCTGCATCCAATGCAGTGCAGATAACACCCAAAATATGATAAATCTCTAGTACCAATGCATCATCTGGTTAAGAATAAATCATATGAGATTTAATATTATTCATAAGGAGTCCAGATCCAAATCAAAAGAGGTCAATCTACCAAATATTAACACATCATCGACAAAAATAAGAGTAACTATGACTTGTATAACTACACACCTGCAACCAAAATTACATTTAATCCATCTACCTCAACACTTGCAGCCAAAATTACCGACCTTGTGAATTTTGTGACTAATTCTTCCACAATCCAATCTTTTATCGTCAACGTTTTCTTCTTGCAAAAGTTTTCATAGATATTTTGAAGTAGGAATATTGTCTACTAATGAATATTCTATAATATGCCTCCACCATCCTTGTAGAAATAATGGTGTAGAGTTGCAACTACTGATGAAGTTTTAATCAAAATCAAAAGATACAAACCTACTCTACTATTCTGCGAAAGTTAATTCACAATTTAGAACAAAAATTTCATACATGCAATAAGAAATAACACACATGCACACATAACTCTTCCTGGGGAAAGAAATATGCTAAAAACCCCAATGTCTACTTGCATTAATATGTTGAATAGAAATGTATTACAATTTCTTTGCTCAACTGAGCACAACCTACAAGTGAAAAACCTATCTCCCTGCTCACTCAGAAGCTCTGACCTAGACTTAGTAAATTTCTACCTTTTCTTGAGCCCATATTTCCTTGCGCAACTCCTTGAGAAATTAGGCCCCTATTATTTAGGAATTTTTAAAAAATGGATTGTGCAATTCCCAAGGTTGATCATCTAACTGCGTGCAACACCTGTACACTCAAGACTAGTCTACAATTGATGTTACACTGACTTGGAATCTCCACCATAGCAAGGGAACTCGAATTATCCATGCACTAGTTATTTTGGGTTGATTGATCAATTAACTAGATGGTCATTGAGTTTGAATTAAGTCCCACCGCACAACTGGCCTTCCACTAGTTGCTCAAGCAGTTGGAACTAGCTTAACTGAAAACAACTTGAGATAACTAACTTTCATTGTTACAAATTAGCAATCATACGTGCTTAATTGAAATCTAACTCCAACTCAAATTTACTAAGTAAACAGGGTGAAACAAGCCATGTCATGCAATTTAACTACATCCAAGCCATATGTTAATGTGGAAATGAAAATTTTCTCAGTTTAATCAAGGGAAAATCAAATTGAGAATTTCTTGCTGCATTTTTCAACAATCCCTCTCTGCAAGAAACAGATTATCAACCACAGCTATGCTGCATCTATGGAATTGAAACTTCCCTCTTGAGCAAGCTTTTGTCAAAATGTCAACATCTTACTCCTTTGTCAGAATGGACTGTAGCAACACCATCTACCTCTAGAAATAGTCTTGTAAATGATGATACTGGATATCTGTATGCTTGGATCGATCGTGAAGTACAAGATTTTCAGAGAGATTGATGCAACTCTAATTATCACAATTGGATCCATCATCTCACCAAATAGTCCAACAAGTATATTTCTCATGCATATTGCTTCACGTGTGGCTTGACTTGCAGCCCTGTATTATGCTTTTGTCTAGGTGAGAACCACAGATATTTTATTCCTGTCGTACCAAGAAACAATTGCGGACTCAAGACTAAAAATTCCACTTGATGTACTCTTTCGGTCTAATGTACTTCATGCCCAATCTGCATTTGTGAATTCGTACAACTTCACTCCCTCTGCCCATCTATACCATAGTCCAATCTGGGTAGTGCCTCTGAGGTACTACCAAACATGCTTAGTTTCCTTCCAAAATAGTTCTGTTGACATAACTATAGCTTGGCTTAGCTAGTTGACTGCACAACACATAGCTGGTGATGTGTTAGATACATGAGTGGACCCACTAGTTGTCGATAAATGGTGGCATCCACTTCACCTGAAGTGGCATCCTCCTTCCTCTAGTTGTTCATTAGAGGTGTCTCGATGGGTTTACAACTCTCCATGTACAATATCTGTAGTATCTCATTTGAATACTTGCCTTGAGAGACAAACAATTCCCCATCACATTGTCATACTTCAAACATGAGAAAGTAGTGCATGAGACCCAATTCCTTCATTTAAAATTCTCTTGCAAGGTCCTCCTTACAAGATATGATCAATGGCTCATCACTAGTTAAAATCAAATTATCAACATATAAGACAATAATAATAATTTTATCTTTTATCCAGATGTGATGAGGTTTACATCTGCTTCACTTATTGTGAAACCCAAACCGGTGAGATAGCTATCGATCTTGGTGTACCAACCATGAGGTGCTTGTTTGAGATTGTACAATGCTCACTTGAGTCTGCACACATGAGATTCTTGATCAAATGTATCAAAACCTTTTTGTTACTCTATGTACACCTCCTCCTTAATAACCCCATTAAGAAATGTATTTTTTACACCCATCTGGTGGATGTTCCACCCCATCTACATAGCCAGACCAAGAATTGATCTAATTCGTGAGTACCTTGCTACGAGAGAAAAGGTCTCCTCATAGTCAATTCCCTCAACTTGAGAGTACCCCTTGGCAACAAATCTAGCCTTATACTGCTCTATGCTTCCGTTTGTTGCTTGTTTCACCTTGAAGGTCCATCTCAAAGCCACTATTGATTTATATGGTGGTCTTGGGACCTTTTCCCAAACACGGTTCTTTGCAATGGATTTGTATTCCTCCACCATTACATCAACCCATACAGGTTTCTCTATTTCTTCCTCAAAATAGGATGGATCGATCTCTATAAGCTTAGTCGTAAGAGCCATGTAGCGGCTACATGGCTCTTACACAAATTTGAAGGATATCCCACATTCTCCATCGTATCCTCCACAAGTCTATCAACTTCCTTAGTTCTTTTTCTGCATTCTATGGAGGTTTTACTTCAGTGAATGTATCCACTCTCTACTCCACAAATTGTGGTTTCTCTACAACTTCCCGAGGTTCATCTTTTGGAGTTAAAATCTCACCTTTTGGTGGGATCTAAATCTCCCTCTCAAGATAGCACCACATAGTTTTCTCCTCATGAAAGTTTACATCCCTTCACACAACTATCATTATGAGTGATGGCAAGTACACATGTCAGTTGTGGGGATTTTTTGTGTAACCCACAAATACCTCCAATTCTGCAATCGACTAAAGATTATTCATTGATATTTTGGAGACATAAATGTAAACAAAGGCTCCAAAAATCTTGAAGTGTGACACATCTGACTTTCTTCCCAAGCAAGCCTCTTCAGTGTAATCATGCCAAGAATCCGATGAGGACTTTAGTTCTGCAAACATATTGTTGTATTGCATCCATCAACCCACAAATGCAAAGGTAGGCCTTGGTCATGTAACATCACCCTCGTTACTCCCAAAATGCTAGGGCTCTTTCTCTCAACCACCCAATTCTAGTGTGGGTTGTGGGGTGTTGTCAACTCTCATCAAATGCCTTCTTTCGCACATAAATTTTTAAGTTCATTCAACACATACTTATCTCCGTTATTGCTCCTAAAAGCCTTCACCTTCTTGCTGGTTTCTTTCTCAACAAGTGCCTTGAATTCTACGAACTTGGAGAATGTCTCATCCTTCCTTTGCATGAAGAGATCCAACACTTATGTGAGAAGTCATTAATAAAAAATACAAAATATTTGTGTCTGGTAATGGAGGCTATCAGGAAAGGTCCACAAACATAAGAGTGGATCCTTTTTTGGACTCTATGTGCTTTGTTGTCCCGATCATGGAATGTGGATTTTATGTACTTCCCCAAGGTACATCCTTTGCATACATCATGCTGCTCAAGTGCTCCTTTAGAGAGGCTAGTGGCTATTTGTTGTATAATATTTAAGGTGCCATAATGAAAATGGCCAAGTCTTATGTGCTAAATTTCACCTACATTGTGGCCCTACACTTTCTCTTCCTTAGTGCTTAATGCAACACAATTTTCCACATCTAACTTATATAGTTTCTTCACACAAACCTCAATCTTATTCACCTATGTCATGGCTATGTGACTCAGGAATGCTTTGCCTTTGTTGAATATCATGTCAGAACCACAGTCTTCCAAAATTGCAATATAGATGAGATTTTTCTTTAGGCCTAGAACAAACATGACATCCTTGAGCCTGAGATTGGAGCCTGACTCCCTCTGAAAGGTGACTGTACCAATACCAGTCATGTTGTACCTTCCATTGTCCCCTAGTTTGATGTGCATCTGGAGATCTTTCTCCTCCAAGTCACAGAAAAAATCTCTACACCCTATCATGTGGAACAATGCACCTAACTCCAAGTACCGCATTCTCCCCATCACTATGTTAGACATGCATGTGATAAGGGTAAAGTCAAGGTCGAACTATGAAGCCAAGGCTTCACCCGCTGCTCCTCCTAAGGTCTTCTTGCTTACCATTTCTATACGCACTTCGTGGAATAGTGCCCGTATTCATGACAGTGGAATCATTTAATTTTTGACAAATCTTTTTCCTTTCCCCCTTGGTGGGATTCTGGTTTTGTTTGAGATTTGTTCCGTTTCCCCTTCTTTCCCTTTCCATCCAATGTAGAATTTTCCATCCTTTCCCTTGGATGATGTCCTGTCTCTAGGATTACCTTATTTCCTCCTGTACCAAACTGTACCATTCCCAATTCAGTAGTTTGTCCCTCTCATTCAGTTAATCTTGATAGCTATGCCAACTCTTGGGAAGGCCCACAAGGGATATTCTTATCAAGTCCTCCTTTGAAACAATAACACCAACTCCTACATGTTCATCACAAACTTGTGTGAACCTCCTCATATATTGTAGGATAAAGTCATTCTTATACATCTTGATATTTCAAAGTTTATCCTTGAGCACCAACATTTTGTGGTCACTACTATTCCAGAACAGATTTTTCAGTGCCTACCACACTGAATAAGGATTTTCTTTCCCATGGAGATTGCTGAAAATGTGGTCTCCTACTCCCTCCAATATTATTCTCCACACCTTGGCTACAACTTTCTTCCACTGAGCAAGGTTTTGGGCATCAAATTCTACTGGCTTTGTAACGTCTCTCTTGATGTATTCTAGAAATTCATTGTCATCGAATACCTTATCCATGCGATCCTTGCAACCAATGAAATTAGAGTTGCCTTCCAACGCATACTCTAGCCTCAGCCTGTTGAAGGTCATCTTCTCAGTTCTTAAGAGATATTGCTACACTGAACTGCAAATTCGACCCTCCTGAGAAACAAATTCAAAATTCCTGCTCTAATGTAGATCTTGCTATGATACGATATAGAAATTATGGTGTATATTTTCAACTACTCATGAATTTGTTTCAACATCATATGACACAAACCTACTCTAATTCTCTCAGAAGTTAATTCACAATTTAGAACAAAAAATTTAGACATGAAATAAGAAATAAAACACATGCACATAATATTTCTCCTAGGGAAAGCAATCTTCTAATAACTCCAATGCCTTCATGCATCAATCTAATGAATATATATGTATTACAATTGCTTTACTCAACTGTGCACAACCTGTAAGTGAATGACCTATCTCTCTACTCACTAAGAAGCTCAAGCCCAAACTTTGTCAATTTTTGCCTCTTCTTGAGCCCCTAGTTCCTTGTGCAATTCCTTAAGAAATTAGGCCCCTATTATTTAGTTTTTTTCCAAAATGGATTGCGCAATTCCTAAGGTTGATCATGTGAATGCATGCGACACATGTACGCTAAAGACTAGTCTACAACTAATGTTAGACTACATTGGAATCTCCACCATAGTTGGGGAACTCAAATTATTTACATGCATTAGCTATTTTGGGTTAATTCATCAGTTAACTAGATGATCAATGCATTTGAGTGAAGTCCCACTAAATAGCTAGCCTTCCACGCATTCCTCTAATTGTTATAACTAGTTTAACTGAAAACAACTTAAGATAATTGACTTCGATTTATACAAATTATAAATCACACTTGCTTAATTGAAATCTAACTCCTCCAACTCGAATTTATTAAGTAAAATGGTTGAAACAAGCCATGTCATACAAGCTAATTGCATCCAAGTTGTCTAGTGATGTGGATTTTCAAATTTTCTTAATTTAATCAAGGGAAAATCAAATTGAGAATTTCTTGCTACATTTTTCAACAATTCTTCAGGTGAATCTAATCCATGTTGCTAATCCAGCAAAATGATGTGCTAATAACAACAAGAAATGGATATAATTAACATTCAAAATAAATAAAATAGTCAAAAAACACATATTAAAACAAAATCGATGAAGACCCCGAAAAGTACTCCAACTATCTCACCACCTATTAATTTTCATCAAAAGTGCCTCCATCACTCCTCTCACGACACACACCTCTGCTCTCAGCCTCCATCGCCCTAAATCCCATTAGTTGTTGTCAACCTCCATCACTCTACTTCCCGAAGAACCCATCAATAGCATAAAGATGAACCCCTAATCCTTTACCTTTTTTACTAGTGTCTCATATTGAAAATTTTAAGACAAAATATTTATTTTGTCTTAAAAAATTGTCTTAAAATTCCCATCCATGTAGTAGTGTCAAATGTAACAACATACAAGTTGTCTCTAATCGTATCAACAGAGATCAAAGGGACAAAAGAGTAATTAATGTTTGGGAAATCTTGCCAGGGAAAGTTTTCATGTTCTTCAGAGTCGGCTACCCCCACAAAATGAAGATCCCAACAAGTCGTTGTCTTTATATAAGATAACATGAATGGAAAGTGAACTAACAATGTTGGTATAGGTGTGATACAGTGGTAGCCCGCAAGCTAAGGGACTTAGGGTGCACTGTTAGAGTCAATTTTGTAGTTGTTAGATAATATTTTCATAAATTGATATATTTGTCTTAATTGTTAATTGTCCTAAATGAGTTTCATCTTAAGTGGTCATTGTCTTAAATATAAAGTTGTCTTAAAATAATCTTGCCTTAAAATGTTTTTGTCTTAAAATATTTTGTCTTAAACTATTTTGTCTTAAAATATTTTTGTCTCAAACTGTTTTTGTCTTAAATATAAAGTTTTGTCTTAAAATATTTTTTTCTCAAGTTGTTTTTGTCTTAAATATAAAGTTTTGTCTTAAAATATTTTTGTCTTAAATATAAAGTATTGTCTTAAAATGTTTATGTGTCAAACTGTTTTTGTCTTAAATTTTATGTTTAAGACAATTCAATTAATATTAAATTTTAAAGTAAAATAACTAAAACAAAAACTCACCTTTTAAGACAAAATATTTCTTTTGTCTTAAAAGTACCCTTCATGTAGTAGTGTCAATTGGGGTTATTTAAGGTGGTTGAGTAGAATGGTTGTTATTTTATCCATTTAGGTTCAAATCTAGGTTAGCTTCATGATGAGCTATAATAATAAATATTGTTTTAATGGATTAGTGCCTATGAATATTATTATATTTGCTTCAAGCCTTGTGGACTCTTAAATGAGTATGCTTGTGAATTATCACTAGCAACCTCCTTAGTGCCTATAAGGAAAAATGTCATGATGATGATATCACTAAAAGAAAATATAATAGACCTAGCTAGACACCACACTAATACCTATAAGAAAAAATGTCATGATGATGATATCAATATAAGAAAATATCATAGTCCTAGCTAGGCACCACACGAGCATATAGAATTGTGTTATGAAGGAAGCCATGTATCTTTAAAAATGGTTCTCCTTTAAACATTTGTAAAATTTCATCCCACTTGTAAGTTGAACCAACATCCATGATGCATTTGGTATCCCATTTATTGTATAAATAAGTCAATATTTTAGGCAAAGATAAGTGTAATGAAATAAAATAAAAGAGCCTTGGAATAATTTCATATATTTGGCATGGTTAATTTCAAGAGTATTTCCATCATTACATTCAACTATTTCGATTCTATATTTTAGAGCTAGTGGGATAAATGTCTCAAGTGTTAACCTAAAAGATATGGTACCAAGGGACAAAATTTATTAAACAAGTGAAGGTAACATCCATTTTTCTTTTAATTCCATAAGGAATAGTAGGATATGGGATTATTCACTAATGATTGGCGTAGAAACCACAATTTATTCTTGTTACTTAAATTTCTTATTTTTCTAATGTTCATGCACAAACTTATTTTGGGTTTGCTATTTCTTGGTCAAATGGAGGAAATGTTTAATATTATGTAGATTTTAGGCATGCTATGTTCAAATAGGTGAATGTGTAAAGAAAGATGACATTTTAGTTATACATTGACCAAGAAAATAATATAACTGATTGGAAAAATGAATGTGCACACACAAGTAACAACACAAGATTTACGTGGTAAAACCTTGACAGGGTATCAAGGAAACATCCACGGGGCAAGGGATTGGAATCTCTATTCAATCAATAATGATTCTCCATACAATAGTTCGGTCATTCATCAGTTTTATATGAGCCTCCTCATTTAAATAACTAATGTTTCGGTATAAAACTTCCTTGTTACTAATTAACATAACGAGTTACCCAAATTTACATAATTAGTTGTCAAACTTCCAACAAACTCCACCTTGACAACAATTTTCCTAATCCCTTGCCCATGCACATTCACCATCTTTTCTGCAAGCCAAGAGAAGCTAAACATGATTGCAACTTCTCTACTGTAACTGGCTTTGTGAATATGTTTGCACAATTCTCTCGCGTATGCACCTTTTGAAGAGCTACTTTTCCACCATCGATCACATGTCTCAGAAAATGATACCTTACGTCAATGTGCTTGGTTCTACTGTGATAAGCAGGATGTTTAGCCAAGTGAATAGCACTTTGATAGTCACAAAGTACATTCACTTTCTCCTGCGTCCTTCCAATTCATCAAGTAGACCCTTTAACTAGACTGCTTCTTTACTAGCATCTAAAGCAACTATATATTCTGCTTCGATAGTGGACAATGCAATTGTTTATCGAAGCTTTGACATCCAACTAATTGCTCCACCTGCAAGAGTAAAGGCATAACATGTAGTAGATCTTCTTTTGACCAAATCACCTGCATAATCAACATCTACATATCCGCAGACTGATCCTTCACTACTGTTATAGATCTGACATGAAAATATATGAGAACAAAAATAAAACCAAGAAATAACAAGATAGAAATAGATAGAATTTCTTCTTTATTTATGAAGCCCTTAAGGTAGGGCAACGCCATACATTCACTCCTTAAGGAAGGAGAACACTCCACAAGCCATATGCCTATTCATACAATATTCCTTGACATCTCTCAATGTGGAGTCTCTAGCCTCTATATAGGCCTCATACATATAATACCATGGGTCATTACCATGGTTTCCTCAATACCATCTATCTAATACCATGGGCTTATTACATTATTTCTAACTACTGGTGGCCCCTTACATGATACGGGTTAACCACCTTATTTATTACTATGGCCCACTCCATTATTACATTATTCCCTTGGGTACCTCCCTTTGTACTGCATATTATCCCCCCTAGGTATACTACATTCCACCCCCTTAACATGTTTCGTCCCCAAAACATGGGAAGAACACAAATAATAAGATATAATCAAAAGAGTAGTCCACTCGTACCATGCACATGCATCTAGCCATTCAAGAGAAAGGTGAACTCTCGATCTAGCTGGTGCCTTGCTCACTTGAGATGGAAGTTGACCCTGGTGGCTCTTCTATGTTGATGTGTAGTAGGTGGATCGTCAATTCTCTCTATCTATCACGTGGGGGTTGTTGTCCTTGTGGCTAATTGGTTGTCATCTTGTTGGTTGTTCTCTTGTGGGGTGATGTGGGTGATGATATGTTGAAGTTTTAACCCACGATGTCTTTTTCTTTAATTCACCCCTTACTGGAGCTTGACTGTTATCTGGTGCATGTTATGGTGCCTATTGTTGTGTCTTATATTCCAATATTACTTCAACCACTAAGCCCTCATTTGATGTATCATCACCTGTAACCTTTTCTGCTTCAACCTCTATTTGTGTTTTATTATCGATCATCAAAGGCTCATCATCTGATGTGTAAGTTTCATTAGAGATTTGTGCTACTACCTCCTTAGTCTTTTTTTGTGGCTTAATGGAAATATCTTGCAATGTAATTTTTTTCTTTTTATACCAAAGCTTCAGGAATTTCTTTTGCACATTAATATTAATGGTACCCAAAGATTCCATCTAAGGATATCCCAACAAAACATCCATGTCATCCGTATCTGAAGTATAAAAATCACCATGCAAAACATACTTATCCATAGAAAGATTCAAATCCTTATAAACTTGAACATCCTCATCATCAACCTGTGCGTTTTCAATGTGTTTGGCTAGAACTTGCAATTTTTTTGCCAAATTAACATTGATAAAATTATGCTCGCAACTAGGATTTATATACACAATCATCTTTTCCTTCTGAATCAATCCATGAACCTACAATAAGGAGACACCAGTAGAAAATAACCCCTTACATGTCTCATTCTTCTTTTTTCTAGCACGAGACCATTTGTCTAAAAGGGCTCTTTCAAATTCTGCATCTGAAAGTTTGGACAACTGCTTGTTGTCAAGTGAGAACCACCATTTGGCATCCTCATCTTTGAAATTAAGCCACACTGAAACCTTCCATAGTGTCCCATATGTGAACCTTTGTCTCTGTTGAATTCTTCAATAGTAGGGCTATCATCTCTCCCTATAAACTTAAGAACCGCCATGAAAAAAAATTCACTTACTTGGCGAAAATTTGAAATGGCCACAATTCCGTCAATATTGCTCAGAATCCCCATCATGCCCTGTTTTCATAAAGGAGACAACCATTCTACATCTTCTCATGTGGTAGAAATCCCGATATAGGCACTGGAATTCCTGATTCGCACTGCAACTATCCCCCCGTCACAAAATACTGCAGAAAAATAACTAATTTTAAATCAGTGATATCTCCCTCAACCGAACCATGATTCGACTGATTGTTTTTGAAATTTTGTATCTTTTCACAAGAAATCTAGATCTACAATTAGATTTTACATATTTTGCACCAAAACTTATAGATCTGCTCTGCAAACTTGCCACCCAAAAAATGTCTGCAACAACACTGATTTTTAAATTAGCGAGATCTCCTTCATCCGGACTCCGATTCGGCCAATTTGTTTTTTGAAATCGGGTATTCTTTCACAAAAAATCTAGATCTACAATTATATTTTGAAGATTTTACACCAAAACATACATATCTGATCTGCAAACATGCTAACCTAAAAAAATTCCTGCAAAAATATTCCCCACTTTGTCTAAGAAAGTGCTTTGATACCACTTGTTATAGATATGATATGAAAATATATGAGAACACAAATAAACCTAAGAAATAACAAGATAGAAATAGATAGAATTGCTTCTTTATTAATTAAACCGTTAAGGTAGGGAAACACCATACATTCACTCCTTAAGGAAGGAGAACACTCCACAACCCATATGCATGTTCATACAATATTCCTTGACATCTCTCAAGCTGGAGTCTCTAGCCTCTATATAGGCCTCATACATACAATACCATGGGTCATTACCATGGTTCCCTCAATACCATCTATCTAATACTATGGTCTTATTATATTATTGCTAACTACTGGTGGTCCCTTACATGATACGGGTTCACCACCTTATTTATTATTATGGCCCATTCCATTATTACATTATTCCCTTAGGTGCCTCCCTTTGTACCCAATATTATCCCCCCTAGGTATACTACAACTACCACTAAAGCTGATGTAATGGTCACTTGTGCCTCTTAGATATCGAAGCACCCATTTCACTGCTCGCCAATGTTCTTCACCTAGATTTGCCATGAACCTGCTGACAACTCCAACTACATGTGAAATGCTGGGTCTTGTAGAGACCATCGCATACATTAAGTTGCCTACAACATTTGCATATGGTACATGAGACATATACTGCTTTTTTTCATTAGTTCTAGGACTCAAAACCGAACAAAGTGTAAAATGGGAAGCTAATGGAACATTAACAGGTTTCACATTGTTCATACAGAACTTTTCTAGTACTTTCTCCACATACTTCTGCTATGATAACCAAATCTTACCATTTTTATTGTCTCTGTGTATCTCCATGCCCAAGATATGTTTTGTTGCACCAAGATCCTTCATATCAAACACCCTAGAGAGATGAGCCATTAACCTATTGATCTCTTCCATGCTTTTGCTTGCAATAAGCATATCGTCAACATACAAAGCTAAGATAATGAATATGCCATTGAAACATTTGAAGTATACACAGTGATCATACTCACTTCTTATAAAGTTCTGGTGCACCATGAAGGAATCAAACTTCTTGTACAATTGTTACAGAGACTACCTTAGACCATACAATGATTTCTTGAGCTTGCAAACTAATCTTCTGTTGTGACCTTTTAAAAAACCTTCTGGCTATTCCATATATATCTCTTCATTCAAATCACCATGTAGAAAATTTGTTTTAATATCTAATTTTTCTAACTCAAGGTTAAGTAATGCAGTTAGTGCCAACAGAGTATGAATAAAAACAAGTTTTACTATTGGAGAAAAAATCTCATGAAAGTCTATACCTTCAACCTCAGAATACCCTTTTGCTACCAGTCTTGCCTTACGCCTTTCGATACTTCCATCAATTTTTCACTTCATTTTGAAGACCCACTTGCATGCAACAACACTTCTCCCTTCAGGAAGTTCAACAAGATCCCAAGTATTTTTCTTGGCTAAGGAATCCATTTCTTATTTCATAGTCGTTTACCACTTTTCGCTATCTGTATCATCTACTACTTCTAGATAACAAGAAATTTCCCCATCTTTAGTAATCAAAGCAAAAGATGAAGAAGAATCTTCATACCTTTTGGGAGTTTTTCTTTCCCTTGTAGACCTTCTTAGAGTGACTGGTTGTTGAACTGGTTCAGAAACTTCAATAGCCTCCTTTGTATCTTAGACACCTTTTTCTCCAGAAGTCTCTCCTTCCTCTTGACTGTCACCGAAAGGTCTAGCTTCCAACTGAACTTGTTGATTTGGCCATACCTATTCTTGTTCAATTATTTCAACATTTGATTTTAAAACAGAAGATTCATCAAATGTTACATCTCTACTAATGACAATCTTCCACAATGTAGGATCCCACAACTTATATCCTTTCACTACATAGTCATACCCAACAAAGACATAACATTTCAATTTTGGATCTAATTTTGAACGTTGATTTTTCGGAATAAGAGAATAAGCATCACACCCAAATATCCTTAAATGTGAATAATCACAAGGTTGGCCTGTCCAAACCTCTTTAGGAATTTTACAATTAATTGCTATTGAAGATGATCTGTTAACTAAATAACAAGCAGTGGATACTGCTTCTGCCCACAACTCCTTTTGCAAGTTAGCATTACTGATCATGCTTTTGGCTCTTTCCATACGAGTCTATTTCATATGTTCAACAACACCATTTTGCTGAGGAGTATAAATAGTCGTTTTGTGTCTAACAATTCCTTCATTCTTACAGTATTGTTCAAATTCAATTGAAGTGAACTCACCACCATTGTTAGTTCTTAAACATTTAATAGATTTGTCTGTTCTTTTCTCTACCATTGGTTTAAATTGTTTAAAGACATTGAATACATCAACTTTATTTTTTAGTATAAAGGCCCAAACTTTACCGGAGAAATCATCAATAAAAGTTAAAAAATATAGAGCACCTCCATATGATACAATAGGAGATGGTCCCCACATATCAGAATGAATATAGTCTAAAATATCTTTACTATTATGATTTCCAGTTTTAAATTTCTGTTTACACTGCTTTCCATACACACAATGTTTACAGAAATCTAGCTTCAAAGATTTCAGATTAAGAAGAGATTTATGTTTCATCAGTATCTGAAGACCTTTCTCGCTTATGTGACCTAATCGCTGATGCCATAGATGAGTACCTGCTTCTTCCTTTTCTAATGCAATCGCAGATGCCACAGACGAGTACCTGCTTCACTTACCTGAGTACTTCCTTTTAATTTGTAAAGATTTCTGACCTTTTCTTCTTTCATAACAACTAGGGCATATTTAAATACTTTCAGCACACCATTCTAACCTATAAACTTATAACCATTCGAATCCAACACTCCCAAAGAAATCAATTTTTTCTTTAAATCAAGTACATGACTAATGCTAGTTAATGTTCTAGCTGTGTTATCATACATTTTAATCCTAATATTCCCCATCCCAATAGTCTGATATGATACATTATTACCCATAAACATAGAACTACCATTTACATTTTCATACGAAGTAAACCAATTTCTATGTGGACACATGTGATGAGAAGCACATGAGTCTAACAGCCACCTTTCTAAACCCTAAGAGATATTACATTCATGTGAAGTTTCATCTATCATACATAATTCTTCTGCAGATAAAACTTCATCTATTATACCTGAATCAACTTGATTAGCTTCCTTCTTTGGGTTATCAAATTATTTTCGTTTCCAACAGTCTTTCTTCAAGTGTCCAATTTTATTGCAGTGTCAACATTTTTCCTTACACTTCTTTCCCTTTGATTTAGATCTGGAAGACCCCATTGTCTTTTCTCCTCCTTCCTTTGACTGTCCTCTAGCTATCATGGCTTCTAATGCAGCTATTTTAGTACTGGATTTTCTTCGTACTTCTTCAGACAAGAGATCTCCCACGAATGATTCAAATTTCAAAGAATCAACAGTGCTCAAGCTGATTGAAGTTACAAAGTGATCCCATGATTTGGGCAGAGAACACAACATGGTTATAGCTTTATCTTATTCTTTAATTTTAACTCCCATATTTGTTAATTGGCATATAAGTGTATTAAAAACATTCAAATGTTCTGCAACTTTTGAACCCTCCTTCATTCGAAGACTGTACAATTGTCTTTTCAGATAAATTCTATTAGTTAGAAACTTTGTCATATAGATTCTTTCTAGTTTTTCCCATAAACCTGAAGTTGTACTCTCTTCAACAATGTTGAAGAGAACCCCATCGACCAGGCATAACCTAATGGTATTGAGAGCTCAGGCATCCAAGTCCTCCCAGTCTGAATCAGTCATTGTTGCAGGTTTCTTAGTTGCCCTATCTAATGCCTTGTGTAACCCTTACTACACAAGTAGATCCCTATCTTTCAGTTTCCAAGAGCAAAATTTCTCTTGCTGGTGAATTTCTCCACCTCAAATTTTGCATTCGACATCTTGGCCATATTTTTCCTCCTAGGCTTTCATTTTTTCAACTAGGGTTTATTTTTTTCTTTGTTTCCCTTTCTTAAAAAAAAAACTCTTTTTACTAAAAAAAAAAAATCCCCTTTCTTCTTTCAAATTTCTGGATAAAAAAAGAAAAACCCCTTGTTTTTCTTGGATTTCTTTGATTTTATTCCCTCCAAATACAATTTTCTGAAAAAATTCTTGGATTTCTTTGATTTTCTTCCCTCCAAATACAAATTTCTGGAAAAATTTCTTGGATAAGAAAAACCTCTCAAATTTAGGGAAAAAATTACCCGAATCCATAAGCCAGGCCTCTGGCAGCACTTTTGGCAACACACAGGCTCCTCCATCGAAGCACTTCACACTCAACTGGCCAACACGCTAATAATGGGCCTCTTAATAGCCACACAGGGCTCCCTTCACACGCAGGGACAGGGTTTGGTGGCTTCCTCAGATAGGCTTCTACTCGCCTTCACACAGAAACAGGGTTTGGCAGTGGCTCCACAGCTTTCTACTCATAGACAGATAGGCTCACCACGCAGAGATAATGCAACAATCGCAAAAAATACATCGAGAGACTTCTTAAGATAGCAACTGGTCGAGGTAGGCAGAGGGACACTTCTTGAGGGACACTTCCTAAGGGACGCTTCCTCCTCACGCAGAGATCATGCAGCAGTGAGCTATCATCTTCACCCTCCTCATGCCACGCAGTAGAGCCCTTTCGACTCCAACACACAGACTTGGACTTGATAGAGCCACCTCGAGCCTTCACGCAGCAGCAAGTCTCCCGTTCTCTTATGCACACCATCTCGAGCCTTCACGCAGTAGCGAGTCTCCCGTTTACTTACACACACCACCTCGATCCTTCACGGAGCAGTGATGGAGTTCACGCAACCACCCTCAACCACACATCTTCCTCTCTTTCATGCAGGCAGCAATGGAGTTCAGCCAGTAATGGAAACTAAATTCCTCTACAGCGATGCTCAGCCACGCTTCACGCACACACAGAAGGCTTCCTCAACAGTTATGCTCAAGCAATGAGTTCTCTCCCTCAACACCGACAGGCTCACGTACAGGTAGATTTCTATGATAGGCTCACGCATAGGCAGATTGCTCTGATACCATTTGATGTTCGAATAGGTGAATGTGTAAAGAAAGAAGGCATTTTGTTTATACATTGACCAAGAAAAGCATATAACTATCTAGAGAACTGAATGCACACACACAAGTAACAACACAAGATTTACGTGCTAAAACTTTGACAGGGTATCAAGGAAACATCCACGGAGCAAGGGATTGGAATCTCTATTCAATCAATAATGATTCTCCATACAATAGTTCGGGCATTCATCAGTTTTATATGAGCCTCCTCAGTTACATAACCAATGTTTCGGTATAAAACTAACTTGTTACTAATTAACATAATGAGTTACCCAAATTTACATAATTAGTTGTCAAACTTCTAACAACATGGATTGTGATTGATAATAATAGAACAAGAATGCATGAATTATTTTTTTGAAGGTCTAACACATCAATCATCTAGAGAGGTGATCATGGTGTTCTTCCTATTAGAATATATATCCTATTTGAAAACAACATCCTTTTCTTACACAATTACACTATCCTAGTTTAAACAAATTTGGAATACCTCATGACTGTAAATTTTATATATCATCAAAATTAAAAAATTATGAATTATATTAATGGGTGCAACGATCAATAGTTTTGCCATCTTCCTTTAAAAAATAGATATAAGGATTTTTTTTCCTTAATGTTATTTTTTTCTGGTTTTTTTTCAATTCGATATTTTTATTAACCAAATAATAAAAATACCCAATGACAAAAAAATCAATAAACATTGATCAATTAAATTAGGAAAAAAAAAATATTATATTATAATATACATTTCTTATATTAAACAAATAACTAAGTGATACAATATTTTTTCATTGCAATTAATTAAAAAATTATTTAGAGCGTTAGTAGCTCATATATCCTTGACGTGTTCAAATATAAGTAAAAACAAATGTAAATGAAAGGAGATGGAGCACATTTTCAAGTGAGATGACTCTTTTTATTATCGATTACCATTTTTAAAAGGGCGACAATCACATCAACCTTAGCAAATGTTATTTTCTACAATCAAATGTTAACATCATGCCACCAGAATTTTTCCTAAAATCGTTTCCCAATTTTATGAGATATCGCAGTTTCGATATTTTTATTTGACGTGACAAAGTGAGAATGTCATGTTATTGCAATTTTGGACCCTGGTAACTTATCACATGGTAAAAAAATAATGTTGTATTAAAATTACTTTGTTCTTTTAATATATTTAAATAAAAAAAGGTTTCTAAATCAATGCTATTTTGCAATGATTCTTTTTAATATGTTTTTCCACAACAATTATATATTTATGCGAGGCATTGAAACCAGCAAACCCAAAACAGTTTTGGTTGCACCATGTAAAAAAGAATAACTATAATATCTTAAAAAGAAAAGAGAACGTCTAAAAAGGATTCAAGCTATAACAAGATGAATTTACCCAATACAATTTAATTTTATGTTTTGAAAAGAGTTTGTGAGAACCTGACGTAATCATAAAAGATATTATGATTTTGTGAATATGAAAAATAAAATTGTAATGCTTGATATGAACTTTTATTGACTTTTAAGACTCTAAAGGCAAAGAAAGAAGAGTTTGAATTCCCTTTCTTCTTTTTTCTATTCGAAAATGCATGTGTATGTTTTTTCTTCCTACCTGGTATGTATAAGAGATAAATTACTACCTATATAATACGTGATGAGCATATATGGAAAATAATGGGATATGATGGAATAGCTCTAAAAAATTAGACATGAAATTTGCTATCCACTTAAGGTTTAATTTTGATTTTATTGTCCATTTTTCGTAGGTATATTTCTTCTCTTGTTTTAAATCAATCTCTTAAGTGTTATGCTTACTATGAGTAGCTAGAGGTTTTTCAAAAAATGAATCTAACAAATTCATAGATCAAAGTTATTCAATTTAAACATCCTAAAATGCTAGAGTCACTTTTTATAATTACAATTATTATTAAAAAAAAAAACTCCCTCTCACAAACATTATACATATATGAACCTAAATCTACATTTTTCTATAAATTCTTACTTAAAAATATATAATATTAACATTATATTTTTGAAATATATTATATAAAATAATTTTTTTTATCACATTATATTATTTATCTTTTTAATATATCATTTATTTGTATTTTCATACATATTACTAATATAATAATCTCTGCTTATCCTTAAGTAAAATTAAAAAAAAATATATTTCTATATCACTTTTTCTAACCATAGTTATATTTATACCTAAATATTACTAACGAATTTTTATATAATATCTATATCATTAAATGATAAAATATAAAATAATATCCATTTGCTTCTAAATCATCTCACAAAGCATCTTACATACATATCATTATTCCCTTTGCAAGAGGTTGAAACATCGTAAGCTGATTGCTTCATGACTCTGAGTCGAATATACATTTTGTTATTACCTTTGATAGAGATTCAAATATTTCTTCCGTCCAATATTCAAGCATCATAAGCTCATTTATTCGTGAAAAGGTAAAATATAAATAAATAAATAAAAATATTATTCTATTAGTCGCCACCCCTGCCCACCACTAATGAAGTTACATTCAACCTTATTAGGCACTCATTTTCATGTGTCCAATGTCATTCAAGTAATTATGTAGAATGGACGTTGTTTGTTTTGTGTCCAATATCTTTGAAATAATTATGTAGAATGGACGTTGTTTCTTTTGTCACATGAGATAATTTATCACACCTTACTATTCGCATCAGTCATTGGTAGTGCCCTTCCGTTTTTAATCGCAAAGAAAGATTGCAAGAAGGTAGAGTTCATGATCATGTGTCGTGGGAAACAAGTGGCTTTCTATTATTGACTTGAATCGATTTTACAACCGCCTAGAGACAATAATGCGAAAGCCCAGGAATCTATCACGAAATCTATGCTTTGGGCTGTGGAGAAAAAGTATAATCTGATCGATGCGCGCGTGCAGGTACGGAAAGGCGGCAAACACTAACGACCTCCCTCTTTCGTCATCGCGACGAGCTTCTACACTGCACTTGCTCCAGTTTTATTGTCAACTTATTTTCATTTTGCTTGTTCCCTTCACGAGGTTCATTAGGTTAAGAATCACATATAAATCCAAAATTAAAATGGAATTGGGATTAAAATGGATGTACCCAACATATACAGCATGAGCAAAAACAAATCAACCAGCTTTGCTCACCTTCCAATAACTCTACTTTATGTGCTTGTCTTTCTCCCTATTGCCGACCATTCAGCTTCTTTTCCACAACTAATTCCAAAACACACAACGTGCATCGTTAGTAGTGGAAAAATTTTCCGTGGGTTACTTATAATGATCGGTAGGAATAAATTTCCACTTATCCAATAAAGTGGGTTACTTATAATGATCGGTAGGAAAAAATTTCCACTTATCCAATAAAGTGGGTTACTTATAATGATCTGGTATTCAGGTAATTGTGTTGCCTCTGTGATTGGTCATAACATAGAAAATCGAATCCGGGGACTTATCAAGTAAAATTGTCCCTGATCATGTGAAGTCCGTGGCTGATATTGATTGTCAAGAGAAACGAAAAGTCGAGATAATGGCCACTAAATCCACAATGAAAACTAAAGATTACCTTGGTGTCGAGGTACATCGGTTGTCTCCTTGATTTGATAACCCGATGATAAATTATTTTGGATTCACTGCGATTTTAATCATGTTGTAGACGTATTGGATTGAAACTTCAACATCCATCATGAGGGCTTGAGAGGTAGGAGACTTGATTACAGTTGTGTTTCGGCGGATCGTTTAGGGTTAGTGGTCTTCCATTTTTTAAGGTTTCAAGTGCGTTTGCAAAGGTGTAATCTAAGTATCTAACACTTTAATTTGTCTTTGTTAGACGCTTTCCAGTAGAGATTGTCCATACGCTTATCTGCTTAAAAGCAATTTATTAGTAATGAAACATTAAACAATTATATAGAACTCGAACTAAATCTCCAAGCACTCCTCAGATGCAGTACATCGTTGATCAACGTAGCTAGTGCTTAACTTATATCCCTTAAGCGGATTTTGGAGTAATTAATATAAAATCAGTTGAGATCCATGTTGGTATCAAATGTTTAAGCCTATATGTTTGACTCTAAAGATATCCTAAACCATCCATATTGAAGGTATTGCTTCTGATTAAAATGATGCCGGTTGGAATGCTAGTATACTTAATGTGTAACCATTACACTTTGAATTGAGTGGCGTTTTGTTCTGCATATAACTTATATAGATATCAAAGCGCCATATGTTTTCGTTCAGAGATATCCTAAACCATGAACGTTCATAAGTTTGCGTTTTAATTGAAATGATGCCACCGTTCATAACATGGATTTTAATTGAAAATAATCCAACCTTGAGTGATGGCATATTTCATTGGCACCCAAGACTCTTTGACTGGTATTTTGTTTTCCATATAATGTGTTTATGAGATGCTTGTATTTTTTCATTGTGTCCCTAAATGGATAATAATATAATCACCCATATTCTTGATCCAAAAACTTTAACATTGAATAAAGAATTTGTTTTAAATGCTTCAGCATTTTTTGATGAAGTCCATACGGTTCAAAGAGAATTACAACATCCATTTGTCATTGAGGTCCACCTTAGATCATAGTAATTTCTAACAATTTTGTAGAATTGGAATAATGTAATGGATTTATAGGAAATATTTTTAATAAATTAGTTGTTGATATATTTTAAATTTGTCAATTAGGGTTATCTAAAGTGGTTGAGTATAATGGTTGTTATTTTATCCACTTAGCTTCAAATATAAGTTAGTTACATGATAAGTTATAATAATAATTATTGTTTTAATGGATTATTGCCTATGAATATTATTGTATTTGCTTCAAGCCTTGTAGACTCTTAAACGAGTATACTTGTGCGTTATCACGACAAACTTCCTTAGTACCTATAAGGAAAAATGTCATGATGGTGATATCAATATAAGAGAAGATCATAGACCTAGCTAGACACCAGACTAGTACCTATAAGAAAAAATGTCATAATGATAGATACCAATATAAGAAAATATCATAGTCCTAGCTAGGCACCACACAACCATATAGAATTGTGTTATCAAGGAAGCCATGTATCTTTAAAAATTGTTCTTCTTTAAACATTTGGAAAATTTCATCCTGCTTGTAAGTTGAACCAACATCCATGATGCAATTGGTATCCCATTTATGGTAGAAACAAGTAAATATTTTAGGAAAAGATCCGTGTATTGAAATAAAATAAAGGAACCTTCGGATAATTTCATATATTTTGTCTGGCTAATTTCAAGAGTATTTCCATCATTACATTCAACTATTTCCCTTCTATATTTTATAGAACTAGTTGGATCAATGTCAAGTGTTAACCTAAGGAACATGGTGGCAAGGAAAAATATTTATTAAACAGGTGAAGGTAACATAAATTTTTCTATTCATTCCATAAGGAATACTAGGATATGAGATGATTCACTAATTATTGTCTTAGAAACCACAATTTATTCTTGTTACTTGAATTTCTTATTTTTCAAATGTTTACACCCAAAGTAATTTTGGGTTTGCTACCTTTTAGTCAAATGGGGGAAATGTTTAATATTATCTAGATTTGGGGCATGGATTGTGATTGATAATAATAAAAGAAGAATGCATGTTTTTTTTTAAGGTTGAACGCGTCAAGCATCTAGAGAGGTGATAATCATATTCTTCCCAATATATATATCGTATTTGAAAACAATATCCTTACACAATTAGACCATCATAGTTGGAACAAATTTGAATTATATCATGATTATGAAGTTTCTCTTTCATCAAAATTAAAAAATTATGAATTATGTTAATGGATGCAACCCTATATATCAATAATCTTGCCATCATCTTTTGAAAAATAAATATAAACAATTTTTTTCCTCAATGATTTTTTTTTTTTTAATTCTTTGATATTTTTATTAGCCAAGTGATAATGATAAATGTGAGTAATGACCCAAAAAAAATCATAAATATGGATCACTTAAAATAAAAAAATAAAATAAAATAGATTATATTATAATATATATTTCTTATATAAAACAAATAACTAAGTGATAATATTTTTCCATGGCCATTAAGTAAGAACTTATTTAAAGCGTTAGTAGCTCATATATTCTTGACGTGCTGAAAGGAAATATATAAGTGAGAACAAATGTAAATGAAATAATTTGGAGCACATTTTCAAGTGAGTTGACTCTTTATTATCGACACTCGACAATCACATCAAACTTAGCAAATGTTTTTTGCTACAATCAAATGTTAACATCATGCCACTAGAAATTTTCCTTAAATCGTTTCCTAAATCGGAATTTTTACTTGATGTGACAAAGTGAGAATGTCGTGTTATTGCAATTTTGGAACCTTGTAACTTATCGCATGGTAAAAAAAAAGTATTATATTAAAATTACTTTGTTCTTTTAATATATTTCAATGAAAAAGGGTTTCTAAACCAATGATATTTTGTAAAGATTTTTTTTTAATGTATTTTGCCACACCAAGTAATATTTATGCAATGCATTGAAACCACCAAACCGAAACAAGTTTTGGTTGCCCCATGTAAAAAAAACCTAAAATATCTTAAAAATAGAGATATGATACCGTCAAAAAAAAATTCAAGCTATAACAAGATGAATTTACCCCATACAATTTACTTCAATGATATGAAAAGAAGTTGCCAGAACCAGATGCAATCAGAAAAGATATTATGATTTTGTCAATGTGAAAAATAAAATTGTAATGCTTGATATGAACTTTTATTGACTTTTAAGACTTAAAAGGCAAAGAAAGAGGAACTCGAATTCCCTTTCTTCCTTTTTTTTATTAAAAAAGGCATGGGTATGTTTTTTCTTCCTACGTGGTATATATAAGAGCTAAATTACTACCAATATAATACGTGATGAGCATATATGGAAAATAATGGGTGAGAAACAATATATGTAAACGCTCAATGGAGTAATTATTATACATCTTGATTTACCACTGTTACACTTTAATACATATGGATTACGAATTATGTAACTCGTAGTAGTGATAATTTTGACATTTATGGGTTATGGTAATATTTGGTGTAATTATGTGTATGTAATATGATCGCGATTTATTTTGTATTATTTTTATTATATAGCATATTTGCCATCATTTTATGGGGGGTGTTTTGTTAATAATTTCATTTATCTTATAGATATATGCGATTAGACAAACCCTATAATTTTTGGGTTATTTTTAAGTGAAAGCTCGAAGGGAATAAAAGGATATAAGAAAATTATTTTAGAGTGAAAATATTTTAGTTGAATTCATTAATATAACTATAATAATATAGATTTAAGTTTTGTGCTTATTATATTGTTAAACATTAATAGAATATATTGGATAAAAACAATTATATCACAAGATAAATGAAATTACTAAAACATTTAGGTTGTAATTTCTATCCCAAGTCTTCTAAAGAAAGATCTAAAAAGAAAGTAATACTCTCATATCATGAGAAACAAATAAAAGTTCATAACTTTCTTTTAGATGAAGAAGATTTCGTGATTACTATACAAATTAGGGAAATCCCTAAAATGTACATAATTTTAAGTGTCATTTTTTTATAAGTATTGAAGAGACCATCAAACTTGGATATCTCATATTCAAGACCAATATAGCTATAATGATGCATTGTGATACAATTTTTTTTGAACCTTTTAATAAATCCACACTCTACTAAGTGAAATGATGTTTGAAAGAATAAGGGGAAGGAAGTTACTCTTATAAATATTTTAAATCTTTAAATGAGGAATTGTAATATTTACTAATGCATCTATATAAATTAAATCACTAGAAAAGGTAGATAAACTATTCGCGTCAAGCTCAAAACATTTACTTCATCACGTACCACTCTAAAATAATAATAATAAAATAATTATAAATTTATTTTAAATTATTATTACGACTAGTGATTACAGAAATAATTAATTAAAAAGAAACATAGAACAATATTCTTAACCATGATATATACCCCATTCTTAATATGGAGATTCTTACTTCAGAAATATTGTTTTTTGCAATACCTCCTTATCAATACCACATGCTTACAAAATCATAACTCAACTGATATAGCACTTATTATTTAACAAATTTTTTTAATTAATCAATTAAATTAAAATGGTAAAAAATTATAATTAATTTACAAATAAATTTCAATAGTTAATTTTTGTATACTACTATAAATATTCCATATTCATTAGAGGTCAAATCCTTACCATCTATATAATAATTATTGATCATTAAATTAAATATAAAATACTTATTTCCAAATAAAAATATCTAACACACAATTATAATATTTACAATATAATAACACACAATTATAATATTTACAATATAACAACTATATAAATATAATTTATGGTTACCATTAATAATGTTAAATATCCAATAGAAAATATCATAAATATTTTTATGATTAAATACGAGGAATGACATGTTATTGTATAATATATTATTATATTAAAAAAAACTCCTTTTCAAAAAATGCTCACGGGGATAATTAAAAGAATATAGAACTATTTTTTTATATGGCATACGAAAGGTGTCTGATTTAAAAATTATTATTTTAGTTTCAATTTTAATTTTAATTTTAATTGGTCAACCATTTATTTTATAATATATATATATATATATATAATATAATATAATATAATATAATATAATATAATATCATATCATATCATATGATTGTAAACTATTTTAGTATAAAAAGGATATAATTAAAAGATGAAGTATTACGCTTAAAGTAATAAATATTTTAGTGCGACATCAAGGAAACATGTAGGGTCTATAAAATGAAATACTGAATTAAAAATTAATAAAAATAAAAAATATTTTATTTTTTTATTCCAAATTATATATATAATATTTAATAATATATAATTAATAAACGTATAAAAATTTATAATTAAAAATGTATAAATTAAAATTCATTACGTACGGAAATTAAAATAATTATCCAAATATATAAGTAATATATATATATATATATATATATATATAATTTTAAATTAAAAAAATTATAAAACGTATTAAAAAACCAAAACTCTCACACATTTATATTTATACAACCAACATTCTAATAAAATTAGAAATAAAAAAATTATTCTACTACTTATATATATCAAGTTAAGGTTGTAATAAAATTAAATATATATATATATATATATATTAGTGTGAAATATAAATTTTATATAAATTTAAAAAATATTATTAAAAAGTTGTGTAATTTATAGTAATTTGCATTTGAGAGGAATTAAATGTCTTGAGCTGTAAAACTTTGCACTAAAAAAAATGTTTATATTTTGAAAATTTTGATCTTTTGATCACTTAATGAATATTAGGATGGATCTTTAACGAGAAATAAAATTTCCACATTTTTATAATTGGAATCATATTCAACTAATTATAAACATGGTTTTTGTTATTTAGATGATATCTCAACAATATCCAATAACCAAATCAAAACCACCAAATCAAATTACTAATGTAAAAATTATTTCTAAAGCCTTCCCTTAATGCTTACATTATAGAACTTTCATTACAAAAATTAATATTGAAATTAAATAACATAGTTTAGAACACTAATATGTCTAGTTTGGTCTCCATCATCTCTTACACCCACTCTCGAATTTCATAGGCAATGCTATTTTTTCACCATAACCTTGAGATACCACTTGACCCGTTTTAGATATAGTTTCCTCTTACCATCATTGATGTACATGTAATTCTTATCAATATTGACACACTCGGCTCTGCAGGATTTCACAAGAAAAAAATTCAAGTAATTGAATCAGCCTATGGATATACCTCCATATGTCAAATACTTAGCTTTTGGCTATCTTTCAGTTTCTAGGAAGAAAATTTGGATATTGAATGTATTCAAAAGTTAATCATACAACTTGACCTATTGAAAAGCACATATTCATAAGAACTAATGCCCCTGACTTCATGCAACCCACTAGCATTTCTTCATGTAAACAAACTTACAAACACACAAGATAACCTATAGTTGATGTTTCTAACTTCACATGAGCCATCACCTTTGTAATATATAGTACACATAATCAAATCATTGATGCATATTTGTGTCACTATATTCATCAAGAAACCACCAATTTTAATTATATTACTTTGTTCTACAATTGGTTTTGCATGTTTAACAAATCATAATATTAGAAAGGCTAAAAAGTCCCATTATGTTAAAATTAACAAAACCAATCATCAAGAAAAACGGTATCATTGTTTCTTAACTATTACTTTATGCTACTACCACTGTTGCTTTCATTCCTTATGCATAGACTTTATTTATTGTGGTTAAAACCACAAGATTAGGCATCCTTGCGCCTAGTACTGAATCCACTAATGCTTGAGTTGAGAGACTCATATTCTTGCAAATTCCTAATAATGAACATTGACATCATACACAATGCTCCATTCCTAATAATTCTTTCAAATTGGGAATTATAACTAAATAATTAAGGTTTTTTTAATGAATTTTTTGATTTATTTACAATCTCATCTCATGAATGACCAACATTGACATGAATTTTATTTAGAAAATAAGTTCAATAAGTTCACTATGTGAGGCTAACTTAAATATCTCCCACAAACGTAGTAAGAAAAAGTGCAAGTAACTTTTACGATTTCTAGTTCCGGGCTCTACAAACAAGGAAGGACCTAATATTCTCCAAAGAATATGAAATTTGAGAATATGATGAAGAGCTAAAGGGGGGTTTTTTAGAATGAAGCTTCAAATTATTTTCTTTACATTCAACAATTTTAATGGCCGTCTCACACAGATAAAGAAAATATTTTTTTGCCCACTTAACATATGTGCACACCTCTTCCATGTTCTTCATATTCTTCATTAGTTATTTTGGATAGCTATAAAGAGTGCAATATCCATTAAATGAAGTTTTCAGCTACAACATTTCCATCTAAAAATCATCTAGTGTTTCACCTTCCTCTACTTCCTATGTCCCAACTAGGGAAATATGGGAAACTAATCGGACAGTTCTTATCATTGACGTCATTTATATGCGAGCATACAGACAACTTCTAATCAAGCATGGTCAATGTTTCCTTCTGGGCACATAGTAAACTAAACCTCATAATAAAAATATAGTTTTACACACGTACATATTCCCAGTCCTCCCTTGCAAGAGTTATGCCCATAGATTCTCTGATACCAAAAAACAAAAATTACACACACAAACATACTTGGTACATTTAATAACAAATGTGATTCACATTTATAGTTGGAACACTAGTAGAAAATGACTAATTAATTACTAAAAATTGACTAAAATTTTCATATAAACAACCACTATTTATTCGGTAACCAATAGTCCCTAACTTACAGTATCTTATAACATGACTAAATTTTAGTCGTATTTAGCTTAGTCATTTGTTGACTGTCTCAATTTTATCATCTAGTAGTATATTTAGTCATAAATTTGTTCACTAATTTAGACATTAATTGTTACATTTAATGACCAAATATACAACAAAATATACTACTATGTGATCACCCAAGAAAACCAATTTATGACCAAAGAAATTTGACCAAAATGTTGGTTGCACTATAAGATACTATAAATTAGCTACTAATACTCATATATATGCAAATTTGAGTCATTGTTTGAAAATAATTGATGACCAAAGAAATATGACTAAATTTAAGTTGCGTTATAAGATACTGTAAATTAACTACTAATAGTCATATATATGCAAAATTTAGTCGTCATTTGTAAGCAAAAATTTATCATTTACAATAGTAATTTATATTTCTTTTTGTAGTTTCATATTCATTATATAAATGACTAATTTAGTAATTTATATTCATTTTATTTGTCTTCGTCATTAATTAATATTTAAAATACTATTTTCGTAGTTTTAGATTGATTTTATATGTTCATTATTAATCGACATAAATTAATTAGCATGATTTTGTGACTAAATTTAGAAAATGTCACACATTAATGTGTAGGTCCATCTAATCTGAAAACACAAAGTTAAATAGGTTAATTACAATATTAAATAATATCATGTACAATTATATATAATTTCAATGACCAAAATTATATTATATGAAATTTCAAGTATTAAAATATCAATTTCCAACTTAATATTGGTAGGACTACAATTTAGGCATGAAATATTGTTTCATCGCTTCCAAACGTTATCATTATGTTTCCAGTGCATTGCAGGTGAATTCACCAACTCTAAATACTTGACCATCAACTTATATATGTGTGTCTCATCCAAGATATTGGATTTAAGAGTATCTCTAGACCGATTCTCTTCTCTCTCTCTTTCTGTATTTGTCGCTCGAGTGTTATTGTTCTCCTCTTTCATTAATTCCTACTTCTTACTTTTATTACTCCTTAATTTTTGAGGTTGTAGAAAAAATCACAGAGGTAACCAAAGAACCACTTTCGAAAATGTAATCCAGCCCTTCTAGTTCCAGAGAGGGATCTCTCTATATGATTTAACTTAGCTTTTCTAATGATATTAGGCTAGTTATCATGTCTAGGTTTGGGTTTTTTGTGTTGTGGGTTGAGATAGTGGAATTAGGCCATTGGGAAATGGAGTGAGAAGTTTAGATTGATCAAATGTAGAGTTTATAGGCTAAACATAGAAGGGAAAGGTAGGAAATTTCATTGGATCCTTTAATATTAATGGTATTGAGAAGAAGAAAAGGATTCAGCAATCCAATTAAAAGTAGAGAAATTAAGAATTATGTTTTTAATTTTCAGTAAAAAAAACCATAGAAATTATTCATAAGTTCAATACATAGTGTACTTTTAAACACATTGTGTTCATACTCTTCTTAGAATAATTTAGATTTTATAAACATATATGAGAAACAAAGAAAACATTTAACAGAGAAAGATGCACTTCACCAATGAAACTGACGCAAGAATATTGTAATGCTTGTGTTGTATTACTCAAATATTATCAATGATAGCTTTGAGAGCTTCTTTATTACATAAGTCCTTCAAAAATAATCTCAACACTAACACTTTGAGTTTTGAAGTATTTATAAAAAAATAATTACAAAATATCTTGGTTCAAAAGATCAATATGGAATCCTATTAATGTTTAAACTGGTTACAGAATTACAACAAAATGATAGGAATCTTCAAAATTGTGAATGCTAGCCCTGTTTGTGAGGAACACTGTTGGTGACTGGGCCTCAAAATCTACTGCACTCTTTTTCCTTGCTGTCCAATTACAAATTACTCCAGTAATTTGCACAATTTCTCCCACCTATCTTCACTTGTTTGTGAAAACTTAATCAATTTCTTTAGCTTTCATCGACATCTCTGTATCTCTGAATGGTTTCCTTGATGCCAAATAGGTTCTTGACCTCATGACTGATAAATAGATCAAAATCTAAGGCCTCCATGAATTCATTCCCTATGTATTCCCTTTCATCCCTACAAACTTTGATTTGTCTTGGGAAACCATGCTTAATATTCCCTGGTACTCTGTTAGGCTCATTAGCTCATTCTCTGTATTAATCAATTTTGGCGGACATTTCTTCTTCAAGAACTCCAACTTCTTGTGGAATCTTCCTATGATGGTTTCTAAGTCCTGGCATTTTTTATATTGCTGATTCATGAGAGTCATTTTGGTTTGTATCCTTTTCACCTCCAGGATGGTCTCTGCTATGTCTTGAATTCCCAGCTCTTGTAGTTCTTGTCTATTCTTGGAATTTAGATATTTGATGATGGTTGTAGCTTCCCCATGTTTCTTTCCCATGTCTATTTTAATATGCCTCATCACCTCTTGGGATTTATGCACTAATTCCTTCTGTTCAAAAATTATATGTATAGAAGGGAATATTTCTATGATGGCTTCAACAATTTCTATCCATATATTTTCTCTAGCTTGGGCCAGAGTCTGACCCATAACTGATTCACTATGCAACTACTCAATTTTTAGATTTAACTAATGGAATTTTTGCAACTCTTCGACATAAAAATTATCAATTTCTAAATTTTTTTTCTAATAGTGTCTTAAGTTGAGCTTTTAGCTTAGAAGTTTCCTGCTCCTGAATAGTTAGACTATCCATGGCTTTGACCAATCTGCTTTTTGAATCTATTGTTGTTGTTGATGTAGATGCAGATGCTTTTGGGGTTCTCGTCACTAAGATTGGGACTGCTCTAAGTGGAACTACGGCCAACTATGATGCCTGCTCTTTCTCTTTGAGCAGTTTCTCTAGTTTTACTTCCATGTCCCTGATTTGGCCATTTAGCTTGGTGACTATCCTAAACATATCCTCTTTCTTCTTCTCCACCTCTCCTAGATCCTTGGCATGTGGATCCCTTGTGGTAGGAAATTTTAATTGTTTTCTCAAGGCTACTATTTCAACATCCTTTTTCTTTAGAAGTTCTTCAACTACCTTGATAAGTTTTGGATTATATCCCAACCTTATCACCAAGTCCTTCAGTGCCTTGATTCTAGTATCATTGGCTATGGATGAAATCTTCTCTAACCTGAGCTGGGAATGTACATTATTTAGTGACACCTAAAATATATAGGATGACATGGTACTGTTAGTGAGTGCAATATACATCATCTTAGTTGTTTATTTATGCAGATCAATCTATTTTTAGGATGAATATTTTGTGCATCAAAAGTGAACAAAATCTCCTTGTAATCTCCAGGTGAGCAGAGAGCTGGTACTTTGGCTTCAAGAAATGATATCATCATTTTTCCCTTCTCTAGCTCGAATGTTGATAATAATATGTCCTAAGATACAAATTTTTGTTCCTAGAACTGCGTATAAGTGGAGGCTTTTAGCATTCCATTCCTTTGCTTAATTTCCTTATATTTGGAAAAAATGTTGGGCTCAATAGTGTGTTGAGCCAAATCGACTGCCTTTGATGTCTCTGGAGGATATTTGAAGTAGATGAAGCCGTTGATCCTATGAATATATCATCCTTTCTTCTAGACACATGATGACCTATCTTTACAATAGTTTGTTGTTCTTCCTTTTCTTGATGAAAAGCAGTTGCGGATTTCGTTTCTTGCTTCTTTTTAAAAACTAGGAAATCTTTTGCTCCTATTTCTATCACTAGGGAAGATTCTTCTTCTCCTCCTCTCTTCTTCTGCTTCTATTCAGGTATGGTTGTTTGAGTGTTTGTACTAGAAATAACCTTCTCCTTTTCCTCTTGTAGTGTGTTTTACACCCATTGAGTCTAGTTCATGTATTGCTCAATTTATGGTTGAGGATTATGTGAATAAGGTGTGATATTTCTCTCTACCTTAGCTTTGAGATAAAGCCAAAAGGGTCATAAGACCAAGTGAAACTAAATTTAAATTTCATTTTCTTCAGCAACAAATCAACTTCCTTACCAATTGATCTGGTATTGCAGAAAAAAGGTCCTTCCCTTGCTTTAATCTTGAACGATGCCTTCTTCTTGGCTGCGACAAACTATAGATCATCCATGTGAATCATCTACCGAATGTACTCTAATGACAAAATTCCCATACCAATAAATTTGGGCAATTTGTAGGGTGGCAACTCACACCCATATATATGAATTTCTAAGTAGGTCTATAAAGACATAGAATACTTTGAATGTCTTCATCTATCCTGGGCTTCGCATCACTATGTAGGAGACATACCACTGTATAAAAACTGGTCCACAAAGTTTGTGAATGATAATTCTATGGAATTCCTTCTCACCAAGGATGTCCATTGTATGACTGACTGAGCATTACCCTACTTATCCATCTTCTTCACAGTAAAATGCAATCTATCTACTTGTTGATAAATAAACATGTACACTAAAATAGAGGAGTATTTGAAAGCTCCCTCTGTAGAAAATTTGATAAAATGATCATGCATAGCCTCTGCAATAAACTAACCTTAATTAAAAATGATTGGTTACTCACCAGTGGTGAAAATTGATAGGAACCAAACAATGGCCCCTTTAACCAACTAGTCAGAATGATCACTAAGAATGTAAGAGCTAATGGAAATAACATGCTTGGTTCCCTGAGGGAACTTTTGAGATGAATATGGAGGGTTGGTTTTTGGTAACTCGGCATCTTCAGGGAGAAAAGCTTCAAAGATCTTCATTCTGTGGCTAAAAGTTAAATTCTTGTAGAGCTCTATGAGAGAGTCTACTAACAGTGGCTTCGTTGACTTTGGGATTGTTACTAGGATAATTTGGGCAATGGCTTCAGCTGTGATAGTTAACAAAACTTCGCCATTGTGACTTATGATAGCTATTTGAGAGGGGACATAACTAAATTGACACCAAGAAACTAACTCAAGGGAAATGTGCATTTATGGGAACATAAATTGAGGTACAGTAGACTCCCATAGATTAATTTCATCGTTTTGGTCAAGGAATTTCTGTTTTAATCAATCGTGAAGTTCGAACAAGTTGAATTCATAGTTCGTTTCAAAAAAAAAATTAATGCAGGTCTAATAAGCGTACATGATATAGGTCTACAGGTGTGGGCATCATGGGGTTCTCTTATAGTTTCTTTCCCTTTTCGTTGGGGATTATAATTTTAGGAAGCATGATGAATTTGCAGAGACTAGAAAAGGTCATGAATTACCTAGAGTTGGAAAACGACAGAGGAATGCCGAACTCGGTCCCTGATGACAGTTTGAAACAGTAATGGCTGGGCAATCTAATGGTCACTACATTACTACTTAAGAATCCATAACATACTACTGATCATATGACACTATGAAAGAAAGAAGTTTTGCAGTTTGAGAGCATTTATATAGAGAAATTTCTCAATTAACTGTTAATCCTTTTACTGTTATCATGAGTGGGTCCATTGCACAGGGAGAAAAAGGGAATTATTTCACTAATAGCTTGCTGACATGGTGAGAGGGGTGCGAGATGACCGCATAGGATTGGGAAGAAGTGAGTCACCAGAATAATTTTAATGGTCAGTAGTAGTAGCAAGAGTGGGGTATGCAAGGGTGAGGTGGCAGAGAGAACATGGAGGGGAGAGAGGCTGAGGTGGTAAGTATGGTGGGGTCAAAGATATGTCGTGGCATGAAGGTTTTGATGGAAGGTGGGGTCAGAGATATGCCGTAGCATGTAGGTGTTAATGGAAGGTGGGGATAGGAGGTGCACATGGTGAGGGGTGAGTGTAAGTGGAAGTGGTGGAAGTCAATAGCAAAAGAGTTTTTTTTTTTTTTTTTTTTGGGGGGGGGGTGGGTGCAATGATAGGAAAGTTGAGGGTGAAAAATTTTGAGAGGTTTCCATGTAGAAAAAGCTTCGGACGCCCCCATCCCCATGGAAAAGGTGGAATTGAGCTCTGGGTGCCCGAAAACATTCCCCCGCCATTGATCTAGGTGGGGAACAATCTCAGTTGTCCATTTTATTTGAAAGTTCAAACTTTGGTTAAAAATACATATTCCAAAGGTTATTACAAGTGCATTAAAGTGCAATTAACCCCTAATTAAGGTAAATTTAATCAAAAACTAATTTTTCCTAAAAGCTATTTAGAAACAATTCAACGCTGCATTTGAACAAGCAGAGCACATTTGTTTCTTATTTTTTCCTATCGATTAATCACGATTAAACCAAGTGATTAATTTATTCACTAATCTAACCTATTGTATTCCTAGCCTAATCACGATTAAATAGTGTGATTAGCCCAAATTATTTCTAATTTTCCTATTTACCAAGTGGCATTTAAACAAGCTACACACTTTATTCAAAATTTCTAAATGTAAACTAATGCGATACTATTTTTTCTTGGTGGCATTTACATTTGCTGCCCTAGAGGGACATTTTCACACATATTTTTTTTCTATTTTTTTCTCTTATTTTCTTTCTCTATATATATGTGTGTGTGTGTATTTTATTCCTCTGGAAATAAATTTCAAACATGAAACATTATTTACATTTTTCAAATATCAAATTATCAGATAAAAACAACTCCTAGTATGAATGAAATATAAGATGCTAACAATGGCTCTAATGGGGATGGCATGCTCCTTGTGAGGTGCAAAGGACACCATAGATTCAGTAGCCTTGATCCATTTGGCATGCTGCAAAGATCTTCCAACTAAATTGTTTCACCTATCTTTTATTCACATCTATGGTAACACATCAAATAGAAGCTCTGGGCCTTCATTGCGGGCTTCGTCTTCCATTGACACTCACCTACACTCTTGCAATATAAAAGAAAAATGGTATTTTACAATGGTGATGAATGAATTGAATTACTCTGATGGGAAATACTGCTTAATATGCATGTGATTCACTGGTCCACCCCGCAACTCTTCTCCATTCAAATTGATTCATAGGAATGCATTGTTTCCCTTGAAAGCTTTAATCTTAAAAGGCCCTTTCCATAAGTTGTCAAATTTTCCATGCTTTCCTTTATCCTCATTTCTGGAATCCCTTTTCAAAAGAATATCATTGAGCTTAAAATCATTTTCCTTAGTCCTTCTATCATAAATCCTTTTTATATTTTCTTGCGTGACTTGGGTTTTATGATTGACTTCTTCCCTTGACTCTTGTAACTGTATAGTCTAGTTTATCCTTCTTTGCATGTCATTGGTCTTCTGATCATCTTCTTGTATAAGTTTTAACAATAGAATTCCCAAAGAAGTTGGGAAAAAAACATCTGTCCCATACACTATCTGGAATGATGGCATTCCAATGGATTTCTTTGTAATAACTCTATCAGTCCATAGTACATTGATTAATTTTTTGTACCATGAATTTTGTTCTCGAGTAATAATTTCTTGATAATATTAACCAAACTCTTGTTTGAGGACTCTCCTAACCCATTCCCCTGAGGGTAATAAGCAATAGAGTTCCCTCACTTAATTTGATATTTTTTACAAAAATCTATCATCTTTTTGGAATTGAAAGAAACAACATTGTGAGTTATGCTTTTATGAGGGCAGTTAAACCTAGACATTATATTTTATTCTAGAAATTAGATGATAATAGAGTCAGTGGCTTGTGTATTTGGAATGGAATCTATCCATTTATTAAAATAGTTTCTTGCATTCAAAATCCATTTGTGTTGACATGACGAACTAGGGTGAATTTCTCCAATGAAGTCTAAACCCCATTGTTGAAAACATAATTCCACTGAAATTGGTTTCAAGGGTAGAGGTAGCAGCATTATTTTGCCTTCAAATATTTGGCATTGATGACAAGAGGTCACCTTTTTATGTACACCATAGAATAGGGTACGCCCATAAAAACCAGCTCTAAGGATTTTATTGGCTGTAGATTTCCAATATGGATGACCACCATACTTTCCTTGATGAAATTCCTCTAGGACATACCTAATTCATCTTTCAACGAACAATTTAGTAACATTTCTTGAGAATATTTCCAATATAAATTCTCGTCAATGATGCAAAATTTCATGGATTTGATTTTAAGGAGTCTTTCCTTGGTTTTATTTAAAATATGGGAAGCATATAAGTTCAGTAAGACAAAATTTATGTCTACATACCATTGTGATGTGCTGAAAACTTCTGAGAATGGTGGAGTCACCTACCCTTCCTGTTCATCTAGTTCTGTAATAAAATTTGTGTATAATACATTACAATTTGACTCTGCCATGATTTTTTCTAACCCTTGACCCTTGATAAGCTTTGTTGGTTTGATTTCAATAATATATTTTATAATGGTGGAAATCCATTTTTCCGTTCTTCCATCTCGATCTATTTGTGTGAGTATGTCCTTGAAAACTACACTAGGGACAAAATTGATAATATGTGAGTGCAAAATAGAAACCCTGAAATATTTAAGGGCCTTTACCAATTCAAATACATGTTTTTATATGATGTTGTATTTCAATGATGCATCTCTTAATTCTCTGTCGAGAGAGGAAATTGATTGTTCATGTCCTTCAACACTGTTCTACAACAACACAATTCAAATTGTATATCAGATGAAAAAAAGAATATCATGAAATATTCTGTAAAATAAGGACTTATTAAAATGTGTGCAGTTGTTAAAGCTTTCATGACCTTAGTAAAAGAATCATTTGCATCACTATGGCATTTGATTTTAGTATCCTTATTTAACTTGTAAGCTATTTCTTTTAAGATTACAACCAAATTTGACATAAATCTCTAAAGCAAGTTTATTTTTCCAATAAAGGATTCGACCTCTTTCTTGTTCCTAGGGAGATCTATTTTCAATATTTCTTCCACTCTGCTAGGGTAAATTTTTGTGCCATCGTTTGAGATGATATGTCCTAGCAGTTTTCCTTCTTCTAAGCCAAATAATGTTTTCTTAGTGTTATAGAGCTAGTGGGATAAATGTCTCAAGTGTTAGATTAAGGGATGTGGTATGGTGGAAAAAGATTTGTGAAACGCTAAAGCTAACATAAATTTTTATCTTCATTCTCAAAGGGATACTAGGATATGAGATTATTCAATAACAATTAGCTTAGAAACAACACTTTATTTTGTTTGTATTTCTTATTTTTCCAATTTTCACACTCAAACTGATTTTGGGTTTTCTTTGTCCATGGGTTCTTGACAGAGAGTGATCAAGTTCTCTATTAAGGCACTCCTTGATGTGAGGTCACTGGTTCAATTCCCAACTCGATTATATATTGGACATGATGAATATGTAATCCATCTAAGCTTAGAAAACAAAAGCGTTTTCTTTACAACATCAATTAACATTCTAGTCAAATGGATAAAAGGTATAATATTAGCTAGATTTGAGGCATGGGTTGCAATTGATGATCATAGAGAATGAATGTATGATTTATTTTCTTGAAGCTCTACCCCATCAAGCATCTATAGAGGGTATCATGAGAAAGTTTAGGGGCTAATATTTGGAAGAGGGTTAATTTTCCATGATTTTTCGAAAAACAAGATTTGTCAATTCCCATTTTTTATAAAAATGATTCCCTCAAATTTTACAATATAAAATTATTTTACCTTGAATATTGCCAACATTATATAGAGACTATATATAAAACCATTATAAATTTGAATAATTTTACAAAAATATGAATAAACATTTTATAGTTTGCATACTAAAGACTAGTAAGATTGGCCAATGTTTTTAAACTTCTACATAGTTTTTCATCCTTAAAATTTTCCCTGAAAGGGATCATGGTATTCTTCTCATTAGTGTGTGTGTGTATATGTATATATATATATATATATATATATATATATATATATATATATATATATATATATATATATATCCTATTTGAAAACACCATATTTTTCTTACACAATTAGGCCATCATAATTTCAACAAATTTAGAATAGAAACCAATTCTAAGGTTTCTCTTTGATGAAGATTAAAAACTTATAAATTATGTTAATGGGTTGCAATGATAGTGATAGAACTATCTTTCAAACAAAAATATATAAAGCATTTTTATATAATTTTATCCTTAATAAAAATATTTGTCTTTGTAGTTTTTATTTATTTTTTATATTTTATATCAACCAAGTAGAAAATAAAAATAAACTCATAAATAATAATAAATGAAGTGGAAAAAAAAATGAGAAATAATGATATATTAAAATAGAAAAAAAATTACATATTATACTATATATTTTTTTACCAAAACAATTAGTAAGTAATTCTTTTCAAATAGGTGATATAATATCCTTTCATATATAGTGTTGATGTCTTCAAAGTAAATATATAAATAAAAGAAAATGTAAATGCAATGGGTTACAACACTTTGTCAAGTGGGTTGGCTATTTTTATTATCCACCTTTCTTAAAAGGGCTGCTTGATGATGACATCAAACTTAGACATTGTTATTTTCTACAATAAAATCTTAACATCATCCCATTAGAAATTTCCTAAAACCGTTTTCTAATTCTATGAGATATCACAATTTAAGAATTTTCATTTGATGTAACAAAGTGAAAATGTCATGTTATTGCAATTTTGGAGCTATGTAACTTATCAGTTAAAAAATTTAATGTTGTATTAATTTTTTTTTTCATATATATTTGATCGGAAAAAACTTTCTAACCCAATGACATTTTGTAAATAAAATTATTTTTTTTATTTATATTTTTTCACAAATATAGTTTTATATTTCTATGCAATGCACTGAAACAAGCAAATTTTCATAATTGTGATATATCATCTAAATTTGTTTTACAATATATGATGCCTTACCCAAACAAATTTTGGTTGCACTACATGATGTCTTACCAAAATAATGGTTCGACTTTGTAAAAAGAAAAAATGAATAGATAAAATTTCTTAAAAAGTGATATGATACCATCTAACAAAGTTATAATAAGATTAATTTACCAACAAAATTCAAATTTATGTTTTGAAAAGGAGTTTCCAGGACCTGACGAAATCGTAAAATATAGTAGGCTTTTGTCGATGTGAAAAATAAAACTCTCAGCCTTGATATCAATTTTCATTGACTTTCAAGATTCAAAGGCAAAGAAAGAGGAGCTCGAATTCCCTTCGTTTCTTCTTCTTTTAACGAAAGACATGGGCATGGTTTTTGTCCCTAGCTCCTATATATAAGAGGTAAATTCGTTAGTAGGTAATAGGTGATGAGGATATATGGAAAAATAATGTGTGAGAAGTAATATATAAGCCTTCAATCGAGTCGTTATTATACATCTTGATTTATATTTGTTGGACTTGAATACATATGGATTATGTAGGTCATAGTAGTGAAACTTTCGAGATTTATGCTTCATGGTGATATTTGGTGTAATTTTGTGTATATAATATAATACTACTTATTTTATATCATTTTTATTAGATAGAATATTTGCCGCCAATGCCTTTAGGTTGGTGCATGGTTAACTCTATCTTATGTATGTAATTAGATAAACTGGATGGTCTTGAGCATAATTTATTTCAAGTTCGACATTAATCAACCTCGTAAAGGAATCTTCAAGTGATTTCTTTTTAATATTGAATGCAATAAGAGTTTATGAAAATTATTTTACAATGAAATGACTTTCGTTGAGTTTATGAACATAACTATCATAATATAGTTTTAAGCTTTTTAGCTTATCATTCTTAAGTATTAGTAGGATACATTTGATAAAGCTCTTATATAATAAGGGAAAAAGATGAAATTACTCAAACATTTTAACGTTGGAATTTCATTCTCGTGGTTTTAGAAAAAAAAGAAAAAAAGTGTAGTAAATTCAAATCTTACAAAACAAAAGGAGGTTTATGGCTTTATTTTAAATGAAGAGGATTTCCCAATAATTACAATTATACAAATAAGGAAAATCCTTAAAGTGTACATAATTTAGACTCTGGAATTATTATAAGTATTAAAGAAACCGTAAGACTTGGATATTTCATATTCAAAAGGGATATACCTTTAATGATTGATTGTGATGCATTTTTTTGTTAAACTGTACATTAAGTCAACACTCCACTAAGTCAAATGATGTTTGAAAAAAAATGGGAGATAAATTGTTACACCTACAAAATAATATAAATCTTTAATATCCTATTTACTATTGCATTTACATAAATTAAATCACTAGTAAATGTGGATACACTATCCACATCAAGGTCAAAACACCTACTTCATCAAATGCATAACTTTAAACTCATAAAAAAAAATGAATTATAACTCTATTTTAAATTATTATTACTACATTAATTATAAAAACAATTAATTTAAAAAATATAAAACAATATTCTTAACCATGAAGTTTACCCCACTCTTAATATGGAAATTCTTACCACATGCCCAAAAAACCATAACTCGCCTCATATATCACTTGTTCGGAAATGGTGTTACGAGTTTGCCTACAATTCCTAGGAAACTTAAGCAATGTGATGCTTGTATCTTAGGAAAGCAAATAAAATAATATTTTCATGATTCTCATTGCAGAGAACATAAAAAGCTTGAACTCTTTCATTTTGATTTGTGTGGCCCAATGCTTGTTCCGTCTACAAATGTCTATAAATATATGATGATATTTATTGATGACTACACCAGAATGTGTTGGGTTTATTTATTGAAGAAAAATATGAAGCATTTGAAGCATTTAAGAACTTGCATGCATGGAATGAAATGATGCACAATCTCATATTTTCCCTATGCATACTCACAATGGAAAAGAGTGCAATTGAAATGAATTTGAAAACTATCTTTGCCAGCATGGTATCAAACATCAAATAAGGGTGCCCTATAATCCCATACAAAATAAAGTACCTGAAAAAAATGAACAATACAATCTTAAATATGGTATGTTCGCTGATGTTTAAAAAAAAAAATAAACTAGTGTTTTGGGCTAATGCAGCTCTATGCGTTGTGTATATAAAGAATAGGTGTTCATCTAGTGCTATCAAAAGAAAGACTCCCTATGAAATGTGGTATGGACACATTATTTTGATGAGGCATCTCAAGGTTTTTGGTACCTTGATACCTAAGGAACAAAGTAAAAAACTTGATGTAAGGAGTCACAAATGTATCTTCTTGGGGTACTCAAATACCTCTAAAGCATATCATCTTTGTGAGAAAGTTAATAAGAAGTTTATAACATCTTGAGATGTGATCTTTCTTGAATCTTCCAAGGCTCACAATGTTTTTGAGTAGCAACTTGATCATTTGGATATATTTAGACATGCAAACTCTTTTCAAGAGTTTGATAATGATATTCCATATCTTGAGGGGGGGTCCCTATACTCGATCAATGTGTGGAATCTTCTTCTGATGCACTCCCTCCCTTACATGAAGCTCCAACTACTAATGCCACTTTGAGTGATTTGATTCATAGAAATGGGAGGCTAAATCTTGATTCATCCCCATCTCATTCAACTGAGAAGCCCGGGAAATATCAAAAAGGTCCTCCAAAATGCGTGACAAACACACCTGAAAGTGTCAGTCTTGAGGCGGTTAGAAAGACAAGAACAAAAAGACTAACGAGACAAGATGGAGGAGATGTAGATTATCCTAATTCACCTATTTATATGGATGTTTCTTATGATTGTGAACCGAATTTGTCTACGGATTTTAAACCAACTTCCTTCAAAGAATTCAGTTTTGATGATGAATGGAAGGAAGCGATGCAAAAATAATATGATGATTTCATAAAGCATGGCACCCAAAATCTGGTTAATCCTCCATTGGGAAGAAAACCAATAGAATACAAGTGTGTCTTCAAAAACATGTGTAACGCAGATGGCTCACGCGAAAAGCATAAAGTCAAGCTCATGGAAGAAGGTTTTTCACTCAAGGAAGGGGTTGATTATGAGGATAGTTTTCCCCCACAACAAAATGGATTACTATTTAGACACTCTTTGCCTTGACAACTCAAAATTGTTGGAAAGGCCATCAAATGGGTGTAAAAAATATTTTTTTGAATGGAGACCTGAAAGAGAATGCTTTTATGTCCCAACCAGAAGGATTTCTTTTTAAGGGTGAGGAAAACAAAGTATGGAAGCTTGTAAAATCCTTTTATGACCTTAAGCAAACATTGTGATCCTAGTATGAGAAATTTATTGAGCATCTTATGAAAATCATTTTCAAACATTATGATCTTGATGATGAAACTTTTTTTGTGAAGAAAGTTGGAAAAATAATTGTAGATCTTGTGGTATATGTAAATTAGCTTTTGATGAAAGGGGACAATGAGAACTACATTGCTTCCATAAATAAATAACAAAGGAAAGGATTTGAAATGAAATGTTTGGGTTGTGTTCACTATGATTTTGGTATTGAATTAACTTAATTCGAAACTTTTTACTCCTCTCTTAGAAGAAACACATTAGAGATCTGTTGGACAAGTTTTGCATGGATGAGTGGAATTCATTGACCACTTAAATGGAATAGAAATTAAATCTCACATCCACTAAAGGAAAATAATTTGAGTATGCAACAAAGTATATACAACTCATCCGAAGTTTCAATTACCTCACTACTATCAGACCAAATATTTCAATTGTTGTTGGAATCCTCTCTAGGTTTATGAAAAATCCTAGTGAGTGTCATTGGTATGCCACAAAAATATTTTTAAAGTACTTGAAGGGAACTCAAGACTTTGTGATGAAATATACAGAAGTGGTTGACTTCATCTTGATTGGATACTTTGATTCATATTTTGATGGAGATAAAGAAATTTGACTATCTACTTCAGGTTACCTCATGAGTCTTGGATCATGATTTGTCTCTTGGAGGTCACCAAACAATCAGTTCCAACAAATTCCACAATTGAGGCTACATATTTCGTAGTAGCTAAAGTAACAAAGGAAATTGTTTGGCTAACAATAATTCTAGAAGATTTGCAAGAGAAACAAGTGCATTCAACTCCTCTTTTGATTGACAATAGTTCTACTATTATGAAACCAACTCACAAAAATATAGAAAAGATAGATCAACGGCTTAGAATTCAGACTCTTCGAGGGGGCAGCCTCCTTTACATTACATAAATGAACAATTCTTTGATGATTCAAATGACAAAACCTCCTTTCTATATATAGGAGTCTAAGGAGTCACAATATAACCTAGCCAACCTAACAATAATAATATAAAGCCATAAAAATAACAATAGAGGGATTCTATGGGGCATAGTAATAACAATATGGGGATAATAGTGGCACAACAATATTAATAAGGGATACAACTACAATAGTAATGTGGTAATCACTAGTATTATAGGGATCTAACATGCCCCTCTCCTTCAAAAAAGTGTTGTCCTCAATGATTGAGTAGTTCTGGATGCTTCTGTATAAAATTCTCTTCCTCCCACGTGGAATCTTCAGAGGATAAGTTCTTCCACTTGATGAGATACTCCAAAATTGATCGATTTCGTAGTTGTCGAGTTCTTGTTTCTATGACTGCTTCCAGTTCTAATATAATTTTTCATTCCTCGTCAAGTTCTGGCAATATTGTTTGAACTGGGAGCTTGTCGCCTATAACCTTCTTTAAACATGGAAAATGGAAAACTGGGTGTACTCGAGAAGCTGCAGGAAGCTCCAATTTGTATGCCAGAGTACCAATATTTTGCAACACCTTGTACGGATCATAATATTTTTGTGATAATTTATTATCCTTCTTAGCTTGTTTGAGGGACATTTGTTTATATGGTTGTAGCTGTAGGAATACCTAATCACCTACATCAAAACTTCTTTCGTTGTGATGTTGATCTGCCTATTGTTTCATTCTATTATGTGCCAACACGAGGTTATCCTTTAAGAGTTGGAGGACTTGTTGTTGATGTTCGATGTGATATTCCACTGCCTGAACCTTAGAATTTTCTCTTAAATATGATGTGATGGATGGTGGCTAATATCCATAAAGTGCCATAAATGGGGTCATTTTTGTTGTTGTATGGAAGGAAGTGTTATACCACCATTTAGCCAGAGGCAACCATTTGACCCATTGTGTCTGTTTATTATATACAAAGAAACGAATACATCCTTCCAAACATTTGTTTACTATCTTAGTTTGCCCATCAAATTAAGGATTATAAGATGAGCTATGAGCTAACTGAGTACCAAGACAAGAAAATAATTCTGTCCAAAAATTTCCAGTGAAAATGGGATCTCTGTCACTTACAATAATCGTTGGGTTTCCATGTAGTTTTTAAATTGTTTCCATAAATGCAGTAGAAAATGTACTAGCTTTAAATGGATGTGATAATGCACAAAAGTGTGCATACTTGGTAAGTCTGTCAACTACCACCATGATGACACTCTTTCCCTCAGACTTGGGTAAACCTGTGATAAAATCCATTGAAACCTCCTCCCAACATTGGCTTGGAATGGATAAAGGTTGTAATAGACCCGGGGTCTTAATTGTTTCAACTTTATTTTGTTGGCAAACCAAAATTCCGCCACAAACTTTTGAATATCTGATTTAAGGCCATCCCAAAAAAAATCCTTCTTAACCCTGTGGTAATTTTTTAAAAATCCTGGGTGCCCTCCTAAGGGAGAAGTGTGCAATTCCATAAGAATCTTTTGTTTGAGTTGGGAATTCTTACAGAGGTATAAGTGATCTTTGTACCATAATGAATCATTTTGCCAGCTAAATGTATCAGATGTACTGGAAACTTGTTGTAACTTCTGAATAAGGGCCCACACTTCTTCATCATTCTTCCATTCCTCCCTTGCCTCATTTATCCATTCTAGTTGGATAATAGAAATGGTGCACAACAATGCTTCCACATCCTCATCCTTTCTTGAGAGCGCATATACCACCACATTTTGCTTCGCGTTTTTGTAGATGATTTCAAAGTCATAAGCCAAAATCTTTGTGACCCACTTTTGTTGCCCTTCAGAGGATAATCTTTGTTCTAACAAATATTCAAGGCTATAATGATCCATTTTTACCTTGAAGTGTCTTCCCATTAGGTAGGGTTGACATTTCTTAAGTGCATGTAGTATTGCCAACATTTCCTTCTCATAAATAGCTTTGTGTAAAAACTTTCCCTTGATTGGATGACTTTCAAAAGCAATGGGTCTTTCATCTTTCATTAAAATAACACCAATTCCATTTCCTGAAGCATCACATTCCACAATAAAGGTTTTTGTGAAGTCTGGTGTGGCTAAGACTGGTGCTTGGCAGATTGCCTCTTTAAGATGTTTGAAGGCCTTTGTTTCTTCTGGATTCCATGAAAATGCATCTTTCTTCAATAATGTTGTTAGAGGTGTTGCTACTCTCCCATAATTATTAACAAACCTGTGATAATACCTTGTCAACCCGAGAAATCCTCGCAGATGCTTTATGGATGTGGGGATTTTCCATTTCTTAATGGCTTTAATTTTGCTAAGGTCTACCTTAACTCCTTCATGAGATACAATATGACCCAGATATTCCTCTCCTTGTACTCCAAAGAAACTTTTGGATCTTTTTGCATATAATTGTTTCTCCTCCAATAGTTGTAGCACCCTGTCAACATGTTCGACATGATCCTTCCAAGACTTGTTGTAGATTAGTATATCATCGAAAAATACTAACACGAATTTTCTAAGGAAGGGTTTGAAAATGGAATTCATCAAACCTTGAAATGTAGAAGGTGCATTGGCAAGGCAAAAAGGCTTGACCAAAAATTCATAATGACCCTCATGAGTTCTAAATGTTGTTTTTAGAATGTCTTCAGTCTTCATTCTGATTTGATGATATCCTGAACGAAGATCCAACTTGGTGAAGTAAATTGATCCATGTAATTCATATAGTAATTCATCAATGACCAGAATGGAAAACTTATCTTTAATAGTGAGCTTGTTGAGCTCCCTATAATCCAGACACATGCGCCATAATCCATCCTTCTTGTGCACCAATACTACTGGAGCAAAGAAAGAACTTTGACTATGTTGAACTATACCAGGCTCTAGCATTTTTGCAACCATACATTCAATTTCACTCTTTTGGGCATAGGGATATCTGTACGGCCTGATGTTTGGAGGAAAACTTCCTAGAATTAGATGAATAGCTTTATCATGATCACGAATAGGTGGGAGACCTTTGGGAGTCTCAAATACCTTGGAATGATTGTCCAAGACTTTCTAGAGATTTGAAGAAACAGATGATTCTAATGTGGAAACATCTAACGAACATATTTGTGCAATTACACCTCTTTATTCCCTTTTTAGAAGCTTTGTCATACCATTAGAGCTGATTATCGTTCCCAGTTTCCCTACAATACCCCTTAATTCAATTTCCTTTGCTTCCACAGAAAATTTCATGAAAAGTTCTTGAAAATTAAAACTATACCCAGGGATTATAGCCATTGGACTCTTAGTACAACATCAACACCTCTCATTAGAATGGAAAGCATTGGGCTAGTCAATACATATTCTCCCATGGATAGCTTGATATTATGGCACTTTCTGGAGAAATTTATCGTTCCTCCATTTGCAACCATGACTTGACACTCTGGTGCTAGATATAGGAAGAAATTCAATTCTTTTGCTATCTTACACTAAATAAAATTGTGGGTACTTCCTGAATCAATCAACAATATTACCTTTTTCTTCTTGATTTGTCCTTCTTTCTTGATGGTTTGAGGAGTGGTATTTCCAGCCAATGCATTACAAGATATGGTCGGATTCATTTATTCTTTATCTAGGCTTTGTTCCTAGAGTATATCCTCTTCTTTTGACCTTTCTTGCTCCTTTTCTTCTTCCTCTTTACAATCTATGTAGAATAATTTCTTCTCAGCACACTTATGACCTTTAGTGTATTTGCTATCACAACTGTAACAAAGCCCTTTTGCTCTTTCTTCTTCCAATTGTTGTGGTGTCAACCTTGTAGGTTGTGGAAGACTAGGGGCAACAACACTTCCATCTTTATAGCTGTGAGTGGTATGCTTCCTGGTTGCCATAATTTTGCTTTCCATTTTTCTTGCTAACCTGAATGGCTTCTCTAATGAATTAGGTTCCCAAAGGCGAACATCATATTGGATATTATCCTTTAAAGGCCCTATGAACACATCAATCCTATCCTCCTCTAGAATATTTTTTACCCTTATGTTCATTTTTGGAACTCCTCAATGTGCTCTATTATTGAACCCTTTTGTTTGAGACTTATTAATTGGCTAAAGAAAGTGTTGCTTTTTGTATCCTCATAATGTGCTGTCAATTCTTCCATGAAAATTTCCGAAGTGATAATTTGTTTACGAGAGCAAAGCGATTGATACCATACAAATTGATTTGGTTCCAAATATAAATTTGCAATCCATACCTTTTGTGTGTTTTTCACATTATTGAGATCAAAAATTTGCTCCATCTGTAATATCCATGTTGGGGATTCTTGCCATCAAACTTCCTCGTATAGATTTTTGGAATATGGTGGGTCTTCAGTCCAACATTAGAGTCTATGAAAGTATGATTAACATTTTTTTTGTTCTCTTCATGAGTTTCCTTTACTACCCTTTCACCATTAGTAAGCTTTTCTTCTAGAAACTTTGTCAAATCTATCTTCAAATCTGTCTTCAAATCTTCCATGCCTATCTTCAAATCTATCTTCAAATCATCCACCTTATCTTCCACATCATTCATCTTAGCTTCTACGCCTTTCTTTAAACAATCCATCTTAGCTTCTACGCCTTTCTTTAAACCATCCATCTTAGCTTCTACATCTTTCTTTAAACCATCCATCTTAGATTTTGTTATTTTTTGTGCAAGTGACAATTGTTGCACTTGGTCTCGTAATTCTGATATATCATATTGCATTTCTTCCTCTTCATGAGTCATGCTAGAGCTTTCAGGTCTCTTACTAGGTGTTTGCATTTTCTTTCCTTGGGGCATCAATTACCGATAATAATTCTTTACTATGCCCTTTGAATTCCTTCAACCTAATTTTTCAAACCAAGCTTATGTAAAAATTTAAAAAAACTACACACCGTTTTTCACTTTGTAGGAGCTTGATATTGAATCTGATGTATCTCTGTAATTTTGGATCGTCTAGTTCTGAAATTGCGATCTGTAGTAGACCTCTGTGTTCTCTTTCCAATCCCACTAGTCTAATCCAAATTGGATTCTCCAGGGAAGAGTTATGCCAAATATCCCTCAGTGACCTGATTATAGACTAGTTCAGTACAGCGAAATTGTATGACGTGCCAGGAGTCACCTTTTTTACCTTTGGCTATAAAAATATATATAAAAGAAACTACAGTCTGTCTTCTTTCTGTACCTTCTTACGAAATTTCAATCTGATGCTTAGAGAGAAAGTTATGATGATTTCCCCATGTCACCTGTTTGGAATGTAATTCAGGAGTTTGCAAAAAGACCAACTTCCTCAGATCATATCTCCACAAATATAGTGCGAAAGGCTCTGAAATTCAGACCCGAGTTTTAGTACGATTTCATATCAAATAGGTTTTTCTTTTAGCTTCTGAAATGTCGCAGAAAAAGAAGTTATAGCAAAAATGCCATGATGACCTATTTGGAGCAACGAAACCCTAGAATCCAAAGCTTTGATACCAAATGTTATGAAACCAGCTCACAAAAGGATAGAAAATATAGTTCAATGCCTTAGAATTCAGCCTCTTCGAGGGGGCAACCTCCTTTACATTACATAAATGAACAATTCATCGATGATTCAAATGACAAAACCTCCTTTCTATATATAGGAGTCTAAGGAGTCACAATATAACCCAGCCGACCTAACAATAATAATATAAAGCCAGAAAAATAACAATAGAGGGATTCTATGGGGTACAGTAATAACAATATGGGTACAATAGGGGCAGAACAATATTAATAAGGGATACAACTACAATAGTAATGTGGTAATCACTAGTATTATAGGGACCTAACATCTACAATAAAGTTGGCGAAGAACCCAGAGTTCCATGATCGAGCCAAGCAAATTAATACAAAATATCATATGATTTGACATCATGTTGAGGACAATACTATCCATCTACGACATTTTTCCACTAATGTATATATTCATGATTTGGATAATGCAATAAACAAGTTATTTGTGAAGTTAACCTCCTAACATGACAAATATAACATTAATGTGAATTAAGTAAACATTTTGTGTTGAGTATATACATACTTACACATCACCATCATACTAGGTTGTAAAATGTCTCTCAAAAAAATTAATTTTATAATTATATTTTTTATTTTATATAAAAAAACACACAATGATGAAAATTAATTCATATTAATAAAATTTAAGTTATTTGAATATAATTATAAAAACAACACAACTACACTAACTAAAAGACATTATAGGTCACAATAACATATCCCATAAATAAAACTAATTGTATGGTTGTGTTTGATAATTTATTATATAATAACATTATCTTATTATCTTATTATTATTTGTTTAATATGTTATTTTATTAGAGTGGTAGGTTATAATTAATGACATAAAGGAAGAAAAGTAATGGAGTATTCATGGTTTTAGTATTTCTATTCTGATATTTAAAAGACTAATCATTTTTAAAACAATGGAGTTATTAAATTATAATAATTAGAGATTTCTAATTAGTACTAAATAAGTTTATATTTATTTTTATATTTTTTTGCTAAAAAAATATATATTTCATTAAATTTGGAAGTAGTTAGTGGATTTAGAATTTAGAACTTTAATTAGATTAAGTTTTTAAAAATGAGGAATTAGAAAGTAACTTCGTTCACTAATTTTAATGTAGATATTCACCATTTTTTGTGTAAAAATTATCATGATAAACTTTATAAAACAAATTTATATAAACTTGCAAAAGAAAATCTTTCACATCTTAATCTTGGATTCCTTACATTATCTATTTTAATTTTTTTTATGGTTTATATTAAAAGACAAGTTTGTTACGGTTATTTTATGAAAATAATGATGTGCATGTTACTATTATTAACCCAATTAATTATAATATGATATAGTTAATATCATGTATGTGTTAGGTTACGATTATTACTAAGAGAGTGTTGGCATGATTTAAAAGTCTATCACCTTCGGAACACTGGTAATATGGTTGAAGATTAAAAAACTCTCATAGATCATCTAGTTTATACTCATATTGCAAATAAATTTCAAAATATTAATGATGCTACCAACCTTCTTGATTTTTTAACTAAACAAAATTATGATGATCTTGAGACACTTCTTTTAACGCTTTTTGAGCATAGCAATAAAATTCGAAATAACTTTTAGTAATATCTTTTTACCTTCTTATATACCATATTTGGTCTTAGTGGATGATAATGATCATTATCACCATGACCATTACATACTATTGTAGGAAGTTTTCACCATCTTAGAGTTGGGGAAAAAATATTTTTTTAGGATCAAATTAAATGTTGAATGAGAGTAGTAGCATAATTTATTTCTATTTATTACTTGTACTTTCATGTTAAAAACGAAGTTGGTTGAGGCTTACTTAATGAATAATAGATTAATATGCAAGCTATATATTAGGTATAAAGTTATTTAATGACAAAATATCATAGTAATGTGTCCAATATATACGATCATAGATCCATCTTAAGTGAAGATTTAGGGATCAAATTTCTTCACATGCAAACATTTTTAGAGTGAAAGATACAATGTGTTATTTTTCATTGTTGAAAGTGTATTCTTGAATGCTAAATAGAATATATATATGACCAAATAAAAATTTAAACCTTAATTTTTTTATTATTATATATATAGCATAATTCATTTTTATTTATTACTTGTACTTTCATGTTAAAAACATAGTTGGTTGAGGCTTACTTAATGAATAATAGATTAATATGTAAGCTATATATTAAGTATAAAGTTATTTAATTACAAATGATCATAGTAATGTGTCCAATATATGCGATCATAGATCCATCTTAAGTGAAGATGTAGGGATCAAATTTCTTCACATGCAAACATTTTTAGAGTGAAAGATACAATGTGTTATTTTTCATTGTTGAAAGTGTATTCTTGAATGCTAAATAGAATATATATATGACCAAATAAAAATTTAAACCTTAATTTTTATTTATTATATATATATGTGTGTTTGTGTGTGTGTGAATGGGATATTGACATAAGTTAGTTACCATAAATCTTCTAGACAAACTTACACATACCCCCATATTGGGTTGAAAATGAACCTCTCGTCTCAATTACTAATCATTTTAATGATCAAAATCAATCATGAATTAGAATAGTAACAAAGTAGTATAATTTGATTATTTTCAAATACAACAGGAAAGAGAGAAAATTGACTAAGATATTTATGGCAAATGTTTAGTTTTTGCTTGTATAGTGTTTAAGCATATTATATTGAAAAGAACATATTAACATTCATCTAAAACTTAGACACCTTACATTATTTATATTATCATTAACATTTATATTTATGTATTAAATTTGACTCATGAATAATAGATTTTGTAAAAAATAATCTTACCTATAAAGTTATTTAACTATATATTAATATTATTTTTCTTACTATTATTGACCATTTTAAATTGACTCTAACTACTTTACCTACGTTGAGTACAAATTAATTATACTAGCACAATGTTGGCACCACTTCAAAATCTATAAGAGGAAATATTTTTTAATTCCAGTTGTGTTGTTCAATGATGAAAATATTTTTTTTATAAATTAGAGTGCAACAAAATAGCGAAATTGATTTATATCAATTATAATAAGGAAAATTAAGGAAAACTCTCCTGAAACATTATATCAAGTGTCTAGCATTTATTCATTAAGTGTTTAAATGGTTTATATTAAATATAATACTAATTAGGTACTTCATTGTTCTTTTAATATACCAAGTTTAGAATATGTTTTTAAGTGCATTATTGAATTTGATTATGCATATTTGATATGGAGAGAAGTCATGTTGTTCAAATAAAGCTTTGAAAACTTAAATATTTAATGGCATTTTCATGTAATTTGTATAATACATGAGTACATTGAAATACTAAATAATATTAAACTCCTCCAAAAAGAATATGAAGAAAATATTTCATATACAAAAAATAGGGAAAAGTGCGTATGAATGTATATTAATAGATCCTTCAAAAAAAATTACATTCATGAATCATATAAGCCTACTCTTAAGATATTCGCTCGAGTAGATCAAGAATGGCTTCTACACCATATTTATCTATCTTGGTCTTCTTGCAATGTTCTTTCTTTGGCATCCATGCCGACACTATGGTATTAATTGTAATAGAGCGAAGTTCTGTGTCATCAGCATTTGGTACCCAATATTGCTCTAAAATTTTTCCATTGTATTTCCCTAGCATAGGCTTCCACCAGTCAACCTTTACATGAAGATTATCACTTTCATTATCCCTAAAGATATCTGAGATGGATTTTGCCATCCAAATCATCTCTCCCACATCCTCATTTCCTGATCTAACTAGCAACATATGTCCTTTCTCAACATCAATCATTAGATTGAATGTTGGCTTTGGCTTGTTTCATTTCAGTTCAACATATACTGGTTCATCTATTGCATTATCAAAATCTCCATCGATAATAATTGAGATTACTTAGATTGCATTACGATCAACATCAACAATGTTCCTTGTCGTGGGCCAGAAATCCACAGAAGATGAATCACTTCCATCTATTATTCTATGATCATTATAGATTCCATCTAATGTATCAAGAGATTTTTCCCAATACACTACTTTATTTTTCCATTCCTCTGTAATAATTGGTGAATCTTCATTCTCAATAGTGTCTTTCCACATTTTTATGTATGATGTTATCCCTTCCTTTAGTTCTTTTAAATAGCCATCATTCTGATTGGAATATAAGAAACAATGCTTCCCCATAGGAATTATAGGTCGACCTTCATCATCTATATTCCATAACTCAACTTGTTCTGACCACTCAATATCTCTAATTGATTCTTTGTACCTTAGTACTAGAACATCATTGAGTACATGAAATTGGAAGTATTGGACATTAGCATGTGCAACTAATGTATTTTTTCCCTCCTTGGTGTACCCATTAAGGAAACTATTGAAGTCATAGGCCTTTTCAATAAGTGTAGGTGGAAACACTCAATTTTCTTCAACTATGCAATATGTATCCATCATTTCAGGTAAAGAATAAATATCTTTACTTTTTAGGTTGGAAGACATTCTTCCGTAGGTTCCATATATGTCTTAATGGGAATTCCCCACACGCAAGAGCACAACCTCAATAGTGATGAAGACACCAAGTACAGTTAAAAGTGATAGAAACATGAAAAGATAGTGATTCTTATTATCCCTTGCTACATTATCCAACTGTAACAACTAATGTGGAGGAAGAGGTTTAAAATCAACATTTTGACTTTTTGAACTTCAATGAGATATAAAATCATCCTTGTACCCTTGAAATTTTGATTAAATAGAGGTGTCAAGTAATGCATTTGTAAATGGGTTTCTTGAAATTCCACTTTCATAAAGTAGATCACCATACATATCGATTTGTGGGTCTCCAAGGTCCCATAAGCACTTTGCAAGGGATGTAATAGTAAATTGTGATCCCATATGGACAAATAGTAGGGAGAAATGACCAAAACCTCCTACCTTATTCCCATGTGTAAGCATACCTGTCAATGGAAAACCTAAATTTGTTCCTACAATAGATTTTAATTTGACACATAGTCTTGGGATTGAAGTCTTTGTTTCATCCATTTTATCATGGATAATGCTCAAATATTCCTTTGGAAACCACTCTGACATAATTCTATGGGCATAGTAGCAATATCTAACACAAATAACAGTCTTGTTATGTTTCATCAGCCTATTTCGTGCCTTTTCTTACAACTCTTTTGTAGTTGCTGACCTCATTTGTGCTTTCAACACAATACATTCACTGCATTTACTGAAGTTAGTGCTCTTTGAAAATGCCACATCTAGAAACTTAGTATTCCAGATCTTGCTCATTGTTGACTGTGATATTGATGGGTAATTGAGCTTTTAAAGAGCCTCATTGATCTCTTTTAACAAATGTTTTTCTGTGTAAGTCAAAAGAATCAATCTTAAAGGAGAAGATGTTCCATATTCTTCAACTTGACATGTTTTGTTTGCTAAAAAATCTAAATTATCCATTACAATTTTGTGCAATATTTCTATGGATGCTACTGTGTGAGCTCGTGCTTTGCAGGTGTTGGTGTTACAATGAATAACTTTGATCTGTCCATGTTGGAAATAATGTTGGTAGTTATAGAATGTGGTTTGAGGAATTTTATGTATCTTATACCATTCTTTATTACAAATGATATTCCCATTAAATCTCATGTCCTTTACATTTCTAATGGTAGGCCATGGCCCTTTGACATGACTGTGTTTGACATGAGTGAATTCAAGAAAAATTCTCTAATACCAATTTTCTTTATTTTTCTCATATCCCTTATAGCACCTGCAATGGGCTTCCTATCCACATGTTGAAGACAATATTTTCTACAACACACATCTACTGCCAAAAGTCGAATTTCTTTCTCTTCATCTACTTTTGTTTGACATTTTGCAAATTTTTTTGTAGCCATAACTCATTTAATCCTTTTATATGGCCTTGTTACATGCATATCAATTGAGTTTCTATCTTTTTCCTTGCAAAGGTAACCATCCCATTTGTTTAAGGGATTTGTGTCCTCTATAACATCCCATATCGACATTTCCTTGGGTGGCTCCTTGCACTTTTTCTTGACCCTTAATATGACACCCTTATTGTCCACCAACTTATTTATTGGCCATGTAATTAAATAGTGTATAGGCTTATCTCAAATTCTGCATATCTCACTATTTCCTTCTATCTCTTCCAGAAAAACACCAAATTCCATTTCACCTAGTGTTTCACCCTCAACAATGTCATCCTTCCAGACATTAACTAGCATTCCTTTGGCAATGCACATGCTTGTTTCCATGCATTCATGTGTAAGAGAAACATTTTTACATATGAACCTAACCCTATCTTGGGGAATATTTATGGCATGATCATGACAGTGAGGCTCCAAATCTGATTCTAGCTAAATATCATAAGGTTCCAATGCACCCCCAAGTTTATGCTCAAATACTGTTGGATGTGGTAGAGGAGCATTATGTTTTAACACCATCTCAACTTTCACCACTATCAATCCTTCTTTACCATCTTTCCATGCACTTTATGCCCAAGCTTAGTATTGAATATGGAGCCCTCGCCTAGCTTTACTCCATGTTACAAAAGATCTATCTTGTCTCCAATAGAAAATGTAGAAGAAACATTTGCACCTATAAACAAATGTAAATAAGGTTAGTACTTACTCAAAGAAAACATTTATTATACTATCAATAATATATAACACATGCTTCAATATTTTGATTTACCTATATTGTGTCTCAAATTCATGATCTTCCATGGATGTATGTCCCCTTCATTAACATCCTCATCAATCAAATGTGGTTGAGTGACATCAATTATCAAAATTGTAACATAACCAACATTAACCCTTTCTCCAACATAATAAGTTCTAAATTCTACAGATTTGACCCTTCATAGGCCAATGACTTGATCATTAATAAGGAAATCAACATAGTTCCCTTTTGTAGAAATTATATTTTCCATTGTACCTTGTATCAATTCTATAACAACAATTAAATCGTAACTTGTAATTAAAAGGTTGAACTATGTAAAGTGTGACTTTATATTTTCACAAAAACACACAACTTACAAAAAAGTAATATAGATGCAAAAATTAAAATAATATGGTAGTCATATTGTATGTAATGAAATATTGTTTCCTAAAATGAAAGCTAACAATCAATACCATTCCTTCTAGTACAAACATAAGCATATCTCTAGAAGCAACATTACATTGTCAAATAAATCTAGCACATGCTAGATTTCCTTCTAGCACAAACACAAGCACATTGCCAATAACAATATTCTAAGGTGAAGGAAATCCACCACATGCTAAATTTCCTTCTAACGTAGATAGAAGCATGTTTATCACAAAAACATTTCAATGTAAGAGAATCTTACACATTCTAGAGTTTATTCTGGCACAAACATGATCACATTGCAAAAAACAACACTGCAAGGTGGAATATATCTAGCATATGCTTGATTTACTTCTAGCACAAATAAAAGCACATTGCCAACAATAACATTGTAGGGCAAACAAAATCCAATAAAATCCAACAACTTCTATCACAAACACAATCACATCTCCAATAACAACATCACAAGGTAAACTAAATTTAACGAATGCTAACTTTACATGTAGCATAAATACAAGCATACTGCCAAAAACAACATTTCATGCTAGAAGAAATCTAGTGCATGCTATATTTCCTTCTAACACAAACAAAAGCACATTACCAAGGTGAAGGAAATCTAGCACGTGTTACATTTCCTTCTATAATAAATAACCAAATTTGAAAAAATAATATTCCATAGCAAAAGAAATCTAGCACAACTTCTAGCCTAAACACAAGCACAACATTTCCAATAACATTGCCAAGGTGAAGGAAATCTAACACTTGCTAGATTTCCTTTTATCATAAAAAAACAAATTGACAACAAGAATATTGCAAAGCAAAAGAAATCTAACATAGTTTCTAGCCTAAACACAAGCACATTTCCAATAAAAATATTGCAAGGTGAAAGAAATTTAATGCATGTTAGCTTTACATGTGGCACAAATACAAGCATACTACTAACAACAACATTTCATGCCAAAAGAAATCTATTGCGTGTTATGTTTCTTTTTAATACAAATAAACAAAGTGTAATGGTAATTATCTGTTGTGAAGACCCATATGAAAAGTGGCATAATGCTAATATGACCAATGAAGCTACTTCCAGGATACCCACTCACCTTTCCCTTTATCCTACAAAAAACCCCCAGGTGTGAAATCCTTTTTTTGCCAAGTTTTTTCTTGTAAAAGGGGAAACTAATGAATAATTTTTCATGCTAGAATAAATTTCTTTGGGGAAAACAGGGTTGAAATCATGAAGCCTCGTCTCTTTACCAAGAAAGTAAGGCTACCTAGGCCTGATTGATATCCATGGCCGATCAACTATATTAGTGGTAAAGTTTGTTGTTTGCATTATGATTAGTAGTACCTTGAAAGACACACATACTATCATCTTCATAATGTTAACACTTACACATCCATGACATCTCTGGTTCTTCCAACTTCTATGACATAATCAGTGTAGTTGAAGCCTTCAATATTTTTGGATCCAATGTTCTTAGAAGAATGTGGCAAGCTTAAAAGTTAGTGTCCAAGAAACTACTCACCTTTATCACAAGCTGCCCAATTATTTTTCCTATTCTAGATTACTCTCAAGATCTCCTTACATGCCACAAACAAAACAAGGTATTGTAAAGACAATCTCTGTCTATTTCTAAAGGAAAACAATCTCTGTTTAATGACAAAAGGTAATTTTTTGTTATTTTTGGAATAGTTGCCTTGAGAACATTGCCAGACAAATCATAATACATTAAGAGTTTATATACTCTCAAAATATTCCAAGATCACATAATCACAATTGAGCCTCAGCAACTATATAGTTATGAGGTAGTGTAACCCATATTCATGTAATCAGTTTTCCCTCATATGATTATGTAATAAACATCTATATAGGAAAATATGCATTCTATTGACAAGAATCTATATACCCCTATCAAAATCTTCCATGGAAAGGAATATTTTTAGTAGGAAGATCCACCTAAAGAGATCAATTCCTATTGGCTCAACCAACAGAGGTCATTGTCCAATCCGCAGGTACCAGGAAATAGTCCCACACAATAGTGTCCAGTTTTTTCTCACATCTTATTAAAAAATGTTTCATTTCTCCCCATGTAAGTTGACCATACCAATGTAAAGTTTCATTGTTCAAAAGTTTAGGGCCTCCTTGTTAAAACCATGCATGTCATATTCAGTGACTATGGCATACTCTAAGGTAGATTCAATAATAAATCTTGTGCATCAATAGAGTTTTGGCATTTTCCAGCTAAGTTAAGGCACCAACACTAGAACTGTTATGAATTACCTAGTCAACTCTCAAGGGAGAGCCTCTTTCGTCTCATCACTATATCAGTCCATGAAATGGTGGAGAGCCTAACAACCTTCTCTTTTAATCACTCAAGCTAGACCAAATTGACAAGCCATATTCCTACCTAAACAAAGATTTGCCAGAATTTTTCTTCTTCATAAAAAGATATCAATCTAGGGCTTATCCTGATGCAAAATGTACCTCTTAGCAAACTATGTTAACACCTTGTTTTAGGAGATTAACCCATTGGCCTTTGTTCTATGGTGACTTTTCAAACCCAATAGCACCTCCATAAGGATACTCTCGTATTGAATCTAAAACCATTTAACTATGATTAATTGGTAGCACATGCAATTTGCACTATTACAACACTATTACAAAAATTAATGAAATGTGCATGCAAGGTCTAAAATCAATGCTTAACGTGGCTTCCTTAGCATTTGAATGGACTTCCCAAAAGATTGCATTGTGTTTATATAATGCTTCATTCATCTCTAGTAAAAACTAAAGGTTAGATGCCAAATGTGTTTGTCAGATGTTTCTTATGAATGCATAGATAAGATTGGTGTATTTCATAGATTCTCATGCATCTCTAGTAAAAAGCAAAGGCTAGTTGCAAAAGGTGTTTGTCAGATGTTGCTTAGAATGCATAGATATGATTGGTGTATTTCATATATCCTCATTACAATACTAAATGTTGGATATAACTCTTCAATGGTCCATGGATTAAGTTTTAACTCATTGAGATATATGTTACAATGGGCTAGTATCTTGAGAACTGAGGAATCAGATGAACTTGCAACTGATTTTATCTCCCTAGAGGTAGCACTGGTGTATTCTAGCTATGTAAGTGTCATTTAATGAGGTTGCAACTTTTCACATATTACAAAAATATATCAATATATGGCAAGATCTTTTGTGTTCCTAGTGGTAGAGGGTGTAAAAATCCATTAGAATCAAAAGACGCAAGGTACAGTAGACAATGAAGATGACCAATTTTTCTATCTTACTGATGCATAGACCCAGTTGTTGCCATAGGAGTTCAACAGCTAAATTTAAACTTGTGATTCTAATAACACTTTCGTCATGATATCTATAAGTTGGTACCTAATCGTCCTTTCCCTCGTTAAGTGAGGAATAAAGAGAGAACAAGTCTTGAAGTACCCTGAGAAATGTAGCACTAGAAATTTGACTTGAAAGAAGCATGGCTTTTGTCTCAGCAAAAACACTCAAATTCACTCACTGCAACCTTTCTCAACCTTTTTTATAACATTTGGAAATTTGGTAATGAAAATATGGCAACAAGGAGGTGCCAGTTTCACTAAATTAATCAATACATCTACATCATGCGAATATACAAGGTCTGACAAACCTTCACATGCCAACAAGGATTATAACAATCTAAACTCTGTTCAAGGAACATTGAGCAACATTGTTCATAAAATGCCATTTCTCACCTAAGAACAAGCACAAAATCAAATCATCATTGTGGCGTACACTTGTTCTAAAGAATGGACAAATGCACATAAATATGCACCATAAATAGATATGCTAATACCTTTCATTCATCCAATCAAGGTGGGTTGGCCCTCAGACTTGTTTTGAGATTGAATGAAGAGAAGGAAGGTACTCTTCCTCCAAATTTAGGATCATTCAGCCCATTTGGAAAGGAGAAATATTGAAGAGGTATAGGAATGAGGTTGTCCTATCTCGGAGATTAATTTTAATAAATTCACAAGGTATTATTTCTATCCATTAGAAATCACATCCTTAGGATCTTGAGAATAAATAATAACATAGTCATCTAGATAAGCAAGTCTAATTTATAGAACCTCACCCAAAATCTCACTGAAATCTCACACAAGGTACAGTAGACAATGAAGGTGACCAATTTTTCTATCTTATTGATGAAGAGACCCAGTTGTTTCCATAGAAATTCAACAACTAAATTTAGGCTTGTGATTATAATAAAACTTTCATCATGATATCTATAAGTTGGTACCTAATAATAATTTCCCTCGTTAAGTGAGGAATGAAGAGAGCACAAGTCCTAAAGTATGCTAAGAAATGTAGCACTAGGAATTTGACTTGAAAGAAGCATGGCTTCTGCCTCAGTAAAAACACTGGAGTTCACTCACTGCAACCTTTATCAACCTTTTTTTATAGCATTTGGAAATTTTGTAATGAAAATATGTCAATAGGGAGATGCTAGTTTCACTAACTTAATCAATACATATACATCATGAGAATATACAAGTTTTGGAAATCCTTCACATGCCAATAAGGATTATAACAAACTAAACTCAGTTTAAGGAACACTGAGCAACATTGTTCATAAAATGTCATTTCTCACCTCAGCACAAGCACACAACCGAATCATCAATGTGGTGTACACTTGTGCTGAAGAAGCCACAAATGCACAAAAATAGAACCCTAAATATATGTGCTAATACCTTTCGTTCATCTAATGAAGGTTGGTTGGCCCTCAAAAAAATTTTGAGATTGCATGAAGAGAAGGCTGGTACTTTGCCTCTAAATTTAGGATCGTTCAACCTATTTAGAAAGGACAAATATTGAATAGGTATAAGAATGAGTTTGGATATTGGGTTTTGATGTTTAGAATGATCAGGTGATATATGTTCTCAAAAACATAAGTAGAATAAGGCCTATCTGGGAGACTGATTTTAAGAAATTCACAAGGTATTATTTCTATCCATTAGGAATCACATCCTCAAGTGCTTGAGAATAAATAATAGCACAGTCAGATGGATAAGCAAGTATAATTTACAGAACCTCACCCAGAATCTCACTCAAATCTCACACAATGTACAATAGACAATGAAGATGATGAGTTGTTTTATCTTACTGATGCAGAGACCTAGTTGTTTCCATAGAAGTTCAACAACTAAATTTAGACTCGTGATTATAATAACACTTTCATCATGATATCAATAAGTTGGTAGCTAATCATCCTTTCCCTTGTTAAGTGAGGAGAAAAGAGAGCATACATCCTAAAGTACCTTGAGAAATGTAGCACTAGAAGTTTGACTTGAAAGAAGCATGGCTTCCGCCTCAGCAAAAACACTGGAGTTCATACACTGCAACCTTGCTCAACCTTTTTTTTTATAGCATTTGGCAATTTGGTAATGAAAATATGTCAACAGGGAGGTGCCAGTTTTACTAACTTAATCAGTACATCTACATCATTAGAATATACAAGGTATGACAAACCTTCACATGCCAACAAGGATTATAACAATATAAACTCTATTAAAGGAACACTGAGCAGCATTGTTCATAAAATGCCATTTCTCACATTAGCACAAGCACAAAACCAAGTCATCACTATGGCATACGCTTGTGCTGAAGAAGCCACAAATGCACATAAAGATGCACCCTAAATAGATGTGATAATACCTTTTTTTCATCCAATGATGGTGGGTTGGTCCTCTGAGTTGTTTTGAGATTGCATGAAGAGAAGGCTGGTACTTTTCCTCTAAATTTAGGATCATTAAGCCTATTTGGAAAGGAGAAATATTGAAGAGATATAGGAATGATTTTGGATATTTGGTTTTGATGTTTAGAACAATCAGATGATATGTGTTCTCTAAAACATAAGTAGAATAAGCCCTATCTCGGAGACTGATTTCAATAAATTCACAAGTTATTATTTCTACACATTAGGAATCACGTCCTCAGCTGCTTTAGAATAAACAATAGCACAGTTAGCTAGAAAAGGAGGTCTAATTTACAGAACCTCACCCAGAATCTCACTCAAATCTGCTAGTTTCATTTCCATGATTAAAATAATCAAAGGAGGAGTCTTAATACTCCCAATCACTTAACATAAAAGTGACTAAGATGGTGGAAGGATAATATCCCATGAATCTCATATCGTATGTGCCTAGTTCTAATTGGAAAAGCACATATGGCATGAGAGTCATGGCATCTAGCTTACCTAAGGTCAAAGACTTGTCACACAGTATTCTTTGTACTTAGTCTTTGCAATCGAAAATTATTTTGTATGGAGGATTAAGAAGTAAAATGTTTCTGAATTTCATATTTTAAGTAAGCCTACCCTTGGTTGCTTTGATAGTGGAGATTCTATTCAAGCCTTCTTTTGAATATAGGTCCCCTAAAAATCCTTTCACTCTAATCTTCTACAGATGATTAGATCATAAAAAACCATACAAATGGAAATTGTTTTCCATTGCAAAGAATCTATATACCCCTCTCAAGGTCTTGCAAGGCAAGATCATGGATTGAAAATAATATATATACTATTCTCAAAATATTCCTAATTCTCTGAGTCGCAATCGAGCCTCAAGAACTATACAGTTGCAAAGCATTGAAACCCATATTCTTGTACTCTGGTTTTCATCATATGACTAGGACAATAAAGAACTATACAAACATATGTTTCCTATTGATAAAATCTATATACCCCTATCAAGGTCCTGCAATAAAAGGGCATCGATTGAGAAGAGTCTATATACTCCACATAGAATATTCCATCTTCTCAGAGTTGTAGCTGAGCCTCAACAACTGCACATTTGTGAGGCATTTAAATTTGTATTCTTGTAACCCTATTTTTCTTTAGATGATTAGATAATAAGTAACTATACAAAGTCAAACGACCTCCACATTCCAATAAGAAGACTTTATATCCCCATCTGCAGGTCTTGCAAGGAAAGGCCATACATTGAGAAGAGTTTATATACTCTCAAAACCTTCCAAGATCACGTAATCATAATTGAGACTCAGCAACTATATAGTTATGAGGTAGACTAACCCATATTCTTTTACTCTGTTTTCCTACTAGACAAAGTGTTAAACTGAGGAAATGAAGATTGTTTGAATATTTCCACCAATGATACAACCCATATGCAGTTCTAGGCAGGTAGAAACCATGTTTCTACCCCAAATGATCAACCATATGAAAATTATGATGAATATCATGTTTTCCTTGTTGATAATTTAAATCCTGAAAACACTTTTGAGGTCACTAAAATACAGTTCAATAAAATAATCCTATTTTCACAGACACTGAAAGTAATGGAGTTGTACACTTTCATGGTAATACACTTGGTGCCTGAACATTTCATTATGAGCTTGAGTAGGAGTAATGTAACCCCCATGTTGCTCTTTGATGTTAATCATGATCATGTAAGAAATAAATGGAAGTAATAATGGTTTCCTAGAGTTTGAGGTCAATAAAATTTTTCAAAGCCAACAAAGCAATAATGCGACCATTATGATTACATGAGTGAAGAAAAATTTAATTTTATAGTTCAATCCTGAAAGATCCTATAGCATGGAATCTGGCAATCCTGGTATTTTTTATGCCTACAATCTGAATTTATTTCTTAAGCTAGATGGGATAGGGAAGCCTTCATTTTTATATTAATACTCATCTCGAAGACAAAGTTATTGACATATGTGATGGATATTGCTTGGTAAACAAACAAAGGGTATGTTATAAACAAACAATTATTGAAGCATTCAATCATACAAATCCATTTCCACCTATAGATAGCTCTATTATTGGGAATAACATAGTTGGAAAACCCTAGAAGACTGATTAAACCTGTAATGAAACCCTCAATGACATATACAGCTATAGTGCTAAGAATGAAAATGATGACAAGAAAATTATTGATGAAGAATACAGGCTTGACCAAATAAAAAATTTGTCCCTGGACCACATCAAATGCAAATATGTTCTCTTCTCCATGAAAATGTGGACAATCATTCATGCACTAGATTTTTAAAAGGAAATGTAGGCAACGAACCTCTAACAAATCCACATGAAGTTAACACTGAGGGAAAATTTTGGGCCCTGGAAAAGGTGCACTCTAGAATGATCGATGATATAGGTCAAAATGATCTTGAAACCAGAAAGAGGACATTTTCTCAATGTATTCATAAACAAGATCTGACTTCTCTGACCACTCAACTTATGGGTTTAGGGTTTGATGGTGATACGAACACCGTTATGAAGTTTTGTGTTGTGTCTTTCTATCAATTTATAAGGATTATAATTCATAAACATACTCTAAGATGTTACTTATAGTGCACCACTATAAAACAATCAGGTTCCATCTTTCTAATTCCCTTCACTCTGTGTTCAATTTTTGAAAGAGAAACGACTTTTTGTGGGTATTACTTGTCTTCTAGAGAAACAAAAATCACATTGGATATTCTATCGAGTTTGAAGAGATTTGTTGGAATCATTCTCATTGTAGATGATAGACTAAAGCTCTATGGACTAGACTGCAATCTACTACTTATTTTTCCTACCTCGACGATCTATAATTGCAATGTTTCTGTACCATGCATTTTGGGTATTCTCTACTTTACAATAGTGATTTCGATAGTATGAATTGTCATCCCTACATTTGAAATTATTTGATGTATGGATTCTCCATATCCACTGTTTGGATTCTTCAGAATATTTTTTTCACTGTATATGTTGGTCTGGCTTTCTATTCAGGACAGTGGCATCATTGTAATCATGAACTAAAGTATTGATATTCATACTTCAGCACATTAGCATCTTAGTGAATCAGTTGTGATGATGGTATGGCAACGTAGAGACCTTGTTGAAGGTGTCATGATTGTTAGGTTTAGTCTCTCATTAGTTAGCATTGCATGTAGTCTTGCCGCACTTGTAATTATGCATAGATAAGTTTGGATACTTGTCATATATATATAGTTAAAATCCTGAACCAGTGATGATAGCTATGTTACAACTCATTTGACCGAGACAGTGTTATGCAGTAGTCTTGTTCACAAACGAAGTTGTGAATAAGCCTAATTCACATCTAGGATTCTTGATTCATGAGATTTTGTACTTTGTATCTTTTTTATGAACTTTTGATGACAACTAATTGAAGAAGAGAACGAATCAGGTGAAAGAAGGACCATTTGAAGCCAAGATCTGTTCTTTGTGGATCCTTCTCTTAGTACAATTTTGCTTATCATATATATCTTCAGTAGACCAACCAATATTGGCATTAACAATCAACACCAAAAGAATAATTCATTGTTCTCTCTGAAATCAAGTATGGCCTTAAGGAACTTTAAAATATTTGGCAAGCAGACAAAATTTGAAAGGGATTATGGGCTTATAGCTTATTTTATTATTTTAATGGTTAAGCTCATTTGTAGGTATTTCTGCATATGTCATAAATTCTGGACTCTGAAGTAGGCAAGGGTTATACTCTGTCTGTAACATTTCAACCCTCTAAGATAGTTCACAATTCCTAGTAATGCACCAAGATTAAAAGAGAAGGCCCGACCCTCCACTCACTGTGATTTAACTATGTTTTTGACACTACAATGGTTAAGCTATGTTTCGATCTCATTTGATTTAGCTTTAGTTTCAGGTTCCTATTCACTGTATCATATACATTCTTAATTTATCTTCAATCTTGGCCCTCGAGATCTGAATACAATGTTTTTTTTAAAGAACATTCGATCAGTAAATCAGAGACCTTCAGGGCAATGATTATGTGAACAAATAATACAGTGACAATTTTTGTAATAAAGGAAGTGGCGTTTTAAAATTTTGACATTTGATTGAACTTGGTTGTGATCCTACATTGATTTTCCTTACGTTAAGCTTGTAGCATGAAGCATGATTGACATGACATCCTGCTAAAGACTGAAAACCATTTATTACTCTGAGCTTGCAGCTACAAGTGGAAATAAGAAACAACAAAGGAACAACAATTCTAGGCCAAAATCCAACCTCTCAAGGATCTGTGAGTAAAGGAAATTGTAGCACCTTTGATAGGAAGTACACCTCCCCCAAAACCTTCAATCCTAAAGATCGTCTAGAAGAAGTGAATAGCACTCTGACCAGCTCTCTATCAATCCTTGTGAAAAATAGAAGCAAGTATACAAGCACAATAAGAAATATATCTTGATATCTTGATTGCATTAAATCACAATTTTGTGAAGAATGGTGCTACATATATGAATTCCTGGTGAGAAATCCTTACTCCCATCATGAATTGGGTAATTTGACGCAATGAAGGATGAGACAAATAGGACTATGATGACTCAGATATTTTATGAAGTTGTTCCTTCATCTTACTTAAAGAAAGGCTTAAGAGGGAGTCATAAAATCTTCAATGTATTTTCTTGTCTAATGATTCTTGATGAAAGGCATGTCTTGATAACTGAATTTGATATAAGCTGCATGATTATCATTGGATAATTCTAGCACATGGACCATAGGATTAAATGAAGGTTGCATATAGCTCAATGTTTATCTTTTAAGTAAGCTTACCTTTCAAATATTGAAATGGGGATGTGATGTTATAATATGATGTTTGACGACTCTTGTTACTTAAGAAGTAGTATAATTGGCTGACTTTGGTGCATACATGAATAACAGGGTGCTGATAGCTTGATGGATATGCTCCAAACATCCTTGTTCTTTTTGAAGAAGTCTCAACTATATGACATCCTTGTTCTTGATGAAGAAGCCCCAAAGCCTCATGATAGTAATGATTGCTAGATGTCCTAACCCTAAGGCCCATGTCTATATAGAAGGTGCCCTAACATCGTCCAAATAATAAATTCCTAAAGGTTTCCATGGATAAATTCATTGACAAAAATATAAACTCATTAGAGCGAGGGAAAACCTCTCCCATTTGATAAAAAATGTTTTATTCGATGATATGAAGAACTATGTTTTTGTTCAATGAGAGACAATGTAATTTTTTTCAAAACATTCTATTTTACAAGACAATAATTCCAAAAATTGTGCGTATCGTGCTCATGTGGTCCTTTGCCAAACACACATGCAGCATCCTAAAAAACAATTATGCTACTTGGTTTGGATTTTATGCCCCTAAACAAGATACTCATTATGTCCCTGTAGGGCTGCAATATGTGAGTTACAACTCACATTAAAACAACAATTTTGACTCCAATCAAAAAACTATTAATCACATTATAGTTATAAAATTGAATGACAACTTGGATTACCTCTCTCATTTGATTCCACTAGAAATTTCACTGGATGTTGCAAAGGAAACATCGTAAGGCATAAATTGAAGAAGAATTGTGACATGTAAATTATCCTTGAAGCTAAGATTTAGTAAACAAGATTCCATGCAAAGGTAGAAAATGAAGGAAAATGATTTATATTATGTGAAATTTATAGAATGTGTAATGTTTCTAACATACATTGCCTCTTGAAAAAAAAAAGTAAATCATGAACAACATGATGGTTATCCTTCCACATTTGAATTTTCATAACAACTTGTTGAAGACAATGGAGAGTCAAAGAAGCAATAAGCAACCTGCAAAAGAAATATTTCATTCAAAATATATTGAAGAATTATTATTATTATAAATATGGAAATTAATTGTTAAGATTGACTATAATGAGTTTGCATGCGAATTGTGTTATAATGAAATTGGAGTAAACGGAATTGAAGTTACCTTTGTCATGGAATTCAATATTTCTAGTCGAAAACGTAAGAGGAACGATGGCATATCGAACACCATTGAAGATTTCTGCGTAATGGAAGATGCATATTTCTTAATTACCAGTCTGCTCTTATTTTTCACATTTTGTCGTGTTCATGAATGTTGATTATATGTTTCAGAGTAGATTTTAAGGCTAGTAATAATTGTATAGTTGGTCGAAGGTAGTATAATGATATATTTGGATTTGGAACTCGTAGAAATTTTGTTTCTATTCTTTGTAATGTAATTATTGATTCCTTTATTTCTTTGAAGTAACTATATAGTTATGATATTTGTGAGTCCATATGTGCTGTTTTAGAGGATAGATAATGTTAAAAGAAGGTAGTTAAAAAATATAGTAACAATTTAATATTTGCAGCTATGTCTTAATAATAAGTAAATTTGACTATTGTTAATAGATAGAAAAGGTATGTGATAAAAATAGATTGAACCTAATAATTATGGGAATCCTTTTGGAGATGTTAACATATGGATTGGAGTAGGTCATCTGGGGAGACATTGAACAAATAATTTATTCTACATGTTTTTTGAAGCAATATTTTCGTTGTATTTCATTTTTATGTAACGATCGAAATTGAATGCGAGGAAAATTTAGAGATCTTCTAGACAATGCAAGTTCAAAGAACAAGGAAGACTGGGATTCAGAGAAGGAAGGAAGGGAAGATGCTTCATTTGTAACAGGTTTTGGCCACTATGAAAGGGAGTTTCATAATAGAATGGATACACTTCAGGATGATGGCAACAACTACCACAACAATTTTAGGGGCAACAACAATCAAAGGAACGACAGGTTCAACAACAAAGGAAAACGGAATGCTCTCGCTACTCAACATGGAAATGGTTGACCTCCCAAAAGATCAAGAAACTCTATGTACGATGAATTTGAAAAAGAATTTTATCTTTTATTTTCCCTTTTTGCTACTTGTCCTCTAGATACCTTGGGAAATTGGTTGATTGATAGTGGCGCATCTTATTTAAAAATGTTTTGTTTCTCCTCATGTAAGTTGACCACACCAATGTAAAGTTTCATTGTTAAAAAGTTTAGGGCCTTCTTGGTACAACCATGGATGTCATATTCAGTGACTATGGCATACTCTGAGGCAGATTCAGTAATAAATTTTGTGCATAAATAGAGTTTTGGCATTTTCTGGCTAAGTTAAGGCACCAACACCAGAACTGTTATAAACTACCTAGTGAAGTCTCAAGAGAGAGCCTATTTTGTCTCATCACTATATCAATCCATGAAATGGTGAAGAGCCTAACAACCTTCTCCTTTAATCACTCAAGCTAAACCAATTTGACAAGATGTATTCCTACCTAACCAAACATTTTCCATGTTTTTTCTTCCTCATAAAAAGAGATTAGTGACAGGGATGCCTGGAATCAAAGAAGACCATGAAGGTACATGTCTGATATGTACCAAAGGAAATCTTACAAGGGCAAGACCACAGATGTGGAACAAACTGAGGGGTTTGAGATTCATGATTAGGAATCTCATGTATGTAGGTTGCGGAAAGCTCTATATATTTTGAAGCAAGCACCTCGGGCTTGGTATGAGAGGATTGATAGTTATATGATGAAGCTGAGATTCACTAGGAGTGAATTCAATCCGAACCTTTGCCTAAAGGGTGTGTATGATAGAGCTCTCATACTGGTACCCTGTGAAGATGACCTCTTCCTAGCAAGTACAGACCCTCTCATTTTCAAAAGTAAGAGGGAGTTGGATTGCAAATTTGGAATGGCAGACTACAAGCCTGTGACTAACCCGATGGAGCTTAACTTCAACAAGTTATGCAGTAGTGCTGCTGGACCTCATTTGGGAAATGTCTCTGAGTTTCATCAACTCATAGTATCATTGATGTTCTTATTGAACTCTCGTCCAAATAGATGTTTTGTAGTTAACATGTTGAGCCAACATATGGCTGTGCCTCATTGGATTGGTGCCAATAATATTCTAAGATATCTTCGGTGCACAATCACTCACGGACTGAGATACATTGTTGGAGCTATGAACTTGCATTATTATTCCGATGATGATTGGACAAGCAATGTGGAGGATCGCAAGAGCACTTCCAGATGTTGTTTCTCTTTGGGTTCTACTTCGATATCCTGGATCAGTAGGAAGGAGAAGTCGATTTCTTTGAGCACCGATGAGGCTAGATATATAGCTGTCAGTATGGTCTTGTGTGAAGCTTTCTGGTTGAGGAATCTCTTCAGAAAGCTGTTTGGACATGTGCTAGATACCCCGGTGATCTTTTGTAACAACCAGAGTGGGATTCGATTGTTGAGGAATCCCATGTTATATGATCACTGCAAGCATATAGACATCACGTACCAATTTATCTAGGATATGGTAGAACGGGGAGAAAGAAGGCTCCATCACTTGGGGACTAATGTGCAAGTCATTGACTTTCAGATGAATCTCCTAGGAAAGGTTAAATTCTTTAATTTTTGAGAGCGACTAGGAGTTGTGGAGAGACCATCTCCTGAGGGTCCTGTATGATATGGACATTAAGATCTGGGAGCTTTGGGGGGCTTGGGGGTACTTCGTGGAGTGATGAAAAACCATAGGGTGAGTGGTTCATTGTTCCTTTGGTGGTTTGCTATGTAGGTAATATGAGTGGTTGATCATTCTCTTGCTGAGACATAGTCATAGGGTGAGTGGTCCAACCTTCCCCTAGTGATTTTTTGTGTATAGTATGAATCGTTCAACCTTCCTTCTCTCATTGAGCCATCGTACCCATGCAGTCTAGGACTCATGGGAAGTACCTCTCATTTTTCTAATAAGCAAGGAAATGAGGATAAGGACCATAGTACTACTGATGGACAAATCATGTAGTACTGTACTCCCTATGTTAGGACGATATTGATATGGGATCAATTGGAACTGATTTTAGATCAGTGAGAGTGGTATGAGACACTCACTTTATTTGGAATTGATTTCGAATCAATAAGAGTGGTATGAGACACTCTCTTTATTTGGAACTAATTTTGGATCAGTAGGAGTGGTATGAGACACTCTCTCTATTCGGAACTAATTTTATATCAGTAAGAGTGGTATGAGACACTCTCTTTATTTGGAACTTATTTCGGATCAGTAAGAGTGGTATGCAACACTCTCTTGATATGGGATTGACTTTGGGTTAGGAGAGGATGGTATGATACATTGTCGATCACTTATTCTTCTTCATAGTTCAGCAGAGCAATGCAGGGCATTGCAATGATGGCGGAGATAGTATGGACTAGCAGATGAATTAGCAGATGGAGTTCTCCCTAGTCAAGAGGGAGTGTTAAAATTGGAAACTAGGTCCAACCTCCATGTGGGTCTTCTTATCTATGGCAGCTGATATTTTTCATGGATTCCTCTCATCAAGAGGTGTAGGATTGATCTAAACATAATCTAATTCCAACGTGTATTAATGGAGATATGAATTTATTTGGGCTATGTAACAATTCATCAGGGTCAGCCAACAAGCAAATTACCCAATCTATCCTCAACATTTTATTATAGATATAAGAGGTTTTCAAATCATTTTGTACACATACTTCACTCCTGATCTCTCTCCACTTGTTTTGGGTTTTGGTTCAAGAGAGATCTAGATGATGAACCCCTAAACGTAGGAGAAAATGAGATAGTCTCACCACGGTCAAAAAGGAATTTATACGTTGTCCTAATAGAGATATGATTCCCTAACCACAGTCCAAACTAGGAGTTGAAGTTCTTGTTTAGCTATGCACTAATCCACTATCAAGGGAGCGCTAATTCTGCCCTAAACACAATATTAAAGGAAGATACATAGCCGCAACGTCAGATGATCCCTAGCTACTATAAAACATGCCCTAGCCGCAAGCCTTATATGCTATCCTAGAGGGACTGAATCACAGTGAAGAGAGGCTCCTTTGTTGTCCCAAAAGAAGGCTCTTCATCACAGCAAGGAGGCTTCCATGCGCTATCAAAGGAAGCTCCAAAAGAGCCCTAGTTGCAGTATTCTATTCACAGCTAAGACGCGATAAAAGGGAGCCTAAATTAAACCCTAATCCGTAATAAGAAAGATACTCAATACACAATTCTAAACGATGTGTTTTAGGTGTTTTTCATGTAAGGAGACCTAGCACATCTTAGCCACAGTCTTGAAGCCCAGCCACATTGAAGGGAGAAGTCTCTACAATTTTCTTATGAGGAGGACCTATATGTTGTCAAAAGAGGTTCTAAGAAGTAGTTAAGGAGGGCTCTACTACACTGTCTAGAGGAACTAAAAATAACTATAAAGGAAGGTTTCATAGTTATGATGAGGTCCTAAGCTAGTACAATGAGAGACCCCAATCTGCTAATGGGAAGAAGCCCTAACAAAAAATATAGAGACTTGAAGGATCAACATAGTATTTCAATGGCAACATGATGATAATAGCATTGTGATTGAAACTGTTACTGAGGACTATTTATATGTTTGGTAAACTACAATCATATTATATTAATGAAATCTGTCCTAGACGAAAGTTCAAATCAGTACACTCAGATTGAGTCAATTCCTTATAGGACTTATACTACTGCATTTATATTATTTGCTGACTGAAGATCAAAGGTCGGACTTATTGCTAGGCTAGGCAATAGGCCATAGCCAGTAGCAAAGGCATTTAAGTGAAAATGTGACAATGGTGGAGCTGCATCTCGAAGTCATTCATTGGTAACTATGTGAAGGAAGAGGATTGAATGTTGATGCCATATCTCATAAAGCAGATACAGTTACTCTAGCAAGTAGTTATCAGTGCTTTTTGGAGCTGTATTGGGTCAAGTTTTGATCGTGATCGGCTCAGTTTGATGAGCATCCTATTGGTGCCATCTGGATGAACTTTAGAAGAAGGTTCTTTCTAGTTTGACCAACATTGACTTCTTTGGTTAAGGGCTTTCTACTACTGTCATAAATATCAGTTTTGTATATTTCTACTATCTCTTTTCTGAACGATTGAAGATCATAAGAAGATTTGATCAAGTGTTTTCCCATACTGGGGTTTGTCCCTGGCTGGTGCCACATCTAGTGTCCTCTTGTCTTGGATTGTTTTTTGCGATTTATGTTTATATTCTATCTGCATTTTACTATCATGTTAAATTTCATTGGTAATGTTGAATTGATATTGAGTTAATATAGAAAGTTGAAGTAAATTTGCTCTAAGATTAGAACATAACTAAAATTAGCAATAACCCTTTGAGTGCTATTATTGATTGAGTTCTGTACCTCTTGAATTGGAATTGGGTTAGGTAGCTAAATAGAAACATTGATTTTCTTTCCAAGTCTGGGTACTTGTCTATGACTTCTGGCACATATGCAAGCCTTGAAAATGTTGGAAATAATACTGAGAGGGTGGGTGAACCAGTATTATTAGATCAATAATTTTATTTCCCAAACAAATTTATATATGCAACTTCAGCTAAGTGAACTAGCATGTATACGTGACTGTACTTAAAGCAACCAACGTACATGCAGAGAACTTTTGATTTAGACAATCTATCATATATTGAGCTTTAACCAGTATATCTGAGATTTATTAGACAATGCAGTAAAATAAGAATAAAGCATCACACATAAGCAACACACATGAACACCAAGATATAAGGTGGAAACCCAATGTGGGTAAAAGCCACCCGTTGTTGTCGTCTCTATCTTCTATTAATAATAAGAAAATCTGTTTACAATCTTGTACTGGTGTAGACTCATACCAGTATGCAGGCACCCACCTGCAGAAGGATACAACCTTCTCTCATTCTCCAGCTACTACTTGAAGGGAGCTACAACCCCGTAGCTCTTGTACTAGCCAATATCCTTACTAGTATGTAGGTGCCAGCCTACAGAAAACTCCACTCTTCTACCAGGGACCATGTTTCATTAATTTTTAGACTAGACACTCCTAGAACACAACACCAAAATCTGAAGACCATGTTTCATCCAATTTTCATACTAGACCCATCAACAACATTAAAACTCAGAAAATCATAACTGCATCAAAATCAACCAATCACTGAAACTCAATCATTACTTTGAAAACTCATCATCACTAAAGCGAATCATAATAAATCAATCTAATCATTCAGAATATTGTTACTAGAATATAGTCATCAGAACAGAACTGATAACTTTGCAACATCAAACATAGACTACTGAAACTTTAAACATCATGGTTCATAAGGTATACGCTACTTCCTTGTGTCGAACTAGCATGTATACGCACTGTTACTGAAGGGAACCAGCGTATAGATTTGTAAATTCCAATTTATGATATATACACTACTTTGATATGCAGAACCAACGTGCATATGCTGTTTTACTAAAGCGAACCTCCATACAGATCTGTAAATGCTAACTTAAAGCATCACAACTATTCCAGACTTTAGTCATACCTAAATCATCACATTTACAGAATAAAGCATTCGTCGGTATTCAGATCTAGACTGTTCAAGATCAAACCACATAATGAGAACATTTTTAAGCCTTTATGATCCAAGTTCATCAACCTTCATCAACCATATAGGATCCTCCTTAGATCAGATCAAGAAAACCATCAGAAGCTCATTAACCTACATATATGATCCAACCCTTCATATGATGTTCAAATTACTTGCACACTTGGCCTAATGATATTCTCCTCCTTATATAGTTTTGGGCCTTTCTCAATACCATGGACCAAAACTACTTAGGACCAATACCTTGGACCAAATACCTCGGACCAATTACCTTGGGTCAAATACCTTTGACCAAGAAATACCTTGGATCAAAACTTTGGTTTTCTAAGATATACGCACTTTTCCTTTGGTGAAAGTGTGTGTATATGTATATGCTTCTTTTGTTTAGTAAACCTACTTGTATATGCAACTTTGACAAGGTGAACCTACGTATACCGTTCTTTCTTCATTCTTTGGAGTTGATCTGTATTTCTTTTTTGTTGACCTACTACACTGTGATCTTTCATCTGAGTGAGTTTCCATCAAGGACAACACCTGTATCATAATGCCAACAATCTCCCCCTTTGGACTTGATGGCAACAACAACACCAAGTCACTCTCCCCCTTTGACATCAAGGGCAAAGGGTTGACCAAGATATTCTCCTCTTTTGACATACCTTATGGTGTCCATGCTCCCCTTGAGTACATGCTAATTTCTTTGATTGAGATACCCCTTTGTACATGTTTAGATGCACTAAACCATCCATGCTCTCCCTGAGCATATGCAGAGACTGAAAAAAAAATTCAAAAGAATAACATGACTCTATAACTCAACTAAGTGAGTATGAACTTCCTATCACCAATGACTAATGCATACATCAATTTCCCAACCACATGGGGATATACCAAATTTGACTCATCCACCCAACCAAGTGGCGATATACCAATACATGATAGAAATATAATTACATCATCCATCCCATGCAAACTAGGGATAAAAATTACATCATTTGTCTAATAGTAAAAAAACATATCACACCCTAGGTATAAGAATCTATAGCCATAGTTGTACTCAACAACCATAATGCCAACAATGTAGAATGTGAGTGAAGCTAATGCTCCCCCTCAACCTGTGCTATCCATGTCTGAGCCTGTACCACTGTTTTTCTTGTCTAAAACATTTATATGCTTCTCGACCCACAGAAACCCGCATGTGTATGTGACCATACTTCATGAAACACGCATATAATGACCTTTGTTGAAAGAATCAGATTTAACAACAGGATGATGCAGCAAGTACTCCTAGCTTTTGTCTGAGATATTCAAATGTGTCTCTGGGTAGTGGTTTAGTGAATATATTAGCAACCTGTTCTTTGGAGGGAACATACTCCAATTTGACCTTTTTTTCAAGCACTTTTTCTCATAGAAAATGGTATTTGATGGGTATGTGCTTGGTCTTGGAGTGCATGACTGGATTCTTTGAAATACTGATGGCACTTGTATTATCACATAGAATGGAGATGGGTGGAGTATATGTGATTTGAATGTCTTGCAAGGTTTGTATCATCCAAAGTAGCTGTGTGCAGCAAGATGCAACAACCACATATCTTTCTTCAACTATAGATAAATATATTGAACTTTGTTTCTTGCTGAACCAAGATACTAACCTGGAACCCCTATAGAATGCACCACCACTATTTCTTTTTCTGTCATCAACACTTCCTACCCAATCTACATATGTATATGCGTGAAGAGTAAGATCTGTATCTCTAGGATACCATAAACCAAAGTCCTGAGTTCCTTGAACATATTTGAAAATTATTTTGACTACCTAAAGGTGTGATTCCTTTGGATTTGCTTGGAGTCTTCAAAATATTCCTATTGCATGCATGATGGCAGGTCGGGTACTTGTTAGATAAAGCAGACTGCTAATCATGGATCTATAAGTTGGTTGATGTATTGTTACTGATTCATGATTTGAGCTGAGACTACATCCTGTTACCATTGGGGTACATACCAGTTTAGAGTCTTCCATTCCGTACCTTCTCAAGATCTATTTGAGATATTTGGTTTGTGAAAGAAAAATACCATATTTATTTTGTTGAACTTGTAGACGAAGAAAATAGGTAAGTTCACCAAGTAAGGACATTTCAAATTCTTGCTTCATTACTGAGGAAAAATTCTGACTCATGGATTCTTCCATAGAAAATTGTAGGGGCGAATGTTCGCCCTTTGGCGAAACTAAGGGGTTTTAAATTTTTAGTGGGCAAATATTTTGTATCATAGTACATTTTTACAAATCACCTCAAATAGCCCACCTTATTTTAAGGGAGAGGATAAAAAAGGTAAATTTAGCCCTTGAAATTAGGAGTTACAACCTTCCATTTGCCCATTTTCAAGAATAGGTTTTATTTAAGTGAATCCATTAGCCCATTTCCAAGAATAGGTTTTATTTAAGTGAATCCTATGGGCCAAAGGGCCAAATACCATATTTATAAAAGAGGTATGGTAAATTAATAAAAATATAAATAAATGAGAGGTATGGTAAATAAATAAAACATTTTTAATATTTACTCCATAAGTCACCTTATATACATGCAAGGGTGTAAACAAATAAAAATATAAGTAAAGTGGAGGTATGGTAAATAAATAAAACCTCTTTTTATACTTACTCAAAAGGTATGGTAAATAAATAAAAATATAAATAAACTAGACGCATGGTAAATAAATAAAACCTTTTTTTATATTTAGTCCATAACCCTCATTCTATTTATGAAGGCTCAAGAAAGAGGTTTTATTTAAGTGAATCCTATGGGCCAAATACCATATTTGTAAAAGAGGTATGGTAAATTAATAAAAATATAAATAAACGAGAGGTATGGTAAGCAAATAAAACTTTTTTTATATTTACTCCATAAGTCACCTTATATTTACGAACACTCAAAAAATGCGTTATATTTAGGTGAAACCTATGGGCAAAATACTATGGGACAAATACCATGGACTAGATTGTTATTAATACCATGCAAAAAAACATTATTAACCCTAATATTAGTATTAATAAAAATAAAAATGGCACATGGTATTGATCCATGCTATTCACCAAAATGGCACATGGTATTGACCCATGGTATTCACCTGGAATGTAGCCTATTTAAATGGGGGAATTAAACCAACATAGATCCATCTTTACTCTGGATCTACTAACCCCCGAGAGGTATCAAATATCGTGATATGAAAACTAGCATAGAGTGAAAAAATATTTGATCTGATCAAGAGTAAAAATGGATGTTAAACATTTTAGCCTGGTTAAAATAAAAAATAAAATAAAAATCAACTATTAATTTTATTAATTCTTATAAATTACTAATAGTAATTTTTAAGCTCCAAGTTTATGATAACCCATGGTAATACCACGATATTCATGTGAGCATAGACTATTTAAAGAGGAAATTCTATCATCTTAGATCCATCTTAATTCTGGGTCTACCAAGTGCTCAGAGGGATAAATAGATTTCATCCCCCTAAGAGTGGTAGATGTGGAGTTAAGATGGATATAGGTTGGTTTTTATGATAATGAAGATATTAAAGAGACTTAGAAATTATATTGTAAAAACATCTTAAGGTAAATGGTTAAAGCATAGACATTGGACAATTATATTTGTATACTTCTGTTTTAAACTGAAACAAATCTAGGGCTAAAAGGAATGGATTGATTGCACTAGTCATCCTTCTATAACTTTCCAACATATGTTGGAGTAAACAGATTGTAATTTGGGCAATTTTTCTAATTGCAAACAGGAACATACTTGTGTACTAGCAGGGTGGTTACAAGGTCCCTAGAAGTGATGAATTTGAATTTTTCTTGGTTTTATATATAGTATTAGGTTTTTTCTCATGCTTTCTGTGAATGGCACGAGTGAATTTTATCCTACACCCACTAGGTTATCGATATGTAATTTCGGTAATTTTGATTTCAAAAGATATTTTAAAGAAATGCAATGATTTCATTTGTGTATTCAATAAACACAAGATTTTATAATTGAGTAAAATATTCGCCATGCCCGGTGAGAGATTCGCCAAAAAATTATATATACATATCATATTATTGATAAAATCGCCTTCCATTTTTCCTATATACCATGGAGATTCGCCCATTTATTATACATGTAAATTTAGGGGGGGTTCTTAAAATTTTCCTTGGATTCTTCATTGCTACCAAAAATGATATCATCAACATAAACAATAATAATTAGCAATTTATCAGTTTCAATCTTTGTATATATATTGTTATCTACTAATCCTTTTGTAAAACCTTGTTGGTGTAGATATTTGTCAAGACGATAATACCAGGCCCTTGGAGCATATTTCAGACCATAGAGGGCCTTTTTGAGTCTGCATACAAGTTTTGCATCATTTCCAAGAATGAATCCTTATGGTTGTTCAATATAAACTTCTTCTAAATCTCCATTCAGGAAGGCTAATTTTACTTCAATTTGATATACTTTGAATTTCTGAAAGCTACAAAGAGCAAGAAACATCCTTATGGCTTCAAGTCTGGAAACACGTGCAAAATTTTCTTCAAATCTATACCTTCTTGTTGAGCATACCCTTTACAAACAAGTCTAACCTTGTTTTTAATGACATCTCCATTTTCGTTCAGCTTTTTTTTTAATATCCATTTCGTTCCTATAATATTCTTATCATGAGGTCTAGGAACTAATTCCCAAGTATCATTCTTTTCAATTTGCTCAAGTTCTTCATCCATGGCCTTGACCCAACATTCATCTTTGCATGCTTCATTTACATTTTGAGTTTTGGTGGAGGATAGTAATGCTAGATAGCTTGAGGTCCCCATAATAGTTCTTCGTGTCTATACAACTACCTCAATTTCCCCTAAAATTTGAGTTTCTGGATTATTTTTATGAACATACCTAGATGGAGTGTTTTCTTCTATCATGATCTCTTCTTCTGGTGATTCATTTGTTTCTTCTTCAATATCATTTTGATTTTATGTGGGAAGATAGTCCCCATCTTCTTCATTTTCATAATCTTCTGTTTTTATCTATTTTGTATTCTTGCATGCTTCATCAACTACAACATCAATGCTTTCAACAATTTTTACAAGTCTTTTATTATAACATTTATATCTTTTACTTCTGGAAGAATAACCAAGAGGAATACCTTCATCTATGTTGGGTTCAAACTTACCATGTTTTTCATCGGTCCTTTTGATATAAAATTTGCTTCCAAAAACTTTAAATTATTTTACAGTAGAAGTCTTGACATACCAAAGTTCATGTGGAGTTTGAGTGCTATTTACCCGAACATTTGCTTGGTTGAGAATAGTTATGGCGGTGAATGCAACTTCACCCCAGAAGGTTGCAGGAGTTCCAGATTCATCTAGCATAGCTCGAGCCATTTGTTGAATAGTTATGTTCATTTTTTCAACACCTTTTTTTTTCTGAGGAGTCATTGCAGTGGAGAATTCCCTTTTTATTCCATGTTGTTCACAAAGTCAAAGAATTCATTGGAGGTAAATTCCCCTCCTTGATTAGATCTGAGGCATTTAATTTTTCGATCTGATTCATTTTCAACCAAAGCTTTGAAGGTGTTGACACCTAATCCGAAACGGATGAGGTGAAGTTGGACAGTCATCTAGAAGATGAACTGATCCGTTTTGTGTATGTATAAATAATAGTTGTCTAATGAATAAAATCAACAGTTGTTTCTTGCGCTCATTAATTTCTGGAGTTAACCTGGCCTGACATGGTATTAGAGCACAGGTCCCAGAAATAACTCCTGCCTCTGCTAGGTTTCTGCTGCCTCATGAAACCTCTGTCCTGAGACTGCGTGCTTCTGGCGGTGTTCTGAGCGCCTCTGGCATGACAGAATATGGTGCGTTGAGTGTGGAATGCGCTGTTGAATGTAAGCTCTATGCGTTGATGCGTTTCTGCTGTCGAACCATGGTAAAAGACTATCCCTTTCCATTCAAACAAAACTTATATCAAGTAGTCTATGGTGACTGCGTTTTTTTCTTGAAGAATGACTACGTTGTATTGAGGCTATCGTAACCATGACTGCGTTTTTATGAAGACTGCATTGTACTGATTTTAATAAAGACTGCGTTTGTAAAAAAAAAATGCGACTGCGTTTCATGTAATGGTAACTGCGTTTCTTGTAATGGTGGCTGCGGTCTTATTTTAATGAAGACTGCGTTTTTAATGGTAACTGCGTTTTTGTAATGGTGGCTGCGTTCTTATTTTAATGAAGACTGTGTTTTTGGTTGCCGTCGTTTCGGAGTTCGCATCCCACAACGACGTATCCGGAAGTGTTTGAGGACCTAACACTGCTCCCGTTTGCATTGGAGATGACAAGGTTTCTGTCATCGGTGAGGTTGAGAGTGGAATTCTCTGTCACGAGATCATTCCTGTTCAAGCAGTAAGTTCGTTGAATCACCATTGAAGTTCGCTGCGTAGAGTACAATGGGAATGCATGGTGGGAATGGTGTTTGAAGACCATGTAATGGAATGGTCCCTTTGTGTGTTGAAATTTTTTAAGGGTGCGTTTGGTAAAGGTATTCAATGCTCAGAGGTATCGCTGGTATCCATTTTGTCAACAATTCTGTTGAATATAAATTCAGAGAGCTCAACTCTAAAGCAGCTTCTATTTCAACGAAGGCACCGAAGCTTTCTATAGGCTCTTACGAGATTAATTAATGGAGACGGCCATAAATATATAGATTTTCGATTGTGAACACTAGTCTACTTTTTGGTTTCTCCATCGAAAATTCTGTATGGATTGTAATATAGTTAACAGAAAATGTTTACTCGCCTGAATCTCTGTCTAAGCTACTAGAGAAATTGAATCTCGCTCAGCCCGCAGCAGAGGCTTCTTAATTTAATTTGGAAATGCATGTCTAGGGTCTATGATACCATGCTTGAGCTTTTGCTGTGAAGCGCGATAGATGCTGAAATATGTGGATCTGCCTAAACTGTTGAAGCTATAATGTTTAATGAACATGGTTGCTTTATTTTCAGTCCATATGCTAAAGTGAATTTTCCTTCGCAGTTTCAGTTTTTAAAGATGTGTTGGGCTATTCTGTTTATGTTTCCTTTGACATACTTAGTGGAGGATATTTTATAAAATTTTGAAGACATTTGAAGAAAACTTAGTGCATAAAGAATCTGTTGCCCTTTTGAGTATACTTTCACTGTACATCAGTAGAAGTTCTTTTTATCAGCAAAATTATTTTTCCATCAGCAAAAATAATTTTTGTTACAGTATGCATTCAAAAGAAAGAGAAAGATATTTCAGAGGCAGGGGGGGCAGACATTCTCAAGCAGAAAAGGCAGACTTACATTGCATTCGCTGCAAACGAAATGGATCTCATGATGCTTCTACATGCAAGCTACCATGGGAAAAGATTGAGCAGAGAAGAAATCAGCAGAAAGGTAAAACTGATGACTCAGACAAAGGTAAAGCAACTGAATCCGCTCACTTATTGAGGCACAATGTAACATTGGAGTAAATGAAGATCTGTTTAATGCTTCACTTACTTCTTCGAAAAATGACTGGTTGCTTGATTCAGGAGCAACCTGTCATATGACTCATAGGAAAGATTTTTTTGAAGATCTCACTGATAATGTTGATGGAGCAGTATACTTTGCAGATCAGTCAAAAATCAAGCCATCAGGGCTTGGCACAGTCAGGCTTAAACTGCCTGGTCTTCCAGACTTTCTTCTGGATCATGTTCTATATCTCCCACAGCTCAAGAGAAACTTGCTGTCCCTGGTCCACATCCGCCAGCAAGGTCACTCCATTCATATGTTTGATGGAAAGCTTGAGGTAAGAAAGGCATCTGACCATTCACTTGTCATGAGAGGTATAGAAGAAGAAAGACTTCTTAAACTGCAAGGAACCTCTGCTCATGCACATCATTTTTCATATATTTCTCATCATGATGAAGGTACACTTCCATCAAGTTTATTATGGCATGCTAGATTTGGACATTTAAACTATGATAGTCTCCGCTTGTTGAAGAAAAATGGTGTTGCTGGTTTGCCTACAATTCCTAGAAAACATAAACAATGTGATGCTTGCATTCTAGGAAAGCATAGCAAACAGTCTTTTCATGATTCACATTCAAGAGCACATAGGAAGCTTGAACTTATTCATTCAGATTTATGTGGTCCAATGCCTGTTCCTTCTGCAAATGGAAATAAGTATATCATGACATTTATTGATGATTACACCAGAATGTGTTGGGTTTACTTATTGAAGAACAAATCTGATGCTTTTCAAACATTCAAGAATTTTCATAAGTTGATTGAAAATGATGCACAATCTCATATTGGGTCTATTCGCACTGATAATGGAAAATAATATACATCAAATGAATTTGAACACTATCTTCGCCAACATGGGATTAAACATCAAACAACTGTGCCTTATAATCCTCAACAGAATGGTGTAGCTGAAAGAATGAACAGAACAATTTTGAATATGGTACGATCCATGCTTTTCTTCAAAAATGTAAAGACAATGTTTTGGGTTGATGTTGTTCTATGTGCTGCATATATAAAGAATAGATGTCCATCTAGTGCTATAAGAAACAAGACTCCTTATGAATTGTGGTATGGACATGTTCCTTCGGTAAAACATCTCAGGATATTTGGTTCCACCTGTTATGCTTTAATACCAAAGGTACATAGAAACAAACTTGGTGCTAGAAGTCGTAAGTGTATCTTCCTGGGGTATTCAAACACATCTAAAGCATACCGCCTCTATGATGAAGTAAATAAAAAGTTTTTTTTATCTAGAGATGTCATTTTTCTTGAATCATCCAAATCTGACAGTGTTGTTGAGCGGCAACTTGATCGCTTGGATAGATTCACAAAACCGAAATCATTTCAAGAATTTGATAATCAGATTCCACATCTTGAAGGGGGGATTCCTATACTAGATCAACATGTGGAATCTTCTTCTGAAGAACAATCTCCCCTGCATGACACTCCAACAACGGATGATGCTTTAAGTGATGTGATTGATAGAATTGGGAGACTTAATCTTGATTCAGTCCCAACTCAATCAACAGAACAGCCTGGACCATCTCAGAAAGGTCCCCCAAAGTGGCTAACAAAGACACTCGAAAGTGTTCATCCTGATGAAATTGGAAAAATAGGAACCAGAAATACAAATCGACAAGATGGAGGTGATGTAGATAACTCTAATTCACCTGTTGATATGGATGTTACTTATGATTGTGAATTAAACTTGTCTACAGATTTTGAACCAACTTCCTTTAAAGAAGCTGCATCTCATGATGAATGGAAAGAAGCGATGCAGAAGGAGTATGATGCCCTCATAAAGAATGGCACTTGGAAGCTGGTTGATCCTCCATTTGGAACCAAACCAATTGGCTGCAAGTGGGTCTACAAGAACAAGTACAAAGCTGATGGCTCACTTGACAAGCACAAAGCTAGGCTTGTGGCAAAAGGTTTTGCACAGAAGGAAGGGGTCGATTATGAGGAAACTTTTGCTCCCACAGCAAAATGGGCCACCATCCGGACACTCTTTGCACTAGCTGCTCAGAACGGTTGGAAAGTCCATCAAATGGATGTAAAAACTGCATTCTTGAATGGAGATCTAAAGGAGAATGTTTTTATGTCCCAGCCTGAAGGATTTGCTGTGAAAGGACATGAACACAAAGTATGCAAACTTGTGAAGTCCTTGTATGGCCTCAAACAAGCACCACGAGCCTGGTATGAAAAACTAACTGAGCATCTTCTGAAACTCAACTTCAATCATTTTGATCTTGATGATGCAACTTTATTTGTCAAGAAAGTTGGCAAAACAGTTGTATATCTTGTGGTATATGTAGATGATCTTTTAATGACAGGGAACAATGAAAGCTATATTGCATCCATAAAGAAAGAATTAGGAAAATTTTTTGAAATGACTGATTTGGGCTATGTTCATTACTATCTTGGCATTGAAGTAACCCAACATCCAAAGTCCATATTTCTTTCTCAAAAGAAATACATTGGAGATTTGTTGAACAGATTTGGCATGACAGAGTGCAATCCCCTTTCTACTCCAATGGAACAAAACTTGAAGCTCACATCTATTGAAGGAAAGGAATTTGAGGATGCAAAAAAGTATAGACAACTTGTAGGAAGTCTCATCTACCTCACTACTACGAGACCAGACATTTCATTTGCTGTTGGAATCCTCTCCAGGTTTATGCAAAAGCCTTGTGAGGGACATTGGTCTGCTACAAAAAGAGTTCTAAGATACTTGAAGGGAACTCAAGACCTTGGAATCAAGTATACACAGGTGGACGACTTCAACTTGACTGGATACTCTGATTCAGACTTCGATGGAGACAAAGAAACTGGGGTATCTACTTCAGGATATGCTATGAGTCTTGGATCGGGAGCTGTCTCCTGGAGATCACGCAAACAATCAGTACCAGCAGATTCCACAACAGAAGCAGAATATGTGGCAGCAGCTGAAGCAACGAAAGAAATTGTGTGGCTCAGGAAAATTCTTGAAGATTTGCAGGTAAAACAAATACAATCAACTCCACTCATGATTGATAACACCTCTGCAATAAAGTTGGCCAAGAACCCAAAGTTCCATGATCGTACTAAGCACATCAATACTAAATATCATCTGATCCGACATCATGTTGAGGCCAAAACAATCCATCTCCGTCATTGTTCCACAAACGAGCAAATTGCAGACATCTTCACCAAAGCACTTGGAAGAGAAAAGCTTGAAAGATTCAGAACGATGCTTGGACTCACCAACATCCCTTCAGATTAAGGGGGGGAATGTTGAAACCTAACCCGAAACGGATGAGGTGAAGTTGGACAGTCATCTAGAAGATGAACTGATCCGTTCTGTGTATGTATAAATAATAGTTGTCTAATGAATAAAATCACCAGTTGTTTCTTGCGCTCATTAATTTCTGGAATTAACCTGGCCTGACAGAAGGCTTAGAACTTTTAAAATGCTTCATCCTTATGCTTTAGAAGACCTATCCAACACATTCTGGAAAAATCAATGAACAAAATAAATTACTCTTCTCCACAAGGTGAATTTTTCCTTGATGGTCCACATAAATTAGTACGGACAAGTTCAAGAGGCTTACTAGCTGACCCTTCTTTTTCAATGAAGTGAGCTCTAGTTTTCTTACCGATTTGACATGGTTTGCATATTGTATTTTCGGGGATGCTGATATTTGGAAGATCACGAACAACCTTGAATTTTCATGCTTTTCTTATTTGAGAAAATCTTAGATGTCCCAATCTTCTATGCCACAACCAATTTTCATCATTTTTGCTTAGATAGAATTGTTGTTGTCCTCCCTTGAGTATGTATAAGTTGTTTGGATTTCTTGTACCTTTGATCACGATCTCTACTATATCAAGCTCACGAACAACACATCCATTTGATCAAAACACCACTTCATTTCCTTGATCACACATTTGACTGACACTCAACAGGTTATGCTTTAAACCATCTACATATATAATATTTCCATCTTTAACCATTTCTTTCAAAAAAATAGAGCCTTTACCTTTTATGACAGCAAGAGTGTCATTTCCAAATGAGGCATTCTTTTCCTTTTCTAAGGAATTATATGAGTGAAGTTTTTCTTTGTCACCTATCATGTGTTTTATGCATCCACTGTCGATGTACCACTGATTTTCTTGTCCTTCTCCATACAAGGCTATACCACATCTTTCTGTTTGATATTCTTTCCTTCTCTATATCTTGGGATTTAATGGAGTTTTCTCCTTTTGAGATGTTTGCTGAAATTTACTCCTGCATTTAGATTCTTCATGACCAAAGTTGTTACAGATTGAGCATTTTATTTCATTTTCAAGAAGAGAAAAGTTATTATAGGAACTTTTCTTCACCTTTGTTACATTCCTTTGATTTCATGCTTCTTTAGTCATGATGGTTTTGTAAGAAACACACTGAGCAGCTTTGTCTCCAAAAATTATGACATGAAAAACATTTCCCATTAAAGAAGTTCCTACGATTATCGAATCTATTGACCTGATGATTGTAGTTTCTATTGATATTCATCTTTGGAGAAAATTGACTATGATTTACTTGAGGTTGGTTGTGGCTTCTATTCATCCTTGGAGTAAATTGAGTTTGATTTACTTGGTGATATGCTTTATGCCTTTGCTGACGATTGTCATATTGTTCACTAGTCTTTGCTGCATCAAGATAGCTTTTAGTGGAGGTTGATGGCTTCTGTGATTGAGATGCTTCTTTAGTATATCCAGGACCTGTCTTTATCAGAGGAGAACACTGCACTTTGATAATTTCATTTAAGGTTTCTGATCCTTTAGAAAATCTAGGATTGTGATATTTCGTTTTCTCAAGATCCTTTCTTAGACCCAAAATTTCAAATTCTAGTTTTTGATTGTGTTTTTCTTTTTCGGCAAGTTGGTATGTCAAGGTATCTATAATCATATTCTTTTCTTATAAGAATATTTTGAGTTTAGAGATTTCTTGATGAAGGTCATCCTCTTCTAAAGCATCCCAAAAATTATCATCTTCATAAGCCATTAGAATTCTATAGTCATTACAATTTTCATCTTCATCACTATTTGATAAACCATCACTATGTTCATGAGTATAGTAACTCTTTTTATTTATAACTTGTTTTCTATTCCATTTTTCATATTCCTTCCCTTTTTCATTTTTATTTTTATGGGCACATTTGGTAGCATAATGACCGACTCTGCCATAGGCAAAGCATTTGAAGGTTAGCTTACCTCTAAATCTTCTGGAACCCTGTTGAAGCTTCTTGACAATATTTACCTCATCTTCTTCTTCTGAAATATGTCATGATTCGTTGTGTTCTTCCTTTCCTTTTGCTGAAGCTTTAAATTTAGCTTCTCTCACATCTGATGGTCCTCCTTCTCTCATCTCAAAGGCTGTTAAGATTCCATGAAATTGTGTCATAGTGATAGTCTGTAGATCCTGTTTTTCTTCTATGGCAGACACTTTTGATTCAAATGTAGCATACAAGGATCACACAATTTTCTCAACTAAGGTAACTTCCTTTATTTCTTCAGCCAGATTCTTCATACAATTAAAAACCTCATCTATACGTAAGAAGTAACTAGCTATACTTTCATCACTGTGCATTTTAAGAGTTTCATACTGAATTCTGAGAGTATGAAGTTTAGCATGTTTTACCTGAGAGTCTCCTTCGTAGCTCAGAACAATTTTGTCCCATATTTCTTTGGCTTATTTGAGCTACATGACTTTGACAAACTTTGATTATGACATAATTCCCAATAAAATATTGATAGCTCTGGCGTTGGTTTCATATTTCTTTTTACCTGCCATATCTGTAAGAATTGTTGTTGGAAATGTATATCCTCCTTCTACGATTTCCCAGACATCCATTCCAAGGGTATTTTAGATAGGCTATGGCTCTTATTTTCCAATAAACAAAATTCTCCCCATCAAAGATTGGTGGTCTGATGGAGCCCATGCTTTCTTGATTACTCGTGACAATGGATCTCCCTCCAAGTGCTCAAGCTTCTTCTGAAGTACCTGCTCTGATACCAATTGTTGGAAATAATACTGATGTGGGGGTGAATCAGTATTATCAGATCAACAATTTTATTTCCAAAATAGATTTATATATGATACCTCAGCTAAGTGAACTAGCATGTATACGCAACTATACTTAAGGCATTCATTGTACATGCAGAGAACTTTTGAATTAGACAATTTATCATGTATTGAGCTTTAACCAGTATATTAGAGATTTATTGGACAGTGCAGTAAAAGCATAATAAAGCATCACACAGAAGCAACACACATGAACACCAAGATATAAGGTGGAAACCTGATGTGGGCAAAAACCACTTGCTTCAGTCACCTTTGTCTTCTTTTAATAATAAGAAAATCTATTTACAATCTTGTACTAGTAGAGACTTATACCAGTACGTAGGCACCCACTTGCAGAAGGCTACAACGTTCTCTCATTCTCCAGCTACTACTAGAAGGGAGCTACAACCCCCTAGCTCTTGTACTATCCAATATCTTTACTCGTATGTAGGTGCTAGCCTACAGAAAACTCCAATCTTCTACCCGGGACCATGTTTCATGAATTTTTAGACTGGATACTCCTGGAACACAACACCACAATCTGAAGGCCACGTTTCATCCAATTTTCATACTGGACTCATCAACAACATTAAAACTGAGAAAATCATAACTGCATCAAAATCAACCAATCACTGAAACTCAATCATTACTTTGACAACCCATCATCACTGAAGTGAATCACAATCAATCAATCTAATCATGTAGAATATTGTTACCAGAATACAGTCATCAAAACAAAACCCAGAACTCTGCAACAACAAACAGAGACTACTAAAACTTTAAACATCATGCTTCATAAGGTATATGCTACCTCCCTGTGTCAAACAAGATTGTATATGCACTATTACTGAAGGGAGCCAGCGTACATATCTGTAAATTCTAATTTATGATGTATACACTACTTTGATATGTTGAACTAGTGTGCATATGTTGTTTTATTAAAGCAAACCCTCATACAGATCTGTAAATGTTACCTTAAAACATCACAATTATTCCAGACTTCAGTCATACCCAGATCATCACATTTATAGAATAAAACATGCATCAATATTCAGATCTATATTGTTCAAGATCAATCCGCATAATGAGAATAATTTTAAGCCTTTATGATCTCGGTTGATCAACCTTCATCAACTATATAGGTGCCTCCTTAGATCAGATCAAGAAAACCATCAGAAGCTCATTAACTTGCGTATATGATCCAACCCTTCATAAGATGTTCAAATTACTTGCACACTTGGCCTAATGATCTTCTCCTCCTTATAGAGTTTTGGGCCTTTCTCAATACCATGGAAAAAAACTACTTAGGACCAATACCTTGGACCAAATACCTCGGACCAATTACCTTGGATCAAATACCTTGGACCAAAAACTTTGGTTTTCCAAGATATATGTGCTTTTCCTTCGATGAAAGCGTGTGTGTACATATACGCTTCTTTTGTTCAGTAAACATGCGTGTATAGGAAACTTTGACAAGGTGAACCTATTTATACCTCTCTTTCTTCATTCTTTGGAGTCTGATCTGTGTTTGTTTGCTGTTGACCTGCTACACTATGATCTTTCATCTGAGTGATTTTCCATCAATGATAACACCTATATCATAATGCCAACACAAAGTGCGAGAATGTGCAAGAATAAACTCCTGGGATAAATTCCCATTTTATTATAAGGAATTCTCTTACATTGATGTTAGAGTGTGAGAAAGGAAATTTGCAGATATCTTAACACAAGGAAACAAGTAATCAATTTCCCTTAAAATGCACTTAACCTTCCATATGCCCAAAAGCAAAGGAAATAACTAAGTTGGAATCTGATCCAAGAAAATGACCCGTATTATCATCCTATGCTTAGTAATGCTTACAAGGAAATGGGTTGTGTATGTGTTTAAAATTTGTATAATAACAAAGAAAGAATCTAAAGGTTGGCCCAACAATCTGAACAAGCAACAAGATATTAGTTTACAAAGTCAATCTAATAATGTAGCATATATGGACTCATCATGATATTGTTACCTTGAGTTTACTGGCTATTTCACTTGTCAAAGTGAAGGATATTCCCTTCTATTATGCGTATACAATGGGCCAGTATCTTGAGCACTAAGGAATCAGATGAACTTGCATCTGCTTGTATCTCTCTAAAGGTATCACTGGTGTACTCTGGCTGTGTAAGTTTCAATTAATGAGGTTGAAACTTTTCACATATTACAAAAATTCATCAATAAATGGAAAGATCATAAACAACCATACAAATGACAACTATTTCCATTGAGAAGAATCTATATACGACTCTCAAGGTCCTACAAGGTAGTGACATGGATTGAAAACAATATATATATTATTCTCACAATATTCTTAGTTTTCCAAGTCGCAATTCAGCCTCAAGAACTATACAGTTGCAAAGCATTGAAACCCATATTCTTCTACTCTGGTTTTCATCATATGATTAAGAAAATAAAGAACTATACAAACATATGTGTCCTATTGATAAAATCGGTATACCCTGATCGAGGTCTTGTAATGCAAGGGCATTGATTGAGAATAGTCTATATACTCTGCACAAAATATTCCATGTTCTCAGAGTTGCAGCTGAGCCTCAACAACTGTACATTTGTGAGGCATTTAAATTTGTAGTCCTGTAACTCTATTTTTCTTGATATGATTAGATAATAAGCAACTATACAAAGTCAAACAACCTCTGCATTCCAATAATAAGACTCTATATCCCCCTCTCCAAGTCTTGTAAGGAAAGGACATACATTGAGAAGAGTTTATATACTCTGAAAACCTTCCAAGATCAAGTAATCACAATTGAGACTCAAAAACTATATAGTTACGAGGCAGACTAATGCATATTCCTTTACTCTCTTTTCCTACATGACATAATGATAAATAGAGGAAATGAAGATTTTTTGAATATTTCCACCAATGATAAAACCCATATGCAGTTCCAGGCAGGTAGAAACCATGTTTCTACCCCAAAAGATCAACCATATCAAAAGTATGATGAAGATCATGCTTTCCTTCCTGATAATTTAAATCCTAAAAACACTTTTGAGGTCACAGATATACAGTTTAATAAACTAATCCTATTTTCACAGACACTGAAAGTAAGGGAGCTATAGACATTCATGGTAATACACTTGGCACCTCAAAATTTCATTGTGAGTTTGAGTAGGAGTAATGTAACCCCCATGTTGCACTTTGATGTTAATCATGACCGTGTAAGAAATAAATGGAAGTAATCATGGTTTCTTAGAATGTGAGGCCAATAAACTTTTTCAAAGCGAGAAAAGCAATAATGCAACCATTATGATTATATGAGTGACGAAAAAATTAATTTTATACTTTAATCCTAAAATATCCTATATCACAGAATCTGACAGTCCTGCTATTTTTATGCATATGCTCTAAATTTATTCCTCAAGCTAGATGGGATAGGAAGTTTCTTCCTTTTACTGTCAATACTCATCTGCAAGGAAAATTTATTGACATATGTGATGGATATTCCTTGGTAGACAAACAAAGGGTAAGTTATAAACACACAATTATTGAAGCTTTCAGTCATACAAATCCACTTCCACCTATAGATAACTCTATTTTTAGCAATAACAAAGATGGACAACCCCAAAAGATTGATTATACCTGTAATGAAACCCTCAATGACATATACAACTATAGTCCTGAGAATGAAAGCGATGTCAAGAAAATCATTGATGAAGAATACATGCTTGACCAAATAAAAAATCTCTCTAGAGCACATCAAATGCAAATATGTTCTCCTCTCCATTAACATGTGGACAATTATTCATGCACTAAATTTTTAAAAGGAAATGTAGACAACGAACCTGTAACAAATCCACATGAAGTCAACGCTGAGGGAAAATTTTGGGGCTTGGAAAAGGTGCACTCTGGAATGATCGATGATATATGTCAAATGATCTTAAAAATCTGCACCATATAAATATCCCTTGAAAGGGTAGAGCTACAGAAAAAATTTCAGTAGAGTCAGTTGGAGGAGAAACTATGCAGAAAAAGGTATCAGATTTGGTGTTGAATCCAAATTTGCAATGCTGCAAGGTGTGGAATAATTGGCAAGGTGAAATGGTAGTTGATAGGTGTGAAACTGGATATGGTACTGGCACTGGAGAGGATGTAGAAGTTAAAACTAACATACATGTAAATTTTTCGATTGAAGTGCCCTGCAGTTTCTACAACCTATCAACCTAGCTTTTCTGCAGGGTAAATGTCTAATCAAAGAGAGACAGAAGAAATTTTTTAAAAATTCACTTACTAGAGATGATAATAATTTACTCAAAGATCAATCTTTTAAGAAAAAAAACAAAAAGCCAAAACAAATACCTGTATTAGGAAAAAACTATGGAAGATTGGCCTCACAGAAAAAATGGTAGAAGATGTGGAGCTTGTAAACCTGTCTTGGCAGTCTAGAAGGGTTGTTGATAGAAGCGCCTCACCTATTAATGCTACACAATAATCCCTAACCGTATTGGAGTTAATGTGTGCACCCACTTTGTGCACCAGTTAATGCACCTCAAACCATGAATTATCTTTTTGCTCAAAAGTTTCCCTAATCATTGAACACCAAATATTTAGAGTGTCGCTTGAAATTTTAAATTTTCCCACAAAAATGTTTGAAAAGTCTCCATCATAATATTATTTTTAAATGTTCATTTGCGAGCAGTTCTATTAATTGGAACTTTTATTTTTATTAATAGAAACCATATAATATCAACAAACATTTGCATCCTATAAATTATATAAACTCACATTTCCATCCTATAAACTATTCACCTTAGAGGCACTGGGAGGTGGTTTTGTACCATGTGCATAGTTTATATTATTACTAAGCCCTAGAAACCACTCTTAAGCCCTAGGATGATAATGGTGTTTATTTTTAGATGATTTCCAAGGCCCTGAAGAAATCCATCCTTGTTGGGCAAATCCTCACATTAACACCAATACAACATCTATATATCTATGGTTTATAATAAGGGAAAATAGTGCTCCCCATCACCAAATTGTGCAAAAAGACCCAACTAACTTAGATGCCATGTCAAATATGTCCTAGATATTAGCATGTTATCCTATATTATCCATTAGCTCATGGAGAAAATGGGTTCAAGGACATTCGCTTGATGGTTGGGGACTATAGTCCATTAAGAGGTCAAATGTCGAGATAACTGTATTAAGGACACCTCAAGGTCAAATAACACTAATGCAATGTATTAGCTGTTGGTACATTGACCTATCAAAATGTCACAATATGATCCGGATTTAAACAGGAACGCAACAAATTACAGAGATAACCATATACACAAAGATGCAGCGGAAATAATACTTCATTTCATTAATGGAAAATACTGAAATATGCTTACAAACAGAAATGGAAATAAACTAGCTAGGGCGATGGTAGCTTATCTCTGAGAAGAGATGTGATGGCTACATGCCTCTGAACTGTGTTACAATGAGGCTCGAAGGCCTATTTATTGTTGAGAAACAATGGAAAAACCCTTAATATTCCAAAACCTAACCCTAGGAGATGAAACGCCAAACTGTGGGCCCCGTTTGGGAGTAAGTTGGTACATCAACTTCCCGGGGTCGTAACTTTGGCATATGATCTCCGTTTGACGCGTACAATAGCTCATTAGAAAGATCTATCCGAGCACTATCATTGTTGGAACGGGCAAACATCGTTTAGGGCCTGAAAACGGCTCCGGAAGTTCAGGACCCAAAAAACTGCTAAAAATAGTAAGTTGTGCTACAATTAAGGAAACTGAAAATGCTGAGAAAGACAATGGTGGGGGTCCAGGTGGACTTGGCAGGTGGCCACCAATGTCCACCTAGATCATTCCTCCCCCCTTAGGAAGCAATGGTCCCCATTGCGTTGAGCTCCTCAATGAGATGAGGAAACTTCTGCTGAACTTGTTCCCTGGTGAACCACTTGCCCTGCTGAAGGAGTTGGCCTGCTTTGACAACTCGATACAGTTGGATATTCTGTTGGCAAGTGTTCTTGATCTGTGTGTCCATGATCCGATCAGTTGCAACTTGTTCCATGCAATCTGGATTTAATTCTGTGGGTTTGAGCTGTTCTGCAATGTCGGATGTGTCTAGCAATGGTGGAAAGTATGGCCGAAGGCGGTCCACATTGAATACTGGGTGCAGGCCAAGGAATGGGGGAATGCTGAGCTCAAATGCATTGTCTCCCATAGCCTTAGTAATGGTGTAAGGACCATATCAGAGTGGTCTCAATTTCCGATAGGCTCCAGTAAGGCGTTCCTTTTGCAAATGCAACCAGACTTTGTCGCCCACCTGAAACTTGTGTGGCACCCGATGTTGATCATGTCGCTGCTTGTACTTGGCATTTGATTTCTCAAGAATGTCATGGACCTGCTGGCGAATATGTTGGATGCGCTCAATGAAGCTGGTGGCCTTATCTGTTTCGGACTGGACATGAGCCGAATTCATGTGAGTAGCTGCAAGTGGCATGGCCACATCAATGGGGCATAGTGGCTGGAATCCCAAACCCACCTGAAAAGGGCTATGGCCAGTGGAGCTGTGAAGAGCTCGGTTGTAGCTGTGCTGAACGTAGGGGAGGCTCTCGTCCCATGTGCATGGATGCTTTGAGTTATACATGCGCAGAATGTGCACAATCATCCTATTGACAACCTCTGTCTGGCCATCAGTTTGAGGATGGAAGGCTGTGGACTTCGTGAGTTTGGTGTCCAGCATTGACCAGAGACTGGACCAAAAGGTGCTGAGAAACCGACTGTCCCGATCTGAGATGATAGACTGTGGGATCCCAAAGTGCACCCACACTCGTTCAAAGAAGAGTTTAGCAGTGGCTTCTGCTGTGATATTCTTCTTGCAGGCCATCATAATGGCCATCTTTGAGAACCTGTCGACGACCACAAAAACACAGTCATTTCCATGCTTAGTGGAAGGAAGGCCTGACATGTAATCCATGGAGATGGATTCCCAAGGTCGACTAGGGGTAGGCAACGGGGTATAGAGGCCTTGCTTCTTAATGGTCGGTTTGGCAATGGCACAGACAGTACATGATCGGATGTACTTCCCAACATCCTGTCGAAGATTCAGCCAATAGAAATAGTTTTGCAGTACTGCCACTGTTTTCTCGACCCCGAAATGCCCAACAGCCCGACTGTAGTGTGCTTCCCAAATCATCTTGGCACGCTCACTTGAAGGAACACAAAGGTGACCGAGGTGGCATAATAGGGCATCTTGGAGGTGAAAATCTGCAACCTGCCGACCCTCCAAGAGTGTCTGGTATGTGTGGCCGAATTCTGGGTCGCTTTTGTAGAGAAGTGGCCAATCAGAAGTCTCGTGCCCGCAAGAGTTGAGCACGGTGGTTAGCGCCATGATCGGTGGTCGACTGAGGCAATCTGCAACATTATTGGTGCTGCCCTTTTTATACTTGATATTCAAGTGAAACTGTTGCAGGTATGTAGACCACTTCTGATGGCGATCATTCTGCAATTTCCCTTGGGTCTGTATGAACTGCAGAGGTCGGTGGTCTGTGTGGATGACCGTTTCCTTCCCCAAAATGTAATGCTTCCATTGTCGGCAGGCCTGTACAATGGAATACATCTCTTTATCATAAGTGGGGTACTTCCGGACTGTGTCTGAAAGTGTTTCACTGTGATATGCCACTGGATGTCCATGTTGAGTAAGGACTGCCCCAATAGCATAGTCAGAGGCATCTGTCTCGACCTCAAATGGTTGTTGTAAATCTGGTAACGCGAGCACTGGTGCCATGCAGAGGCGATCCTTCAACTCCCTGAATGCCTTCTGTTGAGATTCAGACCAAAAGAATTTTGCTTTCGCCCCGCCCTTGGTGACTTGACTCAAGGGCCAAGAAATATGAGAAAATCCCAACACAAACCTGCGGTAGAAGTTGGCAAGACCTAGAAAGCTGCGGAGCTCTGTTAGAGTGGTTGGAGAGGGCCAATCCCGAATGACTTGGACCTTGGCTGGATCGACATGCACCCCCTGTTCATCAATGATGTATCCCAGATACTGAACCTCGGTCATGCCAAAAGTGCATTTCTCCAAATTGGCACATAGCTTGTGTTGCCGCAGTGTTTGGAGAACCTGTCGGATGTGGTGGAGGTGCTCTTCCCAACTCTGGCTGAAGATCAGAATGTCATCCAAGTATACTACTACAAAGGAGTTGGTGAATGGCCACAAGATGTCATCCATTAGCCTCATAAAGGTTGCAGGAGCATTCGTCAATCCGAAAGGCATGACCAACCATTCGAAGAGGCCCTCCTTGGATTTGAAGGCAGTCTTCCACACATCTGAGGGTTCAATTGGTACCTGGTGATATCCTGACTTCAGATCGATCTTGCTGAAATATTTCGCCCCCTTTAGTTGGTCTAGGAGGTCATCAATCCGCGGGATCGGGTACCTATTACGGACAGTGATCTTGTTCAGCGCCCGATAGTCAATACAGAGTCTCCACGTCCCATCCTTCTTCTGTACCAACACTATCGGGCTCCCACAGGGCGAAGAACTCGGACGGATGTGACCTTTCTGTAGGAGCTCCTAAATCTGCCTCTTGATTTCATTGTTCTCCAGAACGGAGCGCCGATAAATTGGTCCATTGGGTAGCGGCGCACCTGGGGTCAGATCGATGGAGTGTTTGACTTGACAGTGCAGAGGAACCCCTGCCGGGGAGGTGAAGATGTCTTCGTACTCCTCCACAATCTTGTCCATTTGTAGCTGCCGTGCAGAGGGACCCCGTTTGGAGGTCGTGGCCACTGTCTTCTTCTTCCCTTGAGGGCGTATCATCAGGAAAACAAATTTCCTGGTTTTGGAAATGATCTTACTGCATTGTTTTGCAGTAATCAAAGAGATGGCGGCAGGTGGTGCTACCTCTGGTATCCTGAACAACTTATTTCCCAATGTAATAATAACAGCACGGGGCCTTGATTCATACACAGCATGTCGCTTCCACAAGTATGGTTGTCCTAGTAATACATCACAAACTTCAAGGGGAGCAATGTCACACAATACCTCATCCGTGAAGGGCTTGATGTTGTATGGAAGGCGACACTGCTGGCTCACGCGAAGATCTCGCCCTTGGTGAAGCCACCCAATGGTGTATGGTTGTGGATGTGCTGTGGTCGGTAAGCCCAACCGCTTCACGACCTCTGCCGAAATGAGGTTCTTTTGACTCCCGCTATCAACAATGAACTGTATCGGGGAGCCCTTTACCCACATCTGGGAGTGGAAGAGACGCTCCTCCTCCTCTGGATCTTCGGGTTCATTTTTCTGGATCTTTGCGGTAGCAACAGTGGCGCTGGGATCCGCATCAATGATCTGCTTCCCTTTTTCATACCCCTTATCGGGTTCTGACTCAGAGTCGAAACATGCATCTGATTCTGAAACCTTTAGCTCAGCCACCAGTGACTGCTTGGCCCGACACTCACTTGTGTTGTGAGTGGAGCTCTTATGGAACTCGCACCATTTTCCAGTGTCCTTTCTCGGCTTCGCGGCGTTGCTCTTTGCTTGCAGCTTCGGCTGGTTGTCTTGGGCTGTCCCGCCTTGGCTTTGTCCTTTGTTCTGTGGTTTAGGGGCACCTTTCCCCTGCTTTGGATTCGCAGATCCAAAGTCTCGCTTCTTTTGTTTAAACTTCTGCTCGACCTTGACGGCATACCGGTATGCTGCGCCGAGCGAGGGGATGTTTAGGAACTGTATTTCTTCCTAGATGTACTTGTGCAGGCAACCACGGTATTTGAGTATCAAATGTTGCTCTGAATCCTTGATACCCAACTTTGTGCGAAGGGTATGGAAAAGATTGGTGAACTCTGGCACATCTTGGTCCCTTCCCTGCCGCAGCGTGGTCCACTTTATGTATTCATCCTCATAGCTTCCGACAGGGTAGTACTACTCCTTGATGGCATCCCGGAACGAATCCCAGGTGGGTGCGGCTGAAAATAGTGAGCCAGTACTTTCATCCTTCTGCTTGCAGTAGGTTTCCCACCAGTCCTTGACGTGGGGGGCTGCTTTGAGAAGAGCAAAAACAATCTTTTCCCGACTCGAAAATTCATGAACAGAAAAATAACCCTCTAGCAGATTTAACCATTTATCTACGGCATCGGTGTCTATCTGACCCTCGAATATGGGGATTTCAAAATTAACTTGTACCTTAAAAGGTGTGGCGTTTCCAGAGGAGCTGCTGGAAGCCGATGCGCCGCCTCTGGGTAGCCGTTGAAGGATCTGCGCAAAGCTGTCCATCATCGCGTTCCGTTGTCGCTCGAGCGCTTCTTCGAGCAAGATTTTGATGGGATCTCCTGCCCCCTCGTCTTTCTTCTCGTCCGCCATGGGAGGCCGTCGGGATTTGCGAGGCTGGTCTTGCAAAGGTTCAACCAGTTCAAGCCCTAACTCCTTATATCCCGACCTTGTTGGGGACATGCAAAGAAAAACAGAGAAAAAGCAAACCACTCTGATACCAATGATTGGGATTTAAACAGGAACACAACAAATTACAGAGATAACCATATACACAAAGATGCAGCGGAAATAATACTTCATTTCATTAATGGAAAATACTGAAATATGCTTACAAACAGAAATGGAAATAAACTAGCTAGGGCGATGGTAGCTTATCTCTGAGAAGAGATGTGATGGCTACATGCCTCTGAACTGTGTTACAATGAGGCTCGAAGGCCTATTTATTGTTGAGAAACAATGGAAAAACCCTTAACATTCCAAAACCTAACCCTAGGAGATGAAACGCCAAACTGTGGGCCCCGTTTGGGAGTAAGTTGGTACATCAACTTCCCGGGGTCGTAACTTTGGCATATGATCTCCGTTTGATGCGTACAATAGCTCATTAGAAAGATCTATCCGAGCACTATCATTGTTGGAACGGGCAACACCATTCCATTCCATGGACTCGTGTTGCCCCCGATTCCCCAAAAAACATCGTTTAGGGCCTCAAAACGGCTCCGGAAGTTCAGGACCCGAAAAACTGCTAAAAATAGTAAGTTGTGCTACAATTAAGGAAACTGAAAATGCTGAGAAAGACAATGGTGGGGGTCCAGGTGGACTTGGCAAGTGGCCACCAATATCCACCTGGATCACAATATTGGGTAGTAGACATTAGTAAGAAGGACACTAGTCACCAACAAGAAACCTTGATATCGATAGAGTAATGATGTGGTGAGTGGATGTGGACACGAGGATACCGCAAGTCAATTGTGTGATAGTTGATTTGACATGCTAACATCTCATTATGATGTGGATCAATGTGGGTCTAGATGACATGGCATACCAAGAAAGTGATGTGGCATGTCAACATGGCAATGGAAGGTTGACTTGGCACCGAGGTGATGTCTAGGTGGTAACCATATAGCGATGACGTGGATGTTGGGATTTTGGATGTTAAGCTATCAGCTAATTAGTATCAATGACACTCTTTAGCCTCTTCCTGAGGGCCTGTTGGCTTAATAGCCCGACCTTTGGCCTTCCAATATATCTAGTATTGAGACATTAGGGCTTCAATGTACAAGCTCGTTTGTATGTTAGGTGTCGAGTATCGATATAGTAAGTATATATAGAGCATTAAGTGCCCTAGGGGAATAGGGGCTTAGTGATCTGGTAGATGGATAAGGTAGATGATGGAAAGGTAACTGTGTTAATTGATGACCCATTATTTGGTTATGTGAAGACCAAGTAAGCAAGTTTTAAACTAATGTGATATTTGCGAAGTGGTTGTAGTGGATATAATAGCCAAATTAATTGACTAGGTAAGCTACCGTGGAAGTTGACAGGCCATTTTATAATGGTGACATGTGGGTAAAGGGCTTCCACATGTTTGACAGGAAGAAAATAAATATGTATAGGAGAGAAATTATAATATAAACTTAAATAATACCAAAGGTCAAATAAAACACCTTCTTTAGACTATCCAAAATGAGAATTTGTAAAGACAGAAATAGGATGCCATCTCGTTGTTTATATCATTGTTAAAATTAAGATGGCCTAATTATTCAATATCTCTTGTAATGGAACCAAAGTTATGTATCACATGAATAGTTATAGGCAAGAATTCCCATAAATGATCTTTATTACTATGTCTCATATTGAAATCTTTAATTTCAAAAATAGTTTCATCATGTCTAATAGATCAAATAACTACAACTTTAGGCAGCACTTTTGATGGATTTTACTCATTGTTAACTAGATTTATTATTTCTTTGTGACTGAAGTTGAAAAATGGAAATACAAAATATTTAAGAAATGAGAGCAAATATTATTTCAAGGGTGTTACCAAGTGTATTGCTTGAGGTTTTATATGAGACAAGTATATGTTTCTAGAAGAATAGAGATTGAAAGATAAAAAGTGTAGCAACAGCCATCAACATATAACATGAAAAATTTCAAACACTTTTCCATGCTAGATATTCCAAAATCTATAGTAGCAGTCAATAGGAATTAACCACTAAAGGGAAATAAACATTGTCCATACAACATACGTGGGGAAATATTTGCTTTGTAGGTGTTGTATTGAAGTGGCTTGGGAGCTTATACATGGACCATGGACATTATCTCACACCTCTTCTGGGGCCTCATGGACTAGTTTTCATCTTTGAAAAATGTTGAAGGGCCTAAGAACCATCCCTTAGATGGTCTCCATGACAACATGATTTTTTAAAATTTAAGATTTTTCATTTATGTCATTTTACAAATTCACAGGCACGCGATTTACATGCACGATTTTTTCTGATCTACTGTCTGATTTGCACAAGAACAAATCTTCAAATTTACAAGGAGCATAAGTTTTTCTTTCAGATTTTTCTCTTTTAGAAGTTGAGAGTTCATGAAAAATACAAGTCTTTTCCTACTTCTGATTACCTTTGTGCACTTCTTTTAAACAACTTCTGCCATGTGTTTTTAATATACTCTCTTTTTCTGTTAATGAAAAATACTTTTACACGGAATTTGTCCATCTTGAGCTCTAAGTATTTGCAATTTTCTTACTTGATATACGTTAGTTTGATTGCTTTGTTGATACATTAATCATCTGCTCATACTTCATTTAATCCTCAAACAATACAATACATATGCACTGAAAAAAATTGTGATCGGTTGCGAGTCTGTTGTCAAGACTCTTTCTTCAATAGCCATGCAAGTACAGGAACTTGTTAATGCTTTCAGTCTGGACCAAGTTTTGAATTATTACTCGACTTCATTGGCCCAATTCGGCCTTGAATCTATTACTAGTGAATTCCTAGACCCTAAGTATCCCTAAGCATTAGTATTATTTGTATATTCAACAACATGGTTTTATAGACAATATAGGGAAACCTATGAATAGTGTGTGCACCCATCTAGAATCAGAATTTTTAGGATGCATTTCATCCTAGCAAGGGGAGTTGGGATAAAGACATCAACGATGTTTTCCAAAACAATATCATTTTCATCACTGTGTTAGAGTCCCCAAACCTGAAGGTAATTTTAGAGACCATGTGGGAGAAGATTGTTTGGAGGAAGAGACCTCAATTTCAGAATGTGGAGGAAGCACATAGAGAGTTGCAGTAGCAACTTATAAGGTAAGCCAAGCCAACTTTTGTGATATTGGATGATATATGGTCTTTCACAAATTTGGAAAAATTGTTATTTGAAGGTGTAGGATATAAGACACTTGTGACAACCTAAGATCATTCTACCATCCAGAAAATGACTTCTACTCAGCTTTATGAATTTCCATTCCCATTACTGGATGCTAGTGATGCTCTGTCCCTCAACTTTATGATTTCCATTGTTGGATGATGGTGATCCTCTGTCCCTTTTTTGCGTTTGACATTTTGGACAAAAATCAATTCCATGGATGACTAAGGTTGATTCTTTTGTTAGGAGCTTGCTAGATAGGATAATTAGGAGAATCAAAATGTAACATTAAAAATTTTGAACTAGTCAACATGACATGTAATAATTCAGTGATAAGAGTGAGAAGGTATCATTCATTTAAAGCATAAGCATGCAACCATATTCAATGATGGCATTCTATTACTTGGACCTCCCAGTCATCGATCTCATTCTCCTCTTCTCAGGTAAATATGGAGGAAGCAACGATGAAAAGCTAGAGCTTGAGAAGTTGAGAGACGCTTGCAGCGAATTGGGCTTCTTTTGTATCATCAACCATGGAGACGAACCAGATCTGATTCACACAGTGGACTCCATTTCTTGAGACTTGTTTGTACTTCCCAATGACATCAAAGAAAGTGCCATATTCCCTGATCATTTTACTGGTTTTGTCCCATCTAGAATAGATCCTCTCGGAAAAGGTGATTCAGTTTCTTAGAGCATTGGTTTCTCTAGTGCCCATGTAATTGATCACATTTCTTCCAAGTTGTGGTGTAACGAAAACAAAAAATTGCTAGATCTAAATGCGCCGAATGATGGCAATTCTCTATCCCATTTCTGCATTTCAGATTTTGGACGAAAATAAATTCCAAGCACGACTAAGGTTGATTCCTTTTTTAGGATATTGCTAGATCTGAATGCACCAATTGTGATTTTGAATCAATATATAAATACTACAACTATTTTTTAACATCCAACTCAATAATTTTTTTCATTTTGTCCCCTTTTGTCATAGGGATTTACATTTATTCTTTGTCTTCGCCAATGTTCTATTCAATGGAGCCATTTCCTTTTGTGAAAGGAAATTCAAAGATCCATTAAGAACATATTTCACTAGTTCATATGGTTTTATAGACAATACAGGGAAATCTATGTATAGTGTGTGCTCTAGAATCATAATTTTTTGGATGCATTTCATCCCACCAAGGGGTGTTGGCATAAAGACATCAACGATGTTTTCCAAAACAATATCATTTTGATCACTGTGTTAGAGTCCCCAAACCTGAAGGTAATTTTAGAGACCATGTGGGAGAAGATTGTCCAGAGGAAGAGATATGAATTTCTGAATGTGGAGAAAGCACATAGAGAGTTGCAACAACAATCGCTAAGGCAAGCCAAGCCAACTATGGTGATATTAGAAGATGTCTGGTCTCTGGAAAATTCAGAAAAACTGTTATTTGAAGGTCTAGGATATAAGACACTTGTGAGAACCCAAGATCGTTCTACCATCCTGAAAATTATTTATACTTAGCTTTATGAATTTCCATTGCCATTGTTGGATGATGGCGATGTTATTTCCCTCAGCTTTATGAATTTCCATTGCTGGATGATGGTGATGCTCTATCCCTTTTCTGCGTTTGGGCTTTTGGGTAGAAATCAATTCCAATTCCAAGCATGTGTAAGGTTGATTCTTTTGCTTGGAGATTACTAGATCTGAATGCGCTAAATGATGGTGATGCTCTGTCCCTTTTCTACATTTGGGCTTTTGGAAAAAATTGAATTCCAAGCATAGCTAAAGTTGAATCTCTTGTTAGGAGATTTCTATATCTAAATGCGCCGATGTATCCCCCACCCCCTTTTTTTTTCCTTTAATTTAATTATTAAAATTCAAACTTTTATGTTATAGATTGGTTGATGTAGAAAGAACCTGGTAGTCTAGGTTTAAAAGAGCTTCCAACATCTATTGGAAAACTTGGGAAGCTAGAATATATGGACATTTCTTTATGTGAGTGCTTGAAAGAACTTCCTGAGGAAATAGGGCAGCTGAAAAAACTCAAGGAGCTTGACATGAGAGAGTGTTCTTGGTTGAGGAAGCTACCTAAATCAGTTGGAGGGCTGAAACCTCTAAAGCATGTTATATGTGATGAAAAGATTGGGCAACAATGGAATCCTCTTAAGATTTTTTCTGCTACTATGGATTTTAGAGTTGAAATTATAGAAGCACACTTCAACTTGGATTGGCTGCAAGCACACTTCAGTTTTCATTTGTTTTACATGACTTTTTAAAGAGTTAATGTTTTTCTAATATTTAAAAATAGAAATTATTAATAAATTTAAATTTAACATGGATTTAAATTAGTGTTTTATTATAAAAATGTTTATATGTATATATTCTTCTATGTTGAGAGTAACGATTTGGTAGGAAGAGATATACCAACTAGTAAAAGTTAACTAAAAATAATGAATTTATTGAATTGATTTATTAATATAATTATAAATAATCTTTAAAAAAAAAACATATTATATTTATCATTTTGAAATAAATTTAAATAATAGTAATTTATATATAATATTTTAGAATATATAATTAATCAAGATCATTGATGTGCTTCTGGAAATGAGCAATAAGTTTGTCACGACTGTCACAAATAATTTTTTTTCATTCGAAATTTTTAAGATATAACCCCACATACTCATCGTGTGGATTTGTGCCCCTGATATAAGAGAGAATAAATGCTCCAGGATGTTTATGTTACATAGATAAATACTATGGAATTCTTGTGGGATTTTCAAATTTTTCTTTCGGCAATGCATTATCAAACTTTTGTTTTGCACCCCTTCTAAATTTCCTTTAAACATGGATTGTCTTCATATTGCTCACAAGCGGGTCCACATATCTATCAATGACCTCTTCAACATCTTCAAAAGTGTCTTCCCCAATCGATAGTGTTTTCCGAAGACGAAGGTAAGTGTCTTCTAGCTTAAAAAAATTTACCCATATATTTGTTGACATGGTTACTTTGTATTCAATTTTGGCATAACCATTTTGGTTGTTTTGAATGGAAAAACAACAAAACCTTAATTTTTTTTAAATCTCTTTCAATATTTTTAATTTTCATTTTATTTTTAAATTGAATACACAAATCCATTATATATATATATATATATATATATATATATATATATATATATATATATATATATATATATATATATATATATATATATATATATACTGACAGAGAGAGAGAGAGAGAGAGAGAGAGAGAGAGAGAGAGAGAGAGAGAGAGAGATACACACTACATTACAATAAACTAAAATATACAATTTTAGAATAAGAAAAAAATGTAATTATGTTAAAACCCTCAAACATTACACCAATATTAAACTTGTAATTTCAAAAATATGTTATTTTCAACTTTAAAATTTCTCACCATGTTATGAAATGTGTGAGATATCTAATGAAACTCTAAAATTTATCTCAAATATTTCTATTTGATATTCACATCTCTTTCATATAAAATTCTTATTCATATAATATTTGTTTTTTTCTCTTAGGAGATTTCTAAACTCAACTATATTATTATTATGAAATTATGATTCACTTAAAATTTATTTTAAAATATGAAACAATTTCTTGAATTTAATTTCAATTTCTTGACTCATTGTTAATGGTTTTTATATTAATTTTTTAACTAATTATAGAATATTTTAATTTTGTGTTTTTTCTTTTGTAAATTAATACTTTATATTACTAAAAATGCTCATATATACATGGTTGTCGCATATATCCAACAAAGAATTTCTTTGTGTATTTATTAAGCTACCAAGGTTGAAAACACTAGAAGTTTCCTAAATAAAATTTTCTCTAAAAATAGGCCATGTAACTAGATCTAGATTACAAAATCCCTTATTATTGGGCTATGCAAGCCATTCATAATAAAGAACTAGAAAGTGACAAGAAAGAGAATCATTCAGACTCAGAAATGAAATGGTAATTGGGTCTTAGACACTCGATCCTAGAGATGCAACAATGTTAGAGTCGCATTATAAGTTTTCCTCCACATGGGAAAAGCTTGCTTCTAACCTATCCAGGTTGAACTGTTGGTTCATCAACATTGTTTTAATGTCTTCCAAGGAGGTAAATACATTATACCTCTCAAACTATTTGTCCTCAAAAACCAACATCAATAGAGTTTTCATCTTCCAATGCAATTTTCCACTAAGTTCAAATACTTCTTCTTTCATCCCCCAGTGTGATCAATGTCTAAATCCAAGTAGATACCTCGTTCATAATGTTATGTAACCAGGTCAAGAAAAAGATATAAAAGATAGATCAACACCTTAGAATTCAGCCTCTTCTAGGGGGCAACCTCCTTTACATTACATCAATGAACAATTCTTCGATGATTCAAATGACAAAACCTCCTTTCTATATATAAGAGTCTAAGGAGTCACAATATAACCCAGCCGACCTAACAATAATAATATAAAGCCACAAAAATAACAATAGAGGGATTCTATGGGGCACAATAATAATAATATGGGGACAATAGGGGCACAACAATATTAATAAAAGGTACAACTACAATAGTAATGGGGTAATCACTAGTATTATAGGGACCCAACATGCCCCTCTCCTTCAAAAAAGTGTTGTCGTCAACGCTTGAGTAGTTCTAGATGCTTCTGTATAAAATTCTCATCCTCCTATATGGAATCTTCAGCGGATAAGTTCTTCCACTTGATAAGATATTCCTAAATTGATCGATTTCGTAGCTATCGAGTTCTTGTTACGGTGACTGCTTCTAGTTCCAATATAATTTTTCCTTCCTCGTCAAGTTCTGGCAATATTGTTTGAACTGGGATCTTGTCGCCTATAACCTTCTTTAAACATGAAACATGGAAAACTAGGTGCAATTGAGAAGCTGTAGGAAGCTCCAATTTGTATGCCATAGTACCAATCTTTTGCAACACCTTGTATAGACCATAATACTTTGGTCATAATTTATTATCCTTCTTAGCTTGCTTGAGGTTCATTTGCTTATATGGTTGTAGCCGTAGGAATAGCTAATCACCTACACCAAAACTTCTTTCGTTGCGATGTTGATTTGCCTGTTGTTTCATTCTATTCTGTGCCAACATGAGGTTATCCTTTAAGAGTTGGAGGACTTACTGTTGATGTTTGATGTGATGTTCCACTACTTGAACCTTAGAATTTTCTCTTAAATATGATGTGATGGATGGTGGCTGATACCCATAAAGTGCCATAAATGGGGTCATTTTTGTTGCTCTATGGAAGGAAGTGTTATACCACCATTCAGCCAGAGGCAACCATTTGACCCATTATGTATGTTTATCAGATACAAAGCAATGAAGATATCATTCCAAACATTTGTTTACTATCTCAATTTTCCCATCAGATTGAGGATGATAAGATGAGCTATGAGCTAACTGAGTACCAAGACAAGAAAATAATTATGTCCAAAAATTTCTAGTGAAAATGGGATCTCTATCACTTACAATAATCTTTGGGTTTCCATGTAGCTTTTGAATTGTTTCCATAAATGCAGTAGAAACTATACTGGATTTAAATGGATGTGATAATGCACAAAGTTGTGCATACTTCGTAAGTCTGTCAACTACGACCATGATGACACTCTTTCCCTCAAACTTGGGTAAACCTGTGATAAAATCCATTGAAACCTCCTCCCAACATTGGCTTGGAATGGATAAAGGTTGTAATAGACCCAGTGTCTTAATTGTTTCAACTTTATTTTGTTGGCAAACCAAACATTCTGCCACAAACTTTTGAATATCTGATTTAAGGCCATCCCAAAAAAAATCCTTCTTAACCCTATGGTAAGTTTTTAAAAATCCTAAGTGCCCTCCTAAGGGAGAAGTGTGCAATTCCATAAGAATATTTTGTTTTAGCTGGGAATTCTTACAGAGGTATAAGCGATCTTTGTACCATAACGAATCATTTTGCTAGCTAAATGTATCAGACGTACTGGAATCTTATTGTAACTTTCAAATAAGTGCCCACACTTCTTCGTCATTCTTCCATTCCTCCCTTGCTTTGTTTATCCAATCTGGTTGGATAATAGAAATGGCACACAACAATGCTTCTACATCCTCATCCTTTCTTGAGAGTGAATTTTCCACCACATTTTGCTTCCCTTTTTTCTAGATGATTTCAAAGTCATAACCCAACATCTTTGTGACCCACTTTTGTTGCTCTTCAGAGGATAATCTTTGTTCTAAAAAGTATTTAAGGCTATCATGATCCATTTTTACCTTGAAGTGTCTTCCCATTAGGTAGGGTCGCCATTTCATAAGTGCATGGAGTATTGCCAACATTTCCTTCTCATAAATAGCTTTGTGTAAAAACTTTCCCTTGATTGGATGACTTTCAAAAGCAATGGGTCTTTCATCTTGCATTAAAACAGCACCAATTCCATTTCCTGAAGCATCACATTCCACAATAAAGGTTTTTGTGAAGTCCAGTGTAGCTAAGACCGGTGCTTGGCACATTGCCTCTTTAAGATGTTCAAAGGCCTTTGTTTCTTCTAGAGTCCATGAAAATGCATTTTTCTTCAATAATGTTGTTAGAGGTGCTGCTATTCTCCCATAATTCCTAACAAACTTGCAATAATACCCTGTCAACCCGAGAAATCCTCGCAGATGCTTTATGAATGTTGGGATTTTCCATTCCTTAATGGCTTTAATTTTGCTAGGGTCTACCTTAACTCCTTCATGAGATAAATATGACCCAAATATTCCACCTCTTGTACTCCAAAGAAACATTTGGATCTTTTTGCATATAATTATTTCTCCTCCAATAGTTGTAGCACCTTGTCAACATGTTCAACATGTTCCTTCCAAGACTTGTTGTAGATTAGTATATCATCAAAAAATACTAACACAAATTTTCTAAGGAATGGTTTGAAAATTGAATTAATCAAACCTTGAAATGTTGAAGGTGCATTGGTAAGGCCAAAAGGAATGACCAAAAATTCATAATGACCCTCATGAGTTCTAAATGCTATTTTCAGAATGTCTTTAGTCTTCATCCTGATTTGATGATATCCTGAATGAAGATCCAACTTGGTGAAGTAAATTGATCCATGCAATTCATCCAGTAATTCATCAATGACAGGAATGGGAAACTTATCTTTAATAGTGAGCTTGTTGAGCTCCTTATAATCCAGACACATGCGCCATGATCCATCCTTCTTGTGCACAAATACTACTAGAGCAGAGAAAGAACTTTGAGTTAGTTGAATTATACCAGTCTCTAGCATTTCTACAACCATACGTTCAATTTCACTCTTTTGGGCACAGGGATATCTGTACAGCCTGATGTTTGGAGGAACACTTCCTGGAATCAGATGAATAGCATGATCATGATCACGAATAGGTGGGAGACCTTTCAGAGTCTCAAATACTTTGGAATGATTGTCCAAGAATTTTTGGAGATCTGGAGAAATAGATGATTCCAATGTGGAAACATCTAGCTAACATAATTGTGCAATTACACCTCTTTGTTCCTTTTTTAGAAGCTTTGTCATATCGTTAGAGCTAATTATCTTTCCTAGTTTCCCTGTAATACCCCTTAATTCAACTTCCTTTCCTTCCACAGAAAATTTCATGAAAAGTTCTTGAAAATTAAAATCTATTGTACCCAAGGATTCTAGCCATTGGACTCCTAGTACAACATCAGCACCTCCCATTGGAATGGGAAGCATTAGGCTAGTCAATACATATTCTCCCATGGATAGCTTGATATTATGGCACTTCCTAGAGCAATTTATTGTTCCTCCATTTGCAACCATCACTTGACACTCTGGTGCTGGATATAAGAAGCAATTCAATTCTTTTGCTACCTTACAATGAATAAAATTGTGGGTACTTCCTGAATCAATCAACACTATTACATTTTTATTCTTGATTTGTCCTTCTATCTTGATGGTTTGAGGAGTGGTAATTCCTGCCAATGCATTACAAGATATGGTCGAATTCATTTCTTCTTTATCTACGCTTTGTTCCTGGAGTATATCCTCTTCTTTTGACCTTTCTTGCTCCTTTTCTTCTTCCTCTTCACAATCTATGTAGAATAATTTCTTCTCAGCACACTTATGACCTTTAATGTATTTACTATCACAACTGTAACAAAGCCCTTTTGGTCTTTTTTCTACCAATTGTTTTGGTGTCAACCTTATAGGTTGTGGAAGACTAGGGGCACCAACACTTCCATCTTTATAGTTGTGAGTGGTATGCTTCCTGGTTGCCATAATTTTGCTTTCCATTTTTCTTGCTAACCTGAATGCCTTCTCTAATGAGTCAGGTTTCCAAAGGAGAACATCATGTTGAATATTATCTTTTAAAGTCCCTATGAACACATAAATCCTATGCTCCTCTCCAATATTTTTTACCCTTATGTTCAATTTTTGGAACTCGTCAATTTGCTCCATTATTGAACCCTTTTGTTTGAGACTTATCAATTGGCTAAAATAAGTTTTGCTTTTTGTATCCTCATAATGTGCTGTCAATTCTTCTATAAATATTGCGCAAGTGATAATTTGTTTACGAAAGCAAAGCCATTGATACCATACAAACTGATTTGGTTCCAAATATAAAGTTGCAATACGTACCTTTTGTGTGTTTTGCACATTATTGAGATCGAAAAATTGCTCCATCTATAATATCCATGTTGTGGGATCCTTGCCATCAAACTTCCTGATATCGATTTTTGGAATATGGTGGGTCTTTGATCCCACATTAGAGTCTATGAAATCATGATTAACATTTCTTTCGTTCGAATCATGAGTTTCCTTTACTACCTTTTCACCATTAGTAAGTATTTCTTGTAGAAAATTTGTCAAATCTGTCTTCAAATCTATCTTCAAATCATCCATCTTAGCTTCCACGCCATTTATCTTAGCTTCTATTAGCTTGTGTGAGAGTGACATTTGTTGCACCTGGTCTTGTAATTTTGATATATCATGTAGCATTTCTTCCTCTTCTTCATGAGTCATGCTAGAGCTTTCAGGTTTCTTACTAGGTGTTTGCATTTTCTTTCCTCGGGGCATCAATTACCAATAATAATGCTATGATAAGCCCTTTGAATTCCTCCAAAATAAATTTTCAAACCAAGCTTAAGCAAAAATTTAAAAAATCTGCACACCTTTTTTCACTTCGTAGGAGCTCGATATTGCGTCTGATGTATCTCCGTACTTTCAAATCATCCAGTTCTGAAATTGTGAGCTGCAGTAGCCCTCTATGTCCTCTTTCTAATTCCACTAGTGTGATCCAAATTGGATTCTCCAAGGAAGAGTAACGCGAAATCTCCCACAGTGACCTGATTATAGACTAGTTCAGTAGAGCGAACTTGTACGACGTGTCATGATTCACTATTACGACCTTTCGACTAAAAAATATATACAAGAAACTACAATCCGTCCTCTTTCTGTACCTTCTTATGAAATTTCAATCTGATGCCCAGAGTGAAATTTATGATGATTTTCCCCAGGTCACCTATTTGGAATGTAATTCAGGAGAGTGCAAAAAGACCAACTTCCTCAGATCATATCTCTTTAAATGTAGCGTGAAAAGCTCTGAAATTTGGACCCAAGATTCAGCACGATGTCCTCTCAAATGTTCTTTTTTTTTTAGCTTCTGAAACATTGCAGAAAAAAAGTTATAGCGAAAATGCCACGATGACCTGTTTGGAGCAGCGAAACCCTAGAATCCAAAGCTCTGATACCAAATGTTATGAAACCAGCTCAAGAAAAAGATAGAAAAGATAAATCAACACCTTAGAATTCAACATATTCAAGGGGGGAACCTCCTTTACATTACATAAATGAATAATTCTTCGATGATTCAAATGACAAAACCTCCTTTCTATATATAGGAGTGTAAGGAGTCACAATATAACCTAGCCGACCTAACAATAATAATATAAAGCCCTAAAAATAACAATAGAGGGATTCTGTGGGGCACAGTAATAATGATATGGGGACAATAGGGGCACAAGAATATTAATAAGGGGTACAACTACAATAGTAATGGGGTAATCAATAGTATTATAGGGACCCAACACATAATTTTAGAATATGAGTGCATTGCCTCTCCACCCCATCTTGTGTCTCAAGCTAGGAAATTTCTCTTATTGTCTCAGATTGCACAACATTGAAACATGCAGTATGATCATCTTGGGGAAAAAGCATCATTCTACGCTAGCCTTTTGGGATGTTTCCCCCACTCCACCTACAACACATGTGTTGCCCGAGAAACATGAAGGAAATAAAGGGGTCACACCTATAGCAATTGTTATAACTTACACGACTTGTAAAGAAATAGGAGAATATACCAACCACAACTTCCTCAGGGCTTTGACACCACCATAGAAATTCATCACCTAGACTCATCAAACAGACTAGGCTACTTGAAGTGATCACCATCTCAACCCCCATTTAAGTAGTTACCTGAACATTAGAACCCACATACCCCAATACAATTAGCCAAAAATAGAGCCACGAGTCTCCTAAAGGAAACACTTTATAGTAAACTATCTAAATTAGGATATACTAGGAGTGTGAAGAGATACTTAACCAGACTCAAATTTTTTCCCTATGAACCCCTAGACCATCAAAGAAGTCAAGCACAGACATTCCAATACCAAACCTTCTCAACACATACATCGAAGAAAACAAGTTGAGACAGCAAGAGAAAAAACACAAATGTCGCTTACCACCCTCCCAATCTATAGACATGATTCCATTTCCCAATGAACCATGAAGTGTTGGGAACGTTCTCTATCAATTTATCATTACTTGATTCTATGTGTGGAATATTATTGTCTTGAAAAGTAGGTTTATCAATAATCTAAGGAATTTGTGGGGGTGTGAGAGAAATATTTTTTATTGTGCTTGTGAAGATTGCTATGGATGGAATCATAAAGAATAATGTTGGATGGATGGTGCTAGCCTCTATTTAGTGCCACCCTATGTTTGGACTTGATTTCCATCAACTGCTTGCTCTGGGTCAACCAATTCTATACCCACTCCGATTGAACTTGTAATCAAGCAGTTGTTCGCATTTATTGTAGACTCATTGCCTACCACATATTGTCCAACGTCTTCTGATGTTGAACTGGCCTGAGGTTGTTTTCCTTTTGAACCCACATGTACGAAAATCGCATCAATAATATCACCACTACAGTGTAGTTAGAACAAATGTAATTGAAAGAAGTTATGTTTTCATTAAACATGAACAAACTTAATTTAAAAAGGTATGTTTGCATTCAACGGGAACAAATGTAATTGAAAATGGTTTTTTTGCATTCAACAGTAACAAACTTCAAGGCCATATCTCCTAAAGCCCCCAAAGTATGGTTGAAAGATGGGGAGCTTGCAGTAACAACAGGAGATTAGCAATCTTATACAGGTGAAAGAAGAGACACTGTAGGAGATGATCCTAACTTCATCTCTTATGTGTGCTCAAATTTCACTTTAGATATTGAGCTTGTTGCTTGACTTGAGACCATTCTTTCTTATAAAAAACATCGAAATGCAATGACTATAACAAATATGTGTTATCATAAAACCTTTTAGAGTAATTCACAATACTCCCTAGCCATTCCTAAGAGCAAAAGAGCTTGAATTCATATTCAAGAAGACCCAAAATATTACCAAAAAAAAAACTTATAATTTATTAATCAAAAAATTAGTTCCCATTCAAAAAATTAGTAATTACGATAACATAAATGTTGGTGACCCTACGATCCCTCAGCCTACATCAACATGAACAACCAACAACCATGATTTTTCTTTTCCTCTGAGCTTCATTCCCACCCATTCGATTTTCACACTTGCCTTAGACATGCATGGGGGCCACATGTCCTCTTACAATTTAACCATATTTACCTATTTCATTTTCAGTTTTATTCCTCACCAAATTTGACTATGGTTGAACCAGAAAATACACGTCAGATTTAGGGGACCATGTGGCCATCAATTAGATCAGAATATGATGAAGTTCAAACCACAAACCTTCTGAACCTAAATACCAAACCTTCGAATTGCTACCACCTGCATTTCTCTTTCATTCTACAGAGCTTCGGGGCAACACATCCAAGGTGTTGAATTGTCACCTTTGAATTTTCCGATTGGCCTTGTATAATAATATCAAGACACTTTTATTTGATAGGTGTTTATATTCTTCTCCACGACAGAGTATTGAGGCATAAAATGTTAGATCAGTTGTCAAATGTGGGTCCAATGTTGTTAGAATTATACTTGTTTTTGTGTTAAAAGTAAATCTAACACAAACTATATTTCTTTTACCCTACCATGTTGTTATGTGATTGTGCTTTTTCTATGAGAAAATCTAGCATGGGTTAGATTTCCTTCACCTTGTAAAGGTGTTTTCAGCAACGTGTTTGTGTTTGTGCAAAAAATAAATATTGCGTGTGGTTGATTTATGTTGTGATGTAATGTTGTGCTAGAACAAAAATCTAGCACTTGTTAAAAGTTTCACCTTGTGATATTGTTATTGATAATGCTTATGTTTGTGCTAAAAGGAAACCTATCTTGTGCTATGTTTATTCCAAAATGTGATGTTGTTATTGGAATTTGGTTGTTTGCACCAAAAATATATTACCATGTGTTAAATTTCCTTCAACTTGTAATGATATTGTTGGTAATGTGATTGTGTTTGTGATAGAATAAAATGTACCGAGTGCTAGAATTTTTTTTATCAGCAATATTTTTGTTGGAAATTTGTTTGTGTTTGTGCTAGAATTAAATCTAACATAAGTTAGATTTGTTTCACATTGCAATGTTGTTATTGGAAATTTCTTTTCTATTTTTGACAAAGGAAAATCAAGAATGCGGTAGATGTCCTTTGGCCTATAATATTGTTATTCACACTATGCGTGCTTTTGTTCTAGAAGTAAATCTAAAATGTGCTAGAATTCTTTTACCATGCAATGTTGTTATGCTCGTTTATTTGTGCTAGAAGTAAATCTAGCACATGTTAGATTTATTGTACCTTACAATTTAGTTTTTGATAAGGTGTTTATATTTGCGATAGAATAAAATCTATCATGTGTAAAATTTGGTTTACCTTGCAATGTTGTTGTTGGAAATATAATTGTAGTTGTGCTGAAAGTAAATCTAACATATGTTGAATTTCTTTAATCCTACAATTTTAATATGTTCTTGTGGTTGTGCTAGAAGAAAATCTAACACATTCTAGATTTCTCTTGCCCTACAGTGTTGTTGGAAACATGCTTGTTTTTGTGTTAGAAGCAAGTCTAACAAGCACTATATTTGTTTGAAGCTATAATGTTGTTATGTGCTTATTTGTGCTAAAGGAAATTTAACACTGGTTAGATTTATTTCATCATGCAATGTTGTTATTAGCGCACTTGTATTCATGATAGGATGAAATCTAGCATGTGTTACATTTCTTTTGTTTGATAATGGTATTGTTGACAATAGGCTTGTTTTTTGCTAAAGGTAAATATAACACATGGTAGATTTTTTTCACCTTACGTTCTTTTTATGTGCTTGTGTTTGAGCTAGCAGGAAATTTTAGCATGCACTAGATTTCTTAGAAATGCAATGTTGTGGTTCAAAATTTGGTTGTCTTTGCTAGAAGGAAATATGTTATAATTCTTTGACCTTGCAATGTTGTTATTGGAAATATGTTTCAATTTATGCTAGAAGTAAATTTAGTGTGTCTTATATTTCTTTAACCCTACAATGTTGTTATGTTCTTGTGTTTGTGCTAGAAATAAATCTAGCACGAGTTAGATTTCTTCCATCCTGTAATGTGCTTGTATTTGTCTTAGAAGCAAATCTAGCATGCACTAGAATTAATTGCCCTGTAGTGTTTTTGTTAATGAGAATGTCTTTCAGATTAATCACATCATTAGGATTTGATTAATCCAAAATACACTCTCATTTACAATATGGATCACAAAAGCCTAAGATCTAACAATGTTGTTGTTGTCAACATGGTTGTGTTTGTGCTATAAGTAAATCTAGCATGCACTAGAATTATTTCACCATACAATGTTTTTGTTTGCTTTTGTTTATACTAGAAGGAAGTATAACAAGCATTATATTTATTTCACCTTGCAATTATGTTATTGGAAATGTGCTTATCTTTGGGCTAGAAGGAAATCTTGCATGCACTAGATTTATTCCACAGTGCAATGTTGTTGTTGGAAATATGGTTTCTTGTGCTAGAAGGAATCTAGCGTGTGGCATGTTCCCTTTAGCTTGCAATGTGGTTGTGTTTGTGATGGAAATTAATCAAGCACACATTAGATTTATTTAGTCCTACATTGTTATGTTCTTGTGATTGTGCTAAAGGGAAATATAGCATGTGTTAGATTTCTTTCAAATTTAAATGTGCTTGTGTTTTTGTTGGAAGAGAATTTAACGCAAGCTAGATTTCTTATACTCTACAATGTTGTTTTCGGCAACATGTTTGTATTTGTGGTGGACATAAATCTAGCACTTGCTAGATTTCTCTCTCTACAATTTTCTATGTGCTTGAATTTGTGTTAAAAGGAAATATAACACATGTTAGATTTTCTTTTACATTGCAATATTGTTAATCTAGCACACATTAGACTTATTTAGTCCTACAATGTTGTTATGTTCTTGTGTTTGTGCTAGAAGGAAATATAGCATGTGTTACATTTCTTTCAAATTTAAATGTGCTTGTGTTTGTGTTGGAATAAAATTTAATAGAAGCCAGATTTCTTATACTCTACAATGTTGTTGTTGGCAACATGCTTGTATTTGTGGTAGACATAAATCTAACACTTTCTAGATTTCTTACTCTACAATGTTTCTATGTGCTCGAGTTTGTGCTAAAAGGAAATCTAACACATGTTATATTTTTATTTTACATTACAATGTTGTTAATCTAGCACACATTCGACTTATTTAGTCCTACAATGTTGTTATGTTCTTGTGTTTCTGCTTGAAGGAAATATAACATGTGTTAGATTTATTTCAAATTAAAATGTGCTTTTGTTTGTTTTGGAATAAAATTTAACAGAAGCTAGATTTATTATACTCTACAATGTTTTTGTTGCCAACATGTTTGTATTTGTGGTAGACATAAATCTAGCAGCTGCTAGATTTCTCACTCTACAATGTTTCTATGTGCTTGATTTTATGCTTAAAGGAAATCTAACACATGATATATTTTCTTTTATGTTGCAATTTTGTTAATCTAGCACACAATAGGCTTATTTATTCCTATACTGTTGTTATGTTCTTGTGTTTGTGCTAGAAGGAAATATAGCATTTGTTAGATTTCCTTCAAATTTAAATGTGCTTGTGTTTGTGTTGGAAGAAAATTTAATAGAAGCTAGATTTCTTATACTCTACAATGTTGTTGTTGGCAACGTGCTTGTATTTGTGGTAGACATAAATCTAACACTTTCAAGATTTCTTACCCTACAGTGTTTCTATGTGCTCGAGTTTGTGCTAAAAGGAAATCTAACACATGTTATATTTTTATTTTACATTACAATGTTGTTAATCTAGCACACATTTGACTTATTTATTCCTACAATCTTGTTATGTTCTTGTGTTTCTGCTTGAAGGAAATATAACATGTGTTAGATTTCTTTCAAATTAAAATGTGCTTGTGTTTGTGTTGGAAGAAAATTTAAAACCATCTAGAATTCTTATACTCTACAATGTTGTTGTTGGCAATGTGCTTGTATTTGTGGTAGAAATAGAACTACCACTTGCTATATTTCTCACTCTGCAATGTTTCTATGTGCTTGAGTTTGCACTAGAAGGAAATCTAACACATGTTATATTTTCCTTGACATTGCAATGTTGTCAATCTAGCACACATTAGACTTATTTAGTCCTACAATGTTGTTATGTTCTTGTGTTTGTGCTAGAAGGAAAAATAGCATGTGTTAGATTTCTTTCAAATTTAAATGTGCTTGTGTTTGTGTTGGAAGAAAATTTAACACAAGCTGGATTTATTATACTCTACAATGTTGTTGTTGACAACGTGTTTGTATTTTTGGTATACATAAATCTAGCACTTACTAGATTTCTCACTCTACAATGTTTCTATATGCTTGATTTTGCACTAAAAGGAAATATAACACATGATAGATTTTCTTTTACATTGCAATGTTGTTGTTTCTAACATGTTTTTGTTTGGGCTGAAAGGAAATCTAGCTTGTGTTGGATTTTTTTTGTCCTGTAATGTTGTCATTGGAAATATTTATATGTTTGTGTTAGAAGTAAATATAACTCACACCAAATTTTTCTCACCCTACAAAGTTGTTATGCAATTATGTTTGCAATAGAAGGAAATATAGTATACATTATATTTCTTTCACCTTGTAATGTTGTTATTTGCAACGTTCTTGTGTTTTTGATAGGAAAAAATCTAGTGTGCGTTTGATTTGTTTTGTGTAGTAATGTCGTTGTTGGAAATATGTTTGTGGATTTGTACCAAAAGGAAATCTAGTATGTGTTATATTTTTTTTCACAATGTGATATTATTTTTGAAAATATAGTTATTTGTGCCAGAAGTAAATCAAATGCCTTGCATTGTTTTTATTTTGCAATGTGCTTCTATCTATGCTAGAATAAAATTTAGAATGCACTACATTTCTCTTTTTCTTATTGTTGTTGATAGTTTTCCTGTGTTTGTGATAAAAGTAAATCTACCACATACTAGATTTTTGACACCTTGCAATGTTGTTTTGTGCTTGTGTTTGTGATAGAATTAAATATAGCATGCATTACATTTCTTTCACCTTACAATGTTATTATTCGCAATATGGTCTTGTTTGTGCTAGAAGAAAATCTTGTGGGTGCTAGATTCCTTCTGCCTTATAATGATGTTATTGGTAATATGCTATTCTTTGTGCTAGAAGTAAATCTGACATGTACTAGGTTTCTTTAGCCATACAATAATTCTATTTACTTATGTTTGTGCTATAAGGAATTATAGCATGTGATAGATTTTCTTTTACCCTGTTATAATGTTCTTGTTGACAACATATTTGTGTTTGTGCTAGAATTAAATCTATCACATGTTAGATTTATTTCACCTACCAATGTCGATATGAGGGCTTTTTCTTTTTAATCAGAAGGAAATGTGGCGTGCTTAAATTTATTTCCCCGTCCAATGTTGTTATTGGAAATGTGCTTGTGTCTATTAGAAATAAATCTAGCATGTGCTACATTTACTTTTCTTTGCAATATTGTCACTCAAAACATGTTTGTACTTTTGCTAAAAGTAATTCTAGCACATGTTAGATTTATTTCACCCTACAATGTTGTTATGTGTTTTTTTAATGCTAAAATGAAATTTAACGTGTGATATATTTATTTCACCTCGTAATGTTTTTATTGATAATGTGTTTGTGTTTGTGATAGAGGGTAATATAGAATGTTTTTTTTCACATTGCAATGTTGTTGTTGGCAACATGCTTATTTTTGTACAATATCCCATTCTTAGACCACATATTCAATATGAAGGGCCTTCTAATGATTTGAGGGTTTAACATTTTTTATATTGTAACAATAATCTATATAGGCATGGACTAGAACATCATTGTCTCTAAAAGGCAAGGTCAAATGTCATAACCATGGAGATGTCCTAAGAAATATTATTATTGCAAAGTTTTTATTGACATTGTGTTTATGTTTGTGCTAGAAGGAAATTTAGCATGCACTAAATTTTCTTTTCAATGCAATGTTGTTGTTGGAAATCTTCCTGTATGTGATAGAATAAAGTCTAACATGAGTTACATTTCCTTTGCCTTGCAATATTTTTAATGACAATGTGTTTGTGTTTGTGCTAGAAGGAATTATAGCTTATGCTAGATTTCTTTTGGTTTGCAATGTTTTTCTTGTAAATATGAATGTGTTTGTGTTAGATATAATTCTAGCACGTGCTATATTTCTTTCACCTTACAATGTTTTTACTACCAATATCCATGTGTTTGTGATAGAAATAAATCTAGGATGCAAATATTTAGTTTTCTTTGCAAGATTCTTGTTGGGAATATGCTTGTGCTCCTGTTAGAAGTAACTCTATCACATTCTATATTTATTTCACCTTGCAAAGTTGCTATGTGTTTGTCTTTGTGCTAGATGAACATCTAGAAGAAAATATAATGATCGCCATAGTTAATATTCTTTCATTGTGTTTGATTTTATTTTTTCTAAAGCAAGCTTAGAATATACATGACCATAAGAGATAAATTTTGTGTATATATGATGTTGTTGTAGTCTCTACAGTTGATTTTATTTATTCACAATGTAATGTCTTTTGGAAATGTTCTTATGCTCGTGCTAGAAGGAAGCCTAGTAGATGTTTTCTTTCCTATATTCATGATTAAAATAAAATAATAAATTACTTGGGGGGGGGGGCTTTCACTAACCTTGAATATCTATTATTGTGAGTTCTACACTTGTTATTGCTCTTGTTCATTTTGTTACACATATAATGATGTGAGTAGTTATAGTATTTATAAATTCATATTTTCTTCAATAATTCAAAACTATGATAATAATTTTTTACTTTACTTTTAGAAACCATGGACTCTGAAGCTAGTGAGAATTCAAAGGAAGCATCCAAGGAAAAAAGGAAGTTCAAGAAACACAATACCAAATTCTTTAAATGGTATGAAAATTTTAAAATTAGTTTATACTTTGTTACAATCGTTAGACATTATGTTAATAACTAGTTGTTGATTAATAAAACCCATGGAAATAGCCTTAGGAGTGGGGTTTTAATGAGGAAAACCCATTCTAACATGGGTATTTTTTTTTCCAAGCAATTTTAGCTAGGTGATAGCTTTTGGTGTCATATAGTAAACTTGCATAATATATGTCCTCATTTATTATTATGTGTGTGAATGGAAATGTTATATTATAAGGTTGATTAATAATATTTTCTATTTCATGTATTCCATATTTTTTTTCTAGAAACAGTGGAATCTGGTGTGTGTGAAATTCGAGCTAAAGTAGTGAAGAGAAAAAGAAAAACAAGTGATATACAAACGATTCCTCCTTCAAATGGTATGGTGGTTTTATATTTTATGTACTCTTTTAGAAATGGTTGGATTAGGTGGTTTCTTTTACTAGCAATTTTACCCAGGTGATAACTTTTGGTGTTATATAGTAAACTTGCATAACATATGCACTCATTTATTATTGTGCATGTAAATGGAAATCATGTATTCTAAGGTTGTTTAATAATATTTGGTATTTCATGTATTTCATAATTTTTTTCTAGAAGCTATTGAATCTGGTGCGCCTAAAATTCGAAGTAAAGTAGTGAAGAAGAAACAAAAAACCACTGATATACAAATGATGCCTCCTTCAACTAGCATGGTGGTTTTGTATTTTACCTACACTCTCTCAGAAGGTTGTGTTTCAATATTTAAAAGAACATTATGTGATAATATTTGAAATTATAATTTCATTTCGATTCATGCAAATAATATTTTTTTGTTATTTGCAGAATTGTTTGGCCCAAAAGCAAATGAAATGTTACAACCATCACTTGAGAAAAAGAAAAGCTATTCAACTCAAATGGCAGTATCAATAATACCTTCTACTTCTACTTTTTGAATGATTAAAAAATACAATACATCTAATAAATATGACTTTGTGCAAGATTGGTACGTCCAAATAGAAGCTCCAATGAATATGTTTCCTGATATCTATCTATTTGGATCCATAGATGGAAAAGAACCATAGATATTAGGAATAATAATTAATTGTTATGCTTACAATGAAAATGACATTGAATTTCAAGTAGAAATGATTAAACAAAATGAGGTAAAATTAATTTCATGTCAAGTGGAGTATACAAATTTTAGACTGGATTTGATTGAAGCTTCAAGTACCGATTCAACAAACACGATAAAGAATCAATGCTCAAGTTGGATAACTATGATAGTTTCTCTAATTTTGGAATAAATAGTTATGCAGATCTTTTAAAACACATTGCCACCATTCTAAGAGATCGCTATGTAAGAAGTAAAAAAACATCATATGTACTTCTTCATTTACAACAAAAAGGTAAATTTCTAGATAAAATACCAGATGATAAACTTGATTCTCAATTACTTTATTTGAGAAGAGTATACTTATCTAATTTCGAGGAGAAGATAATAGAAAGTGATTTGAAGCCTACTATAGAATTTCAAAAAATTAGGAAAGTTGAATCTGAGACAACAAATTTGGCAAATCAATGTGATGAAATTCATGAAGCCTTCAAGAATTGCTATCTATTTTCAAACTCCTGTTGTAGAAAAGTGGTTGTTGAAAGATGTACAAAAGCCCGCAAAATGTTTAAATTAAGATCATGAGATGATTTAAATGTTCATGTATTAGTGAAATAATTCCTAGAAAAATTTCAAATCTCATTATCCGATGCTCTTCTTATTCCATTTGACATCAATGAGTCTAATCCATTGGTCAACTTTGGAAAAATTATAAATGAGTCAGATGTAAATTCTAAGAATATCAATTTTTGGATAGTTTATGGTCAGCACATGATTCAAGCAGTGAAAGAAATTTTAACAAATCCTAAATATAATGTATCTACAGAAGCAAAAAAAATATAAAAAATGTAATGCTCGATTCCTGCATCCATCAGTTGAACCCACTAAGGTGATCCACATTTTTTGCCAATTAAATTATGCAAATAAGGTATTCTACAAAACTCCATTTATTGATTGTGTTCTGTTGGCAAGACATTTCTTAATTTCCAATGACAAATTAAGGAAAAGGAGGATTGGATGTTCTAAGAGGGCTGAAGACAAGGTATGTAATTTTAACTATTTTTACATTTAACATTTTATTATTGTATCTCTTTTTATTGTAGATAAACGACTCAAGTTGATAATATAAGTCATATTTTCTCATATTTATAATGAATTCTCATTAGTTTATAACACTTTATTTAGTTTCATTTTTACATTGAATTCTTATTAGTTTATATTTATTATTTTATCAGGTTGATGATGAAATGTTGTGCTCTTTCTTCGACTGTCCAATTACAAATTTTTCTAATAAAAAAATTCTCTTATATCTTGATGAACCTATTTGGGATAAATGGGACACTATTTTTAATTGTTACCAACTAGGCACATTAAAGTGTTCTCCAAGCCAACCTAATTTTGAGAACTATAAGAGAAATAGTCTATAGAGTTCGACATCAGCTACTCTTCGGCACCATCAGGGATTAACCATGGAAGAAATTGCTTCAGTAGCAGATAAGCTATTGGATGGAACCATTTTGTTTTCTATTCCACTTAATCATCCATCAAATGCCATAAAATTAAAAGATTATTTTTCTAAATTGAAAACCAGCAAGACAATATTGGATGCAATGGTTACATATTGTCAAAGTCATGATCAAAACTTGAATGATATGAATCTTACCACATTCAACATTCTTGAGCATTATGAAATTAATGATATCATATTTTCCAATTTTTGCAACACGGTGGATGGGTCTACTTATGTCAAAGGAACATGTAATACAAGGATAGTCCCTTTCTCAACAAGCATGTGGAGTCCTTGACATAATGATAAATGGATCAATAAGTGTTCAACAAGTTGACAACAATTTTGAATTTTGTTTTCATTTTGTGGGCTTTGATCTTTTGTCAACATTTTCGCACCTTTTTCCATGTTAGTTGCAACTAGTTTTACATTCTCACCTTGTTGTTCTAGATACACTTTCTTTGAAAAAAGAACAATTCCACAAGGGATATTATATTGAAGTTTTTCGATTTCTTATCGAAAAAAATGAGTTGAATGACTTTACTATAGTTCTCTTAGTAGAACCTTGGTTTTGTAATGATGTACGCCAGTCTTTGTAAATTTCCATAAATAACTTCATGTTCAACTATAAAATGGCTAGTGGAATTTATGAATATAAGTCCGAAAAAAATTATAGTTATGATATAATTCCTACTATACATTTATATACCTCAGAATTAAAAATTTTGGAGGCTATAAAATATTCTCACACATTTGAAGACACATGTGATGAAAACGAGAGAGATTTTGATTTACGGATGGATTTATTAGAAAACCACCAACAATGTAGTGATGCAAAAGTGCTTATTTCTCTTTATGCGGGGACAAATTTAATCATGGCTTGCTGTGCATATGGAAGAAGAATTTCATGTGTTGCACAAACAAAGTCATAAAGGAAAATCATCTTAAATAATTAAAAATCTTTTCAACTATCAAATCGAGGATCCATTAACTTCTTGGAAAATTCAGGTACTACAATTCCTTTATTGTTTTTCTTATAATACTTTGGATACTATTTTGTTCATATTTCTTAATTGTCAAAGTGTTTACTAAAATGACTAACGATGGAGATTTTAAGATAGAGAATGATTAAAGTTGGAAGCAAAAAAAAATCAACATAGTGCTTATGATGTTGAAGAAAGTATAGAGACGGAAACGAGAGGAGAAGGAGGAGAGGAAGAAGTTATCATACTAGGTACATAATTTGTTTGGTTTTTACTCTTAATAATTTTTCAATCTATTGAATTTCCATATTCATGACATTTTTGATTGAATATTATAGGGAATTATGAGATGAATGAAATTAATCAATACAATGGCCATGGAATGATGCAGATAGAAATGGGTATTAATCATTGTAACTCTATCTTTTCTTATTTTATTATTATTCTAAATTATTATTTTTATTATCATGATTCATATCATTTCATATGTTGATTATAGTTGCAAATAAAGAGAATGAATATAATGACCAGGGGATTGTCCCACAAAACTACAATCAAGACCAAAATATTATATGGATGATTATAGATGATTCTTTTTTTGTATTGTTGTTTAATTAATTTTGTTCATTATCACGATTTATAACATTTTTTTATGTTTATTATAGTTACAAGCAAGGAGAAAGAAGACATTGATCAAATGAAAGTTAAACAAAACTTTAATCAAGAACAAAATATAACATCAGGTACTTATAATTTGTCCACCTTTTTTCCTTATTATTTAATGATTTTATTCATTTTCACAATTCAAAATATTTCATCTGTTTAGTTTGGAGACAAATAAAGGTAACAAAGATGATGATGAGGTGCAATGTACAAATATGAAGATAATGTCACATCAAATACTTATAACTTGTCTTCTTGTTTATCGTATTATTCTTCAAACTCTAATGCTAGTAACTACCATAACGTTTATATTTTTATTATAGGAACAAATAAAAAGGATAAAATTAAAAATCAAAATAATGTTAAAGCTATGTATGTGTGTGTGTTTCTTTTTAAAGGTTGCATTACTAATGTTTTTCTTTGTATTGGTATTTGATTGAAGCTTTAATAAGAAGTACTATTGGTATTTGATTGAAGGTTTAATATGTTTACTCCAAGTTCTCTGAAGGTTAAAAAAAAAAATATTGTTTCATATATAAATAGTGCAAAAACTACTCAAGGTAAATGTATCGTTTCAACAATTCTTTTAGTAATTTTTGTAACATGAATAATATGGTTTGACTAGATTATTGTCCATTGTGTTGCAGCAAAAATAACTGAAAATAAACTAGTTGCTTTTGAAGTAAAGGACATTTTTTATCATAGCATCAATGATGAAGCAACAAACGAAGGGCATATTGAGAAAATGGGAGCTGCTACTAATTACACAAGAGAGAAAAAGTTATTTTGGATTCATCCACATGCAAAATCATTTTTTTAAATGTGTTTCAAAAATGAATCTCTTGACATCGCAATTTGGACGACAGCTATGAAACAAAGAACAACAAGATTTCTAAAAAAGTTGGTTTCAGAAATAGTACAAGATAAACTTGTGTTTAAGTGGACTCCTTTAGAGTGTAAACCACAAAAGGGACAAAAGGTCATTGACAATTGAACGAAAGTTATACACACTAAATCATTGAAGAAAGTGTGGGAAATAAATACCCAATGTGACACAAACAATACTATTATAGTTGATTGTTTAATTGAGAGAGTGAAAGAGAATCCAAAAGAAAATGTGATTCTTGCCCCTCCATTCATTGGAGAAAATCAAGGGGATAATTCGTTGATCGATGAGCTATGGAGAATGTTGCATAAACTCAACAAGGCTACAGATGTGTGAGCTACTGTGAAGGTTCAATTACATTTAGAAGTACCTTAAGGTTACCGATGTTTATTTCATGCTATTATATGTATGAAATCATGAACTATTACTTTTATTTCACAACACTAATAAAATATTTGTTGATTCGTTTTGTCATTAATAAAAATAAAATATTTTTATTTTATTTATTTTTGGTGAGATGAATGGTCATTTAATGTTTTGATATCAAAATTACCCATGATATGTTTTTTCTACAATGGGTTACATTGTATGTAAAATTAATAGATAACCAGTCTATTTTTTTAATTAGATCATTATAAATATTTGTTTTAAATGTGGTTTAAGTTACCGTTATACCTCTTAGAAATTAGTAATGTGAAGGATGACCCATTGCATTCTTATAACTTTTTTTATTCCATCTAAGTTGAAAAACTATATTAAGTTGTCTGTAGCACCAAAATAAACATACAATTTGTACTAAAAGAAGCACCAAAAGAAACTAAGGTAGAAACTATAGAAATTAACATATAATTAATTAGGTTTGAAATTTAAAATTGTATTATATTGTATGTGAAAATTAATGTATAATTAGTTTGTTTACTTGCACTAGACCATTGTAATTATATTTTACAATTTCAATTAAAAAAACATTATAAGTCTTAAAGTCAATGATTTAAATGGTGAATCAATGCATTCTTATAAGACCTTTATTCCATACAAATTAAATAAAGGTATTAGGTTATATGTATAAAGTAAACATATTATTTGTTTGTTCATTTTAATGGAGAAATTGTATTTGTATTTTGTGACACTTTGAACTCACTGTAAAATTACCTTAGCATACAAATGGAAATAATTCATAATAAATATTAACATCATCTTTAAAATGATAGGTTTTTATGTCCTTAAGCAATGAAGTGTTGAAGTGGAGATATGTTAATATCATACATGTGGTCGCAGTGCAGATGCAGATGGGAATTACTACAAGTCAAAAGATGTTGTTGATATTTGAAATGGAAGGAGTATTCTTCCAATCATACACCAAATATGAACAAAATTTTCATATTCAAAGAGAACCATATTGGCAGTTTGGTGATACATTGTTGGGTCCCTATAATACTAGTGATTACCCCATTAATATTGTAGTTATACCCCTTATTTATATTGTTGTGCCCCTATTACCCCCATATTGTTATTTATGTGCCCCATAGAATCCCTCTATTGTTATTTTTGTAGCTTTATATTATTATTGTTAGGTCGGCTGGATTATATTGTGACTCCTTAGACTCCTATATATAGAAAGGAGGTTTTGTCATTTGTATCATCCAAGAATTGTTCATTTATGTAATGTAAAGGAGGTTGCCCCCTCGAAGTGGCTGAATTCTAAGGCGTTGATCTATCTTTTCTATCTTTTCTTGAGCTGGTTTCATAACATTTGGTATCAGAGCTTTGGATTCTAGGGTTTCGCTGCTCCAAACACGTCATCGTGGCATTTTCGCTATAACTTTTTTTCTGTGACGTTTCAGAAGTCGCAAAAAAAAACCCATTTGAGAAGAAATTGCGCTGAACCTTGGGTCTGAATTTCAGAGCTTTTTGCACGACATTTGCAGAGATATGATCTGAGGAAGTTGGTATTTTTGCAGACTCCTGAATTACATTCAAAACAGGTGACCTGGGGAAAATCGTCATAACTGTCTCTCTGGGGATCGGATTGAAATTTCGTCAGAAGTTACAGAAAGAGGATGGACTGTAGTTTATTGTGCGTGTGTTTCAGATTCAAAGGTTGAAACAGTAACTCGTGGCATGTCGTACAAGTTAGCTCTACTGAACCAGTCTAAAAGAAAGTCACTGTGGGAGATTTCACATAACTCTTCCTTGGAGAATCCAATTTGGCTCAGACTTGTGGCATTGGAAAGAGGACGTAGAAGGCTACTATAGGTAGCAATTTTAGAACTGGATGATCCAAAGTTACAGAGATACATCAGATTCAATATCAGGCTTCTATAAAGTGAAAAAAGGTGTGTAGTTTTTTTTTAAATTTTTGTGTAAGCTTGGTTTAACGGAATTCAAAGGGCATAGTAAAGCATTATTATTGGTAACTGATGCCTAGAGGAAAGAAAATGCAAACACCTAGTAAGGAACCTGAAAGCTCTAGCATGACTCATGAAGAAGAGGAAGAAATGCTACATGATATATCAAAATTACAAGAACAAGTGCAACAAATGTCACGCTCACAAAAGCTAACAGAAGCTAAGATAAGTGGCGTGGAATCTAAGATAAATGGTGTGGAATCTAGGATAAAGGGCATGGAAGCTAAGATGGATGATTCGAAGAGAGATTTGAAGAGAGACATGGCAGATTTGAAGATAGATTTGAAGACAGACATAGAAGAATTGAAGAAGTTGCTACAAGAAAGGGTCACTAATGGTGAAAAGGTAGTAAAGGAAACTCATGATGAGAACAAAAGAAATGTTAATCATGATTCCATAGACGCTAATGTTGGATCGAAGAATCACCATATTCCAAAAATCGATATGAGGAATTTTGATGGCAAGGATCCCGCCACATGGATATTACAGATGGAGCAATTCTTCGATCTCAATAATGGGCAAAACGCACAAAAGGTACGTATGGAAACTGTATATTTGGAACCAAATCAGTTTGTATGGTATCAATGGCTTTTCTCTCGTAAACAATTTATCACTTGGGCAATTTTTACAGAAGAATTGATAGCACATTATGAAGATACAAAAAGCAACACTTTTTTTAGCCAATTGATAAGTCTCAAACAAAAGGGTTCAGTAATGGAGCACATTGAGGAGTTCCAAAAATTGAACATAAGGGTAAAAGATATTCCAGAGGAGCATAGGATTGATGTGTTCATAGGGTCTTTAAAGGATAATATCCAACATGATGTTCGCCTTTGGGAACCTGATTCATTAGAGAAGGCATTCAGGTTAGCAAGAAAAATGGAAAGCAAAATTATGGCAACCAGGAAGCATACCACTCACAACTATAAAGATGGAAGTGTTGTTGCCCCTAGTCTTCCACAACCTATAAGGTTGACACCACAACAATTGGAAGAAAAAAGAGCAAAAGGGCTTTGTTACAGTTGTGATAGCAAATACACTAAAGGTCATAAGTGTGCTGAGAAGAAATTATTCTACATAGATTGTGAAGAGGAAGAAGAAAAGGAGCAAGAAAGGTCAAAAGAAGAAGATATACTCCAGGAACAAAGCCTAGATGAAGAACAAATAAATCCGACCATATCTTGTAATGCATTGGCAGGAATTACCACTCCTCAAACCATCAAGATAGAAGGACAAATCAAGAAGAAAAAGGTAATAGTGTTGATTGATTCAGGAAGCACCCACAATTTTATTCATTGTAGGGTAGCAAAAGAATTGAATTGCTTCCTATATCCAGCACCAGAGTGTCAAGTGATGATTGCAAATGGAGGAACAATAAATTGCTCTGGAAAGTGCCATAATATCAAGCTATCCATGGGAGAATATGTATTGACTAGCCCAATGCTTTCCATTCCAATGGGGGGTGCGATGTTGTACTAGGAGTCCAATGGCTACAATCCTTGGGTACAATAGCTTTTAATTTTCAAGAACTTTTCATCAAATTTTCTATGGAAGGAAAGGAAGTTGAATTAAGGGGTATTGCAGGGAAACCAGGAAAGATAATCAGCTCTCATGGTATGACAAAGCTTCTAAAAAAGGAGCAAAGAGGTGTAATTGCACAATTATGCTCGCTAGATGTTTCCACATTGGAATCATCTATTTCTCCAGATCTCCAAAAAGTCCTGGACAATCATTCCAAGGTATTTGAGACTCCCAAGGTCTCCCACCTATGCGTGATCATGATCATGCTATTCATCTGATTCCAGGAAGTGTTCCTCCAAACATCAGGCTGTACAGATATCCCTATGTCCAAAAAAGTGAAATTGAACGTATGGTTGCAGAAATGCTAGAGGCTGGTATAATTCAACCGAGTCAAAGTTCTTTCTCAGCTCCAGTAGTATTGGTGCACAAGAAGGATGGATCATGGCGCATGTGTCCAGATTATAGGGAGCTCAACAAGCTCACTATTAAAGATAAGTTCCCCATTCCTGTTATTGATGAATTACTGGATGAATTGCATGGATCAATTTACTTCACCAAGTTGGATCTTCGTTCGGGATATCATCAAATCAGAATGAAGATTGAAGACATTCCGAAAACGGCATTTAGAACTCATGAGGGTCATTATGAATTTTTGGTCATGCCTTTTGGCCTTACCAATGCACCTTCAACATTTCAAGGTTTGATGAATTCAATTTTCAAACCATTCCTTAGAAAATTTGTGTTAGTATTTTTTGATGATATACTAATCTACAGCAAGTCTTGGAAGGATCATGTTGAACATGTTGACAGGGTGCTACAACTATTGGAGGAGAAACAATTATATGCAAAAAGATCCAAATGTTTCTTTGGAGTCCAGGAGGTGGAATATTTGGGTCATATTGTATCTCATGAAGGAGTTAAGGTAGACCCTAGCAAAATTAAAGCCATTAAGGAATGGAAAATCCCCACATCCATAAAGCATCTGCGAGGATTTCTTGGGTTGACAGGGTATTATCGCAAGTTTGTTAAGAATTATGGGAGAATAGCAGCACCTCTAACAACATTATTGAAGAAAGATTCATTTTCATGGACTCCGGAAGCAACAAAGGCCTTTGAACATCTTAAAGAGGCAATGTGCCAAGCACCGGTCTTAGCTACACCGGACTTCACAAAAACCTTTATTGTGGAATTTGATGCTTTAGGAAATGGAATTGGTGCTGTTCTAATGCAAGATGAAAGACCCATTGCTTTTGAAAGTCGTCCAATCAAGGGAAAGTTTTTAAGCAAAGCTATTTATGAGAAGGAAATGTTGGCAATACTCCATGCACTTAAGAAATGGCGACCCTACCTAATGGGAAGACACTTCAAGGTAAAAACGGATCATGATAGCCTTAAATACTTTTTAGAACAAATATTATCCTCTGAAGAGCAACAAAAGTGGGTCACAAAGATGTTGGGTTATGACTTTGAAATCATCTACAAAAAAGGGAAGCAAAATGTGGTGGCAGATGCACTCTCAAGAAAGGATGAGGATGTGGAAGCATTGTTGTGTGCCATTTCTATTATCCAACCAGATTGGATAAACGAAGCAAGGGAGGAATGGAAGAATGACGAAGAAGTGTGGGCACTTATTCGAAAGCTACAACAAGATTCCAGTACTTCTGATACATTTAGCTGGCAAAATGATTCGTTATGGTACAAAGATCGCTTATACCTCTGTAAGAATTCCCAGCTAAAACAAAAGATTCTTATGGAATTGCACACTTCTCCCTTAGGAGGGCACTCAGGATTTTTAAAAACTTACCACAGGGTTAAGAAGGAATTTTTTTGGGATGGCCTTAAATCAGATATTCAAAAGTTTGTGGCGGAATGTTTGGTTTGCCAGCAAAATAAAGTTGAAACAATTAAGACACCAGGTCTATTACAACCTTTATCCATTCCAAGCCAACGTTGGGAGGAGGTTTCAATGGATTTTATCATAGGTTTACCCAAGTCTGAGGGAAAGAGTGTCATCATGGTGGTAGTTGACAGACTTACCAAGTATGCACACTTTTGTGCATTATCACATCCATTTAAAGCCAGTACAGTTTCTACTGCATTTATGGAAACAGTTCAAAAGCTACATGGAAACCCAAAGATTATAGTAAGTGACAGAGATCCCATTTTCACTGGAAATTTTTGGACAGAATTATTTTCTTGTCTTGGTACTCAGTTAGCTCATAGCTCATCTTATCATCCTCAATCTGGTGGGCAAAGTGAGATAGTAAACAAATGTTTGGAAGGATATCTTCGTTGCTTTGTATCTGATAAACAGACAAAATGGGTCAAATGGTTGCCTCTGGCTGAATGGTGGTATAACACTTCCTTCCATACAGCAACAAAAATGACCCCATTTATGGCACTTTATGGGTATCAACCACCATCTATCACATCATATTTAAGAGAAAATTCTAAGGTTCAGGCAGTGGAACATCACATCGAACATCAACAACAAGTCCTCCAACTCTTAAAGGATAACCTCGTGTTGGCACAAAATAGAATGAAACAACAGGCAGATCAACATCGCAGTGAAAAAAGTTTTGATGTAGGTGATTGGGTATTCCTACGGCTACAACCATATAAGCAAATGTCCCTAAAGCAAGCTAAGAAGGATAATAAATTATCACCAAAGTATTATGGTGTGTACAAGGTGTTGCAAAAGATTGGTACTATGGCATACAAATTGGAGCTTCCTGCAGCTTCTCGATTGCACCCAGTTTTCCATGTTTCATGTTTAAAGAAGGTTATAGGTGACAAGCTCCCAATTCAAACAATATTGCCAGAGCTTGACGAGGAAGGAAAAATTATATTGGAACCGGAATCCAGTCACAGAAACAAGAACTCGACAGCTACGAAATCGATCAATTTCAGAGTATCTTATCAAGTGGAAGAACTTATCCGCTGAAAATTCCACATGGGAGGATGAGAATTTTATGCAGAAGTATCCAGAACTACTCAAGCGTTGAGGACAACACTTTTTTGAAGGAGAGGGGCATGTTGGGTCCCTATAATACTAGTGATTACCCCATTACTATTGTATTTATACCCCTTATTTATATTGTTGTGCCCCTATTACCCCCATATTGTTATTTCTGTGCCCCATAGAATCCCTCTATTGTTATTTTTGTGGCTTTATATTATTATTGTTAGGTCGGCTGGATTATATTGTGACTCCTTAGACTCCTATATATAGAAAGGAGGTTTTGTCATTTGTATCATCCAAGAATTGTTCATTTATGTAATGTAAAGGAGGTTGCCCCCTCGAAGAGGCTGAATTCTAAGGCGTTGATCTATCTTTTCTTGAGCTGGTTTCATAACATATGTCATATTTTTTAAGGCCTTTTCAGTCTGAAGTATTAAAATGTTTCTTAAAAAATTATGATGTCGCAATATGGACATTAAATCTCACTGACAAGTACATCTGAAAAGTACTTTAAAAATGAAATATTAATATAGAGGACTTTAAATTTGCATGGGACAGGTGTCATTGTCATTTGCAAACAAAATTGGAAGCAAGGAGAACGGGTCAATTTTATGAGAAATAGTTGATTGATGTGTGGTCCCAATATGGAGATAATTATGAAGAATCAAATGTATTGCTAATAATTACAAAAAAAACATACTTCTCAATTCATCAGATATCGATCAAAACACATCTTGATAAAATCATATACAAGAAAAGAGAAAGTTACATGGCTTATGCAAGTTTTATTCCCCTTTCTTAAAACACTTCATCATATCAAACAAAAACATGAGTACATTCAAACGTTCAATAGAAAATGTTCTTCATTGTATTTGATGGAGATAATTTCCTTTATAAATTTGTTGAAAAGTACATTCCAATTTTTCAATACATTTTGGACATAGCTTTTGTTGAATCAATTTGTATGATTTTATATTTTTTGAAATATGTGGGAATTGCCAATTATATTAATATGTATATTTGTTATTATTTATAATTGTTTTTTCAATGACTTTGTTGTATCGACTTTTTTTTTCTAATACGTGTGTGTGTGTGCACGTGTGCTCTTAAATGAATTGTTTGCCATTCAAATTATCTTACATGAACCATCGAGGCATGTTATTTTTAATGACTTATGTTTACTTATATGCATCAATAATCATATATAAATGTGAAATATAAGTTTTGAAATAGAACGCCTTACAATCAAAGGTGCTATTCTTACTAGAGAAATTATAATAATTTACTTGATAAATGTTATGTGCATTATTCACTATTCACAATGAATTATTCACTATTAAGGCTAATGAGAAATGTGCCATAGGTAAATGATTTGATCTTTTTGAAGCATAAGATATGTGATTTCTCAATCGGTAGTTTTCATAAATTTATATGCTTAAATCAATTAATGGTTGTAACTGCAATCATATCATATTGAAAATCAACAAGGCACAAAATCAGTTATTCATTGTTTACATATAAAATGCACTAATATGAGTGCATAAATGTGATATGTAATTTTAGAGATAAAAATATATTGAAAATAATTTTGCATTTCTTAAAAAAACATATAATTGATGATAATGATTGACAAGTGGATTATTAAGGTTTTATTATAAACTATCAAGGATGAATTATGTCAATGAACATTTTGAACTGTAAGGCATCTAATTTCATTATTTCAAGTCATTTTTTTTGTAAATTGGTATTTTAAATAAACTAAAATCATATCACTTTAGCTAGAATTATATTATTGACTTGTACTTAGTTATGTCCATTAATATGAGTGTATAAATGTGATTTATAATAGCCATATACTATGATGCATCTTTCGACAAATAAGTCTTTTAATTTCTCGATAATAAGTATTAAGTGGACTATTTACGCTAATGGGTGATGGCTCATAAGTGAATACTACTCATTAAATTGTAGGGCATTCAATTTTTAACCCATAATTTTTTCATATATTCTTAAATCAACTATTTGTATATGCAATCATCTCATCTCCTTTAATTTAATGAGGAATCCATTTATTGACTTTTATTTTTCTATCACGTAATATTAAAACTATATTAATCTCATATTGTATTATTTTTAAACAAAACTCTATGCAAAACAAAATTTTCTTCTTAATAAAACATGGAATAATTAATTAACAATGTGTTAAGTGGACCATCTAGACTCATTAAAGATATGGGTCAAAAATGGTTGTATTTAAACTTTTTTCACCATAATACATTGATTTTCCCATCCATATTAGCATTTTGTCATTTTCAATTCTTAAATAGTTTATTTGTGGTTTAAATAATTTCATAGAATCCAATATGACTTGAAGAATTCTATTTGGCTACATGCATTGATAGAAGTTCATAAATGTGATGCATTTTTTAAATGTAACTCTTAATGTAAGTAAATATATATATTTTACAAAACAAATTATAATTAATTGATGATGAGTTTTAAGTGGTCTATATAAAGGCATTTATCTACTCTTATTTTCATATCATGAGGTTTAATATAAGTGTGTAAATGTGGCATTTTTTTTCAAAATAAAACTCCATGTAATATGAAATGTTTTTCCTAACAACACATGGAAAAATTAATTGGTAACGAATGTTAGGTAGATTGTTAAAGTTATTTCAAGGTATGGGTCATAAATAAATGTATTTAAACCTTATGCAACACACGGCATTGGTAAATTTCAATTCTTAAATAAATTATTTGTAATTGAAATAATCTCATAGAAACCAACAAGAAAAGTATGTATTAAATTATATTTAGTATGTATGTATGTATAAATGGAATTTATTTTTGAAATAAAGATCTCAATGTAAGTAAAAACATATTTTTTAGAAAAGTAATAATTTTAAACCAATTATTTATGTGTTCTAAGTAGTTTATTCTATTTTAAATTGACATCTCTTTCTAACTATGAATTATTAAATCAATTATTCCTATATGCAATCATTTCATATAAGTCAATAACTCAAGAAACCATTAATTGATTTTTATTTAACTATCATGTGGTTTAATATGAATGTATAAATGTGACATTGTTATTTCTAGAATAAAAAGCCATGTAAAGAAAATAAATTTTCTAATAAAACATGGACTAGTGAATTCAAAATGGGCATTAAGTAGAGTATTTAAGCTCATTCAAGAGATGGGCCATAAATGGATGTCTTTAAAATTTTTGCACCATATGACATGCTTTTCCCACCAATATTAACATTTTGTAAATTTCAATTCTTAAATAAACTAATTGTACTTAAAATAATTTCATAGAATCCAACAAGACTCGAAGTTATTTATTGAATTTCATTTAGTTATATGTATTCATATAAGTTTATAAATGTAATTTATTTTTAAAATAAAGCTAATAACGTAAGTAAAGATATATCTTATAGAAAACTAATTAGAATTAATTGATAATAAGCTTTAAGTGGTTTATTCCGACTACATGAAAGATCAAGTGTCATAGATGAATGCCTTTTAATACATATTTAATCTTCAAAATCAATATCTTAATGATAATTTATTTTTATTTAGATTAAGTATTTAATAATTAAAGAACATGGGGACTTATATAAATTTCAACTAAATTACATGAGTTATGTTTCACATTTATTTCTTCCCCATTAAAAATGCTTATCATTTTCTCTTCTTAGTGAAACGAATAGTCAATCACGGTTTTCCATACAATTGGTTGACACTAAATTTACATCGATACTATTATTGGTTTTGACAACATTGAAAGGAGAGATCAATATCCACACTACCATCAACTGTGTTAATATTTGAAAACCCTTGCCTCCACTACTTACAAGAAGTCACCACTAAAGTTTCTTGTTTGCTTCAATTTGTGACACTGTCCATCATAATGGAATGACTTGAATACCCATTTAAGAACTCTCATTTGATGTACTTGGATTTGAGTGGAGATAGATCAATGGTGCCTAACCTTCTTGAAATACCAAGATCAACAATGTATAACTTTTATAGTGGATGCCTGCATGTTATGAAGATGAATGATGACTCCCTCATTAGTGCTTCATAAAGGCACAAAGGTACCATAGGAAATTGAGCACAAGAACATTTTACTAAGGTTTTAGTAGACAAGTTCCAATGTAGTGCAAGGGACACCTATCCTTTCCATTTACAATAAGATCCTCACATCACCGTCATTCAATCAATAAATTCCCCGTAGGTTGGGGGAAAGGGGGTTATAGTCGCAAGGCATAAAATTTAAACATCAAGGAATCTACTATGTTATCCATAACTATAATTTCTTTAATGGATGTTTGACATACTAATATGATTTTGCTTAAATCAATTTCTTCTAAGAGTTTGATTTCACACTCCTACTGTGTATTGATACTCTTGTACATAACAACCCCATGTCTGACCTATTCATGATCACTAATTGGTTTGAAATTACTAAAATTATTTTAATGTTGGATCAAGTTAATATTGCGATTTACAAAAGAATGAATGTTGTTGAAGGCCTTGTAATAAAAAACTTCCAAATTTAACGAAATATGTGTTAAAATGTTTATTTTTATAGTAATTAAATTTCTTTTTTTTGTTAAAATGTTTATTTTTTTAGTAATTAAATTTAATTATGTTAAATTTTATTATATATTTTATTTATTTATGTTAAAAGTAGATTTAAAAGAGAAGGGTTGGTTTTTACTTAGTGAAGGATTTTCTAGTATAAATAGGGTAAGTGATGACCATATAATAATTATGTTAGTGTATTTTTTATCATCAATGTTTTTAAGGAGAAATTATTTTGCCTATACGCATGTTTTAATATGCAACGAATCGGAAGATATCCATTAAATCTCCTTACGTCACGTGAAAAGGATATTGAATCTTCCATGATATTATTACCACAAGTATGGGAAGTTAACTATTATAGTGTATGATATGTTTAGGAAGTTTATTGGAATATATATGGCCAAAGTAGGGGCCAAACATGTAGTTGACAATCTTGAGATAGTTATGAATCTTCGTCTAGGTCTAGTTTTTTGTGTTTGATTTTTCGTTTGTGATGGTAAAATCCATTCATGGTCTATTTCCACTATGAGAATCTATGTTTTATCATATTTGATTTGAAGTAGATCTAGAACGAAACATTATGAAAGAAATTTAGGAGAGAAGGAGAATTATGGCTTCCTTAACTAAATAATGGAGTTGATGGAAGGGGGCAAAAGAGAGCTAGACAATGGAGAAGAATAGAGTATGAGAATATTGTTAATTAAAGTAGCTAATCGTATTATTAGTTCCCAAGAATGGGATTTGTACACAAAATCCTTTATGGTTATCCATTGAGTGAAGCTTCTCAAAATCACCAATTCTATAATGGCACTAGAATATTTCACTAAAAGAATTTTGGAACATCTCCATCTCCCTCCAACGATTCTTGTGTCTCCTATGTCTAGCACAATGGACACTTCCATAGATTCAACTTCAAGAAACTTACTTGAAACTTCTAGGTTTCCTTTATGTGATCCATTTAACCGAGATTCATATCACCATTTAAATGTGTTCAATATTAAAGAAATGGAACATCATGAAATACCAGAAAAAAATTGGACATGAAATTTGCTACGCACTTAAGGCTTAATTTTGATTTTATTGTCCATTTATTTATGTATCTTCTCTTTTTTTTCCTTTTAAACCAATCTTTTAAGTACTATGCCTACCATTAATAGCTAGAGGTTTTCCAAAAAAATGAAGGTAACAAATTCCTAATGAAAGTTATTCAATTCAAACATCTTACAATGCGTGAGTCACTCTTTATAATTACAATTATTGTTTAAAAGAAAACTCCGTTTCACAAAATTTATACATACATGAACCTAAATCTGGATTTTTCTATAAATTCTTCCATAAAAATATATAATATTAACATTATATTTTTGAAATATATTACGTAGAAAAAATATTTTTATTATATTATTTTATCTATTTTTTAATATATCCTTTACTTTTATTTTTATACATATTATTAGTATAATAATCTTTACCACCCTTGAGTAATATTTAAAAAGGAAAATATAGCTATATCACAATTATTTTTAAACAATATTTTTATTTTTATTTTTAAACCATATTTTTATTTATACCTAAATATTATTAATATTTTTATATAATATCTATATCATTAAATAATTAAATAAACCAAATGATAAATAAACCATAATATCCGTTAGTTTCTAAATCATCTCACAAAACATCTAGCATATATATCATTATTCCCTTTGCGAGATGTTGAAACATCATGCGCCGATTGCTTTATGACTCAGTAATTTTGTTATTACCTTCGATAGAGATTCAAATGCTTCTTATTCTTTTTTCCAATATTCAACCATCATAACAAACAACATAAGCTCATTTATTTGTGAAAAATTAAAATATCCTAAAATAAATATCTATATATATATATATAATAGTCGCCACTAATGAAGTCACATTCCAGCTCATTATGCACTAAAAAATATTCTTCTATTTAGTCGCCACACCTGCCCATCACTAATGAAGTTACATTCAACGTTATTATGCACTCATTTTCATGTGTCCAATTTCTTTCAAGTAATTATGTAGAATTGACGTTGTTACTTTTGTGTCTTGTTGAGATTTTCTGTTTGGAGTAAAATAGGAAAAAATCTTTGTAGGTGACAACAATAGAAATTCAGTTCCTAGATTAGCTCCACGTTGTTGGGAGATGATTAATGCCTCCTATATTTGATGTGAGTGAGTTAATGAGGTTGTTAGATTCTCTTTGCTATATAACAGGCAACCATTCGGATTGTTTGCTATGAGGGTGAGAGTTTTGTGAGGATTTCATTTTTTGTAATCTCCTGTTTGATTAATAAATTGCCGATGCCTATGTTGTGTGGACGTAGCCCAGATTGGTTGGGTGAACCACGTTAAATTTTTTGTGTCTTATGTGCTTGACATATCAACTGTATATTTTTGTTTAATTTCCGATGTGCATCTGATCTCCAACAAGTGGTATCAGAGCGATGTTGGAACGCTGGTCCCTGGTGCTGCGTGGAGGTGTGATTGCGTTGCGTGGTGGAGCATGTATTCAATTAGTGTTGTGCGTTTACATATGTTTGGAAGTGTTGTGCGTTAACAAGACTCCAGTGCTGGTGCGGGAGTCTTCTATGCACAGAACTGTTGGTATGCATTTGAATGAACGCTGTTTACCAAACCACCTGCGTATGACGTGCTGGAGCGTTTACATGCTGCATGCCTTTGACTGCTGGTGCGAATACATGCTAAAAGGAAGCAGTAGGTTTACGATCAGGGCAACCAACGTACATATGAGGTAAAGTACCGTTTTTGAATCTTTGAAAATGGTTCGTGAAACCTGGTCTGATAATCAGTTCTGCGCGGTATGAATGGAAGAATTTGATACGGAAATCACATTCAACTGTTTTTGTTTATCCTTCTAAAGTTTTGTAGAGCCGATACATTTGAGTTCTGCAAGTCGATGATTCTGACAATTTAATCATTGAGAATCGCTTTGGATGAGATTTATATAGTAAAGGTATTTACAGTTATTGCTGCGTTGGAGGGATTGTTTGTTAAGTCTGAGCGTAGTTGTTTGCCGAGTGCCCATTTTTAAATACGTGGTGTTGTTAAACCTGCGCTATTTTGTTTTTTGGTTTGGAATGTTGTTTCCAATCGCGCGAAATCGTTGGTTAAACAATAGCTCAAAATACAGGCGCATTGTTCCCCTGCATATTGATACTCAGTTTTTTGTATTATAACTCAGCTCTCTTTTAAAAGCAAAGACAGAAAGGCATAGGCAGTTGGTTTTGCTAATTGCTGGTGTTGAAACATTGGTTTGTTTTTTTTTGGGGATTATTGTTTTTGATTGATACAAATGGCGAAAACTCAAAGTGCCCGGTTCGAAATCGAGAAGTTTAATGGAAAAAATAATTTCGAGATCTGGAAGGTAAAGATGCATGATCTGCTGGTACAGCAGGGCGTGGCAAAGGCATTGTTGGGCAGGTCCAAACTGCCTTCCCCCGTGACAGATGATGAGTGGAATGAATTGGATGGAAGAGCCTTGAGCGGAATTCGGTTGTGTTTGGCTGATGATGTTTTATTTAACATCGTGTCAGAGAAGACTGCAGCTGGTTTGTGGACGAAGTTGGAGAAGCTGTATATGACGAAATCCTTGACAAATCGGATTCTCCTGAAACGACAGCTTTACGGTTTGCGGATGAAAGAAGGTACCTCGATTACTGATCACCTGAATGTTTTTAATACCTTACTGGTGCAATTAGACAGTCTAGATGTGAAATTTGATTCAGAAGATAAGGCAATAACTCTATTGTGTTCATTGCCCGAATCTTGGGATCACTTTGTTACTTCCATAAGCTTTAGTACCGCAGACATTCTTGAGTTTGACGATGTTGTTGGAGCCTTGTTGTCTGAGGAGACGAGGAAGAGGTCGAATGCAGACACCTCTACGTCAGAGGTAATGATGGCCAGAGGTCACGCAAGAGAGAGACACTCCGGGGGAAAGCATAGTGACTCTCATTCAAAGTCCAAAGGAAAGAAGACAAAGGTGAAGTGTTGGCATTGTGGCAAGGCTGGACATCTGAAAAAGGATTGCTGGAAGCGAAAGAAAGCTGCTAAAGAAGGCTCTTCGACAGAGAAGAAGGAGGCAAATACGAAAGATACAGGTTCAACTTCTGGTTCAGGTATGAGTGATCAAGTATTATCAGTTAATGTGTCAAATCATGGTCAACATTGGTTGTTAGATTCCGGTGCATCAAACCACATGTGTATCCATAAAGAATGGTTTAAAACATATAAATCAATTGATGATGGTGTTGTGTACATGGGTAATGATGTATCATGTAATATTGTGGAATTGGGAGCATACAACTACAAATGTTTGATGGGACAACAAAAATATCAACTGATGTGAGGCATGTACCAGATTTAAGGAAAAATTTGATTTCATTAGGAGCACTTGATTCAAATGGATATAAAACTGTAATTCAAGGTGGAGTAATGAAAAATTACAAAGGTATTTTACTAGTTATGAAAGCTAAGAAAGTAGGAAATCTATTTCAGTTAGAAGGAGGTATAAGGTCAGATTTTGTGTCTACTGTGTCTGAACATGACAGTAGTTCCATTCACTTATGGCATCAAAGATTGGGGCATATGAGTGAAAGAGGATTAAAAATTTTGGCTGATCGCAAGTTACTTCCAAATCTAAAGTCTGGAAAGTTAGATTTCTGTAAGCATTGTCTGTTTGGAAAACAAAGTAAACAAAAGTTTAAAACAGGCAAACATACTAGTAAAGGCATACTTGATTATATTCATTCAGATGTGTGGGGTCCAGCTCCTACAACTTCATATGGTGGCTCGTCATATTTTGTATCGTTTATTGATGACTTTTCTAGAAAAGTATGGGTCTACATGTTGAAAAGGAAGTCTGATGTTTTTACAGTTTTCAAGCAGTTTAGAGCATTGGTAGAAAACAGCACTGGTAGAACTATAAAATGTTTAAGAACTGATAATGGTGGTGAGTTTACTTCCAAGGAGTTTGACAGCTATTGCAAGGATGCAGGGATCGAGAGACATAAGACCACGGTTTATACTCCTCAGCAGAATGGAGTTGCTGAACGCATGAACAGGACTCTTCTAGAGAGAGCAAGGTGTATGCTGAGTAACGCCGGGTTGCAAAAGGAGTTGTGGATGGACGCAGTGGCAACAGCTTGTTATGTGATAAACCGATCTCCATCAACGGCGATAGGCTGCAAGGTTCCGCAAGAGGTATGGAAAGGACACCCTTGTGACTATTCTAAACTCAGAGTGTTTGGTTGTGAAGCATATGCTCTAGTGCCTAAACATCAGCGAACTAAATTAGATCCAAAGTCTAAAAGGTATATCTTTGTTGGGTATGGTGATGGAACAAAGGGATATAGATTGTGGGATCGTACTACCCGCAAAATCATCATCAACAGAGATGTAAAGTTTAATTAATCCTCTCTTGTACAGTTAGATGTAGATAGTAGATTGAAACAGGATGATGTATTTGATTTCCAGCACATTCAGTTTGACAACATTTCTAATGATAGTAATAACGACCATAGTTCAGATTCTAGTCATGAACAGGTTTCAGAATCAGATTATGAACAGGGTTCAGATGGAGGTCATGAACAAGTCTCAGATGGCGATCATGAAGAAGTTCCTACAGATGATAGACAGCCAATTGTGGAAGCACCAGAAACATTCTTAAGGAGGTCTACAAGGATCAAACGCCCTCCGAGAAGGTATGATGATCATGTTACTTCAGTTGCTTTGACCGCTAATGATGATGAACCTTTGTGTTATCAGGAAGCTGTAGAAGGATCAAATAGTGACAAGTGGAAAGCAGCCATGAAGGACGAAATGATGGCCTTAAGTAAGAATGGTACATGGGATCTGGTTGAGCTTCCGAAAGGCAGGAAAACTGTGGGGTGTAAATGGGTTTTCAAGCTGAAACGGGGTGTGAATGATACGGAAGACAGGTACAAAGCACGACTGGTTGCAAAAGGGTTTTCTCAGAAAGCTGGTATTGACTTTCATGAGATTTTTTCACCAGTGGTTAAAATTGTTTCAATTAGAATTGTGTTAGCATTAGTGGCTTTGCTTGATTTAGAGTTGCAGCAGTTAGATGTTAAGACTGCATTTCTACATGGTGACTTAGATGAGGAAATATATATGGAACAACCGGAAGGGTTTGTTCACCATCGCAATGAGAAATTTGTCTGCAGGCTCAAGAAGTCATTATATGGCCTGAAGCAGTCGCCTTGGCAGTGGTATAAGAAGTTTGATTCTTTCATGTTGAGTCAGAAATATGTTAGAAGTGAATATGATCATTGTGTTTATTTTAAACAGTTGAATAATGGCATATTCATTATCTTGGTATTGTATGTTGACGATATGCTTTTAGCAAGCAAAAGCATAGAAGAAATCAACAGGTTGAAGGCTCAGATGGCAAGGACATTTGATATGAAAGATCTAGGAGCAGCAAGACAGATTTTGGGCATGGAGATTTTCAGAGACAGGAGCAATGGTAAGCTATGGCTATCATAACAAAAGTATGTTGAGAAAATACTTTTGAGGTTTGGTATGAATAATGTGAAGCCTGTTTCAGTCCCTTTAGCTTCCCATTTTAAGCTTTCTTCGAGTTTATGTCCTAAAACAGATGAAGAAAAGGATTATATGTCTCGAATTCCATATGTCAATGTAGTAGGGTGTTTAATGTATGCGATGGTTTGTACTCGACCAGATATTTCACATGCAGTTGGGGTTGTCAGCAGGTACATGGCAAATCCGGGTAAAGAACACTGGTCAGCAGTGAAATGGGTGCTTCGGTATCTGAGAGGCACAAGTAGTTATTGTATCACTTACAATAAGAATAGTGAATTTGTTTGTGGATATGTTGATTCCGATTTTGCAGGTGATTTGGATAAGAGAAGGTCAACTTCAGGGTATGTCTTTACTCTTGCAGGTGGAGCTATAAGCTGGATGTCAAAGCTACAGAACATTGTTGCTTTGTCCACTACTGAAGCAGAATACATTGCTGCTTCGCATGCTTGCAAAGAGGCGGTTTGGTTGAAAGGTTTGCTTGGTGAGTTTGGTAGGTTACAGGACAACATCAGGTTACCATGTGATAGTCAAAGTGCAATACATTTGGCTAAGAATCCGGCCTATCATAGTAAATCAAAGCATATTCCAATTAAGTACCATTTTGTAAGACAGGTTATCACTGAAAGGGGAGTCTCTCTTGAAAAGGTGCATACAAAGGAGAATTGTGCAGACATGTTCACGAAACCAGTTTTGTTAGAGAAGCTACGCTGGTGTTTGGCTTCTCTTGGCTTGCAGAAAAGATAAAATAATAATAACAGGGCATCAGGCTAATTGTTGTCAAGGTGGAGATTGTTGAGATTTTCTGTTTGGAGTAAAATAGGCAAAAATCTCTGTAGGTGACAACAATAGAAATTCAGTTCCTAGATTAGCTCCAGGTTGTTGGGAGATGATTAATGCCTCCTATATTTGATGTGAGTGAGTTAATGGGGTTGTTAGATTCTCTTTGCTATATAACAGGCAACCATTCGGATTGTTTGCTATGAGGGTGAGAGTTTTGTGAGGATTTCATTTTTTGTAATCTCCTGTTTGATTAATAAATTGCCGATGCCTATGTTGTGTGGACGTAGCCCAGATTGGTTGGGTGAACCACGTTAAATTTTTGTGTCTTATGTGCTTGACATATCAGCTGTATATTTTTGTTTAATTTCTGCTGTGCATCTGATCTCCAACCTGTCCAATATCTTTCAAATAATTATGTTGAATGGACGTTGTTTCTTTTACCACATGAGATTATTTATCACACGTTACTAGTAACATCAGTCATTGGTAGTACCTTTCCGTTTTTATTCCCGAAGAAAGATTGCCAGAAGCTAGAGTTCATGAACATGTGTCGTGGGAAACAAGTGGCTTTCTATAATTGAGTTGAATCTTTACAACCGCCTAGAGACAATAATGCGAAATCTCAGGAATCTATCACCGAATCTAAGCTTTGGGCTGTGGAGAAAAATTAAAATCTCCTGGATGCGCGCGTGAAGGTACGGAAATGCGTCAAACACTAATGACCTCTCTCTTTCGTCATCGCGACGAGCTTCTACACTGCCCTTGCTCCAATTTTATTGCCAAACTTATTTTCATTTTGGTTGTTCCGTTCATCCAATTTTATTGCCTAACTTATTTTCATTTTGCTTGTTCCGTTCATTAGGTTCATAAGGTTAAGAAGCACAGATAAATCCAGAATTAAAATGGAATTGGGATTAAAATGAATGTAAAAACAACATATACAGAAAAAACAAATCAACCAGCTTTCCTCACCTTCCAATACCTCCTTCACTTTATGTGCTTGTCTTTCTCCCTATTACCGACCATTCACCATCTTTTGCATAACTAATTCTAACACACACAACGTGCATCGTTAATAATGGAAAAATTTTCCACTTATCCAGTAAAGTGGGTTACTTATAATGATCTCTAGGAAAACCGAACAATCAAGATATGGAATGTCCACTAACTCCACAAAAAACAATAGATTACCCTATTTGATGTTCCGGTAATTTTGTTGCCTCTTTGATTTGATCATAACATAGAAAATCGAAAATCGAATCCGGGGTCCCTGATCGTGTAAAGGCTGTGGCTGATATTGATTTTCAACAGAAACGGAAAGCCGAGATAATGGCCACTAAATCCACAATGAAAACTAAAGATTACCTTGGTGTTGAGGTACATTGGTTGTATCTTCGATTTGATAACCCGATGAAAAATTGTGTTGGCTTCATTGCGATTTTAATCATGTTGTAGACGTATTGGATTGAAACTTCGACCTCCATCATGAGGGCTTGAGGGATAGGAGAGTTGATTACAGTTGTGTTTCGGCGGATCGTTTAGTGATCTTCCACTTCTTAAGATTTTAAGTGCGTTTGCAAAGATGGAATCTAAGTATCTAACACTTTAATTTGTTTTTGTTAGGCGCATTTCAGCGGAATAATCTAAGTGCGGTTGCAGAGATGGAATCCAAGTATCTAACACTTCAATTTGTCTTTGTTAGGCGCTTTTCAGTGGAGATTGTCCATACGCGTATCTCCTTCAAAGCAATTTATTAGTAATGAAACATTAAACAATTATATAGAACTAGAGCTAAATCTCCAAGCACTCCTCAGCTGGAATAGATCGTTGATCAAAGTAGTCAGTCCTTAGCTGATATCCCTTAAGCTCATTTTGGAGTAATTAATATAAAATCAGTTGAGATCCATGTTAGTATCAAATGTTTAAGTCTATGTTTGGCTCTAAAGATATCCTAAACCATCCATATTGATGGAATTGCTTCTGATTAAAAGGATGCCAGTGGGAATGCTAGTATACTTAATTGGTAACCTTTACTCTTTGAATTGAACGGCGTTTTCTTCTCCATATAACATAAATAGTATCAAATCTCCGTATGTTAAGGTATCGAATCTCCATATATTTTCCTCCAGAGATATCCTAAACCATGCACATTCCTAAGATTGCTTTTTAATTGAAATGATGCCCCCGTTCATAAAATGGATTTTTAATTGAAAATAATGCCACCCTCAATGATGGTATATTTCATGGGCACGTAAGAATCTTTAAGTGGCATTTTGTTACGTGTTTATGAGATGGGTTGTATTTTTGAATTGTGTTCTTAAATGGATAATAGTATAATCACCCATATCCTTGATATGAAAACTTTAACATTGACTCACAAGTCTGTTTAAAAAGGTGGCAACATCTTTTGATGAAGCCTTTACGGATCAAAGAGAACCAAGACATCCATTTCTCATCAAGGTCCACCTTGAATTGAGGGGATTTGAAAAAAAAATTGAGGTGTGAGGATTGGAATAATGTAATCTATTTATAAGTAATATTTTTAATAATTTAATGGTTGATATAGTTAAATTTTTCAATTGAGGTTATTTGAGGTGGTTGAGCATAATGATTGTTATTTTATCCACTTACAATTTATGTTCAAATCTAGGTTAGTGACATGATGAGCTATAATAATAAATATTATTTTAATGAATTAGTGCCTATGAATATTATTGTATTTGCTTCAAGCCTTGTGGACTCTTAAGTGAGTATACTTATGTATTGTCGTACTCTAGTATCCAGAAAAAATGTCATGATGATGACTTCAATATAAGAAAATATCATTGACCTAGCTAGACACCACACCAACTTATAGAATTATGTTATCAAGGATGCTAGGTATCTTTAAGAGTGGTTCTTCTTTAAACATTTGGAAAAATTCATCCCACTTGTAAGTTGACCCAACATCCATGATGCATTGAGTATGTCTAGAAGTTCCCACTTTCACATGTTCAAATTAAGAAAAATCTCAATCACCTTCTCTTTTTCTTTCTTGAAATTTGGATGTAATATTTAGGTGTTCTCACTCGTCCATTTTACAAATAGGAAAAAGTATTGAATTGAAATACGAAATAGAAATAAGTTCATATTTTAGGCAAGATCCCTGTAGTGAAATAAAAGAAAGGAACCCTTGGATAATTTGATATATTTTTCCTTGTTCATTTCAAGGGTATTTCCATCATTACATTCAACTACTTCAGTACTATACTTTATAGAGCTAGTAGGATAAATGTCTCAAGTGTTAGCCTAAGGGACATGGTACCAAGGAAAAATATTTGTGAACGAGCGAAGCTAACATAAATTTTTCTATTCATTCCCTAAGGGCTACTAGGATACAGGACGATTCACTAATGATTGGCTTAGAAACCACAATTCATTCTTATTGTAAGAATTACTTATTTCCAATTTTCACACTGAAAGTAATTCTACCTTTGCTTTACAACACCAATTCACTTTCTAATCAAATGGATAAACGATTTATTATTACCTAGATTTTCTGTATGGATTGTGATTGATGATAATAGAGGAAAAATGTATGATTTGCTTTCTTTAAGGTCTAATCCATCAAACATCTAGAGAAGTGATCATCGTATTCTTCATTTATATATATATATATATATATATATATATATATATATATATCCCATTTAAAAACACTACCATTTTGTTACACAATTAGGTTATCATAGATTGAACAAATTTGGAATACCTATGATTGTGAAATTTCTCTTTCATCAAAATTAAAAAATTATAAATTAAATTAATAAACTGCAACCCCATACATCAATAATTTTAACACCATTCTTTGAAAATTGTGTATAAATATTTTTTTTCGTTGATGAACATAATTTTCTTTTCTTTTTGAAAAAAGATAAAAAAATTCTTTGATATTTTGTATTAACACAAAGGTAACAAAAAAGTAAAAAACATAAATCTTAATCCATTAATATATATATATAGATATAAATATATATATATATACTTTCTTACATACCTTTAGTAGCTCATATATCCTTCATGTGCTCAAAGAAATATATAAATAAGAACACATGTAAATGAAATGAGTTCGCACAGTTTTTCAAGTGAGTTGACTCTTTTTATTATCGATTACCTGTTTTAAAAGGGCCCCTCGACAATCACATCAAACTTAGTAAATGTTATTTGCTACAATAAAATGTTAACATCATGCCACTGCAAATTTTTCTAAAATCGTTTTCTAATTTTATGACATATCACACTTTAGGAAATTTTATCTGAGGTGTCAAAGTGAGTATGTCATGCTATTACAATTTTGGACCCTTGTAACTTATCACATGGTAGAAAATCGAATGTCGCATTAAAATTAATTTATCCTTTTGATATATTGGACTGAAAAAAGTTTCTAAACCAATGATATTTTGTAATGATTTTTTTATATATTTATTCAATGCATTGAAACCAGCAAACCCAAACAGGTTTTGGTTGCACGATGTAAAAAACCTAAAATTTATTTAAAAGAGATACGATACAGTATAACAAAGATTCAAGCTATAACAAGATGAATTTACCCCACAAAATTTAAATCTACGTTTTTGAAAGGAAGTTGTGAGAACCTGGTCCAATCATAAAATATATTATGATTTTGTGAATGTGAAAAAATAAAATGCAAGCCTTCATATAAATTTTGATTGAGTTTTAAGACTCAAAGGAAAAGAAAGAGGAGCTCGAATTCCTTTTCTTCCTTTTTCTATTAAAAAAAGCATGGACATGTTTTTCCTTCCAACGTGGTATATATAAGAGCTAAATTAGTACCTATATAGTAGGTGATAGAGCATATATCCAAAATAATGGGCGAGAACAAAAATATATATAAGCGTAAGCGTTCACATGAGTAATTATTATAAATCTTGATTTATTATTTTTAGACTTTGATACATATGGATTACGAATTATGTAACTCGTAGTAGTGGTACTTTTTCGATTTATGCTTTAGTGTGATATTTGGTGTAATTATGTGTGTAATATTATTACGATTTATATTGTGTTATTTTTTATTACCTAGCATATTTGTAACAAATACTTTTATGTATTTTGGTGCATTGTTAAGTATTTCACCCTATCTCATAGATGTATTTGATTAGACAAACTCGATAATTTTGGGGTAATTTTTAAGGTTTGGAATAAGTGCATCCCATAAAGGAATCTTTAAGTGATTTCCTTTATGAATGTTTGAATTAAATAAAGGTATAAGAAAACTATTTTAGAGTGAAGTTACCTTTGTTGAATTCATTAATATAACTATGATAATATAGTTTTGTGTTTATAATATTGTTAAGTATTATTAAAATATATTTGATAAAAATATTACATCATAAAAGAAAAAGATGAAATTACTAAAACATTTAGATTGGAATTTTTCTCTCAAGATTTCTATAGAAAGATTCAAAAAGAAATTAGTACTTCCAAATTGTAAGAAATAAATAGAGGTCCATGACCTTCTTTTAGATGAAGAGGATTTCTCAATTACTATACAAATGAGGAAAATCTATAAAATGTGCATAATTTTAACTACGAAATCCTTATAAGTATTGAAAAAACCACAAAACTTGGATATCCCATATTCAAAAGGGATATAGTCCTAATGATCTATTGTGATGAAAATGTTTTAAAACTCTCCAATAAATCCACACTCTAGTAAGTGAAATGATCTTTGAAATAATAAGGGGAGGGAAGTTAAACCTATAAAGGTTTTAAATCTTTAAATTGTGTTATGTACTAATGCATTGATATAAATTAAATCACTAGCAAACATGGATAAACTATTCACATCAAGATCAAAATACTTACTTCATCATATGTATCACTTTAAAATAATAATAAAAACCAATTATAACTTTATTTTAAATTAATATTACTACCATTCATTATAAAAATAATTAATTTAAAAACACATAAAACAATATTCTTAACCATGATATCTACCCCACTTTTAATATGGGGATTCTTACTTTGTAAATAAAATTTGTTACAATGTCATGCTTAGCAATACCACATGCCCCAAAAAAATTAATTCACCTCATATGGCACTTGTTCATACAACATCTTTTTAATTAATCAATTTAATTCAAACGATAAAAAGGATATACCTAGTTCAAAAATAAATCTCAATAGTTGGTTTGTGTATAGTACTATTAATATTCAATATTAATGGGAAGTTAAATCCTTACAATCCACCTAGTAATTATTGATCATTAAATTAAATTTGAAAGCCGAGTTCCCAAATAAACATATCTATACACATAATTATAATATTTACAAAATAGCAATTATGTTTAGCTATATAATTTGTACTTTCATGCAATTAATAAATTTAAAAATTAAATAGAAAGTATCATATTTATATGACTAAATACAAGGAACGACCTTGCTATGGTATAATATATTATTATGAAAAAGAAAGAAATATCATTTTTGGAAAAATTCTCTACATAAAATTAAAATTAAAATTATATATATATATATATATATATATATATTCTATTCTATTATATTCTATAAGAAATATGTTTGATTTAATAATTATGATTTTAATTTTAACATTTTCAATATGTAAAAAGTGGATATAATTAAAAAATAAAATATTGTATCGAAAGCTATTTCACACCAAATATTTTAGTGTGAATCAAGAAAACATATAATATCATATTCAACATTTTATATATAAAATTAATCAAGATTCTAATAAAGTGAAAATTTAAAAAAAATCTCATATATATCAAGTTAAGGTTGTAATAAAAGCTAAGAATAATTTTAGTAAAATTAAAATTATGAATAATTGTATGTATGGAAATGTCAAATGTAAAATTTATATAAATTTAAATAATATTGTTAAACAGAAATGTAATTTATTTTCATTTTCATTTTACCTATCAAGTATACAAAGGGATCAAAGACCATGAGATGTAAACTTTTGCACTCAAAAATATGTGTACATTTTCAGAAATATGATCATCTCGACACTTGATGAGTATTAATATGGATCTATAACAAGAAAGAAAACACGAACTTTTTTATAGTTGGAATCATATCTAACTAATTATTAACATGGATATTGTTGTTGATATAATATATCAATAATCTCCAACAACCCAATCCAAACCAGCAAATCAATTTACTAATGTAAGCAGTATTTCTAACACCTTCCCTTAATGCTTACATTAGAGAAATTTCATTACAAATATTAATATTGAAATCTAACAACATATTTTAGAACACTAATATGCTTGGTTTGGTCTTCATCATCTCTTATGCCCACTCTAAAATCTCGTAGACAATGCTATTTTTCACCATAAATTCCAGCTACCACTTGACCCATTTAAGATATATTTTCCTCTTACCATCATTGATTTACTTGTAATGCTTATCAATATTGATACACTTGGCACTTCAACCTTCCACAAGAAAAGATGTCAAGTAATTGAATCAGTCTATAGATATACCTCCATATGTTGGATACTTAGTTTTTGGATATCTTTCAATTTCTAGGAAGGGAGTATGGATATTGAGTGTATTAAAAAGTTAATCATATAACTTGACCTATTTAAAAACACACATACATAAGAACTGATGTCCCAAGCTTCACACAACCCAATAGTATTTCTTCACGTAAAAAAAACTTACAAAGACACAAAATAACCTATAGCTAACATTTCTAGCTTCACATGACCCATCATCTTTATAGAAGATAGTACACATAATCAAACAATCGATGCATATTTGTGTCACTATATTCATCAATAACCACCACTTTGAATTATATTACTTTGTTCTATAATTCGTTTCACATGTTTAAAAAATCATAATATTAGAAATGCCAACAAATCCCATGATGAAAAAACTAACAAAACTTATCACCAAGCACAACGATATCATTGTTTTCTAACTGCTAGCCAAGGCTACTGGCATTGTTTCTTTCATTCATTGTACATAGACTTTTTTTATTCTCGTGAACACCACAAAATTATGCACCTGCACACCTAGTGCTGAATCCACCAATGCTTGAATTGAGAGAATCATCTTCCTAGAAATTCCCAGTGCAAGCACCATTGCCTGCATCCCAGATGAGTAATGGAACATTAAAATCATGTACAATTCTCCATTCATAATAAATATTTCAAATTGGGAATCATAACTAAAACATTGTTGACTTTTGAATGAATCTGTTGATTTATCTACGATCTTATATCACGAATGATCGACACTAACATGAATTTTATTTAGAAAATAAATTCAATAAGTTCACTATGTGAGGCCAAGTTAAATATCTCCCACAAACCTAGTAATAAAAAGTCCAATTAAATTGTATGATTTCTAGTTCTGGGCTCTTGAAATAAGGAAGGACCTAATATTCTCCAAAAAATATCAAATTTGAGAAGATGGTGAAAATATGAAGGGGGTGTTTTAAAAGGAACCTTCACATTCTTGTCTTGACATTCAAAAATTATAATGGCAGTCTCACATAGATAAAGAAAATAAATTTTTGCATGCTTACCATATGTGCACACTTCTACCTTGTTCTTCATCTTCTTCATGAGTTCTTTTGGATAGCTATCAAGAGTGTAATCTCCATTCGATGAAGCTTTCAACTATAACATTTCCATCTAAAAATCACCTAGTGTTGCATCTTACTTTGCTTCTTATGTCCAAATTAGGGAGATATGGGAAACTAATATGAGGGCTTCTATCATTGACGTTGTTTATATGAGGGTATACACATAGTTGTTAATCACTGATGGAAAATGCTTGCTTTATTGCATAGAGGAAAATTGTCAGTAAAAACACTCAAGAGGGAGGTGAATCAGTATTTTAAATTCAAACTTCCAAATTTTACATTTTGAAAAAATATGCTACTATTATTAAGGCGACCTACATATGTAAGCTATTTCAAAGAAAGAAACCAGTGTATATCTACATTACTGATGTTTATGTACTATATCATATAATTATCCTCAATTAGTGCATCAGTAGACCTATGTCATCCTTGGATTCTACTTGATGAAAATAACATACAATGTTTTGGGGACCAAATGTCACTTAGCCCCGTTGTGCTAGATTATGAAGCCATCTATTTGGCTTGTGCATCTTATACCCTTTCTTCGATTAATTGGGTAGATCAATCACTAGATTATGGCACGTCCTCTGATCTTTTTTCTCGATTATTCTCTACCGATGAGAGCATCATGAATATCATGATGCTATATAATGGGTCAAGGGATGAACATCATCACTGTTTCTCATTACCAAATGACATTGAGGATATTCTCAGTGATGTATGTTTACCTAATTTTATCGAGCTTTTTATGAATTTTGTCTCCATTCATGAGGTCAAATCTGAAAATAACCTTTCGAATATTGAAGAGACCATACCTCTTGATATCTCGATTAAGCCAGGAATTGTTGAAAATATATACATTGGAGCGTCTTGTTCTCCATCCAAGATTGAGATTTATAGATCCCTTTTTTGTGAGTTTCGAGATGTCTTTTCCTGGACTTACGAAGAAATACCATGTATCATCCCAAACATAGTAGTGTTATGCAACAAGTGCTTTAAGATAAAACGAACAATTGTAGAAGTTGCTCAGTTACGAGTAATAAGTTCCTTTGCTTGATCTGTTTAAATTTGGTATTACATAGGTTAGAATCTTTTCATCTAGGAGATTTAGCTATATAAGAGTGGTCGAGTGGCATTCATAGACACGGTTGGTTGTAAGTGAGTATGAGTATGAAGTGTGAGTTCTTTCTGTAATTTTGTCTAAGTGAAGAAGTTATGAAGTCGCAGTTTGTATCTCTTTGAGAATCATATGAATAAAGAATTTTGTTCTTTCCAATCTGTCTGAGTTTCTTTTTTCTGTGTTCGATTTTCTTGAAAGTGTTTGTAAGGCTGCGACAGAGCATTGGTGAAGTTGTCGGAGAAGAGACCGTGGAGAGGCTGTGTTGCAGTAGGTGCTATGCAGCAAGTGCTTTAAGATAAAAACAAACATCTGTAGAAGTTTCTCACTTACGAGTGAGAAGTTTCGTTGCTTGATCTGTTTAAATTTGGTATCAAAGCCTTGTTTTAAAATGTCGAAACTGTTTCATTCTTTCTCTACTATAGATCATAGAATAATATCAGAAGTTGATTTACGTTCAGTAGAAGTTGAAACTAATCCAAATGTTGAACATGAAATAGTAGAGAATCCTGAGAGTTGCAATCCTCCCACTCTTTATTCCTCAGATGTCTATTAGATACTAGCCATGTATATATTTAACAAGAAAACTTCGCTAAAAGAAGTTGAAGTTAAAATAAAAATTTCAGGTCTGTCTTTACAAATTGTTGCTTTGAATTTGTTCACTGAAGATGGACTTAAGAAATTTTGACAATATTCAAAGGATAAAATGTATTCCTATATTCACTTTGGAGGTATTAGAATTGGCCTTGCTCCATTATTTAGACATGGGTTGAATACTCCATGTATTGCTAAAGTCTTTGACACTCGCCATAATCATTATGATCATGTTAGAATTGGCACCATCATAGGAAATCTAGCTACTAGATGTCAGCATGGCACTCTGTTTCCATGCTATGCAATCAGTATCACTGATAAACATCTAAGAGATTGATGGAAATTAATGATTGGAGTTCAAGGTTTATAGAGGGTTGATGATAGTGAGTTCTTATCCGTCCTAATTTAGACATCATTTCAGTTGAATAATATAGTACATCCAAAGTTGAAACAACCACAATTAAAATATTGTGTTACAGTTGGGATTAGTAATTCACAAGTAGAAGGAGTCTCATATGATTAGATAGATCTTCCAAAGGACTGGTATTTCCAACATAAATTTCTTGAAGAATCTAGCAATCCAGTAGATAAGTCTAGAAGAGTGACTGTTAATAATGGTCAAGTCCATATCATCTCGGATAGACCAATAGTCCCTAATTTTGAGACCTCGCAGACATGTTTTACCAGTTATACCTATTGCAGAAACCTCTCTGCAAGCCTCTAATAGAGAGACGGAGATTTCTAAGTCTGTTAAAGCCGAACCTATTCTATCTGCCTCAAAATTGTATATACCTGAAGAAAAACCTTTTTCGTTGTAAATAAAATGTTTAGAACTTCCACATCCCATTTTCCACCTATGGAAGAATGGCAATATGCCAATTGTTGTTTTGTAAAAGGGGGGAAATGGCCTCTTAAGATAATGTTTTGTACAACTTATTCCCAGTCAATACAACCTTCAACCAGAGATGATTGTGCTACCCTGATTGAGCATAATTCTTCAAATACAAATGAACTAGACCAAGTCTATCAAATTGGAAATTATCTTACTACTTGGTTTTCTCATGCTGAAGATGCTATTGATGATTTGGGAAAATAGAATGAGCTTATTATGGCTAATCTAAAATTATTATATGAAGAGAAACAAGAAGAAAGAGAAGAAATATAAGCGAGACAACGAAAAATGCACAGAAAAAGAAAGCAAAAGCATCAAAAGGTCCTAAGTTTACAGTTGATATGAACACTCCAAACTTTTGGGATCTAGAAGAAGAAGAAGCTAAAATGAGTGCATCATAATCAAATCCTAAAGCTTCTGTTGAAGAACAATTGAAGGTAGCAAAAGGAAAAGCCTTAAAAACAGAAAATTCATTTTCTTCCAAAAATGACATCCTTACTTTAGAAAAAGCTACCTCAAAGTTTCCTTCTTTTATCTTGACTTCTATTCAAAACCAGAATAAATCTCATACAACTAAAGAAATTCAGAAGTATCCTCGGGTAGAAGAAGATTTATTTGCTGCTAATACAAGTGGATATGTGTTAGATTTAGATGAGTCTTCAAATCCTGGAGAATCTATTAGAATTTGGATTGGTGCATTATACCAAATGCAAGTCACCACCAAATTAGATAACATTTCAATTATGGTCCTAGCTGAAAAAAGAATGACAGGTATAGTCTATGATTGGTGGATGGGACCAACAGATGAAGAAAGAAGAGCAGTAGTTGAGTCAGGGTTGTCAACATTAGAGATATTGTTGAAAACTCAATTTGTACCAGAGCCTGTAGATGAAAGAAAGCAAATCCTTACTGATCTTACAAGAACAGAATTAAAAGATTTAAAATATTTAGATCAGTTTGGGAAAAACTTTATGTCAAAAGTCTTTAAGGCTAATCTCTTTAATGACTCTGCTCAAAAAATTTCATTTTTATCAAAATTGCCTAGTAATTTAGGAGATCTGATCATGAAGGATTTAGATGTTCAAAACAAGAAGATAGATCAGATTTATTAGGTTGATCTTTTATTCAGATGCAAAGAAAAGGTGAAGTATTTGTGTTGGCAAAGAAAAGCACAAGATGTAACTCCCAGTGATGATGTTTGTAGATTTGTATTGCCTTGGACACCTTTTACAAAAAGAAGAAAAAGATCAAAAAGATATGGAAATTTTAAGCCCAAGAAAGTTACAAATCCAAAACGGCCTTTCAATAAGTTCAGATTTTTGAAGAAAAGAAAACAACCGAGAAAGAATAATTGATGTTTTATTTACAAACAAGAAGGACATTTTGCCAAAAAGTGTCGCAATAGTTCTTCAAATAAACTGAAAGCGTGTTTTGAAACTAATGAATTCATTGAAGATTGGTCAGTAGTAGATTCACAAGAAGATGTATCAGATGTATATATTTTAACTAATGCCTCTTTGATCTGATGAAGAATCCTATTCAGAATTTCTATAGAAGATGAATATTTGTCATGTCTGCAGAGACAATGACTCTTCAGAAGAACTACATTATACTGAAGAACATGATACATATAGTACTAAAGAAGAAACTGCTGACGAGAGTGATGATATTGATGATGTTACATCAATAACTTGGTCTACTGATGTTAAGAATGATAAAGGTAAGAAACCAATTTCTCCACTGAAGAATTTGAATTCATTATGTCCATATGAAAGACAAATTACTTCTTCATGATATTTACCATTGCTAGAATATAACAATATAGTTGAACAAAATCTTCTTAAAAAGATGGTAAAAAAAAATAACCCGCTGTATATACCAGTTCAAGTTCAGGTTAGAGGAAGTTGGATAAATGTTGATGCATTTGTAGATACAGGTGGTTCTAATAATTTAGCACACCCATCTCTTTTCAAAGGTCTTTGGAAACCCTTACAAAATATTTTGGTTTCAACAACTATTGGTGGTTCAGTTAATCTCACTCATTATGTGGATAACATTTCTTTAAAAGTTGGAGGAAACATTGTAAAAATTTCAGCTATTCAACATCATGATCCATCAGCAAGATTATTTTTGGGAATGCCTTTGATCAATTCTGTACTTGTTGTGACTATCAGTGAGGATAAATTAATCTTAAATCTGAAAAAGAAAGTTATCTCTGTACCTAGACTCAAGATAGCAGACTCAGAAGCCAAAAGAGAAAATAGCCAGAGAAAAGCATGTGCTAGAAGACTAGAGAATGATTCAAATAACTGGCAAGAAGTCTTACAGAGCTATGAAGAAAAGACAGAGTTAAAGCATAAACAAAAGGCAAATGTGAATCCTAGTTGGACTTCAGACCAAAGTTCAATATTTGAAAAATTGCTAAAAAGTTGTTCAGATAAACCTCAACAATTTTGGGAAGTTGAAAGTCCAAAGCAAGAAATTGTGACTCTGTATGATAATAGAGTTAAAGGTAAGTTAATTCCTTGCACTCCAAATGGTGAACAAGAAATCATAAAACAAATAGATGAATTGCTAAGTTTGCAATTAATTTAACCTAGCATATCTCACTATTCTTGTTCTGCATTTTTGGTAAGAAATAATTCTGAGATTGTAAGAGGAAAAGAAAGGATGGTTATTAACTATAAGCCATTGAATGTTATAATTCAAAGCTTCAGTTATCCTCTGCCTCACCAAGAGACAATAATGCAGAATATTTAGAACAGCAAAATTCTCAGCACATTTGACATGAAGTCAAGATATTATCAGATTCAGATTGAAGAAAGAGACAGACACAAGAATACCTTTACATGTCCAGCAGGATTTTTTCAATGGAAAGTAGTTCCTTTCGTCCTAAAGAATGCCCCAGCCTTCTTTCAGAAGAGAATGGACTATATTTTTGGCAGGTATGAATTCATTATTACATATATTGATGATATTCTGATACATAGTCCACACTTGGCATCTCATATGAATCATTTAGAAATTTTCTTGAAAGATGTCCAAAATCATGGTATTGTTCTTTCTGGAAAAAAGATGGTACTATTTCAAGAAAGTATTGATTTTTTGGGGATACATATCTTGAATGGTCAAATTCAGATCCAACCTCATCTTTTAACAAAATTATTTGAATTTCTTATCAACTACAAGATACAAAAACTATTCAGAGATTTTTAGGTGTTCTCAATTATGTTCATAAATACATCCCTAGACTGTCTGCAAAAACAACACCAATCAGAAGACATCTTCATTCAGGTCGGTCAATGGAAGTTACAAAATAAATTCAACAATTGAAGGCTGAATGTCAACAGCTTCCAAAATTGAAACCCCCTAGAGATGGTTTATTGATTCTACAAATTGATGCATCTAATGAGTTTTGGGCAACAGTTTTATTTGAAAAGGGGGAAGAAGTAGAAGAATTGTATGCCTATGCATCTGGTGAGTTTCTACCTCATCAAAAAAATTATTTTACAACTGAAAAGGAAACACTTGTCATATTTAATGGAATTTTTGAAATATATTTGGCACCAACAAATTTTTTTATCAGAATAGATTCCATGAATTTTAAATATTTCTTGTCTGCAAAAGTTTCAAGACAATTAGCAAGAGGAAGATTATTGTCATGCCAGATCTGGTTTCAGCAATATGACTTTGAAGTGGAATGGGTGCCCAGTAATTCTAATTATTTGGCAGATGCTCTTGCCAGAGATATGAACAAGGCATATATTCAAAATGAAAAATTTGAGTTGTTTACAATCCAAGGTGAGAATCCAGAAGATGATGATTTTGATACATTTGTACATAGATTTCATATTCTTGAAAATCATCTTGGTCACATCACTGGAGAAATAAAAAAGACGGTTGGTTTGAGATTGAGAAGAAATCAGTGGATTCAAAAGTTCCAAGCATGGCAATAAAGGAATGTGGGGATCATCTTAGGTTTAAATGAAAATTTGGTTAAGGTTTATCCTTTACCAAATATGAAAGTAAAACTTTATTTTAAAAGATTAGATGATCGTTGGTCACTATAGTACACTGAACCTATGATATGGGTACTCAAGGTCTTGAATTATTATCAGTTAATAGGTGGTGTAGATTTCTCTTTGGAAATATTCACAGAAGCTGAAATGCTAGATTTAGAAATGATCAATATCAAGACTGAGATTGAAAAATATCTATGGACATTAAGAATTCCTAATATTATTGATGAACTTGAAGCAACTTTTCTACAAATAAATGATGAACATTTTGCAGGAACTGATACTTTCCCCAATATGAAATATTTGAATAATTTGTAGATTGGGAAATCAAAGGTCGATTTTGCAAGAAACAAAGAATAATAAGAACTTCTCAATGCACTGAAAGATCTTTGTAATACTTGACGACATTCTCATCCCCCTAGGATTATCAGAATCCTAAATTAAGAAAAAGCATTTCTCCAAATCCTTTTTCTCAAGTATTCAATTTTGGTAAAGCTGAGGTTTCAATGTTGGCAAATAATGGCAATGGAACACAAAAGGTAACTCAATGGTGTAAAGAGTTTAGCAAGGCTAAACTATCAGAAAATCATCAGATCTTGCAAAAGATTGATGAGTTGCAAGGTGAACAGAAGATTTTAAAATTCATAATCAATCAAAAGGCCTTAATCACCATCAGCATTACTTCAGGAAATTGGACTAATGATGTTTTATGCATAGTCAATTTGATGTTATCAACCAGAGTTTGTACAACTATAAGTTTTGAGTTTGGATGGCAAAAGAAGGATCTCATAAATTAGAATTGCAAGTTTTGGGTTCAACATGCTATTGAAACTTCTACCAACATGTTTCAAATCTTCAAATGGGAACTTCTAGATGGTATCAAATTAGCAGTATAGCCAGCTCCATCTTTTTCAACAGCATAAAAAGCTTCCTTCCTTGATATTGAAATCAACACACTATCTTTTTTCAAAAAGTGGAACACGAATGACGATTTCTTTACACCTCAAAAAAAGAATCTTCATTTATTAAAAGGCAAGGTCAGGATGGAAACCAGACAAACATCTATAGCACCAACACCTCAAAAAGGTGAAATATCTACAACATCGACATCACGGAAAGGAAAAGAAAAGATAGATACCGAAGAAATATCCAAAATCTTTTTGCACACGTATCAAGATGCCCAAGATCCGGAAGACATTGATTGGGAAACAAAATATATAAAAGCAATGGATGAAGCTACTTTAGCTAAGATGCTCTCTTTGGACAAAGACTATGATAGTGACCGTAGTCCGAAAGGACCATGGTGATAAGACTTATTTTACATTATTGTACTATGGAATATTATCTTGATGCCAAAACCATCTGGAACTGCCTACCTCCGGTCCATCCAAAGAAAGTTGTCAGGATTAAGGCTGAAGTTGGAAAGCTTTTATGGGTTGGTTTCATATACCTCACTCCTTTAACTAATTGGGTATCAAATGTTGTCCCTGTCATGAAGAAACATGGAACAATCCAAGTATGTGTTTATTACCACGACGTGAATCACACTTGTCCTAAGGACAACTATCTGACCCTATTTTTTACTAGATTGTTGATGATTATGCTAGCTACATGATCTATTCACTCATGGATGGATTCTTGAGTTATAATGAAATCAACATGCTCCCAATGAACCAAAATAAGGTTGCATTTATTTGTCCTTGGGGTAACTTTTCTTATCGAAAGCTACCATTCGGCATGAAGAACATTGGGTCTTCATTTCAACGTGTTATGGATTACGCTTTTAATCATATTAAACATATCATGCAACCCTATTTAGATGATCTCCCTGCTCATTCCAAACATCGGGTTGAAAACCTAACGCATTTAAGGGCTATTTTTCTCTGTTGTAGACATTATAACATTCGACTTAACCCACACAAATATGTGTTTAGTGTTGGTTCCAGTTGACTCCTCAGTTTTGTCATTTCAAAACAAGGAATTTGTATTGATCCACTGAAAGTGCAAGAAGCTGGTGAGTTGCCCAAACCTTCTTCTCTTGTTTAGTTTTAAAGACTCTAAGGGAAAGCTAAATTCCTAGGGAGGTTCATCCGTAATTACACTAAGGTAACCAAAAGACTCACTCGCTTAATGAAAAAAGGCACTTCCTTCCATTTGGAAGATGTTTCTCATAAAGTGTTTGATGCCCTAAAATATGTATTGGTTTGGGCATCTCTTCTATACCCTGCTCATTATCAGCGCAACTATTTACCGTATCTTGCTACTACCATTTCTACTATAGCAATTGTATGTGTCCAAGAAGAAGATATAGGGACTGAACATCCTATTTATTATATGAGTCGAAACCTGAAGGATATTGAAATCAATATACTCACGTAAAAAAGTTGGTTTTGGCAGCCATTGAAGGCATCCAAAGGTTTCACCATTACATCTCACTTGGGAAAACTATGGTCGTTTGAGATTACAACCCTATGACATATATATTGTCACACAAATTGCTGGGGGTCAAGTAATCTAAGTGGATCTTTATTATACAACATTTTGAGCTAGAATTCATCAAATCCAAGTCAAAGAAATCCTTAGTTTTTGTCAAGCTAATGTGCGATCTTCCTTCCCTTTTTTCTGAATCTACATCTAAATATTCTATCCCTGATGAGTCATTATTTATGATATCATCATTTAACCCATACTATCGAGACTTTTTTATGTATCACCAGACCCAGTCTTTCTGACATAATACCTCTCACTCTGAGTGGCGATGTATTCGATACCAATCCAAAAATTATGTTATTGTCAGTGACACCCTTTATTTTCATGGTATTGGTATGATCTTATGGAGGTGCCTCACCCTTGAGGAGGGAGCAAAAGTCCTTAATGAATGACACTCTGGGGCATGTGGTGGATATCAGTCTGGTTACGCTACCACATAAAAGATCATACACGTTGGTTATTTTTGGCCTATTATTTTTTGCAACTACATCCTTTTTATCTAGAAGTGTCATGCATGCTAGATCTAAGATCATAAATTCCATGCTCCACCTACTCTGTTACATCTCATTATAGTTGTTGGTCCCTTTGTGAAATGGGGTATTTACTTTATGACATGTAACCCTCACTCGAATAGGGGAATGGTTATATCATTTTCGTTTTTGACTAATTCCTTAATCACATTATTGCAAGGTTTGGTGTTCCGCAAGCAATAGTTATGGATCACGGGAAGCATTCGTGGAATCATGTAATGATCAAACTAACTAATAAGTTGGGACTTTCACATGACAGCTCCACTCCCTACTATCCTTAGGCTAATGGATAGGTTGAGGCTATTAAAAAAGTTCTTAATATTATACTTCAACGTATGGTAGAGGTCCACAAATCAGACTGGAACTCACTTCTTTACACTACCTTGTGGGCATACCAAACCTTAGTTAGGACTGTTATTAGATTCACACCCTTTCATTTGGTCTATGGTGTAGAAGCTATCCCCCCATCGAATGTGAAATTCCATCATTAAAACTAGCTTTTTAATTCCTTCATGCCACTTCCATGGAGGAGCGCCATTTTCATTTGACTCATTTGGATGAAAATCAATGCAGTTTCAATTTAGCCAACGAAGCTCATAAAAGATGCATCATGGTGAAATATGATAAAATTTTCAAGCCTTGTGTCTTCTAGGAAGGAGATGTGGTTTTCTTATATGACACGGAGACCAATAAGTTAGGTCTAGGAATGTTCCAAACCATGTGGTTGGGTCCATACTTTGCTAGAAAGTCCTTGTAAAAGGGGCCTAGGAGTTTGTAGACTTTGATGGAGTTCCATTAGTAGAAATTTGAATGGGTTTTACCTCAAAAACCACTATTCTTCATCCCATGTGTAGTACATTATGTACATACTATCTATAGGTGTGTTGAGTGTGTTTGCAGTGTGTGTTTTCAGAGTTTCCTTCGATTACTATTGATCCCTTGTAGATTTTGTTTGCAAATGTTGACTTCTTTCAAACTGTATATTGGTTATGCCAATGGTGCTAGTCATAGTACACAAAACCTATCCTCCACAACATGGGCTATCTTTTCTCCCAATGGTGAGCTTGTGATTATGAAAGGGATTTGCATTGTTCGCTCTACTAGAGTATAGCACAGTGGTTGAGCTACTATCTAGTGCTATTTTACATGGTATCCATTGTTTAGTCATTAGTCTTGACCCACAACTCGTAGTGATAAAACTTGCTAATGTTTATTTAGTGATATATCTTGCCATCCTTCACATGGTTTTGACAGTACGTCTTCTGGAAAAATATTTTAATTCCATACCATATGAACAAATTTCTAAAAGCTAAATACATTAGAAAATGCCCTAAATAATTAAGTTTTAGATAGAGATTTGTAATCACATCACATCATATTGAAAATGCGATAGGAAATATGAAACACTAAAAATATGTATATATATATATATATATAGAGAGAGAGAGAGAGAGAGACAGAGAGAGACAGAGAGAGAGAGAGAGAGAGAGAGAGAGAGAGAGAGAGAGAGAGAGAGAGAGAGAGAGAGAGAGAGGTTTGGTTTATATATATATATATAGAGTTTGGTTTTACAAAAAATTGTGCCTCAAGACACATATTGCTACATCGTCCATATAAGAAGCTACATGTAGATATCTATGTAGACAAATCAATGTTTCTCATGATAAAATGGCGCTGCACAAGCTATCTTGCGTAGTAATCGACCAATATTGCTAGGCACTCAGATATTGTGTTGCTTAAGTCGCATTAGAATATGGTCAACCTCGATCTCATCAATTTTGTGTGTCAATACCTTGATGTGGTGCCTCACCTCCGATAGGATCTCAACTACCTCAAGATCCCGTAGTGCATCCCTTCGTAGGGAACAAACCTGTATCGGTTCCACTGCTTCCTTATATGGTTATCCCTATACACAATAGACATATTAGTTACGTAATGGTCAAATTAATCCCACATCTACATGAAAACATCAATAGTTTAGTCTCGGGAAAGATGAAAAAAAAAAAAAATTCTAAAACATCTAAAAAATTAAATGGTTGAAATATTTGACATTTAGCATCCAATTGCTCACCCTTAGGTAGCACGAGCTCGATATCATCACATAAATCCATCCCTGCATAAGGATAGTCAATAATCAAGATGAATTGTCTATGCAGCCACTCAAAGAAGGCTCGTGAGAGGTTGATCACCGAGGAAACTACATGTGAGGTCACATGTTCTATCCATGTCCTCATCTAGGGTACCCTAGGATAGATAGGCTCAAGTATAATCTGCTGAGGCTGAAGTAATGACACCTGTTGTAGAGAAAAAGAGGCTAATATTAAACCATAGCTAAAGTTCTTTAACTTCCCCTATCTTTCTTTGGTCAATTCTTCTTTCATATTTACTAGAACTCCCTCACTCTAGTTGAAGAATGTTGGTTCTAGGCACTACACCCTGTACTGCATGTATGATCTACTAGCCACATGTAGTGTTGAGCTACCTACTAATCTCGTGATAATGTATAGTATCATTCTCGAAGGTAACTAGGTTACATGTTTTATGCTGATCCTTCCATCCTTGGTTGGATGGGCACGAGGTCTATAATACGTGGTGATATAATCTTTTAGTGTATCCCCACATTTTCTCCTACTTACGAGAGAGATGGGGGCACCGATTTTAGATAAACTTATCACAAAGTATATGTCTTCTACCTTTATCTCAAGAGGATGTTCCCCGAACCTGAATGCTTGTGCCTTAAAATCCCATTAAGGAACAAGGTATTTCAACAATTTCATATGTTGTCTCATACCAAAAAGCCAAAAGAATTTTAGCAGTCCATAGTTTCTTAGCGCCTAGATGGTAGCAGGATCATTTTTTACATTTAAATCATGTTCCTTAAGTTCCGTTTCTCTCCAAATGAATGTCGTTTTATGCTAATGAACACCTAAAACATCAAAAATAGATTCATTAGGATCCTTCTCATGTGAAAAACTTGACAAAAATTGAGCGAAAATTGATAAACAAGTTAGAATTTTGCACCCAGCGCACCCTAGTAGTGAATGGTAGAGAATTTCACCTCACCCAAGAATGTTAATCTACCTAGGTGCAAAACATAGTTCAATACTGGGGAGTGCACTGGTCCTAGCGAATGTTCTTAGGACCCAAGGCCCTCAAAGCCTCAAAAAAGTTGCACAAAATCACAAAATTGGACATGAAAAGAAAGAGAAGGGTTTTAGCTCCTACCTAGAGGCGATGGTACTCAAAGTGGTCCATCAGATTAGCCACAATCAATTGCAGATGATTGAGGGGAAAAAGGGATCCGAACTCTCACTTGTGAAGGTAAATGTGAAATGGTTAAAATGAATAGTCATTTTGAGTATTTATGGTCATTTATCGCATTATTTTATTCATATTAAGTGTTTTGACATAGATATGCTTCATTTTTACTATGAAACATGTATGTTTAATCCTTTCTGTGATGTTTCGAGTAGGTCGATAGTTGTTAACCTATTTTTTATCATGCTTCAGACAGGTTATTTTAACCAAGGACTATAATTTTATCTCTTTTTTCGGCTCTATAAACCTATGGAAAATGAACGCCTTGGTGTCCTCTTTCAGCTCTTTTAAGATTCCCAAAATATCACAATATTATTGAGCACTTGTATTTTTTAACTCATACAAGTAAATGAAAATACATCTACTCAGTATAGGTTTAACCCTTTTCTGGACTAAGATAGACTATTTACGAAAAAGGAATATATTAGTCGAACATGGCTAAGAGGTTCGCTTGAGTATAGTTTTCTACCTTTTTGGTCTTGAGAGACTATCTATGAAAAGGAACACCTAGAGTTTTCTTTTTCACTTCTTTTTCAAACTCTCTAAATATGAAAAATATGTCGAGTTTTACCTTCCCTAGACTCATTAAAACATTAAACAACGATGGAATTGTCGAACATGACAAGCTTGAACCTCTCCTTATCAAGCTCCATTAAATATACTCTAAGGGATTCATATGAAGGGTGAACTTATAGATCAAGTGTATGTTATCCTCCTCAATCTTATTAAAAAATAAAGAGGTATTAACCATTATGGTTGGGAAAATTTGGAAAACAGGGTATTCCATTTTTCTCATGGTAATGAGTCACTCTTGAATATGACACTCTTCCACTTCATCTCCATGGATGTTGGGTTGGGTAATTTTCTTTTATTTTGGTTATCATACTGTTTTTTGATCCTCCATTTCAGTTTTTGGTTAATGGTACCAACTCCATTCAGTGTGATTGGTGTGTTCAAGAGAAGTCGTTCAGTAAATATCAGTTACAATAATATTAAGCCTTCATTCCATCTCTACCTTTCCTGATCTAGTTTTATATCAGAATCATTATGTCTCAATCATGATACTTGTTTCATGTCGTTGATGGGTTATACATTAAGGTTGTCCAGCGATGGGTCACTTCATGTCGACATCAACAAATTATAGAAGAAGTTGACATAGAAATATTCCTTGGTACCTAGGTGATTGCATACATCAATAGAAAGTTTCCTCGCTCTCAATAACAACTTTGCATCAATGTACTTTGACCGAAATATTATGTGTGATGTTTGGCATAAACTCATTTATTCACAGCATACAGATTGTACTGTAGTACCTTGAGAGCCATTAACATCATAGGTAGTTTCTCTCAATTTTGTTAATGACTTACATCATCGACTGGTAATGATATGGTGTCTACCATGTTCGACCTCAGCTCATTGATTCACATGGTTAGACCTATACATTGTTTAAGAGAAATGAAGGTGGAAAAATGTGGGAAACATATTTCGAATTCTATAAAATAAAATTAAAATAACATTGTCTAATGATTAGAAGGGATGTAGCAGGTTCAAATCCTGTCATCCCTACCTTTCCCTTCTTTTCTATGGAAAGAAAGGAATGAAAGATCATTTGATATCGATTCGACGGGAACATCAAATAATTGAATCGTATCAGATGCGAAAGTGTTTTGCTCTAAGAGTATCAACAAAAGGTATTTTTCCTTCATATTTGAATATTAAAGAAAGCGCTCTTAGTTCAGTTCGGTAGAACGTAGGTCTCCAAAACCCGATGTCGTAGGTTCAAATCCTACAAAGCATGATTCTGTTCCTAAGCGAACACTTCGTTTCCATCTATCACACCCAAAGCCGATTCATGTCATAATCCGAATGAACCAACTCGATTCAGATACAGAATTTGAGTTAGGACCAGTCTATGTTGCGGTAGTTTTCCAGATGCATGAATCAGACGTGGAATCCAGTCTGAAAGGCAATTTGTGTGCGTTTTACGGCTACTTGAAACACCCAAGCCCTGTCCCCTGAATATAATCCTAAGAATTGTCCTGTGAAGGATATATAACACCCAAAATCTACTTTTAATAATTTGGGCTACGATTTTAGGAGTTATAAAAAGATCACAATGTGTGATGGTCATGATGATACAAACAATCATCCAGTAATGGGTCCATGATTTGTCATTTGTGGATGTGTATTTTGGTCATTTTACATGTTATTATAGGTTATGTGCTAAGTATGGGAATGCCTCGTTTAGCAACAAAGATGTCATGAAGTAAATGTATTGTAAGAGATGAAGCTCATCGGTTTTTCTTGATCTCAACAGTCACAAGGTAGATCACTTCAGTCATTAGTCATTATTTCTAACTTTGCGCTTTAGGGGGGATTATATTATAGGCCATTTTTTCACATCCTATTAATAGGACTCCTAATGGCATCAATCAACATCATAATCCCCCTTGACATCATCATTGCAAAAATCCCTAGGCATGTCTCTTTCATTTCCCAAAGTTTCTACCTAAAACTCCATCATCTGAGCCAGTTTAGGACCAACGCACCCTAGCCTCCTGTTGGAAAATGTTCACCTACAAATTGCCCCATTATGGCCTACATTGATCACCTATAGGTAGGTCCCCTTTGCACTACATTGGTTCTAGAAATTTAGGAAGAAAGGATAAATTATTGAAGCCTCCTCTTCAAGAAGCTTCTAGAATTTGTTACAACCATTTACCTCAGATAAAACATTACGATCCTATCCTACCCTACATTTTAGTTTCCACCCCTTATCCTTTGATCCCATCCTCCCATTTGTAGGTTTTAACCCCGTACAGAAATTACTTGCATACAAATTCTAAAAAAATCAAATAAATAATGGTGAGAGAATAAATCATAAAACAAATATACACAAATATTTTCACCTAAATCGCAAAAATAGGACTACCATATTGATTTTTCATTATATTCCTTTCAATGTTACAATACATATATATACATGTTTAATAATCCATAAACCCCAATCCAGTAACACTGTATTAGAACATAACCGTAGTTCCATTGACCAGATCTACAAAATACCATGGGAATAAAACCATCATGCCCAAAACCATGTGCGAAAACCATGCATAAAACCTTAGCTTTGTCTTCCCACCTAATATAGGGTCCAAAAAACATTTCCCCAGGGTGCTACCCTATATCTCGTATAGTGGGGCTAATACCCTCCTCAAACCCCTTGATAGGTGGGTCTGTCACCACCACTGTGACCCCCCTGCTGCACCCGGCACAACAAATAAGGACTACTCATGGAATGAATATAACACATGCCCAACATTCTCCCACTTGTTTTTTTCTTTCCACATGGGGCCATAAGAGAGCTTAGTCATTGGTCTAGCCTTACAATGCCCATTTCTTCTCTACATGAAGAGAACTTCTTAGTGCTCACAGACTTTGTCAATGCATCCACAGTATTCTTCAAAGTGTCCACCTTTACCAGAAACACCTTTTTGTCCGCAACCACATCCATCACAAAGTGATACCGAACATCAATGTGCTTTGTCTTTGAAGTATAAGTAAGTTTCTTTGCAAAAAAAATTGTGCTTTTCCTATCACAGTATATCCTTATATCTCGTTGTACCAAACCCATACCTAAACACTGTTGGCATTATGGCACAGGTTTGGTGCTATGGCATAGGTGTTGTCCTTGATGGCAACTCTCTCTAGTGACAGATCTCAGTTCAGGCTCTCAGAATGAAGGAAAAATATATATACATAGGTTCACCATGACGAAGACGCGTATACACGTGGGTTAGTTGTTCAAAAGTCGCGTATACGTATACACGCACTTTCATGCAAGGAAAAGCGCGTACATGTGGGAGAACTTATTTTTGGTCCGTGGTATTTAGTCCTTGGTATTTGAACCTATGGTTGTGGGCCATGGTATCTCGTCAGAAGTGTTGATCCCAAGTATTGGGTCCATGGTATTGATTTGTTATGGTTTTGGACCATGGTATTGTGAAAGGGCTAAGACTATAAAAGAGGAAGGAGATCATTTGGCAAAGGATCATCTGAATTATTGAATATCTGATAAAGTGCTAGATCTGGAATACGGGGTTATGGTGTAGATCTAGATCTGAATGAAGGAGGAACCTGAGCGGAAGGAGAAGGATAAGTTCTATTGATGGGTCATAATGTTAAGGCTTGAATAATAATATCTTTGTATGATTTTGATCCGTTATATGTGGCGCATGTTTGATCGATAAATCTGGTAATCTGGGTTAACTAATGTCTAAACATTTGAAAGAGTGAATTATCCTTTATAGATCTGTACACAAGTTCAGAGAATCGAAGGCGCGTATACATGCTGGTTTTGTGAGTAAAAACAATGTATACGCAGGTTGGTCCAAACATAGAAGCGTATGCACGCAAGTTTCTGGTTATTGAAGTAGCGTACGTCTCTTGAATTGTGTTCTAGCTGCTTCTGTTTATTGCTGCAGTGTTCTGGGTTCAGAATTTGGTGTGTGGTTACTGTTACTGTGTTCAGGGTACAGCTGTTAGAGAAGTATCTATTTGATTCAGTGTTAATTAGTGAAAAGGAGATTGATTAATGCAAAAATTCTTGATGTTTGATTGATGTTCATGGATCCAGTCTGAAAATTTATGAAAGGTGGTCCCTGGAAGAAAGAGAAGGTTGTAGCCTTCTGTAGGCTAGCACCTACGTACTAGTATCTTGGCTAGTGCAAGAGCTAAGGGTGTTGTAGCTCCCTTCTAGGAGAAGATGGAGAACGAGAGAGGGTTGTAGCTCTCTGCAGGTTGTAGCCTGCGTACTGGTAAAGGACTACACCAGTACAGAATCATTGTAAAAAGAAGTTTCTAATTGAAAAGATAGAGACATATTGCAAGAGGTGGTTTTCACCCACATTGGGTTTCCACCTTATATCTTGTGTTCTTGTGTGTGACTGTCTGCATTTTTCCTGTTCCTGGTTATTGTTTCTATGGTTCTGACACACAGATTTAAAATCAACATCTGAAGATTAATTAAATTACAAATCTATAAGTTATATGCAGGTTTCCTTTATTGTAGTTGCGTATATACGCGATTTTCTCTAACTGAAGTAGCGTATATGATCTGGGTGTGAAAAAGAAAATAATTGACTTGATAATACTTATTCACCCCCCCTCTCAGTATTATTTACAACAAACACAATCTTTGCAACCAAACTTCTTCCTTACTTGCATGAGTGGCTGCCATGTATTCTACCTATGTAGTTGAAAGTGCCACTATAGATTGTCTCTTTCTCATCCAACTGACTGCACCTCCAAATAGGTCAAATACATACCCACTTGTAGATCTTCTTTGATCGAGATCTATAACCCAGTCTGCATCATCAAATCCATGGATATCCAAAACTCTACCTAATCCTTGTCTTCCTTGGTAGCACATACCATAATCACTAGTGCCATACAAATACCTGAGAACCCGCTTCACTTCTATCGAATGCTCCTTCCCTGGTTTTCACATAAACCTTCTCAATACTCCCACTGCATGTGTAATATATGGTTTAGTATATACCATTGCATACTTCAGGATACAGACTACACTTGCATATGGAAGAAGGGTCATGTCCTCTTCCTCTTCTTGTGTCTTGGGACATTTTTCAATAGATAACTTTACATCGACAAGAATAGGAACCTTCACTGGTTTATTATCCTGCATATTAAACCTGTACAATATTTTATTGACATACTTCCTCTACTTTAACCATAGCTTCCTTTTTGGTTGATCTCATTTAATTTCCATGCCAAAAATATAGTTTGCAACACCAAGATATTTCATGCCGAATTTGGAGGACAATTGGGTTTTAAATTCCTCAATAATTTCTTTTCTTATTTCCAATCAACAACATATCATCCACATATAAGACAAAATAAATAACATGGTCACCAATTAATTTAAAATAGACACAATTATTTTCTTTTCTTCTCGTGAAGCCAAGTCCTCGTATATATGTATCAAATTTATGGTACCACATCCTTAGTGATAGTTTTAACCCATACAGAGACTTTTTTAGCTGGCATACCAGTTCTTTCTTACCCTTCACCACAAAACCTCAAGGTGTTTTCGTGTAGATCTATTCTTCCCGATATAGAGCCTTAAATTCTTTAAAGCAACAGAAAAAAATAAAAGCAATCTAATAGAAGCTACCTTGGCAAATAGAAAAAAATATCCCCAAAATCAATTCCGGACACCTCAGAATAACCTTTTACTACCAACTGAGCTTTTTATTTATCCACCTTTCCTTATGCATTCATCTTCCTCTTAAACACCCATTTTTTTCCAATGCGTTTCCTTCTATCCAGAAACTTCGCTAGATCCCAAGCCTCATTTTTGTGAAAAGACATCATTTCATCAACCGTGGCCTCTTTCCATAGTTTTTCATCCTCTGAATCTACTGCTTCCCTGACATTTTTGGGATCATCATCAGTACTAGATAAAGAAAATTTTAAAAGAGAGTGGTTGGGCCATACCTTTCCTGATTCCTTCTTTCTCGAGCTAATCTTCTCACAACTAGGGTTTTCGACTCTTCGTCTTTTGATTCCTCTTCTATTGTAGAGTTTGATTTCTCCTCGTTTAGATAAAACACTATCTTGCCAAGTTCCTTTGGTAGGACTTCATGTTTAATAACATCTTTCACCTCTCTAAACACCACATCACGGTTGTACACAACCTTACTTGTTTTTGGATTCCAAAGATTATAACATTTTAAACCATCCTTATACCCAATAAAGATGAACCTTTCTAATTTACAATCCAACTTGGTTATTTTCTCCTTTGGAACATGTACATATGCATCACATTGAAATACCCTCATATGTGAAAGAGAGGGTTTCCTACTAGTCCATACCTCTTTTAGAGTCTTATCCTCCAACACTGATGAAGGTGATCTATTGACCAGGTAACATACAGTCTCCACCGCGTCTCCCTAGAATTCTTGTCCTAGCCCAACACCACTGAGCATGCTTATTGCCTTTTCCGTCAACTTGATGTTCATTCTTTCTGCAACTCCATTTTGATGAGGTGTGTATGGAGTAGTATTCTTCCATTCTATACCACACTTCTCACAAAACTCTTCAAATTTTTTCTTGCAAAACTCTCCATCGTTATCTATCCTTAGCACCTTTATCTTCTTCTTTGTCTAGTTTTCCACTAGAGCCTTAAATTATTTAAACCTCTCAAAGACTTCAAATTTCTTCCTAAGGAAATATATCCATGTATTCCTTGAGAAGTCATCTATAAATGATACATAGTACACACACTTACTTAGTGATGGAACCGACACAGATCCAAAAACATCAATGTGCACAACCTCTATATCCATTTCACCCTCTTAGCACCAGAGGGGAAGCTCAACTGATTCTTCTTCCCATATTCACAATTTTCACAGAAATCATAATCTAGAGAGAAATTAGACATAACTTTTAACATACCATTATAATGATGTATTTGAAGGCACTTCTCTCCAATATGTCCAAGCCTTTGATGCCATAGCATGGTCTTTTCTCCAGAGACCACTAGATTTTCTACACCACTTTCAGGAACCACAAAACTATTACACGCATCAATAACAACGCTACCCTAAATCTTGTACAAATTCCCAATCCGAACTCCCCGCATCAATACTAGTGCTCCTCGAACCATATTGCAGGTATCTTTCTTGAGCATTGCTTTTATACCTACATCATCCATCTTATGTACAAAAATCTTATTTCTAGCCAATGCTGGTATATGAAGAAAACCCTGAAGTGTTCTAATCCTTCCACCTTGAATTTTATATGACCAATGATTCAAGCCTTCCTATCATATGCTAAGAAGATGTCACCATAATCATATTTATCAAACTCGTAAACCACTCCTTGTGGGGAGTGACATGAAATGATGCACTTGAGTCAACCAATCGCGCCTCATGATCTACATGTGTACTTGAAGAAGAAGCAAAGTACACATCCCCACCTTTATTTGAGGTGGTTTTTTCCTTTGAAGAAGGAGCCTAATAAGATCCCTTTCCTTTCTCAAGAGATTTAGATCTACAATCATTTTTGAAGTGCCCTTCCTTTCCCCATTTCCAGCACACCTTTACAGGTTTTATTGGAGATTTAGAAATCCCTCTAGATTTAGATCTCCTACTCGAGGATTTATTTTTGTTTCTATTTTGGGACCGTCCTCGCATAGACAAGGCATCACCATTTTGGCCCTCTATATTTTTCCATATCATCTCCTCTGATAGCAAGGATGAGACTGTTTCATCAAACTACAAGGCAAATTGCATTGCTACCTTTTGCAACAACTAGACAATCCCACGAATCTGGTAGAGAACACAACAAACTGATGCAATTATCTTCATATGAAATTTTTATGTCAGCAGATAACAATTGTCTTACCATAGTCTTAAACGTGTTTAGATGCTCTATCAACGAATATCCATCCTTCATCCTCAAGTTATACATTTTTTTTCATAGCAACATTTTATTCACCAAAGACTTAGATTGGCACAAAGTCCCTAACTTGTCCCACAAAGCCTTCACTGAAGCTTCCCCTGATACATTCAACAATACTAAATCGAAGATACAGAACCATATTGTGCCCTTTACCTTCGAATGCAACTTTTCCTAGTATTCAGCTGACATTGTCGTTGGTTTAGTACTTTGATCTACCACGATCCAATGATCTTTATCCACTAGTAAATCCTCCATCTTGAGTTTCCACAACTCAAAAATCTAACCATTAAATTTCTCAATCTCTATCTTTCCACTGCTCACCACCTTCTTTCACCCCAAGAATTGATCCTGTAGATATCCCACTGAACAGGGTCTACCATAGGCCTGAACAAAGCCCGTTAGTAGAAAAGGCATTTCGTTGAATCCAAAACAACTTTGATACCAAATGTAGGTTTTAACCTCGTACCGAAATTAATTGCATACAAATTCTAAGAACAGAAAATAAACAATGGTGAGAGCATAAAACATAAAAAAAATATACATAGAGATTTTCCGCTCAATCCCAAAATCGGGACTACCAAATTGATTTTTCCTTATATTCCTTTCAATATTACAATACATATATATACATGTGGAATCATCGATAAACCCTAATCCATTAACCCTATATTAGAATATAACCATAGTTCCCTTGACCGAATCTACAAAATACCATGGGCACAAAACCATCATGCCAAAAACCATGCGCGAAAACCACACACAAAACCATAGGGATGTCCACCCACCTAATATAGGGTCCAAAAACATTTTCCTAGGGCGTTGTCCTAGACCCCGTAGTGGGGGGATTCCAACCCCCTCAAATCCCTGATAGGGGCAGTTTTTGCCCCCCCTGCTGCGAACGTCGCAATGAATATGGGGGGCTATCACCCCCCATGCCCCCCCCCCCCACATGGGGCTAGTCATGGAAATAATATAACACACACCCAACATCAAAGGTGGATATAAAACCTTATATATGTAATTGGATAAGAACTCCCAACTTACCCCACTCCTCTATATATTTATAGCCTTCATATGCAAGTGGTTGGCTTTTGGAGAGTGATTTTAACCTTATGTTATTGCAGTGAGAGGTTTCATTTCATGCATTTAGGGTAATTGGAGGTGCACACTGTGACAAGGAAATGACAAGTCAGCCTAGAGGATCTCTTCTACGAGATCAACACCTATTTATGCTTGTAAAATACTTCCATTTATATTAATTCAAATAATTCTATGTTTTCCTATATGTGATGTTGTTATTTCATATATTTCAATACCATGTTGATCTATTGAATAGAGTATATAGATTATACTACATAGATCTCATAGTTTCTTAGCTTTTGTTATCTGACTATGCAGGTTCTAATTTTGGAAATCAAAGCTTCAATTGGAGCATTCAAGATAAACAAGGAGTGAAGCGCGCGATGGATTCCAGGTCGGCTTCATATTGTCATCTATTTACATTAAGGAAATAATTGGGTTCCTTGTCTCTTTGTCATTCCAGGTAAGCCACCAAACCTAGACGAGATACTTTTGTCTGCAATCTTAAGTCCTGTATCACAATCTCCTTTATTTTTGATTACATATATTTACAGGCACCAACATGATGGAGTTACTAACCCCCAAAAAACAAGTTTGCAGCAACCAACTTGCTCGAGACAACAATCTCCAAAAACTTACAAACATCGACTTGCTATAGGCTGTAACCTAATTGAGGAGCCAACCTAGAAAATATGCAAGCACCAACTTGCAATAGGATTCATCTTCAATGATTCACCAACCTCGATGGAGGAACTCACCTCCATATTTATACAACAATTGATTACTTTTCAAAATATTTCTAATTTGATCATCAAGTTCAAACAAGATCAACCTATAGTTCTTAATCATCAATCTTCAATGACTTATTCATTTAAAAAACCAATTTATGATATTATTTAGAATATAACCATGACCACTTGTTCTCAAAATCTCTTTGCAACTTCTCTTTTTAAACGTAAAAATGAATTCCAACATAAATCATTTTTCCAAAACTCAATTTTGCCTCTAATTAACCCACATTAACATTATTAGAATTAAATTTTCTACAAACTACACCTTTTTGCACCACTACATACGAATTGCACTTTTTCGGTGACAATGTTACAAAATGCACTTTGTCATTCTATTATCGATTTGACAAAATACAATTTTGTGGGAAAAAATAAAATCTAGCCTACTTGATCAAACTCAAACGATTGACCTCTTAGGGTGTCACAAGATGGTTTACCTACCATGATATTGTAATTCTCATTTGAACTATTCAATATAAACTTACGACACTATATACCTAGAGAGAAAATTCATGCTAATAAAGACAGTCGACGAAGAACCACGTCATACCTATGCGGCCAGTGAAATATGGATATAATGAGCCACGTCATGTGCTAGTTTGGTACATGGTACTGAGACCTACATCAAACTAACATGGGTTTTATACTAGACTTTTTCCACTAATCATATAAATACAACTCAAACTACCATGAAGTCCATACCAAACATGTGTACCAATTAGTGAAAACTAATTCAAACTAATATGGGGTTGAACCAGACAGGTGTTCCAATCATCGAGAGCCAATTGGAACTTCCATGGGGTGTAATACGCCTGGGAAAATTTCTATATCAATTTTTTTATTTAATTATTAGTTGAATAAATTAAATGATGTGTGATAGATATCCTAATGTAAATATTATTTTGCAATAATTAAATTATGAATTTATTTTAATGTGTAAATCGTGTAATAAAAAAATTAAAGGCCAACATGAGATATTAATCCCTAATTGTTAGGAAAAAATAGTTGGAGTTAGTTGTTCTTGGAAAGGCATACAAAAATTTAAGAAATACACCTTATGTCATCTTCTTTTCAGAGGATAAAAAATATAGTTTTACAAACCACAACATTTTCTTTTATGGCTGGATATAAATTGCATAGTGTGGATTCTATGAGGAAGGATTGTGGGAGATAAATACACTTCTTGAAAAATAAAATACCAATGGGAGGGAAAGGCTGGTAGAAACCAAAGAATTTATCAAGACACTGCTAAGGGTTAAAGGGGTGAAAAGCCAGAAAAACAAGTCATAATTTTTTTTTTTTTTTGCCTAACAGTTAGAGGATAGCATGGGAGGAACCAACGAATAATTGGTTGAAGGTTGGGGGGAATGTGGAGGCCTTTATTTTTTTGTTGAAAGGACTCTTTTAAGTGTTGGTTAGTTTTCAAAATGTAAGATTAACTGAGAATATATGGATTTATATATAACGGTTATTATGTGGGCCAACTGTGTATTTTGTAGAAATTATATATATATATATATATGTATGTATGTATGTATGTATGTATGTATGTATGTATGTATGTTTGTGTATGTGTGTGTTTGTGTATTTATCTATGTATTTATGTGTATGCGTATGTATGTATGTACGTATGTATGTATGTATGTGGTGCATAGGCTCTATGCAAGGAAAGGAAAATATTTATGAAAGATTTTATGGACACTAACTGTGTGATATGTAGGAAATGAAAGGTTTACGAATTGTGAAAAAGAAATAAATAGTAGTACTCATAGGAGATTAAAGTGATTATATAGATTATCTGTAAATGTTGCAAGATATGAATGGTGTACATATTTAAATGTGAATATTTTACTAGTCCAAGTAGGAAATCGTAGTATTTTGAGGTTAATTTAGTATGGTCTGGTAAGAATAATATAATATCTTAATAGAGAACCAGAAAACAATTAGCATAAGATATTATGGGTGTGTGTGTATAAAAGTTATGGTAGGAATGACTCCTTAAAAAAGAAAAATTTTGTTGTGCAGGTTAGAAGTTAGGTTGTAGAGAAAAATTACTACAGTGAAAACTCCTTCAACGAGAATTTTAGGACTCAAAGAAGTAAAAAGGTTTCCACATTATAGGGATCGATTGAGCCTCTCGTCTAGTATATATCTCTAAATACATATATAAATGAAGTAATCCCAAATGTGTGTATTCAAACATAAGCATAACATACAAAAACATTCGTACAAAGAACCAATAGTGTTTCAATTAGTAATTCAAAACCTATGACAATGTAATTGATGAATAAAAAACTCATATTATAAGAGTAAAGCAAAGAAGTGAAAATTTTGCTATCTAAAGGAAACATGTGGGCATGTTCTAGACAAGGAATCTCTTAAACATTATTTTTATGCACATATATACATATATTCAAAAAAAAAAAAAGGAAGAAACATTTAAAATATTTCATGCCTAAAGATGCAGGTTCTAATGTATCACTTCATTAATATAAGGGAAGTTTTGCCATGAGACCATATCATACTAAACTGTAGAACTTAGAGAGGCTTAAAATAACCACAACTACTATAGATTACAATATGGAATAAATCGTTTTCTTTAACTAACTAGAAAAAAATCATACATTAAACCCTTGATTCTCATGGTTCATAAAGAATAGGAAAATTATCATAACTAAACTACCATATGAAATTAATAGTCTCATGTACATAAATTAAAAAAATAGAGTCCTAGAAGCTATTGCTCAAGGGAACAACCCATTCATATCTTAACAATATAATGTAAAAATGAGATGCAACTATGATAAGGCTTAATCCTAACCAATTTAGGGTTTAAGAACTAATTTAACAGTTTGCACAATTTCACGAGGTTGTAAAGCTACAACCTGTATCAAATACAAATAAATATTGTATAAGGAATTGTTTCATAGTTGAAACCTTCTAATAAAGAAATTATGAAATGATTTGAACCTTTCCTTCTATGTAACTTGACTCTATATGAACCATCGTACCTACACCAAGACAAGAATAACATGATTAGCAGAGATTCGGTACAAATTTTGCTTTCTTTGAGTGGATATGTGTATAAGATAATGAACCTATGGAATACAGGTTCCTTTCTATACCTATGAGGAACAAAAAATAGTGGTATCCATCCATACCTATGTTCCAAGAACATAAGTCGAAACCCTAGTGAGATAGACCTTCAATTGAAAAATATAAGGAAGATTCGTTATTGGAGAAGCTATTTTATTTAAAAAAACTTATGCGTATGGATATCTTACCACACTAATTACATAAACAAATCTAGAAGGAATCGGATTGAACCCTAAAACTATAAAAAAAAATTGCAGTGTTGAATGTGAAACCCTTATGTGAATGCAGTTTCTATGATGCTATCCCAACATTATCACAATATCTAGAAATTCCCTTCACATTGAACAAATGAATGACGAAAGGACATATTGTTATTTCATAGACAAATTATAGAGGGATACTAGAGAATTCATGAGAGAAAATTTATATTGAGGATACTACTAATGTTGCAGAACCATAGTAATGAATTTAGCCTCTCACCATTTAGAAAGCAAAAAAATTGATCGAATTCCAAGTGAATAACCCTTAGGGTTTACAGGAGAATGAGAGCACTTGTAGAGCGATTTCTCCAAGAAGTTTAAGGAATAATGAGAGCCATCAACATGACTAGAGTAATTTAATTACCCAAACCTATTCCCAGTTGAACCCCATCGTTCGAGGGTACGACGATAGTTAAAGGTGATATCTAACACAAATTCCATGAAGGAACTACTACATATCCCACATCTCATACTTACATGTTTTCGTAATGACATGACAATGTGTGCAGTGGCTAGTATAACCCAAATTATACAAAAACACATAACATGAAAAATTGAAGTGACATGATCAAACATATAACTCTATAGTAAGAGAATTCACTTTATAAACCCCAAGTCAAGTACAATTAACACTATCAATTTGCTACATTTATATATGATATATATATATATATATATATATATATATATATATATATATATATATATATATATATATATATATACCAAGGATGAATGAGGCCATAACGTCTATAGTTGTCCTATACTAAAATAAATATTTTCATCCATAGAATGCATGATTAAAATTGTGGGCCAAGTAGGTAGGTCTAGGGATATGTGAAAGGATCCTTGTTGTGGAGAGCATAAGAGTGGTTTGAGTCATTACTCATGAATTTGTCCCATTAACAAGTTTTAATATGTCATGAATTTAAAAATTGTTATAACATTGGTGTACCAACCATCAAAAAAGACAATTGAAAAATATTAAGAGAGAAAGTGATAATGGAGTACATAGTTAAAAAACAATGTATTATGTTTATTATAAAAAATTCACTGTAGTAATTTATCAATTGAAGGGGATGATGTTACAAGTGGTATTAGGGCTAGGTTATAATAATGTGCCCTTTGATTTGACTACATTTTCACTTATCAATGAATGACTATGTATACACAAACAAGAGATAGAGTGAGCAGTAGAGGAACTGTATAGAACCAACCTAGATCCATCTTAAATCTGGATCTATCAAGCGCCAAGAGGGATCAAATCTCTTGAGGTGCAAACCTCTTTTTCGAGTGCAAAACTTTAGGAAATATTTGTACCTCAAGAGATTTGATCCCTCTCAGTGCTTGATAGATTCAGAGTTAAGATGGATCTAGGTTTCTTTTTGTCCTATGCAGCCAAAGAAAATATAAGGAACAGATGATTGATTTTATCAATAATATTTAAAATCATCTAATATTAAATATAATCATTTTGAATATGCTAAATATGTCTCACAATAATTTTTAAATTTTAATTTTAAATTTTCTTAGTTATCTCAATTTTTTGAGATGATAAATATTGTGAATAACTTTAATTATGAAAAATGATGAAATAAAAATTTTGAATGTAAAGTGACAATGTAATAGTGTTCAATGATATAAAATGTGAATAATAATAATATATTAAATTACAAATAGCCTTTCATTGTGATTAATCTCAAACTATTATCTTCTACTATTCTTATTGTTGCCCTTGTTACTTTTTTTGTCTATTCAAATCGATTATATGAAAATGTCATGTTAAATCGTAAACTGTTTAAATCTTTAGCTTGAGATACTGTAGTAAACATCATACCTTGTTTCTTTTTCTCTCCAATATTAATAGGTTGAGTTACTATAACACAAAAATCAATGTACATTGTCAATAATTTTGTATGCTTACAGTGAAATCAACACACAATATTTATCCAATCACTTTAAAATTAATGTACCATCATACATCCAATTACATCAAATCAGAAATCAATATCTACACTAAAATCAATGCATCTAATTCTAGAAATCAAATACGATTATAAATCAACATTTACACTTAAATCAATGCATCTAGTGCAAGTAAGTAGGTAGGTTTATAAACCAACATATACATCAAAATCAATGCATCTAGTGCAAGCAATCAAATATGATTAAAAATCACCATATACACTGAAATCAATGCATTTAGTGCAAGAAATAAAATAGGATTAGAAATAATATACATTGAAATCAATGCATCTAATGCAAGAAACCAAATATTATTAGAAATCAAGATCTACATTAAAATCAATGCATCTACTGTAAGAAATCAAATAGGATTAGAAATCACCATCTACACTGAAATCAATGCATTTAGTGAAATCAATCAAATAGGATTAGAGATCATCTACATTGAAATCAATGCATCTAGTGTGAAAAATCAAATATCATTAGAAATCAAGATGTACACTAAAATCAATGCATCTATATATATAAATATATATATATATATATTCTTATATATATATATAATATATATATATATATATATATATATATATATATATATATATATATATATATATATATATCCCTCAATCTCTCCATATTTGTCTCTATATCTCAACCCCGCAAACATACATGCTCTCTCACTTTATATCTATCAATATCTTTGTCCCTCCCTCTCTCTCCATCTCTCTTCTTCCCTCTCTTCACTTTCCATCTATATATATATCTCCCTCTATCTCTATATATCACCCCCAAAACATAAACCGTCCTTCTCCAATATATCTATATATCTCTCCCTCCTCCTCTCCCTCCCTCTCTCTCTCCTTCCCTTCTCTCCCTCTCCCCCACTTCTATCTCTCTTCCCTCTTGTTATCCTCTCTCCCTCTCTCCATATGTCTTATCACTCTCTCTCTCTCTCTCCACCTTTATCTCTCTATTTATTTATTCTTACCTCCCTCTCTCCCCTTCCAACTACATATCTCTTTCCCTGCCTCTCTCCACTCTCTCACATCCTCTCTCTCTCTTCACCCTCTAACTTTGTTACTATATCCTTCGCTCTCTCCTCTCTCCCTCTCTCCCCCATTCTCTCCATCTCTCCTTATTTGTCTCTTTATATCACCCCCAAACATAGATTCTCTCTCTCCATATCACCATTGTCACTCCCTATCTCTCTCTCCAATTCTCATTCTCTATGTATTTCTTCTTCCCTCCCTCTCTCCTCCTCTCTCTAAAGTCTGCTCTCTCATACTTTATTTCTCTCCCTTTTTGCCCTACATCCCTCTCTCTTCCCCAATCACTCTCCCTCTTTTCCCTCTAATCCTCTCTCTTCCACCATCACTCTCCTCTTATCTCTCAAGTCTTGTCTCTCATCTTCTCTCTCATCTCTCTCTCCTCTCTCTCTCCCCCAACTATGTTACTATATCGATAACTCTCTCCTTATCTCCCCCACATCCCTCGATCTCTCTTTCTTTGTCTCTTTATCTCACCCTTAAACATACTCTCCCTCCCTCCATCTCTTCCTTGTCACTCCCTCTCTCTCCAGTTCTTACTCCCTATGTCTTTCTTATTCCCTCCCTCTCTCCTCCTCTCTTGCATTTCCTTTCTCTCGTCCTTCCTCTCCTACCTTCTTCTCTCTTCCCCCATCTCTCTCTCTCTCTCTGCCTTTGAATCCTCTCACTATATCCCTCCTCTCTCCTTCTATCTCCCTCTCTCTCTCCACCTTCTTCTCTCTACTTCTTTATTCTTGCCTCCCTCTCATCCCTTCCAACTCCATCTCTCTTTCCCTCCCTCTCTCCATTCTCTCACATCTTCTCTCTCTCTCTCTTCACCCTCAAACACTATTACTATATCCTTCCCTCTCTCCTCTCTTCTCTCTCCCCCATTCTCTCCATCTCTCCTTCTTTGTCTCTTTATGTCACCCCCATATATACACACTCTCTCTCCATCTCTCCCTTCTCACTCCCTGTCTCTCTCCAATTCTCACTCTCTATGTATTTCTTCTTCCCTCCCTCTCTCCTATCTTGTAAGTCCTCTCCCTCATACTTCCTCTCTCTCCCTTTCTCTCCTACCCCCCTCTCCCTTCCCCCACCACTCTCCCTCCTTTCCCTCTAATCCTCTCTCTTCCCCCATTACTCTCCTCCTCTCTCCCAAGTCTTCTCTCTCATTCTCCCCCCCTCTCCCCCGCCCCCACACTCTCTCTCTCCCCCCCCCCCAACTATGTTACTATATCCATCATTGTCTCCTTATCTCCCCCACTTCCCTCAATCTCTCTTTCTTTGTCTCTTTATCTTACCCGTAAACATACTCTCTCTCTCTCTCTCTCCATCTTTCCCTTGTCACTCCCTCTCTCTCAACTTCTCACTCTATGTCTTTCTTCTTCCCTCCCTCTCTCCTCCTCTCTCTCATCCTTCCTCTCCTACCTTCCTCTCTCTTCTCCCACCTCTCTCTCTCTCTCTCTACCATCCAATCCTCTCACTATCTCCCTCCCTCTATCCTTGTATCTTTCCTCCTCCATCTTTGTATATCCCTCTCCCTCCCTTACCCTTCTCTACATCTCTCACTCGTCTCCCTCTCTCTCTCTTCATTCATCCTCTTCCCTATCCTTAATTTTATCTCCATCTCTCCCTCGTCACTCACCCTATCTCTCCACCTCTGTCACTCTATGTATTTGTACTTCCCTCCCATATATATCTAGAGTTAATATATATCATGATATATTAATATATATTATAATATAGAAAATCTAATATTGTGTTAGTCGAAAGTTATTAAATTTGATAATATTAATATTATAATTATTAATATGAATATGATATTTAATAATAGTAATAATATTTATCTTTTAATATTAATATTAGGGTTAATAATGTTTTTTATGTACGGTATTAATAATAATTTGGCCCATGTTATTTGGCCCTATCGCCTAAATGAAGCCTATTTTTTCAGTGTTAGTAAGTATAAATATGTTTAAGGAGTAAATATAAAAAGAGGTTTTATTTATTTACCATACCTTTGGTTTATTTATATTTTTATTTATTTATCATATCTCATTTATTTACCATGGTATTTGGCCCAACGGCTTGGTATATAATTAGATGTTGATTTCTACTCCTATCTGATATATTTTTATTTATTTATCATACTTCTTTATACATCTTTTATAAATATGGTATTTGGCCCATGGTATTAATAATTATTTGTCCCATGGTATTTGGCTCATAGGCTTCAACTAAATAAAACATATTTTTTGAGTTTTCCTAAATATAAAGAGGTTTATGGAATAAATGTAAAAGGAGGTTTTATTTATTTATCTACCTCTAGTTTATTTATATTTTTATTTATTTCCCATACATATTTTTTGAGTGTTCGTAAACCTCTTTATATTTTAAATTTATACTATGTTTATACGTACTAATAATTAGATTGGTTTTTAAATAGGGCCGACATTAGATTAAAAATGTTAATTTACATTTACATTTATATTTTACGTGAGATCTACCCCATACTTGGTTGTTTACATTTACATTTACATCTACATTTACATTTACGTTTACATTATGTGATATCTACCCCATACTGGCCTTTAGAGCAGAATGGTTTAACCATAGGACACACATATTGGAGAAGAAGAACTGTATGCACACTCCAACATGCACAATTTCTTACCAGGAAACTGTTGGATATGATGAGGAACCTATAGACTGAGTTAATAAATTTGTGTGCAAGGCTTGAACAATTATTTAAAACTAGTGTGGAATAGGAACAATTGATCAAAACTTAACTGATAAGTCAACCCCCAAAATAGTGGAAATAATAACTGATGAAGAAAATTGAGTAAATACCAAAACATAAAACAATGGAAGAATTAGAAAAAAGTAAAGAGGAAAAAGTCGCTAAATCTAAGGAGCATAGATCCTCCAAAATGTAGACTAATGTATTGAATAGGTGAAGGGTAGAACTTCACATGGAATTCTAAAAAATTAGACCCCCAACATTCGATTGGGAAATATAAGAAGTAGTTGAAGCTTGGTTGTTGAATATTAATACATATTTCCATGTACATGATTTCTCCATAGATAAAGGCCAATATGGCCACTTTTCAATTTCAAGGAAAATCCCCTTTATGGTGGGAGGAAATTAGGATTGTCCATAATTTATAAAGAAAGGAGGATAATTGGGAAGAATTCCATATATTGTTTAAAGGGAATTATTTAAGTAAATGTTAGCTTGATGACAAAGTTAAATAATTTCATGGCTGAAATTTCGAGAAGATGTCGATGGATAAAATCACAACAAAGTTTACCTTTTTATTGCACTACATGCCTTACCTTAAAGATGAAAAGGAAAAAGTACAATGTTTTCTAAATTTCCTTCCAATATCATTTAAGGAGCTAATAGAATAAAGTAATACAAAGAATATAGACAAGGTAATCATAAAAGCTCGTGTTTGTTATCAATAGGAACGATGGACGAATGAAAAAAGGAAAGTGACAAAGAGGGTAAGGACATGTGCAGAGTCCTTAAATGATATTCAAATAGCCATAGATCTCAACATTTTACCTTTTGGGCTCCTATGATATGTTGATCGGGATGGATTGATTAGTAGTGCACCAAGCCATTATTGATTATTTAAACAAAATTGTTAATTGTACAATAAAACAATGAGAAGTGTAGGTCATTAAAGGTGTAACAAAGCCTACATTTGTGTGATGGATATCAACATTACAGTTAAAACAAGTTGCAAGGAAAGGGTGCCAACATTCTTTATTCCAATTTGAGGATCAAACAACAAGCAAAATGGAAAATTGTTAGATGAGCTAGAGGTCATTCGATATTAACCGGATGTGTTCTAGGATGACATCTTGGGTCTTCCACAAAAAAGGGAAATATAATTCTCCATAGACTTGGTACTGCAAGATCCTTATCGAATGAGCATGTAGGAGCTGAGAAAGTTGAAAATGAAACTACAAGAAATTCTTAATAAAGGATACATCAACCTAGTGTGTCACTGTGGGGTGTACTAGTACTTTTTTAATAAAACGATGGGACATTTATGTTATACGCTGATTATCACTAATTAAATAAGCTGACCATTAAAAATAAGTATCCCCTTCCAAGGATTAATGACTTTTTTCATCATGTAAAAGAAATGATGATATTTTCAAAAAATGGACCTGAGATATATATATATCAAAAGTTGGGAATTAAGGTAGAATACATACCAAATACAATTTTATGAGCAAGATATGGGCATTATGATTTTGCAATTTTATCCTTCAGACTTACAAATGCACCTGTTACTTTCATGTGCTTAATGAATAGCATGTTCAACAATTATTTGGATAATTTTGTATGATTTTTATAGAAGATATATTAATACACTTGAAGAAATTCGAAGAGCATTGATAGCACCTGGAAATAGAGCTATAGAATCTACATGACCACCAACTATTTACAAAATTCAGCAAGAGAAAATTATACGAAGACAAGATACAATATCTTTGTGATGTAATATATAAAGAGGGAATAGATGTGGCCCCGGAGAAAGTAAGAGTTATTCCTAACTAGAAATTCCCAAAGGATGTGGTGGACAGAAGTCTGCTTATGGGGATAACTAGATATTACCGTAGATTTATATAAGGGTTTTCAAGAATATCACTCCCCATAGATTCATTGCAGAAGTGGGGAGTAAAATTTCAATGGAATCAAAGACTCCAAGAAAGCTTTGAAAATTTAAAGCATCTATTGACACTGGAACTCATAGTAAAAATAGAATATCCAAATTAAAAAATTAGTGTGTGCACTGATGCATGTTTGGCAGGGCTTGGACGAGTATTAATGGAAGAAGTGAATGTGTTAGCTTATGAATCTCGAAAATTGAAAGAGCGTAAGAAAAATTGTGTTGTTTATGACTATGAATTAACAACAGTTATTCATGCCTTTAAGATGTGGAGACATTTTTTAGTGGGTAAGAAATCTAGGTTAGTAATAAACCATATTTGTTTGAAATATTTTTTTAGCCAGCCTGACATGAATGTGAGGAAAGCTAGGTGGATGACACCATTTAGAGAATACAATTTTGACGTAAAACATATAAAAATAAAATAAGAGAAGGTGATTGATGCTTTGACCTAAAATTCAAGCCATTGTGCAAGAAAATGGTCAGTGAAACCGAAACATATTTTTCTAAACAAATAAAGAGGGCAGTAGTATATGATCAAAATTATAAAATGATTTGTGACAAAGAGAGAACTGAAAATACACAAGGAGGAAAACTGGAATATGAAATCAATAAAGATGTACTACTAGTATATAAAAACAGGCTTTACATTCCAAACAAATATGAATTTGAAAACTTAATCTTGAATAAATACCACAGTCAACTATATGCAACACATCGGGGATACCATAAAATTATTTATACACTTAAAAATGATTTTTTATGGCCAAGAATTAAGAGGGATATTACAGAATACCTAGTAAGGTGCCAATAATTTCAATTGGTGAAGGAAGAACACCAACATCCAACAGGATTATTGAATCCCCTACCAATACCAAAATATATGTGGGAGGTGATATCATTAGATTTGATAATAGGATTACCAAAAAAAAGAAGAAAACATGATTCTATCATGGTAGTTATGGAAGAACTAACTAAGGCTACTCAATTTATCCTTATACAATCCACTTACAAGGTTACACAAGTGGCATAGGTTTCCATGAGAGAAATATTTCAAATACATAGAATACCCATGGCAGTGATATCAGATAAGGATGAAAAGTTCACTTTGAACTTTTGGAAATAGTTTTTTGTCTGATTGGAACATAATTGACTTTAGTACTACATATCATATGCAAGTTCATGGTCAAATAGAGAGTGTTAATTACATGTTATAGGATATATTATGCAAGTATGTTATGAACCAGCCCACTAAGTGGGAAGATTATCTATACCTACTGGTGTTGTTCTATAAAAATGGGTATGAGGCCTCACTTCAGATGTGACCCTTTGAGGCATTATGTGGAAGGAAATATTATGCTCGCTTGAATTTGTGCCAACTAGAATGCATACTCTTGTTGAGATCGGATCAATTGCAGGAAATGGAGGAAAAGATAAAAAAGATCATGCATAATCTAAAGGATACCCAGGATAGGTAGAAGACTTATGCCGATCTAAAAGGGACATACACAAAAGTTAATGTAGGGTAATTTTTGTATGTTAAATTAAAACCAAATAAGAGATCCTTGAAGTTCGGGAACTATTCTAAACTGGTTCAACAATTTTGCGGACTATTTGAGATTTTGAACAAAGTTTGGCTAGAAACTTATTAGATGGAATTATTAGTAAATGTGAAAATTAATAATTTATTTCATGTGTCTATTTCAAAGAAGTATGTACCTGACGCATATCATATAATTAATTGGCATGTGGTGCAGTTTGTACCGGAAGGAGAATTCTAGGTTGTACTGAAACAAGAATTCTAAGTCGAACAACTACAAATGTTGAACTGGAGGGAGATTGTCATCTAAAATTGGGCCACATCGTAGGTTAAAGTTAAAAGGAAACACTTTTGGCATAAGGAGGCTCCCTGGGAGTTAGAAGATGAGATAAGAAATTCTTTCCTAATGCCATTCAAATCAATATGAACATATCAAAGTACCTCAAGGAGAGTTTTTTTTAGAGGGTGGGAGATGTAATACCATTGGGAAAATTAATATGTAAATTTTTTATTTAATTACTAGTTGAAGATGTTAAGTGGCATCTGATAGATATCCTAATGTAAATATTAATTTTCAATAATGAAATTCATAAGTTATTTTAATGTGTTAATCCTCTCAGCAAAAAGTTAAGTGCCAACATGAGAGATCAACCCCTGAATATCAAGAAACAACTGTTGGATTTGTTTTTCCTAGAGAGGAAAAAATAAAAGTAAGAAATCCTCATTCTATCATCTTCCTTTGAGAAGGGAAAAAATATAGTTTTACATACCACAACATTTTCATTTATGGCTAGAGATAAATGCCATAGTGTGGGTTATATGAGGAAAGATAGTGGGAGATAAAGGAAATTCCTCAAATAGAAAATATTGATGGAAGAGAAAAATCAATAGAAACAAGAGAATTTAATAGGATACTGCTAAGTGTTCAAGAGGTGCAAAGCCAAAGAAAAAACACCTACATAAGAACTTTTATTTCATGACACTTAGAGTATAGCTCAAGGGAAATGAGTGAAATGTTTGTTCAAGGTTGGGTGCAATGTGGAGGCCTTTAGCCTATTCTTGAAAGGACTCACATAAGTGTAGGTTAATTTTCTAAATGTAGGAGTAATTGAAAATATCTACATTTTTATGATTGAATGCTATTATGTGGGCTATGTGTTTAATTTATAGAAACTATATATATATATATATATATATATATATATATATATATATATATATATATATATATATATATATATATATATCTGTGTGTGTGTGTGTGTGAAAAAGGCGGAGAGATGAGATGGCTTCAGAGAACAAGGCGTGCGTAGAAGGGGCAAGTAACGAGAATCGATCCCCTAATCTCTCCTGGGTAGGTCTAAAAGGCAGTATCAATGGCATCAAATAGGAACACGCAGTCCTATTCATCAAACTGAATCCTCCAGTCAAGGAGCTCATTCCTCACAGACCGCTCCCTTTCATGTTTAATGACAAAAGTAGTTTCGCTTATGACGACAGGAGGGCTACGGTTATTGTACCTGCTAGCCAAGCCATCTCTCTATTGCATACCAGAGGCAATAGTCACGCAGGAACCCCACTCATAAAAACGACGTTTGGGCGCCCTCTACTCACGCACCAGGGTATTTATTCAGATCAACCAGTAGTAGAGGTCAAAAGCGAGGCAGGAAGGCCAATCTGGACGGCATGAAGGAGTCTATGGATTGTGCAGGCTACATCACCCAAGTACCCAACTGAACAGGTGAGGGTATACGCCATCGATTGCAAGTCGAGAATAGCGACCCTAACCATAGCGGCCATGAGCTCGGAGGCCTGGATCTTCCTGCTGGATAAAAATGCCCATGACAGAGTGGGTGGATCTCTAACAAATGACCTCTATAAGCCAGATCTGGAGAAACCAAGGAGTGGACAAGATTCAGAGCTAAATGAGGCATCTGGATTCAAAGACGAACTACTAGATCCAACAAAGCGAGGTCTCCACAAGACCGATCTACTCTGCATGGACGCATATCTGATTCAGATTTTCATCAAATCGATTGGGGGCAAACACTTTTGCATGCGGCTCAGTAAGGGGATGAGCATCCATGCGTTAAAAAAGGAGATCCAGGGTCACCTTGGAACCCCAACACAATATCAAAACCTTATATATTCAGGATACAGTATGCAGGACAACCAAACTCTCCAGTACTACGACATTGCCAACGATTCAACCATTATTCTAAATCTCTGACTGCATGACGGAAGCATTGGAACCAGCTCTATAAATACTAGTTCCTTTCAAGATGCAGTGAAAGGGAAGGAAAAAATGAAAAATAAAGCAGCACCACCACCAGAGCTACCAAGACCCTACATTGTTGAGCAAAAGCCAGAATCACCAATGCTACTAGTATCTATGCCAGAGGTAACTAGCCTACACATAGATCTATCTAAAAATGCAGTGATTTGTAGATTTAATGGTTTTTGGCCAAAATCAGATGCCCTGCACCAATGGATCTTTTCAACATGGACATCTAACTGTGAAATTTACCTATGCCCTAAAGGGTTCTTCATACTTAGATTTAACACAGAACAAGAACAAGACAACATTATCAATTAGTGGCCTTGGTTCTGGGGCAGTGCTGGTCTCTTTATCACCCCCTGGTTTTCTGATTTCGACGCCAATACAATGAAACTCTCAACGATGCCTGTGTGGGTAAGGCTACATGGTCTCCCTCTACATTTTTTTCATCAGAAAGTATTAATTGGGATTGGGAACTCCCTAGGGAAATTCCTAAAAATGGATGAAGACATAGCTATTAGGGGAACATTTACATTTGCCAGAATATGTGTAGAAGTGGACCTAAGTCAGGGGCTACCTGATCACATCACTCTGAGCTTCAATAATTCTCAATGGATACAATCGCTTGACTACGAGAACACATCGTTCCGATGCAGGGGCTGTATGCAAACATGGCACCTTCCATATGACTGCCCATTTGCTCGAAAGGACCCCAAGAGAACCAAGAAACAACAAAAAAAATCCCAGAGGGTGGAAGCATACTGACCCATTGCAAGAAGAAGACATAAACGTGGATCCTACAGAGAACCAGACAGAACCTAATACTCAAATGAGACAGAAATACACTCAGGAAGAGAATGCCCCAATTACTCACTTGGGGCCACACATTTCAGATCTGCAACAAGAGCCCCAAATGGAAGTAAGCGGCATCAAACGAACTCATGGATCAGAGGGCTCAGAATCTCACAAAGAACATCCATTGATCCCAACGGAAAATCAACTAGCTATTATTACACCCACTCTCGACACTGGAGTTTGGCGACGGGTGGAGAGGAAGAAGGGCAAAAAAGTTTAGGCTTGTTGGAACTTATTTTTTTTTCTATTTTGTTATTTTTGTTGCTTTCCTGTCATTACAGGAACAACCATATGCATATGCTTCATGCATCTACAAGATGTAATTTTATCAATATGAATAAAATCACGACTTTTTTCTACGGGAAAAATAAAATAAAATATATATATATATATATATATATATATATATATATATATATATATATATATATATATATATATATATATATATCTCACTTATAGTAGGAACGAATTTTTTAAGAAAAGAAAAAGGATTTCATGCAAGTTATAAGGTAGATTATAAGGAAAACATCCTATAGTCAAAATTGCTTCAGTCCTAAACGGGAGGTTTAGGAGTCAAAGAAATATTAGGGGTTCCCCATTATAGAGATCCATTGGGCCTCTCATCTAATATATGTCTTTATAAAAAAAATAATGAAATATAAATGTACTAACCCAAACTATGCCTATGCAAAAATAAGTTGAACAAACATAGAAATTAGTATAGAGAACCAATAATGTTTCTATTTATAAGTCAAAACCCATGATAAGTAGTCTTTAGGACAGAGTAATTGATGAACACCATAATAATTTTATAAGAGTAAAAGAAATAAGTGAAATGTCTATTATTTGAATAAAATATGTGCGTATGCTAGAAGAGGAATCTTTTAAAATTTATTTTCATGCACATTATATATATATTCAAAAGAACAAAAATCGAAGAAATATTTAATATATTTCAAATCTGAAGATGCAAGTTCTAATTTCTAACACTTGATTCATATAATGGATGTTCTTCTATGAGATCATATCAGATTGAACCCAAGAACTTACAAAGGCTTAAAATAACCACAATTACATTACATTACAATACATAATAAATAATTTTCTTGAACCAACTAGAAAAAATTCATACATTAAGCCGTTGATTCTCATGGTTCATAAATAATAGAAAATTATGGTAACTAAATTACAGTATAAAATTAACATTCTCATGTAAATAAATTAAAAACAACAGAGGCCTACAACATATTGATCCAAGGAATAACCCAGTAGTATCCTATCAGTGCAAGGTAAAATTGAAATGTGACTAGAATAAGGCCCAACCCTAACAAAGTTAGGGTTTAAAAACTAATGTAACACTCGACACAATTTCATGAGTTTGTAAAACCACAACCTTGTATCTAATAAAAAATAAATTGTGTTTAAGAACCCATGTCGAAGATGAACCACTCTCATAAAGTAATCATGTAATGAGTTGAACCCTTACTTCTCTATAACTTGACTGTACACAAACCACCGTAACTACTACAAGACAAGAATAAAAGGATTAGCAGAGATTCGGTAGCAAAAGGGTTTCTCTTTCAGGGGATATATATATATATATATATATATATATATATATATATATATATATATATATATATATATCTATATATATATATATATATATAAAGACGCTTTTGAAATGAGGTTCCACTTTATTCCTGTGAGGAATAGAAAAGAACAACTAGCATCCATACTTGTGTTCGAAGCATGTAAGTGGAATCCCTAGTTAGATAAACCTTCAATTGAAAACTATAAGGAAGATTTTTTGTTCACAAAATGATTTTCCTTTAAAAAGGTTATGGAAATAGAGAATTTTTAGGTCTAAAATTGGCCTCCAAAGGAATATTATAAAATAATAATGGAAATAATAAAATAAGATTAGATTACATCATAAAATTTTAAAGGGAAAAAGAAAAACCTACTTTTTCAACTCGTATTTTCAGCTTTTCTCCGTATGGTTTTAATCAAAATTTGAGTGAAAGCATTTTTTTGATGCAAAATTTACTTCCTCATCTAAGGACTACCCATGTTGCATACTTTTCATGGACCCTGCTAAACAAAAAATGAGAAATACATGGAAAAACATGATTGCAATCATGTTTTTCATGTATTTCACATTTTGTGTGTAGCAAGGTCCATCGAAAGTATAAAACATGGGTACTCCTCAAATAAGGAATTAAATTTTATCTCTCACTCGTGCTCTCACTTGAAATTTGAGTAAACCCACGGTGAGATAATTTGAAAAATTAGTTTTTAATAATAAAAAAATTAATCTTTTTACTTTTTTACTCCAAAAATTGTGAATCTTTAGCCATAGTTCACATCATCATCTTGAATCCTATTGTTTCTAATAAATTTTATTTTGGTTGTATATTTTTGTTTTGAGGCCCATTTTTTACCCCAAAATTTTTCTAATGGTATTGACTGTATTACTATGCTGATATGCTAATTTGGTTTTAAAGGAAATGGACCAAACCCAAAACTTGGTGCTAAATGTGAAACCCTTAAGTGAATGGAGACATTATCCTACTAACCTAACATTAGCATGAGAGTTAGAAATTCCCGTTGCAATGACCAGAAGGAAACTCACAAATGAACAATGAAAATACATAGTGATAGTTTGGAGATAAATTAAAGAGGGATACTAAGGAATTTACCATACAAATGTATACTAAGCATACCGCGAGTGTCAGATAACCTTAGTAATGAATTTATCATATCACCACTCATAATGCATCAATATTCATCAAATTTGGAGTGGAAAACCCTTAGGGTTTGTAGGGAAACTAGATTACTTGCAAATTGATTTCTCCAATAAGATTCGGGAACAATGAGATCCATTTGTAGTAATAGGGTAAGGTGGTTACCCTAACCTCCATGTATCTTATCTCCACTATTTGAGGGTATAATTAAATCTCGATCACTAAACATAACAGCTAACATAAATACCACAACAAAACTAATACATATGGCACCTTTCATACTTACAAGTATCTGTAATGATAGGACAACATTGCAGTGGCTAGGATAACTTAAATTATGTAAAAACAACTAATACGAATAATTGTAGAAACAATATCAAACTTATAACTCTATAGTGAAAGAATTCACTTTATAAACCCCAAGTCAAGGACAATTAACATTAGTAAATCATTCCATTTTGTTATGAAATTTATATATACTGAGGATGGTCAAGGTTATAAGCTCTACAGCTATCCTTGACTAGAAGAAATCTTATCATTCATATAGTGCATGATTCAAATTATATTTCAAGTATGTAGTTCTATGTTTATGTGAAAGGATGCTTATCATGGAGTGTATAAGAGTGTTTTGAGCTTTTCCTTGTTATTTTATCCCATAGAGACGTCTTATATCTCATGAATCTAAAACATGTTATGGAGTACTAACCATGAAAAACACACACACACACACACAGATATATATATATATATATATATATATATATATATATATATATATATATATATATATATATATATATATATATATATATATATATATATATATATATACATATATATATTAAGAGAACAAGTGATCATGGAGTACATAGTTAAAAAAAAATTACTTTATTTATTATGAAAATTTCATTGTGGTCATTTATCACATCAATGGAGTGATGTTACACAAGGTTAGTCCAAAAATTGCACCAATCACTAAGATATTTCATGGGTTTAGACCAAAACCTATGTGTTAACCACAATAACCAATTCAAACTTCCATGGGGCCATACCAAAAATTGTGTGCCAATTGTCGATATCCAATTAAAACTACCATGGGGTCTAAGGAAAAATTACACCAATCACCAAGATCCAATTCAAATGTCCATGGGGTCAGAGTATAACTTTTGCACCAATCACCAAGAGCCAATTAGAACTTCCATGAAGTTAGAAACAAACTTGTGCACCAACTATCGAGAGGAAATTCACAATTCGATAGGGTTAAACAAAAAACTTGTGTGCTAATCACAAACACCTAATTCCCATTGCCACACGTCTAGACCAAAATTTGTAGACCATTCACTAAGCGCCAATTCAAACTACCAAGGGATCAAATCAAAAATTCTGAACCAATCACAAGGAGTCAATTTAAACTACCATGAAGTCATACAAGAACTTGCATGCCAATAACACTATATATAACCACATCACACTAAAATGGTACCCAAACGGCATGGATAAGCTCAAAATTGTGACATCCAAGACTGCATACCAACACACAGACCATGAAGGCAGAGCCTTCACACTTTCTCTATTCTATGTTCTCTTATCCCCAAATCCATGGGAATTTTATTTATACATGAGAAGAGGGTCTAAATTTGGCATACAACCAACCTTCAATATTCTTCACAAGAGAATACCATGTCCCAGACCTAGGGATAAATAGTTACCCTCATGCTGATATCATCATGTTTATCACAACTGCCACATGGTACTAGTTGAATCATTCCATGTGTCACCAAAAATCACCCCAATTGGTCACTAAAAATGCCATTTCAGCATGCGAGATGGAATCATGTCAAGTTGCAATATCATCATGGTCCTAACATGTTATCAATATTTCATCACCATCCTTTAACTAGTCATGAGCCACCATGTATTAGTGGACTATGATCTATCTAATCCTGATCTGCCACTTCAATGCCCACATTGGTTGTTTCTCACCACTATCATATGTGTTAGGGAGTCCATGTGGAATCCAAGAAAGGGGTCCACCTGACACCTACCATGTTTCAATGAAAGATTGGTTTAATTTAGAGGGTGCAACATTCATTACCCTTCGTACACATTAATCTTCGATCCACCATTCATGTAATTTTCAATGGACAAATCTACTAGAAGATGCTCAAACATTAACCTGGTTAAATGGTATGCAAGTGGATGCACCATATGTCATTGATTTCCCTTAAATTTATGGAATCAATGTGAATATTCATGAAAGTTAAGAATTTGGTGTTTCCCCCCTTTCGCAACTACCAACTTCAAACTAGCATATATTCTTATTTGAGAAGAATTTGACCAAGTTTTATATACTGCTGGAAAGGTTGAGGGGACTATCCAACCATGCCATCCATAGACCCATTTTTGCATCATAAATTCAACCAAAAATCAAACCTCTAGCCACTTTGATATCATTTGATGTGATCTTATCAAGCCATCAGACTATCATACAACCTCCTTTCGTTTACCCATTGACATCAATGATGTTACTGCTTCCCTTCAATTACTATTTAGCATCAATAATAACAGTGTCCAAAATTATTTGTATATATTAAATTTTTCAAAAAACATTGTTAATAAAAATGAAGAAAGTGAAATAACATGCACACACATTTAATGCAAAAATCTCACCCTTAGAACTTAAACTAGGAATCTAGAAAGTTGTTTTTATCATATTCTATATTTACAATTTTATAATAAATTATTTTTATCCCTTGGCATCAATAAACCCACTATCCATTAACCCTATATTATAATATAACCATATTTAAATAGTTAGAATTAATAAACAATGGGTTGAACTATCTTGTTCAAAACAAATGCTAAAAATCACCAAGAATGGATGGAAAAGAACCACCAAGATATTTCTCAAGGGTCCTACCATTCTTGCCTTCCCCTTATCATGTTTAACACATATGAATCACATGTGTGGCTATTCATCTAAAGAATAGAACACATACCCAATAGATCATGTAATCCTCTGACCACTTTTATGCAATGAACGAAATAAGTGGTATAATGTTGTGTATGTAGCATATTCTCTCCATGAGTATCTTCATTCAGTATTTGTATGTGTTAGGCACAGTGAGGGTGTGATAGAGGTAATAAGCTCCCCTGTTTATGTGGGATTGTAGGGGGTGGCTCCAACTAGTGCAAATATCTTTCATGAAATATTTTTCATATATTTTGGGTATTTTTATGGCACATAAATTTTCATCCCATAGCTTTTCAATGCCAATTAAGGAGATTGTGTTGTAAACTAATCTAGCTCAATTGGTTAGGAAATTGATACAACTACTATTCTTTACTTCTATTGAAGTGTGATCAAGGGTCACATTAATATAATAGATATTTATAACATTAAAATAAAAAAATACAACACATGTTTACCAATGGTGATCTTTCAACACTTAAACAGTTGAGCATTTTCACCCTCAACCTATGTCACTTGTATGTGGCTAGAATATTCTTTTAGGTTCCTAAAATATTTAGGAAAATTATGATTGATGGAATTATATAGGATACCAATGTTTATAGAAATAATAAATTCCTCTCACTAAATATATTGATAGACTTCTAATATAGATTTGTCATATAAAAATAAAACTATGTTTTCATCTTCGTCGTTAATCTCGGAATGAGAAAATTTGTCTAAAATAAAATTTTCATATGCTTTATCAAAAAGTTTCATCATCTTAACAATGCCCAAATATTTCTAGCATATGGTAGCATCTTCATTGAAATCAACGGGTAACAATATTTTCCAACTCACATTCCATAAGGACTTTCCAATCCTAAAAATAGAAATAGGAATTTAAAAGAAGTTAACTCACTTTTCAATGCAGATCATTGAGGCTAGAAAAGAGGCACAAGTATTGCTATACTTCTCTAATTTTCAGTTATGAATTCAAATACGAAACGAAACACTATAAATATGAAATGATACACACACTATACATCTAATGGCATTGTTTTGACAAAATTAGGTATCTCCCTTGAAATATATCTAATTACAATTTGTATAGCTAGCATTGGAAAAACCCAAAAGTAGATGATTTTGAATTAGTCATATCTCCACTACCCAATCTTTACTTTAAACCATTTTTATTTTAATTTGAGTAATTTTGTTAGAAGATTTTAGATATGCAGCTTGTCTCTTCATTTTTTTTTTAAATTGTAGTAAATAACCTAAAGTTGGATTACCTTTATTTTTTCTTTGAAATAATATAGAAATATTAGAAAACTCTTCCTTTTTTGCCTAGGAAAGAACTTGGGTACTAAGCATTATGTGCCTAATATATTTGATAACATCTGATATATATAAACTATAGAATAACAAATTCATATAATGGATAACCAAAATAATGACGACAATAATACAATAGATAAAATATTCAAGGTAGGGTAACATCATCTATTATTCCTTAAGGAAGGAAACACTCCTCAAGAAATGGTTTCCCATTACAAGTACAATACTCTTTAACACGCCTCATTACATTGCCTACACTACCCTATATAGTGCTATGTAATCCCTCAGAACATTCTAGGAAATAACATTCTAATGGATGGAATCTTCTAGTAAGACTTTTCATAATAATTGTGTTCACAATATGGACTTTATGGTCTGCATACATAGCCATACATATTAACGTATATAATTTTATTCCCCTTGTGTACCATCTTAGTTAACCCATATTACCCCTCTAGGGGTTTTATGATGTTGTGACCTATGATTGGTGTCAGGAATTAAAAGGAATTTCCATAACCACTTCCAAAAGGTTTTAATACTATCTATGAGATATGGCTCCAATATCAGCCCTTGGGAACAACACTGTGCAACTAGCCCTCAATCTTCAACCACCTTGGCCCTACGAGATATACACTTCAGCCCTACCATCAATAACCTTGGTGGTCCATGTCACCTGACATGTTCATTCCATGATATCTATGTGTCATATTGTATATAAAATTACCATTAACTCGAATTCTCTAGGAATGAGGAATATGGTGAAATAAGAGTAACAAAAATAAATTATAGGTGAAAAATTACTCTTGTTAGTAAGAATTATAAGAAAGAACTGATCTATGAATCAGTGAGAGAATATTCATGTTCAAGAATCAATTCCTTCTGAGGAATAAGTTAGATTTATCTATTACAATAATTAGTAATTAAACGTTTTATTTTATAATCATGCAATAAAATAAATTCTTTAATATAGGAGACACGAAATCTTAGTAGACACTTTCACTAGTTTTTGTTGAAACATGTATCCCATTTAAGACATTTTAACCGAAGAGATGAAGAATGTATCTATGAACATGATTTAAGTGGCAATGCTTATTTGATACAACATTAAATATGTTCATAAAATGACCCCTTAAAGTTGACATATTATACATGTTCATACGTGAGGGATTTAGATAGTTCTGACCATCATCTAAATAAGTGTATCTTCTACATAAACCAAACCTATTAGCTAGTAAATTCAAGTGGATGATAAGAAATGTAATTAATATTTCACCATCCATGAAGTGTCATGATGGTTAATAATATATTATTATAATCATTACAAAATGGATTATCATCATAGGGACATTTTTATGTATGTGTGTGGAGAAATATGATAGGATAAAATGGAACTTCTTAGCACCTCAATAGATTTGGGTTTGGTATTTAAAATGTGGTTTGAATCTCAAGATATTTCAATTTGGTATTTCAATTGTTGAGGATTCTTACCCATGGGTATGCCAAAAAGGAGTATGAGAAATAATAAGATAGATTTTCATTTCATGCAGTATCATTAATGTAGAAATATTTCATGAAGTGTCACTAATGTAAACACTATAACCAGTTATAATAATGAACTTGAGCAAATGGATCGCACTTCAAGGGATCTTATCCCTCTCGTCACATGAAACATATGGAATTATATGGACATAAATTACTTTCAATTATGTGCGATCACAAAAAAATATGATTTTATCTCATTCTTTAATATTATTTTGAATGCAAAGTTGCAATGTAATGGCGTCGAATAACAGAAGATGTGAATAAAGAGAATGTATTCAATTGCAAATAGAATTCATTGTGATAAATCTCAAATTATTTTCTTCTGTTACTCTTATTGTCACACCTATTAGCTTTTTCATCTTTTCATATCGATCATATGAAAATGGGTATTTGAAATAATAGACGACTCAAATTTATAACTCAAGTTATTTTAGTAAATGTAATACCTTGTTTATTTGGATCTCTCTCTCTCTCTCTCTCGATATATACCTCTCCATCCCTCCCTCTCATTGTGCCTCTCTTCTTTCCTCTCTCCCCATCCATCTATATCCATATCTCAACCATCTCTCCATTGTCTCTCTATCTCACACCCAAAACATACTCTCTCTCTCCCTCTCTCTCTCTCTCCATATCTACCTCTCTCTCCCTCCCTCCTCTCCTTCTTTATCTTTTTCCCTCACTCTGTCTTCCCCTTATATCCATCTCTCTCTTCCTCTCTCTTACCTCTGACTCTTCTCTCCCCCTCATTCTCTCTCCATCTCTCCCTTGCAACTCCCTCTCTTCCCAAATTTTACGTTCTATGTCTTTTTTCTTACCTCCCCACTTATCCAATCAAATAAGATTATGAATCAACATGTACACTAAAATTAATGCACCCATTATAGTGAAAACCCAAATTATTGATAAGTTGGAAGATTTTTTATCCCTCCCTCTCTTTGTATCTCTCTTTTTCCCTCTATCTCCTGACCATCTATATCTATATCTCCCCTCATCTCTCTCTCTTTGTCTCTCTATATCACCCACTAAACACATGCTCTCTCTCTCTCTCCATATCTATCTGTCTCTCTTTCCCTCCCTCCTTCTATCTATCTCTTCTTCTATATCTCCTGCCTCCACATATATCTCTATCTCCCTCTATCTCTCCTTCTTTTTCTCTCTCTCTCACCCCCCTAGACATATACTCTCTCTCTCCATGCCTAATTATCTATCTCTTCCTCCCTCTTCCTCTTCTCTCTCTCCCATCGCTTTTTTCCTCTCACTCTTCCCTCCTACACTCCTCTTTTCCTCACTTTCTCTCTATCTCTCCCTTGTAACTTCATTTCTCTCTCTTCACCTTTCTTCTTCTCTCCCTCTCCCACTCTAACTTCATCTCTTTATTATATAATATCATATTAATATCCAAAATTTTAATATATATGCCACTATATTAATATATATTATGATACATCAAATTTAATATTAAATTAAAGTTAATATTATATAATATATTACAAATTATGAAAATATTTTATTGAAATTGTTATGGGCATTTGAAAAATAAAAATAACTTTAGTAAAGACAGAAAATCAAAACTGGTGGTTATTTTGGCATGTATTTTCAACCTCTTTCCTTTCAAAAATGGTCTTACATCAATTATTTTTTAAATTTAACCTGGAGTCAAAGTGTTTCCTTGATTCTATGATAAGTATTTTTTCTAACTTCGTGGTGAGTACTCAAACGTATAGATGTTGTGTACAACGATTCCTCGCTTATTAGAAAGGTTTGCTATTTCTAATTCACATGGGATATGAAATTTGATATATGGTACTAATCCACCACATCATTGTAGAGTTCATTATTACCACTGGTTATAGTTTTTATATAAGTGGCACTGCATGAAAAGTTTTTAAATCAATGTACTACATGAAACGACTATATATTGTACTATTTCTCAGACCCTTTCTTGATATACCCACCAATTGGTAGGAATCCTGCACCCTTGAAATACCAAATCAAAATATCCTCAGATGTCATCCGGTTTTTGAATACTAAACCCAAATCTACTAAGGTGACGAGAAGCTGCATTTTATCCTACCGTAGTCCCCTTTCACAGTAAAGAGTGAGAAGAAAAACGAATTTTAAAATAATACTAATAACTTTAAAATCACTACCAAATCAAACTATTAACAAAAAGGTCCACTCTGATCTTAAATGTTCAAGAGAGAGAGAATGAACATTTAAATAAGACGCTGAACAATACGGCATGATAAATGGACATCTCTTTTTTGGTCAAAATATGAGGAAGACGGTTTGGACATGGTTATGTTAACCATCATTTTGGGGTAACTGATTCTTAAGCATGGGGATGTAAATTGCAAGATGGAGTATTTATAGCTGAGTGCCTCTGCAAATATTTACTCGCAATTTTTTTCATTAACATAAAGTTCACTGAGGTGATTAATCAAGACTCCCTCTCTAGTTTTTTCTATTATGAAAATGCTAACACTTCATTCGTTAGCGAATCTCACTTTTTCTTTCAAATGTTATCAATGGCAAATTTACATGATTACTTTTTATCCCTTATTTTCTCGGAGCATCACAACTGTTTATTATGGAACCCGTTTACTATGAAGGGAAAAAAATTTCACTGAATTGAAGAACAGTTTGACTGTAAACCCCAAGGTGGTTTTTCTTGAGATATTAATCTCATTGCCTGTTAAGTCTCATCTCATTTGATTTTGTTGTCTAGTATGTGTAATAGGCAGTTCACTTGTACTTCAATTCTACTCTATAGATGTTTATTTATACTTTAATCATTTATTATTTTAAGTACAACTCTACTCTATAGATGTTTATTTCTGCTTTAATCATTTATTATTGATCTTTATAATATAATCTATTTAACCATTTTAAATATTGAAAAGAGCAATCATTCTCATTCTTTCTGTTAGTACCGGAATAGCACGTTGCATAAAACCCCACATATAGCCGCGTTTCAAATCATTTGGGCTTGCAAAGATATCGGAGTTGTCTATAATGAGACTTTTTGAGATTCCGGTGACGGAATCCGGCGGAAGAAATTGAGATGAAATCATGATTTGTTGCAGTTAAAATGGTTTTTTAACTGCATATTCGGATTCAGCACCCTGAAAAACCCCTGGGACGCTTTCATTGTGCAGAAACTAGTTATCAAACTTCGATTTCAATAAATTACTGCCGAATTTTCACCGGAAAAAATCGCCGAAAAGGCTTTCAAAAAGTCGCGTTAAAGACTACGTCAAGAAAAAGTGTGAGAAGCCGAAAAGAAAAGAGCAATTGCGCAGTTGTAAAAGAGACTCAAGGCACAGTATTCGTAGCTCAGCCAACAATAAACTGCGCAAAAGTGGCAGACTTGTGAATTTGTTGAATTCATAATGTTTTTGCACGCTGTGCATTTAAAGAACTTCCCACTCATAATATTTTCGCACGTTGTGCGTTTAAGAAAACTTCCCACAACTGCGTGCAACACATCTCGTCGGACGCACACGACAAAAGTTAAAATTTCAAAGCCTTGCCCACCGAATTCAAAGGCTTTTTAAAAAAGACAACGAAACGCCACGTTAACATTACAAGTTAGAGGAGAGATCAACAAAAATTTTCAAAGCTGCGTAATTTTTGAGGTTCACTATTAAAAGTGAATTTTATTTGATTGAATTCTCAAATTTTTTTGTCTGTCTGAAAGAAACATCGCATTCCTTTTATAAAAGAGCATTTTTAGAATTATTTTAAACGTAAGAGCTTTGTTATGATTTTAAAAGAGTATTAAAAAGGGAGGTTCCTTTGTTTGGTTTAAAAGGGACAATTAAGAAGAGGGTTCGTTATTTATAAAAAGTTAAAAAAATAAAATAAAATTGATTTTTTTTTAATAAGGTGATGATAGTTATAAAAAAATGAGGGCGTGAATTTTTTTAAGGAGATTTTTTATTTTAAAGACAAAAGGGTGTATAAATTTTTATTTGAAGAAATGGCTTTCTCGAGCGCTTTGTCACAAACTCCGACTCTACTTGGCAAAAGTTACAAGTTTTGGTCTTTGAGAATGAAGACATTCCTGGAAGCTCAAGAGTGTTGGGATACACTTCAAACTACCTATATAGTGCCGACGCAAGAAGCATTGGTGGCCATGTCCAATAATGAGAGGAATGCAATTACTGAACTCAGAAATAAAGAACACAAAGCTAAATGTTGGATAGGAAACTGAGTTGATGACTGTATTTTCGATAAGATAATTGGTGCATCCACAACATATGAAGTCTTGGAAATCTTGAAAGCTACGTATCAAGGTAATGATACAACGAAGACAATGAAATTACACACATTGAAATCATAGTTCAAAACCCTAAAGATGAACGACATAGAAAATGTGGATCAGTTCATGACTAGAGTCATGGAAATAATCAATCCGAACAAGCTCATTGGTGAAACCATTTCAGATCATAAAATTGTTCAAAATTTCCTTCAAAGTTTGCCCAAGAAATATGACATGATTGTAACAGCCATTCTGGAATCCAAAGATTTTACAACTTTCTCGGTAGAATAGCTGACTAGATCACTTCTGCCACATGAAACAAGACTCAACTTGGTAAAAGATTCCATTGAACAAGCTTTCAAAGCACAACTCTCATCTGATAGAGGTAGAGGCAGGGGCAAAGGATTCATAGGCAGCAACAAGTGAGGCAGAGGTCGAAGCATAGATAGATCTGAACATCATCATGCAACAAAGCAGTGGAGACATCCACAAAACCAAACTCAAATAGACAGACCATAGAGCAAATGTAATGTCCAATGTTATTACTGCAAGAAATTTAGGTATTATGAAGATGAATGTAGAAAGAAGCAGTGAGATAAACAAAGAGGCAATGTCCATCTCTCCAACAATGAAGGAGTATCCTCTGAAACAATGTTTCTTTCCTGCCACCTTTCTGAAGACACTCACAACAAGGATCTTTGGTTGCTAAATAGTGGTTGCAGCAATCATATGACAGGTAAGAAAGATTTGCTTTCTTATATTGATGCTTCTATAACATTGGAAATTAATCTTAGAGATCATTCTTGCATTAAAGCTGAAGGAAAAGGTATCGTCCCTATTCTTACTAAATAGAATCAGTAGAAATACATTCCTGATGTTTATTATGTTCCAAATCTGAAGCATAACCTCATCAGTGAAGGAAAACTAATGGAACATGGTTATGATGTAATATTTCAAGAGAACAAATGTTATATCTATGAAAAACCTCGCAATAGAAAACTTGTAGAAAAGGTTGAGAAAACCAAGAATACGATGTTTCCTTTGACTCTTAGAAGTCAAAATATCTCATAGTCTTTAGTCCACAATGTGTCAAGAATAGATGAATCTCAGCTATGGCACTCTAGATATGGCCATATCCCATTCAATAATCTCGTCAACTTCAGAAATAGTCAATCAGAATTGGTCTCCCTACTATGAATGAAAAAGGCTATAATTTTGAAATTTGTGTTATGTCTAAGCATAAAAGAGATAGCTTTCCCACATCTTCCTCTAGAGAAAAAGAGACTTTACAAGTTGTTCATATAGATTTATGCGGTCCAATGTAGACACAGTTCATTGGTGGTAGTCTTTATTTTCTAACATTTATTGATGATTATAGCAGTAAGACATGGGTGTATTTTCTCAAAAATAAATCAGATACATTCTTAAGGTTCAAAGAATTAAACGCAGAAGAAAAAAAGTATAGTGGGAAGCCTTTGAATGCATGGAAAATCTTAGGTGCTAATGTTCGCCAAGTGGACTAATTTTCAAGAACTTTTCCACAATTTTTTTTCCAATTTCCAATTTTTATAAAAGATGATTGGCCCAAATTTTAGAATATAAATTTATTTTACCTTAAAAATTGCTAACATTATATAGATACTATATATAAAATCATTATAAATTTGAATAATTTTACAAAAATATATCAGTAAGGATTTTATATTTTACATATTAAGGATTAGTGAGATTCACCAATGTTTTCAAACTTCAAGAAAGTTTTCTATCCTTAAAACTTTCCTTGTTTGAAAATACTCGGATCCAACATAGGAATGAGAGTACAACTCCAATGAATTCAAAGTTTTTTGTCAACAATAAGGAATCATAATGCAGAATACAATAAGATATACTCCACAGTAGAATGGAGTAGCAGAAAGGCAATATCAGTCAATCATGAATTCAGATGTATGCTTCGTGGGAAGAAGTTGTCAAATAACTATTGGGCTAAAGCAGTTTTGACAACAATGTACGTTCTCAACAGATCTCCAACAACAAGTCTCCAAGATACAATACCCCATAATGCATGGGATGGTAAAAAGGTAAATGTGTCTCAGTTTAGAATTTTTGGATCAGTAGCATTTTCAAATGTTCCTAAGTAGCTAAGAAAGAAACTTGATGATAGGAATGAAAGATGTATTTTCGTAGACTTAGTGAGAAGTCAAAGGCCTACAGAGTTTATGATCAAGTTGATGAAGCTTCAAATGAGTCTTTTTATCCACCACAACCACCAAGATTGCAAGTTGAAGAAGCGCCATACCGTTCGAAAAATGGTACATATTCAAGTAGTGAATTCATCCGTGATTCAACATCTTCAAAAGACAATCATAAAATAATAAGCATCAGAGAAATATATGAGTAGGAGAATGAGTTTGACCAACAAAATATGTTTGCATTTTTTTCATCTCCCCCAATTAATTTTGAAGTAGTTGAAGAAAATAATTAGGTAGATACAATGAACTAATAAATTGCTACCATATGGAAGAATCAGGCTTGGGAATTAGCTAATATCTGAAAAGACAAAATTAGAATTGGTGTAAAATGGGTATATAAGACCACGCTGAATGAAAAAGGAGAGATTGAGAAACATAAGGCAAGGATAGTTTCCAAAGGATTCTCACAACAGTTTCATGTCAATTATGGTGAAACCTTGGCTCTCATAGTAAGGTTAGACACTGTCAGAACCATTTTGTTGACAACAGCTCAACACAAACAGAAATTCTATCAACCTGATGTAAAATTTTTCTTTCTAAATGGTATATTGCAAGAAGAAATTTATGTAGAGCAGCCTCCTGGATTTGAAGTTTTAGGAGAGGAGCATCAGGTATACAGATTGAAGAAGGCTTTGTATGGTTTAAAACAAGCTCGAAGAGCTTGGTATAGTCGCATTGATTCTTATCTCATCAAAAGTGGTTTTTTGCAAAAGCAATCACGAACCAACTTTTTATACCAAAATGCATGAAGGTAAAATTATTTTTGTATGCCTTTACGTAAATGATCTTATTTATGTAGGAAACATGATGTTAGAAGATTTCGAAGCAGCAATGCAAACAAAGTTTGATATGACAAATCTAGGAGTCATGAAATACTTCTTAGGCATCGAAATTCACCAATCTGCTAAAGGAATTTTTGTTGGTCAACAAAAATATGTCACTGATACCATCCAAAATTTCAGAATGACCAATTGCAAACCTACAGATACACAAAATGCTCAAGGCACAAAAATGAGCTCAGAATATGAAACACCACTAGTTGATTCCACAATGCATAAACATCTAGTTGATAGTTTGTTGTATCTAACTGCAACTAGACCTGACATTATTTTTGTATCAATTTTTATCTCCAGGTTTATACAGTCACCTAAGGTCACTCATTGGAAGGTTGCAAAAAGGATCTTAAGGTATATTTCAGGTACAATAGACTATGGTTTTTCTATACACATTATGAAAAATGCTCACTTTCAGGTTCTACAAATAGTGATTATGCAGGGAGTTTAGATGATCACAAAATAACTTTAAGGTATGTTTTTCATCTTGGAACCAATCTGATTTCATGGGAATCCAAGAAACAAACAATCATTTCAATATCTTTTGCAGAGCCATAATATGTAGCAGCATTGTCAAGCTTTGTGGTTGAGAAGATTATTGAAAGATATTTCAAATATTCAGAAGGAGCCAACTCCAATCTACTGCGATAACAGTTTAGAAATTTATTTATCAAAAATCATGTTTTCCACAGAAAGAGAAAGAACATTTACACCCGTTTTCATTTCGTCCATGAGCTTGTCAATGATGGGGACATAGTACTTTCTTTCTGTGGTTCCAAAGATCAGCTAGAAGATATTTTCACTAGGTCATTGGGAAAGAATGTATTTGAATTTCAAAGAGAACAATTAGGCATTATAAGTATCTCTAAATTTAACAATTGAGATTAGGAGGGGATGTTGAGATATTAATCTCACTATCGGTTATGTGTCATCTCATTTGATTTTTTTGTCTGCTAGGTGTCATAGATAGTTTCATTTTACTTCAGTTCTACTCCATAGGTGTCGATTTCTACTTCATGCATTTATTCTTGATGTTTAAAATGTAATATATTTAACCATTTTTAATATTGAGAAGAGCAATCCTTTCTCCACATTTTTTCTCATTCTTTCTCAGTCCCTAAGGTTTCTAGCATTGGATATGTTACTGTAGTAGTTGTGAAAGGTAAATATCAATTCACTACGATCCAGGACACCATCAATTAAAGTAAGTCGAGGCACTTATAAGTAAGTGATTAATGAAACCAAATTTAGAGGAGATGGGCTTCTTTCATAGCTGAAAAAATCTCCAATTTTATAACACATTTTCGCAATCATTTGGGCTCAATTGAAAATGTGGATAGAAAGTTTCCAATATAGAAACAAATCACGATCATGGCTACATAGTGTATGGTTGCATTTTCCAATTCATTATCAACAATTAGGTTCCATGATACATAAATAACATGAAAAATAGTTAGGTTTCATAATGGAATATTGTTTGTCACAAAACATTTTATTAAGATTAATATAATTCATGATTCATGGATTAAATAATTTCTAAGATGAAGGATTTTATTAAAACAAATTGAACTCCTTGTTCCTTGTTTTAGCCACCTCATAGGGACAAATGGAAAATTGCTCTAGGTATGTCATTTATAATTGTTATTGGCTAAGAAAGCAATAGCACCATCACCAATTGGAATGATAATGCACAATCGAGTGGTGAGACATATTTCAAGGCAACCGTCAACGTGTTTGCTTCAGATTTCACATCTAGAAACATTACAATCTAGGTAAGGTGTTCGCACTCACTATTAACATCTTATTAAATCATAAGAGGGTTTCATTGAAACAATAGAATCATGTAGAATTCATATGATCATGGTGACTTGAGTGGAAATAATCAAGTTGAAGCGTGGAATATTTCGGTAGATCCTTGCTCATTTTTCATTGTCAAAATTCTAGGGTTTCAACACACTATGTTAGACAACACTAGGAGGCATTACTTTGAAAACTATTATATTGAGGGTGTCGTCAACTTTATATGTGGCAATGGAAAATCTATCAAAGCACAACTAGAATGAAGAAGCCCTGGGAATCCAAGCAATAAGTGATAATAAGTTTCGTATCTATCAAAGCACAACTAGAATGAAGAAGCCCTTGGAATCCAAACAATAAGTGATAATAAGTTTCATAAATAGAATGAACTCAATAAATGCAACGATGAATTATAATTATGACATGAATTAGAATTGTTGCATCAATTTTTTTTATTTATATGAAGATTTATATTTAAAAGAAAATAAAGTTATGAAATAAATATTTTACCTTGAATACAAACATACACATCTTTTTCATATTGTTGGTGAAATAGAAGGAAAAATAGGAAAGAATTACACACATTCAGTTATATATTGACCAAGAAAACACCATAACTCACTGGAAACCAAACACACACATAGACACAGGATTTACGTGGTAAAACCTTGACAATATGTCAAGGAAACATCCACGGGGCAAGGGATTGGAACATATTATTCAACAATGATTCTCCACACATATACATTCCATGGGCATTCACCAGTTTTATATCATCGACCTCTGTTACATAACTGACAATTCGGTATAAAACTGACTAATTACATTTTACCCAAAATTACTAATTCGTTGTCAAACTAACAAACTCCACTTTGACAACAATTTTCCTAATCCCTTGCCCATGCCCATTCATCATCTTTTCTGCAAGCCAAGAGAAGCTAAACACCACCATAGCTTCTCTATTGTAACTGGCTTTGTGAACATGTCTGCACAATTCTCTCACGTATGGACCTTTTGAAGAGCTACTTTTCCGTCATCGATCACATGTCTCAAAAAATGATAACTTACATCAATGTGCTTGGTTCTGCTGTGATAAGCAGGATTTGTAGCCAAGTGAATAGCGCTTTGACTGTCACAAAGTACATTCAGTTTCTCTTGCGTCCTTCCAATCTCATCGAGCATACCCTTTAACCAGATTACTTCTTTACTGGCATCTGAAGCAGCTATATATTGAACTTCAGTAGTGGACAACGCAACTGTTTCTTGAAGCTTTGACATTCAGCTAATTGCTCCACCTGCAAGAGTAAAGACATAACCTGTAGTAGATCTTCTTTTGTCCAAATCACCTGCATAGTCAGCATCTACATATCCGTAGACTGATCCTTCACTACCATTAAAGACGATGCAATGGTCACTTGTGCCTCTTACATATCGAAGCACCCATTTCACTGCTTGCCAATGTTCTTTACCTGGATTTTCCATGAACCTGCTGACAACTCCAACTGCATGTCAAATGTCAGGTCTTGTAGATACCATCGCATACATTAAGTTGCAGCGTTTGCATATGGTACATAAGACATATACTTCTTTTCTTCATCAGCTTTAGAACTCAAAATAGAAGAAAGCTTAAAATGGGAAGCTAGTGGAACATTAACAGGTTTCACATTATTCATAGAGAACTTTTCAAGTACCTTCTCCACATACTTCTGCTGTGATAACCAAAGCTTACCATTTTTCCTATCTCTGTGTATCTCCATGCCCAAGATATGTTTTGCTGCTCCAAGATCCTTCACATCAAACATCCTAGAGAGTTGGGCCTTTAACCTGTTGATCTCTTCCATTCTTTTGCTTGCAATAAGCATATCGTCAACATACAAAGCTAAGATAATGAATATGCCATTGAAACTTTTGAAGTACACACAATGATCATACTCACTTCCTATAAAGTTCTGGCTCACCATGAAGGAATCAAACTTCTTGTACCATTGTCTGGGAGACTGCCTCAGACCATACAATGATTTCCTGGGCTTGCAAACTAATCTTCTGCTGTGACCTCATACAAAACCTTCTCGTTGTTCCATATATATGTCTTCGTTCAAATCACCATGTAGAAAAGTTGTTTTAACATTTAACTGTTCTAACTCAAGATTAAGCAACGCAGTTAGTGCCAACACAGTACGTATAGAAACAAGTTTTACAACTGGAGAAAAAATCTCATGAAATTCTATACCTTCAACCTGAGAATACCCTTTTGCTACCAGTCTCGCCTTATACCTTTCGATACTTCCATCAACTTTCCGTTTCAGCTTGAAGACCCATTTGCATCCAACAACACTTCTCCCTTCAGGAAGCTCTACAAGATCCCAGGTATTGTTCTTGTCTAAGGAGTCCATTTCTTCTTCCATAGCCATTTTCCATTTCTCGCTATCTGTATCATCTACTGCTTCCTGATAACAAGAATGTTCCCCATCTTCAGTAATCAAAGTAAAAGATGAAGCAGAATCTTCATACCTTTTGGGAGTTTTCCTTTCCCTTGTAGACCCTCTTAGAGGGACTGGTTGCTGAACTGGTTCATAAACTTGCACTGGTTCAGAAGCTTCAACGGCTTCTTTTGTGTCGTCAACACCTTTTTCTCCATAAGTCTCTCCTTCCTTTCGACTGTCACCGAAAGGTCTAGCCTCCAACTGAACTCGTTGATTCGGCGATACCTGTTCTTGTTCAAATCTTTCAACATTTGATTTTAACAGAGAGGATTCATCAAATGTTACATCTCTACTAATGACTATCTTCCGCAATGTACGATCCCACAACCTATATCCTTTCACTGCATAGTCATACCCAACAAAGACATAACATTTTGACTTTGGATCTAATTTTGAATGCTGATTTTTTGGAATGAGAGAATAAGCATCACAGCCAAATATCCTCAAATTTGAATAGTCACAAGACTGACCTGTCCAAATTTCTTCAAGAATTTTACAATCAATTGCTACTGAAGGTGATCTGTTAACTAAATAACAAGCAGTAGATACTGCTTCTGCCCACAACTCCTTTTACAAGTTAGCATTGCTGATCATGCTTCTGGCTCTTTCCATTAGAGTCCGATTCATACGCTCAGCAACACCATTTTGCTGAGGAGTATAAACAGTACTTTTTTGTCTAACAATTCCCTCATCCTTACAGTATTGTTCAAACTCAACTGAAGTGAACTCACCACCATTGTTAGTTCTTAAACATTTAATATATTTGCCTGTTCTTTTCTCTACCATTACTTTAAATTGTTTAAAGACATTTAATACATTAGCTTTCCTTTTTAGCATATAGACCCAAACTTTACGAGAGTAATCATCAATAAACGTTAAAAAATACAATGCACCTCCATATGACACAACAGGGGATGGTCCCCATAGATCAGAATGAATATAGTCTAAAACATCTTTACTATTATGATTTCCAACTTTAAATCTTTGTTTACACTGTTTTCCATACACACAATATTTACAGAAATCTAACTTCAAGGATTTCAGACCGGGAAGATATTTACATTTCATCAGTATCTAAAGACCTTTCTCGCTCATATGACCCAATCGCTGATGCCATAGATGAGTACCTGCTTCTTCCTTTTCTGATGCAACCGCTGCTTCACTGACCTGAGTACTTCCTTTTAACCTGTAAAGATTTCCGACCTTTTCTTCCTTCATAACCACAAGGGCTCCTTTAAAGACTTTCAAGACACCATCCTGACCTGTAAACTTATAACCATCTGAATCCAACACTCCCAAAGAAATCAATTTTTTCTTCAAATCAGGTACATGTCTAACACTAGTTAATGTCCTAACTGTGTTATCATACATCTTAATCCTGATATCTCCCATCCCAACAGTCTGACATGACACATTGTTACCCATAAACACAGAACTACCGTTTACATTTTTGTATGAACTAAACCAATGTCTAACACTAGTTAATGTCCTAACTGTGTTATCATACATCTTAATCCTGATATCTCCCATCCCAACAGTCTAACATGACACATTGTTACCCATAAACACAGAACTATTGTTTACATTTTTATATGAAGTAAACCAATTTCTATGTGGGCACATGTGATGCGAAGCACCAGAGTCTAACAGCCAGCTATCTAAACCCTTAGAGACATTACATTCAGATGAAGTTTCATCTATCATACATAATTCTTTAGCAGATAAAACTTCGTCCATCATACCTGAATCAACCTGATTCGCTTCCTTCTTCGAGTTTTCAGATTCCTTTCGTTTCCAACAGTCCTTCTTCAAGTGTCCAATTTTACCGCAGTTCCAACATTTTGCCTTACACTTCTTGCCCTTCGATTTCGACCTGGAAGACCCCCTTGGTTTTTCTCCTCTTTCCTTTGAGCATCCTCTAGTGACCATGGCTTCTGATGCAACTGTTTCAGTGCTGGATTTCCTTCGTACTTCTTCAGACAGGAGAGCTCCCACGACTGATTCAAACTTCAAAGAATGAGCAGTACTCAAGCTGATTGAAGTTACGAAGTGATCCCACAATTCAGGCAGAGAACACAACAAGGTTATGGCTTTATCTTCTTCCCATATTTTGACTTCCATATTTGTTAATTGACATATTAGTGTATTAAAAAAATTCAAATGTTCTACAACGTTTGAACCTTCTTTCATTCGAAGACTGTATAACTGTCGTTTTAGATAAATTCTGTCGGTTAATGATTTTTTTATATAGAGATTTTCAAGTTTTTCCCACAATCCTGACACCGTAGTCTCTTCAACAATGTTGAAGAGAACTTCATCCGCTAGGCATAACCGGATGGTACTGAGAGCTCGGGAATCCACGTCCTCCCAGTCTGAAGTAGTCATGGTTGTAGGTTTCTTAGTTGCCCCATCCAATGCCTTGTGCAACTCTTGTTGCACAAGCAGATCCCTAACCTTCAGTTTCCAAAGAGAAAAATTGCTCTTTCCGATGAATTTCTCCACCTCGAATTTTGCATTCGACATCTTGGCCATTTTGTTCTTCTCCTAGGTTTCAGTCTTTCAGCTATCCTTTTCTTAAAAAAAATGTTGTTTCCCTTTTTCTTAAAAAACTGAGCCTGCTTTTTAAACAAACAAATTTTACAAATTTCTTTCTACAATTTTGAGCCTTTGTTTTTCTGCAATATTTTTTTTTAGAGAAACCCTTCAACAAATTTTACTGAAAAATAAAACTTGTTATTCTTACTGAAACCCTGCACTTTATTAGTTTTGGACAACTTCCTTTTCAACTGGTTTATGAACCCAACCCAAAATATTCTGGGTAAACCAAAAAAATTGTCTTCAACAAATAATTTCAATTTTTTTTTTTTAAATTTACCCGGATCTCATGCAGGCTCTGTCACAAGTCCTCTGCAACTTTATGTAGGCCAGCAGGCAGATAATGCAAGCTCTCCTTTTTTTTAAATACGCAGCAGTCTGGCTCTTCACGCAGGGACAGCACCAGCAGTCTGGCTCTTCACGCAGGGTTTTGGACTCACAAACGCCTCACGCACAACCTTTCATTTCACACACAACCTCATGCCTCCACGCAGGTTTTTGGTCACGCAGGGACAACACTAGCACTGGAACAGTTCTTCAGCAACAATTCTACACTCCTTGACACAGAGCACATACATCCCTTCACACCTCACGCTGATACATGCAGCAAGATTCGGATCCACTCCTTGACGCAGAGCAATTACAGCCCTTCACACCTCACGCTGATACACGCAGCAAGATTCGGCTCCACTCCTTGACGCAGAGCAATTACAGCCCTTCACGCCTCACGCTGATACACGCAGCACGATTTGACTCACGCCAGTCAGGTTTTGGACTCACGGCTCTCACGCTGATATAGCCACACGCCCAGGTTTTGGACTCACGGCTCTGATACCACTTGTTGGTGAAATAGAAGGAAAAATAGGAAAGAATTACACACATTCAGTTATATATTGACCAAGAAAACACCATAACTAACTGGAAACCAAACACACACATAGACACAGGATTTACATGGTAAAACCTCGACAATGTGTCAAGGAAACATCCACAAGGCAAGGGATTGGAACATATTATTCAACAATGATTCTCCACACATATACATTCCATGGGCATTCACCAGTTTTATATCATCGACCTCCGTTACATAACTGACAATTCAGTATAAAACTGACTAATTACATTTTACCCAAAATTACTAATTCGTTGTCAAACTAACAAATATTAGGTTTAAAATAAACCATTCAACACAACTATATATATATATATTAAGTTTCGTAAATAGAATGAACTCAGTAAATGCAACGATGAATTATAATAGTGACCTGAATTAGAATGGTTGCATCACTTTTTTTATTTATATGAGGATTTATATTTAAAAAAATACAGACATACACATTCAACACAACTATATATATATAAAATTAAGGTTAATCAAATTCTAATTATTTAAATATAATTATAAAAACAATACATCTTCCTAGTACAACGATATGGTTTCTTTTCTAGTTTATTATATAATAAACTTATTTTATTATTATTTGTTTTATATATATCTATATATAATTAACGTTAATCAAATTCAAATTATTTAAATATAATTATAAAAACAATACATCTTAATAAAAACGAATAATTCCTAGTACAACGATATGGTTTCTTTTCTAGTTTATTATATAATAACATTATTTTATTATTATTTGTTTAATATATTATTTTATTAAAATGGTTGGTTATAGTGAATGATACGAGGGAAGAAAAGTAATGGAGTATTGTGGCCGTTTTAGTGTTTCCATTGTAATATCTAAACGAGTAATCATTTTCAAAACAATGGAGTTATGAAATTATAATAATCAAAGATTTTCATTAGTACCAAAGCAAATTCCATTATTCCTTTTTATAAGTAACGGAATTCCACTATATTAAAACTTATTATATCTTTTACTTATTTATGCCGAAAGTTGATTTAAAAGAGAATGATTGGTTTTCACATAGCGAAGCCATTTTTAGTATAAAAAGAATAAGGGACAAGCATAGAATAATTACGTTGATGTATTCCTTACCAGCAATACCTTTAATTCACGTATTCCTTACCATCAATATCTTTAATTTGGTACCATTCCTCCTGTACACTTGTTTTAATAGGTAACCAATGGGAAGGTCTCCATTAAACCTCCTTCCATCACTCCAAAGGACATTGAATCTTCCATGACATTGTTAACACAAGTATGGGAAAGTTAATTATTATAGTGTGTGGTATGTCTAGGAAGTCTATTGGAATATATATGGCCAGAAAAAGGTCAAACATGTAGTTGATAAGCTTGGAGTAGTTATAAATATTTATCTCGCTTTACATGTTTTTGTTTGTTTGTTTTTGTTTATCAAGATAATATTCATCTATTGTGTATTTCCATTACTACAATATATGTTGTATCCTATTTGATTTTAAGGAGACATAGAATGAAACATTATGGAATAAATTTAGAAGACCAAGACAAGTGTGGCTTCCTTAACTAGATAATGGAGTTGATTGAAGAGGGAAAAAGAGAAATAGAAAATGGAGAAGAATAGGGTATGAGAATGGTGCTCATTAAAATATATCATCATATTGTTAGTTCCCAAGAATGTGACATTTACATAAAACCCTTTATGATTATCCTTTGAGTAAACTATCTCAAAATCACCTATTTTACAATGGCATTACACTATTTCACTATAAGAATTTTTGAACATATCCATCTCTCTCTGTTAATTTTTGAAACTACAGTCAAATTCCACATTAAACAACTCAGATGATCAAAATGATGCTTGCATTAAATTCCTCTTTTCGAGAGGACTAAAATAGACAAATATGTCATGTAATTTTCTTAAGCACAAGTTATGTTTTGAATTATTTTATTCATACATTCATGATGGAATGGGTTGGCCCTAAACACAGGGGTAACTACTTTGGTCAATATTAACCCCAAGTAAACCGTCAATAAACCCTATAAATAGAAGCAACCTCAAGTTCATCTCAACACAACTCATCAAGTCATTTTCTATTCTTCAATTTTTGTCTTAACTCGCACAAGTTTGATGGAAGGAGTTTTCACAGGGTCTGAAATTATAGTGGAAACATTTTCTTTGAGTTAGGGTTTTCTGGATCTCGTTTGCTTAGACAAGATAAGGAATTTTGGTCTATTTTCATTGAAACAAAGTAGGAAAGAGAGCGACTAAGGCTCTTTGGTCGCTGGGAGACAGTCTTGTGAGAGCGACTCTAGGTTCAAAGGTAGATCAGAAGGTTCAGATCCTCGAATGCTCACACAAAGTAGTCCTGAGAGTGCTAGGGAAATCAAAGTTGCTCGCAAAACAATCGTAAGGGAGAGACTCTAGGTTTTAGGTGTATTGAATCTTTTTCGCATGTATAAAGACTTCCTGAGAGTGATTGTGTAGTCACAGTCACTCGAATATAGTGATCGAGAGAGTGACCAAGGAGTTTGCGTCGCACACAAACAATTTTGATGAGGGAAACGAGAGTTCAGGTCTATTGTTTGACATCTTAGCTTCAGTTGACTTTAGTGATCGGGTATATCTAGGCTTCTTTCTATCATTATACATATATGTAGATCTATAGATCTGATTTGTTATTATGCACTGCAATCATATCTATTGAGCTCATTGTACTCTGCTGAAATACTTTTATGATGATCTATTAAAGAAGAATAATTGAAAGGGTTTCCTTGTAGTGGGGGTTTTCCCTGGTCCTAAACCAATCTATTGTATCTTATGGTTGTGCTTTTCTCTTCTTTATCACTACGTATATTGTTATTTCTTAAATTACGTTTACGATTGATTACACTGCTAATAATTGGATGCATTGTTAATAAAAAGAGAAATTGGGCTAAAGTAATTGATAGTGCAAAGAAAAATTAGAAAATTTCGCATGGTATCAGACATAGGGTGAAAGAAAAGCCCAAAACAAGAAAGGATTTGAAGTCCTCTCTTTTAGAAAGAAGATTGCATATTCAAGGTCAAGATGTTGTCCTCTACCTTCAAGGAGCATGAAAAGTTGGGTGATGCATCAAACATTGTTGCATCAAAAGTTAGATTGGAAATCATATCTGACAACAATGATGTGTTAGAATACATTCAAGGAAGGATGCGTGAGCATCCAAAAAATTCTTCTACTTCTCTCAAGAATAATTACAAGAAAGGTGAGTGTAAATAAAAACAAATTATTGCTCATGGTTTACAAGATCATTTACTTGCTTATGTTTGGAATTTAAGAAAGGCTAAAGATATGTATGAAAAGATGATCAGCATCTATGAAGTCGACAACCTGGATGTAATCATCACCTTGAGAGATGAGCTCGATGAAACTAAGATGAACAAAGAATAAATTTTCAAATCTTTCATTAAGATGATCTCTCGCCTTAGATATTGATTGTAGAGGGTTGGAAAAAATGTACCTGACAGGGAGCTAGTAGTTGTTACTCTTAGAGGTCTCCCCCTTATTTTGGAATCCTTCATTACTACTATTAGCAATATAATTGTCGTTCTATCATTTGATGAAATCATTGGAAAACTAACTCAAGAATAATCTAAGATGATATAAAGAGGAAGGATTCAAAAACATGAAGAGGGATAGCCTGCTGCATATGTCTCTCATGGGAAACTAAAGAAGGTAAGAGGAGGTTCATCAAGGATGACTCCTTCTCAAAATATAGGAGGAAGCAATGATAGATCGTCATCTCATGTTGAATGCTTAAATTGTCACAAGGAGGGTCATTATGCACAATATTTTCTTAAGAAAGGAAAGAGACCACGCTACAAAAATAGAGGCAACTACAATAACAAAAGACGAGAACACAATCAAAGAAATAACCATGACAAAAGATATGATAGAAGAAGAAGAGAGTCCTGAAGCGACTGTGAAGAAGATAATCCTCCTCAAAAGAAGTCAAGGGCTACCGGGTATGAAACTAATGTTGTAAATAAATTTGAATACAATGTCATTTATGTTATTACTAGTTCCTCTCCACCAGATTTCTGGTATAGTTGGTTCATTGATAGTGGGGTCATTCACGATTTCCCTAGTTACAAGGAATTCCTCTCTAATTTGGTAGAGAGCGAGACTAATGGTAGAGAGGGAGACTAAGGAAAAGATCATTCTTGGAGAAAATGCTCCTCATCCCATGAAAGGCTTTGGGTCCATCAAATTTCAGTTGAACTCTAGTGAATTAGTTCTTCTGCATGATGTTATGTATGTATCTGGATTAATGAAGAATCTCGTACCTATATTTGCATTGGAAAATAAAGGGATGAGGGTTTCCTTCATCAAAGGTAAATTTTTAACTTGACCTATCAATGCACCGATGATGGATGCCTTCACGCTAGGACTAAGATCTGAAGGATTCTATAGGGTCACTGGAAGACCTCTCCTAGCATTGGTTCATAATACCAATCATTTGAGCTAATTATGGCACCAAAGAATGGCTCATGTTCACTATGATGCACTTAAGAAATTGAAGAAATTGGTCTCTGGTATTCCCGATGTTCAATGTCATCATGATGGAGTTTGTCTAGGTTGTGAAAGTGGAAAGAGAACAAGGGGACCATTTCCCTCTAGTAAGAACAAGACAAATGGCATCCTCCATCTCATTCATTCTGATATATGTGGTCTAATTCCTATACATTATGTTGGTGGTCATCTTTACTACATCACCTTTATTAACGACTTCTAAAGAAGGACATGGATATACTATCTTAAGAGCAAGGATGAAGCCTTTCAAACATTCAATGAATTCAAAGCCTTGATTCAAAATCAATCAGGAAAGAGAATTGAAGCCTTTATGTCTAATAATGGAGGAGAATGCATGTCCAAATAATTCATAACATTTCGCAAGAAAGATAGAATCAAGAGGGAAATAATGGTGCCATATTGTCCTAAACAGAATGATCTAGATGAAATAAAGAACAGGTCTATATTAGAAGTTGCACGTGCTATGCTCCATGATTAAAAGGTTCTAATGTTCCTTTGGGCCAAAGCCACATCTATTGTTGCATATGTCCAAAACAGGGTGCCTCATCAAGCATTAGAAAACACGGCTCCTAAATAAATATTCATATGTATTAATCCTGATATCATCCATCTTCATGTATTTACATGCCCATTATATTTTCATGTGCTGAAGGACAAAATGAACAAATTGAAAGTTACTTGTAGAAAAGGTATGTTTGCGGGTTATTCTGAAAACTCTAAATCATATAAAATTTATATTCGTAATGAGAGGAAGGTGAAAATTAGTAGGGACATAACATTTGATGAAGATGCATATCTTGGAGAAGCAAGAGATCTTCCTCCACCTCCTCCTCCTAAGGAAGAGAATGATGACTGGGATATTCTGGATGATCTATCCATAGCTGACTCCAATATGGTTTAAGATCCCATATAGCCTATGGATCCATTAAATTCTCCTCCAAGTGATCCTCCATATAAAATGGGACCACTTTGTCTTCGTGATACATTACATGATACTGAAATAAATGTCCCCACTCATAGATCATTCAAAGACAGAAAGAAACCATGTAGGTATTAGGGATATGTTGCTGCTATGAGTACTATGATTAAAGATGAAATGTCATCATTCAAAGAAGTTGTAAAAGAACAAGTTTGGAAGGATGATATGGCTAAAGAATATGAATCGATTATTAAAAATCATGTATGGGATGTTGTACCTAGATTGAAAGGGAAATTTGTTGTGACTTAAAAATTTCTATTCAAAATCAAACATGGAATTGATGGTGACATTGAGAAATATAAAGGAAGGTTTGTAGCTCGAGGCTTATCTCAGAAAGAGGGAGAAAATTATGATGACATATTTTCTCACGTGGCTCGATATAAAACCACCTGTTGTATAGTTTCCCTTCCTGTGATTCATGGATGGACATTGTAAAGAACACATTCCTTCATGGCATGTTACACGAAGAGGTGAATGTTGAAAAAATACAGATATTTGAAGTGGAAGATCGATGAACACATGTGTGTAGGTTGAAGAAGGCATTGTATGGTTTGAAGAAAACTCCTCGAGCTTGGTATGCATGTATTGACCGTTACTTAATGGAGCTAGGATTTACAAGAAGCAATGTCAATCCCAACCTCTACTTCAAGGTATTCTAAGGTATGCCATTGATTTTGGTTTTATATGTTGACGATATATTTTTATAGGTAGTGAGCCTTTAATGATTGAATGTAAGAGAAAGATCGCCTATGAATTTGAGATGAAATACCTTGTTCTAATGCACTACTTTTTAGGCATTGTGGTGTGGCAAAAGCCTAGTGAGATTTTCCTTTCATAACGAAAATAGGTTGTAAAGGTGTTGGAAAGATTTGGAATGACCAAATGGAAATGAACTTCAAAAAGTTATGTGGAGATGTTGCAGGACCAGACTTAAATAATCCACCCTAGTATAAACAACTTATTGGGGTTCTAATGTTCCTTTTGAACACCTGTCTAGACATATGCTATGTGGTAAACACATTGTGTCAATTGGTGACCAAGCCCCGCCACACACATTAGATAGCTGCTAGACACATATTGAGATATTTTAATGTGTCAATCACAGATGTCCTCAAATATTCTACAAGAAATGTTCAACTTCATGGACACACTGATGCTAATTGGGTCATAAATGTTATCGACATGAAAAGTACACCTCGATGTTGTTTTAGCCTTGGACCTACCATGATATCCTAGATGAGTAGGAAACTAAAGTCTGTAGTATCAACCACAGCCCAAGCATAATAAATTTCCACTAGCATGGGTATCTGCGAAGTAGTATATTTGAAAAATATCTTTCGAGAACTATTTGAACAGGTCCTAGATACTACAGCGATGTATTGTGATAAGGAGAGTGGAATCTGTTAGGTAGAATATATCATGTTTGAGGACCAGTCCAATCATATTGAGATTCAATATCACTTCCTTCGAGACATGGGGCATAGAGGAGTTATCTAGCTCCATCACATATCGACAGATGAAAAGATTGTAGATATTCACACTAAGGCATTATTGAAGAGAAAGTTCTTGGTTTTCAGAGAACATCTTGGACTGATGGATGTAGTGCCTCCAGATAAGTGGTAGTGTTATTCAAGGACACTGAGCAAATTCTTCCTACCCTGCTCGAGCTCCCAGGGTAAGGAATTGAGATAGAGGTCTCCTTGGTTTGATGGAACTCTGGACAATAGGGTGTTACACCTATATGTTATCGATAGGGTTGAAAAATGTTGCTCCCCTATATTCATAGGGTCAAAGAATGTTTCTCCCCTACATAGATTTTTCAGAGTATACCCATGTCGGTGTCATACCCACAAGCAGGTTATCTTGTTGGGAATACCACCCCTCATTTGGAAAACGAGTTGAGAGTGTACTAAGGGCGTACAACTAAAGTTTATTATGATGTAGGTGTTCTACCACATGACTTTTGAGGATCATTATTGGGAATATCTATAGGAAATAGGATTGGGTTGAGGATAAGATCCCCGATGAGATTTAAGGTTTGAAGATGGGCTCTCCTATATGATATGTCATCCTATTACTTGGTATGGGTGGAAGTTATTTCTCCCCTGTTCTTATACTTCTTCTAGATCTGAGAAAGTTTCAACAGATAAAGTTGAGCAGAGACAGTCAAAACATTACAGGATGATGAAAAGATCAATTAATAGATATTGGTAGGTGGAATTCTTCCTAGTTGAGAGGGAGTGTCAATTTTTTCAAATAGGGTCAAATACCACATTGGACAACTCAAATGACCAAGATGATTCTTCCATTAAATTCCCTTTTTCGAGACGATCAAAATCGACCCAAATATCACATAATTTGCTTAAGAGGAAGTTAATTTTTAAATTATTTTTTTCAAACATTCATTATGGAATGGGTCAGCCATAACAACATGGGTAACTACTTGGGTCAATCTTAAACCCAAGTAAGCCCTCAAGAAATCCTATAAATAGAAGTGACCAAAAGTTCATTTCACCACAATTGATCAAGTCATTTTCGATTCTTCTATTTTTATTTTGTCTCGTACAAGTTCAACCAAAGGAGTTCGCACAGGGTTTGAAATCATAGGCGAAAGTTTCGCTCTGAGTTACGGTTTTCTGGACCTCGGTTGCTGGAAGAAAACAAGGCATTTTGGTCCCAAGTCACGGACATAGAGTAGGCAAGAGAGCGACTAAGGCTCTTTGGTGGCTCGGAGATAGTCATGTGAGAGTGAACCTATGTTCAAAAGCAGATCGAAAGGTTTAGGTCCCCAAATGCTCATACAGAGTAGTATTGAGAGTGTCAAAGAAATCTCAGTCACTGGCGCAACAACTATAAGGGATTAACTCTAGTTTTTAGGTGTATTTCACCTCAGTAGCATGCATGAAGATTTCTTGAGAGCAATCGTGGAGTCAGAGTCGCCCACATACAGTGAACAAGAGAGTGACAAAGGAGTGTCAGTTGCACAGAACAAGTTTTGATGAGGGCAACCAAAGTTTAGATCTAGAGTTTGACATCTTAGCTTAAGTCAACTTCAGTGATATGGTAGATCTCGATTTCTCTCTACTTCTGTACAGATTTGTAGATCTGATTTGTTATTATCTGATATAATCATATGTATGGGCTCATTGTACTGTTCACTATTTTTTTAATGAAAATCTACTAAAGAAGAAGATTTGAAAGGGTTTCTCCCGATTGGGGTTTTTCCCTCGTCTTGGACCAATTTGTTGTTTTTTATGGTTGTGTTGTTGTCTTTTTTATCACTGCATTATTCTTCTTTCTTCAGTTACGTTTATGATTGATTATACTACTAATAATTGGATGCATTGTTAATGAAAAGATAAATTTGGCTAAAGTAACTGATACATCATAGAAAAATCAGAAAATTTAACACCCTCCAACAATTCTTGTCTCTCCTATGTCTAGTACAATTGACACTTCCATAGATTCAACTTCAAGAAACTTAGTTGAAACTTATAGGTTCCCTTTATGTTATCCACTTAGCCACAGATTTATATTACCATTTAGATTTGTCACATACTAATAAATGGAACAACATGGTGTAGCACCAAGAAATTGGAGATGAATCTTGCTACCGATTTAGACTTAATTTTTGTTTTACTATCTATTTCCTCTCTGTATCCTCCCTTTTTTTTTCTTTTAAACTAATCTTTTAAGTAGTATTCCTACCATTAGTAGCTAGAGATTTTTCAAAAAATAAACATAATAAATTCCTACATGAAAAGTGTTCAATTCAACTATCCTACAATGCCTAAATCAGAACTTGTAATTATAGTAATGGTTAAAAAACACTCTCTTTAGTAATCTTTATACATATATGAACATAAATCTATGTTTTCTTATAAATTCCTCCACAAAAATATATAATATTAACATTATACATTATACATAATACATTATTTATTTTTATACATATTATTCGTATAATAATCTCTACCTATCATTGACTAATATTTAAAAAAAAACTTACAATGTTATATCGCACTTTTTTTTCTCAAAAATATTTTTATTTACACGGAATATTGTTCAACATTTGTGTATCGTAAAATACACCATAATATCCATTTGTTTCTAAAGCATCTCACAAAACATCTAACATGTACATATTATTATTCCTTTGGAGGAGATTCGAACGTCATAAGCTGATTGCTTTATGGCTGAGTCGAATATGCATATTGTTATTACCCTTGATAGGGATTCAAATATTTTTTTCCTCTAACATTCAAGCATCATAAGCTGATACATTCAACATCATAAGCTGATTTCATTTGTGAAAAAGTAAAATATTCGAAACATTATTCTTCTACATGTGGCCACCCATGCCCACAACTAATAAAGTTACATTCACTGAGTACAACCTTATTATGAACTCATCTTCATGTCTCCAATATCTTTCAAATAATTAAGTAGAATGGACATATATTCTTTTGCAACATGATATGATTGATCAGAGCTTACTAGAGAACAAATATTCACATGAGTCATTGGTAGTGCCCTTCCCTTTCTGTTCGTGAGAAAGAAGTGGCTTTCTACTAATGAGTTGAACAGATTTTGCAACCGCGTAAAGACAATAACGCGAAAGCTCGGGCATCCATCACGGAATCTATACTTTGTGCGCGTGCAGGTACGGAAACGCTGCAAACCCTAACAAACGCTCTCTTTCGATATCGCGACGGGATTCTAAGCCGCCATTTTTCCAATTTCATTGTCAACTTATAGTCATTAACCTGGTTCCTTTCATTAGGTTAAGAAGCACTGATAAATCCAAAATTAAAATGGAATTGGAATTAGAAAAATCTACCCAAACATATACAGCTTGAGCACAAACAAATCAACTAACTTCGCTTACTTTCCAATACCTCCTCTACCTTCTATGGTTGTCTTTCCCCGTGTTACCGACAATTCACCTTTTCTACAACCAATTCTCATTCACACAATGTGCATCGCTAATAATGGAAAAATTTTCCACTCATCCAATAAAGTGGGTTACTTATAATGATCTGTAGGAAAACCGAACAATCAAGATATCGAATGTCCACTATCCACAAAAAACAATAAATTACCCTATCTGGTGTTCAGATAATTTTGTTGCCTCTTTGATTTGATCATAACATAGCAAATCGAATCCGGGGAGTTATCAAATAAAATTGCCCCTGAGAGAGTAAAGTCTGCGGCTGATATTGATTTTCAAGAAAAACTAGCCACCAAATACACCATGGAACTAAAGATTACCTTGGTGTTGAGGTACATTGGTTGACTATTCGATTCGATCACCTGATCCTAAATTCCTTTGGATTCACTGCGTTCTGAAGTTATAGACGTCTTGGATTGAACATTCGACATCCATGATGAGGACTCAAGATATAACAGACTTGATTACAATTTTGTTTTGTCAGGTCGTTTAGGATTAGTGATCTTCAACTTTTTAGATTTTCAGTCCGTGCGCAGATATGGCATCTAAGTATCTAACACTTTAATTTGTCGTTGTTGCATGTGAATTCGGCCCTTTTGAGTAGAGATTGTCCCTACGCTCATCTCCTTCAAAGAAGTTTATTAGTAATGAAACATTAAACAATTATATATAACTAGAGCTAAATCTCTAAGCACTAGTGCAATAAAGCGTTGATCAAAGCATCCATTGCTTAGCTGATAGCGTTGATCAAAGTATCTAGTGCTTAGCTGATATCCTTTAGTGCTCAGCTGATATCCTTTAGGCGGATTTTGGAGTGCTTAATATAAAATTAGTTTAGATCCATTTTAGTATGAAATCTTGAAGTCTATATGTTGGCCTCTAAAGATACCCTAAATCATCCATAATGATGAAATTACTTCCGATTAAACGGATGCCAATATGATGACAGTCTGAATGCGAGTATACTTATTTGGCACCCATTAGGATGCCAATATGATGACAGTTTGAGTGCTAGTATACTTAATTGGCACCCATTACTCTTTGAATTACTCTGCGAGTTGAGTGCGTTTTGTTCTCCATATAACTTAATAGGTATCAAATGTCCAGGTCCATATATTTGGCTCTAGATATATCCTAAACCATTCATGTTCATAAGATAGCTTTCTAATTGAAATGACGTTACCGTGAGTGAGGGCTTATTTCAGGAGCACCCAAGACTCTTTGAGTGGCATTTTGTTCTCCATATAATTTTGTAATGAGATGCAACGAGATGCGCTGTATTTTTGAATTGTGTCTTTAAATGGATAATAACATAAGAACCCATTATCCTTGATCTGAAAACCTTAATATTGATTCATGAATTTGTTTTTAATGTCCCCGCATCTTTATCTTTCAAATAGAACTACGACATCTATGTATGATCAATTTTAAATCGTGGGAATCTGTAACAAATTTGGAGATATGAGGATTGAGATAACGTAGGATTTATAAGCAATATTTTTAATAAGTTAATTGTTGATGTATGTTAAACTTGTTAATTGGACTTATTTTAATTAGGTGGTCTAGTGGACTTTTAAATGAGTATACTTATTGAGGTACTATAATACCAACATTCTCTTAATAGTATTATTATTGTAATGGCTTAGTGGCTATAAGAAAAAATGTCATGATGATGATATTATTATATGAACATATCATAGATCTGAATAGACACCACAATAACATCTAGAATTGTATTATCAAAGAGGTGTCTTTAAAAATGGTTCTTCTTTAAACATTTGGAAAATTTCGGCCCACATTTAAGTTGATCCAACATCCATGATGCATTGAATAACCCATAAATGGGTGTACAAGTTCCAACTTTTACATGTTCAAATTATGAAAAATCTCAATCACCTTCTCTTTTTTCTTTCTTCAAATTTGGATGCAGTATTTGGTGTTGTGACTCATCCATTTTAAAAATAGGAAAAATTATTAAAGTGGAATACAAAGTAAATATAAGTTCTTATTTTAGGGAAATAATCTTGTAATGAAATAAAAGAAAATAACCTTGGGATGATTTCATATATTTGGCCTTCATTTCTAAATAATTTCCATCATTACATTCGACTATTTCGATTATGTATTTTATAGAGTTAGTGGGATAAATGTCTCATGTGTTAGCCTCGATTATGCATTTTATAGAATTAGTGGGATAAATGTCTCAAGTGTCAACCTAAGGTACATGGTACCAAGGAAAAAGATTTGTTAAAGGTTGAAGCTAACCTAATTTTTTTATCTTCATTCCCTAAGGGATACTAGGACATGGGATGATTCCCTAACTATTGGTTTAGAAACAACAATTTATTCTCCTTACTTGAATTTCTTATTTTTCCAATTCTCACATTCAAAGTAATTATGGGTTTGCTTTACAATACCAATTCACCTTCTAGTCAGATAGAAAAAAGGTTTAATATTAACTGGATTTGAGGCATATATTTTAATTGATGATCATAGAGGAAGAATGTATGATTGATTTTCTATAAGCTCTAACCTATCAAGCATCTAAAGAGGTGATAATAATATTCTTCCCTATATATATATATGAAAAAAATGCTATTTTCTTACACAAATAGGTAATCTTAGTTTGAAAAAAAAATCAATACCTACTATTGTGAAGTTTATCTTTCATGGAGATTAAAAAATTATGAATTATGTTAATGAAGTGAATTCCTGTAGATCAATCATTTAACATCCTTTGAAAAAATAAGTATAATATTATTTTTGGTTAATAAAAATATTTTTTTTTCTTTTTAATATTTTGTATTAAGCAAGTGGCAAATGTAATCCATGGAAAACAAATTCATAATTAATGATCAATTAAAATGGACAAAAGATTTGATTTTATTATAATTTACATTTCCTACCTAAAAAATAACTAAACGATTGTTTGCAAATAGGTGATATAATCTCCTTTAATGGCCCTGAATTCAAAAATCTTTTAAACCTTTAGCAGCTCATATAGCCCTGATGTGTTCAAATGAAATATATAAATAAATAAATAATGTAAATGAAACCAGTTGGAGCACGTTTTCAAGTGAGTGGGCTTTTTTAATTATCCATTACCTCTTTTTGAAAGGGTCACTTGACGATAACATCAAACTTAAAAAAATGTTATTTGCTACACTCAAATGTTAACATCATGCCACTAGAAATTTTCCTAAACCCGTTGTCTAATTTTACGAGATATCACATTTTCATTTAATGTGACAAAGTAAGAATTTTATGTTATTTTAATGTGACAAAGTGAGAATGCCATGTTATTGCAAATTTGGACCCTTTAATTTATCACATGGTAAAAAAATTAATGTTTTAATTAAATTACTTTGTTCTTTTCATATATTGCATTGAAAAAAGCTTTCTAAGCCACTGATATTTAGTATATTTTTTTTTTTTTAATGTTTTTCTACCATTATAATTATGTATTTATACAATGTATTGGAACAAGCAAATCCAAACAATTTTGTGTTGGATTATGTAAAAAACACTATTTTTTTTTTTTTTTTTTGATATGATACATTTTAACAAAGATTCAAGCTATAATAAGAAGAATTTACTCAACAAAATTTAAATCTAGGTTTTGAAAAGAGGATGTGAGAACACGCAATTATAAAAGATACTAGGATTTTGTCAATGGGAATAATAAAATTATAAGCTTTGATATAAGTTTTCAATGGGAATAATAAAATTATAAGCTTTGATATAAGTTTTCATGGACTCTTAAGACTCAAAGGCAAAGAAATAGGAGTTCGAATTCCTTTATTCCTTTTCTCTTTTAAAAAACACGGGTAAATTAGTACTTAGACAATAGGTCATGAGCATATATGGAAAATAATGGGTAAGAACTAATATATATAAGGTTCAATGGAGTAACTATTATACATCTTGAGTTATCATGGTTACAGTTAATACATACGGATTACGGATTATGTAACTTAGAGTAGTGATACTTTTGAGATTTATGCGTCATGGAGATATTTGGCGTAATGATGTGTATGAAATATTATCACAATTTATTGTGTATTATTTATAATATATAAAATATTTGTCATTATTTTTATATAATATATAACATATGTGCAACCATTCTTTTATGTTTGTATATTGTTAAAAAATTCACTATATCTAATGGATTATGTATGTGATTACACAAATTTCATAAATTTTATAATGGATTATGTATGTGATTACACAAATTTCATAAATTTTTGGATAATTTTCAAAGTTTGACATTAGTACACCCCCATAAAGGAAACTTTTAAGTGATGTTGTTTTTAAAAGCTTGAATTGAATAAGGATATAGGGAAATTATTTTAGAGTGAAGTGATCCCTGTTAAATTCATTAACATAATCATGGTTTTATAGTTTTAAGGTTTTGAGATTATCATAATGTTAAACATTAATAGGATATATTCGATAAAGATAATATATCACAAGAGAAAAACGATGAAATTAATAAAACATTAAGTTGGAATTTCTTTCGTATTTTCTGGACAAAGATCCAAAAAGAAAGTAGTACATCGAACTTAAAAAACAAGCAAGGGTTCATGAACTCTTTTTAGATGAAGAGGATTTCCCAACAATTATAATTATACAAATAATTATACAAATAAGGGAAATCCCTAAAATTACATAATTTTGACTATAAAGTTTTTATAAGTATTGAAGAAACCACAAAATCTGGATATCTTATATTACAAAAAACCACAAAATATGGATATCTTATATTACAAAAAACCACAAAATCTGGATATCTTATATTACGATCTATTGTAATGTAATTTTTTTGTTAAACCTTCTAATAAGTCCACAATTTGCTAAGTAAAATCATGTTTGAAGAGGAAAGTTATGGTTATAAATGTTTTAAATCCTTAATTAAGGAATTATATTATTTATAAATGTATTTATATAAATTAAATCACTAGTAAAGATGGGTATACTATCCAAAACAAGATGAAAACATCTACTTCATCATATGTATCACTTCAAAAAAAAAAAAAAAGCCTAATTATAACTTTATTTTAGATTATTATTACTAACATCAATTAGAAAAGCAATTAATTTAAAAAAACAAAAAACAATATTCTTCACTATGAAATTTACCTCACTTTTAACATGGAGATTCTTACTTTATAGATATGATTTGCTACAATATCATCCTTATCAATACCACATACCTAAAAAATCATAAGTGGTCTGATATGGCACTCGTTCATATAAACTTTTTTTTGAATTAATAAATTTAATCAAAATGCTAAAAATATATAACTAATTTAGAGATAAATTTCAATATGTATTTGTGTATACCATTATGAAAATTCATAATATTCATTTGAGGTTAAATCGTTAACATCCACCTAGTAATTATTGATTATTAAATTAAAATTTTAAAAACCTATTGCGAAATAAACATATCTATACACATAATTACAATATCTACAATATAACAATTATGTTTAACTTTAAAAATTTTATTTTCATTCCATTAATAAATTTTAACATTAAATAGAATATATATTGTTTATATGACGAAAGAAAAGAATGAACCAATATTTTCTCGTGTATAATATATTATTATCAAAAACAAATTGTTTTTTTTAAATGCTCATGAATAAAATTAAAAGAATATAAAACTATTTTTTTATATATTTTATTGGGAAGGGGTTTCACTTTCATTTTTATTTTGATTTTGATTTTAAGTGGTAAGCAAACATGGTTGTAAAAATTAAAAAATATATATATAATAATTATAAATTATAATTAAAAAAATACTCATAAATAAAATTAAAAAAACATAAAATTATTTTTTTTATATTTTATTGGGAAGCTGTTTCATTTAATAATTATGATTTTTATTTTAATTTTGATTGGTAAACAAAATTTTTATGAAACTAAAAAAATTATAATAATTGTAAACTATTTTTAATGATGATGATGATGATGATGGTTAACGTCCACTGAGACCAAACATTGATCTATCGGATCTAAAGAAACACATTATTTATATTGATTTAAGATTTTATTCCTATGCTCAAAAAGCTTGGAGAGAAGCCTCCTGAGCTCACTATAATTTTGACATTGTAAAATGCTAGGAAGGTCAGTATTGTAACAAAGATTGTGAAACTGAGATCTAATGTGGTTGTACGCGGGGCACTCTAAGAGGAAGTGGCTTTCATCCTTGATGTTCCTATTCTCACATATATGGCAGATCCTTTCCATCCATGGCATTTTAGGAACTGCCCAATGACCTATTTCACTATGGAGCTCATGAGAATTCATTCTAATCGTTGTTATATTAATTTTTTTCTTTGAGCTAGCTAAAATAGGGAGATACTTTTGATCTTCTAGGATGGGGTTGATGACCTTCTTATAATAACTTAATTTTATTTTAGCCGCTAAATCTTTCTCACACTACATTTTTTCTTTGAACTTAGAAGTGACAATATCTTTAATGTTATTTATGTTTTGCAATGCATCATTCTCGTTGATCTCCCAATAGTTTAACCAGGCCCTTGTGTCCTTATGCCACCCTCGATTGAGCCTTAGGTGGTTTTGGCTGGAATTTAAAGCTAGCTTAGGAAGTCCATGTTCGTTTATCTTATTGAGTTTGTGCTTGTATAACAAAAACCTAATCATAGCTAGGCTCTCAATAGGGGAAAGATGTGCTTCTATAAGGAGAATAGGATACGGTGTATTACTTTTAATTTTCAGGTTATAATTTATGAAACACTTCTGGATTTGCTCAATCTTTCTCTATGATTCACTAGAGATGTTGCAACCCCAAACCTCACAGCCATATAAAATAACATAAGTGATATTATTAAAACATAAATTATTATGCGGAACGCTATTTTACAATGTAGTAAACATTTTAATATAGGATCAAGGAAACATATGGTGTCGATGAAATTAACCATTAATTAAAAAATTAATAATAATAAAGTAGCATATCAACTTTATTAAATTTTTTAAATGTGGTTTTAATACTAATAATAATGGTTTTAATAATAAAATGATAGTGATAATGATAATGACAGTGATAGTATTTGTGATTTTGATTGTGATTATGATATTTTATAATGTATAAAAAATTAATAAAAATATATATGGTTAGAAGTAAAAATATTTTTATGTGAAATATATAAAATTATAAATAATAATTATAAAATTAAATTGATTAATTATAAAAGTTAAAATAATAATTCATATTTATAATTATTATATTTCATAATATCATATTTAAATTTAATAAATAAATATATTAAAATTTCATATTCAATTATATACGTATATATATTGAAAAATTAAATTAAATAAATTATAAAACATATAAAAAAGAATCTCCCCACCAATGTATTTTTATACAATTAATATTTCAATAAAATTAATATATATATATATATATATATATATATGGAAATGAAAATGTTAAATTTATATAAATATAAATATAAATAGTATTATTAAAAAGAGGTCTAATTTATTTTAACTTTCATTTTACCTATCAAGTGTCTAAAGGAATGAAATGTGTTAGGTGTGGAATTTTGCACTCAAAAATATTTTTAAATTTTGAGAAATTTTATTATCTCGAAAGTTTGAATATTAAGATGGATTTATAAAAAGAAACAAAACTTACACACACAAAAATATTTGATATATTCAATCAGATATATGATACACTTTTATAATTGCAATAATATTCAACTAATTATAAACATTGATATTATTGTTGAGAGAATATCTCAACAATATCCAACAACCCAATCGAAACCAACAAATCAATCTACTAATGTAAACATTATTCCTAACACCTTCCCTTAATTCTTACACAACGAAACTTTCGTTACAAATATTAATATTGAAATTAAATAACATATTTTAGAAATTAATATGTCTAGTTTGGTCTTCATCATCTCTTACACCCACTCTGAAATCTCATAGGCAATGCTCTTTTTTCATCATAACTTTGAGCTCCCACTTCACCCATTGAAGATATAGTTTCCTCTAACCATCATTGATGTACTTGTAATGCTTATCAATATTGAAACACTTGGCTCACTAGGTTTCCATGAGAAAAGTTATGAAGTAAATGAATCGCTCTATGGATATACCTCCATATGCTCGATATTTAGCTTTTGGCTATCCTTTAGTTTCTATGAAGAAATATTGGATAATGAATGTATGGAAAAGTTAATCATACAACTTTACCTATTTAAAAATACACATACATAAGAACTGATGTCCTTGACTTCGCACAATCCACTGGTCTTTCTTCAGATAAAAAAACTTAAAAACACACAAAATAACTTTTAGCTAATGTTCCTAACTTCACCTGACCCATCATAATTATTATACACAATCAACATAATTAAATCATCAATACATTTTTCTGCTACTATATTCATGAAGAACCACCAATTTTAATTATATTACTTTGTTCTGTAATTGGTTTTGGATGTTTAAAAAATCACAACATGAAAAAATCCAACTAATCTCGTGATGAAAAAACTGAAAAAACCATCATCAAACACAATATCATAATATCATTTCTTCCTAACTGCTACTCTAGGATACTAACATTATTTCTTTCATTCATTATGCACACTGATGAGCTTCGGTATTGCAACAAGAATGCTACAACTCCCAAGGCTACCGACTTTGATTATCAACCTGAGGTTCATACAAACTTAAGAGGTATCGCACTATATGTGTAGAATACAATGTGTCCTTCCTTTGCTATCATGATGTAATGGAGTGTATGTACTGAGGTCAAATCCTAAACTAATTACAGAAAATGAAAATTTTCAAATGGAATCTTAACCTATTGCAAGAAAGAAAGTACAAGAAAGGGTACTGAAATCAAATGCTAAAACACACCATTTTCTAACTAACTGTTAAGAGGATTTGCTTCAAAAGAATGCTAAGTTAACATGTATGCAATCCTACAGCCCTAAGAATGCAGATTTAAACCATCAAACTTTCTACTCCTGTGCATGTAAATGAATAAAATAAATCTGTTTTTGTTTTTGTTTTTTTCTGTGGGAGAGTGTGAAAGTTAATCTCTTTTGGTGATGTGGCAGGTGGCTTGGAGATGATGGTGAATGGTTAGAAAGCTTGGGAGACAAGTAGGGACCATTTTCCAGCTTCCTAGAGGATTTTTTCTCAATTCTGCCTCAAAACATGGTTTCCTACAGGATGCTATAGGATTTCCTATAGGATGTCCTGAAAACATACAAGATCCCCTAAACACCTATAGGATAGAGACGAGAGCAAAATGATGAATGTTGAAGGTGATGGAAAGCTTAGTGAAGGTGGTTGGTAGATGGAATGAGGCAAGGGAGTGCCTAGGACCACTTCAAAACTCAAAACCAAAGTTGGGAGATGGATGGATGTGCTCAAAAAGCTTGGAGAAGTTTCCTTGTCAAATGATAAAATTGGTGAGGTTTTAGTGAAACATAGTAAGTACCATGGGTGGATGAAGTTGGGATGAGGTTGTTGACTATGAAATATTTATGTACTCCTGAAACACCTGCACTGCATCAAACATTGACATTTAGCCAAAAATCATGCGAACAAGAAGAATTTGAATTATATAAAGGAAACAAATTTCATGAGCTAGTTGTCTACTTCATACATGACGAAAACTTTTTAGAATGATATAAAACATTGATGAGATCTAATGTAAGACTGAAGATAGAAGAAATGGAAATCAAATCCTACCCTTGAAAACTAGCAAAATGTTGACCTAAGTGTGGAGAAAGAGGGTTAAAATGGTCTTGATGGCATGGAGGTCAAGTAGAGGACTAATACCAACTTCAATGATGTTTATTCTCAATTCAAGCTCAAAATAGGCTTTCCTACCAGAAGCTAGAGTGATTTACTACACGATGTACAGATTTACTATAATTCATCAAATGACCAAGAAAATCAAATACAAATTGGATGGGACAAATTTTTTTATTAACTATGATGTCTTAGGTCCCCATTCCAAATGGAATCACTCAAAAATACCTCTTTTAACCCATGCTAAAAAATAGAAAAAAATTACTAGTCGAAAATCTAGAAATTCGAGAACTAGTGAGCTAGTAAATCTAAAAAATGCCTAACCAAACCAAGTGCAAATGCAATGGGGTAATTTTTGTTATGAAATGTTTTTTGAACTAATGCTAGCAAATCCAGCTCAATTGAATCATGTTAGCATGATCTAAAATAAAACATAAATTTATTGTTCTTTGCTAAAAAGGAGGTCCAACAATCTCGATTTGGGAATAAAAAGACTAATCCAAGCATCTCAATGATTACTATGAACTTCCAAAGATTTTCGAAGGATGAAATAATTCTTGTGATCCTGCAAAAGAACTTACATAAATCATTTAACTCAATCCTACAACAAGAAATCATTAATACTAAATACAGAAGTAGAAAGAAATAAAAACAAGAGATGCATGTGAATAAGTAGTGAAGAAAGAAAATGATACAAAGGGATATGAGGCTTGTGGGATGGCCAAGCCCAAGGGAGCGCAGAAACCTATGGAAGGAAACAAGATATAGGAGTTGAATATTACACCAATATTCATTATTTTCATAAATAGAATTACATCCCTGCAGGAAAATATAACGGAGCTGCCAAAATACGAGTTCTCTCCACAAGAACACTAATGAGAATCTATATAGAGGAAAATTTGACTTGTAACCTATACAGAATGATTGGGAATCATTCCCCATGAATGGAGGAAGCCTTCCCCACCAAAATCCCTTTATTAGTGGATCTGGTCCCTTGATTAGTGGAACACATTCCTAGATTTTCTCAATCATTAGAGTTTCACAATCTGTGGAATAATTCCATAATATATTGTTAATTTATTATTTACTATTGGTCCTCCTATACTAGGAAACAAGTCCCTAAATTATCTCATACTCCAAATCTTCATAATGTGCCCAATATTCTCATAATATTACACAAAAGTAAATAATATTAGGCACAAATATCCAATTATTCATAAACCTTCCTAGTGAATATATTAAATTTAAAAATAAATTATCTGATGTAGAAAGAGAGATTTAATGTGCTGAAGGATGGTCATAGGCCTTAAATTAATGTTTAAAATTAGGGGTATGGGCCTTAATTTATGTCTAATTTAGAGGCCCATCATATATAATTTCTTCATTACGGTGCACAATACAAAATTAAGCATCCTTGTACCTAGTGTGGAATCCACCAATGGTTGATTTGAGATATTCATCTTCTTGCAAATTCCCAATGAAAGTGCCACTTCTTGCATTCTAGACGAGTGATGGAACATTGACATAATGAAAAATGCTCCATTCCTATGAATGCTTGCAAAATGGGAACCTTAACTAACAAGTTATGAATTCTTGAATGAATGAGTTGATTTCCTTGTGATATCATCTCATGAATAACCGACAATGGCAACACTTCGATTAAGAAAATAATTCAATAAGTGCTCTATTTGAGGCTCACTTAACTATCTCCAATAAACCTATTAAGAAAAAGTGCAAGTGACTTCTAGGATTTATAATTTTAAGCTCTACAAACAAGGAAGCACCCAATATTCTCCAAACAATATTGAATTCGAGAAGATGATGAAGAGTTAAAGTGGGTGTTTTAGAAGGAAATTTCACAATCGTTTCTTGATATTCAAAATTTTTAGTGGCAGTATCACATACATATAGAAAAGTGTTTTCCACACACTTAGCATATGTGGACACTTCTACCATGTTCTTCATCTTCTTCAAGAGTTCTTTTGGATAACTATAAAGAGTGTAATCTCCATTGAATGAAACTTTCAACTACAGTATTTCCATTTAAAAATCATATAATGTTACATCTTCCTTTTCTTCTTATCTCCCAACGAGGGCGATATGGGAAACTAATATGAGCACTCCTATAATTTACGTCTTCTATATGCAACTATGAATGCAACTACCAATCAAGGATGGAGGATGGCTGCTTTCTTGCACAAAGGGAAATAAAACTCATAACAAAAATCTATTTATATATAACTACATATTCCCATGTTCTCCCTTAAGAGAGTTATTCCCATAGGGATTCTAATACCAAAAAATAAAATTTGAGTACACAAAACTATTTGGTACATTTAATCACAGATATGATACATTTTAATAGGTGGAATGATATCCAACTAATTATAATCTTATATATTATTGTTGAGAGAATATCTCAATAATATCCAACAACTCAATCCAAACCAAAAAAGAAATCTACAAATGTAAGTGTTATTTCTTACATAACATAAATCCTAAATAATTCATAGATTTTTCAAAAAAATATTCGATAAACATGAGTAATTTTATGGTTCTATTTTTAATATATTATATAATAAAAATATTTTACTAAAACATTATTATTTTGTATTATTATTTAATATGGTAATTTAATATATTATGTTTAATGGCAAGGTAGGTGTGCAGGGGTGATTTAAGATATAAAGGGAGAAGATAAATTGAGAACACTTTGGTTTTTGATGCTACCATAAATAATAAATCTTAAATCCTCCTAACACTGAAATGATTCACTATTATCAAAATAATGCAGTTACTAAAGTAGTAGTAATTGCAAACTCTATATTTATCATTACATGTTTACACTTTAAATTGGTTATCATGTTGTTGTCGCTGTGATGGTGAACAAGAGCATTGAGACCGATGAGGGTGAGGTCGTTTGGTTGAGATCTGAATTGATTTGTTTTGATAAGGTGAGTTGTTGGCTCTTATTTGCAAGAGGATCTTACGAGTGTCCAAGCTCAATCTCATGTGATTGTGATAGTTATATTTATTTCAGTCATGATAATCCAAGAAGAGGAGAAGAGTGTCCACAAAGCATAAGGAAAGATGAAAGCAGTAAAACCTGAAGAAGGTCATCACGTGAAATTCAGGCACCTTTAAGGTATAAAGATTATGGATTGATGTCTTGTATAATAAATGTTGTAGAACCTTCAGGTTAGGAAGAGGATAAAGAATATAAAGAATGGAGATATGCAATGAATGAATAATATAACTCTATACTAAAAAATGACACATGAGAATTAAAAAATTTCCTAAAAATAAAGTTTCCATATGATGAAAATAGTTGTATAAATCCAGGTTTAATGTTTATGGAAGTGTTGGTAACTATAAAGTTAGATTGGTTGCAAAATATTATTCACAAAAAGAGAGAATTGATTATGAAGATACTTTCGCATGTGTAGCCAAGTTGAACATAATTAGGATCATGATTCCATTAGCTATAAAACATAATTCGAAAATGCATGAGTGAGATGTCAAATTTTTTTTATTGAACGATTGATTAAAAGAAGAAGTTTATTTGGTTTAACCTCAAGTGTTTGTGAAAAGGGGATAGGAGCATCATGTTTATATGTTAAATAATTTTTTATATAGTTTGAAAGAAGCACCAAGATCTTGGTATATGAAAATTGATTCTTTCTTTTATGAGAAAGCTTTTAAGAGAAAAAAAAATGATCCTAATCTATAAATTAAGAAAGAGGAATATGGGAATGCCGCTTTGATCTTTGAATATGTTGATGATCTTTTCACAACATAATTGCATCCAAGTTGATTGAAGAAATTAAAATTTAGTTGTCATAGGTATTTGAGATGAAGAATCTTGTTGAATTGCGTTATTGTTTAGATCTTGAATTTTGGAGGGGTTCTCGTAAGACACTAAACACACAAAGAAAATATATAAGGGAAATCCTTAAAAAGTTCAATATGATTGAATGCAATGCAATATCTACTCCTCTATAATATAATGCTAAATTTTATAGTGATGATGGAACTAAAGAGGTGAATGGAATCTTGTATTGTTAACTCGTGGGAATTTTGAACTACCTGGCCACTACCACGCCATATATAACATATTTTGTTAGCATACTTAGTCTTTTCATGGCTAAGCGTTGTGAAATCCACTAGAAAGTAGCAAAGAGGGTCCTTCAACATATGAAAGTAACACTAAATTTTGGTATTATGTATACTGATGAATTTGATGTTGAGTTGGCAGGTTATTTTGATTCTGTCTTGGTTGGAAATCAAGACGATAGGAAATCTACCATTGGATATATTTTCAATATAGGTTCAAGAGTGATATCATGGAGCAGTGAGAAACAACCAACAATTTCCTGCAAAGCAATATGACCTAGAAGGATACATGATGATGTTGGATAAATACAACAAGAACCTACAATAATCAGATGTGATAATCAAAACAATATCAAATTGGAAAATAATGTATATCATACAAGCTCAAAACATATAGAAACAATATATGTTACAAGAGAAAAATTGCAATCAAAAGAAATTGACTTAGCATATTGTAATACAGATGAAAATGTGGATGACATATTCACAAGCCTCTTGGAAAGGCTAAATTTGAAATTTGCAAAAGTAAATTATATGTTGTAGAAAATATTAATTATGTTGTAATCCTAGTTGACACATAAACTTGCACGTGAATTAATATATAGGTCATGATTAAGGGGAGGTGTCAGAATAATCACGACGAATGTTCTATAGTCAGTGAAATACAACCAAGTGAATAAAAAGTTCATAATTAATAGTCGGTCATTATAAGTAGAAAACAATTGACAGTTCATGGAATCATTGTTAAACCTCCAATACCCTTTGTGTATAAATTGTAATGGCTGAAATGCAATCTTAAAATTTTGTTTTATGTGTTCATCTCGGTTTGAAAACACTCTGAAGTGCCCCACCCTATGACTATGAATTGAATATCCATACTACTATTCCAAATTCATACCTATATTTCTATTCCTTTGGCAAAAACTCAAACACGTTATTTTCCAAACATTCATACATCATTGGCTAATTTCGTTTGGTATAAGGAAAATTTTCAAAACATTACCCTTGCCTTTCCTTGCCTTTCCCTTCGTGGCTACTAATGAAGTTACCTTAGCCACCTACACCTTTATCATGATGTTCAAAATCTGTGAAATAGTGATCTACGAGTGGATCCTAATATTTCTTGCCACATGACGTAATTGATACCTCACTAGACACCAAATATTCAGATCAAACAATAGTGGCATCTTTGCGTTTTTGTTCACAAAGATGGATTTCTCCGAGAAAGGGGTGAAATTCACGAACATGTCTACTAAGAAACAAGTGGGTTTCTATTAACGGTTGGAATAGATTTTAGAATCGTTTAAAATGCAATGGTGTGAGAGGGAAAGAATCTATTACGGAATTTAAATTTCCGTAACCCTTGTTCCATAGTCTTGAGGGATAGGATAGTCAAGTTGGTTGAGGTCTCTTCAAGTTGGTTCAATCCTCCGGTCTCCAATAGCTGAGTAGGCTTTAAAAATAAATAAAAAGAAATATGCCGGCTCGTGGTGGGTTCAGAAGCTCTGATAAATTCAGAATTAAAATAGGTCAACCTAATATATACAGGTTAAGCATAAACAAACCAACCAGTTTTGATGACCTTTCAGTAGTTCCTCCACTTTCTGTACGTGTTTGTCTTCCACTTAACCACCATTCAGTTTCTTTCTTACAACTAATTCTTACTCTCACCATATGCATCCTCAATAATGAAACAAAATTGGGTGACTAATCAAATCAATTGGTTATAATGATGTTTTTGGAAGCCCGATCAATTAATATATTGAATAATGGCAACCAAATCCACAAACGTACCTCGGACGTTTCCTTCATCTGACCATATCCAAGAAAATCGAATCCAGTTGTTTATCCAGAAAAAATGTACCTCATCAAGTAAAGTCTCTGGCTTATATGATTTTCAAGAAAAACGAACCGTCAAGATAATGGCAACCAAATCCACAAGGAAAATTAATTGGTGTTGAGCTGCCCTGGTGGTCCCTTCGATTTGATCACACTGGTTATCATAATTTTTATTTGATTTACTCCGTTGTCAATCATGTAATCGACGTTTTGGATTTTGACTGTTCGCTAAGGTTTTAAGTGCGTTTGCTGACATGGAATCAACTAACTAGGCATTCAATTTCTCTTAGTTAAAATTCCGTATAGGACAAATTTTTTTCCAAGTAGATATGTTTGAGACACTTATCACCTTAAAGATAATCACTTCCTAATGAAACATAAACAAATACAAAGAATTAGAACTAATTCCTTTAGCAATGCTCAGCGACAATACTTAGTTTGATCAAAGCATCTTGTGCTTAGGTCATATGCTTTACATTTGGAGTAATTGATATATTAAGGAGCCACTTAACTTGTGGTTGCTAAATTAGATTATTGTTCGGTACCTCTCCTTCCCTTTTTCGAGGAAGGGTTCTAGGAATAATTTTGTGGCCATTTACAGGCCTGCGCTGTTAGAAATTCTACAATTTCATCAACGATTCTGCATGCGGAATAAACTCAAAGAATCATTAAATCTTAATGCCCAGGGATACGAGTTACCTCCAGCCATTGGTGATGTTTTGATGGAGGCCACAGTCCACTTGCTTCTTCGTCAGCACTCCAGCTTCTATCCAAGCAAAAAGAAAAGAACACAAAATTCTGAAGGCACTTCCAAGCTCTGCTATCTCAGCTAGATGGTGTAAAACTGAAGGGGATTGAGAGATGAGCTTGGGGACCATACAGATGAACATATAGCTAAGCTTCCATCAAGCTTCTAATAGCTATGTGTTAGATGTCAACAAATCAAGGCAGAGAACTCGAATCAAAGTGATGGACCATTATAGTAGCTCCTAATAATAAATTTAGTAATTGCAGTTTCTTTTCTTAACTTAAGGAAACTACTGCAGTTGGTTTCCATAAGTTAAGGAAAGACTGCAATTCCATAATTGTAGGCAGCAATTGTGCAAAACTTAATGGAGCTAACATTCTCCCACTTGGTCCATACTTCCAAACTTAATGTCTCAACTTAAAAACCATTGATAATCTGTATTAAGTAATAGATACATGAATCATGGCGATAAGTCCTCTAATGACGAGTATTATCTTCCATGTATTACTATGCATTTATTCTTATTATAATTTATGTGGCAACAATTTCTTAATGAATAAACCTTATGTTTATTCTTGGTCCTTCTTAAATGAATTTTCTCAAATCAACTTAAGGTGCACATAAATATGAGAAAAAACATCACAATAATTAAGAATTTCATTAAAAATAACATTGTCCATACAATGAAAAACTACATAATGGAACCAAGTCCCATATTCAATACATGATCCTTGAATTTAAACGGTGGCATGCCCTTAGTCAAAGGATCAGCGATCATTAACTCAGTGCTGACGTGCTTAATGACCACTTTCTTTTCTTTAACACGTTCCCTTATAGCTAAATACTTAATGTCGATGTGTTTATTTCGACTCCCACTTTTATTGTTTTTAGCCATAAAAACAACAGCTGAATTATCACAATATATTCTCAATGGCTTAGATATAGAATCCATAATTCTAAGCCCAGAAATGAAATTCCTAAGCCATACACCATGTAAAGTAGCCTCAAAACAGGAGACGAACTCGGCTTCCATAGTGGAAGTGGCAGTCAAGGTCTGCTTGGCACTCCTCCATGATACAGCTCCACCGGCCAACATAAAAATGTAACCTGATGTTGATTTACGTGAATCAACACATCCAGCAAAGTCAGAATCTGAGTAGCCAATTACTTCCAAGTTGTCCATTCGTCTATACATAAGAATGTAGTCTTTGGTTCCTTGAAGGTACCTCATTACTTTCTTTGCAGCTCTCCAGTGGTCTAAACCTGGATCACTCTGATATCGTCCCAACATTCCCACAACAAATGCAATGTCAGGTCTTGTGCAGACTTGAGCATACATTAGGCTTCCGACAGCAGAAGCATATGGAATGTTCTTCATTTGTTCCCTTTCAAAGTCGTTCTTCGGGCATTGGTTCAAATTGAACCTATCACCCTTCACAATGGGAGCTACACTTGGTGAACAATCCTTCATCCGAAATCTCTCTAAAATTTTATTAATATAGGTTTCCTGGGACAGACCCAAGATGCCTCGAAATCTGTCTCTATGGATCTTAATGCCAATGACATAAGATGCCTCACCCATATCCTTCGTATCAAGATTTTTAGAGAGGAATTGTTTCACCTCATGTAGCAAACCCTTATCATTGGTTGCTAGCAAAAGGTCATCCACATATAAAACAAGAAAACAAATTTTACTCCCACTAACCTTCAGGTATATACTTTGATCCATAATGTTTTCTACAAAACCAAAAGAAGAAATTACATTATGGAATTTCAAATACCATTGGCGGGATGCTTGTTTTAAACCATATAATGACTTCTTGAGCTTGCAAACCAATTGCTCACCATCACTAGAGGGGAATCCTTCAGGTTGTTTCATGTAAACCTCTTCCTCTAGATCTCCATTAATTCTATCTATGGAGATATGACGTAGTCTCAGGTGCCATAATTTAGAGGAATCTTCATTAATAACACATCTTTTAGTGCCAGTGTGAACATGCATTGAATCATATGTGACATTGTTTTGTAAATTAATGCAGCAAAGACCATTAGACAAAATACCATTCCCAACATAATCAGATTTATAGAATAGACTGAAATATTTTTCTGAAAAGTTTAAGGAATATCCAAAAAGGTACAAGCCTTGAAACTGAAATCAAGTTTCTAGAAAAACTTGGAACATAAAAGGTCTTTTCTAACTCCAAAAAAAAACCACTACTTAAAGTTAAATAACATGTTCCTATAGCTTCCACATGTGAGCCCATCTTGTTTCCTGATAAGATGCCTTGCTCACTTCCCACTGGCTTCCTTAGGTTTTGCAAACCCTGCAAGGAATTCGAAATGTGAATTGTTGATCCAGAATCAATCCACCATGTGTTAATATTAACGTTAACCATATTAGATTCATAACAAACAAACGAGATTAAATTACCTTTGTCTGCAAGCCATTTCTGAAATTTGGCGCATTCCTTCTTCATGTGTCCCTTCTTCTTACAGAAAAAACACTTGGAAACCTTCTTGATATCGGCTTGGGGAGGTACTTTACCTTTCCCTTTCCGATTGGCTTGAGATTTGCCCTTTCCATGCATTGCCAGCATTGCACTCTTTCCCAGTGCCATCACCAGTATCTCTTCCTCTTGAACACACATGGTCATGAGTTCATTAATTGACCATTTATCCTTATGTGTGTTGTATGAGATTTTGAAAGGTCCATATTGTTGCGGAAGGGTGTTCAGGATGTAGTGCACTAGGAAGGACTCCGATATTTCAACCTCGAGTTTCTTCAATTGAGCCACAGTGTCCCTCATCTGCATGATGTGCTCGCGCACACCTTTCACACTGGTGAGCCTTAGGGATGAGAACTTCATGATTAGGGTGCGTGGTAGTGCCTTGTCTGAAGAGGCGAATTGTTCATCAATGGCCTTCAACAAGTCTCAGACCTTATCATGCTGATCAACGGAACCTCGAATACCAGCTGAAATTTTGGTCTTAATGAACATCATGCTTAGACGATTGGATCGTTCCCATCGTTCATAAAGCGTGATGTCCGCTGCAGTGCTGGTATTAGTGAGTGCCGATGGTTCATCTTTCCTGATAGCATAATCTATGTCCATCCACCCTAGATGAAGGAGAATCCTCTCCTTCCAAATCTTGTAGTTATCTCCCTTAAGTTCGGGAATGTCACAACGAATTTCAGAGAAATTTGCAGGTTGTACTACTGCATCAAAATAAAGAATCACATGCTTATGTTAAAATTGAGGCTTAATAAACTTTCATGTTTTACCAATGTAAATCATGCTAAAAAGAATTGAATCAAATGACATAAAAATTGCCTGTGGGCTAAATTTTAAATTCAAACAGATTCAATAAAACTTTATGATAAAACTTATTAATTCATAACTCCTGTGGGTAGGTTACGAAATTTTATCCTAATTAATTACATAAATATAATAAAGATTCCTGTGGGATAAAATTCATTATATTCAGTGTAAATCATGCTAAAAAAGAATTGAATCAAATGACATAAAAATTGCTTGTGGGCTAAATTTTTAATTCAAACAGATTCAATAAAACTTTATGATAAAACTTATTAATTCATAACTCGTGTGGGTAGGTTATGAAATTTTATCCTAATTAATTACATAAATATAATAAAGATTCCTGTGGGATAAAATTTATTATATTCAGTGTAATTAATTACAATTTAATGTCTAAATAATCTTTATGTGATCTTCATCAAACAAATATATAATTTTATTTAATTAAAGATGTTGTGGCTATTCTCTAATTAATTAAAATTATATGGATCACTAGACATTATTTTGCTGCATAAACAAAACTTTTTTTTTTCTCGATAAAACTGATCTAATTATATTACAAAAAAGCCAAAATTACAGCAAAAATTTACATCTGGGCCGAGGCCCTGTTCCTTCAGAGAGATTTTCCCCATGAATTATCAATCATAGCAAAACTGGCACTGAGAGAGACCAGTTTACCTTCCTTCTGACATATCCGACATTTAGAAGTAACATGGTGGACATATGGGTTGACACAGTGGATACATAATTCAACACGGTGGATACATAATTCGACACGGTGGATACATAATTCAACACTGTGGACATGTAGATTGACACGTAGACTAACACTGTGGTGATTTGGACCGACACAGTAGACATAAACCCCGTAACAAACATACAAAGTGAGCAAAATGAAATAGTAAGAGAGATGCATTCCTTGCCGTGAAGACAGAGCGTCTGCAAAGTTAGTCTTCATCCGTGGTATGAGGCTCGTCCATGGCTGGACCCTTAAGCTTCTTCGAATCTTCTGCGTCCGAGCGCGAGCTCTGCTGAACAGGTTCACTGGGGCCGGCATCATCCTTCTGAATTGGTCGTCTGAAGTCGACAGTGGGAGTTTCCATATCAACCTTCGGCACAGTCACATTTTCCAGACGCCCCCGTATGTTGCTGCAATGCTCCACGGTGACCGAAACGATGAGGGTATTATTCGCCAATGTGCATGGGATTCGGTATCGAATGGCCGGGTGTTCCGTGTGACCACACTCCTGAATTCCCCTGCTGCCTCTTACATTGCTGCTCGGAGGCCTATTTTGCTCGGAGGTGATCTCCACTGAAGAGGAAGGCGAAATGTCAGGCCTCTGTGAGGCTGAACGACCCCTTGAACCTCCTCTGCGGTTGCTCATCCTGAGCCTTTCTCTGGTTATCCAACAATTGCCTCCCAAAACAGAATTACCCTGAGAAACCTTACACCGGGCCAGAGAATGTTCTGCCTCTACCAACACCCACTCAAATTGCTTGAAGGAATGCGGAAGAGTGGTTTGGGATTCAAACTTAATAACATCCATATTCCTCGAATGCTGCAGTGCATTGAATGGCGCCTGCACTAGACTGAACATTCCAACGACATCACCCTCCGTGAAAACCTTACCTTTCGAGCCCATTGCTTCACCTTTCGGCGAATTTAAGGGGCATGCGTACTGGTGTGGCGTGGCTCGTCCGGGCTGACAGCTGCCCATGTGACGAGCCACATGCCCCTCACGCCTCATTAACACCCGCATCCGGGAGCTGCATAAACAAAACTTAACCAGAGAGAAAAATAATGTTTACTGAAAAGAGTAAGTCAAAATGACATTTTAATAAACTCCATATAACTGTAATATTTTTCCAGCAAAATCAAAATTAAGGTTAAAGTAGTCAGCATTACCGAAAATGACTACAAATTGATTGTTCAATTTATAAACTTAACCCGGAGATTGACTGAAGCAGCGTTGATCTACTTTGCACTTGCATAGCAAATGCAGTTCGAAGGCTAGCTGGCTTGACTTCAGGCTCCGTCCTTAAGTTTATAAAACAACAAAAATTGACCAGCAAACAAGCTATTTTGGTCACAAGATAAAATTAAAATCAAATTTACATTCCTTAGTCTAACTGTCCCATAATTTATTTAAGACTAATTCTTAAATTAATTACAAAATGGGCTCTAAACAATTTGCAAACAAAACTGCAAATTTGAAATATTCAAAACAAAAGACTAAACCATTTCAAATATCGAAATATTGAAATATTTAAGAATGCATAAACCATTTCCTTTAACATGACTCATATCAATAACCTTTCTTAACTCCCTCTACTTTTAATACAACTGCATGATATGGTATATCATGATCCTTAAAAAGACAACTCGGCATCTACAAGGCCTTGCCTAAACAGTGTGAGATTCAACCGAGCTTGTAGCTTCAAAGTAATGTCATGCTTCTGAACACACAGGTTTGTTATTTAAACTTTCAACGTGTATGGTTTACATATTTTCCTACTTGCAACAATCCGAATTCCGTCCTTCTCAAATTTGTCATCAATCTAAATCCTTTCTTTTGAAAACACACGACCCAAAAGAAACCTACATGAAATATACAAAGACACACATCCTTGGATGTATACAGAGAAAAGGCACTGCAAGTGGAGGGAAATGCCTCGTGTATTGAGTCAGCGTCATATCCCAATAGCCATATATTACCACGTAGCAGGCATGGGATTTATAGCTACGCTTTAAATTGTATTTGGCACATTCGACCGATGACATCTCATTTAACATGCAATCAAAATATATTGCTCTAAAATAAACCACATGCGGTAACCTCGATAACAAAATTATTTATCAAACAACAATTTATATAGGCCCTATACAGCATACAACTACTGATATCCTACAGCCCTAAATAAAAGGCATTTCATGGAGACCAATTTACTCATACATCTGCGAGTTACATTTTAAAATTGGACTTCAACTGTTCCAAAGTTGCTCGCAGATAATCCAGAAAAGAAAACAGTTTCTCAATTGTGCAAATTAGAGGTGCAAAGCTTAGGTTTACAATCGTTTTGTTTATCTCAGTATCTGAAAACAGTCAGAAGAAACCTCCACATAGCGCCGAACAACATAAAACCCCCTCAAAGGAGGTAAGCATGCATCAAAGAGCAGTTACAACCAAAAGAGCATGAAACGTAAAATGAAAACTACAAGAGCACATTCGCAAAAAAGGTTTGACCATACTGCATTTCATTTAATGTCCAAGGAACAGATATGCCAGGCGATGCAGCATAATTCAAGTGCCATTAATCTTCACAAAAATGCAAGCATGCCCTAAGTCAAGCACTTAACTTCATGCGATCTAAACTACTGCAGCTATTTAAAGCCATTAAAGCAGTGCTATAATAACTCAAAATACGCCCCAAAAATGCCACATTTTAGCCATAATCAAAGCTTCGAGGCAAGCATTATACTGAAATCAAAAACAGAACTTTATGTACACAAAAGAAAGGCATGAATATTGTAAAATCTGACGCACAAAACTAAAGTTAAAGTTTGCCTGGGCTACTATCTATCGGATTCTGAAATCTACAATGTAATAAAATAGCAATACCAGACATAGCAAATTCTATTTTAACTGCAAGTAGATATCAAGACATTTAAGACATGCACCTCTCGAGAAATTTGATTACAGCTCAATGCATCATAGACTTGAAGAATTGAAGGCAGTATCTGTGCTATTATATCGTGAGAAAATGATAGGAATAATCAGTTGCCTCGTATCTGGCGGATCGAGGAAATGAGAGAGCCAACGAAGGCGCTGGAGGACTCTTCCAGCCTCAGGCTCTCCAATCAACCACGACAGAAGCATTACCAATATTAAGTAAAAAGGTAAATGGCAGTTCGATGTTTAAACACAAACAAACCCCATAATTAATGAGAAGACTAAGCGCATTCGATGTGGGAATGAAAAGGAAGAGCTCGAAGGGCACTCGAGGAATATGAACATATAAGAAATGCACGCATAGGGTTTCTAAACAGCGCAAAGCCGGAACCCTCTGCGCATATACTGAAAAAGCCTGTTATGCTTAATAGGCCATGCCCAGAAATAAGAATTCGTTTCTTGGCCAACACACAGCAAGGCAGAGGTAAAAGGGCTCTGATACCAAATGTTAGAAATTCTACAATTTCAACAACGATTCTGCATGCGGAATAAACTCAAAGAATCATTAAATCTTAATGCCCAGGGATACGAGTTACCTCCAGCCATTGGTGATGTTTTGATGGAGGCCACAGTCCACTTGCTTCTTCTTCAGCACTCCAGCTTCTATCCAAGCAAAAAGAAAAGAACACAAAATTCTGAAGGCACTTCCAAGCTCTCCTATCTCAGCTAGATGGTGTAAAACTGAAGGGGATTGAGAGATGAGCTTGGGGACCAAACAGATGAACATATAGCTAAGCTTCCATCAAGCTTCTAATAGCTATGTGTTAGATGTCCACAAATCAAGGCAGAGAACTCGAATCAAAGTGATGGACCATTATAGTAGCTCCTAATAATAAATTTAGTAATTGCAGTTTCTTTTCTTAACTTAAGGAAACTACTGCAGTTGGTTTCCATAAGTTAAGGAAAGACTGCAATTCCATAATTGTAGGCAGCAATTGTGCAAAACTTAATGGAGCTAACATGCGCCAGCAGCATTTATACATTGTTAAAATCCTTTTCTATTTTAAAGTCCTTTTCTATGACACATTTAAGCTCGGCGCTTATCAAGAATTTGGAAAAATAAAACAAATAATAAACTTCTGAACTGATGACTTTGGCGGATTCCAAATTACATGGTTATTTAGACTTAGTGGCAAGGGTTTTTCTTTTGTAAATGTAGCGTTTTAATGGAAATTGGATATGACGCTTACCTTAAAGAATTTCAACATTTCTCTGTGGCTTAAGGTTTTAGATTTTGTGTTAAATTCTTTGGCTTACCCGTTTATATCATAAATTCTTTGGCTTCATTATTGATATGATTTTTCTATTAATAATTTATCAGAATGAGATTAAAATTTGTGAAGTGGAATTCTTTTTACCTTTTAAAATGAAGTTTGCATCCTAATTATAATGTTAACATTCATTTAAGATGTTTTTTTTTTTCTTAATCTATATAACATTAAAATATTTTTTATTAAAATATTTAAACATCTATTTTTATTCCATATTAAAAATAAATAAAATTACACATTTTTTTCAATCATATTTTAATTTGATAAAAAATTATTTTATTTATAATCTATATTAAATATATATGAAATTGATATTGAAATAGATTTATTAATATAAATATTGAGATATTTTATTTAAAATGTGTATTAAAATGTTATAAAAAAATTATATATTTTATAAGAAATATATATGAAGTTAATGTTAAAATATATTTATTAATTTTATATATAAAGTTAATGTTCAAATATTTTATGTAAAATTTACACTTATGTATAAAACTATAATAATAATAAAATCATTATTATTATTATTATTATTTAGCTTACTAATATTAGTAACTTCTTATATAGCTTTGCCATTATTCACTAAATAGAACAAAAATTACATAACTTAGATATACACTGATGCACTTGGAAAATTATGTCACATATAATACTAAAAAAATTAATATATATGTATATATATAGACACACACACATATATATATATATATATATATATATATATATATTAATTTCAATTATTTTATAAAATTAAATATAAAATTATATTATTTAATATGCCCCTTAAAATGTTCTATATTATTTAATATAAATATCAAAATATTTTATTTTATTGGTATATTTTATATATAAACATATTTCATTATTATTTTTTTGATATCAAAATATTTTATTTCATTCATATATTTGATATATAAACGCTTCTCATTATTATTATTTTTTTATTTAATAAGTATATTATTTTTATTTTAAGAAATAGGTATGTGAACAAAATTTCATATCTCCACGATCCTAAACGGTAGCACGATGAAGAAATTGTTGAGTTGAGTAATAAAAACATAACTTGCAAATAAATTAAAATTGCAGAAATTAATGGCAAATAAACAAGATGACAGAACAATCAAACACAAAGATTGACATAGCATTCTACATGGTAAAACCCTCCATGTGAGGGAAACATCCATGGGCAATGACAAGTGTTATTCTTATTACTTAAGGGAGATTTACAATAGCCAAATCATAAACATACATGATTCTATGTTTTCCATATTGCCTCTATTGGCTTACATGGATAAATAAAACATTATTAGATTTTTTATAAATCCATCCACAAATCTTAAAGAAATTACATAAGAAATCTTTTACATAAAACAAAAAATTTCCTTTTCTATGTTTTTTCCAAAAACTTGTATTAGGAAAAATAAGCTAAGACAAAGGAACCAATCTTAGCTATTATCCCAAAAACATAGGGAAATAGTTGGAAACTTCTAAAAATATCCACCTTGACAACAATATACCTAATATATCATCTCCAAAATATTCATCACCTTCCTTGAAAGCCAAGAGAAGCTAAGCACCATTTTATATTCTCTAATAAAACTGGTTTTGTCAACATGTTTGCACAATTTTGCTTTGTATGGACCTTTTCCAAAGCCACCACTCCACTTTAATCAATAACCTCTCTTACAAAATGATATTTAACAGGTATATGTTTTTCCTTACTATGATAAGCTAGATTCCTCACCAAATGAATAACACTTTGACTATCACAAAATACTTTCACCTTTTCCTGCATCCTTCCAAACTCACTTAGCAAACATTTTAACCAAATTTCCACTTTGTAAGCATGTAAGACAACTATGTATTATGTCTTAGTAGTGGATAAAGAAACTACGTTCTGAAGCTTTGACATCCAACTAAAAGCTCCATTTGCAAGAGTAAAAACATATCTAGAAGTGGATCTCCTCTTGTCTAAATCACCTACAAAATATGAATCAACATAATCACAAATTGAATTACTACTACCATTATAGGTGATACAATAATTACTTGTGCCCCTAGGATAGCAAAGCACCCATTTCACTACTTCCTAATGTTATTTACCTGGATTTTCCATGTATCTACTGACAACACCAATTGCATGTGAGATATCTCACCTTCTACTAACCATTGAATACATTAAGCATCTTACTGCATTAACATATGGTACATGAGACATATACTCATTTTCTTCATCATTACTAGGACAAAAACCTGAAGAAATCTTGAAATAGGAAGCTAAAGGGATTTGAACAAGTTTCACATTATTCATACCAAATCTCAAAAGTATTTTCTCCACATTCTTCTCTTGTGATAACCACAACTTATAATTTTTCTTGTCTCTATGTATCTCCATGCACAAGATTTGTTTTACTGCTCCAAGATCCTTCATTTCTAAAGTCCTAGCTAATTGAGCCTTTAACATGTTGATTTCAACCATTCTTTTGCTTCATACAAGCATATCATCAACATATAACACCAAAATAATGAATATGCCATTTTCCAACTTTTGAAAGTAAACACAATTATCATACTCACTTCTGGTAAAACTGTAGCTCATTGTGAAGGAATAAAACTTCTTATTCCAAAACTAGGGAGACTGCTTCAAAACATACAATGACTTCTTAAGTTTACAAACAAACCTCTTGTTGCGATTTTGAACAAACCCTTCTCATTGTCCATATATATATCCTCATACAAATCTCCATTTAAGAATGTTCTTTTAACATCTAATTCTCTCACTCTAGATTAAGTAATGCAACTAATGCTAACAGAACTCCAATTGAAACAAGCGTAACCACTGGTGAAAAAATATCACAGAAATAAATACCTTCCTTTTGAGAATATAATTTTTCAAGCAGTCTTGATTTGTACTTCTGAACAATATCATTAGCTCCTTTTTTCTATTTGTAGACCCACTTGCAACTGACAACATTTTTGTCCTTACGAAGTTCCACGAGATCCCATGTCTTATTTCTTTGTAAGTCATCCATTTCCTCTTTCATTGCTACTTTCCATTTATCGGTATCAATCAATTCCATTTATTCCCGATAACGACTAGGTTCTCCATTAACAATTAAATCAACAAATGTAAAAAAATCATCATACCTTTAAGGAAAATATTTGATCTGTGTAGACCTTCCTGGAATTTTCTACAGTATTTCCTTAGTTTCCTGATAAATTTATGTTTCCTTCTCTTTTTTTGTAGGAGTTTCTTTGTGAACATTTTCATGATCCTCCTCCCTTGAAGATGATTTAGTTTCCAATTGAACTCGATGAATTTGTGGTAATTCTGGATGTTTCATTTCACCATCTACATATGATTTCATGAGTGATGATTCATCAAATATGACATCTCTGTTAATGATGATTTTGTAGGTAGTAGGATCCCAGAATCTATATCCCTTAAATCCATCATCACACCCAACAAAGATTAGTATTTTTATTTTCGACCTAACTTGGAACACTGATTCTTTGGAATAAGAGAATAGGCATCACAACCAAAAACTTTAAATTTGAATAATCACAAGTTTGACATGTCCATCCTTCATCCAAAATATTACAGTTCATTGCAGTTAATGGTGACCGATTTACCAAATAGCATGTTGTAAGTATTCTCCTGCCCACAATTCCTACTGCAATTTGGCATTACTAAGCATACTCATTACTCTCTCAGGAAGAGTCATATTCATGCGTTCATCAAACACCATTTTTTTCACCAGTATAAGCCATGGTTCTATGTCTTTCAATCCCAACTTCCTTGCAATAATTTTCAAATTTCTTTGAAGTAAATAGATTTCCATTGTGAGTTCTCAAACATTTAATTGATGTGCCAATTCTCTTTTCAACCAAATCTCTATGCCGCTTAAAAGCATCAAATACATCAAATTTTCTTTTCAATATATAGATCCACACCTTTCTAGAGTAATCATCTATAAATGTTACAAAATATGAAGATCCTCCAAAAGAGAATTTAGAAGATGGTCCCCAAAGATCTGAATGGATGTAATCAAGGATACCTTTACTAACATGTTTTCCTATTTTACATTTTTGTCTAGATTTCTTTCCTTAAATATAATGCTCACAAAAATTCAAAATGATAGATTTCAAGCTTGGAAGTAACTTACGATCAACCAATACCTTCAGCCCTTTCTCACTAATATGACCCAAGTGTTGATGCCATAAATGTGTAAAGTCACTTACACCCTTAGATGCTACTATTGCATGATCTATTTCAGTCCTTCCTTCAAGCTTATAAAGGTTCCCAAACCTTTTACCCTTCATGACTACCAAAATGCCTTTCATCACTTTCATAACTCCACCTTGAACTATACATTTCTAACCAACATAATCTAACACTCCCAAAGATATTAAGTTCTTTCTCAGCTGAGGAACATATCTCACCTATGTAAACTCTCTAACAGTACCATCATACATTTTAATCCTGATACCATCAATCCCAAGATTTTTTCATGCAACATCTTTCCCATTAAAACCCCACTGTCATCAATGGATTGGTATGAAGAGAACCAATTCCTATGAAGGAACATATGATGGGAAGCACCAGAATCTAGTAACCAATTACGATGATGTTGAGAGACAATAGAAGTGGACAATACCCAATTAACAATACCTACACTTGTTTCAGCTGAATTAACTTCCTTTGTAGATTATATTTTAGTAGCTTCTTCCTTTATTTTTTTGCAACCCTTCTTAAGATGGCCTAATTTGTTACAGTAGCAACATTTTAACTTACTCTTTTTAACTCTTGACTTTGATCTTGATGTGTCTCTCGAATTCCAATCTTTTTATTTTGATCGACCTCTTGCAACCATTTCTTCTTATATTGAGGTTTCAATAGTAGATTTCTGCCGTGTTTCCTCAGACAATAAATCTCCCAAAATAGCATCAAAGTCAATGGTATTGATAGAACTAAAACTGCTAGAGGTTACAAAATGACCTCAAGACTCAGGTAGAGAACACAAAAGTGTAACTCCTTTGTCTTCCTCTTCGAGATTTACATCTATACTAGGCAACTGACATAAAAGAGTATTGAAAGAGTTCAAATGATCAGAGATCTTTGTACCTTCCTTCATGTGCAAATTGTATAATTGTCGCTTCAAGTAGATTTTTTTTGTCAAGGACTTCATCATATAAAGGATTTATAGCTTAGTCCATAATCCTTTACTCATTTTCTCTTGAACGATGTTAAGAAACACACCATTTGCCAATCACAGTCTAATAACTCTGAGAGCTCTTTAATCCATGTCCTACCAGTCATCATTATCCATGCCCACAGGTTTCTTCGCCTTACCCAACAATGTCTTTACCACTCCTTGCTGCATGAGCATATCCTGCATCTTAACCTTCCATAGCTCAAAGTTATTACTGCCATTGAACTTTTCGGTTTCAAACTTCACACTTTTGCATCTTCGCCATTAACACAAACTTTTCCCGAAAGCTCTAATACCACTTGCTGAGTTGAGCAGCGAAAGCATAACTTGCAAATAAATTGAAATGGTAGAAAATAATGGCAAATAAGCAAGATAAGAGAATAATCGAACACAAATATTGACACAGTGTTCTACGTGGTAAAACCCTACTTCTGAGGGAAATTTACTATAGACATACATTATACAAGAATTCAACCCACTTTCCATTTATTTTATGTTTTTCATATTTCCTCTATAAGCTTACAAGGATAAATAGAACCCTGTTAATTTTTTTCTAAGTTCTTCTAGAACTTTTAAAGCAATTAAATAAGAAACCTTTTACATAAAACTAAAAAATTCATTTTATATTTTTTTTCCAAAAACATATATTAAGAAAAACAAACTAAATCAAAAGAAACACACATACATAACTATTATGCCAAAAATATAAAGAAATAATTAACAACTTCTAAGAGAAATCAAATTAGTTAACTAAATCTAAATTTTAATATCTGTTTATTAAATAGAGAAATAATGAACAATATTTTATGGATTACAATATCATTTAATCACAATTTTTCTTTCAAAATGCGCAACAAAATAATTATTAATGTCAATTCCTAACCACATAGGTCGGAGCTACTTCAAAAAAATACTATCGTTTAGCACCATATTTTTAATATAACGTTGTTTTTCGACACACATAAGGAAGTTTACTTTTTAAAGAACTTAATCATTTCACACCCTTTTTATTTTATTATAAATATGCCTATGAACATAATTAATCATCCACATCAAGGAACGTTATTATTAAAAAATTCCCATATTGTACTGTTAATTCACCAGATGCGCATTAAATCAGATAGTTTTTAAAAAATGTAAAATATGGGCGAATTTCTAACTTAATTGCAAATTTGAATTTACTGAAATTGAATATGAGAAGGCTATCATTTGTGAAAAAGTAAAAAAGTTCATTACTTTCTAAAATATAATCAAAACAAAATCAATAAACAAACTTATCAATGCTCCATTGAAAACAAAGCCACCATCGACAGATATTTGAGTGGTTGGAAGCAAGAAATTTAATAATGAAATTTGATTTGCCAAATTTTTTATTTTATTTTTTCCTCGTGCCTTGTGCCTAATAGTAAGACAAATCTATGCATTAGGGGCCTGCTTAACGATGCATTAGCAGGTGCCAAAATTCCTTGGGCATGTTGTTCCTTATGTATATCACCACACGCTGGTACATAATAAATAAACAATTGGATTCCAGGCTATATGTTAAAAGACATGATAATAATTTGTCAATATTGAATACACATTGGGGAGGTTATAATTTTTGAAGGCACTATTAAGGTTTTTCTTCGTTGAATTATAATTGACCTATATCGATCTAGGGTATCATTGGGGCATATATTTATGTCAAGTCACGTGGTTGGGGTTCTTGTTTGGGTTCAATAATGATGGGCTTGGTTGAAGCTCAAATTTTTTTTTATGAGGTTTGTTTATATATATAATGAATTTAAAATGAGATATAAGAGAAAATTAGAAAAAATTAATAACAATAAATATAAAAATGTTATTATGGATATGGAAACTGCAAGGATAGATTATAAGATTGAGTTGTGACTTGAGGTTATGAGTTTTCATTTGTTGAAAATACAACAAGAAACTTCTAATTTAATTATTTCCTTGAATTAAATTAGGAATTAAATTGTAGTTCCACATCTCATGAGAACTTGTAATAGTTAACTAGGATAATTTGACTTAGTTGGCTCAATTAATTCGAGTTGAGGGTCTAACTTGAGTCATGTATAGTGTCTTCTACTTTTTATGAGCCCTTGTTGACTTTATTTTAAGTTTTAATTATTTAATACAATATAACTAAGTTAATTTCAATTAAACTAGTTCCAATTGATAGAGGAATTAGTTGGAGATTCAACAGTGGGGTGTAAGCAATAGTGATCAACCAGTAAAATGAAGATTCACTCATAGTTAACTCATGCATGAAATATAAGAAAATGACTGAGTTGAGATTGGATTTTAGGGATAGGGTACTATCAATTGTATAATCATTTGAATCGTATAGGCGGTGCATGAAATCAGGGAAAGGTTTATAAGGATTGCGCAATTCATAATTGTTGAATTTCCCAATTAAATATGGGTGAATTCCCAAGGAAACTACACAATGAAATAGGAGCTTGGCAGGTAGCAGAATTAGCTAAGTATTTTCAAGAGCTTGTCTGGGAAGAAGTGAGAGAGATAAAGATAGTGTAGAGGTTGCTCAGGATTGAGAAAAGCATTGTAATCTTCTCATATTTTTCTATTAATGCAATATACAAATGGTAGGGGTTTTTGTCTGTGGATTTCCTCAGAAAATCATTGTCTTTTGTGTGATTGAATTCTTTCTCTTGTATGATTAATGATTTCATCAATCATTTACCATTTCTATTAATGAGGAGAGTAGATTAAAGTCAATTCTTTCAACATATTACAATCTACAATTTGAATTTACAAACAATTTCTACATGGTATCAAAGCTGAAAACACTATAGAATAGGAGAATAAGAGTTTTTATTTTGCTGGGGAAATCAATTTTGTAGTACCATACTTTAGATCTAGTAGGATATCATTCTAAAAATTAATACTTGAATATTTCCTTAAGGGTAGTTCAAAGTATATTGGTTGGAAGGATATGATGGTGGTAGTGTTGGAAGATAACAAGCTTGAGGAATCAATTGAAAAAGATATGCCTAATCCAACTGATGCTCAAGATCTGGCAGAGTGGAGAAAGTTTGTGGAAAAGGTGAGAAGGATTATCCTAAGAGGAGTTCAAGATCATATTGTCTCGAGCCTCCATGGTAAGGAAAAAACTCCATTTTTAATGTGGAATGCCTTTAAAAACATATTTCAAAACAATAGTCACCACAGGAAGCTGGCATTGAAGGACAAGCTCAAAAATATCAAGATCGAGAAGGGCGACTCAATACCAAAGTACTTGACCAAGTTCACCAAATGTCTGGATGAGCTTGCAAGTGTTAGTGCTATAGTTTTTGAAGATGATCTAGTGAGCCTAGCACTTCTAGGCCTTCCCAAGAGATGGCACAACTATCATGACTCAGTTAATGGGAGGGAGAAGCTAACAGAGTGGGAGTGATTGTGATCTAACTTGGTACAAGAAGAGATTTGATGGAACACTACAAATGGATCTTCACTGATGCATGATGATGAGGAGAATTGTGCCTTAACAGGAAAGGAGAAGAAATGGAAGGGGAAGTCATCCCATTCCAAATAAGATTCTAGTTAGGGTAGCAAGAAGAATGACATCTTTAATATTAAATGTTTTCATTGTCACGAGCTGGGACACTATGCGACAAAGTGTCTACATAAGAAGGCTAGTAAGAAGCCTTAAGGAGGAGTGGCAGGTGAAGCTCTTTCTTCCTAATTCAAGCTAGATATCACCTTCATCACATTCATGGTGACATCAATGAGGGGTAGTGTGTGGTACCTAGATAGTGGAGCCTCATTACATATGGCCGATAACAAAGAGTTATTCAGTGACTTGGAGAAGAAGTACATCCCGATATACATTGATATGGGAAATGATGGGAGTTATAACATGATTGACATAGATACTGTTACGTTTAGGAGGGAGTCTAGTTCTCCTCTCACATTAAAAGATGTCATGTATGTTCAGGGTTTGAAGAAGAATTTGGTGGTAGTTTCCATGTTGGAGGACTGTGGCTATGATGTGGTATTTAGCAAGGGAAAGGCTTTCACATATCCCCAGGAAAGGGGAAGTAGATCAGGGTTTAGGTGAATAAATTCTACAAATTAGATGTACAATACTGCAGTACCTTGAGTAAAAGAGTATAGAAGGTTTTGAGTCGATACATCGGTGAGTTGTGGCACAAAAGGTTGGGTCACTTGCACCACGAAGCTTTGTATATCCTACAAAAAAATTCTACAACACTTCTTAATCATACATTAGAGCAAAGGGACACATGAGAAGGTTGTACATTGGTGAATTACACCAAAGCTCCCTTTCATGATAAAGAAAATTGAGCACAAGTGATCCTTGATAGAGTTCACTCAAATGTGTGTAGACCATTCTCGATAGCATCCATGGCGAAGCAAAGGTATTATGTAATATTTTTTGATTATTTTTCTCATAAGTGCTAGATTTTCTTCATGCAAAAGAAAGATCAAATGTTCGCTAAATTTTGTGAATTTAAAACATTTTTTAAGAAAGATACTAGCATGAAAGTTAAATATCTCAAAAGTGATAACGGTGGATAATATGTGTCAAATGAATTCAAGAACTTATGTGCATCAAAAGGAATTCAACAAGAGTTAATAGCACGTCATAAACCACTACAGAATGGGGTGGCTAAAAGGAAGAACATAAGTATTGTGGGAAATGGATGAGCGATGTTACATGGTCAGGGCTTACCATTGCACTTATGGGATGAAGCATGCAACACAAATGTTTATTTGTAGAACAAAATCCCTCACTGAATTCTCGAGATGAGTACACCAGAAGAAGCTATTTTAGGTAAAAAAACAAATGTGGCACACTTCAGGATCTTTGGTTCATTGTTCTGTTGTCATGTTACCAAGGATGCAAGGAAAACACTAGAGCCAACAACTAAGTTGGGCATATTTTTGGGGTACACTGATACACCTCACAAGTATCAAGTAAACTTACCATCCAACATGATGAAAGTGGTTTACATAGATGTGAAGTTCAATGAAGATAAGACCATGAGATGTTCCCTTGAATGGGAGCTTCTTTTACATGCAGGTGAGGAGATTTTAGCTCCAAAGGAGGAACCTCACGATGATGTGGGGTAGCCACATGCAGAGGAGCAGAGAGTGGAAGAACCCACTCATGCAAAGACTTCCAGAGTTGTAAGGAAGTGCACTAGAGGGGCTGATAGATTGATGCATGCTTCTATAGATAATGTGGGAGCACCCACATCACAATGGAGGAAGAGGAGGTCACTAGATTGGTACACTTGCTACATGGATCTTATGAGTGAGAGCATAAGAGTAGCAACTAGTATGGTTTGATGGCATGGTTGAGGAGTATGAATTCACTATCAAAAATAGTGTTTTGGAAGTAGTCCCAAGACCAACAGACAAGTCACTAGCGAGTTTGAGTTTCCTTTACAATGTAAAGAAAGAAACATATGGGAGTGTGGATAAACAAAAGGCCATATTCTTAGCCAGAGGGTTCTCAATGGTGGAAGGAATTGATTTCGATGATACCTTTTCTCTAGTAGCAAGGTACTCTTCAATCAGATCTATTCTAGCATTGTCAGCACAAATGAGATGGAAGATACGCCAGACAGATGTGAAGATAGCATTACCAACAATATGATTGAGTAAGGGGTTTACATTGTGCACCCAAAAGGATTTTAGACCCTCAAAAATGTTTGCATGTGTGAAAAATCAGGCGAGCATTGTATGCACTAAAACAAGCACTCCGTGCTTTGTACCCCAAAATTGACACCTTCTACACCAGGTTGGGCTTCACCAAAAGTGAAGCAGATGCGAACCTTTACCATATTGTCATTGAAGTTAAATTGTTGATTATAGTATTATATGTTGATGATTTTATTCTAATAGGTGATGAGAATATGATAAAATCTTGAAAAGACGATGTAGTAAGAGAATTCGAGATGAAGGACCTGGGGCTCATGCACTACTTTCTTGGTATGGAAGTACTGCAAGGAGTTGAGGAACTTTCTTTCTCGTAGGGAAAGTATCAAAACGAGATATTGAATAAGTTCCACATGGAGAGAATTAAACCCTTGGAGACTCCTTTAATAGGTAATTGGAGGAAGGAAGATGTTACATTAGGTGAAGTAGTGGAGGCTACAATTTATAAACAACCTATGGGTTCACATATGTATTTGGTGCACACACAAAATTTGTTTTTTCAGTTAACGAGCATAGTACAGAAATAGTTAAGCCAACCAAACTTTATTGGAATGAATCTAAACATGCGTTGAGATAACTCAGAGGCACCACTCAATTTTGTCTTTGGTACAGATGAACAAAGGGAGTGAAGCTTTAAGTCATCATAGATGCAGACTAGGAAGGGAAGCCAATCGACATCAAGAGAACATCATGGGGAATCTTCAGTATTGGGTCAAAAGAAGTTTCTTAGTACAATAGGATGCAAAGATCATTTTAACTTAGTTAAGTAGAAGTGATTACATGACTGCTAGTCAAGGAACTTGTGAGGCTATCTAGATGAGGAAGATCCTTGTTGGGTTATTTTGTTAGAAGATGAATGCTACAGTGATTTACTGTAACAGAGTTGTTTCAAACTTTCTGAGAATCCTATTTTTCATGATCAGTCAAAGCATATCGACATATGTTATCACAATCTACGAGATCGTGTGTATAGGAGAATCATGTTGCTCGAGTACATTCCTACAAAGGAGTAGGATGAAGATGTTTTGACAAAGGAATTGTCAAGATGAAAATTGCAGTTTCCCAGAGGAAGGATCGGGGTAGTAGGTAATCCCTTTTTTGTTGAGAGAGAGTGCTGAAAATGAAACGAGAAAATCCTAATTTAATTTTTGACTTGAATTAAATTTGGAATTGAATTGTAATTCCACATCTCATGACAACTTGTAATAGTTAACTAAGTTAATTTTACTTAGTAGTCTTAGTTAATTTGAGTTGAGCATCTAACTTGAGTCATGTAGACTGTCTCCTACTTCTTAGGAGCCCTGGTTGAGCTTATTTTGAGTTACAATTATTTAATTTAGTTTAACTGAGTTAAAGTCAGTTAACCTCGTTCCAAATGATGGAGGAATTAGAGGGAGATCAAGCAGTGCCATGTAGCCTAAAGTAGTGGGGTGTGACCAATGGTGATCAACTAGTTAACTAAATATTCAGTCATAATTAACTGATGCATGTCAGATCTGAGAAAAACATAGTTGAGATTGGAGTTCAGGGGAAAATGTACTATTAGTTGTATAATCATCTAAATTGTATGGGTGGTGCATGTAATCAGAGGAAGGCCTAGGAGGATTGTGCAATTCATAATTGTGGAATTTTCTAATTAAATATGGGTTGATTCCCAAGGAAACTGCGCAAGGAAATAGGCGCTTGGGAAACATCAGGATTGACTAAGTATTAGAAGGATCTTTTTTGAGAAGAATCGATATAGATAGAGATAGTGCAGAGGTTTCCCGGGCTTCATTAAAACATTGTAACCTTCTCATATTTTCTGATTAATTCAATATAAAGATAGTAAGGGTTTTCAGTTGTGGCATTCCCTAGAAAATCATTGTGCTATGTGTGATTGAATTGTTTCTCTTGTATGCTTCATGATTTCATCAATTGTGTATTGTTTCCACTAATGAGTAGAGTAGATTAAAGTTAATTGTTTTATTATATTACAATATGTAGCTGGAATATACAAGGAATTTCTACTCATATATTGACATGGTCAATGGATATGAGGTTTAATAAGGTTCACCAAAATTCGAACCTCAAGGTTGAAATTCGACTAACCTTGTGACATAGTATATATGCCCTTAATTTAGTAGGTACCATTAATATTCATTTTATATTTGTTAAATAAAATAATGTATTTTAGCATTTTACAATTATAACAATAGCAGTTATTGGGGTGCCATATTATTTTAGCACTAGTGAATTATGTCTTCCAAATACTAAGAGGGCGGTGAATCAATATTCCTTAGAAATTAAGACTTTTAAATCTTTTCATAGCATTAGTTAATCTTCAATTATTATTAATGTTTATGCTGTAATAACAATAAATAAAACAACACAGTAGGCGTAAGAATTTTAGGTGGAAAACCCCCTCTAGGTCAAAAACCACCAAATGCTTTTCTAATAAATTCTTTAATCTTCGGCCCCAACTAAAATGAAAGCAACAACTTCCTAGAATTCTAGAAAAGCATTCCTCTCCAACTCCCACTTGAAGGATGCCCCAATGCCCTCGTTTCTTCAACAATCAACTAAATGGATTCCCCAAGATCCTAGACCAACCTATCACCATGAAGTGTTCACAGGTTCCAACCTATAGGAAACTTCATGAACCAGCCTAGAACCTCCCTGCCACCCTATAGTGACTGAAATGAGACAAGAGTGTGGATTCCCATACTAAGGACAATGATCCACGATACAATATGATTTACAATGATTTTGATCAAACACCCAATCACACTATCACGTTTAACCCAACCGTGAAATCATCCCAACATAGACTCCTATACCTTTGAATACTGCCTTTTTGACTCTAGGAAAATTGACTCTTTTAAAATAATGACTCTTCTAGTGATGAAAATTTTACAAATGACTCTTTTACAACTTTACAATGATGACTCTTGGCCTTGACACTTCTTCGAATATACAGATGGTTGTCATGTCATCAAGGATGTCCCTATGCAATACTTCCTTTGATTTGATACTTCTTCTCTGGAATTCTTGCTCGAAGTTGTACTTGAATCTTCTTCTAAAATGTTCCGAGTGAAACCAATTCCAAAACAAAAAAAATAATATTTAACTTACCTCTACTTCTAAAACACATGTAAGTGCATAATAATGAATAAATACAAATTAAAATTATAATGCGTACCTAAAGTGTGCTTGTTACTTTTTTTGTTGACTTGTTGTAGTAGTAGACAAAGACTCCCACTCTTGATATAGGCCTGGAATCTATGCTAGACTATATCCAAAAGTAACCTAAAGATATATACAGTAAAAACTAATGACATGCCCTAGACTTGTGATGGACCAAGTTCTAAGTACAAAAACATAGACCATTCTATCAACTATGATAAGACAAGTAACATGAACTTACAACATCATATAGATTTAGAAAACTTGGTGTAGCATCAAGAATGTAGCATAAAATGTGTAGTATCAAGAATAGGAGAACTGAAAAACTAATTGTGACATATAGATACATAGAGATATAACGGAGACATTATATATACTTTTGTTGTCTTGCAAAACCATATGTCAGAGATTATACTAAAAATTCATATGTAAACACTAATCATACATAACTTGCTATAGGAGACTTACCCTTGATTGTTGATGTGTGGTCCTTACTGCAGTGATCCTTGAATGCACGTCTTTTCTTGCCTTCTAGGAGCTCGATATTGAATCTATTGTATCTATGTAATTTTAGATCTCCAAGGTATGTAATTTCATCCCGTGGTTGCCCTATTAGTTTTATTTCCAACCCCATAGGTTTGACCAAGATTGGATTCTTCAAGAAAGAGTTATTCCCAATCTACCACGATCACCTAATTATAGACTGGTTCAGTAGAGCGAACTTGTACAACGTTACACGTGTCACTATTGCAACCCTCGGCCCTAAAAATGCTACTCAAACTAAATTTTGTCCTCTTTCTATGACTATTTATGAAATTTGAATCCAATTCTTTGAGATAAAGTTATGGTGATTTTCCTAATGTCCCCTATTTGACATGGAATTTGGGAGCCTGCAAAAACCCTAAGTTCCTCAAATCATATCTCCAAAAATATAGTGAACCAAGATCTGAAATTCGGTCACAAGATTCATGAAGATTTTGTGTCAAATGGTTCTTAAGTTCTACTTCTGAAGCTTCTACAAAAACTGTTATAGCAAAAATTCCATGATGACCTGTTTGAATCCACAAAATCCCTACTAGGGGAGGATATGAGGGTCATTATTTATATGAATGTCTTTAGCTAAGAGGGTCCTCAACAAGTGAACATTAGAGGCATTTTAGGAGAAAAAAACAACATTATTAATTACTTACTATTAAATGACCACAACCAATTATGAGTGTGATGCCCCAACCCCATAGGGTTTTCGCCCACTAGTCGGGGTTACTAACTTCAAACATGAATATCTCTCAAACCGTAAAGAATTACTTGGCATGACATATATCAACAGAAACATCTCGATGAGTAGAATTCATCTAGAAGATCCTTGACTCAGAGTAGAGTAAGTTGTCATGTAAAAATTCCCATGAAAGATCGAGGTAGCCCCTGGTGCTGCTTGGGTTAACATCAATGAAAACCATTGATCAACATTATGTTGGGAGTGCATTGGTGTTTAATGAAAATTTAGGGACATCATTATAAAATACCTCTACAAAATCCTTCAATTCCCCATCTCCACTTTTAACTTTCACTACAATAGAGAAGGGATAGATATTTTGAGGTTCTATAAAAATCTCTACTATACCGTTCTCCTTATAATTAATTTATTTCCAGCCACACCATTCAAAAAATCTTAATCATGCTCAAAAAATAAAATAATAGAGTTGATAGAGATAAATATTGATAAGACCAATGTTATCCCCAAACCCATTAATCATTTTCTATTAAGCTAGGGTCTACCCCATTATAAGAATGAGATAGAATGCGGCTTTGAAGGAATAAAGTAATCCACAGTCTTAGAGAATGGAATGTACATAGGTTTATAATCCTTGGTTTCTTATAATTCCTTGCACAATTTTGTTCCATTGGAAAATAATTATTGCTCCATGAATATTTCCCTTAGATATTTCAAAAAGTAAGGTAAACCATTCACAAATTTTCTCCTAGGTAAATCATATAAGTTACTTCAGATGCATTGAATTATAATAAGGATAATATTCATACCTTGAATCGTTCTCTAGTTTATAATAACTTTGACTAGATCAACAACAAGATATCTCTCTCCAACTCATATGTATCCTACTTCTACTACATTTACCTATAACCTATACACATTGACATTGAAGAGACCAATTTTCTCTCCAAGTGAATCCCCATAAGTGGAAAATGATAGATTTAGCTAGAATATTGAAACACTCAAATACAACATAACTCATGAAATATAACATAGATGTGAAATTTAAATTCAAGGAAATGGAACAATTTAGAACATTATATCATGCGTGTAATCATGGATCCCTGATAGTTACCTCGGTCCTTTTCTTTGGTATGACTCATTGACTATGATAAAGCTCATAATAGTAATGCAAATATGTATTGGTGAGAGAATTCTCAAACATAATCATAGTATATAATATCTATATGTCCCTCCGTCCCATGGAATGGTCTCATTATATCGGTTACTAATAGATATAGGAGCATGAATCTCAAAACCTATTGCTAAAAAGGGTTATCATAAGACATAATTAATTGAACAATTTCTAAGTAACCTTATCCCTCAAAAATTTAATTTTCTTGGAAATCATGAATTATGTATATTTGACCCATCATCATTCCATTGTTAAAGACAAATGGTGGTGACGACTACTTCATAACACTTTGCTCTATGACAGATTATGAATCACTCTCTTGCTAAGAATTTGTAGTGATGAAGCATTAAATTATATCTATCTATGGACATAATAGGCATATATTAGCCCTCCACACATGTATTTTAATGTAGGCTCCCTCTTCCATCATAAGGTTGACAAAAAAATTGATAATCTATGATCCCTAATATATGAGCTAATTACGGAAATTGATGAACAAAATAAATTACAATATGATGCCCCTAGAAAGGGGAACAAGGATCTGAGAATGAACAAACTAATTATGACTTACCAAACACCCTGTTATCACTCCTCTGGATCTCCAAGGTTGAGGAAATGTCCAATTGAGGTAACCACAGACCAACCTTTTGACTTGGTAGCTAGCCTTACCAAGCCGAAGCGGGCTCTCTCCAAAGGATCACAACCAAAAGGGTTGGATAGATTATGGTTTTAGGCTAGTTATGAGGGCAGAGGTTGTTTTTATTTGATTTGGTGGGGTTGTTGGAAGAGGATTAGGTCAAAGAGACTAGGTCAGGGCAAATAAGGGTATGATTGTAAACTTTTGATGGAGCAAGGTAGGTAGGCACTCAAACACTTTAAGGTTATGAAGTTAGATAGATAAGACTGGTGAGGTGCTAGAAAGAGCAATACAAGTATGTATTCTTTCTAAACAGAATAAAATGGACAAACTATGAATATTTCCCCAAAACAAAGTATATAATATGTATTCTTCTCATCAACTTGAAAATCAACATATCATAGAAGTGAAGTGAAATATGGGAGTATAAAACATTCAAACATATGCAACATAAGAAGAAACTAAGTTAAAATTCCATACCACAGGTATTCCATCAAAATAGCTACAACTCATTCATTAAATTCTTCCAAATACTGATTACACTAGTGTCTCTTATCAATAGCCAAACATCCAACTGATTCCAACCCTTCTCTATGGTGAAGAAAGGGAATAAATAGACATGAAAACCACTTCCCATCATCGTCAGGGGTTGAATCCATGAGGTGAGGAAGATATTACACAAAAATATGAATTGATAGCTAACTTGTAGGGTGGTCCAAGTGACTCATTCCTATCTTAAATGAATTAATTTACTACACCTCATCTGCTTGATTTATCTAATCCATTTAGCCTAGGTAATAGTAAAAACATGATAATTACATCCAATTTGATCATTTACATAGGTAAAATCATCATTTGCCAAGGTGAAAATCAAAACAGAAGAGAAACTCAGAAAATTGGAGAAGACTTTCAAATGCACCCTCTCTTTGTCAAATGTCCCCTTTCTTTGTCAAATGCACCCTCCAAGTTTAGGACTTCTTTTGGGTGCCTTCCCAGTGTCCAAATTTTCTCCAAAATGGCTAGTTTGAAAGCCCTTCAAGTATAATTTGTAGACATGTCTTCAGTTTTCAATTTGGAGCTCATTTTCCTTGTCAAAAGCTCAATCTCCGAAGATTGGTAAATGCGCAGTGCCCAAGCCATAAATGAGGCAAAAAGGTTATTGTTTGGTGGTTTTTGACCTTTTTGACTTACCTATTTGCTCCAAATGCCTAAAAAATGCACAAGGTGTATGTCCGCATCATTCTGAGTCCAATGATGTTGAAATTTTTCTCATCAAATGCCCCAGAAAAGAGCACAACACCCTAGGTGCTACACGTTTCACCCTTTTCACTCTGCTAAAAATGCCTAAAAAAACATAGTAATTCACAACTTGCAAAATTTCCTCAAAACATGTCAAAATTGGTGGGATGATAGATGATCATGTGTTTGATCCATGGAGTGATTCCTCTGTAAGAATTTCTAGCCTCCTTTTCTCCTCTTGCTTAGTCAAGGCTTCAATCTTCTCCTTTGTATGTTTGAGTTTTTCCCTGGAAATCCTTTCTCTGTAGGCATAATGTTTAGCCATCTTCTTCTGAATTGCATTATCCCTTTTTGCCTGGTCTAGGAGTTTCTCAAGATGACTGTTCACCCTCTCGAGCCAATGTTTCATGTTCTCATTTACCATTTTGGAAAATTGCTCATTTAGTGTGAGCTCATTAGCTAATTCTGTCTCCCTTTGCTTTTCTAGCTCCAAAGCTCTCTTTAGGTCTCTAGTCCTTGGCCTTCTTCTTGCACCTGCTCCTCCAAGTGCTCACTATATTCTCCATATGCCTCATCAAGTAAGGCCTTAGACTTTTCATCCTCTCTCTTTGCTTCGATGAGTTGAACCTCCATGAGCTCATGTTTGACCTCAAACTACATGTTCTTCTACTCATAGATTTGGCTCTTTGCAAGTTGACCTGGAGCTCTCCTATGAGTGCATTTTTCTCCTTGATGATAATGGATGTGTTCTCACTATCATCATTTTCACTTAGGTCAACTAATTGAAAATCATGCTCTATCTCATGGAGGTCCTCCTCTTGCTGTTGGATCTCTGCCTTTGTCACCTTTTCCTTACCCTTTTGTACCTTCTTTGTTGATGAAGAAGGCAAGGCCCCTCCCACAATCTGTGGGGAAAATAATTTCCTATGCCCTCTCTTATAGGTATGTGTTAAGGTACCTAAACTGGCCCTTTTAGGCTTGCTTCTCTCACCATGCTCAATGTGTTCTTGCTCACTGCCTTCATCTTTGCCATGTGAATGAATAGGCTCATGAAATGGTGATGATGGAGGTGATGGTGTGGCTAACTTGTTAGATTAAGATGAATGACGTATGGGCTGAGGTGGAGGAATGGATGTGGGTGGATGAGATGATGAAGGTGCTTCTTGGCCATGATACATAGGTGGGACAATGAAAATATAATTGGATATAAAGGTGTCCCATGCAATGTTAAGCTGATCAAGGTAATGGAGGACTATCATCTTGATGAGGGAGTGGTGAAAGATACTTTTCATTTGATGATCATAATATTTCTTTTGGGCAATGAATGACATCTTGTCAATGCTCCGGTAAAGATAGTAGGGCATATTCAGAATTTTGACTCTTGTGAAATGCATGAGTAGCCGGATATGATAGGAATAAACCCTAGGAGACCTACCCTCAGAAGTGAAGTACTTCATGATGATTTTCATCATGGGAACATATCTGTTTAGGAGGTAAGAGAAAGGAAAAATCCTCTTTCTCTCATTCTTGTACCTTGGTTTAAGATATGGCTCATAATAGAAATGATCAAATTCTTCTTGTTTAAACCATTTTTCCCCAACATTTGGGATCCCAGAGGCAGCTGATATGATAGTAGGATATACACTGAAGCTAAGCCAGCAAGGGTTACCAAGTTGTCATGTAGGTTGGTGATGAATAATATGGTCAACAAAGGATGATGTTGGATCCTTTGTACTTTCTCACAAAACTCAAAACAACCCACATGCTTAAGGCTGCCACAGTGATGGGATATGCCATGAGTTATCTGGTATTGCTTGGCTTATGTCTAATGATTCTCCCTCCTTTATTATATATTCTCCTCTCATGTCTTTCTTCCTCCCTATGACTTCTATTCTCTTATTCTGCCATGAGTTATTGGAGTCAAACCCTAGGGAGATGATGAAATGGAATGTAGGTGTAGAGAGTATGGAATGGTGTGAGGAAATTGAAGAGATCAAAATGGGGATGTGTGATATGAGGGAGGTAACAAGGGGTAATTTTGAAATGTAGGAATGGTAGTGGAATGCTAGAAAATGAAATTTAGGAATGGGTTTATGTTACTAGGGTTTTGAATTTAGTCAGACACCAAAACACAATGGAACACCATATAATTCAACTGTGGAGGAGAGGAGTGATACGATTTCAACCTACATGTTTGTTGGAGCATGTTGGTGACACATTTTGAAGCTTGGAGATGATCTAGTGCTCTTTGGGCAATGTCAAGACGTTTTCAGGAAAATGCGTAACAATCTAGTCAAACGCACCCTCTCTTAGGAAACACTCAACATTTTGAGGAAAATGCGCAACACCAATTCAGAACACACCCTCCAGTTCCAAAACGCGCCTGGTACAACTATTTTGCCTAGTTTCTCGAAAATTCCCTTTTACTGAGGACACTTTGAGAGTGTAGGAGAGAAAATGAATGTTGAATTGATGTCTTTAAGGGCTTTTATATTTGAATATGTTTAATTTATGCTTTGAAAACCCATTTTCTAATGTTTCATGTCACTTTTAAAATTTTCACACTAATGCTCTTTGACATATGACTTTTTTCTCTGTAGGTGGATCATGGTGATATTTTGGCAATTTAATTGAGTAAACAGCTAAAATGGTGACTTATTACATATGCTAAACATAAAATTACATAAACAAAATAAAAAATATTACATCTCTCTTTTGAAATAAATTTACAAACTGGAATGAAATTCTTTCTTAAAATCAAATTTGGAACTTCAACAACGATGGTTACATACTTGTAAACCATTATTTGACTAAAAAGGGATATTATTTGCTTTACTCTCATACTTTGTTGGCCTTATGCAGTGAGATGGTGCTTTATTGGACCTTGGGAAAATGAAACCTAGGTGACCTAAAGGAACCTTGAATGACTGGACTTTAGGTGGACTTGAGTGACATAAAACATAATGAAATGAGCCTTTATATTCAATGGATTCTCAACAAGACACATGAAGGTGGGCCAACAAATACAAGTTTTTTGAGAGGGGACTATGATTTTTTATTTTGGGCTACCACCAATGAGTAAATTTTTACATGATGACCTAGGTGGAATGACAAAAATTTCAAATGGGACGTTAATATGATATAAAATAGGAGTTTTAATCATTGATGGAAGTATGAAAATACTGACTCTAACACACCCAATTTTCAATCATATAGAATATATCTAAGGAGGGTATGCCCATGCTCAATATAACAAATGACTACACATTTTTGTAAACACTATATTCTATTGATCCATGTCATGAATTGTTAATTCATAGCCACAAAGGAGTACACAGTGGGTCCATTTCATAAAGAAATATACCATAATCACCATTAAATAAAACATGGATATATGTCATAGTGTTCATTATACACAAAGTAGCAGCAAGTCCTTGAGTGGTGCTCAATGTACATAATATGGTCCAGTACTCCATCGAATATAGGGATGGATAAAATATAGGAGGGTGATGACACTATGCCGAAGCTCTTCATTCTAGCCCCAATGGTATTAATATACATCATGTGAATGGATGAGATGATGTCAGGCATGGTAGAAACTACTTCATTATCAAGCATTTAGGTATACTACTAGCAAATGGAAGAGGACCCACCAATGTTGAAAATGGACCCCATGTACCTAGCACAATCCTCAAATTATGAATAGGTAAGTTGATATTCAACACTTTTGGATTAAAATAATCAATAATTGATGAATAAAACCCTTTGTGAATGCAAGAAAATATATCACTAAGGACTACAAGCTCCAAGGTACAACTAGTTTCTATATTTTCCTCCTTGATAATGAGTGTATGTCGAAAGAAGGAGACTCATTAAATGATGGCATTGATTAAACCCCATAAATAAAAATGAAATAGAATAAGAAATTATGTTAATATGTGAACTTCCCAAGTACAACTCACATAGGGATGAAAAGCAAAAAAGGTCACTAAGGAATGGAAATGACTGATTGAGGCTTAAACTTGTCTTAAACATATAGTGGAATAAAACAATAGTGATTTTGCATAATTTACTAATGAGCTCCATATGCTATAATTTAAAAACATATGAGGCATTAAACCATGCTCCATAATGACTTGAAAAACATCCAATTGGAGGAGTAGATGACTTGTATGTATTGTACAACTCCCAAGCACCCTATAACCCAACAAGAGGATAATAACATAAAATATGTGTCATGTTCAAGGGAAAAATGACTATTTATTCCACTTCTTTAAACAGACTCCAGAAATTACTCTCCCCTTCTCCCCCATCCACATCAAACCCGACCCACATCCCTATGATTTCTCTTTCTTTTAGTATCTCCTTCATATATTAGTGAGCACAAAAGGGAAAACAAGAATACTAAATGGAGTATTTTTTGTTTACTATTAATGAGCCAAAAAAAGAGGTAAAAGCATATAACATAATGTGTACTCTTTATTGTTTAATGATCTTAAATAAAACGTAGTAGTATTCTTAGTATCCTTCACATATAATTTCATGATCTGAGAAATGAAGAGTTACCTTGTTTTCATTCATTATTTGACAAGCATGAAAAGAAATAAAAAAAAAAAAATTGTTCTTAGACAAACAATGAATAATTGGAAGTAGGTAGCTTCAAACTAGATGAACCATCATTGGAAGGTACCAAGATCTTTGATCATTCGAATTCTTTCAATACTCTTTTATGTCAGTTTTCTATTATAGATGTAAATATCGAAGGGGAATACAAATAAATTATACTATTGTGATATATCCCTGAGTCTTGGGATTATTTTCTAAACTTTATCTATTTTAGTTCTATCGATACCATTGACTTTTATGCTATTGCAAGATATTTATAGTCTCAGGAAACTTGGCGGAAATCTTGCCTTGAAACTTCAACATCAGAAGCAATGGTTGAAAGAGGCTGATCAAAAGAAAAAGATAAGAATTCGAGAGACACATCAAGATCAAAGTCAAGAGGAAAGAAGAGTAAGTTAAAGTGTCGGTAATCAAATCAGGGCATATTAATAAGAATTGTTGTAAAATAAAGGAACAAGCTAGTAAAAATGAATTTACAAAGAAAGGTAATTCAGTGGAGAAAGGTGTAGGTATTGTTGATGAGGTATTGTCCACTTCTATTGTTTCTCAACATCATCATAATTGATTGCTAGAATTTGGTGCTTCCCATCATATGTGTCTTCATAGGAATTGGTTCTCTTCATACCAACCTATTGATGATGGTGTGGTTTTCATGGTTAATGATGTTACATCCAAAACTATTGGGACTGGTAGTATCAGGATTAAAATGTATGATGGTACAATTATAATGTTGACAGAGGTGAGGCATGTGCCTGAGCTTAGAAAAAACTTAATATCTTTAGGAGTGTTAGATTCTGTTGGTTATAAATGTACTGTTCAAGATGGAGTTATGAAGGTGACAAAAGGCATATTGGTACTCATGAAGGCTAAAAGGTTTGGTAACCTTTATAATCTTGAAGGAAGGACAACAACAAATCATGCAACAATAACATCTAAAGGTGCAAGTGAATCTAGTTGTTTATGTCATCAACACTTGGGTCATATGAGGGAGAAAGGGTTGAAGGTATTGCTTTATCGTAAGTTATTTCCAAGCTTGAAATATTTGAATTTGAATTTTTGTGAGCATTGAATTTATGGAAAGAAATCCAGACAGAAATGTAAAATAAGAAAACATGTTAGTAAAGGTATCCTTGATTAAATCCATTTATATCTTTGGGGACCATCTCCTAAAGTCTCTTTTGGAGGATCTTTATATTTTGTAACATTTATAGATGATTACTCTAGAAAGGTGTGGATCTATTTATTGAAAAGAAAAGCTTATATATTTGATTATTTTAAGCAATATAGAGCTTTGGTTGAAAAGAGCACTTGAAGTTCAATTAAATGTTTGAGAACTAACAATGGAACTGAGTTTACTTCAAAGGAATTTGAAAATTATTGCAAGGAAGATAGGATCGAAATACATTAAACCATGGTTTATACTCCTCAACAAAATGGAGTTGTTGAACACGTGAAAATGACTCTTCTAGATAGAGCAAGGAGTATGCTCAATAATGTCAAGTTGTAGTAGGAATTGTCAGCAGAAGTGGTTCTCACAACATGCTATTTGATAAATCGGTCACCATGAACTCCAATTAACTGTAAGATTCTAGAAGAGGTATGGATAGGTCAACCTCGTGATTATTCAAATTTTAAATTTTTTGGTTATGCCTATGCTCTTATTCAAAATAATCAATGTTCTAAGTTAGATGCAAAATAAAAAAGACTAATATTTTTTGGATATGTTGGAGTTAATGGACATATATTGTTGGATCCTACTACCCACAAAAACATCATTAACTTAGATTTCATATTTGATGAATCATCACTCATGAAATCAAATGTAGTTAGTGATATGAAACAAGAAAAAATACCACAGATTCAACAAGTTCAATCGGAAACTGAATTATCTTTAATGAAGGAGGAGCATGAAGATGTTCATGAAGAAACTCCTAAAGAAGAAGATAAGGATACAAAATATTCTCAAGAAACAAAGGAAATACCCCAACAAATTCTACAGAGGTCTACATGGATCAGATGTTTTCCTAAAAAGTATGATGATTTTTCTACATCTGTTTCTTTAATTTCTAATGATGGAGAACCTAGTTGTTATCAGGAAGCAATGGAAGCATCTAATGGTGATAAATAGAAAGCAACAATGAAAGAGGAAATGGATGGATTACAATGAAATCAGATATGGGATCTGGTGGAACTTCCTAAGGACAAGAAAGTTATCAGTTGCAAGTGGGTTTACAAATTGAAGGAGCTAATGATACTGTCAGAAGTACAAAGGAAGATTGGCTGCAAAAGGATATTATCAAAAGGAAGGTATTTATTTCCATGAGATTTTTTCAGCATTTGTTAAGCTTGTTTCAATTAGAGTTGTGTTAGCATTAGTCTCATTACTTGATCTAGAGTTAGAGAAACTATGTGTCAAAATGACATTCTTACATGGAGATTTGGATGAGGATATATAAATGGAACAGACAAAATGGTTTGTTCAAAATTAAAAAAAGAGGTTTGTTTCTAGACTCAAGAAGTCATTGTATGGACTAAGGCAGTCTCCTAGACAATGGTACATGTAGTTTGATTCCTTCATGACGAACTAAAATTTTACGTGAAGTGAGTATCATCATTGTGTTTACTTTCAAAAGTTTGAAAATGGAATATTGATTATTTTGGCATTATATGTTGATGAGATGCTTTTAGCAAGCAAAAGAATTGTTGAGATCAATAGGTTAAAGGCTCCGTTGGCCACGAATTTCGAAATGAAGGATCTTGGAGCAGAAAAAAATATTGTGCATGGAGATACAGAAAGACAAGAGAAATGGCAAGTTGTAGTTATCACAACAGAAGTATGTGGAGAAAATACTTCTGAGATTTGGTATGAATAATGTGAAACTTGTTCAAATCCCTTTAGCTTCCCATTTCAAGCTTTCTTCAAGTTTGTGTCCTAGTAATGTTGAAGAAAAATAGTATATTTATCGTGTACCATATGCTAATGAAGTAGGATGTTTAATGTATGCAATCGTTAGTACAAGGCTAGATATTTCACATGTAATTGGTATTGTCAATAGATAAATGGAAAATGCAGGTAAAGAGCATTGGGCAACAATGAAATGGGTGCTTCGATATCTTAGGGGCACAAGTTATTATTATATCACCTATAATGGTAGTAGTGATTTAGTTTGTAGTTATTTGGATTTAGAATTTGCAGGTGACTTGGGCAAGAGGAGATCCATTTCTGGATATGTTTTTATTCTTGTAGGTGGAGTTGTTAGTTGGATGTCAAAGCTTCAAAGCGTAGTTTATTTATCCACTACTGAGGCATAATACATAGATGTCTCACATGATTGCAAAGAGGAAATTTGCTTTAAAGGTTTTCTAAGTGAGTTTGGAAGGATGCAGGACAAGGTGAAAGTATTTTTTGATAGTCAAAGTGTTATTCATTTGGTAAGGAATCGAGCTTATCATGGTAAGACAAACCATATACCTATTAAATACCATTTTGAAAGACATGTTATTGATGAAAGTGGAGCAATGGCTATGGAAAAAGTCCATACAAAGCAAAATTGTGCATACATGTTCACAAGAGAAGTCTTTTCAGAGAAGCTAAAATGGTGCCTAGACTTTGTTGGCTTGCAAAGAAGGTGATGAATATTTTGGGTATGATATATCGGGTAAATTATTGTGCAGGTGGATATTGTTAGAATTTGCCAACTATTTCCCTATATTTTTTGGATAATAGCTAAGATTGGTTCCTTTCGCTTAGTTTTTTTTGGAAAAAACATATAACTTTTTTTTGTTTTACGTAAAAAGTTTATTATGTAATTGCTTTAAGAGGCGTGGATGGATTTAGAAAATATCCGACAAGTTTCTACTTATCTATGTAAGCCTGTAGAGGCAATATGAACAACATAAAACAAATGGAGAGCGGGTTGAATGGTTGGATAATGTATGTCTATGATGGATGTTGTAAATCTCCCTTAATAATAAGAATACCGATTATCATTGCCTCATGGATGTTTCCGTCATAAAGAGGGTTTTACCATGTAAAATATTATGTCAATCTTTATGTTTAATTATTCTGTTATCTTATTTATTTACCATTATTTTTTGCAAGTTCAATTTATTTACAGATTATGCTTTCACTACTCAACTCAAAACAAAACAATTCTTCATGTAATATTACATTACACCTATTTAGTCGAGACTTAATCTAATAAAACTTGCAATTAAAATAATATATAAAAATAGACAAGGAAAAAGAATTCCAACGATTAAATCTAAACTTAAATAATATAAATAAATTAACAATAATTCATTTTTGAATTAAAATTAATTATTCAAATGAAACATTTAAAATTTTATTAATTACTAAATTATTTAATAAAATGATATAAAAAGTATTTTGTATAATATAACATAAAATTTAAAATATAATAATGAATAAAATAAAAAAATACAAAATTAACAAAATAATACGACAAACACTAAAATAGATTTAAATATTAAAAAGAACAAAATAGATTTAAATATTAGAAAAAATAAAATAATGAATTAAAAAAATAAAACAAGATAAAAAAATCCCGTGTGTATGAAAAATATATAAAAATAGAAAAATTAAGTATTATATATCTTAACCATAAAATAAAAAATATATATATAAGAAAGAATAAAAGGAGATGAAAAAATCCACATCTATGAAATAAGAGTTTAAAACAATTTATGTTATAATATTAAAAACAAAATCGAAATTATATATATATATATATATATATATATATACCCTGACCCTCAAATGTGCCACGACGAAGAATTCAAATTAGTTAACTAAATCTAAATTTTAAAAGAGGAATAATGAATAATCTTTTATTAATTACAATAGCATTTCATTACAAATTTTCTTTCAAAATTCACAACAAAATAATTATTAATGTCAATCCCTAACCACATAGATCGGAGTTACTTAAAAAGAACTGCCCTTCAGCACTATATTTTTAATATAAGTATGTTTATCGACGTACATAAGTTTACCGTTAAAAAACCTAATCATTTGACACCCCTATTTCAATATAAATACGCCTATGAGCATAATTAATCTTGGACATCAAGGATGGCTAATATTAAAAAAGTCCATGCTGGAATGCTAATTCACAAGATATAGATTTTAAAAATGTAAAATATGTCCAAATTAAACTTAAATGGAAATTTCTAGAGTGGCTGAAAAACTAAAAAGGTGCATTATTTCCTTAAAAATTAATCAAAATCAAGTTAGTCAACAAAGTTATAAACGCTGCACTGTAAACAAAGCTACGTCAGAAAGATGTTTGTGTGAGTTGGAAGCAACAAATTTAATAATGAAATTCGATTTGGCAGTTTATTTTCCTCCTGCATTGTGCCTAATAGTAAGACACATCGATTTGGAAGTTTATTTTCCTCGTGCATTGTGCTTAATAGTAAGACAAATCGAAGCATTAGGGCCATGGTTAACGATGCATTAGGAGGTGCCAAAATGACCTCGCACACTTTTATTTATTTAATATCAAAAATTAGAATTTGTGAATCCACTTGGGCATCGTGTGCGTTATGTATATCAACACAAGCTGGTACATCGTAATATTACGTCATAATATTTGTAATGCAACAGTTGCATTCCGGCTATATGTTAAAAAACTTGATATTATAGAAATATATAGCCTATCATTAATGTGGTTTCATGCGTCAACATTGTGTACACATGGGGGAACATATAATTTTTGAAGGTAACATATATTTTTTCCAAATTGATTGTTTTCATTGAATAGTTAATTATGTTATATTGATAGAGGAAAATCATGAGGACATACATTTTTGTCTTTAATTTAGTATACATTATTAAAATGTATTTTAGTATTTATAATAATAATAATATTCAAATGTTATATTACATTATGTTGGAAGCGGGTTAGTGTTTAGTGACATCTCACTCACATTATTATAAAATATCTTTACACTAACACAACTACATTAATAAATGTCATCAATATACATCCATTTATGTCAATCACATACACAATTACATTAATAAATGTAATTGATATATATTAATATGCATTTAACATTAAAATTAATATTAATATTATATAATTATAATAATTAATATTTTATTATAGTTATCATATAAATTTAATAATAAATTATAATTATAATTATTATATCATTGTAATATGACAATATTATTGATATTACATATAATATATAAACCCTAGGGATTAATAAATCTAATGAATTATTAATATTATAAACCCAAGGGATTAATATTATAATCCCAAGGTAATAATCAATTCAATGGATTATTATTTTTATAAACCCAACGAATTAATAAACTCAAAAATTTATTAATATAAACCCAATAGATTATTAATATTGTAAGCCCAAGAGATTCTAAACCCAAGAGATCAATATGAAATCTTAGGATACAAATTATAAACCTATGACTAATATTAAAACCCAAGAATATAAATCCTAATATTAATACGATAAGCCAAGAGATTATATGCCTAGAGGAATAATCTGAAACCATAGGATTTCTATCATATGACCAAGAGATTATAAAACCTAGGATTAATATTATAAACCCAAAGATTAATATATCAAATCTAAGATTAGTATTATAAACCCTTAGATTACAAACCCTAATATATTATTATACATATTATGGATTAATATTATAAACCAAAGGTATTATTAATATTATAAACCCATGATATTAATAAACCTATGGGAATAATAATCTTATAAACTCAAGGGATTAATAAACTCAAGGGAACAACATTAACCTCTAGGATTAATATTATTTAAAACTTGAAGGAACTAATATTATACACCCATGGAAATAATATTAAAAATACGGGATTAATAAACCGAAGGGATTAATATTATAAACCTGAGATATTAATAAATCCTAGGGATAAATACTATAAACATAATGTATTAATAAACCGAAGGGGATAATATTATAAACCCAATATTTTAATAAACACAAGGGATTAATATTGTAAATCCAATATGTTAAAAAACCCAAAGGACTAATACTATAAACCCAAGGGATTATTAATATTATAAGCCAAAGAGATTGGTAAACCCATGGGATTATAAACCCTAATCTATTAATATGGACATTAGGGATTAATATTATAAACACAAGAAGTTAATATTATAATCCCAAGGGATTAGTAATATTATAAACTCAAGGGATTAATAAAACCAATGGATTATAAACCAAAGTGAATCATATTAGACCCTAAAATTAATATTATAAACCCTAGTATTAGTATTATAAATCCTAATATTAATATTATAAACCCAAGGTATTAATATTAAACCCTAATATTAATAAAATAAACCATATAATTAATAATAAATATTTAGAATATAAACCATAAGATTAATATTATGCCAAAGGGATTCATAAACCTAGTGGATTAGTATTATAAACCCAAGGGATTAGTATTAAACCCTAGGATTAATATTATAATCTCAAAGGATTAGAAACATTGTGACAATGATTATCACATTGGTTGATATTATAAACCATAGGAAGAATATTAAACCATTCGATTAATACTATAAGCCCTAATATTATAAATTATAGACACAATATTAAACCTTAATATTATAAAACAAATACTAAAAATCCATAATATTATAAACTTAATATTAAACCCCACTACTATAGATTATAAACCAAATATTAAACCCTAATATTGTAAGCCCAATATTAGAAAATCCAATACTATAAACCCTAATTTTAAACCCAAACATTTTAATGTCACAATGAAATGTTGATTATATTGCAATGCAATATAATAATGTGGAAATGATTGTGAAATTGATTTGTCGTAATAATGCAATATTTGTCGCAATGTGATAGATAGTTTTTTGTTCCATTTTGATGTCACAATATTAAACCCTATTACAAAACCTAATATTATAAAACCCAATATAAAAACCCTAATTTTATTATATTAAACGATATGAGTATAAACCCGAGGATTAATATTATAAACTACACAATTAATATTATTAACCCTAGACATCCACTATAAGCCTCCATGGCGAACCATGACCATCAACTGTGGTTCACTATAGGTTGCTTATAGATAGACCATGATTCCCGAGGTAAGTATGGTTCAGCGGGGTAGTCATGTTGACTCATGTTAACTATAATGCTCATACTGACTATAGTTGACCATGTCAACAATAGTCAACTATAATTAACATGTGTCAATATATGGGTTACTTTATTATTACACTTTATAAATTTACTGAATAATTTATTATTAATATGTGATTAATGTTATACTAAACTCTTATTAATATTATTTTAATATTTTAATAATTTTATATTAATATGTTAATAATGGTATATATCTTCGTATGATATCAATGACATAATTAACTATTAATAACATATTAAATATTCATATATTATTTTTTTATTAAGGAAGTAGTATTATATTGATAAATTAATTATTAATAAATTAATGTTTTAATTAACATACTTATATATTAATGTTTTCATTAATATATTATTTTATCAATTAAAATTTCAATTTATCGAAATATAACACTAAACTATATTAAATTTATTTATTAAATTAAATTATTATATATAAAATTTATTCAATAATTATTAAATTAAAATTAATGAACTTATAATTTAAATCTCTAATTAAATCACAAAAAATTGTGGATAAAATTTCATTTTTTTTTTTTTTAATTTAAACCTATTTTGATGGTTTACCATGGTAGCTATGTTGACCACAATTCCCATATTGACTATAATTGATCATGTCTACAATTATCAACCATAGATAACATGTGTTAAATTATAAATTAATTTATAGTTAAAACTTTATAAATATGTACATTGATATATTACTAATGTTTCAATGATGTTATATTAATGGGTCATTAATGTGGATATATTTTTGGGCCATTAGAATGTCACAATATTAAACCTTAATATAAAACCTTAACATTATAAAACCCAATATAGTAAACCTTATGATTAATATTATAGACCGTGATATTAACCGTACTGTTAAAAATTATAAACCCAATATTAAACCAAATATTATAAACTCTAATATAAAACCCCAATTTTGTAATGTCGCAATGTGACATTGAATAAATTGCAATGCGATGTAACATTGTGACAATGATTTTCAGATTGGTTGTCACTTTGACACAATGGTTGTCCCAATGCGATGTTGGATAGTTTTTATACCATTTCAATGTCACAATATTAAACCCTAGTACAAAACCCTAAGACTAATAATATAAACCCTACAATTAATGTTAAACCATAGAATTAATATTATAAACCCTAATATTATAAATCGTAAGATTAATATCATAAAACCTAAGATTATAGATTCTAAGATTGATATCATAAACCATGAGATTAATGTTATAAACTGAAGTTGAAGAGTGTTGAGTTTCAAACATAGTCAAACATTGTCAAACATAGTTAACTACATTAGTAAATGTCATTAACTAATTTTCTAATGTCGCATTTCAACAATGCATAAATTGCAATGCATTGTAATATTGCGACAATGTTTGTGATGATATAAGAAACCTTAGGGTTTATAATATATGGTTTAATATGTAGGGTTCATATTATAGAACCAAATAAGAAACCTTAATACTAAACCTAACATTATAAAATCAATATTGTAAACCTTAATATTAAACCGAATATTATAAATAAATTGAACTATATGATTATAAATAAAAGGTTTGTAGGTGTTGAAAATTATTGTATCCCAATTAAGACTAATATTTTTTATTAAAAGTTGAGGCTAATTTTTGGAAGATCTGTGAGTTATGTGGCAAAGTTTCTTTGTCCTATGTAGTATTTGTAACATAATTTCTTATATGTATTTTTATTTTCCATTTACACGAGTTCATATTTATCTCACTGCTCACTCAAACTGAATAGTTGACTATATTGTGTCATTTATTTCAAATTATATTTACAGATGATTTCTTGAATTATTTAAATATTATGAGATTATTTATGAACCTTTAGTATATTAATCTATTGAATCTCATATACATTGTGTTCGTATTAGTATAATCTCTCATTTTCAAGATACTTCAATTTTTGCATTAGATTATATCCAAATATATATATATATATATATATGTAATTAATTTATTTATTTAGCTCTCTCAAAAGCCCACACATTTTAGGTGGTTGAGCCCCACATATCCATAAAAAATATTCTATCAAAAGATCTTTAGAATTATTACGGTTTGGATTTGGTTAATCTTTTCACCTATGTTGCTAATTGTAACAAGTCTATCAAACAACAACAATTTGGATTATATTAACTTGTTAAAGTTATGATAATTAGATTAGATAATTGTTTGATAATATATTTTCCTTTTTATATTAGTTTTTATGTTGGAGGTGAAATTTTTCCACCTAATTTTAGTTTTATTTTCCATTTCCTCTATATATCTTCTCTTTGATTTTCTTTTAAACAAATATGTTAAATAATATATTTACCATTAATAGCTAAATGTTTTTCAAAAGATGAAAATAAAAAATTCTTAAATAAAACTGAAAAAAAAAAAACTAAAAAACTACCTAAAATGCCTAAATTACCTCTTATTATAATAATATTCAAAAAATAAATAAATTCAAATCCTTTCATAAACCTTCGTGCATATATAAACTTAAATTAATAAACAATACTAAAATAATATTATTTAAATATATTACATTACAAAATTAATTTTATTACATAATTATCCATCTGTTTAATACATCATTTAACTTCTTCCATAAAAATAAACAATACTAAAATAATATTATTCAAATATATTAAATTACAAAATTAATTTTATTACATGATTTTATCCATGTGTTTAATACATCATTTATCTTTATACATATCAGTTATATAATAATCTTTACCCATCCTTAACTGATGTTTAAAAAAACACTTTATTATATGGAATTTTTTTTCAATAATATTTATATTTATACCTGAATATTCTTCATCATCTTTATATAACATATCTATATATCATTAAAAGATAAAATAAACAGTAATATCCATTTGTTTCTCAACCATATGACAAAAAATCTAATACACATATTATTATTCCCTTCGGAAGAGATTGAAACATCACAAGCTGATTTCATTTGTGAAAAAGTAAAATATTCAAAATTTATTCCTCTAATAGTGGGCACCCCTGCCCACCACTAAACTAACACCCCTGTCCACCACTAATGAAGTTACATTCACTGAGTACAACCTTAATATGCACTCATGTTCAGCGGTCCAAACTATTTCAAATAATGATGTAGAATGGGCGTTGTTCAATATCTTTCAAATAATTATGTGGAATGGACGTTGTTCCTTTGCCACATGAGATGATTGATCACTCCTTAAAAGATAACAAATTTTCACATCAGTCATTGGTGGTGCGCTTTGGTTTTTGTTGACACAGAAAGATTGCCAGAAGGTAGAGTTCATGATCATGTGTCGTGAGGAGCAGGTGGTTTTCTATTATTGAGTTGAATAGATTTTACAACCGCCTAAAGACAATAATGCGAAAGCTCGGGAATCTATCACGGAATCTAAGCTTTCAGCAGTGGAGAAAAAGTATAATCTGATGGATGCGCGCGTGCAGGTACGGAAACACTGCAAACCCTAACGACCGCTCTCTTTCGCGATCAAGACGGGCTTCTACACTGCCCTTGCTCCAATTTTATTGTCAAGCTATATTCATTACGCTTTTTTCTCTCATTAGGTTAAGCAGCACTGATAAATCCAAAATTAAATTGGAATTGGAATTAAAAAAGATCTGCCCAATATATACAGGTTGAGCACAAACAAATCGACCAGTTTTTCTTACCTTCCAATACCTCCTCTACCTTGTGCTTACCAACCATTCACCTTCTTTTCCACAAACAATTTTCACCCTCACAACGTGCATCGTTAATAATGGAAATTTTTTCCACTGATCCAATAAAGTGGGTTACCTATAATGATCTGTAGGAAAACTGAAAAATCAAGATATGGAATGTCCATTAACTCACAAAAATAAATAGATTACCCTATTTGGTATTCAGATAATTTTTTTGCCTGTTTGATTTGATCATAACATAGAAAAACGAATCCGCGGACTTATCATGTAAAATTGTCCCTGAGCGAGTAAAGTCTGCTGCTGATATTGATTTTCAACAAAAACGGCTAGTCGAGAATGTGGCCATCAAATCCACAATGGAAACTAAAGATTATGTCGGTGTTGAGGTACATTGGTTGAGTTTTCGATTCGATCACCTTATCATAAATTGTTTTGGATTCACTACGTTTTTAATCATGATATAGACGTCTTGGATTGAACCCTCGACATCCATGATGACATGATGAGGACTTGAGAAATAGGAGACTTGATTGCAGTTTTCTTTCGTCAGGTCGTTTAGGATTAGTGATCTTCAACTTTTCAAGATTTTAAGTGCGTTTGCAAAGATGGACTCTACGTATCTAACAATTTAATTTGTCTCTTTTACATGTCAATTTGGAGATTGTCCACATGCTTATCTCCTTAAAAACAATTTATTAGTATTTAAACATTAAACAATTATATATAACTAGAGCTAAATCTCCAAGGACTCAGCTGCAATACATCGTTGATCAAAGTAGCTATCCCTTAGCTGATATCCCTTAAGCGGATTTCGGAGTAATTAATATAAAATTAGTTGAGATCCATGTTAGTATCAAATCTTTAAGTCTATATGTTTGGCTCTAAAGACATCCTAAACCATCCATATTGATGGAATTGCTTCCGATTAAAATGATGCCAATTTGAATGCTCGTATACTTAATTGGCACCCATTACTGTTTGAATTGAGTGGCGATTTGTTTTCCATATAACTTAATATGTATCAAATCTCCAGGTCCAGCTCTAGATATATCCTAAACCATGCATGTTCATAAAATGGCTTTTGAAATTAAATGGTGCCACCCAAGGTGAGGGCATATTTCATGGGCACCCAAGACTCTTTGAGTGGCATTTTGTTCCCAATATAATTTGGGAATGAGATGCGTTGTATCTTTGAATTATGTCCCTAAATAGATAATAACATAAGCATCCAGTATCCTTGATCCGGAAACTTTAATATTGAGTCAGATTTTTTTTTAAATGTCCCAGCATCGTTTGATGAATTTTTTTGTGGTTCAAAGAGAACCACGACATCCATTTCTCATGAAAGTCCACCTTAAATTGTGGAAATTTCTAAGAAAACTAGAAAAATCAGGATTAGAATAATGTGATGGATTTATATGTAATATTTCAATAAGTTTATTATTAATAATATATGTCATGATGATAAATTTGTGAATTGGGGTTATTTTAGGTGGTTAAGTAGAATGGTTATTATCTTTGTTATCTAGGTTCAAAACTTGGCTAGTAACATGCTGATTTATAAGAAAAGATATTGTTTTAATGATTTATTCACACTTTTATATCAATTTATATTGTTTATTTCAAATTATGAAAAAGATCAATCACCTTCTTTTTTTTCTTTTTTTGAATTTTGGATGCAATATTTGAGTGTTGTCGCTAGTCAATTTTAATAAGTAAGAAAAATTATTGAAGTTAGATAAAAAACAGAAATAAGTGTCTATTTTAGGGAAATATCCTTGTAATGAAAGAAAAACAACAAACCTTGGGAGAATGTTATTACTAAAGTTAAATATAAAATAGAAATAAGTGTTTATTTTAGGGAAAGATGCTTGTAATGAAATAAAAGCAATGGGGATAATTTCATAGATTTGACCTAGTTCATTTCAAGAGTATTTACATAATTACATTCAATCATTTCCTTTCGATCTTTTATAGAGCCAGTGGGATAAATGTCTGAAGTGTTAGCTTAAGGGAAATGGTACCCAGGAAAAATATTTGTGAAACATTAAAGCTACCATAACTTTTTCTCTTCATTCTGTAAGGGATACTAAGATATGGGATTATTCACTAACAATTGATTCAGAAACAACAATTTATTCTCGCGTATTTCTTATTTTTCCATTTTTCACACTCAAACTAATTTTGGGTTTGCTTTGTCCATAGGGTCTTAGATAGATGGTGCTTAGGTGCTTTGTTAAGACACTCCTTGATGTGAAGTCACTCGTTCAATTCCCTACCCGATGGAGATGATATATTGGACATGATGAAGATGTACTCGTGTGAAGCTTACAAAAAGAAATGGGTTTTCTTTACACCATCAATTGAAATTCTAGTCAAATGGGTAAAAAACATGGTATTAGCTATATTTTAGGCACGGATTGCGATTGATGATCATAGAAAATGAATGCATCATTTATTTTCTTGAAACTGTAACCCATGAAGCAACTAGAAAGGTGATCATCATATTATTTCCAATAGTATATATATAGCTTATTTGAAAACAAGACATTTTTCTTATATAGTGAGGCCATCTTAGCTGGAACAAATTTGGAATAGCTAATAATTATGAGGTTTTTCTTGGATGATGATTAAAAAATTATAAATTATGTTAATTAAGTCCAATTTTATAAATCAATATTTCTAGAACCATATTTTAGACAAAAGTATATATGGATTTTTTTTTTTTTTTTGTTATTTCTTTGATATTTTTGTATTAAGAAAGGAAAATGAAAACAAATTCATAAATAATGATCAATTAAAATAGAAAAAAAAATTATATATTATAATATACATTTATTACATAAAAAAAAATGACTAAGTGATTCTTTTCCAGTAGGGGATATAATCTCCTTTCATTTATAGCATTGATGTCTTGAAAGAAAATATATAAATAAAAACAAATGTAAATGCAATGTGTTAGAGCACTTTAGCAAGTGAGTTGGATCTTTTTATTATCCATTACCTATTTTAAAAGGGCCACTTGATGATGACATCAAACTTAGAAAATGTTATTTGCTACAATCAAATGTTAACATCATGTCATTAGAATTTTTCGTAAAATCGTTTTCTAATTCTATGAGATATCACACGTTAGGAATTTTCACTTGATGCGACAAAGTGAGAATGTTGTGTTATTGTAATTTTTGACTTTGTAACTTATTAGTTGAAAAAGATAATGTTGTATTAAAATTATTTTCTTCTCACGATATGTTTCATTGAAAAAAATTATTTTCTTCTCATGATATGTTTCATTAAAAAAAAATTCTAAACCAACACCATTTTTATGAAATTATTTTTTTAATATATTTTTGTTTTATATTTATGCAATGCATTGAAACAAACAAATTTCATAATTGTGATATATTGTAATGACAAAATTTTTAAAAATTGTTAAAATATTTCAAAACATTTCCTTTTTTTCCACGGATTTTGATAACATGCATCTAATTTTTTTTACTATACATGATGCCTCACCCAAACAAATTTTGTTTGCACTACATGATCCCTTATCAAACAAGTGCCTCACCCAAACAAATTTTGTTTGCACTACATGATCCCTTACCAAACAAGTTTCTGTTGCACTGTTAAAAAAAACTATTATTTCTTAAAAAGTGATATGGTACAGTCGAACAAAATTTCAAGCTATAATAAGATTAATTTACCAACAAAATTCAAATATATGTTTCCAAAAGAAGTTATGATTGACGCAATCATAAAATGTATTAGGATTTTGTCAATTTGAAAAATAAAAATTTCAGTCTTGTTATGAATTTTCATTGACTTTCAATACTCAGAGGCAAAGAAAGAGGAGCTCGAATTCCCTTCCTTTCCTTTTCTTTTAAAAATGTCATGGGCATGTTTGTTCTCCCTAACTGGTATATATAAGACCTAATTCGTAAGTAGATAATAAGTGATTAGGATAAATGGAAAATAATGGGTGAGAACTAATATACATCTCGATTTATCGTTGTTGCACTTGAAAGCATTTACATTTGGATTACGGATTGTGTAAATCATAGTAGTGAGACTTTCGAGATTTATGCTTCATGGTGATATTTGGTGTAATTTCGTGTATGTACTATTATTACGATTTCTTTTGTATTATTTTTATTAGATAGCATATTTGCAATCAATGCCTTTATGTTGGTCTATTGTTAAAAATTTCACTTTATCTTATGGATTATCTCTTATGGATTATCTATGTGATTAGGCAAAATGAATAATATTTAAGGTAATTTTTAAAGTGGTACATTAATCAACCCTATAAAGGAATCTCAAACTGCATAATCGTTTATGGTAATTTTTAAAGTTGAACATTAATCAACCCCATAAAGGAATATTTAAGTGATATATTTTTAAAAGCTTGAATTGAATAAAAGTGTAAAGAAATGATTTTACAATGAAATGATTCTCATTGAATTTAATATATTGTTAACCATTAGTACGATATATTTGATGAAGCTCTTAGAAAAAGATGAAAGTACTAGAACACTAAGTTTTGAATTTCTTTCTCATGGTTTTTGAAAATATATCTAAAAAGAATGTAGTATATCTAATTCCTAAAAAACAAACAAAATTTCATGTTTTTTTAGATGAAAAGGATTTCCCAATAATTACAATTATGCAAGGACAATCGCTAAAATGTACATAATTTTGACTCTGAATTCTTATAAGTATTAAAGAAAATAGAAGACTTGGATATCTCATATTTAAAACAAATATACCCTTAGTGATATATTTTTATGCAATTTTTGTTAAAACTTCCAAAAATCCACACTCTACTAATTGAAATGATGTTTGAAACAATAAGGGGGAGAAATGTTTACACCTATAAAAGTTTTAAATTCTTAATGTAATATTTACTAATGCATTCATAAAAATTAAATAACTAATAAATGTGGATACACTATCCATATCAAGGTCAAAAAATCAAATGTATAATTTTAAAATCATAAAAAATAACCAACTATAACTTTATTTTAAATTATTATTACCTCCATTAATTATAAAAGAAATTAATTTTAAAAAATATAGAACAATATTCTTAACCACAGAGTTTACCCTTCTTAATATGGATATTCTATTCTGAATAATCTTTGTTACAATACCATGCTTATTAATACCACATGCCCAAAAAACCATAAAACACCTTATATGACAATTGTTCATATAACATTTTTTTAATTAATTTATTTAATTAAATGTTAAAAAGGACATAACTAGTTTAGAGATAAATCTCCATATTTAATTTGTGCATACTACTAAAAATATTCTAAATATTTATGAGAAGTTAAATCTCTACCATCTACCATGAGAGGAGCTTGAGGAAATTGGAGCTAGAGAACGAGGCGCAGAGCTAGGGTTTCACATTGCTGCAGGGGTGGTTCCCAATGGAGGGGAGCAAAGGGCGGAGCTCTTCTCCCTCCTACAGGAAGGCTGTGGCTAGCCGGGGCAAGAAACCATTAGAATCCATCAGAGGTCCTTCAGAGGAAGCAAAAAGAAGCATGGAAGAGGAACAAGATTTTACCAAATCAAGGAAGGACAACAGAACCAAAGAAAATGAGGAAAAGGATAAAAAAAAGTGAGCAGAAAACAAGGCACATAAGGGGCCATGTAAACCTAAGGCCGACGTCATTCCCAGAGTAGTTTTAAATGATCCTGCTCTGCAGGTGCATAGGGATCACATGTGGACCTATGCTATCATTTTCAAATTCGTGGGACTATGGCCCACTGAAAAGGCTCTGCAAACATGGATCAAATACCATTGGAAACCAAAAGGAAGCATAGAGCTACATCTGGGGTCAAAGGGTTTCTTTACTATGGTCTTTACAAATGTTAAGGAGAAAGACAGAGTGTTTGAAGGTGGGCCTTACTTCTATGCAGCAGCAGGCCTCTACATGTGGTCGTGGACGATGAATTTTATCCCGGAGTGAGACACTTTCACCTCGGTCTCAGTCTGGGTAAGACTCTATTCCCTACCCCTTGATTACTGGCAAACAGAATCATTATCTGCCATAGGAAATAAACTAGGATGTTTTCTCAAAGCTTCTGAGGCCACCAGAAGGGGTAAATACAATTCCTTTGCTAGAATATGTGTGGATATGGATCTCTTTGGAGCTCTACTAGATGATGTCATCTTGGAAGTCTTTGATGAAGAATGGGTGCAAACATTGGATTATGAGCATATACCTTTCAGATGCTACAAGTGCCATGAACATGGACATCTCTTTAGATATTGTACTCTTAGTCCAATTGAAAATAAGAATAAAGCTCTTACAATGAAAGATAATGAAGGCTTCCACAAAGTGGGACATAGAGGAAAAGGGGGCAAATGGGGAACAAAACAACATCAAACAGAAAGGCAACAGGTCAGCCAGAATAAGTTCCATGTACTTGAAGAAGTGGAGGAGATAACAAAAGAAGATCAGGTCATGGAAGGAAGCCCTGGGGAGAAAGAGAAAGAGGTAAATAGTGAATGAACACAGGATATTACCAAACAGAAAGAAACCATGCGGAGTGATGGAGAACTAGAGATGGACCAAGAAATGATCCAGAGTGAGATGGAAATGGAGGATCATGAACTACAGGGGATTCTGGATAGAGAACACCTAGATCTGGAAGGATTCTTGAAATAGGGTACCATGGGAGGGGTAGACTCATTACCACAAGAAGAGTTCAATAGAGTACAACAACTATTCCTATGGAAAACTCAGCCAAAGGGGCTGAAGAGTCACAAAAATAAAGAAAGGCAGGGAAACGAAGGTGTGAAACCTATGAACACCTCACTAGGATTAGCTCCCAAAAACCCAGGGAGGAAAAGAGGCAGAAAAAAGCAGAATGAGTTATTGATGGAATGTGGAAAGCTAATGATAGATTCAAATAAGATGAAAGACCTAACCAGCTACTCCTTTACAAATCTGTAATAATGAAGTTTACATATTGGAATATAAGAGGTCTAGGGAGTAAGAGAAAACAAAGAATTCTTAGTCACAGAATGAAACAAGAAGCACCAGATATGATCTTCATCCGGGAAACTAAATGTTCCATTCAAAGAATCAAAGAAGTCCATAACAGCCGGCTCAGCAGGTATGAATTTTTAGAAGTTAAAGCAGACAATACATTAGGGGGTATACTCACTCTTTGGAACCCCTAAAAGATTGGAATAATAGACACTGAGACATCTAGGAATTATTTATCAGTGGTTATCCAGCCTATAGGAGATAGTGATACTTATCTGGTCAAAAATGTTTATGGCCCTCAAAGAAGAGATTATAAACTCAGGTTTCTATATTCTCTCGAGGATTTGAGAGATAGATATGTAGGAGTACCATGGATCATGGGAGGAGACTTCAACATCATCAAATCACTTTTGGAGAAAAGGGGGGAACCAGAACCTTAATCAAAGACTCTACAACTTTTCAAACTTTTATACATAATATGAATCTAGTTGATACTGACATGATTAATGGCCTATTTACTTGGAATAATAAAAGAGGAGGAGAGTCTCAAGTCACCTCCAAGTTAGACAGATTCACAATCTCAGAGGACCTTATCCTCAACGACAAGGACATAGTAGCGAGAATTCTCCCCTTTGGAGGCTCAGACCATTGGCCGATACAACTAGAGATGCAGGGCATAGGTACCCCCAAGAACAGACCTTTCAGATTTGAGAACATTTGGACCACACACCCATATTTCAATAGTAATATTGCAAAATGGTGGACAGAGGATCTGTAGATGCAGGGTACAAATATGTTTCTACTAAACAAAATACTAAAGCACATCAAGTTCAAGCTTAAAGACTGGAACAAAAATGAATTTGGTAACATTTTCGAAGTGAAAAAAGCTGTTGAAGACAAAATGCAGGAACTGAATCAAGATCTTATCATGGATGGTTTTGATAAGGTCAAAAATGACCAAGTCACCAAACATCAGATAGACTGGGAGAATATATGAAAACAAGAGGAAATTTTTTGGAGACAAAAATCTAGAGTTCAATGGCTCAAAGAAGGGAAGCGAAATACTAAATTTTTCCATAGATCCACCTTGGCAAATAGATCTCATAATAGGATCTCTTAGATCAAGAATGTGGAAGGTCATATTCTTAACACCCATGCAGATATAGAAACGGTGTTAGTTCGACACTCTTGAGACATAGCAAAGGAAACAATTTCAGACAGAAACCACTTCATCAGGGACTTAACAAGGCATATACCTAGGATTGTTACAAGAGAGGATAATTTCAATATTAATAGGCCAGTGCATAAAGAGGAGGTTGGTGAAGTCATCAAGGAAATGTATAATGGTAAAGCGCCAGGCCCTGATGGTTTCAATGTGGATTTCTTTAAAGCTTGCTGGAATATTGTTAAACAAGACATTCTGAAGGTGGTGGAGGATTCCACAATGAATAGAACCATTTTGAAGGTGCTCAATACTTCATTCATGTCCTTGATCCCCAAACAGGTTAATGTACTAACCCTGGAAAAATATAGACCCATAGCTCTATGCAATGTGGTGTACAAAATAATATCCAAGGTAGTGGCTAATAGGCTTAAACCTCTTCTTCCCACTCTAGTTTCTGTGGAGCAATCTGGGTATGTGGAGGGCAAACAAATTCTCAATAACATCATTAAAGTGCATGAGGTGGTTCACTCTTTGCTAAGCAATAGGAAAGCGGGCATGTTTATGCAATTGGACCTAGCCAAAGCTTACGACAAGATGAATTGGACATTTATCAGGAAGGTACTTATAGCCTTTGGGTTTTATCATAAATGGGTCAGATGGGTCATGGCCTTAGTTACCTCTTCCAGCTTCTCAATTCTGGTTAATGGTTCCCCTTCCAAGACCTTTAAGAGGCCTCAGGTAGGCTCAGAGTAATCCACAAATTGCTATCATCCGTCAGTTCTTCTTTGGGAGTCTAGTAAGGCTCTGGGTTTTGTTGATGGCTTCACTCCTCTAGTCTAAACGGCAACTCCTGTTGTGACTCTTGCCATTGGCCTGTGTGACTTTGCCATGGCTACAGGTATGGAAGTTAATCTCTCTAAATCTAATATTTTTTTCTTTAATACCAATATTGATGTCCAGAGAAACATTTCAAGAATTCTGGGCTTTCAAAGGGATGTCCTTCCTTCTAAGTACTTGGGAGTTCCTCTAACTATTAAACCATTGCGCAAGCGCATTTGGGAGCCAGTGATCAATAAGATGTAGGATAAGATCAGAAAATGGACTATTAGGCCTTGAAACCTAGCTGGTCGGTTAGTGCTTACTAAATCTGTTCTTCAATCTATCCATGTCTCCATGCTCTCTGCCCTGCCTGCTCCTAAGGGAGTGTTGCAACAATTTAGAAACATTCAAAGAGACTTTCTTTGGGGCAAGGGGCAACAGAGAAAGAAATGGACCATGGTTGCTTGGGATAAGATTTTTAAACCTAAAACTCAGGGGAGTCTTTGATTGGATGATCCGGAAGTGCTAAGTAGAGTTTCAGGGGCAAAATTATGGTGACGCTAGGTAAAAGATCCAAAGGCTCAATGGGCTAGTATCTGGAAAGCAAAATATGCAAGCAATTGGCAAGAGAATGAGCACATACTGATGACTGGCATCATTAAAGGTTCACATATTTGGAATAAGGCCAAGGAAAATAGAGGATTAGTACAAAAAAATAGCTTTTGGGAAATCAGAGAGGGGGATCTTGATTTGTTTTAGGAGGATAGATGGCAACAGGAACCTACACTGCTAATAGAGGACTTCCTAGATCTCAAGAAAGAAACTAATGCCCAAGGTTTACTTAGGGTTAAATATTTTTGGGTTCAAAACAAAAGAGAAGGAAAATGGAGAGTATGGAAGAAGACTGAGTATAGGGATGATAACCCCTTAAAAGCAAAAGTGGAGGCACTAATGAAAGTGTTGGATCAGAGAAAAATTTTAGTGACAGGGGGACATGATCAACTTATATGGGGTAATAATAACAAAGGTACCTTCAATCTCAAGGAGGCTAAAAGCATACTCCTTGAGCTGGACCACATTGTACCGAACAAGGCTTGGAAGAACCTATGGAGGCATCAAGGATGGATGAAGATCAAACTCTTCATGTCGCTGGTTCAACACAAGAAAATTCTGACTTGGGATAATATTCGAAAGAGAGGTGTTTTGGGTCCTTCTAGATGCCAGCTCTGTGAGGCCCAGGAGGAAACCATAGAGCACCTACTCAATAACTGCAACTTCACTTCCAATTTGTGGGACTGATTTGCCACTATTTTCCGACAGACAGACAGGGACAAAGTAAGCATTATCAACACCCTGGATAAATGGAGACGAAACTTCTCTAATTATGAGATACTCTGCTCAACCTGGGATTTAACACCAAGTTTCATAATATCGAATTTCTGGAAAGAAAGGAACAACAAAGTCTTCAAAAATGTAAAACGATCATCCCACCAAATCTTTGAGAAGATATTAAGACAACTTAAAGAGACGATAGGCACTGTTGTGAGAAATTCCCCAAAGAATCCACCTTTAGAAGCTGAAAGGCAGATACTTCCAGTTGGGGATGCTTGAGCACATCCCACAGGGCTTGGATAGAAAGGTCATGAACATGAACACTAAGTAGGATTACTAGCACCCCCCACCTCAAGGTTTTTCTAAATTCAACATTGATGGGGCCTCAAAAGGTAACCCAAGTGTAGCAACTTTTGGAGGGGTGTTAAGAGATGATAATGGCTGCATCCTTTCTATTTTTCACTACCATTTGGGAAGAGCCACTAATAATTTGGCGGAATTAATGGCTCTCGAGCATTGTTTAGAATTACTGAAGCAAAATAATCTACAAAATATCACAGTTGAAGCTGACTCTGAGTTAATCATTAATTCGGTTTAGAGAATCAGCTATGGCATGGAGCCAAAAAAAGTCTCAAAGCAATTGAGGTTACTACAGGTCTTTCGGAGGATTCAGCTTCACCTTTGGGGCTTAAGTACAGTGGGCTTCACACATGTGCTAAGAATTGCCAATAAATTGGTGGACATCCTGGCAAATCAAGGGGTGCTCTACACCATGAATAGGGTTGAGCTGAGTTGGCAAGAGCTGCTCCAGAATGGGTTAAGGGTTCCCTGTCCAGATCAAGCGGATGAGGATAGAATGGTGTATTGTAATAGAGACACAGAACTTACGTCTATATTATTTGGGTTTTTGTTCTGAAGAGTTAGTTTTGTAGGGAGGTCCCTTTTGGGAAGTAGTTCACTGTTGGCCTCTACAACCATGGTAAGAGTAATCACAGAAATCTCTAGAGGATGTGGTTAGGCAGAAGTTGTTACTTTGGCAGACTACAGAACGGAAGACTTTTCATCTTCCTTTGGTGCTTGAGTGCAAGGAGATGGGTCAGTGCGAGAAGCCAGAATCCTTGAGATCTCGACAAACTCAACAAACCAATTATTCTTCGGACGATGGAAATACCACTCGGAGAGTGGTTTCAGGTTCATCGCAAGCCCTTCAAGTGGTTTCTAGTTTTTTGGATTTGGGAGCAATTCCATTCACACATCAACACGTGGCCTAGGTATGGTAATAAATACTGCCCTCATCGCGTGCTAAATCTAGGTGCTTTTAGCCCATGAAATTTGCATCACAGCTATTGGATCGAGCAATATGTTTCTACGGTCATGATCAATCATGCAGGTTGGTGGGTCCAGGGTGTTTAGTGTGCGGTTATTCTCTGTGTTTGTGGTTCGTGCGATATCTTCCTCCACCATCGGATCTGGCATGGGGAAGCGACAATCAAGTATAAGGTGTAAGGGCAGGGCAATTGTTATCCTTCATCCTTGTTACGCATCATGGTCGGCATTGGTGGATATAGGGACAAAATTATGCTCGAGAGTTATCCCCTTTCAGACCCGAAATTCTTTCAGAATGGCTTCTTTCCCCTATTCGAATCCGAGGATCATTTTACCATAGTCTATCAGAACTCTGGAGGGTGATTGATTGGTCAAGCTTTGGCCTGTTTTTCGAGGGTTTTGTGGTTCGTTTTGTGGTTATGTGGCTGTTAGTGATTTGGATTCTCTTTTGATCCCAGTTCCTTGTGGACTGTTGTACCAAATGTAATTTGTTTTTTGATTTATTGAAATAGAAGGCTTGACTCTTGCTTTAGCAAAAAAAATAAATCTCTACCATTTACCTAATAATTATTGATCATTAAATTAAATATTTTGAAAATCCATTCCCAAATAAACATATCTATCCATATAATTATGATATTTACAATATAACAATTATGTTTTATAAAATTTGTACTTTAATACCAATAGTAATATTTAACACATTAAATAGTGAGTATCATGTTTATATGACTAGAGGAAAAAAATGTATCACTATTGTATAATATATTATGATCAAAACTCCTAAAAATGCAAGAGATGTTTCACTATGGCATAATATATTATTATCAAAATTCCTTTCTTATTTAAAAAAAAAATGCTCATTGATAGATTTGAAAGAATATAAAACTATTTCTATTTTTATTTATTTTTTTATTTTATTGCAAATGTGTTTGATTAAATAATTATGATCTTGATTTTAATGCGTAAACAATGTTTGCTTATAATATATATATATAATAATATTAAACCTTTTTTAATATAGAAGAGGTGGATATCATTAAAGTATAAATTATTGTGCTGAAAATTATTTTACAATAACTTAATGTAGGTTGATAAAGATATATAATAATTATAGAATGAAACAAATAATAAAAATAATAAATAATATATTACCTTAATTAAAAATAGTAAAAATTATAAATTATAAATATTCAACTGGTTTTATATATATAGATAGATAATACTTCATAACATATAATTTTTTATTAATAAAATTATAAAAAATTAATATTTTTAATTAATAAAAGTATCATTAAATAATTAATATTCCTATGAGTAATATATAAAATTATAAATAATAGTTATAAACTAAAAGTATTAATTATATGAATTAAAAACAATGATTCATATTTATAATTATTATATTTCATACTCTCATGTCTACGGGAGCCTGCATAGATGATGATCGAGTGTGTTTTTAGGGCATTCTTAGATGTCAAGTCACCTCCTCAATTCCTCACCCTATTCAGGTTTTATTCTTGAACATAACCACAATGTAGCCTCAACATTGCCAAACTTACCAAAAAATAGTTCATAATCTCATATTTAAATTTAATAAATCAACCTATTAAAATTCAATATTAATATATATATATATATATATATATATATATATATAGAGAGAGAGAGAGAGAGAGAGAGAGAGAGAGATATATAACATGAAAACAATTAAATTAAAGAAATTATAAAATATGTCAAAAAAATATCACACATAGAGTCAAGCTTCCAATAAACGTAAAATCATATACAGAGAGAAAGAGGGTCTCAAGGTTCTAATACAATTAAAACTATGAATAATTGTATATATGGAAACATAAAATGTAAAATTTACATAGATATAAATAATATATTTAAAAAAAAAAATAAAAATTTAGCTCTTATTTTATCTATCAAGTATCAAGAGGAATCAAATTCTCAACATGTGAAATTTTGCACCCAAAAATCTTTCACATTTTGAGAAATTTGATTATCTCGACACTTCATGAATATTAAGATAGATCTATAACAAGAAAGAAAACTTGCACATACAAAAATTATTTGGTATATTGAATCACAATTATGATACGTTTTTATGGTTGGAATCATATCCAACTAATTCTAAACATAGATATTGTTGTTAAGAGAATATCTCAACAATCTCCAACAACCCAATCCAAACAAGAAAATCAAATGACTAATGCAAGCATTATTTCTAACATCCTCCCTTAATGCTTACATTACAGAACATTCAGTACGAATATTAATATTGAAATTATACAACATATTATTGAATACTAATCTATCTTGTGTGGTCTTCATCATCTCTTACACTGACTCTAGAATCTCATAGACAATGTTTTTCTTTTCACTATATCTTTGAGCTACCACTTAACCCATTTAAGATATATTTTCCTCATACCATCATTGACGTACTTATAATGCTTATTAATATTGACATACTCAGCTTTTCATGCTTCTACAAGAAAAAAAAAATTCAAGTAACTAAATCACTTTTTAGATATACCTCCATGTGTGAGATACTCAGCATTTGGCTATTTTTCAATTTCTAGGAAGTGAGTTTGGTTACGGAATGTATTCAAAAGTTAATCATACAACTTGAAATTTTTAAAACCACACAAAGATAAGAATTTATGTCACTGGATTCACAAAACCCACTAGTCTTTCTTTTGCATAAACAGACTTAATGTTCCTAACTTCACCAGACTCTTCATCTTTACAATAGATGGTTAACAGGATTAAATCATCGATGCATTTTTGTGTCACTATATTCATCAAGGACCATCAATTTGAATTATTTTAGTTTTTATATAATTGGTTTTTCATGTTTCACAAATCATAATATCAAAAAAGCCAACAAATTGCATGAATATAAAACTGACAAAACCAATCATCAACCACAACAATAACATTACTTATTAATTGCTACTCTAGGCTACCAGTATTATTATTTTCATTCCTTTTGCATATAATTTGTTGATTATGGTCCGCACCACATAATTAGGCATCCCTGTGACTAGTGTCAAATTGAGCAATGGTTGAGTTGAGAGGCTCATCTTCCTACAAATTCCCAGTGCAAGTGCCATCTCCTCCATTCGAGATGAGTAATGGGACATTGACGTCATGTACAATGCTCCATTCCTATCAATGCTTTCAAATTGGGAATAGAAACTAAAGAATTGTGGATTTTTGAATCAATTGGTTGATTTTTTTGTGATCTCTTCTCGTGAGTAACCAACAATGACATAACTTTGATTCAGAAAATAAATTCAACATGTGCTCTATCTGAGGCTTTCTTAACCATTTCCCATGAACCTAGTAAAAGAAAGTGCGAGTAAGTTATAGGATTTCTAGTTATGAGCTCTACAAACAATGAAACACTTAAAATTCCACAAAAAATATCGAATTTGATAAGATGGTGAAGAGATAAAGGTGGTGTTTCAAAAGGAACCTTCACAAGATATGATGTTTACTTTAAACAATTTCAACATTTTCGTGTTGCTTAAGATTTCAGATCTTCGGTTAAACTTTTTGCCTTGGCTATTTATATAATAATTTTTTTGGTTTAATTATTAATATCATTTTTCTATTAAATACTTACCAAAATTAAATTTATGTGTTTTTAAAATTATCTTTTTATTATTTAGGGTTGTTATTTATTTATCATTATTGTAATGTCTTAACAATAAAATATTTTATTTATTTCTACATTCTCACATCAAAATATTTTCTATGTAAACATTTCTTTTATAAAATATATAATAAAGTTATAGATTTTTAATTAATTTTTTCTTCATTATATTTTAATTTGATAAAAAATTATTTAAAATTATTTTGTTTATAATCAATATTAAATATTTATCAAAATATTTTCTATGTAAACATTTCTTTTATAGAACATTTAATAAAATTACAGATTTTTAATTATTTTTTTCTTCTTTATATTTTAATTTGATAAAAAAATATTTAAAATTATTTTATTTATAATAAATATTAAATATTTATAAAATTGATATTAAAATTATATATATTTTTTGAATATGCATTAAAATATTTGAAAAAATAAAATAATTACATATTTTATATTAAATATATAAATATATATGAAGTGGATACTAAAATATATGTATTAATTCAAATATTTTATGTCATTCACACATATAAAGTTTTTTTTTCACATTTTATTTAGAGAAATAAATAACTTCCTATATATAACTATCACTATTCACCAAATACAACAATAATTTCATAACATAAATTTGAACCCACAAAAATGGGGATACAAAATTATACCATATCACTCATTAATATATATATATATATATATATATATATATATAATTATAATTTCAATTATTTTATAGAATAATATTATTTACACATTGAAATATTTTATATTATTTAATATAAATATCAAAATATTTTATTTCATTCAAATTTTATATATATATATATATATATATATATAATTATCAAATTATTTTTATTTTTATTTAATAAATATATTTTTTTTATTTTAAAAAATATATAAGTCAACAGAGTTTTATCTCTGTGGCCCTAAAATGTGCCACCAAGAAGAATTATTTCTCTACTTGTGGACATGAGGAGACACATGTACAAATAGTAGGTTGAGGGCTTCAGCTTCATGGAGAACATTCATTAGTCACAATAGGACTACATGGATCACCTCGCATCTCTTCGAAGGAACCAACATTGTCTCCATGCTCATATGGAAAGACTCGAGCCCAAAAGCAAGCACCTGGAATCTCATATGCATGGACAACCTCCCGATGCACCTCCAATGGGTAGAGACGCCTTTGAAATTTCTAATGACTCTGAGTTTCATTTACATTCTAAATATATTTTGGAGCCTACACACTATTTTTTTGTAAACTATTTTGGTTTATAAGATATGCATCATTGCAAATATCTCTTTGTTCTAGCCAATAAATTTGGTAGGAGTGAGGCTGGAAGAGTAGAAAATCATGAAAACTCCTTTCGTAAAATTTTGTCCATCTAATGAGAATCATTTTGATCGACCAAAAAATAATAATAATGATAATAATAATAATATTTTGAAGTTATATATATATATATATATATATATATATATATATATAGAGAGAGAGAGAGAGAGAGAGAGAGAGAGATGAATAAAATCAGTAAAAGTTAAATTAAGAAAAAATGTTAAGTTAGCTAACATTTAAAATAAAGAAATAAAATTTGGCATGTTGACAAATCGATTGTGTGCATGTGTATCTTTTTCCAATCGTTTTCTATTTTTCAAACTTTTTTTCTATTTAATGGATGAATAGAGAGATGAGAAATAATCATTCATTATTTCTGAAGGAGAATGTTCTGATACAAAGGACTAACTCAAAGTAGTATTCGATTGACGGCCTTAGAGTGGCTAGCTGTAGAAAGATTATGTGTAGTTGAGCCTACGTTTGGGTGGAGATTTGTCCCAAAAAAAAAGTTGTGGTCATCAAGATCACACTAGCATTAAAACTCCAAAATCACAAGGTATATCATCCATATAGATAAGTCTTCTTTTCTCATAGCTTTTAAAGTTTATGTCATTTAAATGAGCACTTTTTTGTATTGATTATTAATCATATAAATTAATGTAATTAGTTATATGTTTGAATTATAGGTCATTATATATGGTATTATAATTCATTTTTCAACTGTATTAGACTTTTTAGTTATATTCTTTATGATTTTTAAATATTTAAATTAATATCATTTTAAATTATTATTTTGCATAAATAATTATATATCTATGTTTTTAAATAGATGTCTTTTTAAATAATAATAATAGATTTAATCTTTAAATTAAATAAAATACAAATATTATCATATAGAAAAAATGGTAATAAATGTATTACTATTATATATTAATGGTAATGCTAATGGTGTAATTAAAGTAATACTCCATGGTTATTCGAACCGAAGTTTCATTTGTGTCACGGATTTTATATAACTATAGCAAAGCCAACACACTACATTGTGTGTTTTATATTTGTGATCTCTTGCCTCAATATTTTGAATCCTAAATTTCGGTAGCGGCATGGGAAAATTTGAAAGTCCACAACAATCAAACCTAGCATTGTTGATGTTTAGTTACTCTCCTCAACCTATTGAGGCTCTTCTTCCACTTTATGTTCACACTCTCGCTCCCATTTTCAGTCGAGGTCTTATGCTTCATCTTTTGTTTCCTGTAGCAATAGTATCTTCTCATAAATGGGGACCTAATCTAAGTTTTCTAAACTCACCTAGTCTGGGAGAGCATGAGCCAAATGACTATGGTGTTTAGATCATAATAACATACTTTTATGGTATTACAAAATCAGGATTTTAGGTCATATCTTAATGTCACCAAACATCGTGCTTTAAATGTCAAGGAAGAAAGTGTCCTAGGCTTATATTAAATGCTATTTTATGACAAATGTAAAGTGAAATCTAAGAAAAACAAAAGTGTTTAAATTTGAAGACTAAAACCTGTCTATATCAATTCTAACTTTCTATCTATCAAACACCGAGAGGGATCAAATCCTGTGTGGAAACCTTTCTTTGGGTGCAAACATTGAGGAAAGGTTTTCACCTCAAGAGATTGGATCTCTCTCAGTCCTTGATAGATTCAGAGTTAAGATGGATCTAAGTTGTTTCATTCATGTCTGGCCAAGGAAAATCTATCAAACATATGATTATTTTTATCAATATTATGTAAATACATCTAATATTGATAAAAAAACATTTTAAATATGCCTGATCTTTATCTCGTCATTTTAATTTTAATTTTTTTAGTGATAAATATTTTCAATAACTTTAATAATGAAAATTGATGAAATATAAATTTTGAATGAAAAGTATCAATGTAATAGTGTTAAATGATATAAAATGTGAAGAACAAAAATGTAGTCAATTACAAATAGTCTTCATTGTGGTGAAGCTCAAACTATTTTCTTCTACTATTATTATTGTCACCCTTGTTAGTTTTGTCATATTTTCATGTCGATTATATGAAAAGGACAATTGAAATCATAAACCATTTAAACATTTAGCTCAAGTTGTTGTAGTAAACATCATACCTTGTGTCTCTTTGCTTTCGAACTTTAATAGGTAGAATTAGTATAACACAAAAATAAATGTATATTGTCAATAACTTTTTTCATTTATATTCAAATAAATGCACACTATTAATCCAATCACTTGAAAAATAATGTACCATCATACATCCAATTACATCAAATTAAAAATCAATATATACGTTGAAATTAATGCATCTAATGTAGGAAATCAAATAAATTAGAAAACACAATCTACGCTAAAATCAATCCATCTAATCCAAGTAATCAAGTAGGATTAGAAATAAACATCTACATTAAAATAAATGCATCTAGTCCAAGTAAGCAAATAATATTAGAAACCAACATCTACACTGAAATCAATGCATCTAGTGGAATCAATCAAATAGGATTAGAAATCACCATCTACACTGAAATCGATCTATTTAGTGAGTGCAATCAAATAGGATTAGAAATCATCTACATTGAAATAAATGCATCTAGTGTAAGCAACCAACTATAATTAGAAACCAACATCAACATTAAAATTAATGCATCTAGTACAAGAAATTAAATAGGATTATAAATCACCATCTACACTGAAATAAATGCATTGAGTCCAGGTAGTCAAACAGGATTAGAAATCATCATCTACATTCAAATTAATGCATATAGTGAAAAGAATCAAATAGGATAATAAATCACCATCTACGCTAAAATCAATTCATTTAGTGCAAGCAACCAAATAGGATTAGAAATCACCTACATTGAAATCAATGCATCTAATGCACATAATAAAACATCATTAGAAATCAACATCTACACTAAAATCAATGCATCTAGTGTAAGAGATCAAATAGGATTAGAAATCACCATCTACACTAAAATCAATCCTTCTGGTGCAGGGAATATTATTCCATCTCTCCCCCTTGCATATATATCTATGTATCCCTCCATATCACCTTCTTTGTGTCTTTATCTCACCTCCCCAAACACACATGCTCTCTCACTCCATACCTATCAATCTCTTAGTCATTCCCTCCCTGTATCCATCTCTCTCTTATTTCTCTTCACATTACTTCTATGTCCCACCAACTTTCTCTCTCTATGTATTTCTTATTGCATCCCTCTCTCTCCCCCTCCATCTCCTACTCCTCTCCTCTCTGTCTCTCTCTCTCTCTCTCTCTCCACCTACCAACTCTGTTACTTTATGCCCTTCTCTCTCCTCTCCCCCCTTCTCTACATCTCTCCTTCTTCGTCTCTTTATCTGACCATATCTCTCTTATCACTGCCTCCCTCTCTCCAATTCTCAATCTCTATATCTTTCTTATTCTCTCCCTCTCTTTCCCTCTAACTCCATCTCTTTATCCCTCCCTCTTTCTGACGTCCTCTATCTAACCCTTTTGCTCCTCTCCCTCTCCCTCTCTCTCTCTCTCTCTCTCTCTCTCTCTCCCTCTCCCCCCTACAATCCTCTCTCTTTCCTCATCACTCTCTTCCTCTCTCTCAAGTCCTCTCTCTCATCTTTCCTCTCTTTCCCTTTCTCTCCTACCTCCTTCCATCTTCCGCCCTCCCACTCTCTTTGTCTCTTTTCCATCCAATCCTCTCTCTCTCTCTCTCTCCTACAATCCTCTCTCTTTCCCCGTCACTCTCTTCCTCTCTCTCAAGTTCTCTCTCCCGTCTCAACTCTCTCTCCCTTTCTCTCCTACCTCCCCATATCTTCCCCCCTCCCACTCTCTTTGTCTCTTCTCCATCCAATCCTCTCTCTCTCTCTCTCTCTCTCTCTCTCTCTCTCTCTCTCTCTCTCACTCATAATTTTCCCTCCAATCATCTCTCCCCTTCTCTATCATTCTCTGCCCCCATTTAAACATATTTCCTTCTATGTATTATTATCTCTCCCTTAAACATACACACTCTCTCACCATATCTCCCTTGTCACTCCCTCTCTCTCCACTTCTCACTCTCTATGTATTTTTTCTTCTCTCCTTCTCTACCCCTCCAACTTCATTTCTTTATCCCTCCATCTATCCTCCTCCCTCTCAATTCCTCTCTCTCCACGTCTCTCCTACCTCCCTCTCTCTTCCCCCCATCTCTCTCTCTCTCTCTCTGCCCTCCAATCCTCTCACTATCTCCCTCCATCTCTCCTTCGGTCTCTCCCACCTCCATCTTTATGTCTCCCTCTCCCTCTTTTACCATATTGTACCTCTCTCACTCCTCTCCTTCTATCTCTCTTCATTCCTCCTCTCCCCTCTCCTTTATTTTTTCTCCATCTTTCCCTTGTCGCTCCCCTATTTATCCACCTCTATCACTCTATATCTTTGTTCTTTCCTCCCATATATATCTAGAGTTAATATATCTCTCGACATATTAATATATATGATAATATAAAAAATGTAATATTGTATTAATCCAAAGTTATTAAATTTAGTAATATAATATTATAATATTATAATGTTATAATATGAATATTTGATTTAATAATAATATCAATATTAATAGCCCCAAGGGTTAGCTCAACCGGTCAAATTAGTGCCTCGCCGATCAGGAGGTCACATGGTCAATTCTCCCTAAAGCCCTTGGGGTTAGACCTAGTTATTGGCCGCAAGGCTTGATTCCCTTCAAGGTTGATCAGCCCAGATATTTTCGTGGATGTAAAGGCCACCCAATGACCAGGCTGTCTATGAACCATGCCAAAAAAAACAAAAAATATATATCAATATTAATATTTTAATATTACTACTAGGGTTAATAAGGTTTTTTGCATGGTATTCATAATAATTTTGCCTTTGGTATTTGACCCATAAGCTTGGTCTATAATTAGATGTTGATTTCTAATCCTATTTTATATATTTTTATTTATTTACCATACATTTTTAAACCACTTTTATATTTAGTTATTTACCATACCTCTTTTATAAATATGGTGTTTGGCCGATGGTATTAATAATAATTTATCACATGGTATTTGGCCCATTGGCTTCATCTAAATAAAACCTCATTTTTTATTTTTTGTAAATATAAAGAGTTTTATGGAGTAAATATAAATAGATTTTTTATTTATTTAGCATACCTCTCAAGCATAAAAAAGAGGTTTCATTTATTTACCATATCTTTGGTTTATTTATATATATTTTTATGTATATTGTGTTTATACATAATAATAATTAGATTGAATTTTAATTGTTTATTTATTATTTATATGTTATATTTATATTATTTATTATTATTTATTTTATATTTACATTAGTGAAATTTTAGTGAGATGGATACACTTACACATCTACCTCATACTCGGTTGTAGAATTTGCCTCTTGGTGTAAAAACTTCTCAATATTAATAGTTTTTATATTACCATAATTATATAATATATTAATTGAATAAAGTGTGGTAATAAATATTGAATTATTTTACCTAATATTAAGATTGGTAGGTTATTATTTTATTATATTATCTATTCAAATTGTATGAAGAATTATATAAATATCGTCATTTATAATATTTCCAAATGTCTAATATTTAACTAATAAGACTTTTTGTGTAAATTAATTATTGATAAATAGTTTATTTAAATGTGGTGAAAATTAAAGAAATAAATTTTAATTTGATGTTTATGTGATATTATATGTGAATATAATTTTTGTTTTAATGATGCATATACATGAATACATTAAGAAAGTTAAAAATGGACCTCTCTTATGACTTTGGATGACTAAGTGGTTAGGTGTAAGAAATTCTTACCTCAAAGGTATATTTATTATTAGTTATGATAATTGATTTTCTCTTCATAATTATTAGCCAGTATAAACAAGAAATTCCTATGATTCTTAAAAAATCAATTTTAATGATTAAGATTCTATTGGCATGTTGTTATATTTATCATGTGATATCATGATATATCTTTGATACAAAGATGTTAATGTTATAACTTATGATGGTAATTCATGATTTAGAACATGTGGTTATTGCATGCAGATTCTAGGACATGCATGAACATGCAATTTTTACTATTTAGAATCTTGTGATAACAATCATGTTATGTTTCCATGATGGCAAGTAAGAGTTGGAATGTGGATTATTTTATTTTTTTTCTCATAACTAATGCATTGGTTTCATGTTGTGATGTGGTGATTGGCAACAAATCCAGAAAATGGGCTGAGAGGGATAACTTCTTTGATGATCTCATGGAAGCCGATACCTATGAGGGAGAATAACTAAAGCCATATGAGATAGGGACAAGCTCAGTCATAACTACATATATTGTTGGTTCATTTATCTTGTATAGCTCTTGGATGGCTATGGGACCATCATGATGAGGTTGAGTTCCTGATATTGGATTGGGATGTCAAAGGCGAGAGGCATTGTGAGGACTTCAATTCCTAGGGTTTTGCAGGTTAGTGAGTTGGAGGGAGTGGGCCAGCCTTCTATAATGTCTAGAGTCATTGAGTACTCCGATTAAATTCCTTCCTTTGGGGCAGATCAGGTCTAAGCCTTGAGTTGGTCCTTGGGTTTATGTTATAGATCGATGACACTTTATGCTTGGTTCTAAAATTTTGGGAAAATGACTTGAACCTCTTTGGAATTTCCCCAGTGTTATGAAAATTTTCGATGTCTACTAGTATTCTAGTTCAACAGAGGGTTTAGGGTAAACATGAAGTAATAAATAACTAAATAAAATAAAATAAAAATTTAAATGATTAAACTTAACTTCAGGACAAAGTTACTTAAAGAGGGAGAGTATGTAATGCTTTGTAATAATAAGAAATGAAATAATATTGATATATAAATAAATAAAGTAGTAAATAATAAACAATATGCATTAATAGAAAATAAATAATAAATAATAATAGGTAGTAATAATAATAATAAATAACATATTGAATGTCTCAATAAAATATATATATATATATATATATATATATATATATATATATATATATATATAGATATATATATATATAAATTATGTAAATACTAAGAATAAGTAAAATTTTAAAAACTGAATAAAATAAGCAAATGTTAAATTAAGAAAAAAGTTGAATTTAGTAAAATTTAAAATGAATAAATAAATGTTGGTATGTTGACACATGGATTTTGTGCACGTAGAGGCATTCACAAAAAGGGATATTAGAGGCATTCACTCATTTATTTTTTCTGAAGGAGAATGCTATGAGATAAAGGATTCCCTAGTAGTGGTAATCGATTGAGGACTCGGGGGGTAGCTAGTTGTAGAAAGATTATGTGTAGCTAAGCCTATATTTAGTTAGATGGAGAGTCATCCCCAAAAATTTCTTGTTGTCATCAAGATATTAGTAGCATTACAACTTTGGAATCACAAGAATGGTATATCGTCATTATAGGTAATTCCTCCTTCCTCGTGGTTTTCAAAATTCTATGTCATTTATATGAGGAGTTTATGTGTTGACTATTAATTGGAAAAATTGATGTAATTAGTTGTATATTTAAATTTTGGGTCATTACAAATCCTCCCATGTTATTGTTAAAACATGTGTGGGAAGTTTGTGAACTCTATCACAATATTGAAAAATAAAGCCAAACATACCAGCTTTGTTACTACCCATAATCCAAGTATGGGTATTTTTTATTGGAGCTTCCTTTGCAATGAGAGTTTTCATTCATAGTTCATTTCCATTGTCACACTAAGAGTTCCATCAGCCTTGATTTGAAGAATCTCTAGAAGGGTTTAAAGAATTATGAAGGAAATGTTTAGAGATCAATAGAATTGTGTATTTTTCAAATAAACAATGGATTTTTAGATGGAGGAAACAATGAATTAGACAAGGAAGAAAATAGGGTATGAGACTAATGTGTCATTCAAATAGTTCAACACATTACTAGTTTTCAATAATGGGATGTAGAGAGAAAAGATTACATAACTTAACTATTAAGGGGTAGATTAAAACGAATTATTTGATAGTGGAAGTACAATTTTTCATTAGAAGAATGTTCGATCATCTCCACCTCCCTCAAACAATTCTTTTCTCTCACATGATATTCTAGGTTTCTCTTATGCTAACTTAGGTCCATTCAACAATAAATAAATGGAACATGATCGAGTAACAATTTGAGGTGCTTTAAACATTTCTACCCACATAACGCTTAGTTCTATTTTTATTTTACATTTTTGATATGTATTAAGTCTTTGTTTTTATTTTAAATGATTTTTCACAATAGTATTAGATAAATGTTTTTTAAGAGAAATAAATATAAGCAAATTTTAAATGAAACTTATTAATAAGTTGTACTATGCACATGGATAAAAAGGCCAATTGAATTTGTGTAATTATAATTGTTAGAATGTAAAAATTTCTAAAAACAATTTTTTTTTAAATTCTCTCATAAAAATACATATTATTATAATTTTATTTATTACACTTTATTTTTTAATATGTTTAAAAAAATGTCGCATAATTTGATATAATATAAATGTTTAGTTTATCATCTATAATTATAAAATGAAACATTAAATCAAATAATAATAATAAAAAATAATGTATTACCTTAAATAAAAATAGTAAAAATAAATAAATTATAAATATTCAATTTGCTATATATATATATATATATATATAATAATTATTATTATTTATATCTATAATTATGATATTTGATAACATATAATTAATAATTAATAAAATTATAAAAAAATTAATATATTCAATCAATAAAAGTATGAGTCAATATAACAATATTCCTATGTGAAATATATAAAATTATAAACTAAAATGTAGTAATTATATCAATTAAAACAATGATTTATATTTATAACTATTATATTTCATAATGTGATGTCCATGGGGCCTTGGATAGATGATAATAAAGTGAGTTCTTAAGGCATTCTTAGATGTTAAGTCACCACCTCAATTCCTCACCCTATTCAAGTGTTATTCTTGAACATGACTATAATGTTTCCTCAACATTGCCAAACTTGCCAAAAAAATAGTTCATAATATCATATTTAAATTAAATAAATAAACCTATTAAAATTCAATATTAAAATATCTATATATACATATATAAAACATGAAAATCACATATAGTCAAGCTTCTAATAAAGGTAAAATTATATACTGAGAGAACTCAAGGTTCTAATCAAATTAAAACTAGGAATAATTGTATATATGGAAACATAAAACGTAAAATTTACATAGGTATAAATAATATTATTAAAAAGCAATGTAATTTATTTTAGCTCTTATATTATCTATCAAGTATCAAGAGGAATGAAAGTCTCAACATGTGAACATTGCACCCAAAAATACTTTCACATTTTGACAAATTTGATTATCTCGACACTTGATGAATATTAAGATAGATCTATAACAAGAAAGTAAACTTGCACATAAAAAAATTATTTGGTATATTCAATCACAATTATGATACATTTTTATAGTTGGGATCATATCCAACCAATTGTAAATATAGATATTGTTGTTCAGAGAATATGTCAACAATCTTCAACAACCTAATCCAAACAAACAAATCAATCTAGTAATGCAAGCATTATTTCTAACACCCTCCCTTAATGCTTACATTACAAAACATTCGGTATAAATATTAATATTGAAATTATACAACATATTATTGAATACTAATCTATCTCATGTGGTCTTCATGAGTTGAAGTAAACATTTCTACCCACTTAAATTTTAGTCTTAGTTTTATTTTATATTTTCAATATGAGTTGTATCTTTGTTTTTCTTTTCAACCAATTTATTCAATAGTATACTTACCTTACCCCTATCAATAGCTAGATGTTTTAGGAAAAATAAAAAGAAAATTTTAGACAAATCATATTCGTTAAAAAAAATAAAAAATTAAAAACATAATGAAACTGTCTAATTCACATTTCTTAATTATATTTGCTATATGAAAAGAAACTCATTATACTTTTGTAAATTTTTCCATAAAAATAAATATTATTATAATTTTATTTTTAATATATTTTAAAAATATTTTACCACTTATATTTTAACAATATCTCATGTCTCGCCCAATGTGTTATCTCATGTCTCGCCCAATGTGTTAGGTATATAATAATCTATGCTTCACCATTAAAACTACTTATATATAGGACAATTAACATTATTTTTTCCTAATTAAACACCATTTGTTTCAAAAACATTCCTCAGTGCCATATGACAATGAATTGAATACCCATATTGCTATTCCAAAGTCATACGCATATTGCTAATCCACTGCTGATCCCTGTGGCACAGACTCAAACACTTTCTTTTCAGAACTTTGAAACATCATAGGCTGATTTCACTTGGTATATCACTTGGTATAAGGAAAAATTCAAACATTAGCCTTGTCTTTCACTTCGTGGCGACTAATGAAGTTATCTTAGCCACCTACAGCCTTATCATGATGTTTAAAATCTTCGAAATAATGATGTACACGTGGAGCCTAATACGTTTTGCCACATGATATAATTGACACCTCACTAGAGACCAAATATTCATATCACATAATAGTGGTAGCTTTGCTTTTTTGTTCACACAGATGGATTGCGGCAAGAAAGGGGTGAAATTCACGAAAATTTGTAATGAGAAAAAAGCGGCTTTCTATTAACGATTGGAATAGATTTTAGAATCGTTTAAAGGCAATGACGTGAGAGATCGAAAATCTATTACGGAAAACTTTCATGACGCTTAGCCATCAATTCCACAAAGAAAATACTATATTGCCTTCGCTGGTGTTCAGGTACCTGAGACGTTTCTTTGATTTGACCACACCCAAGAAAATTGAATCCGGTTGTTTATCCAGAAAAATTGTACCTCATCCAGTAAATTCTGTTGCTTATATGATTTTTAAGAAAATTGAACCGTCAATATAATGGCCACCAAATCCACAAGGAAAAATAATTGGTGTTGAGCTACCCTGGTGGTCCCTTCCATTTGATTACACTTATTATCATATTTCTTTTTATTGGATTTACTCCGTTGTCAATCATGTGATCGACGTTTTGGATTGACCCTTAGCTAAGGCTTTAAGTGCGTTTGCGGACATGGAATCAACTAAGAATTCAATTTCTCTTCCTTACAAGTAGGTTTGATTTTGACAAAAATTTCCGTATAGGACAAACACTTTTTCCAGTAGATATTTTTGAGACGCTTATCACCTTAAGGATAATTAGTTCCTAAAGAAACATTAAACAAATAGAAAAATTACGACTAATTCCACCAGCAATGCTCAGCGACAATATACTTAGTTTGAACCAAGCATCTTGTGCTTAGGGTATATGCTTTGTGAGGTATTTGGAGTAACTGATATATTAAGGAGCCACTTAAGTTGTGGTTGATAAATTACATTATGGTTGGGTACCTCTACATCCCCTTTTGGAGGTAGGGTTATAGGAATAATTTTGTGGCCATTTGCAGGCCATTTATGCATGCTTAAAATTTTAGAAGTCTTTTTTCTATCACACATTTAGCCACATATTTAAGCTCGGTGCTTATGAAGAATTTCGAAAAATAAAACAAATGATAAAAGGATAAACTTATGTATTGATCACTTTGGCTGATTGCAAATGACATGGTTATTTAGACCCGTGGCAAGGGCTTTTCTATGGTAAATATAGTGTTTTAACCTAAATTGGATATGAGGTTTACTTTAAACAATTTCAACAGTTTCGTGTGGCTTAAGATTTCAGATCTTGGGTTAATTTTTTTGGCTTGGTTATTTATATAATAATTTTTTTGTCTTAATTATTAATATGATTTTCTATTAAAAATTTATCAAAAACAAATTTTCTGAAATGTAATTATTTATGCATTTTAATTTTTTCTTTCTATTATTTAAGCCTGTTATTTATTTTTCATTATTGTGATGTATTAACAATAAAATATTTTCTATGTAAACATTTTTTATTTTTAAACCATTTAATAAAATTAAAGATTTTTAATTATTTTTTAATTTGACAAAGAATTATTTAAAAATATTTTAATTATAATCAATATTAAATATATAAATATATCAATATATATATATATATATAGACATATATTTATTAACCTGAATATTCGACTATTTTTCTTTAAATGTGCATTAAAATATTTAAAGAAAATATAATAATGACATATTTTATATTACATATATATATATGAAGTGGATACTAAAATATATGTATTAATTCAAATATTTTATGGCATTCATATATATATAAAGTTATTTTTTTTCCTTTTTTTTGACATTTCATTTAGCGGAATAAATAACTTCTTATATACAATTATATATAACTGTCACTATTCAGCAAATACAACAATAATTTCATAGCATAAATTTGAAACCATACAAATCGGGATATAAAATTATACCATACCACTCATATATATATAAAATTTCAATTATTTTAGAAAATTAATATAAAATAATATTATTTTTTATTTTTTATTTTTTATTTCAAAAAAAATATGAGTTAATGAAATTTTATCTCTCTCGCCATAAAATGTGCCACCAAGAACAATTATGGCTATACTTGTGGACATGGGGAGATAGATGTAGGAATAGTAGGTTGAGGCCTTGGGCTTCATGGAGAACATTCATGAGTCACAATAGGACCAGCTGGATCACCTTGCATCTCTTAGAAGGAACCAACATTGTCTATATAATCTTTCATCTTTTAAATTTCATCTTTTAATGCATAAATGGATTCAACACTTTGAAAACCCCTGTGCACTTGGATTGTGTAAACTACATAGATTAAACTTATGATTCCAACAAATCTTTGTTGAATTTTAGAAAACATTGATCAAAATAATATACATAAAACGAAGTCAAAATATAGAATAGTGAGACTACTTGAAACAAAATGTTTTTTGAGTAAGTTGAAACATTTAAATTTTTGTGTAGAGACTCAGAGATAGAAGATGTATTTTGAATAATGTGTGACAAAGTTGAGGTCAATATGTAAAGAAGAGACAAATTTAAAGGGAGAAATATATTTTCTTAAATTAAAGTAAAAATTAGTGACATACGGTGTTAATAATAATATTTTGGTCAAAATAAGTCATTCCTATTATAATAATAATAACAGGTATAATGAGGAGGAGGAGGTGGAGGGATAAGGAGTAAATAATAAAAATAATAAAATGGTTTAAATGGAAAGAGGAATCATAATAAAAAAAATTATCAAAATGTGTCCTCATTTATACAAATATTTTCTCAACTTATTATATAATATAAATAAGGTAGAGAGAAAGAACTAAATAATAAAAATTCAATTAATAAAAATAAGAAAATGTTTTAAATGAAAAGAGTAATAATAATTAAAAATTTATCAAAAAATATCATTAGTTTTATACAAATATTTCTTTAATTCTTTTTTCCTATATATTATTTTTCCTTCTTTATGATGGCTTCTTTATTCTAGAAGTCCCTTTTTCCTGAAATTGGGATACTTTTGCCCCTCCATATGTCTTCCCACTAATTTCTCTCTTCTTTTTAAATTTACCTCTTTATTCCTCTTTATAATGCCCCTTCTTATAATTTACCCTTCTTTTCATTCCATTATTCTCCTTTATTTTCTTTCTATTTTTGTTATTTTTAATTTCAAATCCTTCTGTACTTTTCAAACATGGTTTAATATTTAGTTAATGAATCCCCCTCTACTCTATTATAATTTATTTTTATTTCCATATAAATCAATTTATTAATTTATCCCCTAAGGGTTAGCATAGTTGGTCAAGTTCCCATCATTAATGTACATTTTCTATTTAGAGATCATAGGTCAAATTCTCTCAACACTCTAAGGCACCTTGGTTGAACCAACAAGAAATGATCCATTCAAGTGGATCTTCCTGTCACAAATATTCTATAGATGTAGTTTTTACTAATGTCTGGGGCCCATGAACCACATAGGAAAAAAGAAGAATTTATTTATTTAATTTTATTATTTACATTTTCCCAACTTTACCTTATGTGTGTGTGTGTAGCCTTGAGGATTCTCTCAATTGATGGAGTTCCTATCGTTAAAACATATTTTTTTTATAAGAGGTCAATACTGTTAACACTCTTAACACACTTGAGGTCAGGGTTCGTGGTTGAGCTATCAAGAAGTGACCCATTTAGGTGGATATATATATATAGATATATACTTTCATCTCAAGAAAGACTTGCCTAAGGATGCAGAGTCTTGGCGATACCATTGGGGGATAACAAAGGAGATCATCTTAATGAATAAGGATAATATTAACAATATTATTTCTTCGAAATTTTGATGTAGGAGCATCTAGCTCACCATGACCGGGTGAAGTCTCTGCCAGGTTGGAGGATTGTTTGAGTATCTGGATTGTTATTTTAATTAGTTGATGAGGTCATGAGGTAGGATTTTAATTTGTTTTATTTTTAAGTTGCTATGTTAAGTTAGGGTTAAATGGACGATTAGGGTTGTTATGGTCCAAATAGTAATAAAACAGTAGTTAAAAATTAATCTGTCAACTTAGAAGAGAAAAGACAAAACTGTCTAAATAAAGATCTTGTAATGTCAACCGAACTGTGGTTATCAACCATATCATGCCTGTTCAACTGAAATGAATGACAGTTTCAATTAACTGTAACCAAGAATGTATAAAAGTAGCAATGTAAGACCAGAGAAGGGTTCAACAATTTCATACAGAGAAATAAAGAAAAAAAGACAGATCTTATTTCAAAAATAGTCCATCTATTTCATTGCCTATCACTGTATACTATATTTCTATCTATTGTATTATTAAAAACAGTTCCAGCAAACCAAGATCGACCACTGTAGGTCGCATTTCTTAACGTTCACATCGAACAAGCAACCAGAACGAATTCACACATATAACAGAATGAGGATATGCAAGCGGAGAGCGTGACAAGAACAACAAAGCACCGCAGGGTTGCTAATGATTTTATAACGAAGTCGAGTGTCGGAGGTAACAAATGCAACACAGGTAACTCTGATAAACCTTTCAATTTCCATATATAAACAAGGATCCACAGAACTGTATCCCATAACCCATTTGTTCAAACCATACTTATATTACAGTTGTTTTTAAACAAAAAGACCAGTGTCAGCGTCCAGAGAGGACAAACCCTAGGTTAGGGTTCCATAACAGAGTCTGGTTCTTTTTACCAATCAAAACAGTTAATCAAAACAAAAGTCGAAGCCAGGTTCAAGCTGCATTCCATTGACAATGTTTCAAACTAAATGTGGCTACCAGACAACAAATGACAGACCCTTCAAGAACCAAAACAAAACCCCTAACTGTAAACTGACGGGTCTCAGGCACCGGAGCCTACCAGAAAAGGGATTGTTACGTTGGAAGACCGAACTGTAAAGGAGTCCATGCGCCCAGGTCGACCCATAGACCTGCATAAGCAAACAAGGTTCTGTTAGCCCACTGTTACAGCAATACCAGAAGTAAGAAGTTGAATAGAGGGCAAGTGAAAGCCCTAGCGTACCTGAGCAAGCCGGACCAAGGAATTGTAGAACAGAGCTGTTGACAAATTGGCAGAACCTGAGATAGAAGGAGCGTGCCTGGTCAGATTTAGCGCCAGAAGGAGGTGGGATTAAATCAGGGAGAGAAGCATTTACCTGTTCGTCATTGCAGTAGTCTTTTACCCTGTCGCCTGTGTTCAAAATCACCAATAGAAAACTTGGTTTATAAATCGAGCAGAGACCAGAAGTAGTGAGAACAACAGCAAGGGGAAAACACCAGACGAGAGACCAAATTCCAGAAATAAATGACTGAATGAAGCCGAGGAACTTACTTCCGAGAAAGAACCCGCACAAACACACCTCCAGAACCCAGGCAGGTTCGTGCCACAGAAGGAGTCCATAGACAGCCACACCGCCAAGTTCAGAAGGCCAGCATACGTTTGCAACTATAGCCGAAAGAGAAACAGAGACCGCCATATGCGTTTGAGGAGAAGCCATACAGGGTAACTACCAAACCCTCACCAGACTGCATAGCAGCATAGAAGGGTCGCGAATGACCAGACCACCAAAGCATTTTGGGCAAAGAGTGAATGGAGGGAACCAAGCCCGAGGCTTGTAGCTGGGCATTGAATGTTGCATTAAAACGTTCCCATTACCAACGCAAAATATCCATCCCCCACATCACATACAACTGGCGGTAACAACAAACAAAATCCGCCACATCAATAAAGCCCAAAACCAAGTGTAAAGCAAGACCAGGTGTAAAGTGTGGGCTCGTGTGGGCTAGGTCACATCAAATTTAAGGATAATATGTGGGATGATATGGAGTTAGAGGGTAAAAGAAAGCCAAGATATAATAAGGAGGTGATAAACTCCAATCTCAAAAACTAAAATTATATTTGTAGACCATTGGGGGATAACAGAGGAGATCATCTTAATGAATAAGGATAATATCAAAAATATTATTTCTTCCAAATTTAAGGATAAGATGTGGGATGATACGAGTTAGAGGGGAAGAGAAAGCTTATAAGGAGGTGATCAACTCCAAATACTAAGAAAAAAATGAATATTGCGAGGATAAAAACTAATTCCCATGAGCTTCGTAGTGAAATTGGGTGTTGGCTCGTATCGAAAACACTTAGGGATGAAAGAGTTTGTTGCATTTGCCACACTAAGTGGGTTGAAGATGAAAAAAACTTTATCTTGGACCTTACTCACATCCTTTTTAATTTCCAAAATCTTTTCCACACTACCAACATTCTCAACTTGTCTAAACAAAAATATGTTGAACTAGGAAGACTTCTATTCCTTCTTCTTTATCATAAAAATAAAATTTATCATAGAAATAAAATGTTAAGGGATATCAATTAATATCTTACTTTCTTAAGGTTACATAGACCATATTCATGTTAGTTGACATTAATCATCACCATCATATTATTTTACTTTATTTTTATTTATTTATTTATGTTTAAATTAATTTTCTTTTCATTTAAAGAATTTTGCTAATTTTATTTTTATTATTTATTTTTCCCATTCTACCTTATTTGAATTTTTCTTCCTCCCATTAATCCTGACTCCTCTTTATATATTTTATTTAAATTTTTCTTCCTCCCATTAATCTTGTCTCCTCTTTATAAATTGTATTTAGCACATTCACATTATTATTCAAAAATCTTTCGTGTCCCTAATATTTTTCATCCTACTTACTCCAATAATCTATCTAGAAATATGAACAACTAATAAAAAATTGCACTTAAAAATCTAAATATTTTAAAATATTTTTTTTATAAAACATATTCTTCATATTAAAATGTGTTTTCTTTTATTAAGATATTTTTAAATACTAATATTACTTAATACTACATATTAAAATATTTGATTTATGTTCTATATTGAATTTTTTTATTAATTATATTTTTAAATCTCACATACTAATTTGATATTAATAATTAAATTTATTTCACATCTCTCTTTTATTATTAATTAAATGCCTTAATTTCAGTTAATTAGTTTGTTAGCATATTGAATTTTTTGATTATATTGAGCATTTTTCCTTTTAATAGTTTCCCCCTATATATATATATATATATATATATATATATATGATTTTAAAATAAATTAGTTTACATATATATTTAAATATTTATTTTTGTATTCAGATATTTTTAAAATGTTTATGAATTATAAAATAGAAAAATTATTTTATTACCTTTAATTACTTTGTTTTTTATAAATTGATAAAATATGTTACTTTACAAGAACATCAAAATATTTTATTTATGGCTCATAATGAGAATGAAATATCTTTAGTCCATGTTCTTTAAGCATAGTGGAATTAGAAAGTAACCATTCCTAAATGTTTTGTTTTGTTTTGTTTTTTTTTTTTTTTTTTTACAATAGCAGATATTGAGTTTTAATTTAGATAATATTTCAGTTTTATTTTAGAATAGATATTTGTCAACTCCACCTTGAGCATAGAAGGAATTTCACATATCCTTCATACCAGGTTGTAAATTACACTTACACAATTATGTATTTCTATTATATTACTTTTGCAAATATTTTCATATTCTTTAAAAATAGATAGTTAAATGTATAATTCCAATTATTCATAATTTTTATTACATAAATTTTAAACTCTTACATAATTAACCAACGTAGTTTTTAAAATTTTAGATTTAGATATTTCAAAATTATTGTATCAGCCATATTTTATGGCTCACTATAAGAGCAATATGTGATTATGTTTGTGGTCAATATGGATTTGAGACATGTCCCTCTTCAAATTAAAATAAAATATTGTCTAAATATAGAAGGGATGTCACCTATACTTAAAAAGGAAAATAGAAATGAAAATAGAAATGCATGTTTAATTATTTTTAATTAAAATCTTTATAAAACATAACTAATCCCAATTTCACTATGGTCACTTTATTTGTTGTTAAGATTACATTCCAATGTGGTCAAAGTATCTCACTTACACTTAATTTCATATCAAATTTAAAGAGAGATAAAATAATTAGAAGTTCCAAAAAATATGAGTAAGATATTTAAACATTATAGTTTCAAAAATATTTCAACTCAAAATTTAACATAAATATGAAAATCTATATTAAATAACTTATGTTGATAGATATATATATATATATATATATATATATATATATATATATATATATATATATATATATATATATATATATAAAGAAAACATTAAATAAAAAGTATTTTAATGCTATATATAATAAAATACTCAACTTCCAAAGAAGAGAGTAACTTAAATTTTGAAAAATAAAATAAAATATATCAAATACTTCCTAGTAATATTAATAAGAGTTAGATGTGTGGTTCATTCAATTCTTAATATAAAATTAATATGTGATATTTAGAAATATTCATAATGTTAAAAAATTTCAATGTAGGTTACCAATAAAATATTTCAATATAAGTGATTAATAATATTCATGTATGTTTAAAATATTAATAACCAAAAAAATCATTTTAATGTAAACAATGTAATTCAAGATTAAATTTCTCAATGTACTTGTTTATATTTCCTAAAATAAATATGTGTATAAAAAAAAAAATCAAAACAAAACAAACAAACAAATTATAATATAATCTTACCATTTTACATCTTGATTTTTCAGATATATATCTATATATCTATATATATATATATATATATATATATATATATATATATATAGATATATATATATTGTAATGACCCCAGAAGATGTAAATGTGGAATTTTACTATGGTAAAAGATAGTATGGTAGTTGTTGTTTTATGTAAAAAAAAACAAAACTTTGATAAACTACTTTATTGAGAAATTTAAATATTTTTCTTGAAATGCTGGCAGCCTCTTAGAGGAGGATTTCAAAGAAAGAAGTCAGTTGTAATAACTGATTGAAACTGCCCTCCCAAATAGGAAAAGTCCTGGTAGTAGGGAGGAAGTTCTGTGCTGTTGGGACAGACAGAAGGATCTTTTCCAGGAAGAAAAAGGAAAAAGGAAAATACAAGAGAAAACTGGTTAAGTCTGGTGAGGACCAGATAACCAGGCACAAGGTGCACAAATCTTGTTGAGGGCTGAAGGCCTGCAAGATGGCTCGGGGGGAGAATCCAGTCTTATAGATGGATCTCATGGTTGGGTGGAAGAGCAAATTTGCTAGCAGGTGAATTTACTAAAGTACCCATTTACGACACTGGCAAACCATGTACGAATTCATACTGCAGAGAATCTAAATGAATAATGTATGTTGAATGCACAGAGGACTCATAGTAGTCGGGAAATGATTGTGTGTTCTATTTCTTTAATTACTGTCATGATGATTAATGTAGTTAAACAGGTGGTAGTTTAACTTAAATGCCAGACTATCATGAAGATAATATAGTTGAACAGAGGGTAGTTTAACTTAATAACAGACCATTAATCGACAAATATATTAAAGAACAAACAGAGACACAGGAATGGTCTCTAGTAAAGCAAAAGCGTACAATGAAACAAGCAGCCAGAATGCCATAGAACTTAACCAGTTATCCATGTACCGAAAGTAACATCATAAACATTTTGAGCCGTGCAAGGAATGCCAGCCAATGAATCTCTTTTTAAACATCGACAGAAAGGGAAGAACTTACTTTAAGTTACAAAAGACTGTCGACTTTCGGAAAATAACATATCTTTTCAGGAAAAGAAAACAAACCCTGCAAACGCATGAGATGGTGGAACTATACGGTAACCAGATACAACCAATGCCGTGAAGGTAATATTCGAAGCTTACAGCCAACAGAGAAATTCAACACATACAACTTACGGAAATAAGACATCAAGCAGTGTTCATAATAGGGTTAACAACTCAGAGAATGCGCTAACACAGCTGTGAGTCCGGCTGTGAGGAACTATCTCCGGAGTAAACCATATCAAATAAAGAACTGTACATGCTTCCGAGTAAACCCTTACATGACATATAACTAACCTCTGCAGGAAAGGGGAATAACCATGGCGTTATTACATAAACAGAACGAAAACATCAATTACCCAAATCATTCAATGACAAATTAATCAGAGGTTATGATTCTATATACTTCGAAGACAGTTAATAAGATTTAAGTAAACTTGAAGAATCTTGCCATCACAGTGACGGACAGCGGAATCATAGCCGGAGGCAGATAACCATTAACAACAATGATAACAGATTATTAACATTCAGAACGCAAGCTACCCAGAACAGAACTCAGACTGAATGATTAACTTCAAATGCAATTTTAGGAAAACTCAGATAATATAACCCTGAAAATGTAACATTCATTTACATAACTGAAAACACGAAAATGTATAGAACGGTTCCATTAACCAATGAGTTTGGCATATAGCCAGCTCGTATAAAGATGCCATTAAATTAAGTACAGAGGCATTAGTGCCCAAGATCCCGCAATGGGTAGAAAGTCCAAAACTAAGTCACAGTTAAACGAAATCGAGCACACAAGTTTCACTGTGTATCATATCTCGCCGGAGCCGGACATGGCTTTAAGCCTGACAACCAAAATCCATAAACCGTGAGGATTCCCTTGGGAAACACCTCTTCAGCACGAAAACGAAAGGGAACCAGCATCAGGGGACCAGACTGCAACAATCACAATATGGACACATTAGGGTCGAAGGAGCCTTAGAGCTCTCGCACCCAGGAGGAGCATTGAAATAAGAAGTAACCATACCTGCAAAATGCCGAGGAAGTCGAGGCGTTGAGGTTACACTGTTAAGGGGCTCGAGCGGATCCACCTGCATGCACTACCAGCAAAGGGGGAAAAATTAGTATGAGCTTCTAAAAGAAAAACGAGCAGACAAATTCAATCCCTGAGTGCGAACAACCAAAAAAACACAAAATGGTAGCAGATAATTATGCAGGCAGTGGTATTACGATACCTGAGCGAGTTTCTGATGGGTATACCATGGCATCCGGAAGATCAACAAGACTCGAACCAGTGTCTGAGGAAACGGAGTGAGAGCGACTTGTTGAAACAAATGAACCCCGTCTTGCAGCAAAGGGTTTAAGTAGTAACCTAATACCCTTGGGCTCACCCCAGCCCTCCGATCTGAAAGGTAGATCTCGGCCGTCGATGCAGCGTGGGAAACTGGAGCGGGGAGGACGAGAAGATGGAGCCCGAGGTGTCACATGGCCCCATAGGTAAGCCATGCCACCTGTCAAGGTATGAGCCGAAACCATAAAAGCAACCGGTGGCTCAGCACCGACAAAGACAGCTGCCGGACCAAAGATCTCCACGCCCATTTAATATAAGTCACGTACTGAGGGTTGGCGAGATTAATGTTAAACAACATCTTACAACCAACCATAATCCGACCACCGTGCAGCATATAAAAATTAATGCAACATATAATCACTATGCGGTAAGACATAGGTCAACATATAATATAAATTGACATGCAACAACATGTTAGGGAAGGGTTTATATGGTTTAAAGAGTTACCATGTATATATATGTTTCGAAATATTTATTTTTAATTTTTTTTCATGTATATATATATGAGGGTGTGACAAATTGGTATCAGAGCCCAGTTTCAACACTGTGGCCTCAGGAATGACATGTTTCACTGTGCAGAAGATTACACCATGCCTATGTATAGAAAGTTAATAAATCATTTAACTGTTGTTTCTGTCTATTTTAGGGGTGAGATACAGGAATATAACAGCTAATAGTTAAGCTAGGAAAAAAAAAAAAGTGTAATGCAAGGAGCCGGCAGCACCCCTCGGGAAAACCCAGAGCTGTGGGTACAGTTGGGCGAGGAAACACGAAGTACCAATCTCGCAATACTGGAAACTGTTCAGGAGTTGAAAAATGAGATGGCACGTTTACGGGAAGACAACGCGTGCTTGACGGTGGAACAAGAGAGAATTCTGAAGAGTTTGTCGGACAGGCAGAACCCACCCTTATCTAATCCTAGCGCGGAGCAGCAGAAGATAACAGAAGAACAGGACTATCAGATTGGACCTGAAAATTCGGAAGGTAAGGAGGACCATTCTGATAATGTACCAGAACAGCAAACTTCAAAACGTCAGAAAATGGAGCTGCAGGGAGAATTTCGAAAAATTAAACCTCCACATTTTGATGGAGAACAGGAAGAAGCGGCTGAAGCATGGCTAATCAATATGAACAAATATTTTCGGCTGCATGAGTATGATCATAACTTGAAGGCGCGACTGGCTACTTTCTAGTTACAAGGTAAAGCAACCCTGTGGTGGGAGGAAATCAAGATTGTCAAGGGGGTAAGTGAACCGACCATCACATGGGAGAAGTTTCAGAAATACTTCAAAGAAAGATACCTGACGGAGCGCTTCTACGATGAAAAGGCAAGAGAATTCCATGATTTAAGACTGGGGCAGCAGACTATGGACGAATTCATTAATCGTTTTACTTCTCTGCTACGTTATGTACCCTATATTAAGGAGGAAAAAGCCAAGGTGCAAAGGTTTGTGAGCAGCTTACCTTCATATATAAGAGAGAGGATTGAGTTTGACAATCCTAGGACCATGGATGAGGCTATCCGCAAAGCAAGGATCTGCTACCAGCAGAATAAACAGAAGGGGGATGCCTCAAATAAAAGATGGAATGAAAGAAGGAGTAGTCGGATTGTTGGAAACAGCAAAGGAGGTCGCAGTAATGGAGGTAAGGGATCTGGTAAAGGATTAAACAGCAGAACTGTAGCAAAAAGTGCGCCCGAGCAAGGCCAACAAGTGAAACTAGAGTAAGTGAACAACCTGTTAGGCCAGAAGGTGAAGGAATGACTAGACCTCCAGTTCAATGCTTGGGCTGTGGAGGACCTCACTATGTTAAAAACTGCCCACAGCGAAAGGGTACGGATCAGATATCCCAGATTCATGAAGCATCGACCGTTGGGGATGTGGCACGTAATGTACCAAGGATTAACGCAGCCTTGGATGATCGCCAAGCGAAATACCAGCTGACGATGGTGGAATTTGAAGGTAAAACCTCAAACTTTTCTATAGCTGTTCTCATTGATCCAGGAGCTACTTTAAGTTATATTAGCCCAAAGATAGTAGAACAGTGTAAGTTACAATCTGAAAAATTCAGAAATCCATGGTTGGTCCAACTAGCTACGGGAGCCAAGAGACGGGTCTTGGCAAAAATAAATAATTGCTCTTTAACCGTAGCAGGACAGCCAATAGTTGTGGATCTGAACGTACTACCCTTGGGTTCATATGACATCCTGATTGGGATGGATTGGCTGGAGAAACACTGGTCATTAATAAACTGCAAGACTAAAACCATTTACTATAAGAATGATCTTGGTGAGCAGCAAGAACTGCAAGGGATCAAGCATCCCGTACGAATCTGACCCATTACAACGTCTCAATTAGCTAAATGTATCAAAAAGAAATGTCATATTTATGCTATTCAGGTGGGCTACGCAGATCAGAAGGACAAAACCGCTACGCTGGACAATATTCCAGTGGTGCAAGAATTTGCAGATGTTTTTCTAGAGGAAGTACTGGGATTACCACCTAAAAGAGATGTGGACTTTACCATCGAACTGACCCCGGGGCCAGCACCCGTGTCACGGGCACCATATCGAATGAGCGTACCAGAATTAACAGAATTAAAAATGCAACTGCAGGAGCTGCTAGATAAAAATTACATCCGTCCCAATATATCACCCTGGGGAGCCCCAGTGTTATTTGTCAAAAAGAAAGATGGAACTCTTCGGATGTGTATTGACTATCGTCAGCTGAATAAGCTCACGATCAAAAATAAATATCCTTTGCCCCAGATTGATGAACTGTTCGATCAAGTGAAGGGGGCAACAGTGTTTTCTAAGATCGATTTGCGGTCTGGTTACCATCAGATTAGAATTAAAGAGGAGGATATCGCTAAGACAGCTTTCAGAACACGGTATGGACATTACGAGTTTGTGGTGCTACCTTTCGGCCTGACCAATGCACCTGCTACCTTTATGTGTTTGATGAACAGTGTGTTTCACAGGTTCTTGGATAAGTTTGTGTTGATATTTATTGACGATATTCTGATCTACTCCCGATCGAGGGAGGAGCATGAGGAACATCTTAGAGTAGTGTTACAAACTCTGCGAGAACATCAGTTATATGCTAAGTTTAGTAAGTGTGATTTCTTCCGGGAAGAGATACAATACTTAGGCCATATAATCACCAAGGAGGGGATTGCAGTAGACCCTGAGAAAATAAGGGCTATAATGGAATGGCCCATACCAAAGGACGTGGCAGATATTAGGTCCTTTATGGGGCTAGCTGGCTATTATAGAAGGTTTGTGGAAGGTTTTTCAAGGGTAGCATACCCTATCACCTCCCTACAAAAGAAGGGAAAGGTATTCAAATGGACCTCAGAGTGTCAGCGGAGCTTTGAGCAGCTTAAATATTTACTCACCACTGCACCCATTTTGAGCATAGCTGATCCTAATAAGGATTACGTGGTTTGTACTGACGCAAGTAAAGAGGGTGTGGGAGGAGTGTTGATGCAGGAAGGAAGAGTAATTGCATACGAATCAAGGAAACTAAAGGAACATGAGCAGAAATACTCTGCCTACGACTTGGAGTTGGCAGCCGTTATTCATGCACTGAAGATGTGGCGACATTACCTCTTGGGAAGAAAATTTCTGTTGTTGACAGACCATCATAGTCTAACAAATTATTTCAGCCAACCCACCTTAAATACGAGGCAAGCTCGTTGGGCAGACTTCCTAAGTGGGTTTGATTTTGAAATTAAACATTTAAAAGGAAAGGAGAACCGGGTAGCTGACGCATTGAGTCGAAAGGTGCAGTGCTTGTGCAAAATTTCGGTCAGTAGATGGCAGAATACCTTACTCGAAAAGATAAAAATAGCAGCTGATCAAGATGCTGTTTATCAACAAATTAAACAGCAGGTACAACAACTTTCTGGTAGGGAAACACAACAGGGATATGAATTAGATGATGCCAGAATGCTGTACTTTAATAAAAGGCTGTATGTACCTGATGAAGATAGTCTTAGAAAACTGATTCTGGACGAATTTCACATCAGCCACTACACCGGGCATCCAGGATACCAAAAAATGGGCACCGCACTTCGGAAGGAATACTATTGGCCAAGAATGAAGAAGGATGTAGCTGAATATATGGCGCGATGCCTGGAATGTCAACAGATTAAGGCAGAGCATTTGCATCCAGCAGGGCTGCTACAACCCTTACCCATTCCGGAATGGAAATGGGAAACTCTTTCCATGGACTTTATAACCGGGTTGCCTCGAAAAAAGAAAAATAATGATTCCATTATGGTGGTAGTAGATAAGCTAAGTAAGGCAGCACACTTCATACCTGTACAGTCCACGTATAAGGCTGTGCAAATTGCTCATATTTTCATGCAAAATGTGTTCAAATTGCATGGACTTCCGAAGGTAATAATCTCTGATCGTGATGTTAAGTTCACATCAACTTTTTGGAGAACATTGTTTGCTGAACTGGGAACACAGCTGAACTTTAGCACAGCCTATCATCCCCAGACCGATGGCCAAATGGAATGAGTGAACCAGGTGGTGGAGGACATGCTGAGAGCATGTCTTATGCTGAAACCAACGCAATGGGAGGAATATTTCCACTTGGTTGAATTCGCGTATAATAATGAGTATCACACGTCAACACAGCTAAGTCCCTTTGAGGTCCTGTATGGGCGAAAGTGCCGCACACCCGCAAGTTGGGGTGGACCTGAGGATAGGTTAAGACTTGGCCCGGAAATGCTCAAGGAAATGGAAGACATGGTGAAAAAGGTGCGTACCAACTTAAACACTGCCTAGGACAGACAAAAAAGTTTTGTAGACCGGAAGAGAAGGTTCAAAGAATTCCAGGTCAGAGAACATGTTTTTGTAAGAATTCAAGCCAGAAGGAGTACCTTGCAGTGGAGTGGGTGTGCCAAACTTGCCCCTCGCTATTTTGGACATTTTCAAATCCTGGCAAGAGTGGGGCCAGTAGCTTATCAACTCGCCCTGCCAAGTCATATTAAGATCCACAATGTTTTCCACGTATCTGTACTAAAAAAATACGTCTACAATCCTAAGCATGTGATCCAATGGCAAGATGTTCGGGTAAGAATTAATCTGGTCGTTCTAATTAAGCTTTGATCTCAAACAAGGAAATAACTAGATCTGTTGCTGGTTGCAGGTCGAGCCGGAAGGCGAGGTTCTGGTCGAACCACTGAACATTCTCGACCGGAGAGAGGTGCGGTTGCAGAAGCGGGTTATTTCCCAAGCTAAAGTGCAGTGGCAGCACTATGGGCCTGATGAGGCCACTTGGGAGGACGAGGAACTCCTTAAAGAAGCTTACCCGAATTTGTTTAGGGGAAACAGACATCGGGACGATGTCCAATCACAGGAGGGGGAGATGTAATGACCCCAGAAGATGTAAATGTGGAATTTTACTATGGTAAAAGATAGTATGGTAGTTGTTGTTTTATGTAAAAAAAAACAAAACTTTGATAAACTACTTTATTGAGAAATTTAAATATTTTTCTTGAAATGCTGGCAGCCTCTTAAAGGAGGATTTCAAAGAAAGAAGTCAGTTGTAATAACTGATTGAAACTACCCTCCCAAACAGGAAAAGTCCTGGTAGTAGGGAGGAAGTTCTGTGCTGTTGGGACAGACAGAAGGATCTTTTTCCAGGAAGAAAAGGAAAAGGAAAATACAAGAGAAAACTGGTTAAGTCTGGTGAGGACCAGATAACCAGGCACAAGGTGCACAAATCTTGTTGAGGGCTGAAGGCCTGCAAGATGGCTCGGGGGGAGAATCCAGTCTTATAGATGGATCTCATGGTTGGGTGGAAGAGCAGATTTGCTTGCAGGTGAATTTACTAAAGTACCCATTTACGACACTGGCGAACCAGGTACGAATTCATACTGCAGAGAATCTAAATGAATAATGTATGTTGAATGCACAGAGGACTCATAGTAGTCGGGGAATGATTGTGTGTTCCATTTCTTTAATTACTGTCATGATGGTTAATATAGTTAAACAGGTGGTAGTTTAACTTAAATGCCAGACTATCATGAAGATAATATAGTTAAACAGATGGTAGTTTAACTTAAATAACAGACCATTAATCGACAAATATATTAAGGAACAAACAGAGACACATGAATGGTCTCTAGTAAAGCAAAAGCGTACAATGAAACAAGCAGCCAGAATGCCATAGAACTTAACCAGTTATCAATGTACCGAAAGTAACATCAGAAACATCTTGAGCCGTGCAAGGAATGCCGGCCAATAAATCTCTTTTTAAACATCGACAGAAAGGAGAAGAACTTACTTTAAGTTACAAAAGACTGTCGACTTTCGGAAAATAACATATCCTTCAGGAAAAGAAAACAAACCCTGCAATCGCATGAGATGATGGAACTATACGGTAACCAGATTCAACCAATGCCGTGAAAGTAATGATTGAAGCTTACAGCCAACAGAGGAATTCAACACATACAAATTTACGGAAATAAGACATCAAGCAGTGTTCATAATAGGGTTAACAACTCAGAGAATGCGCTAACACAGCTGTGAGTCCGGCTGTGAGGAACTATCTCCGGAGTAAACCATATCAAATAAAGAACTGTACATGCTTCCGAGTAAACCCTTACATGAAATATATCTAACCTCTGCAGGAAAGGGGAATAACTATGGCGCTATTACATAAACAGAACGAAAACATCAATACCCGAATCATTCAATGACAAATTATTCAGAGGTTATGATTCTATATACTTCGAAGACAGTTAATAAGATTTAAGTAAACTTGAAGAATCCTGCCGTCACAGTGACGGACAGCGGAATCATAGCCGGAGGCGGATAACCATTAACAACAATGATAATGGGAAAACCATATTATTAACATTCAGAACGCAAGCAACCCAGAACAGAACTCAGACTGAATGATTAACTTCGAATGCAATTTAGGAAAACTCAGATAATATAACCCTGAAAATGTAACATTCATTTATATAACTGAAAACACGAAAATGTATAGACCGGTTCCGCTAACCAATGAGTTTGGCATATAGCCAGCTCGTATACAGATGCCATTAAATTAAGTACAGAGGCAATAGTGCCCAAGATCCCGCAATGGGTAGAAAGTCCAAAACTAAGTCACAGTTAAACGAAATCGAGCACACAAGTTTCACTGTGTATCATATCTCGCCGGAGCCGGACATGGCTTTAAGCCTGACAACCAAAATCCATAAACCGTGAGGATTCCCTTGGGAAACACCTCTTCAGCACGAAAACGAAAGGGAACCAGCATCAGGGGACCAGACTGCAACAATCACAATATGGACACATTAGGGTCGAAGGAGCCTTAGAGCTCTCGCACCCAGGAGGAGCATTGAAATAAGAAGTAACCATACCTGCAAAATGCCGAGGAAGTCGAGGCGTTGAGGATACACTGTTAAGGGGCTCGAGCGGATCCACCTGCATGCACTACCAGCAAAGGGGGGAAAATTAGTATGAGCTTCTAAAAGAAAAAAAAAAACACAAAATGGTAGCAGATAATTTTGTAGGCAGTGGTATTACGATACCTGAGCGAGTTTCTGATGGGTATACCATGGCATCCGGAAGATCAACAAGACTCGAACCAGGGTCTGAGGAAACGGAGTGAGAGCGACTTGTTGAAACAAATGAACCCCGGCTTGCAGCAAAGGGTTTAAGTAGTAACCTAATACCCTTGGGCTCACCCCAGCCCTCCGATCTGAAAGGTAGATCTCGGCCGTCGATGCAGCGCGGGAAACTGGAGCGGGGAGGACGAGAAGACGGAGCCCGAGGTGTCACATGGCCCCGCAGGTAAGCCATGCCACCTGTCAAGGTATGAGCCCAAACCATAAAAGCAACCGGTGACCCGGCGCCGGCAAAGACAGCTGCCGGACCAAAGATCTCCGCGCCCATTTAATATAAGTCACGTACTGAGGGTTGGCGAGATTAATGTTAAACAACATCTTACAACCAACCATAATCCGACCACCGTGCAGCATATAAAAATTAATGCAACATATAATCACTATGCGGTAAGACATAGGTCAACATATAATATAAATTGACATGCAGCAACATGTTAGGGAAGGGTTTATATGGTTTAAAGAGTTACCATGTATATATATGTTTCGCAATATTTATTTTTAATTTTTTTTTCATGTATATATATATATGAGGGTGTGACATATATATAATGTTTTTAAAAGCTCAATAAATATTTTTTGAACTTATAAATTATATACTCAATATAATATTTAAAAATATTATCTATATATATAGATATATATTTTCTAATTAGCCCGTAAACAATTGTAAACTTGTATTTTTCATTTGTTTTTCAAATTAAAATATATAAAATGTTACCTAAGTTAATTCTCGAAACATTTCACCATTCACCATTATAGAAAGTATAAATCAAAATCCATGATTTTTTAAATTAATCCTCGAGCCCAAAACAGACCCAACAATATAAAATTTGTATTTTTTATTATACAATAAAATTATTTCGTACAAAATTTCATTATTTTTAGGATGATAGGTGTGTCGTTACTGATATAATGGAGGAAAAGTGGTATTCTTGTGGTGAAGTAGAAAGGATTAATATGGCAATGGATTAAATATTTGCGAAATAGTGGAATTATTAAAGATATATAGATTATTCTTTTGGAATTTCTTTTATAGAGATGCGTAAAAAAATTATTTTTGTATTAATAAATTTTTATTATATTAAAGTTCATATTTTCCATTTACTAATATCAAAAGTATATTATATTTTGTTATATCTTTCACTTACTCATATCAAAAGTAGATTTAAAAGAAATTAATTGGGTGTTATTCAGTGAAATCACTTTTATAATAAAAGAAAAAATATTATAAAAAAGGGATGAGATAGAATAATTATTTGCATTTTTTTTCATTATGAATGTCATTTAGGTGTTATTATTATTTTTTTATATTTGTTTTAATATGTAATGAAAGAAAGAGTTATTGTTAAACTTTTTAGGACATTTTTAATCTAGGGGAGGTAATTATTATGATGTATGAGATGTTTGGGATGTAGATAAAAATATATTGGCTAAACAAAAGGCTAAACATGTAATCTACTAGATTGGAGAAGTTATAGTCCTCCATCCAAATCTTGGTATTTTTTATTGGAGATTTCCTTCATGATGAGAGCATCCATCCATGGTACATTTCCATTGCGAAAGTAGATTTTGTATCATATGTGATTTGAAGGAGATTTACAAGTGTTTAACTCATTATGAATTTTTTTTTAGGATTTTGGCTTTCATAACTAAACAATGGATTCCATGGAAGGATGTATTTAGGAGTAAGGTAGGGAAGAAGAATAGCTTATCAAAGGAGTGTATCATTGAAGTGAATTTTGCATATTATTAATTTTCAAAAATGGGATCTAGAGAGAAAATATTTCATGACTATTCATCAAGGGAAGTAGATTTGAATGACCTATCCACTAATGGCACTAATATATTTTATGGGGGAAATGTTGAAACATGTGAATCCCCCCAACTATTATTGTATCTCCCATTCCTAGAACAATGGACACCTTAGTTGATTCATCCTCAAGCAACTTACTTGAAGCTTCTAGGATTATTATATACTATCCACTCTTTAGTGTCGCAAGAGATTAGTGTTGTGAACATTTTAGGTGAATTTTTTACTAAAAAAATAGAACAACATGGAGCAGCGACATGAGAGTGTAATTGAACATGGCTGTCCATATAAAGCTTAGTTCTAGTTTTATTTTCCATTATATATTTGTCTAGATAATTTGGAAGAATGAATACAAATTTTTTTAAATAGAACATGTGTATAAGAAACATTACTACAATGCATATGTCCCATTTTTTAATTGTAATTGTTGAAAAAAAAAAACATCCTTAATAAACTTTCTACACGTTAAAATTTAAACCTAAATTTAGAATTTCTATAATCTCTCCCATAAAAATAAAAAATATGAAAATTATATTATTTTAATAGATTATACTATAATATAGTATAGCAATATTTTTTAACATTTTATTCCTTTAATATATTTTTGTTACTTCTTATTTTTTGAAGATTTTTTATCCATCATTAAACAATATTTCAAAAAACTTATATTTATATACTTATATTTTATTTAATATTATTCATTCTCTTGGTCTATATTATTTAATATCCTTCATTAGTTTCCTCTAGTATATTTATATGAGTATTATATGAGTAAATAATTTACTAGACATTTATATCTAGTTGTTTCTAAACAATATTCACTTCACTACTTTAACTAGACATTCATATCTATTTGTTTCTGAACCGTCTTCATTGTTAAACGTTATTTCAAAAGCATATATTTAAAAAGAAGCTATATTCTATGTAATATTCTTCATTCACTTGGTAGTATTTAACCAAATGTTCAGATGCTCACACGAACTAGTTCAAATCATGCTAAGTATTTAGCTATTTTAGCTGACAACCATTTATCAAATATCATAAAACTCATGCTAAACAGTTAGCTATTTTAGCTGACAACCATTTATCAAATATCATAAAACTAAACCACAATATTTTTTTATTATGAATGTCATTTAGGTGTTACTATTACTTCTTTACATATGTGTTAATATGCAATGAATCAAAGAGTTTCCATTAAACTTCTTATGACATTTTTAAAATAGGGGAGGTAATTATTATCATGTATGAGATGTTTTAGAAGTAGATAAAAATATATTGGCTAAACAAAAGGCTAAACATGCAATCTACAAGATTGGAGAAGTTATAGTCCTCCATCCAAGGCCGTGTATTTCTTATTAGAGATTTCCTTCATGATGAGAGCATCCATCCATGGTACATTTCCATTGCCATAGTAGATTTTGTATCATATTTGATTTGAAGGAGATTTACAAGTGTTTAACCCATTATGAGAGAAATTTTAGGATTTTGGCTTTCACAACTAAACAATGGATTTCGTGGAAGGATGCATTCTGGAGCAAGGTAGGGAAGAAGAATAGCTTATCAAATGAGTGTATCATTGAAGTGAATTTAGCACATTATTAGTTTTAAAAAATGGGATGTGGAGAGAAAATATTCCATGACTATTCATCAAGGGAAGTAGATTAGAATGACCTATTCACTAATGGCACTAATATATTTCATGGGGGAAATGTTGGAACATCTGAACCCCCCCCCAACTATTATTGTATCTCCCATTCCTAGCAAAATGGACACCTTAGTTGATTCATTCTCAAGAAACTTACTTGAAGCTTCTAGGATTATTTTATACTATTCTACTCTTGAGCGTATTAAAAGATTAGTGTTGTGAACATTGAGCTGCTTTTTTAACTAAAGAAATGGAACAACATGGAGCAGCAACATGAGAGTGTACTCGAACATGGCTATCCATATAAATTTTAGTTCTAGTTTTACTTTCCATTATATATTTGTCTAGATAATTTGGAAGAATGAATACAAAATTCTCAAATAAAACCTGTGTATAAAAAACATTACTACAATGCCTATGTCCCTTATGTCTCTTTTTTTAATTATAATTGTCTTAAAAAAAAACAAAAAACATCCTTCATAAACTTTATACAAATTAAAATTTAAACCTAAATCTATAATTTCAATAATATCTCCCATAAAAATAAAAAATATGAAAATTATATTATTTTAATATATTATAGCATAACAATATTTTTTAACATTTTATTCTTTTAATATATTTTTGTTACTTATTATTTTTATTTTTTGAAGAATTTTTATCCATCATTAAACAATATTTCAAAAAACTTATATTTAATATTCTTGGTTTATGTTATTTAATATTCTTCATTCTCTTCCTCTAATATATTTATATGAGTATTATATGAATAAATAATTAACTAAACATTTATAAATATTTGTTTCTGAATAATCTTTACTTCACTACTTTAACTAAACATTCATATTTATTTGTTTCTCAACCATCTTCATTATTAAACAGTATTTCAAAAACACAAATTTAAAAACTTATATTCTATGTAATATTCCTCATCATTCTCTTCTATAGTATTTAACCAAATGTTGAAATACTCACACAACTAGTTCAAATCATGCTAAGCAGTTAGCTATGTTAGCTAACAAACATTTATCAAATATCATAAAACTAACCCACCCTTCCAACTAACAAAAACAAAAAGATAACCACCTTTAGGACATTTACCTTAAAAAAAAATAGCAAATGACTCTGCTACCCAGCTGAAAAGTTTATGAGAATCTTTAAAAAGTAAACCAGAACTATGCTCCACCCTATGTGCACAAACAAATCATTTTGAACCAATATTCTTCATTCTCTTAGTCTAATATATTTATATGATTAAATAATTATGTAAACATTTATATCTTTGTTTCTGAACAGTCTTCACTGCTTTAGGACTAGAAAAGGAATACCCATATTGTTATTCAGCACAGGTTCAATGATTTTTTTCCAAACATTCAACATCATAGGCGGACTACTTTATCATTATCAATCGAATATACATATCGTTATTCCCTCTGCAGAGATTAAACATTTTTTTCCACCGCTCAAATATCAGAAGCATAAACTGATTTCATTTGTTAGAAAGTAAGATTCAAACATCACACTTCCTTTGCTGGTCACCCCTGTCCACCATTAATGAATCATCCCTACCACCAATAAGGAAGTTACATTCACTAACGACAACCTTATTATACACTCATCTTCCATGTGTCCAGAATCTTTCAAATAATGATGTAGAATGGACCATAACTTTTTCCCACATGAAATGATTGACCATGCCCCACTGGAGACTGATTATTCGCGCCAGTGAATGATAGTGTATTTCCATTTATATTCGCAAAGAAGGTTTGTTAAGAGAAGGGCGAGGTTCATGAACATGTGTAGTGAGAAACACGTGGCTTTGTATTATTGATTTGAATAGATTTTACAATCGTTTAAAGGCAATAATGTGAGAGGGCGCGAACCTATTACGGAAACTGAGAGGAAAATATAATCTATACATGCGCGCGTGTATACATGGAAACTCAGCAAACCCTGACGACCGCCCCACTTCGTTGCTGTGGCAGGTTTCTGCACTACCCCGGCTGCAATTTTATCCTCTAACATATTGTCATCATGCTTGGTCATTTCATATGAGGTTGAGATGCACTGATAAATACAGAGATAAAAAAGATATGTTTATTATCACATAGATATAAATTAAGTCATTGTTAAAGGTGAATAGACATAAATTCATAAACCTCAAATCATTTATTTTATAATATACTTTAATTTATTAAAATAAAAAGGAAATATAAAAAAATATATATTTTATTTTAAATTATTGGAATTTATTATTTAAAAAATAATTAATTTTTAAGTTAAATATATATACATTTAAAAAATATGAAACAAAATATATAGATATTTTTTTCCATTTGTTATAGAAATTTTTAATCTATAATTAGATTTTATTATAATACATGAGTAAATGCCATAGCCTATCCACTTATTTGTTTTATATAGCATTGGTTCATATGATCTTTTTAATTAATCAACATAATTAGAAAAAAGTAAATAGGAATCGCTATTTTTTAAAATAAATCTCAAACTTGGACTTTTAATTTTTTGACCTTGAGAGGTCCATTCTACAACTCCTTATGATGACCAAGATGTGTAAGTATGTCATGTCTCCAACAAATAAAAAGTAATTTTGGCTAATATAGGCTTAATAATTATTTTATCATATAAGTTTAATTTGAATGGATCATGTATTTACCTTCAACAAAAAAAATTACCACATTAAAATTCCAAATTAGGGAAAATTTTAAACATATTTACTCTTCACTAAAGCCAATACCATTTCTTAATTCAAAAGAAAAAGATTAATTCAACACAAAAAAAGCTGAAAAGCTTGTACAAAATATTTTAATGTTTTTTTTAATTAAATACATAAAACCAATCTTTAAAAATAAAATGCATATCATCTCAATATATAAAAATATTTATAGAAATAAATATTTCTATATAAAAATTATAATCCTAAATTAAATCAATCTAAACTGGTATATATACTACTAAAAATATTTTAAAATATTTCAAGCTAGTTAAATATCTACCATCAATAATTAACTTAAAATTCTTGAAACCTATTCAGAAATACACATTACTATCCATGTAAATACATATAAATTAAGTAAACAACGGATTTCATATAAGGATGCATTCAAGAGCAAGGTAGGGAAGAAGAATAGCTTATCAAACGAGTGTATCATTGAAGTGAATTTTGGGCATTATTAGTTTTCAAAAATGGGATGTGGAGAGAAAATATTTCATGACTATTCATCAAGGGAAGTATATTATAATGACCTATTTACTAATGGCATTGATATATTTCATGGGAGAAATGTCGGAACATCTTAATCCCCCCAACTATTAGTATATCTCCCATTCATAGAATAATGGACACCTTAGTTGATTCATCTTCAAGCAACTTACCTGAAGCTTCTAGGATTATTTTATACTATCCACTCTTGAGTGTATCAAGAAATTAGCGTTGTGAACATTTAGGTGCATCTTTTACTAAAACAATAGAACAACATGGAGAAGAAACATGAGAGTGTAACTGAACATGGCTATCCATATAAGGCTTAGTTTTACTTTTATTTTCCATTATATATTTGTCTAGATAATTTGGAAGAATGAATACAAAAATTCTTAAATAGAACATGTATATAAAAAACATTACTACAATGCCTATGTCCCCTTCTTCAGTTATAATTGTTGAAAAAAAAAACATCCTTCATAAACTTTATACACATTAAAATTAAAACCTAAATTTAGAATTTCTATAATCCCTCCCATAAAAATAAAAAATATTAAAATTATATTATTTTAATATATTATAGTATAATATAGTATAATGATATTTTTTAACATTTTATTCCTTTAATATGTTCTTGTTATTTATTATTTTTTTAATATTTTTATCCATCATTTGATAATATTTCAAAAAACTTATATTTATATATTTATATTTTATTTAATATTATTTATTCTCTTGGTTGTATCTTATTTAATATTCTTCATTCTTTTCGTCTAATATATTTATATGAGTATTATATGAGTAAATAATTAACTAGACATCTATCTCTATTTGTTTCTAAATCGTCTTCACTTCACTACTTTAACTAGAAATTCATATCTATTTGTTTTCGAACCATCTTGATCATTATTAAACCATATTTCAAAAGCACATATTTAAAAACTTATATTCTATGTAATATTCTTCATTCTCTTAATAATATTTAACCAAATGTTGAGATGCAGACAACTAATTCAAATAATGCTAAGCATATAGCTATTTTCACTCACAACCGTTTATCAAATATCATAAAGCTAACCACCGTATTTTTATATTATGAATGTCATTTAGGTGTTACTCTTACTTCTTTACATATGTTTTAATATGCAATGAATCAAAGATTTTCCATTAAACTTCTTCTGACATTTTTAACATAGGGGAGGTAATTATTATCATGTATGTGATGTTTTAGAAGTAGATAAAAATGTATTGGCTAAACAAAAGGCTAAACATTCAATCTACTAGATTGGAGAAGTTATAGTCCTCCATCCAAGACAAGTATTTCTTATTGCAGATTTCCCCCATGATGAGAGCATCCATCCATGGTACATTTGCATTGCCACAGTCAATTTTGTATCATATTTGATTTGAAGGAGATTTGCAACTGTTTAACTCATTATGAAAGAAATTTTAGGATTTTGGCTTTCACAACTAAACAATGGATTTCGTGGAAGGATGCATTCAGGAACAAGGTAGGGAAGAAGAATAGCTTATCAAACGAGTGTAGCATTAAATTGAATTTTGCACACTATTAGTTTTCAAAAATGGGATGTGGAGAGAAAATGTTTCATGGCTATTCATCAAGGGAAGTAGATTAGAATGACCTATTCACTAATGGCAATGATATATTTCATGGGGGAAATGTTGGAACATATGAATTCCCCCGAACTATTATTGTATCTCCCATTTCTAGCACAATGGACACCTTAATTGATTCATCCTCAAGCAACTTACTTGAAGCTTCTAGGATTATTTTATACTATCTACTCTTGATTGTATCAAGAGAGTAGTGTTGTGAACATTGAGTTGCATTTTTTACTAAAGAAATGGAACAACATGGAGCAACAACATGAGAGTGTACTAGAACATGGCTATCCATATAAAGCTTAATTCTAGTTTTATTTTCCATTATATATTTGTCTAGATAATTTGGAAGAATGAATACCAAAATTTTTAAATAAACCCTATGTATAAAAAAACATTACTACAATGCCTATGTCCTTTTTTTAAATTATAATTGTTGAAACAAAAAAAAACATTCTTCATAAACTTTATACACATTAAAATTTAAACCTAAATCTATAATTTCTATAATATCTCCCATAAAAATTAAAAATATGAAAATTATATTATTTTAATATATTATAGTATAATATAGTATAACAATATTTTTTAACATTTTATTCTCTTAATATATTTTTGTTACTTATTATTTTTTGAAAAAAAATTATCCATCATTAAGCAATATTTCAAAAAACTTATATTTTATTTAATATTATTCATTCTCTTAGATTCATCTTATTTAATATTCTTCATTCTCTTCATCTAATATATTTATATGAATAAATAATTAACTAGACATTTATATCTGTTTGTTTCTAAACAGTCTTCACTTCATTACTTTAACTAGAAATTCATATCTGTTTGCTTCTGAACTGTCTTCATTATTAAATAGTATTTCAAAATCACATATTTAAAAAATTATATTCTATGTAATATTCTTTATCATTCTCTTGGTAGTATTTAATATTCTTCATCATTCCCTTGGTAGTATTTAACCAAATACTGAAATACTCACACAACTAATTCAAATCATACTAAGCAGTTAACTACTTTAACTAACAACCATTTATCAAATATCATAAAACTAACTAACAAAAAGATGACCTTTCCACACCTTTAATACATTTACTATAAATATTAAAAAAAAACAAATGACTCTACTACCCAGCTCAAAGGTTTATGAGAAACTTTAAAAAGTAAACCAGAACTATGCTCCACCCAGTGTAGACAAACAAATCATTTTAAACCAATATTCTTCATTCTCTTACTCTAATATATTTATATGATTAAATAATTATCTAAACATTTACGTCTTTGTTTCTGAACAGTCTTCACTACTTCAGGACTAGAGAAGGAATACCCATATTGTTATTCAGCACAGGTTCAATGATTTTTTTTTCCAAACATTCAACATCAAAGGCGGACTATTTTATCACCATCAATCGAATATACATATTGTTCTTGCCTCTGCAGATATTAAAAATTTATTTTCCACCGCTCAAATATAAGAAGCATAAACTGATTTCATTTGTTAGAAAGTAAAAGATTCAAACATCACACTTCCTTCCCCGGCCACCACTGTTCACCATTAAAGAATCATCCCTACCGACCAATAATGAAGTTACCTCCACTAACTACAACCTTATTATACACTCATCTTCCATGTGTCCAGAATCTTTCAAATAATGATGTAGAATGGACCATAATTTTTTCCCACATGAAATGATTGACCATACCCCACTGGAGACTGAATATTCGCACCAGTGAATGATAGTGTATTTCCGTTTATATTCGCAAAGAAGTTTGTTAAGAGAAGGGCGAAGTTCATGAACATGTGTGAGAAACACGTGGCTTTGTATTATTGATTTGAATAGATTTTGCAATCATTTAAAGGCAATAATGTGAGAGGGCGGGAACCTATTACGGAATCTGCGAAGAAAATATAATCTATAAATGTGCGCGTGTATACGTGGAAACTCAGCAAACCCTGACGACCGCCCACCTTCGTTGTCCTGGCAGCTTTCTGCACTACCCTGGCTGCAATTTTATCGTCTAACATATTGTCATTATGCTTGGTCATTTCATATGAGGGTGAGATGCCCTGATAAATACAGAAATAAAATAGATTTGTTTATTAGATGCACTGATAAATACAGAAATAAAATAGATTTGTTTATTATTACAGAGATATAAATTAAATCATTGCTAAAGGTGAATAGACATAAATTCATGATAAACTTCAAATGATTTATTTTATAATGTATTTTAACTTATTAAAATAAAATAAAAAATAAAAAATAAAGGAAAATAATTTTTTTATAATATATTTTTATTTATTAAAATATAAAAGAGATATAAAAAAAAAAAAAAATTATTGATATTTATTATTTAAAAAACAATTAATTTATAGGTTAAATATATATACATTTAAAAAATATGAAGCAAATTGTAATAAGAGATTTAAAAATTATGAAACAAAATATAATAAGAGATTTTTATCCATTTGTAAGTATGTGATGTCTCCAACAAATAAAAAATAATTTTGGCTAATATAGGCTTAATAATTATTTTATCATATAAGTTGAATTTGAATGGATCATATATTTACATTCAACAAAAAAATTTAGAACATTAAAATTACAAATTAGATAGAATTTTAAACATCTTTACTCTTCACTAAAGCAAATATCATTTCTTAATTCAAAAAAAAAAAAGATTAATTCAACACCTCTCAAACTATTTGTCCTCAAAAACCAACATCAATAGAGTTTTCATCTTCCAATGCAATTTTCCACTAAGTTCAAATACTTCTTCTTTCATCCCCTACTGTGACCAAGGTCTATATCCAAGTAGATACCCCATTCATAATTTTAGAATATGAGTGCATTGCCTCTCCACCCCATCTTGTGTTTCAAGCTAGGAAATTTCTCTTATTGTCTCAGATGGCACAACATTGAAATATGCAGTATGATCATCTTGGACAAAAAGCGTCATTCTACGCTGGCCTTTTGGGATGTTTCCCCCACTCCACCTACAACACGTGTGTTGCCCAAGAAACATGAAGGAAATAAAGGGGTCACGCCTATAGCAATTGTTATAACTTACACGGTTTGTAAAGAAATAGGAGAATATACCAACCACAACCTCCTCAGGGATTTGACACCACCATACAAATTCATAACCTAGACTCATCAAATAGACTAGGCTGCTTGAAGTGATCACCATCTCAACCCCCATTGAAGTGGATACCCAAAAATTAGAACCCACATACCCCAATACAATTAGCCAAAAACAGAGCAACGAGTCTCCTAAAGGGAACACTTTATAGTAAACTATCTAAATTAGGATATACTAGGAGTGTGAAGAGATACTTAACCAGACTCGATTTTTTTCCCTATGAACCCCTAGACCATGAAAGAAGTCAAGCACAGACATTCCAATACCAAAATTTCTCAACACATACATCAAAGAAACCAAGTTGAGACAGCAAGAGAACAAACACAAATGTCGTTGACCACCCTCCCAATCTACAGACAGGATTCCATTTCCCAATGACCCATGAAGTGTTGGGGACGTTCTCTATCAATTTATCATTACTTGATTCTACGTGTGGAATATTATTGTCTTGACAAGTAGGTTTATCAATAATCTAAGGAATTTGTGGGGGATGTGAGAGAAATATTTTTTATTGTGCTTGTGAAGACTGCTATGAAGGGAATCATAGAGAATAATGTTGGATGGATGGTGCTAGCCTCTGTTTAGTGCCACCCTATGTCTGGACCTGATTTCCATCAACTGCTTGCTCCGGGTCAACCAATTCTATACCCATTGCATACCACATATTGTCTAGTGTCTTCTGATGTTGAACTGGCCTAAGGTTGTTTTCCTTTTGAACCCACATCTACAAAAATCACATCAATAATATCACCACTGCAGTGTAGTTAGAACAAATGTAATTGAAAGAAGGTATGTTTTCATTAAACATGAAAAAACTTAATGTAAAAAGGTATGTTTGCATTCAACGGGAACAAATGTAATTGAAAATGGTTTTTTTGCATTCAACAGTAACAAACTTCAAGGCCATATCTCCTAAAGCCCCCAAAGTATGGTTGAAAGATGGGGAGCTTGCAGTAACAATAGGAGATGAACAATCTTATACAGGTGAAAGAAGAGACACCATAGGAGATGATCCTAACTTCATCTCTTATGTGTGCTCAAATTGCACTTCGGATATTGAACTTATTGCTTGACTTGAGACCATTCTTGCTTAAAAAAACATCGAAATGCAATGACTATAACAAATATGTGCTATCATAAAACCTTTTAGAGTAATTCGCAATACTCCCTAGCCATTCCTAAGAGCAGAAGAGCTTGAATTCATATTCAAGAAGACCCAAAATATTACCAAAAAATATAATGTATAATTTATTAATCAAAAATTAATTTCCATTCAAAAAAATAGTAATTACGATAACATAAATGTTGGTGACCCTACGATCCCTTGGGCTACATCAACATGAACAACCAACAACCGTGATTTTTCTTTTCCTCTAAGCTTCATTTTCACCCATTCGATTTCACACTTGCCTTAGACACGCATGGGGCCATGTGTCCTCTTATGATTTAACCATATTTACCTATTCCATCTTCAGTTTGCTTCCTGACCAAATTTGACTTTGGTTGAACCAGACAATACACGTCAGATTTAGGGGACCGCATGGCCATCGATTAGATCAAAATATGATGAACTTCAAACCACAAACCTTCCGAACCTAAATACCAAACCTTCGAATTGCTACCACTTGCATTTATCTTTCATTCTACAGAGCTTCGGGGCAACACACCCAAGGTGTTGAATTGTCACCTTTGAATTTTCCGATTGGCCTTGTATGATAATATCAAGACACTTTTATTTGATATGTGTTTATATTCTTCTCCACGATAGAGTATTGAGGAATAAAATGTGAGATAAGTTGTCAAATGTGGGTCCAATGTTGTTGGAATTATACTTGTGTTCATGTTAAAAGTAAATCTAACATGAGCTATATTTCTTTTACCCTACCATGTTGTTATGTGCTTGTGTTTTTTCTATAAGAAAATATAGCATGGATTAGATTTACTTCACTTTGCAAAGGTGTGTTCAGCAACGTGTTTGTGTTTGTGCAAAAAAATAAATCTTGCGTGTCATTGATTTATGTTGTGATGTAATGTTGTGCTAGAATAAAATCTAGCACTTGTTAAAATTTTCACCTTGTGATATTGTTATTGATAATGATTATGTTTGTGCTAAAGGGAAACCTATCTTGTGCTATATTTATTCCGATGTTGTTATTGGAATTTGGTTGTTTGCGCCAAAAATAAATTACTATGCGTTACATTTCCTTCAAATTGTAATGACATTGTTTGCAATGTGATCATGTTTGTGATAGAATAAAATGTACCGAGTGCTAGAAATTTTTTGATTTGCAATATTTTTGTTGGAAATTTGTTTGTGTTTCTGCTAAAATTAAATCTAACACAAGTTATATTTGTTTCACATTGCAATGTTGTTATTGAAAATTTCTTTTCTATTTTTGATAAAGGAAAATCAAGAATGCGGTAGACTTCCTTTGGCCTATAATATTGTTATTCACACTATGCGTGCTTTTGTTCTAGAAGAAAATCTAACATGTGCTAGAATTCTTTTAGCATGCAATGTTGTTATGGTATTGTATTTGTGCTAGAAGGAAATCTAGCACATGTTAGATTTATTGTACTTTACAATTTTGTTTTTGATAAGGTGTTTATATTTGTGATAGAAGAAAATCTATCGTGTGAAAAATTTGGTTTACTTTGCAATGTTATTGTTGGAAATATAATTGTAGTTGTGCTAAAAGTAAATCTAACATATGTTGAATTTCTTTAATCCTACAATTTTGTTATGTTCTTGTGGTTGTGCTAGAAGAAAATCTAACACATTCCAGATTTCTCTTGCCCTGCAGTGTTGTTGGAAACATGCTTGCTTTTGTGTTAGAAGCAAGTCTAACAAGCACTATATTTGTTTGAAGCTATAATGTTGTTATGTGCTTATTTGTGCTAAAGGAAATCTAGCACTCGTTAGATTTATTTCATCTTGCAATGTTGTTATTAGCAATGCACTTGTATTCATGATAGAATGAAATCTAGCATGTGTTAGATTTCTTTTGTTTGATAATGCTATTTTTGACAATAGGCTTGTGTTCTTGGTAAAGGTAAATATAACACATGCTAGATTTTTTTCACCTTACGTTGTTCTTATGTGATTTTGATTGACCTAGCAGGAAATTTTAGCATGCACTAGATTTCTTAGAAATCCAATGTTGTGGTTGGAAATTTGGTTGTCTTTGCTAGAAGGAAATATGCTATAATTCTTTGACCTTGCAATGTTGTTATTAGAAATATGTTTCAATTTATGCTAGAAGTAAATTTAGTGTGTCTTATATTTCTTTAACCCTACAATGTTGTTATGTTCTTGTGTTTGTGCTAGAAAGAAATCTAGCACGAGTTAGATTTCTTTCATCTTGTAATGTGCTTGTATTTGTGTTAGAAGGAAATCTAGCATGCACTAGAACTAATTGCTCTATAGTGTTGTTGTTAATGAGAATGTCTTTTAGATTAATCACATCATTAGGATTTGATTAATCCAAAATACACTCTCATTTACAATATGGATCAAAAAATCCTAAGATCTAACAATGTTGTTGTTGTCAACATGGTTGTGTTTGTGCTATAAGTAAATCTAGCATGCACTAGAATTCTTTCACCATACAATGTTTTTGTTTGCTTTCGTTTATACTAGAGGGAAGTATAGCCAACATTATATTTATTTCACCTTGCAATTATGTTATTGGAAATGTGCTTATCTTTGGGATAGAAGGAAATCTTGCATGCACTAGATTTATTTCACAGTGCAATGTTGTTGTTGGAAATATGGTTTCTTGTGCTAGAAGGAATCTAGCATGTGGTATGTTCCCTTTAGCTTGCAATGTGGTTGTGTTTGTGATAGAAATTAATCTAGCACACATTAGATTTGTTTAGTCCTACAAAGTTGTTATGTTCTTGTGCTTGTGCTAGAGGAAAATATAGCATGTGTTAGATTTCTTTCAAATTTAAATGTGCTTGTGTTTGTGTTGGAAGAGAATTTAACACAAGCTAGATTTCTTATACTCTACAATGTTGCTTTTGGCAACGTTTTTGTATTTGTGGTAGACATAAATCTAGCACTCGCTAGATTTCTCTCTCTACAATTTTTCTATGTGCTTGAATTTGCACTAAAAGGAAATCTAACACATGTTAGATTTTCTTTTACATTGCAATATTGTTAATCTAGCACACATTAGACTTATTTATTCCTACAATGTTGTTGTGTTCTTGTGTTTGTGCTAGAAGGAAATATAGCATGTGTTACATTTCTTTCAAATTTAAATGTGCTTGTGTTTGTGTTGGAAGAAAATTTAATAGAAGCCAGATTTCTTATACTCTACAATGTTGTTGTTGGCAACATGCTTGTATTTGTGGTAGACATAAATCTAACACTTTCTAGATTTCTTACTCTACAATGTTTCTATGTGCTCGAGTTTATGCTAAAAGGAAATCTAACACATGTTATATTTTTATTTTACATTAAAATGTTGTTAATCTAGCACACATTTGACTTATTTAGTCCTACAATGTTGTTATGTTCTTGTGTTTCTGCTCAAAGGAAATATAACATGTGTTAGATTTATTCCAAATTAAAATGTGGTTTTGTTTGTGTTGGAATAAAATTTAACAGAAGCTAGATTTCTTATTCTCCACAATGTTGTTGTTGGCAACGTGTTTGTATTTGTGGTAGACATAAATATAGCAGATGCTAGATTTCTCACTCTACAATGTTTCTATGTGCTTCACTTTATGCTAAAAGGAAATCTAACACATGTTAGATTTTCTTTTACATTGCAATGTTGTTAATCTAGCACACAATAGGCTTATTTAGTCCTATAATGTTGTTATGTTCTTGTGTTTGTGCTAGAAGGAAATATAGCATTTGTTAGATTTCCTTCAAATTTAAATGTGCTTGTGTTTGTGTTGGAAGAAAATTTAATAGAAGCTAGATTTCTTATACTCTACAATGTTGTTTTTGGCAACGTGCTTGTATTTGTGGTAGACATAAATCTAACACTTTCTAGATTTCTTACTCTACAATGTTTCTATGTGCTCGAGTTTGTGCTAAAAGGAAATCTAACACATGTTATCTTTTTATTTTACATTACAATGTTGTTAATCTAGCACACATTCGACTTATTTAGACCTACAATGTTGTTATGTTCTTGTGTTTCTGCTCGAAGAAATATAACATGTGTTAGATTTCTTTCAAACTAAAATGTGCTTGTGTTTATGTTGGAAGAAAATTTAAAACCATCTAGAATTATTATCCTCTACAACGATGTTGTTGGCAACGTGCTTGTATTTGTGCTAGATATTTCTCACTCTACAATGTTTCTATGTGCTTGAGTTTGTGCTAAAAGGAAATCTAACACATGTTATATTTTCCTTGACATTGCGATGTTGTCAATCTAGCACACATTAGACTTATTTAGTCTTACAATGTTGTTATGTTATTGTGTTTGTGCTAGAAGGAAACATAGCATGTGTTAGATTTCTTTCAAATTTAAATGTGCTTGTGTTTGTGTTGGAAGAAATTTAACACAAGCTAGATTTCTTATACTCTACAATGTTGTTGTTGACAACGTGTTTGTATTTTTGGTATACATAAATCTAGCACTTACTAGATTTCTCACTCTACAATGTTTCTATATGCTTGATTTTGCGCTAAAATGAAATATAACACATGTTAGATTTTCTTTTACATTGCAGTGTCATTGTTGCTAACATGTTTTTGTTTGGGCTAAAAGGAAATCTAGCTTGTGTTGGAATTTTTTTGTCCTGTAATGTTGTCATTGGAAATATTTATATGTTTGTGTTAGAAGTAAATATAATGCACACTAAATTTTTCTCACCCTACAAAGTTGTTATGTGATTATGTTTGCATTAGAAGGAAATATAGTATACATTATATTTCTTTCAACTTGTAATGTTGTTATTTGCAACGTTCTTGTGTTTTTGATATGAACAAATCTAGTGTGCGTTAGATTTGTTTTGTCTAGTAATGTCGTTGTTGGAAATATGTTTGTGGATTTGCACCAAAAGGAAATCTAGTATGTGTTATATTTTTTTCACAATGTGATATTATTTTGGAAAATATAGTTATTTGTGCCAGAAGGAAATCAAATGCCTTGCATTGTTTTTATTTTGCAATGTGCTTCTATCTATGCTAGAAGAAAATTTAGAACGTACTAGATTTCTCTTTTTCTTGTTGTGTTGTTGTTGATAGTTTTCCTGTGTTTGTGATAAAAGTAAATCTACCACATACTATATTTTTGACACCTTGCAATGTTGTTTTGTGCTTGTGTTTGTGATAGAATTAAATATAGCATGCATTACATTTCTTTCACCTTACAATGTTATTATTCACAATATGTTTTTTGTTTGTGATAGAAGAAAATCTTGTGGGTGCTAGATTCATTTTTCCTTATAATGATGTTATTGGTAATATGCTATTGTTTGTGCTAGAAGTAAATCCGACATGTACTAGGTTTCTTTAGCCATACAATAATTCTATTTACTTATGTTTGTGCTATAAGGAAATATAGCATGTGCTAGATTTTCTTTTACCCTGTTATAATGTTCTTGTTGACAACATATTTGTGTTTGTTCTAGAATTAAATCTATCACATGTTAGATTTATTTCACATTAATCAGAAGGAAATGTGGCGTGCTTGAATTTATTTCCCCATCCTATGTTGTTATTGGCAATGTGCTTGTGTCTATACTAGAAATAAATCTAGCATGTGCTACATTTACTTTTCTTTGCAATATTGTCACTGGAAGCATGTTTGTATTTTTTCTAAAAGTAATTCCAGCATATGTTAGATTTATTTCACCCTACAAAGTTGTTATGTGTTTTTTTTTAATGCTAAAATGAAATTTAACGTGTGATATATTTATTTCACCTCGCAATGTTTTTATTGATAATGTGTATGTGTTTGTGATAGAGGGTAATATAGAATGTTTTTTTTCACAATGCAATGTTGTTGTTGGCAACATGCTTATTTTTGTACAATATCCCATTCTTAGACCACATATTCCATATGAAAGGCCTTCTAATGATTTGAGGGTTTAACATTTTTTATATTGTAACAATGGTCTATATAGGCATGGACTAGAACGTCATTGTCTCTAAAAGGCAAGCTCAAATGTCATAATATTGGAGATGTCCCAGGAAATATTATTATTGAAATGTTTTTATTGACATCACTAGATTGCACTACATTTTATTTTCAATGCAATGTTGTTGTTGGAAATCTTCTTGTATGTGATAGAATAAAGTCTAACATGAGTTACATTTCCTTTGCCTTGCAATATTTTTAATGACAATGTGTTTGTGTTTGTGCTAGAAGGAAATCTAGCTTATGCTAGATTTATTTTGGTTTGCAATGTTTTTCTTGTAAATATGAATGTGTTTGTGCTAGATATAATTCTAGCATGTGCTATATTTCTTTCACCTTACAATGTTTTTATTACCAATATCCATGCATTTGTGATAGGAATAAATATAGGATACAAATATTTAGTTTGCTTTGCAAGATTCTTGTTGGCAATATGCTTGTGCTCCTATTAGAAGTAATTCTATCACATATTTATTTCACCTTGCAAAGTTGCTATGTGTTTGTCTTTGTGCTAGATGAACATCTAGAAGTAAATCTAATGATCACCATAGTTAATATTCTTTCATTGTGTTTTGATTTTTTTTCTAAGGCAAGCTAAGAATATACATGACCATAAGAGATAAATTTTGTGTATATATGATGTTGTTGTAGTCTCTACAGTTGATTTTATTTATTCACAATGTAATGTCTTTTGGAAATGTTCTTAAGCTCGTGCTAGAAGGAAACCTACTAGATGTTTGCTTTCGTATATTCATGATTAAAATAACATAATAAATTACTTGGGGGTGCCCTTTTTCTAAACTTGAATATCTATTATTGTGAGTTCTACACTTGTTATTGTTCATGTTCATTTTGTTACACATATAATGATGAGAGTAGTTATACTATTTATAAATTCATATTTTCTTCAATAATTCGAAACTATGATAACAATTTTTTACTTTATTTTCAGAAACCATGGACTATGAAGCTAGCAAGAATTCAAAGGAAGCATCCAAGGAAAAAAGGAAGTTCAAGAAACACGATACCAAATTCTTTAAATGGTATGAAAATTTTAAAATTAGTTTATACTTTGCTACAATCGATAGACATTATGTTAATAACTAGTTGTTGATTAATAAAACCCATGGAAATAGCCTTAGGAGTGGGGTTTTAATGAGGAAAACCCATTCTAACATGGGTATATTTTTTTTCCAAACAATTTTAGCTAGGTGATAGCTTTTGGTGTCATATAGTAAACTTGCATAACATATGTACTCATTTATTATTGTGTGTGTGAATGGAAATGTTATATTATAAGGTTATTTAATAATATTTGGTATTTCATGTATTCCTTATTTTTTTTTCTAGAAACTGTGGAATCTCGTGTGCATGAAACTCGAGGTAAAGTAGAGAAGAGAAAAAGAAAAACAAGTGATATACAAACGATTCATCCTTCAACTAGTATGGCGGTTTTATATTTTATGTACTCTTTTAGAAATGGTTGGATTAGGTGGTTTCTTTTACTAGCAATTTTACCCAGGGGATAACTTTTGGTGTTATATAGTAAACTTGCATAACATATGCACTCATTTATTATTTTGCATGTAAATGGAAATCATGTATTCTAAGGTTGTTTAATAATATTTGGTATTTCATGTATTTCATAATTTTTTTCTGGAAACTATCGAATCTGGTGCGCCTAAAATTCGAAGTAAAGTAGTGAAGAAGAAACAAAAAACCACTGATATACAAACGATACCTCCTTCAACTGCAATGGTGGTTTTATATTCTACGTACACTCTCTCAGAAATGGTTAGCTTAGTTTGTTTTTCAATATTTAAAAGAACATTATGTGACAATATTTGAAATTATAATTTCATTTTGATTCATGCAAATATTTTTTGTTGTTATTTTGCAGAATTGTTTGGCCTAAAAGCAAATGAAACGTTACAACCATCACTTAAGAAAAAGAAAAGCTATTCAACTCAAATGGCAGTATCAATAACACCTTCTACTTCTACTTTTTAAATGATTAAAAAGTACAATACATCTAAAAAATATGACCTTGTGCAAGATTGGTATGTCCAAATAGAAGCTCCAATGAATATGTTTCCTGATATCTATCTATTTGGATCCATAGATGGAAAAGAACCATAGATATTAGGAATAATAAGTAATTGCTATGCTTACAATGAAAATGACATTGACTTTCAAGTGGAAATGATTAAACAAAATGAGGTAAAATTAATTTCATGTCAAGTGGAGTATACAAATTTTAGACTGGATTTGATTGAAGCTTCAAGTACCGATTCAACAAATACGATAAAGAATTCAATGTTCAAGTTGGATAACTATGATAGCTTCTCTAAATCTGGAATAAATAGTTACGCAGATCTTTTAAAACACATTGCCACCATTCTAAGAAATCGCTATGTAAGAAGTAAAAAAACATCATATGTACTTCTTCATTTACAACAAAAAGGTAAATTTCTAGATAAAATACCAGATGATAAACTTGATTCTCAATTACTTTCTTTGAGAATAGTATACTTATCTGATTTCGAGGAGAACATAATAGAAAGTTATTTGAAGCCTACTACAGAATTTCAAAAAACTAGGAAAGTTGAATCTAAGACAACAAATCTGGCAAATCAATGTGATGAGATTCATGAAGCCTTCAAGCATTGCTATCAATTTTCAAACTCCTTTTGTAGAAAAGTGGTTGTTGAAATATGTAAAGAAGCCCCCAAAGTGTTTAAATTAAGACCACGAGATGATTTAAATGTTCATGTATTAGTGAAAAAATTCTTAGAAAAAATTCAAACCTCATTACCCGATTCTCTTCTGATTCCATTTGACATCAATGAGTCTGATCCATTGGTCAACTTTGTCAAAATTATAAATGAGTCAGATGTAAATTCTAAGAATATGAATTTTTGGAAAGTTTATGGTCAACACACGATTCAAGCAGTGAAAGAAATTTTAACAAATCCTAAATATAATGTATCTATAGAAGCGAAAAAAAATATAAAAAACGTAATGCTCGATTCTTGCATCCATTAGTTTAACCCACTGAGGTGATCCGTATTTGTTGTCAATTAAATTATGCAAATAAGATATTCTACAAAACTCCATTTATTGATTTCGTTCTGTCGGCAAGACATTTCTTAATTTCCAATGACAAATTAAGGAAAAGGAGGATTGGATGTTCTAAGGCAGCTGAAGACAAGGTATGTAATTTTAATTATTTTTACATTTAACATTTTATTATTGTATCTCTTTTTATTGTAAATAAACGACTAAAGCTGATAATATAAGTCATATTTTCTCATATTTATAATGAATTCTCATTAGTTTATAACACCTTATTTAGTTTCATTTTCACATTGAATTCTTATTAGTTTATATTTATTATTTTATCAGGTTGATGATGAAATGTTGTGCTCTTTCTTCGACTATCCAATTACAAATTTTTTTGATAACAAAATTTTCTTATATCTTGATGAACCTATTTGGGATAAATGGGACACTATTTTTAATTGTTACCAACTAGGCACATTAAATTGTTCTCCAAGCCAACCTGATTTTGAGAACTATAAGAGAAATAGTCTATAGAGTTCGACATCAGCTACTCTTCGGCACCTTCAGGGATTAACCATGGAAGAAATTTCTTCAGTAGTAGATAAGATATTGGATGGAACCATTTAGTTTTCTATTCCACTTAATCATCCAACAAATGCCATAAAATTAAAAGATTATTGTTCTAAACTGAAAACCAGCAAAATAATATTGGATGCAATGGTTACATATTGTCAAAGTCATGATCAAAACTTGAATGATATGATTGTTACCACATTCAACATTCTTGAGCATTATGAAATTAATAATATCATATTTTCCAGTTTTTGTAACACAGTGGATGGGTCTACTTATGTCAAAGGAACATGCAATACAAAGATAGTCCCTTTCTCAGCAAGCATGTGGAGTCCTTGACATAATGATAAATGGGTCAATAAGTGTTCAACAGGTTGACAAAATTTTTTAATTTTGTTGTCATTTTGTGGGCCTTGATATTTTGTCAACATTTTCGCACTCTTTTCCATGTCAGTTGCAACCAGTTTTACATACTCACCTTGTTGTTCTAGATACACTCACGTTGAAAATAAAACAATTCCACAAGGGATATTATATTGAATTTTTTCGATTTCTTATCGAAAAAAATGAGTTGAATGAATTTGCTATAGTTCTCTTAGTAGAACCTTGGTTTTGTAATGATGTATGCCAATCTGTGTAAATTTCCATAAAGATCTCCATGTTCAACTATAAAATGGCTAGTGGCATTTATGAATATAAGTCCCAAAACAATTATAGTTATGATATAGTTCCTGGTATACATTTATATACCTCAAAATTAAAATTTTTGAAGGATATAAAATATTCTCACACATTTGAAGACACATTTGATGAAAATGATAGAGATTTTGATTTACGGATGGATTTATGGGAAAAACACCAACAATGTAGTGATGCAAAAGTGGTTATTTCTCTTTATGTGGGGACAAATTTAATCATGGCTTGTTGTACATATGGAAGAATAATTTCATGTGCTATGCAAACAAAGTTATAAAGGAAAATCATGTTAAATAATTACAAATCTTTTCAACTATCAAATTGAGGATCCATTGACTTCTTGGAGAATTTAGGTACTACAATTCCTTTATTGTTTTTCTTATAATACTTTGGATACTATTTTTTTCATATTTATTAATTGTCAAAGTATTTACTAAAATGACTAACGATGGAGATTCTAAAACAGAGAATGATGAAAGTGGGAAGCAAAAAAATAATCAACATAGTGCTTATGATGTTGAAGAAAGTATAGAGATGGAAACAGGGGGAGAAGGAGGAGAGGAAGAAGTTATCATACCAGGTACATAATTTGTTTGGTTTTTACTCTTAATAATTTTTCAATCTATTGAATTTCCATATTCATAACATTTTTGGATGACTATTATAGGGAATTATGCGATGAATGAAATTAATCAATACAATGGCCATGGAATGATGTAGATAGAAATGGGTATTAATCATTGTAGCTCTATCTTTTCTTATTTTATTAGTATTCTAAATTGTTATTTTTATTATCGTGATTCATATCATTTCATATGTTGATTATAGTTGGAAATAAAGAGAATGAATAATGACCAGGGGATTGTCCCACAAAACTACAATCAAGACCAAAATATTATATGGATGATTATAGATGATTCTTTTTTTCTATAGTTGTTTAATGAATTTTGTTCATTATCACAATTTATAACATTTTTTTATGTTTATTATAGTGACAAGCAAGGAGAAACAAGACATTGATAAAATGAAAGTTAAATAAAACTTTAATCAAGAACAAAATATAACATCAATTACTTCTAATTTGTCCACCGTTTTTCCTTATTATTTAATGATTTTATTCATTTTCACAATTCAAAATATTTTATATGTTTAATTTGGAGACAAATAAAGGTAACAAAGATGACGATAAGGTGCAACATTACAAATATGAAGATAATGTCATATCAGATACTTATAACTTGTCTTCTTGTTTATCTTATTATTCTTCAAACTCTAATGCTGGTAACTGCCATAATGTTTATATTTTTATTATAGGAACAAATAAAAAGGATAAAATTAACAATCAAAATAATGTTAAAGGTGTGTTTGTGTGTGTGTTTCATTTTAAAGGTTGCATTACTAATGTTTTTCTTTGTATTGGTATTTGATTGAAGTTTTAATAAGAAGTACTATTGGTATTTGATTGAAGGTTTAATATGTTTACTCCAAGTTATCTCAAGATGACAAAAAAAAATTATTGTTTCATATATAAATAGTGCAAAAACCACTCAAGGTAAGTGTATTGTTTCAATAATTCTTTTAGTAATTTTTGTAACATGAATAATATGGTTTGAATAGATTATTGTCCATTGTGTTGCAGCAAAAATAATTGAAAGGAAACTAGTTACTTTTGAACTAAAGGACATTTTTTTATCATAGCATCGATGACGAAGCAACCAACAAAGGGCATATTGAGAAAATGGGAGCTGCTGCTGATTACACAAGAGAGAAAAAGTTATTTTGGATTCATCCACATGCAAAATCATTTTTTGAAATGTGTTTCAAAAATGAATCTCTTGACATCGCAAATTGGACGACGGCTTTGAAACAAAGAACAACAAGATTTCTAAAAAGGTTGGTTTCAGAAACATTAGAAGGTAAGCTTGTGTTTAAGTGGACTCCTTCATATTGTAAACCATAAAAGGGACATAAGGTCATTGACAATCCAAGGAAAGTTATACACACTAAATCATTGAAGAAAGTGTGGGAAATAAATACCCAATATGACACAACCAATACTATTATAGTTGATTGTTTAATTGAGAGAGTGAAAGAGAATCGAAAATAAAATGTAATTCTTGCCCCTCAATTCATTGGAGAAAATCAAGGGGATAATTGGTTGATCGATGAGCTATGGAAAAAGTTGCATGAACTCAACAAGGCTACGGATGTGCGAGCTATTATGAAGGATGTTCAATTACATTTAGAAGTACCTTAAGATTACCGATGTTTATTTCATGTTATTATATGCATGAAATCATGAACTATTACTTTTATTTCACAACACTAATAAAATATTTGTTGATTCGCTTTGTCATTAATAAAAACAAAATATTTTTATTTTCTTTATTTTTGGTGAGATGAATGGTCATTTAATGTTTTGATATCAAAATTTCCCATGATATATTTTTTTTACAATGGGTTACATTTTATGTAAAATTAATAGATAACTAGTCTATTTTTTTAATTAGATCATTATAAATATTTGTTTTAAATGTGGTTTAAGTTACCGCTATACCTCTTAGAAATTAGTAATGTGAAGGATGACCCATTGCATTCTTATAACTTTTTTTATTCCATATAAGTTGAAAAACTATATTAAGTTGTATGTAGCACCAAAATAAACATACAATTTGTACTAAAAGAAGCACCAGAAGAAACTAAGGTAGAAACTCTAGAAATTAACATATAATTAATTAGGTTTGAAATTTAAAATTGTATTATATTGTATGTGAAAATTAATGTATAATTAGTTTGTTTACTTGCACTAGACCATTGTAATTATATTTTACAATTTCAATTAAAAAATCACTATAAGTCTTAAAGTCAATGACTTAAATTGTGCATCAATGCATTCTTATAAGACCTTTATTCCATACAAATAAAATAAAAGTATCAGGTTATATGTATAAAGTAAACATATTATTTGTTTGTTGATTTTAATGGAGAAATTGTATTTGTATTTTGTCATACTTTCAACTCATTGTAAAATTACCTTAGCATACAAACAGAAATAATTCATAATAAATATTAACATGATCTTTAAAATGTGATGCAGCCCAGGCCGCTCCCAGGCCACTTCTACCAGGATCCTCCAATCACCAAGCATATAAAAGCTTGTTTCATCAAAAGGATAGCGATAATCATAAAACACAACCAGAATACAGCATAACAATACAACGGTTTATAAATCTTATGCTTGGCATTAAATCTAATTCACAACTCAAATTCTGGCTATCCAGCCCAATTCCAAGGCAACAAAGCTTTTCAATTGGAATAAAATACCAGTGCTCTTCAAGAAATTCTTAAAAGAATTATTCAATGGATAGACTTACGCAACACCATTAATATACCTTATTATGCTTCTTGGCTTGATTCATATCGATGATTATAATTGTGATTTTACCATGAACGAAGGCATAGATATATCGCACCGGAAATGGATATATATATCCCCGCTCCTTCAACCCTTTTACGCAACCGTAGTTGCATATGCCATCCCACCAGGCTGTTCTCTTCTTCAGTTTAATATAGCCGATAGTTATAACCGGACGCTACCATATACAAGACTCGTTATATATGGCAGTGTTGACGGTTGCATGCGCTGGCTTTAGTTATGGACGGAGGCTCTTATATCATGGACCGAAGCTCAAATATATATATATATATATCCACTTGTGGTAGTTAAGGTCGAAATACACAGTAATTTTTTTATCTCTGCTCTTTATGCTTGGTTTATCACACATATACCATTCGGCGTTCGCTCCAGCAACATTTCTCAACAGACCCGACGTGCTATTACATAACCTTAATATATCGCTAGTTCCGTTGTTCGCACTTACTCCAGCTCTTGGTCTTACGCTCCTCCGGACCCGATAAAATTATAGACAAGATTTTATACTTCGCTGGTTCCGTAGTTCGCAGGTCATTCTAATTCCAGCTTTGCTGTTTCCCCGATGGTGGACTCAGCGAAATATATATACAGCAATTTATAGTGGTTCGGTTCCAGTTTGGAACTCGTCTTGTTATTACACTATACTCCCTTCCGCCATAGGTCTTTATGAACAGAGCACTACGCCGCATATATTATCACCACGAGGTTGAGGCGTATGGTCAAAGATTTTTTTCTTCGCTAAAGCCATCAAATGGGGATCGCAAGAATACTATGATATTGAACCATATGCGCCATTGAAAAATCAAGACCGCTTTAATTTTGTAAATCCATTACAGTCAATTAATAAAGCCACTAGAACTCTTGGGATAGACAGAGGCATACACGCAACCGGAATTCAAGCCATCGATTTCTGCAACCATGTGCAGAACCACATCTCAGAATTTGTCACACGCAAACATGTTCATATCGAATTGAATTCAACATACTCATAATTACAATAAAACAAACATTCATTCACGGCCAGATATGCAAATCTATGGCCCTTTTACAAACTGCCCGAAGGCTCCCAAGGAGAACCCTTGCTCACTCCTCACACTCACTCCTCTCCCCCTAAATGCCTTTGAGGCTTCCTAATTTATTAAACTTAGCATGATCTAAAAATCCTAAAATCACTCAACTAAAGCTCTAAGACTCTACATGCAATGCATACATATGGCAAAAAAATCTTTTCAGCTTTATTCCATTTTCTTCCCTGTTCTAAAATAGAAAAGCTTCCTTATGATCCACATCCATTCCTTTATGCCTAAAAGCTCTCCTTAATTCCTATTTCCTCATTTATTTATTTTGAAAATATCTAAGTAACTTGGAATTTAGGAAACTAATTCCACAATTGCATGACCCCTATGTCTATTATTTACAATAATTTCCTCTTTGAGTTGAATGCTCCCGCATCATACTCCCAAGGTAGAAAAATTTCATGATCTCCTGATCATGTGTTAAGATCTATGTTTGCCTGAATCCCATATCTTGTACTGTAACTTTGCATTTGCTGCTGCTTTTGTCCGTTGTTCTTCTCCAGGTCTCCACACTTTATGCTGCTTTGCTCCACTAGCTGTACTCTTGCAATCTTCTGCTGTCTTCCTCTTGTTGTTTCTCTTTTGTTTCACTGCTACTGGTCTCTTCCGGAATTTCCTCATCATCATTCGCCTCATCATTTCAATTTCTTTGTCTAGCAGATTTTCTCCAGCTTCTTCAGTAAGACCTGTACTCACAAAACAATTGTTAGAATAAAAAATATAAGGCATCAGTGCCTCTTTTGCTGCTAGTGTCGCTCCACATGTTGCTCTAGCTGTTTCTATGAATGTTGCTGCCTCCCAAACTTCCTGTCCCCCTGCAACATTTGTTTGCTTGTCACCTGCAAGTTCATCTGCAATTTCATCTGCAACTTTTTCCTCAGCTTTCTCTGGCAACACTTCAGTATGCTGCTCTGAGTTTCTTCCCAACTTCTCTGTCAGCACATCAGTATGCTGATTCGCATTCACCATGAGACTGTCAGCTAGTCTCGCCTTCTTATCATCTATCTCCAGGATGTCTTTCTGCTCTCGTTCACTGTACTGAACTCTTTCATCTGCTGCAATCTCCTTGTCATACTTTGGATTCTCCAACCAATATTCCAACAATGCAATTTCTCTGTAGCATTGCTGAAGCATATCATCATCACCTGCATATAAACTTCCAGTTTTAACAGACTCAACTGTTGCTGCACTTATCTGTGCTACAGACTGATCCACTTCTTCTGCATCCATACGAACTTCCACCTGTGCTGTAACAGTTGCACAAGGTTGCACATCCTCCTCAGTAAAACCTGTAATCACATCACAATTGTCAGCTACAAAAATACATGGTTTTACATTATCCAACTGATCTGGATTTGTCCAATAACTCAAGAAATGATCAATGATCTTCTCCTCTGTTAACTGCATGCTTATCTGTAAATCTCTTTTCTGCTGTAGCCTCTGCCACTTCACTCTCTTCCTCATCAATAATCCATGTCTCTGGTCTTTCACATTTTCCCGTAACAACTCCATCAATAGCTCAAGATGAACTGCTATCTCAACTTTCTCTTTCTCATACTCTTCTTGAGTCAACTACTGTCTTATGCCATTCGCCATGGCATATTTCTTCTCTTTTTTTCTGTGGCCTCTTTCTGAACCTATGCTCTCTCCTTTATGACCTTTAGTAGTCATCTCCTTCGCCATGAGTTCCTCACCTATGAGTTGCATGAAGCTTCTACCACAGCAAACTCTCTTGCTGCCACTTACCTCACCAATCCTTCCCTCCGGATCTGGTCTTTTGGTAATCATTGGTCCTCTGCTGGAACCTTTCCAGCATCCTCTACTGCTCCTGTAAGCTTGTCTCATCTGCAACTTTATTCAACCTCTGTTGAATCTTTAGGTTCTGCCACATTCACTTAGAATCCCTTGCTGGACTCCTTTATCACTGCACTCTAGCTGTGATCTGCTTCTTCCTGCTGAGATTTCTTCACTGTGTCTGTAAATCAAATTATCAAGCATAACCTTTAGACCAGAGATAAGTAATACCTGTCAGCTCACCTTTCAAGATCCTGTTGATCTTGTTTCACTTCCTCATCCACACTGCATCTCTGTACTGCAATATTCATCAGTTCCAAAAATCCGACATTCATTCATCACATGCAATTAACTTAACTAAAAAAAACTTTGAATCTTCAACCAGAACTATTCTAGCTCTGATACCACGTGATGCAGCCCAGGCCACTCCCAGGCCACTTCTACCAGGATCCTCCAATCACCAAGCATATAAAAGCTTGTTTCATCAAAAGGATAGCGATAATCATAAAACACAACTAGAATACAACATAACAATACAACGGTTTATAAATCTTATGCTTGGCATTAAATCTAATTCACAACTCAAATTCTGGCTATCCAGCCCAATTCCAAGGCAACAAAGCTTTTCAATTGGAATAAAATACCAGTGCTCTTCAAGAAATTCTTAAAAGAATTATTCAATGGATAGACTTACGCAACACCATGAATATACCTTATTATGCTTCTTGGCCTGATTCATATCGATGATTATAATTGTGATTTTACCATGAACGAAGGCATAGATATATCGCACCGGAAATGGATATATATATCCCCGCTCCTTCAACCCTTTTACGCAACCGTAGTTGCATATGCCATCCCACTAGGCTGTTCTCTTCTTCAGTTTAATATAGCCGACAGTTATAACCCGACGCTACCATATACAAAACTCGTTATATATAGCACTGTTGACGGTTGCATGCGCTGGCTTTAGTTATGGACGGAGGCTCTTATATCATGGACCGAAGCTCAAATATATATATATATCCGCTTGTGGTAGTTAAGGTCAAAATACACAGCAATTTTTTTATCTCTGCTCTTTATGCTTGGTTTATCACACATATACCATTCGGCGTTCACTCCAGCAACGTTTCTCAATGAACCCGACGTGCTATTACATAACCTTAATATATCGCTAGTTCCGTTGTTCGCACTTACTCCAGCTCTTGGTCTTCCGCTCCTCCGGACCCGATACAATTATAGACAAGATTTTATACTTCGTTGGTTCCGTAGTTCGCAGGTCATTCTAATTCCAGCTTTGCTGTTTCCCCGATGGTGGACTCAGCGAAATATATATACACCAATTTATAGTGGTTCGGTTCCAGTTTGGAACTCGTCTTGTTATTACACTATACTCCCTTCCGCCACAGGTCTTTATGAACAGAGCACTACGCCGCATATATTATCACCACGAGGTTGAGGCTTATGGTCATAGATTTTTTTCTTCGCTAAAACCATCAAATGGAGATCGCAAGAACAATTACGATATCAAACCATATGCGCCATTGAAGAATCAAGACCGCTTTAAATTTGTAAATCCATTACAGTCAATTAATAAAGCCACTAGAACTCTTGGTATAGACAGAGGGATACACGCAACCGGAATTCAAGCCATCGATTTCTGCAACCATGTGCAGAACCACATCTCAGAATTTGTCACACGCAAACATGTTCGTATCAAATTGAATTCAACATACTCATAATTACAATAAAACAAACATTCATTCACGGCCATATATGCAAATCTATGGCCCTTTTACAAACTGCCCGAAGGCTCCCAAGGAGAACCCTTGCTCACTCCTCACACTCCTCCCCCTAAATGCCTTTGAGCTCCATAATTTATTAAACTTAGCATGCTCTAAAAATCCTAAAATCACTCAACTAAAGCTCTAAGACTCTACATGCAATGCATACATATGGCAAAAACATCTTTTCAGCTTTATTCCGTCTTTTTCCCTGTTCTAAAATAGAAAAGCTTCCTTATGATCCACATCCATTCCTTTATGCCTAAAATCTCTCCTTAATTCCTATTTCCTCATTTATTTATTTTGAAAATATCTAAGTAACTTGGAATTTAGGAAACTAATTCCACAATTGCATGACCCCTATGTCTATTATTTACAATAATTTCCTCTTTGAGTTGAATGCTTTCGCATCAAAATGATAGGTTTTTATGTCCTTAAGCAATGAAGTTTTGAAATGGAGATATGTTAATATCATACATGTGGTCACAGTGCAGATGTAGAGGGGCATTACTACAAGTAAAAAGATGTTGTTGATATTTGAAATGGAAGGAGTATTCTTCCAATCATACACCAAATATGAAAAAAAATTTGATATTCAAAGAGAACCATATTGGCAGTTTGGTGATACGTCCTATTTTTTAAGGCCTTTTCAGTCCGAAGTATTAAAATATTGCTTAAAAAATTATGATGTTGCAATATGGACATTAAATCTCACTGACAAGTACATCTGAAAAGTGCTTGAAAAATCAAATATTAATATAGAGGACTTTAAATTTGCATGGGACAGCTCTCATCGTCATTTGCAAACAAAATTGGAAGCAAGTAGAACAGGACAATTTTATGAGAAATAGTTGATTGATGTGTGGTCCCAATATGGGGATAATTATGAAGAATCAAATGTATTGCTAATAATTACAAAAAACGATACTTCTCAATTCATCAGATAGCAATCAAACCACATCTTGATAAAATCATATACACGAAAAGAGAAAGTTACATGGCTTATTCAAGTTTTATTCCCCTTTCTTAAGACACTTCATCATATCAAACAAAAACATCAGTACATTCAAATGCTCGATAGAACATGTTCTTCACTGTATTTGATGGAGATAATTTCCTTTATAAATTTGTTGAAAAGTACATTCCAATTTTTCAATACATTTTGGACATAGATTTTGTTGAATCAATTTGTATGATTTTATATTTTTTGAAATATATGGGAATTACCGATTATATTAATATGTATATTTGTTATTATTTATAATTGCTTTTTCAATGACTCTATTGTATCGATTTTTTTTTCTAATACGTGTGTGTGCACGCACACGTGTGCTCTTAAATGAATTGTTTACCATTCAAATTATCTTACATGAACCATCGAGCCATGTTATTTTTAATGACTTATGTTTACTTATATGCATCAATAATCATATATAAATGTGAAATATAAGTTTTCAAATAGAACGCCTTGCAAACAAAGGTGCTATTCTTACTAGAGAAATTATAATACTTTACTTGATAAATGTTATATGCATTATTCACTATTCACAATGAATTATTCACTATTAAGGCTAATGAGAAATGTGCCATAGGTAAATGATTTGATCTTTTTGAAGCATAAGATATGTGATTTCTCAATCGGTAGATTTCATAAATTTATATGCTTAAATCAATTAATGGTTGTAACTCCAATCATATCATATTGAAAATAAACAATGCACAAAGTCAATTATTCATTGTTTACATATAAAATGCACTAATATGAGTGCATAAATGTGATATGTAATTTTAAAGATAAAAATATATTGTAAATAATTTTGCATTTCTTAAAAAAACATATAATTGATGATAATGATTGATAAGTGGATTATCAAGGTTTTATTATACACTATCATGGATGAATTATGTCATTGAACATTTTGAACTGTAAGGCATCTATTTTCATTATTTCAAGTCATTTTTTTGTAAATTGGTATTTTAAATAAACTGAAATCATATCACTTTAGCTAGAATTATATTATTGACTTGTACTTTGTTATGTCCATTAATATGAGTGTATAAATCTGATTTATAATAGCCATATACTATGATGCATCTTTCGACAAATAAGTCTTTTAAATTTCTCGATAATAAGTATTAAGTGGACTATTTAGGCTAATGGTTGATGGCTCATAAGTGACTACTACTCGTTAAATTGTAGGGTATTCAATTTTTAACCCATAATTTTTTTCATATATTCTTAAATCAACTATTTGTATATTCAATAATCTCATCTCCTATAATTTAATAAGGAATCCATTTATTGACTTTTATTTTTCTATCACGTAATTTATTAAAACTATATTAATCTCATATTGTATTATTTTTAAACAAAACTCTATGCAAAACAAAATTCTCTTCTTAATAAAACATGGAATAATTAATTAACAATGTGTTAAGTGGGCCATCTAGACTCATTAAAGATATGGGTCAAAAATGGTTGTATTTAAACTTTTTTCACCATAAGACATTGATTTTCCAATCCATATTAGCATTTTGTCATTTTCAATTCTTAAATAGTTTATTTGTGGTTTAAATAATTTCATAGAATCCAATATGACTTGAAGAATTCTATTTGGCTATATGCATTGATAGAAGTTCATAAATGTGATGCATTTTCTAAATGTAACTCTTAATGTAAGTAAATATATATATTTTACAAAAAAAATTATAATTAATTGATGATGAGTTTTAAGTGGTCTATATAAAGGCATTTATCGACTTTTATTTTCACATCATGAGGTTTAATATAAGTGTGTAAATGTGGCATTTTTTTTTTGGAATAAAACTCCACCTAGTATGAAATGTTTTTCCTAACAACACATGGAACAATTAATTGGTAACGAATGTTAAGTAGATTGTTAAAGTTATTTCAAGGTATGGGTCATAAATAAATGTATTTAAACTTTATGCAACATACGGCATTGGTAAATTTCAATTCTTAAATAAATTATTTGTAATTAAAATAATCTCATAGAAACCAGCAAGAAAAGTATGTGTTAAATTATATTTAGCATGTATGTATGTATAGATGGAATTTATTTTTGAAATAAATATCTCAATGTAAGTAAAAATATAATTTTTAGAAAATTAACAATTTTAAACCAATTATTTATGTGTTCTAACTAGTTTATTATACTTTGAATTGACATCTCTTTCTAACTATGCATTATTAAATCAATTATTCCTATATGCAATCATGTCATATAGGTCAATAACTCAAGAAATCATTAATTTATTTTTATTTAACTATCATGTGACTTAATATGAATGTATAAATGTGACATTGTTATTTCTAGAATACAAAACCATGTAAAGAAAATGAATTTTCTAATAAAACATGGACTAGTGAATTCAAAATGGGCATTAAGTAGAGTATTTAAGCTCATTCAAGAGATGGACCATAAATGTATTTCTTTAGAATTTTTGCACCATATGACATGCTTTTCCCACCAATACTAAAATTTTGTAAATTTCAATTCTTAAATAATCTACTTGTACTTAAAATAATTTCATAGAATCTAACAAGGCTCGAAAGCTATTTATTGAATTTCATTTAGTTATATGTATTCATATAAGTTTATAAATGTAATTTATTTTTGAAATAAAGCTATTAACGTAAGTAAATATATATCTTATAGAAAACTAATTAGAATTAATTGATAATAAGCTTTAAGTGGTTTATTCCGACTACATGAAAGATCAAGCGACATAGATGAATTCCTTTTAATGCATATTTAATCTTCAAAATCAATATCTTAATGATAATTTATTTTTATTTATATTAAGTATTTAATAATTAAAGAACACGGGGACTTATATAAATTTCAACTAAAATACATGAGTTATGTTTCACATTTATTTCTTCCCCATTAAAAATGCTTATCATTTTCTCTTTTTAGTGAAACTAATGGTCAATCACGGTTTTCCATACAATTGGTCGACACTAAATTTACATCGAGACTAATACTAGTATTGACAACATTGACAAGGAGAGATCAATATCCACACTACCATCAACTGTGCTAAGATTTGAAAACCCTTGCCTCCACTACCTACAAGAAGTCACCACTAAAGTTTCTTGTTTGCTTCAATTTGTGACACTATCCATCATAATGGAATGACTTGAATACCCATCTAAGAACTCTCATTTGATGTACTTGGATTTGAGTGGAGATAAATCAATGGTGCCTAACCTTCTTGAAATACCGAGATCAACAATGTATAACTTTTATAGTGGATTCCTGCATGCTATGAAGAGGAATGATGACCCCCTCATTAGTGCTTCATAAAGGCACAAAGGGACCATAGGAAATTGAGCACAAGAACATTTTACTAAGGTTTTAGTAGACAAGTTCCAATGCAATGCAAGGGACACCTATCCTTTCCATTTACAATAAGATCCTCACATCACCATCATTCAATCAACAAATTCCCTGTAGGTTGGGGGAAAGGGGGTTATAGTCGCAAGGCATAAAATTTAAACATCAAGGAATCTACTATGTTATCCATAACTATAATTTCTTTAATGGATGTTTGACATACTAATATGATTTAGCTTAAATCAATTTCTTCTAAGAGTTTGATTTTACACTCCTGCTGTGTATTGATATTATTGTACATAACAACCGTATGTTTGACCTATTCATGATCTTTAATTGGTTTGAAATTACTAAAATTATTTTAATGTTGAATCAAGTTAATATGGCGATTTACAAAAGAATGAATGTTGTTGAAGGCCTTGTAATAAAAAACTTCCAAACTTAATAAAATATGTGTTAAAATGTTTATTTTTATAGTAATTAAATTTCTATTTGTTTTCTTAAAATGTTTATTTTTTTAGTAATTAAATTTAATTATGTTAAATTTTATTATATATTTTATTTATTTATGTTAAAAGTAGATTTAAAAGAGAAGGGTTGGTTTTTACTTAGTGAAGGATTTTCTAGCATAAATGGGGTAAGTGATGACCATATAATAATTATGTTAATGTATTTTTTATCATCAATGTTTTTAAGGAGAAATTATTTCGCCTATACGCATGTCTTAATATGCAACGAATCGGAAGATATCCATTAAATCTCCTTACATCACCTCAAAAGGATATTGAATCTTCATGATATTATTACCACAAGTATGGGAAGTTAACTATTATAGTGTATGATATGTTTAGGAAATTTATTGGAATATATATGGCCAAAGTAGGGGCCAAACATGTAGTTGAAAATCTTGAGATAGTTATGAATCTTCGTCTAGGTCTAGTATTTTGTGTTTGATTTTTCGTTTATGATGATAAAATCCATTAATGGTGTATTTCCACTATGAGAATCTATGTTTTATCATATTTGATTTGAAGTAGATCTAGAATGAAACATTATGAATGAAATTTAGAAGAGAAAGAGAATTATGGCTTTCTTAACTAAATCATGGAGTTGATGGAAGGGGGAACAAGAGAGATAGACAATGGAGAAGAATAGAGTATAAGAATATTGTTCATTAAAGTAGCTCATCATATTATTAGCTCCCAAGAATGGGATTCGTACGCAAAATCCTTGATGACTATCCATTGAGTGAAGCTTCTCAAAATCACCAATTCTATAATGGCACTAGAATATTTCACTAAAAGAATTTTGGAACATCTCCATCTCCGTCCAACGATTCTTGTGTCTCCTATGTCTAGCACAATGGACACTTCCATAGATTCAACTTCAAGCAACTTAGTTGAAACTTCTAGGTTTCCTTTATGTGATCCATTTAACCGAGATTCATATCACCATTTAGATGTGTTCAGTATTAAAGAAATGGAACATCATGAAATAGTAGCAAAAAATTGGACATGAAATTTGCTACGCATTTAAGGCTTAATTTTGATTTTATTGTCTATTTCTTTAAGTATCTTCTCTTTTTTTTCCTTTTAAACCAATCCTCTAGGTACTATGCTTACCATTAATAGCTAGTGGTTTTTCAAAAAATGAAAGTAAGAAATTCCTAAATAAAAGTTATTCCATTCAAACATCCTACAATATGTGGGTCACTCTTTATAATTACAAGCATTGTTTTTCAAACATCCTACAGTGCGTGAGTCACTCTTTATAATTACAATTATTGTTTTAAAAAAACTCCGTTTCACAAAAGTTATAGATATATGAATCTAAATCTGGATTTTTCTATAAATTCTTCCATAAAATATATAATATTAACATTATTTTTTTAAATATATTATGTAGGAAAAATATTTTTATCATATTATTTTATCTATTTTTTTAATATATCGTTTACTTTTATTTTTATACATATTATTACTATAATAATCTTTACCCCTTGAGTAATATTTAAAAAGGAAAATACGGCTATATCACACTTTTTTTTTAACAATATTTTTATTTATACCTAAATATTATTAAATTTAGTATAATAATCTTTACCATCTTTGAGTAATATTTAAAAAGGAAAATATTGCTATATCACACCTTTTTTTTTAACAATATTTTTATTTATACCTAAATATTATTAATTTTTTTATATAATATATATATTATTAAATAATTAAATAAACCATAATATGCATCTAGCATACATATCATTATTCCCTTTGCGAGATGTTGAAACATCATACGCCGATTGCTTTATGACTCAGTCGAATATACATTTTGTTATTACCTTCGATAGAGATTCAAATGCTTTTTTTTTAATCCAATATTCAAGCATCATCACAAACAACATAAGCTCATTTATCTGTGAAAAAGTAAAATATCCTAAAATAAATAAATATATATATATATATATATATTAGTCGCCACTAATGAAGTTACATTCCACCTCATTATGCACAAATGAATATCCTTCTATTAGTCGCCACGCCTGCCCATAAGTTACATTCAACGTTGTTATGCACTCATTTTCATGTGTCCAATATCTTTCAAGTAATTATGTAGAATGGACGTTGTTACTTTTGTGTCCAATATCATTCAAATAATTATGTAGAATGGACGTTGTTTCTTTTGCCACATGAGATTATTTATCAGACGTTACTAGTAACATCAGTCATTGGTAGTACCTTTCCGTTTTTATTCCCGAAGAAAGATCGCCAGAAGCTAGAGTTCATGAACATGTGTCGTGGGAAACAAGTGGCTTTCTATTATTGAGTTGAATCGATTTTACAACCGCCCAGAGACAATAATGCGAAATCTCAGGAATCTATCACCGAATCTAAGCTTTGGGCTGTGGAGAAAAAGTATAATCTCCTGGATGCGCGCGTGCAGGCACGGAAATGCGGCAAACACTAATGACCTCTCTCTTTCGTCATCGCGACAACCTTCTACACTGCCCTCGCTCCAATTTTATTGCCAAACTTATTTTCATTTTGCTTGTTCCGTTCATTCAATTTTATTGCCAAACTTATTTTCATTTTGCTTGTTCCGTTCATTAGGTTCATAAGGTTAAGAAGCACAGATAAATCCAGAATTAAAATGGATTTGGGATTAAAATGGATGTACCCAACATATACAGAAAAAACAAATCAACCAGCGTTTCTCACCTTCCAATACCTCCTCCACTTTATGTGCTTGTCTTTCTTCCTATTACCGACCATTCACCATCTTTTCCACAACTAATTCTAACACACACAACGTGCATCGTTAATAATGGAAAGAATTTCCACTTATCGAATAAAGTGGGTTACTTATAATGATCTATAGGAAAACCGAACAATCAAGATATGGAATGTCCACTAACTCCACAAAAAACAATAGATTACCCGATTTGATGTTCAGGTACTTTTGTTTCCTCTTTGATTTGATCATAACATAGAAAATCGAAAATCGAATCCGGGGTCCCTGATCGTGTAAAGGCTGTGGCTGATATTGATTTTCAACAGAAACGGAAAGCCGAGATAATGGCCACTAAATCCACAATGAAAACTAAAGATTACCTTGGTGTTGAGGTACATTGGTTGTATCTTCGATTTGATAACCCGATGAAAAATTGTGTTGGCTTCATTGCGATTTTAATCATGTTGTAGACGTATTGGATTGAAACTTCGACCTCCATCATGAGGGCTTGAGGGATAGGAGAGTTGATTACAGTTGTGTTTCGGCGGATCGTTTAGGGTTAGTGATCTTCCACTTCTTAAGATTTTAAGTGCGTTTGCAAAGATGGAATCTAAGTATCTAACACTTTAATTTGTTTTTGTTAAGCGCATTTCAGCAGAATGTTTTAAGTGCGGTTGCAATGATGGAATCCAAGTATCTAACACTTTAATTTGTCTTTGTTAGGCGCTTTTCAGTAGAGATTGTCCATACGCGTATCTCCTTCAAAGAAATTTATTAGTAATGAAACATTAAACAATTATATAGAACTAGAGCTAAATCTCCAAGCACTACTCAGCTGCAATACATCGTTGATCAAAGTTAGTCCTTAGCTGATATCTCTTAAGCTCACTTTGGAGTAATTAATATAAAATTAGTTGAGATCCATGTTAGTATCAAATGTTTAAGTCTATGTTTGGCTCTAAAGATATCCTAAACCATCCATATTGATGGAATTGCTTCTGATTAAAGGGATGCGAGTGGGAATGCTAGTATACTTAATTGGTAACCTTTACTCTTTGAATTGAATGGCGTTTTCTTCTCCATATAACATAAATAGTATCAAATCTCCGTATGTTAAGGTATCAAATCTCCATATACTTTCCTCCAGAGATATCCTAAACCATGCGCGTTCGTAAGATTGCTTTTTAATTGAAACGATGTCCCCGTTCATAAAATGGATTTTTAATTAAAAATAATGCCACCCTCAGTGATGGTATATTTCATGGGCACGTAAGAATCTTTAAGTGGCATTTTGTTCTGTGTTTATGAGATGGGTTGTATTTTTGAATTGTGTTCTTAAATGGATAATAGTATAATCACCCATATCCTTGATATGAAAACTTTAACATTGACTCACAAGTCTGTTTAAAAAGGTGGCAACATCTTTTGATAAAGCCTTTACGGTTCAAAGAGAACTAAGACATCCATTTCTCATCAAGGTCCACCTTAAATTGAGGGGATTTGAAAAAAAATTGGAGGTGTGAGGATTGGAATAATGTAAATCTATTTATAAGTAATATTTTTAATAAGTTAATTGTTGATATAGTTAAATTTTTCGATTGAGATCATTTGAGGTTGTTGAGCATAATGATTGTTATTTTATACACTGACAATTTATGTTCAAATCTAGGTTAATGACATGATGAGCTATAATAATAAATATTATTTTAATCGATTAGTGCCTATGAATATTATTGTATTTGCTTCAAGCCTTGTGAACTCTTAAGTGAGTATACTTATGTATTGTCGTACTCTAGTATCTAGAAAAAATGTCATGATGATGACATCAATATAAGAAAATATCATTGACCTAGCTAGACACCACACCAACATATAGAATTATGTTATCAAGGATGCTAGGTATCTTTAAAAGTGGTTCTTCTTTAAACATTTGGAAAATTTCATCCCACTTGTAAGTTGACCCAACATCCATGATGCATTGGGTATGTCTAGAAGTTCCCACTTTCACATGTTCAAATTAAGAAAAATCTCAATCACCTTCTCTTTTTCTTCCTTGAAATTTGGATGTAATATTTAGGTGTTCTCACTCGTCCATTTTACAAATAGGAAAAAGTATTGAAGTGAAATACGAAATAGAAATAAGTTCATATTTTAGGCAAGATCCCTGTGGTGAAATAAAAGAAAGGAACCCTTGGATAACTTTGATATATTTTGCCTTGTTCATTTCAAGGGTATTTCCATCATTACATTCAACTGTTTCAGTACTATATTTTATAGAGCTTGTAGGATAAATGTCTCAAGTGTTAGCCTAAGGGACATGGTACCAAGGAAAAATATTTGTGAAGGAGCGAAGCTAACATAAATTTTTCTATTCATTCCCTAAGGAATACTAGGATACAGGACGATTCACTAATGATTGGCTTAGAAACCACAATTTATTCTTATTGTAAGAATTACTTATTTCCAATTTTCACACTGAAAGTAATTGTACCTTTGATTTACAACACCAATTCACTTTCTAGTCAAATGGATAAACGGTTTATTATTACCTAGATTTTCTGCATGATTTGTGATTGATGATAATAGAGGAAAAATGTATGATTTGTTTTCTTTAAGGTCTAATCCATCAAACATCTAGAGAAGTGGTCATGGTATTCTTCATATATATATATATATATATATATATATATATATATATCCTATTTGAAAATACCACCATTTTGTTACACAATTAGGTTATCATAGTTTGAACAAATTTGGAATACCTAATGATTGTGAAATTTCTCTTTCATCAAGATTAAAAAATTATAAATTAAATTAATGAACTGCAACCCCATAGATCAATAGTTTTAACACCATTCTTTGAAAATTGTGTATAAATATTTTTTTTCCTCGATAAACATAATTTTCTTTTCTTTTTGAAAAAAAAATAAAAATCTTTGATATTTTGGTTTAACCAAGTGATAAAGGTAACAAAGAAGTAAAAAACATAAATCTTTATATATATATATATATATATATCTTTCTTACATAAAACAAGTGATATAATCTCCTTTCATTTCCATTATTCAAAAATTATTTAAACCTTTAGTAGCTCATATATCCTTGATGTGCTCAAAGAAATATATAAATTAGAACAAATGTAAATGAAATGAGTTCGCACAGTTTTGCAAGTGAGTTGCCTCTTTTTATTATCGATTACCTGTTTTAAAAGGGCCACTCGACAATCACATCAAACTTAGTAAATGTTATTTGCTACAATGAAATGTTAACATCATGCCACTGCAAATTTTTCTAAAATCGTTTTCTAATTTTATGACATATCACACTTTAGGAAAATTTTATTTGAGGTGTCAAAGTGAGTATGTCAGGCTATTGCAATTTTGGACCCTTGTAACTTATCACATGGTAGAAAATCGAATGTCGCATTAAAATTACTTTGTCCTTTTGATATATTAGACTGAAAAAAGTTTCTAAACCAATGATATTTTGTAATGATTTTTTTTATATATTTTTCCACAACAAGTATAATTATATATTTATTCAATGCATTGAAACCAGCAAACCCAAACAGGTTTTGGTTGCACGATGTAAAGAAACCTAAAATTTCTTTAAAAGAGATACGACACAGTATAACAAAGATTCAAGCTATAACAAGATGAATTTACCCCCACAAAATTTAAATCTACGTTTTGAAAGGAAGTTGTGAGAACCTGGCCCAATCATAAAATATATTATGATTTTGTGAATGTGAAAAATAAAATGCAAGCCTTCATATAAATTTTGATTGAGATTTAAGACTCAAAGGAAAAGAAAGAGGAGCTCGAATTCCCTTTCTTCCTTTTTCTATTAAAAAAAGCATGGGCATGTTTTTCCTTCCAACGTGGTATATATAAGAGCTAAATTATTACCTATATAGTAGGTGATAGAGCATATATCCAAAATATTGGGCGAGAACACAAAATATATATAAGCGTAAGCGTTCACATGAGTAATTATTATAAATCTTGATTTATTATTTTTAGACTTTGATCAATATGGATTACGAATTATGTAACTCGTAGTAGTGGTACTTTTTCGATTTATGCTTTAGTGTGATATTTGGTGTAATTATGTGTGTAATATTATTACGATTTATATTGTGTTATTTTTTATTATATAGCATATTTGTAACAAATACTTTTATGTATTTTGGTGCATTGTTAAGTATTTCACTCTATCTCATAGATGTATTTGATTAGACAAACTCGATAATTTTGGGGTAATTTTTAAGGATTTGGAATAAGTCCATCCCATAAAGGAATCTTTAAGTGATTTCCTTTATGAATGTTTGAATTAAATAAAGGTATAAGAAAACTATTTTAGAGTGAAGTTACTTTGTTGAATTCATTAATATAACTATGATAATATAGTTTTATGTTTTTGTGTTTATAATATTGTTAAGTATTATTAAAACATATTTGATAAAAATATTACATCATAAAAGAAAAAGATGAAATTACTAAAACATTTAGGTTAAAATATTTCTGTCAAGATTTCTAAAGAAAGATTCAAAAAGAAATTAGTACTTCCAAATTGTATGAAATAAATAGAGATCCATGACCTTCTTTTAGATGAAGAAGATTTCTCAATTACTATACAAATGAGGAAAAACTATAAAATGTGCATAATTTTAACTGGGAAATCCTTATAAGTATTGAAGAAACCACAAAACTTGGATATCCCATATTCAAAAGGGATATAGTCCTGATGATCTATTGTGATGCAAATGTTTTAAAAACCTCCAATAAATCCACACTCTAGTAAGTGAAATGATGTTTGAAATAATAATGGGAGGGAAGTTAAACCTATCAAGGTTTTAAATCTTTAAATCAGGAATTTTGTTATGTACTAATGCATTGATATAAATTAAATCACTAGCAAACATGGATAAACTATTCACATCAAGATCAAAATACTTACTTCATCATATGTATCACTTTAAAATAACAAAAAAAACCAATTATAACTTTAGTTTAAATTAATATTACTACCATTTATTATAGCAATAATTAATTTAAAAACACATAAAACAATATTCCTAACCATGATATCTACCCCACTTTTAATATGGAGATTCTTACTTTGTAAATAAAATTTGTTACAAAATCATGCTTAGCAATACAACATGCCCAAAAAAAATAATTCACCTCATACGACACTTTTTCATACAACATCTTTTTAATTAATAAATTTAGTTCAAATGATAAAAAGGATATACCTAGTTTAGAAATAAATCTCAATAGTTGGTTTGTGTATAGTACTATGAATATTCAATATTCATGGGAAGTTAAATCCTTACAATCCACCTAGTAATTATTGATCATTAAATAAATTTAAAAGCCGAGTTCCCAAATAAACATATCTATACACATAATTATAATATTTACAAAATAGCAATTATGTTTAACTATATAATTTGTACTTTCATGCAATTAATAAATTTAAAAATTAAATAGAAAGTATAATATTTATATGACTAAATACAAGGAACGACCTTGTTATGGTATAATATATTATTATGAAAAAGAAAGAAAATATTTTTTTTGTAAAGATTCTCTACACACAATTAAAATTAAAATTAAAATTATATCTATATATATATATATATATATCTATATATATATATATATATATATATATATATATTCTATTCTATTCTATTCTATTCTATAAGAAATATGTTTCATTTAATAATTATGATTTTAATTTTAACATTTTCCATATGTAAAAAGTGGATATAATTAAAAAATAAAATATTGTGTCGAAAGCTATTTCACACCAAATATTTTAGTGTGAATCAAGAAAACATATAATATCATATTCAACCTTTTATATATAAAATTAATCAAGATTTTAATAAAGTGAAAATTTTTAAAAATCACATATATATCAAGTCAAGGTTGTAATAAAAACTAAGAATAATTTTAGTAAAATTAAAATTAAGAATAATTGTATGTATGGAAATGTCAAATGTAAAACTTATATAAATTTAAATAATATTATTAAATAGGAATGCAATTTATTTTAATTTTTATTTTACCTATCAAGTATACAGAGGGATCAAAGGCCTTGAGACGTAAACTTTTGCACTCAAAAATATGTGTACATTTTTAGAAATCTGATCATCTCGACACTTGATGAGTATTAATATGGATCTATAACAAGAAAGAAAACATTAACTTTTTTATAGCTGGAATCATATCTAACTAATTATAAACATGGATATTGTTGTTGATATAATATATCAATAATCTCCAACAACCCAATCCAAACCAGCAAATCAATTCACTAATGTAAGCAGTATTTCTAACACCTTCCCTTAATGCTTACATTAGAGAAATTTCATTATAAATATTAATATTGAAATCTAACAACATATTTTAGAACACTAATATGCTTGGTTTGGTCTTCATCATCTCTTACACGCACTCTAAAATCTCGTAGATAATGCTCTTTTTTCACCATAAATTCTAGCTACCACTTGACCCATTTAAGATATATTTTCCTCTTACCATCATTGATTTACTTGTAATCCTTATCAATATTGATACACTTGGCACTTCAAGCTTCCATAAGAAAAGATGTCAAGTAATTGAACCAGTCTATAGATATACCTCCATATGTTGGATACTTAGTTTTTGGCTATCTTTCAATTTCTAGGAAGGGAGTATGGATATTGATTGTATTAAAAAGTTAATCATACAACTTGACCTACTCAAAAACACACATACATAAGAACTGATGTCCCAGGCTTCACACAACCCACTAGTATTTCTTCACATAAAAAAACATACAAAGATACAAAATAACCTATAGCTAATGTTCCTAGCTTCACATCACCCATCATCTTTATAGAAGATAGTACACATAATCAAATCATCGATGCATATTTGTGTCACTATATTCATCAATAACCACCACTTTGAATTATATTACTTTGTTCTATAATTGGTTTCACATGTTTAAAAAATCATAATATTAGAAATGCCAACAAATCCCATGATGAAAAAACTGACAAAACCGATCACCAAGCACAATGATATCATTGTTTTCTAACTACTACCCGAGGCTACTGGCATTATTTCTTTCATTCATTGTACATAGACTTTTTTTATTCTCGCAAACACCACAAAATTATGCACCTGCACACCTAGTGCTGAATCCACCAATGCTTGAATTGAGAGAATCATCTTCCTGGAAATTCCCAGTGCAAGCGCCATTGCCTGCATCCCAGACGAGTAATGGAACATTGAAATCATGCACAATTCTCCATTTGTAATAAATATTTAAAATTGGGAATCATAACTAAAACATTGTTGACTTTTAAATGAATCAGTTGATTTATCTACGATCTTATCTCACGAATGATCGACATTGACATGAATTTTATTTAGAAAATAAATTCAATAAGTTCACTATGTGAGGCCAAGTTAAATATCTCCCACAAACCTAGTAATAAAAAGTCCAAGTAAATTGTATGATTTCTAGTTCTGGGCTCTTGAAATAAGGAAGGACCTAATATTCTCCAAAAAATATCAAATTTGAGAAGATGGTGAAATATGAAGGGGGTGTTTTAGAAGGAACCTTCACATTCTTGTCTTGACATTCAACAATTTTAATGGCAGTCTCACATAGATAAAGAAAATAAATTTTTTGCATGCTTACCATATGTGCACACTTCTACTTTGTTCTTCATCTTCTTCATGAGTTCTTTTGGATAGCTATCAAGAGTGTAATCTCCATTCAATGAAGCTTTCAACTACAACATTTCCATCTAAAAATCACCTAGTGTTGCATCTTACTTTTCTTCTTATGTCCAAATTAGGGAGATATGGGAAACTAATATGAGGGCTTCTATCATTGACCTTGTTTATATGAGTGTATACACACAGTTGTTAATCACTGATGGACAATGATTGCTTTATTGCATAGAGGAAAATTGTCGGTAAAAACACTCAAGAGGGAGGTGAATCAGTATTTTAAATTCAAACCTCCAAATTTTATATTTTGAAAAAATATCCTACTATTATTAAGGCGACCTACATATGTAAGCTATTTCAAAGAACGAAACCAGTGTATATCTACATTACTGATATTTATGTACTATATCATATAATTATCCTCAATTAGTGCATCAGTAGACCTATGTCATCCTTGGATTGTACTTGATGAAAATAACATACAATGTTTTGGGGACCAAATGTCACTTAGCCCCGTTACGCTAGATTATGAAGCCATCTATTTGGCTTGTGCATCTTATACCCTTTCTTTGATTAATTGGGTAGATCGATCACTAGATTATGGCATGTCCTCTAATCTTTTTTCTCGATTATTCTCTACCAGCGAGAGCATCATGGATATCATGATGCTATATAATGGGTCAAGAGATGAACATCATCATCATTCCTCATTACCAAATGACATTGAGGATATTCTCAGTGATGTATGTTTACCTAATTTTATCAAGCTTTTATGAATTTCATCTCCATTCATGAGGTCAAATCTGAAAATAACCTTTCAAATATTGAAGAGACCATACCTCTCGATATCTCAATTAAGCCAAGAATTGTTGAAAATATATACATTGGAGTGTCTTCTTCTCCATCCAATATCAAGATTTATAGATCCCTTTTTTTTGAGTTTCGAGATGTCTTTCCCTGGACTTACGAAGAAATACCATGTATCATCCCAAACATAGTAGTGCTATGTAGCAAGTTCTTTAAGATAAAACGAACAATTGTAGAAGTTGCTCAGTTACGAGTAAGAAGTTCCTTTGCTTGATCTGTTTAAATTTGGTATTATATAGGTTAGAATATTTTCATCTAGGAGATTTAGCTATATAAGAGTGGTCAAGTGGCATTCATAGACATAGTTGGTTGTAAGTGAGTATGAGTATGAAGTGTGAGTTCTTTCTATAATTTTGTCTGAGTGAAGAAGTTATGAAGTCACAGTTTGTATCTCTTTGAGAATCATATGAATAAAGAATTATGTTCATTCCAATCTATCTAAGTTTCTTTTGTCTGTGTTTGATTTTCTTGAAAGTGTCTGTAAGACTGGGATAGATCATTGGTAAAGCTGTCGGAGAAGAGCCCGTGGAGAGGCTATGCTGTAGTAGGTGCTATGTAGCAAGTGCTTTAAGATAAAAACAAACATCTGTAGAAGTTGCTCACTTACGAGTAAGAAGTTCCGTTGCCTGATCTGTTTATATTTGGTATCAAAGCCTTGTTTTAAAATGTCGATATTGTTTCATTCTTTCTCTACTATAGATCATAGAATAATATCAGAAGTTGATTCATGTTCAGTAGAAGTTGAAACTAATAGAAATGCTGAACATGAAACAGTAGAGAATCCTGAGAGTTGGAATCCTCCCACTCTTTATTCCTCAGATGTCTATTAGATACTAGCCATGTATATATTTAACAAGAAAACTTCGCTAAAAGAAGTCGAAGTCAAAATAAAATTTCAGGTCCGTCTTTACAAATTGTTGTCTTGAATTTGTTCACCAAAGATGGACTTAAGAAATTTTGACAATATTCAAAGGATAAAATGTATTCCTATCTTCACTTTGGAGGTATTAGAATTGGCCTCGCTCCATTATTTAGACATGTGTTGAATACTCCATGTATTGCTGAAGTCTTTGACACTCGCCATAATCATTATGATCATGTTAGAATTGGCACCATCATAGGAAATCTAGCTACTGGATGTCAGCATGGCACTCTATTTCCAGAATATGCTATCAGTATCACTGATAAACATCTAAGAGATTGCTGGAAATTAATGATTGGAGTTCAAGGTTTATAGATGGTTTATGATAGTGAGTCCTTATCCGTCCTAATTTAGACATCATTTCAGTTGAATAATACAGTACATCCAAAGTTGAAACAGCCACAATTAAAATATTGTGTTACAGTTGGGATTAGTAATTCACAAGTAGAAGGAGTCTCATATGATTAGATAGATCTTCCAAAGGACTGGTATTTCCAATATAAATTTCTTGAAGAATCTGGCAATCCAGTAGATAAGTCTAGAAGAGTGACTATTAATAATGGTCAAGTCCATATCATCTCGGATAGACCAATAGTCCCTAGACCTATTTTGAGACCTCGCAGACATGTTTCACCAGCTATACCTATTGCAGAAACCTCTTTGCAAGCCTCTAATAGAGAGACGGAGATTTCTAAGTCTATCAAAGCCGAACCTATTCTATCTGCCTCAAAATTTTATATACCTGAAGAAAAACCTTTTTTGTTGTAAATAAAATGTTTAGAACTTCCACATCCCATTTTCCACCTATGGAAGAATGGCAATATGCCAATCGTTGTTTTGTAAAAGGGGGGAAATGGCCTCCTAAAACAAAGTTTTGTACAACTTCTTCCCAATCAAGACAACCTTCAACTAGAGCTGATTTTGCTCCTCTGATTGAGCATAATTCATCAAATACAAATGAACTAGACCAAGTCTATCAAATTGGAAATTATCTTACCACTTGGTGTTCTCATGCTGAAGATGCTATTGATGATTTGGGAAAATAGAATGAGCTTATAATGGCTAATCTAAAATTATTATATGAAGAGCAACAAGAAGAAAGAGCAGAAAGAGAAGCCAGACAAAGAAAAAAGGAGAAAAAGAAAGCAAAAGCATCAAAAGGTCCTAACATTACAGTTGATATGAACACTCCAAACTTTTGGGATCTAGAAGAAGAAGAAGATGAAATGAGTGTATCATAATCAAATCCTAAAGCTTCTGTTGAAGAACAATTGAAGGTGGGAAAAGGAAAAGCCTTAAAAATAGAAAACTCATTTTCTTCCAAAAATGAAATCCTTAATTTAGAAAAAGCTACCTCAAAGTTTCCTTATTTTATCTTGCCTTCTATTCAAAACCAGAATAAAGCTCATACAGTTAAATAAATTCAGAAGTGTCCTCGGGTGGAAGAACATTTATTTGCTACTAATACAAGGGGATATGTGTTAGATTTAGATGAGTCTTCAAATCTTGGAAAATCTATTAGAATTTGGATTGGTGCATTATACCAATTGCAAGTCACCACCAAATTAGATAACATTTCAATTATGATCCTAGCTGAAAAAAGAATGATAGGTATAGTCTATGATTGGTGGATGGGACCAACAGATGAAGAAAGAAGAGCAGTAGCTGAGTCAAGGTTGTCAACATTAGAGATATTGTTGAAAACTCAATTTGTACCAGAGCCTGTAGATGAAAGAAAGCAAATCCTTACTGATATTACAAGAACAGAATTAAAGGATTTAAAATATTTAGATTAGTTTGGGCAAAACTTTATGTCAAAAGTCTTTAAGGCTAATCTCTTTAATTACTATTCTCAAAAAATTTCATTTTTATCAAAATTGCCCAGTAATTTAGGAGATTTGATCATGAAGGATTTAGATGTTCAAAACAAGAAGATAGATCATATTTATTGGGTTGATATTTTATTCAGATGCAAAGAAAAGGTGAAGTATTTGTGTTGGCAAAGAAAAGCACAAGATGTAACTCCCAGTGTTGATGTTTGTAGATTTGTATTGCCTTGGACACCTTTTACAAAAAGAAAAAAAAGATCAAAAAGATATGGAAATTTTAAGCCCAAGAAAATTACAAATCCAAAACGGCCTTTCAAGAATTTCAGATTTTTGAAGAAAAGAAAACAACCGAGAAAGAATAATTGATGTTTTATTTGCAAACAAGAAGGACATTTTGCCAAAAAGTGTCACAATAGTTCTTCAAATAAACTGAAAGCGTGTTTTGAAACTGATGAATTCATTGAATATTGGTCAGTAGTAGATTCACAAGAAGATGTATCAGATGTATATATTTTAACTGATGCCTCTTTGTCTGATGAAGAATCCTATTCAGAATTTGTACAGAAGATGAATATTTGTCATGTCTGTAGAGACAATGACTCTTCAGAAGAACTACATTATACTGAAGAACATGATACAGACAGTACTGAAGAAGAAACTGCTGATGAGAGTGATGATACTGATGATGCTACATCAATAGCTTGGTCTACTAATGTTAAGAATGATGAAGGTAAGAAACCAATTTCTCCACTGAAGAAGTTGAACTCATTATGTCCATATGAAAGACAAATTACTTCTTCATGATATTTACCGTTGCTAGAATATAACAATATAGCTGAACAAAGTCTTCTTAAAAAGATGGTAAAAACAAATAACCTGTTGTATATACTAGTTCAAGTTTAGGTTAGAGGAAGTTGGATAAATGTTGATGCATTTGTAGATACAGGTGGTTCTAATAATTTAGCACACCCGTCTCTTTTCAAAGGTCTCTGGAAACCCTTACAAAATATTTTGGTTTCAGAAACTGTTGGTGGTTCAGTTAATCTCACTCATTATGTGGATAACATTTCTTTAAAAGTTGGAGGAAACATTGCAAAAATTTCAGCTATTCAACATCATGATCCATCAGCAAGATTATTTTTGGGAATGCCTTTGATCAATTCTGTACTTCTTGTGACTATCAGTGAGGATAAATTAATCTGAAATCTAAAAAAGAAAGATATCTCTGTACCTAGACTAAAGATAGCAGACTCAGAAGCCAAAAGAGAAAATAGCCAGAGAAAAGCATGTGCTAGAAGACTAGAGAATGATTCAAATAACTGGCAAGAATTCTTATAGAGCTATGAAGAAAATATAGAGTTAAAGCATAAAGAAAAGGCAAATGTGAATCCTAGTTGGGCTTCAGGCCAAAGTTTAATATTTGAAAAATTGCTAAAAAGTTGTTCAGATAATCCTCAACAATTTTGGGAAGTTGAAAGTCCAAAGCAAGAAATTGTGACTCTGCATGATAATGGAGTTAAAGGTAAGATAATTCCTTGCACTCCAAATGGTGAACAAGAAATCATAAAACAAATAGATGAATTGCTAAGTTTGCAGTTAATTTAACCTAGCATATCTCACTATTCTTGTTCTGCATTTTTGGTAAGAAATCATTCTAAGATTGTAAGAGGAAAATAAAGGATGGCTATTAACTATAAGCCATTGAATGCTATAACTCAAAGCTTCATTTATCCTCTGCCTCACCAAGAGAAGATAATGTAGAATATTTAGAACAAAAAAAATTTCAGCACATTTGACATGAAGTCAGGATATTATCAGATTCAGATTGAAGGAGACAAACAGAAGACTACCTTTACATGTCCAGCAGGATTTTTTCAATGGAAAGTAGTTCCTTTTGTCCTAAAGAATGCCCCAGCCTTCTTTCAGAAGAGAATGGACTTTATTTTTGGCAGGTATGAATTCATTGTTACATATATTGATGATATTCTAATACATAGTCCACACTTGGCATCTCATATGAATCATTTACAAATTTTCTTCAAAGATGTCCAAAATCATGGTATTGTTCTTTCTGAAAAAAAGATGGTACTATTTCAAGAAAGTATTGATTTTTTGGGGATACATATCTTGAAAGGTCAAATTTAGATGCAACCTCATCTTTTAACAAAATTATTTGAATTTCCTGATCAACTACAAGATACAAAAACTATTTAGAGATTTTTAGGTGTTCTCAATTATGTTCATAAATACATCCCTAGACTGTCTTCAAAAACAACACCAATCAGAAGACATCTTCATTCAGGTTGGTCAGAGCAAGCTACAAAAGCAATTCAATAATTGAAGGCTAAATGTCAACAACTTCCAAAATTGAAACACCCTGGAGATGGTTTATTGATTCTACAAATTGATGCATCTGATGAGTTTTGGGCAACGGTTTTATTTGAAAAGGGGGAAGAAGTAGAAGAATTGTATGCCTATGCATCTGGTGAGTTTCTACCTCATCAAAAAAATTATTTTACAACTGAAAAGGAAACACTTGTCATATTTAATGGAATTTTTCAAATATATTTGGCACCAGCAAAATTTTTTATCAGAATAGATTCCATGAATTTTAAATATTTCTTGTCTGCAAAAATTTGAAGACAATTAGCAAGAGGAAGATTATTGTCATGGCATATCTGGTTTCAGTAATATGAATTTGAAGTGGTATAGGTGCCTAATAATTCTAATTATTTGGCAGATGCTCTTGCCAGAGATATGAACAAGGCATATATTCAAAATGAAAAATTTGAGTTGTTTGCAATCCAAGGTGAGAATCCAGAAGATGATGATTTTGATACATTTGTACATATATTTCATATTCTTGAAAATCATCTTTGTCACATCACTGAAGAAATAAAAAAGACAGTTGGTTTAAGATTGTGAAGAAATCAGTGGATTCAAAAGTGCCAAGCACGGCAATAAAGGAATGTGGGGATCATCTTAGGTTTAAATGAAAATCTTATTAAGGTTTATCCTTTATTAAATATGAAAGTAAAACTTTATTTTAAAAGTTTAGATGATCATTGGTCACTATAGTACACTGAACCTATGATATGGGTACTCAAGGTCTTGAATTATTATCAGTTAATAGGTAGTGTAGATTTATCTTTGGAAATATTCACAGAAGCTAAAATGCCAGATTTAGAAATGATCAATATCAAGACTGAGATTGAAAAATATCTATGGACTTTAAGAATTCCTAATATTATTGATGAACTTGAAGCAACTTTTCTGCAAAGAAATGATGAACATTTTGCAGGAACTGATACTTTCCCCAATATGAAATCTTTGAAGAATTTGCAGATTGGGAAATCAAAGGTGGAATTTGCAAGAAATGAAGAATAATAAGAACTTCTCAATGCACGGAAAGATCTTTGTAATTCTTGATGACATTCTCAGCCCCCTAGGATTATTAGAATCCTGAATTAAAAAAAAAAAAGCATTTCTCCAAATCCTTTTTCTCAAGTATTCAATTTTGGTAAAGCTGAAGTTTCAATGTTGGCAAATAATGACAATAAAACACAAAAGGTAACTCAATGGTGTAAAGAGTTTAGCAAGGCTAAACTATCAGAAAATCATCAGATCTTGCAAAATATTGATGAGTTGCAAGGTGAATAGAAGATTTTAAAATTCATAATCAATCAAAAGGCCTTAATCACCATCAACATTACTTTAGGAAATTGGACTAATGATGATTTATGCATAGTCAATTTGATGTTATCAACCTGAGTTTGTACAACTATAAGTTTTGAATTTGGATGGCAAAAGAAGGATCTCATAAATCAGAATTATAGGTTTTGGGTTCAACATGCTATTGAAACTTCTATGAACATGTTTCAAATATTCAAATGGGAACTTCTAGATGGTATCAAATTAGCAGTACAACCAGCTCCAGCTTTTTCAACAACATACAAAGATTCCTTCCTTGATATTCAAATCAACACACTATCTTTTTTCAAAAAGTGGAACACGAATGATGATTTCTTTACACCTCAACAAAAGAATCTTCATTTATTAAAAGGCAAGGTTAGGATGGAAACCAGACAAACATCTATAACACCAACACCTCAAAAAGGTGAAATATCTACAACATCGACATCACGGAAAGGAAAAGAAAAGATAGATACCGAAGAAATATCCAAAATCTTTTTGGACACATATCAAGATGCCCAAGATCCGGAAGACATTGACTGGGAAACAAAATATATAAAACTAATGGATGAAGCTGCTTTAGCTAAGATGTTCTCTTCGGAAAAATACCATGATAGTGACCGTAGTCCAAAAGGACCATGGTGATAAGACTTCTTTTACGTTATTGTACTATGGAATATTATCTTGATGCCAAAACCATCTAGAACTACCTACCTTCGGTCCATCCAAAGAAGGTTGTCAGGATTAAGGCTGAAGTTGGAAAGCTTTTATGGGTTGGTTTCATATACCTCACTCCTTTAACTGATTGGGTATCAAATGTTTTCCCTATCATGAAGAAACATGGCACGATCCGAGTATGTGTTGAATACCACAACGTGAATCACACTTGTCCTAAGGACAACTATTTGACCCTATTTTTTTACTAGATTGTTGATGACTATGCTAGCTACATGATCTATTCACTCATGGATGGATTCTTGAGTTATAATCAAATCAACATGCTCCCAATGAACCAAACTAAGGCTGCATTTATTTGTCCTTAGGGTAATTTTTCTTATTGAAAGCTACCATTCGGCATGAAGAACATTGGGTATTCATTTCAACATGTTATGGATTACACTTTTAATGATATTAAACATATCATGCAACCCTATTTAGATGATCTCCCTGCTCATTCCAAACATCGGGTTAATCACCTAACGCATTTAAGGGTTATTTTTCTCTGTTGTAGACATTATAACATTCGACTTAACCCACACAAATATGTGTTTAGTGTCGGTTCCAGTTGACTCCTCAGTTTTGTCATTTCAAAACAAGGAATTTGTATAATCCGCTGAAAGTGCAAGAAACCGGTGAGTTGCCCAAACATTCTTCTCTTGTTTAGTTTTAAAGACTCTAAGGGAAAGCTAAATTCCTACGGAGGTTAATCCGTAATTACACTAAGCTAACCAAAAAACTCACTCGCTTACTGAAAAAAGGCACTTCCTTCCATTTGGAAGATGTTTCTCAAAAAGTGTTTGATGCCCTAAAATATGTATTGGTTTGAGCATCTCTTCTATACCCTGCTCATTATCAGCGCAACTATTTACCGTATCTTTCTACTACCATCTCTACTATAGCAATTGTATTTGTCCAAGAAGAAGATATAGGGACTAAACATCCTATTTATTATATGATTCGAAACTTGAAGGATATTGAAATCAATATACTCATGTACAAAAGTTGGCTTTGGCAGCCATTGAAGGCATCCAAAGGTTTCACCATTACATCTCACTTGGGAAAACTATGGTCGTTTGAGATTACAACCCTATGACATATATATTGTCACACAAATTGCTGGGGGTCAAGTACTCTAAGTGGATCTTTATTATACAACATTTTGAGATAGAATTCATCAAATCCAAGTCAAAGAAATCCTTAGTTTTTGTCAAGCTAATGTGCGATCTTCCTTCCCTTTTTTCTAAATCTACATCTAAAGATTCTATCTGTGACGAGTCATTATTTCTGATATCATCGTTTAACCCATACTATTGAGATTTTTTTATCTATCACCAAACCCAGACTTTCCGACATAATACCTGTCACTCTGAGTGGCGATGTATTTGATACCAATCCAAAAATTATGTTATTGTTGGTGACACCCTTTATTTTCATGGTATTGGTATGATCTTATGGAGGTGCCTCACCATTGAGGAGGGAGAAAAAGTCCTTAATGAATGACACTCTGGGGCATGTGGTGGATATCAATCTAGTTACGCTACCACATAAAAGATCATATGCATTGGTTATTGTTGGCCTACTATTTTTTGCGACTACATCCTTTTCATCTAGAAGTGTCATGCATGCGAGATCTAAGATCATAAATTCCATGCTCCACCTACTCTGTTACATCTCATTATAGTTGTTGGTCCCTTTGTGAAATGGGGTATTTACTTTATGACATGTAACCCTCACTCGATTAGGGGGAATGGTTATATCAATTTCGTTGTTGACTAATTCATTAATCACATTATTGTAAGGTTTGGTGTTCCGCAAGCAATAGTTATGGATCACGCGAATCATTCGTGGAATCATGTAATGATCAAACTAACTACTAAGTTGGGACTTTCACATGACATCTCCACTCCCTACTATCCTTAGGTTAATGGATAGGTTGAGGCTATTAAAAAAGTTCTTAATATTATATTTCAACGTATGGTATAGGTCCACAAATCAAACTCGAACTCGCTTCTTTACACTGCCTTGTGGGCATACCGAACCTTAGTTAGGACTGTTATTAGATTCACACCCTTTCATTTGGTCTATGGTCTAGAAGCTATCCCCCCCATCGAATGTGAAATTCCATCATTAAAACTAGCTTTTTAATTCCTTCATGCCACTTCCATGGACGAGTGCCTTTTCCATTTGACTCATTTGGATGAAAATCGGTTTCAATTTAGCCAACGAAGCTCATAAAAGATGCATCATGGTGAAATATGATAAAATTTTCAAGCCTTGTGTCTCCTAGGAAGGAGATGTGGTTTTCTTATATGACACAGAGGCCAATAAGTTAGGTCTAGGAATGTTCCAAACCATGTGGTTGGGTCCATACTTTGCTAGAAAGTCCTTGTAAAAGGGGCCTATGAGTTTGTAGACTTTGATGGAGTTCCATTAGTAGAAATTTGAATGGGTTTTACCTCAAAAACCACTATTCTTCATCCCATGTGTAGTACATTATGTACATACTACCTATAGGTGTGTTGAGTTTGTTTGCAGTGTGTGTTTTCAGAGTTTCCTTCCATTACTGTTGATCTCTTTTAGGTTTTGTTTGGAGATGTTGACTTCTCTCAAACTGTATATTGGTTATGCCAATGGTGGTAGTCATAGTACACAAAACCTATCCTCCACAACATGGGCTATCTTTTCTCCCAATGGTGAGCTAGCGATTATGCAAGGGATTTGCATTGTTCGCTCTAGTAGAGTATAACACAGTGGTTGAGCTACTATATAATGCTATTTTACATGGTATCCATTGTATAGTCATTAGTCTTGACCCACAACTTGTAGTGATACAACTTGCTAATGTTTATTTAGTGATATATCTTGCCATCCTTCACATGGTTTTGACAGTACGTCTTCTGGAAAAATATTTTAATTTCATATGATATGAACAAATTTCTAAAAGCTAAATACATTAGAAAATGCCCTAGATAATTAAGCTTTAGATAGAGATTTGTAATCACATCACATCATATTGAAAATGCGATAGGAAATATGAAACACTAAAAATATGTATGTATATATATATATATATATATATATATAGATAGAGAGAGAGAGAGAGAGAGTTTGGTTTTATAAAAAATTGTGCCTCAGGACACATATTACTACATCGTCCATATAAAAAGCTACATGTAGATATCTATGTAGACAAATCAATGTTTGTCATGATAAAATGACGCTGCACAAGCTATCTTACGTAGTAATCGACCAATATTGCTAGGCACTCAGATATTGTGTTGCTTAAGTCGCATCGGAATATGGTCAACCTCGATCTCATCAATTTCGTGTGTCAATACCTCCATGTGGTGCCTCACCTCCAATAGGATCTCAACTACCTCAAGATCACGTAGTGCATCCCTTCGTAGCGAAGAAACTTGTACCGGTTCCATTGCTTCTTTATATGGTTATCCCTATACACAACAAAGATATGAATTACATAATGGTCAAATTAATCCCACATCTACATGAAGACATCAATAGTTTAGTCTCGGGAAAGATCAAAAAACAAAAAATAATTCTAAAACGTCTAAAAAATTAAATGGTTGAAATATTTAACATTTAGCATCCAATTACTCACCCTTAGGTAGCACGATCTCGATATCATCACATAAATCCGTCCCTGCATAAGGATAGTCATTAATCAAGATGAATTGTCTATGCAGCCACTCAAAGAAGGCTTGTGAGAGGTTGATCACCGACGAAGCGACATGTAGGTCATATGTTCTATCCATGTCCTCATCTAGGGTACCCTAGGATAGATAGGCTCAAGCATAATCTGCTGAGGCTAAAGTAATGACACCCGTTGTAGAGAAAAAGAGGCTAATATTAAACCATAGCTAAAGTTCTTTAACTTCCACTATCATTCTTTGGTCAATTCTTCTTTCATATTTATCAGAACTCCCTCACTCTAGTTGAAGAATGTTGGTTCTAGGCACTACACCTGTACTGCATGTATGATCTACTAGCCACATGTAGTGTTGAGCTACCTACTAATCTCGTGATAATGTATAGTATCATTCTCAAAGGTAACTAGGTTACATGTTTTATGATGATCCTTCCATCCTTGGTTGGATGGGCACGAGGTCTACAATACGTGGTGATATAATCTTTTAGTGTCTCCCCACATTTTCTCCTGCTTAGGAGAGAGATGGGGGCACCTATTTTAGATAAACCTCTCATAAAGTAGATATCTTCTACCTTTATCTCAAGAGGATGTTCCCCAAACCTGAATGCTTGTGCCTTAAAATCCCATTAAGGAACAAGGTATTTCAACAATTTCATATGTTGCCTCATACCAGAAAGCCAAAAGAATTTTAGCAGTCCATAGTTTCTTAGCGCCTAGATGGTAGTAGGATCATTTTTTGCATTTAAATCATGTTCCTTATGTTCCCTTTCTCTCCAAATGAATGTCATTTTGTGCTAATGAACACCTAAAACATCAAAAAGAGATTCATTAGGCTCCTTCTCATGTGAAAAACTTGACAAAAATTGAGCGAAAATTGATAAACAAGTTAGAATTTTTCACCCAGCGCACCCTAGTAGTGAAAGGTAGAGAATTTCACCTCACCCAACAATGTTAATCTACCTAGGTGCAAAACATAGTTCAATACTGGGGAGTGCACTCGTCCTAGGGAATGTTCTTAGGACCCCATGGCCCTCAAAACCTCAAAAAAGTTACACAAAATCACAAAATTGGACATGAAAAGAAAGAGAAGGGTTTTAGCTCCTACCTAGAAGCGATGGTACTCAAAGTGGTCCATCAGATTAGCCACAATCAATTGCAGATGATTGAGGGAAAAAAGGGATCCGAACTCTCACTTGTGAAGGTAAATGTGAAATGGTTAAAATGAATAGTCATTTTGAGTATTTATGGTCATTTATCACATTATTTTATTCATATTAAGTGTTTTGACATAGATATGCTTCATTTTTACTATGAAACATGTATGTTTAATCCTTTCTGTGATGTTTTGAGTAGGTCGAGAGTTGTTAACCTGTTTTTTATCATGCTTCAGACAGGTTATTTTAACCAAGGATTATAATTTTATCTCTTTTTTCAGCTCTATAAAACTATGGAAAATGAACCCCTTGGTGTCCTCTTTCATCTCTTTTAAGATTCCCAAAATATCAAAATATTATCGAGCACTTGTATTTTTGAACTCGTACAAGTAAATGAGAATACATCTACTCAGTATAAGTTTAACCCTTTTCTGGACTAAGATAGACTATTTACGAAAAAGGAATATATTAGTCGAACATGGCTAAGAGGTTCTCTTGAGTATAGTTTTCTACCTTTTTGGTCTTGAGAGACTATCTATGAAAAGGAACACCTAGAGTTTTCTTTTTCACTTCTTTTTCAAACTCTCTAAATATGAAAAATATGTCGAGTTTTACCTTCCCTAGACTCATTAAAACATCAAACGATGATGGAATTGTCGAACATGACAAGCTTGAACCTCTCCTTATCAAGCTCCATTAAATATACTCTAAGGGATTCATCTGAAGGGTGAACTTACAGATCAAGCGTATGTTATCCTCCTCAATCTTATTAAAAAATAAAGAGGTACTAACCATTATGGTTGGGAAAATTTGGAAAACAGGTTATTCCATTTTTCTCATGGTAGTGAGTCACTCTTGAATATGACACTCTTCCACTTCATCTCCATGGATGTTGGGTTGGGTAATTTTCTTGTATTTTGGTTATCATACTGTTTTTTGATCCTCCATTTCGGTTTTCGGTTAATGCTACCAACTCCATTTAGTGTGATTGGTGTGTTCAAGATAAGTCATTCAGTAAATATCAGTTACAATAATATTAAGCCTTCATTCCATCTCTACCTTTCCTAATCTAGTTTTATATCAGAATCGTTATGTCTCAATCATGATACTTGTTTCATGTCGTTGATGGGTTATACATTAAGGTTGTCTAGCAATGGGTCACTTCATGTCGACATCACAAAACTATAGAAGAAGTTGACATAGAAAGATTCCTTGGTACCTAGGTGCTTGCATACATCAATAGAAAGTTTCCTCGCTCTCAATAACAACTTTGCATCAATGTACTTTGACCAAAATATTATGTGTGATGTTTGGCATAAACTCATTTATTCACACCATACAGATTGTACTATAGTACCTTGAGAACCATTAACATCATAGGTAGTTTCTCTCAATTCTGTTAATGACTTACGTCATTCGCTGGTAATGATATGGTGTCCACCATGTTTGACCTCAGCTCATTGATTCACATGGTTAGACCTGTACATTGTTTAGTCCTGTGAAGGATATATAACACCAAAAATCTACTTTTAATAATTTGGGCTGCAATTTTAGGAGTTATACAAAGATCACAATGTGTGATGGTCAAGATGATACAAACAGTCATCCAGTAATGGGTCCATGATTTTTCATTTGTGCATGTGTATTTTGATCATTGTACATGTTATTATAGGTTATGTGCTAAATATGGGAATGCCTCGTTTAGCAACAAAGATGTCATGAAGTAAATGTATTGTAAGAGATGAAGCTCATCGGTTGTTCTTGATCTCAACAATCATAAGGTAAATCACTTCAGTCATTAATCATTATTTCTAACTTTGCGCTTTAGGGGAGATTATATTATAGGCCATTTTTTCACATCCGATTAATAGGACTCCTAATGGAATCAATCAACATCATAATCCCCCTTGACATCATCATTTCAAAAATCCCTAGGCATGTCTCTTTCATTTCCCAAAGTTTCTACCTAAAACTCCGTCATCTGAGCCAGTTTAGGACCAACGCACCCTAGCCTCTTGTTGGAAAATGTTCACCTACAAATTGCCCCATTATGGCCTACATTGATCACCTATAGGTAGGTCCCCTTTGCAGTACATTGGTTCTAGAAATTTAGGAAGAAAAGATAAATTATTGAAGCCTCCTCTTCAAGAAGCTTCTAGAATTTGTTACAACCACTTACCTCAGATAAAACATTACGATCCTATCCTACCCTACTTTTGAGTTTCCATCCCTTATCCTTTGATCCCATCCTCCCATTTGTAGGTTTTAACCCCGTACAGAAATTACTTGCATACAAATTCTAAAAAAAGTAAATAAATAATGGTGAGAGAATAAATCATAAAACAAATATACACAAATATTTTCACCTAAATCCCAAAAATAGGACTACCATATTGATTTTTCATTATATTCCTTTCAATATTACAATACATATCTATATCTATATATATATATATATATATATATATATATAGACATGTTGAATAATCCATAAACCCCAATCCAGTAACACTGTATTAGAACATAACCGTAGTTCCATTGACCAGATCTACAAAATACCATGGGAATAAAACCATCATGCCCAAAACCATGTGTGAAAACCATGCATAAAACCATAGCTATGTCTTCCCACCTAATATAGGGTCCAAAAAACATTTCCCCAGGGTGATATCCTAGATCTCATATAGTGGGGCTCATACCCTCCTCAAACCCCTTGATAGGTGGGTCTGTCACCACCACTGTGACCCCCCTGCTGCACCCAGCTCAAAAAATAAGGACCACTCATGGAAAGAATACAACACATGCCCAAAATTCTCCCACTTGTTTTTTTCTTTCCACATGGGGCCAAAAGAGAGCTTAGTCATTGGTCTAGCCCTACAATTCCCATTGCTTCTCTACACGAAGAGAACTTCTCAGTGCTCACAGACTTTGCCAATGCATCCACAGTATTCTTCAAAGTGTCCACCTTTACCAGAAACACCTTTTTGTCCTTAACCACATCCATCACAAAGTGATACTGAACATCAATGTGCTTTGCCTTTGAATTATAAGTAAGGTTCTTTGCAAAAAAAATTGTGCTTTTCCTCTCACAGTATATCCTTATATCTCATTGTACCAAACCCATACCTAAACACTGTTGGCATTATGGCACAGGTGTTTTCCTTGATGGCAACTCTCTCTAGTGACAGATCTTAGTTCAGGCTCTCAGAATGAAGGAAAAATATATATACGCAGGTTCACCATGACGAAGACGCGTATACATGCGGGTTAGTTGTTCAAAAGTCACGTATACGTATATATGCACTTTCATGCAAGGAAAAGTGCATACATGTGGGAGAACTTATTTTTGGTCCGTGGTATTTAGTCCTTGGTATTTGAACCTATGGTTGTGGGCCATGGTATCTCGTCAGAAGTGTTGATCCCAAGTATTGGGTCCATGGTATTGATTTGTTATGGTTTTGGACCATGCTATTGTGAAAGGGCTAAGACTATAAAAGAGGAAGGAGATCATTTGGCAAAGGATCATCTGAATTATTGAATATATGATAAAGTGCTAGATCTAGAATACGGGGTTATGGTGCAGATCTGGATCTGAATGAAGTAGGAACTTGAGTGCAAGGAGAAGGATAAGTTCTATTGATGGTTCATAATATTAAGGCTTGAATAATAATATCTTTGTATGATTTTGATCTGTTATATGTGGCACATGCTTGATCTATAAATCTGGTAATCTGGGTTAACTAATGACTGAACATTTGAAAGAGTGAATTATGCTTTATAGATCTGTATACAGGTTCAGAGAATCAAAGGTGCGTATACATGCTGGTTTTGTGAGTAAAAACAGTGTATACGCAGGTTGGTCCAAACAAAGAAGCATATGCATGCAGGCTTCTGATTATTGAAGTAGCGTACGTCTCTTGAATTATGTTCTAGCTGCTTCTGTTTATTGCTGCAGTGTTCTGGGTTGAGAATTTTGTGTGTGGTTACTGTTACTGTGTTCAGGGTACAACTGTTAGAGAAGTGTCTATTTGATTTAGTGTTAATTGGTGAAAAGGAGATTGATTGATGCAAATATTCTTGATGTTTGATTGATGTTCATGGATCCAGTCTGAAAATTTATGAAACGTGGTCCCTAGAAGAAAGAGAAGGTTGTAGCCTTCTGTAGGCCAGCACCTACGTACTAGTATCTTGGCTAGTGGAAGAGCTAAGGGGGTTGTAGCTCCCTTCCAGGAGAAGCTAGAGAACGAGAGAGGGTTGTATCTCTCTGCAGGTTGCAGCCTGCGTACTGGTAAAGGACTACACCAATACAGAATCATTGTAAAAAGAAGTTTCTAAATTAAAGGATAGAGACATATTGCAGTAGGTGGTTTTCACCCACATTGGGTTTCCACCTTATATCTTGTGTTCTTGTGTGTGACTGTCTGCATTTTTCCTGTTCTTGGTTATTGTTTCTATGGTTCTGACACAGATTTAAAATCAACATCTCAAGATTAATTAAACTACAAGTCTGTAAGTTATACGCAGGTTTCCTTTACTATAGTTGCTTATATACGCGTTTTTCACTAACTGAAGTAGCGTATATGATCTGGGTGTGAAAAAGAAAATAATTGACTTGATAATACTGATTCACCCCCCCCCTCTCAGTATTATTTCCAACAAACACAATCTTTGCAACAAAACTTCTTCCTTCCTTCCATGAGTGGCTGCCATGTATTCTACCTATGTAGTTGAAAGTGCCACTATAGATTGTCTCTTGCTCATCCAACTGACTGCACCTCCAAATAGGTCAAATACATACCCACTTGTAGATCTTCTTTGATCAAGATCTATAACCCATTCTGCATCATCAAAGCCATGTATATCCAAAACTCTACCTAATCCTTATCTTCCTTGGTATCACATACCATAATCACTAGTGCCATCCAAATACCTGAGAACCCGCTTCACTACTATCGAATGCTCCTTCCCTGGTTTTCACATAAACCTTCTCAATACTCCCACTGCATGTGTAATATATGGTTTATATAGACCATTGCATACTTCAGGCTATAGACTGCACTTGCATATGGAAGAAGGGACATGTCATCTTCCTCTTCTTGTGTCTTGGGACATTTTTCAATAGATAACTTTACACCGACGGGAATAGGAACCTTCATCGGTTTATTATCCTGCATATTAAACCTGTACAATGTTTTATTGACATACTTCCTCTGGTTTAACCATACCTTCCTTTTTCGTTGATCTCATTTAATTTCCATGCCAAAAATATAGTTTGGAACACCAAGATATTTCATGTCAAATTTGGAGGACAATCGGGTCTTAAATTCCTCAATAATTTCTTTTCTTATTTCCAATCAACAACATATCATCCATATATAAGACAAAATAAATAACATGGTCACCAATTAATTTAAAATAGACACAATGATTTTCTTTTCTTCTGGTGAAGCCAAATCCTTGTATATATGTATCAAATTTATGGTACCACATCCTTGGTGATAGTTTTAACCCATACAGAGACTTTTTTAACTGGCATACTAGTTCTTTCTTACCCTTCACCATAAAACCTCAAGGAGTTTTCATGTAGATCTATTCTTCCCGATATAGAACCTTAAATTCTTTAAAGCGACAGAAAAAAATAAAAGCAATCTAATAGAAGCTACCTTGGCAAATAGAAAAAAATATCACCAAAATAAATTCCAGGCACCTCGGAATAAAATTTTACTACCAATTGAACTTTGTGTTTATCCACCTTTCCTTATGCATTCATCTTCCTCTTAAACACCAATTTTTTCCAATGCGTTTCCTTCTATCCAGAAACTCCACTAGATCCCAAGCCTCATTTTTGTGCAAAGACATCATTTCATCAACCATGGCCTCTTTCAAGAGTTTTTCATCCTCTGAAGCTACTGCTTCCCTGACAGTTTTGGGATCATCATCAGTACTAGATAAAGAAATTTTTTAAAAGAGAGTGGATGGGCCATACCTTTCTTGATTCCTTCTTTCTCGAGCTAATCTTCTCACAACTAGGGTTTCTGACTCTTCATCTTTTGATTCCTCTTCTATTGTAGAGCTTTATTCCTCCTCATTTAGATAAAACACTATCTTGCCAAGTTCATTTGGTAGGACTTCATGTTTAATAACATCTTTCACCTCTCTAAACACCACATCACGGTTGTACACAACCTTCCTCGTTTTTGGGTTTCAAAGATTATAACCTTTTAAACCATCCTTATACCCAATAAAGATGAACCTTTCTGATTTACAATCCAACTTGGTTATTTTCTCCTTTGGAACATGTACATATGCATCACATCGAAATACCCTCATATGTGAAAGAGAGGGTTTCCTACTAGTCCATACCTCCTTTAGAGTCTTATCCTCTAACACTGATGAATGTGATCTATTGACAAGGTAACATACAGTCTCCACTGCATCTCCCTAGAATTCTTGTCCTAACCCAACACCACTGAGCATGCTTACTGCCTTTTCCATCAACTTGATGTTCATTCTTTCTGCAACTCCATTTTGATGAGGTGTGTATGGAGTAGTATTCTTCCATTCTATACCACACTTCTCACAAAACTCTTCAAATTTCTTCTTCCAAAACTCTCCATCGTTATCTATCCTTAGCACCTTTATCTTCTTCGTTGTCTAGTTTTCCACTAGAGCCTTAAATTATTTAAACCTGTCAAAGACTTCAGATTTCTTCCTAAGGAAATATATCCATGTATTCCTTGAGAAGTCATATATAAATGATACATAGTACACACACTTACTTAGTGATGGAATCGACACAAATCCAAAAACATCACTGTGCACAACCTCTATATCCATTTTGCCCTCTTAGCACCAGAGGGGAAACTCAACTGATTCTTCTTCCCATATACAAAATTTTCACAGAAATCATAATCTACTGAGGAATTAGACATAACTTCTAACATACCATTATAATGATGTATTTGAATGCCCTTCTCTCCAATATGTCCAAGCCTTTGATGCCATAGCATGGTCTTTTCTCCAGAGACCACTAGATTTTCTACACCACTTTCAAGAACCACAAAACTATTACACGCATCAATAACAACGCTGCCCTAAATCTTGTACAAATTTCCAATATGAACTCCCCGCATCAATACTAGTGCTCCTTGAACCATATTGCAGGTATCTTTCTTAAGCATTGCTTTTATACCCAGATCATCCATCTTATGTACAAAAATATTATTTCTAGCCAATGCTGGAATTTGAAGGAAACCCCGAAGTGTTCTAATCCTTCCACCTTGTAACATCAAATTGAATTTTCTATGACCAATGATTCAAGCCTTCCTATCATATGCTAAGAAGATGTCACCATAATCATATTTATCATACTCGTAAACCACTCCTTGTGGGGAGTGATGTGAAAGGATGCACTTGAGTCAACCAATCACGCTTCATGATCTACATGTGTACTTGAAGAAGAAGTAAAGTACACATCCCCACCTTTATTTGAGGTGGTTTTTTCCTTTGAAGAAGGAGCCTAATAAGATCCCTTTCCTTTCTCAAGAGATTTAGATCTACAATCATTTTTGAAGTGCCCTTCCTTTCTGCATTTCCAGCACACGTTTACAGGTTTTATTGGAGATTTAGAACTTCCTCTAGATTTAGATCTCCCACTCAAGGACTTATTTTTGTTTCTATTTTGGGACCGTCCTTGCATATACAAGGCATCACCATTTTGGCCCTCTATATTTTTCCGTATCATCTCCTCTGACAGAAAGGATGAGACTGTTTCATCAAACTACAAGGCAGATTACATTGCTACCTTTTGCAACAACTAGACAATCCCATGAATCTATCAGAGAACACAACAAACTGATGCAATTATCTTCATATGAAATTTTTATATCAACAGATAACAACTGTCTTACCATAGTCTTAAACGTGTTTAGATACTCTATCAACGAATATCCATCCTTCATCCTCAAGTTATACATTTTTTTTCATAGCAACATTTTATTCACCAAAGACTTAGATTGGCACAAAGTCCCTAACTTGTCCCAAAAAGCCTTCACTGAAGCTTCCCCTGAAACATTCAACAATACTAAATCTAAGATACAGAACCATATTGTGCCCTTTACCTTCCAATGCAACTTTTCCTAGTATTTAGCTGACATTGTCGTTGGTTTAGTACTTTGATCTACCACGATCCAATGATCTTTATCCACTAGTAAATCCTCCATATTGAGTTTCCACAACTCAAAAATCTAACCATTAAATTTCTCAATCTCTATCTTTCCACTGCTCACCACCATCTTTCACCCCAAGAATTGATCCCATAGATATCCCACTAAACAGGCTCTACCATAGGCCTGAACAAAACCCGTCGGTAGAAAAGGCATTTCGTTGAATCCTAAACAACTTTGATACCAAACGTAGGTTTTAACCTTGTACTGATATAACTTGCATACAAATTCTAAGAATAGAAAATAAACAATGGCAAGAGCATAAAACATAAAAAAAATATACATAAATATTTTCCCCTCAATCCCAAAATCGAGACTACCAAAATGATTTTTCCTTATATTCCTTTCAATATTACAATACATATATATACACGTGGAAGCATCGATAAACCCTAATCCATTAACCCTATATTAGAATATAACCATAGTTCCCTTGACCGAATCTACAAAATACCATGAGCACAAAACCATCATGCCCAAAACCATGTGCGAAAACCGCACACAAAACCATAGGGATGTCCACCCACCTAATATAGGGTCCAAAAACATTTTCCCCGGGGCATTGTCCTAGACCCCATAGTTGGGGGATTCCACCCCCTCAAATCCCCTGATAGGGGCAGTTTCTGCCCCCCCTGCTGCGACTGTCGCAATGAATATGGGGGGTTATCACCCACCCATGACCCCCCCCCTACACATGGGGCTAGTCATGGAAATAATATAACACACACCCAACATCAAAGGTGGATATAAAAACTTATATATGTAATTGGATAAGAACTCCCAACTTACCCCACTCCTCTATATATTTATAGCCTTCATATGCAAGTGGTTGGCTTTTGGAGAGTGATTTTAACCTTATGTTATTGCAGTGAGAGGTTTCATTTCATGCATTTAGGGTGATTGGAGGTGCACACTGTGACAAGGAAATGACAAGTCAGCCTAGAGGATCTCTTCTATGAGATCGACACCTATTTATGCTTGTAAAATACTTCCATTTATATTAATTCAAATAATTCTATGTTTTCCTATATGTGATGTTGTTATTGCATACATTTCAATACCATGTTGATCTATTGAATAGAGTATATAGATTATACTGCATAGATCTCATAGTTTCTTAGCTTTTGTTATCTGAATATGTAGGTACTAATTTTGGAAATCAGAGCTTCAATTGGAGCATTCAAGATAAACAAGGAGTGAAGCGCGCGACGGATTCCAGGTCAGCTTCATATTGTCATCTATTTACATTAAGTAAATAATTGGGTTCCTTGTCTCTTTATCGTTCCAGTTAAGCCACCAAACCTAGACAAGATACTTTTGTCTGCAATCTTAAGTCTTGTATCACAATCTCCTTTATTTTTGATTACATATATTTACAGGCACCAACATGATGGAGTTACTAACCCCCAAAAACAAGTTTGCAGCAACCAACTTGCTCAAGAAAACAATCTCCAAAAACTTGCAAACATCGACTTGCTATAGGCTGCAACCTAATTGAGGAGCCAACCTAAAAAATATGCAAGCACCAACTTGCAATAGGATTCATCTTCAATGATTCACCAACCTCGATGGAGGAACTCACCTCCATATTTATACCACAATTGACTACTTTTCAAAATATTTCAAATTTGATCCACAAGTTCAAACAAGATCAACCTATAGTTCTTAATCATCAATCTTCAATGACTTATTCATTTAAAAAACCAATTTATGATATTATTTAGAATATAACCATGACCACTTGTTCTCAAAATCTCTTTGAAACTTCTCTTTTTAAACCTAAAAATGAATTCCAGAATAAATCATTTTTCCAAAACTCAATTTTGCCTCAAATTAACCCACAATAACATTATTAGAATTAAATTTTCTACAAACTACACCTTTTTGCACCACTACATACAAATTGCACTTTTTCGGTGACAATGTTAGAAAATGCACTTTGTCATTCTATTATTGATTTGACAAAATACAATTTTGTGGGAAAAAGTAAAATCTAGCTTACTTGATCAAACTCAAACGATTGACCTCTTAGGGTGTCACAAGATGTTTTACCTTACCATGATATTGTAATTCTCATTTGAACTATTCAATATATATTTACGACACTATATACCTAGAGAGAAAATTCATGCTAATAAAGACAGTCGACGAAGGACCACGTCATACCTATGCAGCCAGTCAAATATGGATATAATGAGCCATGTCATGTGCTAGTTTGATACATGGTACTGAGACCTACACCAAACTAACGTGGGTTTTATACTAGACTTTTTCCACTAATCATATAAATACAACTCAAACTACCATTAAGTCCATCCCAAACATGTGTACCAATTAGTGAAAACTAATTCAAACTATTATGGGGTCAAACCAGACAGGTGTTCCAATTATCGAGAGCCAATTGGAACTTCCACGGGGTGTAATACCCCTGGGAAAATTTCTATATCAATTGTTTTATTTAATTATTACTTGAATAAATTAAATGATGTGTGATAGATATCCTAATGTAAATATTATTTTGCAATAATTAAATTATGAATTTATTTTAATGTGTAAATCCCGTAACAAAAAATATTAAAGGCCAACATGAGAGATTAACCCCTAATTGTTAGGAAAAAATAGTTGGAGTTATTTGTTCTTGGAAAGGCATAGAAAAATCTAAGAAATACACCTTAGGTCATCTTCTTTTCAAAGCATAAAAAATATAGTTTTACAAACCACAACATTTTCTTTTATGGCTGGAGATAAATTGCATAGTGTGGGTTCTATGAGGAAGGATTGTGGGAGATAAATACAATTCTTGAAAAATATAATACCAATGGGAGGGAAAGACTGGTAGAAACCAAAGAATTTATCAAGACACTGCTAAGGGTTAAAGAGGTGAAAAGCGAGAAAAACAAGTCATATTTTTTTTTTATTTTTTTTCCTAACAGTTAGAGGATAGCATGGGAGGAACCAATGAATAATTGGTTGAAGGTTGGGGGGGGAATGTGGAGGCCTTTATTTTTTTGCTGAAAGGACTCAAATAAGTGTTGGTTAGTTTTCAAAATGTAATATTAACTGAGAATATATGGATTTATATATAACGCTTATTATGTGGGCCAACTGTGTATTTTGTAGAAATTATATATATATATATATATATATATATATATATATATATATATATATATATATATATATATGTATGTATGTATGTATGTATGTATGTATGTATGTATGTATGTATGTATGTATGTATGTATGTGTATGTGTGTGTTTGTGTATTTATCTATGTATTTATGTTTATGTGTATGTATGTATGTACGTATGTATGTATGTATGTATGTATGTATGTGGTGCATAGGTTCTATGCAAGGAAAGGAAAATATTTATGAAAGATTTTATGGACACTAACTGTGTGATATGTAGGAAATGAAAGGTTTACGAATTGTGAAAAAGAAATAAATAGTAGTACTCATAGGAGATTAAAGTGATTATATAGATTATCTGTAAATGTTGCAAGATATGAATGGTGTACATATTTAAATGTGAATATTTTACTAGTCCATGTAGGAAATCGTAGTATTTTGAGGTTAATTTAGTATGGTCTGGAAAGAATAATATAATATCTTAATATAGAACCAGAAAACAATTAGCATAAGATATTATGGGTGTGTGTGTGTGTATATAAAAGTTATAGTAGGAATGACTCCTTAAAAACAAAAAGAAAAATTGTGCAGGTTAGAAGTTAGGTTGTAAAGAAAAATTACTACAGTGAAAACTCCTTCAACGAGAATTTTAGGACTCAAGTGTAAAAAGGTTTCCACATTATAGGGATCGATTGAGCCTCTCGTCTAGTATATATCTCTAAATACATATATAAATGAACTAATCCCAAATGTGTGTGTTCAAACATAAGCATAATATACACAAATATTCATACAAAGAACCAATAGTGTTTCAATTAGTAATTCAAAACCTATGACAAATAATATTTATGACAATGTAATTGATGAATAAAAAAATCATATTATAAGAGTTAAGCAAAGAAGTGAAAATTTTGCTATCTAAAGGAAACATGTGGGCATGTTCTAGACAAGGAATCTCTTAAACATTATTTTTATGCACATATATACATATATTCAAAAGAAAAAAAAGGGAAGAAACATTTAAAATATTTCATGCCTAAAGATGCACGTTCTAATTTATCACTTCATTAATATAAGGGAAGTTTTGCCATGAGGCCATATCAGACTAAACTGTAGAACTTAGAGAAGCTTAAAATAACCACAACTACCATAGATTACAATATGGAATAAATCGTTTTCTTTAACTAACTAGAAAAAAAATCATACATTAAACCCTTGATTCTCATGGTTCATAAAGAATAGGAAAATTATCATAACTAAACTACCATATGAAATTAATAGTCTCATGTACATAAATTAAAAAAATAGAGTCCTACAAGCTATTTCTCAAGGGAACAACCCATTCATACCTTAACAATATAATGTAAAAATGGGATGCAACTATGATAAGGCTTAATCCTAACCAATTTAGGGTTTAAGAACTAATTTAACAGTTTGCACAATTTCACGAGGTTGTAAAGCTACAACCTGTATCAAATACAAAATAAATATTATATAAGAAATTGTTTCAGAGTTGAAACCTTCTAATAAAGAAATTATGAAATGAGTTGAACCTTTCCTTCTATGTAACTTGACTATATATGAACCATCGTACCTACACCAAGACAAGAATAACATGATTAGCAAAGATTCGGTACAAAGTTTGCTTTCTTTGAGTGGATATGTGTATAAGATAACGAACCTATGGAATACAGGTTCCTTTCTATACCTATGAGGAACAAAAAATAGTGGTATCCATCCATACCTATGTTCCAAGAACATAAGTCGAAACCCTAGTGAGGTAGACCTTCAATTGAAAAATATAAGGAAGATTCGTTATACAATATCTAGAAATTCCCTTCACATTGAACAAAAGAAAACTCACAAATGAATGATGAAAGGACATATTGTTATTTCATAGACAAATTATAGAGGGATGCCAGAGAATTCATGAGAGAAAATTTATATTGAGGATACTAATAATGTTGGAGAACCGTAGTAATGAATTTAGCCTCTCACCATTTAGAAAGAAAAAAAAGTGATCGAATTCCAAGCGAATAACCCTTAGGGTTTACAGGAGAATGAGAGCACTTGTAGAGCAATTTCTCCAAGAAGTTTAAGGAATACTGAGAGCCATCAACATGACTAGAGTAAGTTAATTACCCAATCCTATTCCCAATTGAACCCCATCATTCGAGGGTACGATGATCATTAAAAGTGATATCTAACACAAATTCCATGAAGGAATGACTACATATCCCACATCTCATACTTACATGTTTTCGTAATGACATGACAATGTGTCCAGTGGCTAGTATAACCCAAATTATACAAAAACACATAATATGAAAAATTGAAGTGACATGATCATACATATAACTCTATAGTAAGAGAATTTAGTTTATAAACCCCAATTCAAGTACAATTAACACTATCCATTTGCTACATTTTGATATATATATATATATATATATATATATATATATATATATATATAGATATAGATATACACCAAGGATAAATGAGGCCATAACTTCTATAGCTGTCCTATAGTAGAATAAATGTTTTCATCCATAGAATGCATGATTAAAATTGTGTTCCAAGTAGGTAGGTCTAGGGATATGTGAAAGGATCCTTGTTGTGGAGAGCATAAGAGTGGTTTGAGTCATTACTCATGAATTTGTCCCATAAACAAGTTTTAATATGTCATGAATCTAAAAATTGTTATAACATTGGAGTACCAACCATCAAAAAAGACAATTGAAAAATATTAAGAGAGAAAGTGATAATGGAGTACATAGTTAAAAAACAATGTATTATGTTTATTATAAAAAATTCACTATAGTAATTTATCACTTCAAGGGGATGATGTTACAAGTGGTATTAGGGCTAGGTTATAATAATGTGCCCTTTGATTTGACTACATTTTCACTTATCAATGAATGACTGTATACACAAACAAGAGATAGAGCGAGCAGTAGAGGAACTGTATAGAACCAACCTAGATCCATCTTAAATCTGGATCTATCAAGCGCCAATAGGGATCAAATATCTTGAGGTGCAAACCTCTTTTTCCAGTGTAAAACTTGAGGAAATATTTGTACCTCAAGAGATTTGATCCCTCTTAGTGCTTGATAGATTTAGAGTTAAGATGGATCTAGGTTTCTTTCTGTCGTGTGCGGCCAAAGAAAATCTAAGGGACATATGATTGATTTTATGAATAATATTTAAAATCATCTAATATTAAATATAATCATTTTGAATATGCTAAATATGTCTCACAATAATTTTTCATTTTAATTTTAAATTTTCTTAGATATCTCAATTTATTGAGATGATAAATATTGTGAATAACTTTAATTATGAAAAATGATGAAATAAAATTTTTGAATGTAAAGTGACAATGTAATAGTGTTGAATGATATAAAATGTGAATAATAAGAATATATTAAATTATAAATAGCCTTTCATTGTGATTAATCTCAAACTATTATCTTCTACTATTCTTGTTGTTGCCCTTGTTACTTTTGTCGTCTATTCAAATCGATTATATGAAAATGTCATGTTAAATCGTAAACCGTTTAAATCTTTAGCTTGAGATACTGTAGTAAACATCATACCTTGTTTCTCTTTCTCTCCAATATTAATAGGTTGAATTACTATAACACAAAAATCAATGTACATTGTCAATAATTTTGTATGCTTACAGTGAAATCAATGCACAATATTTATCCAATCACTTTAAAATTAATGTACCATCATACATCCAATTACATCAAATCAGAAATCAATATTTACACTAAAATCAATGCATCTAATTCTATAAATCAAATACAATTATAAATCAACATTTACACTTAAATCAATGCATCTAGTGCAAACAATCAAATATGATTAAGAATCACCATATACACTGAAATCAATGCATCTAAACTGAAATCAATGACTCTAGTGAAATAAATATTCTTCCCTCTCTGCCCTCTCCATCTATATATATATATATATATATATATCTCAATCTCTCCATATTTGTCTCTATATCTCAACCCCCCAAACATACATCCTCTCTCACTTTATATCTATCAATATCTTTGTCCCTCCCTCTCTCTCTCCATCTCTCTTCTTCCCTCTCTTCACTTTCCATCTATATATCTATCTCCCTTTATCTCTATATATCACCCCCAAAACATAAACCCTCTTTCTCCAATATATCTATATATCTCTCCCTCCTCCTCTCCCTCCCTCTCTCTCTCTTTCCCTTCTCTCCCTCTCCCCCACTTCTATCTCTCTTCCCTCTTGTTAACCTCTCTCCCTCTCTCCATATGTCTTATCACTCCCTCTCTCTATCTCCACCTTTATCTCTCTATTTATTTATTCTTACCTCCCTCTCTCCCCTTCCAACTACATATCTCTTTCCCTGCCTCTCTCCACTCTCTCACATCCTCTCTCTCTCTTCACCCTCTAACTTTGTTACTATATCCTTCCCTCTCTCCTCTCTCCCTCTCTCCCCCATTCTCTCCATCTCTCCTTATTTGTCTCTTTATATCACCCCCAAACATAGACACTATCTCTCCATATCACCATTGTCACTCCCTATCTCTCTCTCCAATTCTCATTCTCTATGTATTTCTTCTTCCCTCCCTCTCTCCTCCTCTCTCTCAAGTCTGCTCTCTCATACTTTCTTTCTCTCCCTTTTTTCCCTACCTCCCTCTCTCTTCCCCAATCACTCTCCCTCTTTTCCCTCTAAACCTCTCTCTTCCACCATCACTCTCCTCTTATCTCTCAAGTCTTGTCTCTCATTCTCCCCCACCCCCTCTCTCTCTCCCCCAAACTATGTTACTATATCCATCACTCTCTCCTTATCTCCCCCACATCCCTCGATATCTCTTTCTTTGTCTCTTTATCTCACCCCTAAACATACTCTCCCTCCCTCCATCTCTCCCTTGTCACTCACTCTCTCTCCAGTTCTCACTCCCTATGTCTTTCTTATTCCCTCCCTCTCTCCTCCTCTCTTGCATTTCCTCTCTATCATCCTTCGTCTCCTACCTTCCTCTCTCTTCCACCATCTCTCTCTCTCTCTCTCTGCCTTCGAATCCTGTCACTATCTCCCTCCCTCTCTCCTTCTATCTCCCTCTCTCTCCATATTTCTTATCACTCCCTCTCTCTCTCCACCTTCCTCTCTCTACTTCTTTATTCTTACCTTCCTCTCATCCCTTCCAACTGCATCTCTATTTCCCTCCCTCTCTCCACTCTCTCACATCCTCTCTCCCCCTCTCTTCACCCTCAAACACTGTTACTATATCCTTCTCTCTCTCCTCTCTCCTCTCTTCCCCATTCTCTCCATCTCTCCTTCTTTGTCTCTTTATATCACCTCCAAATATACACACTCTCTCTCCATCTCTCCCTTCTCACTCCCTGTCTCTCTCCAATTCTCACTCTCTATGTATTTCTTCCTCCCTCCCTCTCTCCTATCTTGTAATTCCTCTCCCTCGTACTTCCTCTCTCTCCCTTTCTCTCCTACCCCCCTCTCCCTTCCCCCATCACTCTCCCTCTGTTCCCTATAATCCTCTCTCTTCCCCCATTGATCTCCTCCTCTCTCCCAAGTCTTCTCTCTCATTCTTGCCCCCCCCCCCTGCTCCTTCTCTCTCTCTCTCCCCCCCAACTATGTTACTATATCCATCATTGTCTCCTTATCTCCCCTACTTCCCTCAATCTCTCTTTATTTGTCTCTTTATCTCGCCCCTAAACATACTCTCTCTCTCTCTCTCTCTCTCTCCATCTTTCCCTTATCACTCCCTCTCTCTCAACTTCTCACTCTCTATGTCTTTCTTCTTCCCTCCCTCTCTCCTCCTCTCTCTCATCCTTCCTCTCCTACCTTCCTCTCTCTTCTCCCATCTCTCTCTCTCTCTCTCTACCATCCAATCCTCTCACTATCTCCCTCCTTATATCCTTCTATCTTTCCTTCTCCATCCTTGTATATCCCTCTCCCTCTTTTACCCTTCTTTACATCTCTCACTCATCTCCCTCTCTCTCTCTTCATTCCTCCTCTTCCATATCCTTAATTTTATCTCCATCTCTCCCTTGTCACTCACCCTATCTCTCCACCTTGTCACTCTATGTATTTGTACTTCCCTCCCATATATATCTAGAGTTAATATATATCATGATATAATAATATATATTATAATATAGCAAATTTAATATTGTGTTAGTCCAAAGTTATTAAATTTGATAATATTAATATTATAATTATTAATATGGATATGATATTTAATAATAGTAATAATATTTCTCTTTTAATATTAATATTAGGGTTAATAATTTTTTTTTGTACGATATTAATAATAATTTGGCCCATGTTATTTGGCCATGTCACCTAAATGAAGCCTATTTTTTGAGTGTTAGTAAGTATAAATATGTTTCAGTAAATATAAAAAGAGGTTTTATTTATTTACCATACCTTTGGTTTATTTATATTTTTATTTATTTATCATATCTCATTTATTTACCATGGTATTTGGCCCAATGGCTTGGTATATAATTAGATGTTGATTTCTACTCCTATCTGATATATTTTTATTTATTTATCATACCTCTTTATACATCTTTTATAAATATGGTATTTGGCCCATGGTATTAATAATTATTTGTCCCATGGTATTTGGCTCATAGGCTTCAACTAAATAGAACATATTTTTTGAGTTTTCGTAAATATAAAGAGGTTTATGGAATAAATGTAAAAGGAGGTTTTATTTATTTATCTACCTCTAGCTTATTTATATTTATATTTATTTACCATACCTCTAGAGTTTATTTATATTTTTATTTATTTCCCATACATATTTTTTGAGTGTTCGTAAACCTCTTTATATTTTAAATTTATACTATGTTTATACGTTCTAATAATTAGATTGGTTTTTAAATAGGGCTGACATTAGATTAAAAATGTTAATTTACATTTACATTTATATTTTATGTGAGATCTACCACATACTTGGTTGTTTACATTTACATGTACATTTACATTTACGTTTACATTATGTGATATCTATCCCATATTGGCCTTTAGAGCAGAATGGTTTAGCCATAGGACACACATATTGGAGAAGAAGAACTGTATACACACTCCAACATGCACAATTTCTTACCAGGAAACTGTTGGATATGATGAGGAACCTAGGGACTGAGTTAATAAATTTGTGTGCAAGGCTTGAAAATTTATTTAAAACTAGTGTGGAATAGGAACACTTGATCAAAACTTAGCTGATAAGTCAACCCCAACATGCACAATTTCTTACCAGGAAACTGTTGGATATGATGAGGAACCTATGGATTGAGTTAATAAATTTGTGTGCAAGGCTTGAACAATTATTTAAAACTAGTGTGGAATAGGAACAATTGATCAAAACTTAACTAATAAGTCAACCCCAAAAATAGTGGAAATAATAACTGATGAAGAAAATTGAGTAAATACCAAAACATAAATCATCGGAAAAAATAGAAAAAAGTAAAGAGGAAAAAGTCGCTAAATTTAAGGAGCATAGCTCCTCCAAAATGTAGACTAATGTATGGAATAGCAGAAGGGTAGAACTTCACATGGAATTCTGAAAAATTAGACCCCCAACATTCTATTGGGAAATATAAGTAGTTGAAGCTTGGTTGTTGAATATTAATAGATATTTCCATGTACATGATTTCTCCACAGAAAAAGGCCAATATGGCATCTTTTCAATTTCAAGGAAAATCCCCTTTATGGTGGGATGAAATTAGGATTGTCCATAATTTATAAAGAAAGGAGGTTAATTAGGAAGAATTCCATATATTGTTTAAAGGGAATTATTTAACTAAATGTTAGCTTGATGACAAAGTTAAATAATTTCATGGCTGAAATTTCGAGAAGATGTCGATGGATAAAATGACAAAAAATTTTACCCTTTTATTGCACTACATGCCTTACCTTAAAGATGAAAAGGAAAAAGTACAATGTTTTCTAAATTTCCTTCCACTATCATTTAAGGAGCTAATAGAATAAAGTAATACAAAGAATATAGACAAGGTAATCATAAAAGCTCGAGTTTCTTATCAATAGGAACGATGGACAAATGAAAAAAAGGAAAGTGAAAAAGAGGGTAAGGACATGTGCAGAGTCCTTAAATGATATTCAAACAGCCATAGATCTCAACATATTACCTTTTCGGCTCCTATGATATGTTGATAGGGATGGATTGATTAGTAGGGAACCAAGCCATTATTGATTGTTTAAATAGAATTGTTAATTGTACAATAAAGCAATGAGAAGTGTAGGTCATCAAAGGTGTAACAAAGCCTGCATTTGTATGATGGATATCAACATTACAGTTAAAACAAGTTGCAAGGAAAGGGTGCCAACGTTCTTTATTCCAATTTGAGGATCAAACAACAAGCAAAATGGAAAATTGTTAGATGAGCTAGAGGTCATTCGATATTAACCAGATGTGTTCTATGATGACATCTTGGGTCTTCCACAAAAAAGGAAAATAGAATTCTCCATAGACTTGGTACCACAAGATCCTTATCGAACGAGCATGTAGGAGCTGAGAAAGTTGAAAATAAAACTACAAGAAATTCTTAATAAAGGATACATCAACCTAGTGTGTCATTGTGGGGTGTACTAGTCCTTCTTTAATAAAACGATGGGATATTTATGTTATACATTGATTATCACTAATTAAATAAGTTGACCATTAAAAATAAGTATCGCCTTCCAAGGATTAATGACTTGTTTTATCATGTAAAAGAAATGATGATATTTTCAAAAAATAGACCTGAGATATATATATATCAAAAGTTGGGAATTAAGGGAGAATACATACCAAATACAATTTTATGAACAAGATATGGGCATTATGATTTTGCAATTTTATCCTTCAGACTTACAAATGCACCTGTTACTTTCATGTGCTTAATGAATAGCATGTTCAACAATTATTTGGATAATTTTGTATGATTTTTATAGAAGATATATTAATACACTTGAAGAAATTCAAAGAGCATTGATAGCACCTGGAAATAGAGCTATAGAATCTACATGACCACCAACTATTTACAAAATTCAGCAATTTTAAATTATACAAAGACAAGATACAATATCTTGGCGATGTAATATCTAAAGAGGGAATAGATGTGGACCCAGAGAAAGTAAGAGTTATTCGTAATTAGAAATTCCCAAATGATGTGGTGGACAAAAGTCTGCTTATGGGGATAACTAGATATTACCGTAGATTTATAGAAGGGTTTTCAAGAATATCACTCCCCATAGATTCATTACCGAAGTGGGGAGTAAAATTTGAATGGAATCAAAAATTCCAAGAAAGCTTTGAAAATTTAAAGCATCTATTGACACTGGAACTCATATTAAAAATAGAATATCCAAATTAAAAAATTAGTGTGTGCACTGATGCATGTTTGGTAGGGCTTGGATGAGTATTAATGGAAGAAGTGAATGTGTTAGCTTATGAATCTCGAAAATTAAAAGAGCATAAGAAAAATTGTGTTGTTTATGACTATGAATTAACAACAGTTATTCATGCCTTTAAGATGTGGAGACATTATTTAGTGGGTAACAAATTTAGGTTAGTAATAAACCATACTTGTTTGAAATATTTTTTCAGCCAGCCTGACATGAATGTTAAGAAATCTAGGTGGATGACACCATTTAGAGAATACAATTTTGACATAAAACATATGAAAATAAAATAAGAGAAGGTGATTGATGCTTTGACCTAAAATTGAAGCCATTGTGTGAGATAATGGTCAGTAAAACCGAAACATATTTTTCTAAACAAATAAAAAGGGCAGTAGTATATGATCAAAATTATAAAATGATTTGTGACAAAGTGATAACTGAAAATACACAAGGAGGAAAACTGGAATATGAAATCAATAAAGATGTACTACTAGTATATAAAAACAAGCTTTACATTCCAAACAAATATTAATTTTAAAACTTAATCTTAAATAAATACCACAGTCAACTATATGCAACTCATCGGGGATACCATAAAATTCTTTATACACTTAAAAATGGTTTTTTATGGCCAAGAATTAAGAGGTATATTATAGAATACCTAGTAAGGTGCGAATAATTTCAATTGGTGAAGGAAGAACACCAACATCCAACAAGATTATTGAATCCCCTACCAATACCAAAATATATGTGGGAGGTGATATCATTAGATTTGATAATTGGATTACCAAAAAAAAGAAGACAACATGATTGTTTCATGGTAGTTATGGAAGAACTAACTAAGGCTACTCAATTTATCCCTATACAATCCACTTACAAGGTTACACAAGTGGCATAGGTTTTCATGAGAGAAATATTTCAACTACATAGAATACCCATGACAGTGATATCAGATAGGGATGAAAAGTTCACTTTGAACTTTTGGAAATAGTTTTTTGTCTGATTGGAACATAATTGACTTTAGTACTACATATCATCTACAAGTTCATGGTCAAATAGAGAGTGTTAATTACATGTTATAAGATATATTATGCAAGTATGTTATGAACCAGCCCACTAAGTGGGAAGATTATATATACCTACTGGCGTTGTTCTATAAAAATGGGTATGAGGCCTCACTTCAGATGCGACCCTTTGAGGCCTTATGTGGAAGGAAATATTATGTTCCCTTGAATTTGTGCCAACTAGAATGCATTCTCTTGTTGAGACCCGATCAATTGCAGGAAATGGAGGAAAAGATAAAAAAGATCACGCATAATCTAAAGGATACCCATGATAGGTAGAAGACTTATGCCGATCAAAAAGGGACATATACAAAAGTTAATGTAGGGTAATTTTTGTATGTTAAATTAAAACCAAATAAGAGATCCTTGATGTTTGGGAACTATTCTAAACTGGTTCAACAATTTTGCGGACTATTTGAGATTTTGAACAAAGTTTGGCTAGAAACTTATTAGATGGAATTATTAGTACATGTGAAAATTAATAATTTATTTAATGTGTCTATTTTAAAGAAGTATGTACCTAACCCATATCATATAATTAATTGGCATGTGGTGCAGTTTGTACAGGAAGGAGAATTCTAGGTTGAACTGAAACGAGAATTTTAAGTCGAACAACTACAAATGTTGAACTGGAGGGAGATTGTCATCTAAAATCAAGCCACATCGTAGGTTAAAGTTAAAAGGAAACACTTTTGGCATAAGGAGGCTCCCTGGGAGTTAGAAGATGAGATAAGAAATGCTTTCCTAATGCCATTCAAATCAATTTGAAAATATCAAAGTACCTCAAGGAGAGTGTTTTTTTAGAGGGTGGGAGATGTAATACCATTGGGAAAATTAATATGTAAATTTTTTATTTAATTACTAGTTGAAGATGTCAAGTGGCATCTGATAGATATCCTAATGCAAATATTAATTTTCAATAATAAAATTCATAAGCTATTTTAATGTGTTAATCCTCTCAGCAAAAAGTTAAGTGCCAACATGAGAGATCAACCCCTGAATATAATGAAACAACTGTTGGATTTGTTTCTCCTAGAGAGGAAAAAATAAAAGTAAGAAATCCTCATTCTAGCATCTTCCTTTGAGAAGGGAAAAATTATAGTTTTACATACCACAACATTTTCATTTATGGCTAGAGATAAATGCCATAGTGTGGGTTATATGAGGAAGGATAGTGGGAGATAAAGGAAATTACTGAAATAGAAAATATTGATGGAAGAGAAAAATCAATAGAAACAAGAGAATTTAACAGGATACTACTAAGTGTTCAAGAGGTGCAAAGCCAAAGAAAAAACACCTACATAGGAACTTTTATTTCATGACACTTAGAGTATAGCTCAAGGGAAATGAGTGAAATGTTTGTTCAATGTTGGGTGCAATGTGGAGGCCTTTAGCCTATCCTTGAAAGGACTCACATAACTGTAGATTAATTTTCTAAATGTAGGAGTAATTGAAACTATCTACATTTTTATGAATGAATGCTATTATGTGGGCTATGTGTTTAATTTATAGAAACTATATATATATATATATATATATATATATATATATATATATATATATATATATATATATATATATATATATATATATATATATATATATATATATATATATATATCACTTATACTAGGAACGAATTTTTTAAGAAAGGAAAAAGGATGCCATGCAAGTTATAGGGTAGATTATAAGGAAAACATCCTACAGTCAAAATTGCTTCGGTCCTAAACGAGAGGTTTAGGAGTCAAAGAAATATTAGGGGTTCCCCATTATAGAAATCCATTGAGCCTCTCGTCTAATATATGTCTTTATAAAAAAAATAATGAAATATAAATGTACTAACCCGAAATGCGCCTATGAAATAAGTTCAACAAACATAGAAATTAGTATAGAGAACCAATAATGTTTCTATTTATAAGTCAAAACCCATGATAAGTAGTCTTTAGGACAGAGTAATTGATGAACACCATACTAATTTTATAAGAGTAAAAGAAATAAGTGAAATGTCTATTATTTGAATAAAATATGTGCGTATGCTAAAATTTATTTTCATGCACATTATATCTATATATATATATATATATATATATATATATATATATATATATATATTCAAAAGAACAAAAATGGAAGAAACATTTAAAATATTTCACATCTGAAGATGCAAGTTCTAATTTCTAACACTTGATTAATATAATGGATGTTTTTCTATGAGAGCATATCAAATTGAACCCAAGGACTTAAAAAGGCTTAAAATAACCACAATCACATTACATTACAATACATAGTAAATAATTTTCTTGAACCAACTAGAAAAAATTCATATATTAAGCCCTTGATTCTCATGGTTCATAAATAATAGAAAATTGTGGTAACTAAATTATAGTATAAAATTAACATTCTCATGTACATAAATTAAAAACAAAGAGGCCTACGACGTATTGCTCCAAGGAATAACCCAATAGTATCCTATCAGTGCAAGGTAAAATTGAAATGCGACTAGAATAAGGCCCAACCCTGATGAAGTTAGGTTTTAAAAACTAATGTAACACTTGACACAATTTCATGAGTTTGTAAAACCACAACCTTGTATCTAATAAAAAATATATTGTGTTTAAGAACCCAAGTCGGAGATGAACCCCTCTCATAAAGTAATCACGTAATGAGTTGAACCCTTACTTCTCTATAACTTGACTATACACAAACCACCGTAACTACTACAAGACAAGAATAAAAGGATTAGCAGAGATTCAGTAGCAAAAGGGTTTTTCTTTCAGGGGATATATATATAGTAATAATAATAATAATAAATACCCTTTTGAAATGAGGTTCCACTTTATTCCCGTGAGGAATAGAAAAGAACAACTGTCATCCATACTTGTGTTCCAAGCATGTAAGTGGAATGCCTAGTTAGATAAACCTTCAATTGAAAACTATAAGGAAGATTTGTTGTTCACAAAATGATTTTCCTTTAAAAAAGTTATGGAAATAGATAATTTTTGAGGTCTAAAATGGGCCTCCAAAGGAATATTATAAAATAATAATGAAAATAATAAAATAAGATTAGATTACATCATAAACTTTTAAAGGGAAAAAGAAAAACCTACTTTTTCAACTCGTATTTTCAGCTTTTCTCCGTATGGTTTTAATAAAAATTTGAGTGGAAGCATTTGTTTGATACAAAATTTACTTCCTGATCTAAGTACTACCCATGTTGCATACTTTTCATGGACCCTGCTAAACAAAAAATGAGAAATACATGGAAAAACATGATTGCAATCACGTTTTTCATGTATTTCACATTTTGTGTGTAGCAAGGTCCTTTGAAAGTATAAAACATGGGTACTCCTCAAATAAGGAATTAAATTTTATCTCTCACTCGTGCTCTCACTCAAAATTTGAGTAAACCCACGGTGAGATAATTTCAAAAATTAGTTTTTTAATAATAAAAAGATTATTCTTTTTACTTTTTTACTCCAAAAATTGTGAATCTTTAGCCATAGTTCACATCATCATCTTGAATCCTATTGTTTCTAATAAATTTCATTTTGGTTGTACATTTTTGTTTTGAGGCCCATTTTTTACCCCAAAAATTTTCTAATGGTATGGACTGTATTACTATGCTAATATGCTAATTTGGTTTTAAAGGAAATGGACCAAACCCAAAACTTGGTGCTAAATGTGAAACCCTTAAGTGAATGGAGACATTATCCCACTAACCTAACACTAGCATGAGAGTTAGAAATTCTCGTTGCAATGACCAGAAGGAAACTCACAAATGAACAATGAAAATACATAGTGATAGTTTGGAGATAAATTATAGAGGGATACTAAAGAATTTACCAGACAAAATGTATACTAAGCATACGCGAGTGTCCAATAACCTTATTAATGAATTTATCATATCACCGCTCATAATGCATCAATCTTCATCAAATTCGGAGTGGAAAACCCTTAGGGTTTGTAGGGAAACTAGATTACTTGCAAAGTGATTTCTCCAATAAGATTCGGGAACAATGAGATCCATTTGTAGTAATAGGGTAAGGTGGTTACCCTAACCTCCATGCATCTCATCTCCACTATTTGAGGGTATAATTAAATCTCGATCACTAAACATCACAGCTAACGTAAATATGACAACAAAACTAATACATATGGCACCTTTCATACTTACAAGTCTTTGTAAGTATAGGACAACATTGCATTGGCTAGGATAACTTAAATTATGTAAAAACAACTAATACGAATAATTGTAGAAACAATATCAAACTTATAACTCTGTAGTGAAAGAATTCACTTTATAAACCCCAAGTCAAGGACAATTAACATTAGTAAATCATTCCATTTTGATATGAAATTTATATATACCAAGGATGGTCAAGGTTATAAGGTCTACAGCTATCCTTGACTAGAAGAAATCTTATCATTCATATAGTGCATGATCAAATTATATTTCAAGTATGCAGTTCTATGTTTATGTGAAAGAATGCTTATCATGGAGTGTATAAGAGTGTTTTGAGCCATTTCTTGTTATGTTATCCCATAGAGGCGTCTTATATCTCATGAATCTAAAACATGTTATACCTGTGGAGTACTAACCATGAAATATATATATATATATATATATATATATATATATATAAGAGAACAAATGATCATGGAGTACATAGTTAAAAAACAATTACTTTATTTATTATGAAAATTTCATAGTGGTCGTTTATCACTTCAATGGAGTGATGTTACACAAGGTTAGTCCAAAAATTGCACCAATCACTAAGATATTTCATGGGTTTAGACCAAAACCTATGTGTTAACCACAATAGCCAATTCAAACTTCCATGGGGCCATACCAAAAATTGTGTGCCAATTGTCGAGATCCAATTAAAATTACCATGGGGTCTATGGAAAAATTACACCAATCACCAAGATCCAATTCAAATGTCCATGGGGTCAGAGTATAACTTTTGCACCAATCACCAAGAGCCAATTAGAACTTCCATGAAGTTAGAAACAAACTTGTGCACCAACTGTCGAGAGGAAATTCACAATTCGATAGGGTTAAACAAAAAACTTGTGTGCTAATCACAGACACCTAATTCCCACTACCACAGGTCTAGACAAAAAATTGTATACCATTCACTAAGCACCAATTCAAACTACCAAGGGATCAAATCAAAAATTCTGAACCAATCACAAGGAGTCAATTTAAACTACCATGAAGTCATACAAGAACTTGCATGCTAATAACACTATATATAACCACATCACACTAAAATGGTACCCAAACTGAATGGATAAGCTCGAACTTGTGACATATGAGACTGCATACCAACGCTCATACCATGAAGGCAGAGCCTTCACACTTTCTCTAGTCTATGTTCTCTTATCCCCAAATCCATTGGAATTTTATTTATACATGAGAAGAGGGTCTAAATTTGGCATACAGCTAACCTTCAATATTCCTCACAAGAGAATACCATGTCCTAGACCTAGGGATCAATAGTCACCCTCATGCTGATATCATCATGTTATCACAACTGCCACATGGTACTGGTTGAATCATTCCATGTGTCACCAAAAATCACCCCAATTGGTCACTAAAAATGCCATTTCAGCATGCAAGATGGAATCATGTCGAGTTGCAAGATCATCATTGTCCTAACATGTTATCGATATTTCATCACCATCCTTTAACTAGTCATGAGCCACCATGTATTAGTGGGCTATGATCTATCTAATCCTGATCTGCCACTTCAATGCCCACATTGGTTGTTTCTCGCCACTATCATATGTGTTGGGGAGTCCATGTGGAATCCAAGAAAGGGGTCCACCTGACACCTACCATGTTTCAATGAAAGATTGGTTTATTTTAGAGGGTGCAACCTTCATTACCCTTCGTACACATTAATCTTCGATCCACCATTCATGTAATTTTCAATGGACAAATCTACCAGAAGATGCTCAAACATTAACCTGGTTAAATGGTATGAAAGTGGATGTGCCATATGTCATTGATTTCCCTTAAATTTATGGAATCAATGTGAATATTCATGAAAGTTAAGAATTTGGTGTTTCCCCCCTTTCGCAACTACCAGCTTCAAACTACCATATCTTCTTATTCGAGAAGAATTTGACCAGGTTTTATATACTGCTGGAAAGGTTGAGGGGACTATCCAACCATGCCATCCATAGACCCATTTTTGCATCATAAATTCAACAAAAAATCAAACCTCTAGCCACTTTGATATCATTTGATGTGATCTTATCAAGCCACCAGACTATCATACAACCTCCTTTCGTTTACCCACTGACATCAATGATGTTACTGCTTCCCTTCAATTACTATTTAGCATCAATAATAACAGTGTCCAAAATTATCTGTATATATTAAATTTCTCAAAAAACATTGTTAATAAAAATGAAGTGAAATAACATGCACACACATTTAACACAAATATCTCACCCTTCGAAGTTAAACTAGGAATCTAGAAAGTTTTTTTTATCATATTCTATATTTACAATTTTATAATAAATTATTTTTATCCCTTGGCATCAATAAACCCACTATCCATTAACCCTATATTATAATATAACCATATTTAAATAGTTAGAATTAATAAACAATGGGTTGAACTATCTTGCTCAAAACAAATGCTAAAAATCACCAAGAATGGATGGAAAAGGACCACCAAGATATTTCTCAAGGGTCCTACCATTCTTGTCTTCTCCTTATCATGTTTAACAAATATGAATCACATGTGGGGCTATTCATCTAAAGAATAGAACACATACCCAATACATCATGTAATCCTCTGACCACTTGTATGCAATGAATGAAATAAGTGGTATAATGTTGTGTATGTAGCATATTCTCTCCATGAGTATCTTCATTCATTATTTGTATGTGTTAGGCACAGTGAGGGTGTGATAGAGGTAATAAGCTCCCATGTTTATGTGGGTTTGTAGGGGGTGGCTCCAACTAGTGCAAATATCTTTCATGAAATATTGTGCATATATTTTGGGTATTTTTATGGCACATAAATTTTCATCCCATAGCTTTTCAATGCCAATTAACGAGATTGTGTTGTAAACTAATCTAGCTCAATTGATTAGGAAATTGATACAACTACTATTCTTTGCTTCTATTGAAGTGTGATCAAGGGTCACATTAATATAATAGATATTTATAACATTAAAATAAAAAATACAACACATGTTTACCCATGGTGAGCTTTCAACACTTAAACAGTTGAGCATTTTCACCCTCAACCTATGTCGCTTATATGTGGCTAGAATATTCTTTTAGGTACCTAAAATATTTAGGAAAATTATGATTGATGGAATTACATACGATACCAATGTTTATAGAAATAATAAATTCCTCTCACTAAATATATTGAGAGACTTCTAATATAGATTTGTGATATAAAAATAAAACTATGTTTTCATCTTCGACGTTAATCTCGGAATGAGAAAATTTGTCTAAAATAAAATTTTCATATGCTTTATCAAAATGTTTCATCATCTTAACAATGTCCAAATATTTCTAGCATATGGTAGCATCTTCATTGAAATCAACGGGTAACAATATTTTGCAACTCACTTTCCATAAGGACTTTCCAATCCTAAAAATAGAAGTAGGAATTTAAAAGAAGTTAACTCACTTTTCAATGCAGATCATTGAGGCTAGAAAAGAGGCACAAGTATTGCTATACTTCTCTAATTTTCACTTATGAATTCAAATACGAAACGATACACTATAAATATGAAATGATACACACAATATACATCTAATGGCATTGTTTTGACAAAATTAGGTATCTCCCTTGAAATATATCTAATTACAATTTGTATAGCTAGCATTGGAAAATCCCAAAAGTAGATGATTTTAAATTAGTCATATCTCCACTACCCAATCTCTATTTTAAACCATTTTTATTTTAATTTGAGTATTTTTTTTAGAGGATTTTAGATATGTAGCTTGTCTCTTCATTTTTTTTAAATATTGTAGTAAATAACCTAAGGTTGGATTACCTTCATTTTTTCTTTGAAATAATATAAAAAATATTAGAAAACTCTTCCTTTTTTAGCCTAGGAAAGAACTTGGGTACTAAGCATTATGTGCCTAATATATTTGATAACATATGATATATATAAACTATAGAATAACAAATTCATATAATGGATAACCAAAATAATGACTACGATAATACAATAGATAAAATCTTCAAGGTAGGGTAACATCATCTATTATTCCTTAAGGAATGAAACACTCCTCAAGAAATAGTTTCCCATTACAAGTACAATACTCTTTAACACGCCTCATTACATTGCCTACATTGCCCTATATAGTGCTATGTAATCCCTCAAAACATTTTAGGAAATAACATTCTAATGGATGGAATCTTCTAGTAAGACTTTTCATAATAATTGTGTTCACAATATGGACTTTATGGTTTGCATAGATAGCCATACATATTAATGTATATAATTTTATTCCCCTTTTGTACCATCTTAGTTAACCCATATTACCCCTCTAGGGGTTTTATGATGTTGTGACCTATGATTGGTGTCAGGAATTAAAAGGAATTTCCATAACCACTTCCAAAAGGTTTTAATACTATCTATGAGATATGGCTCCAATATCACCGCTTGGGACCAACACTGTGCAACTAGCCCTCAATCTTCAACCACCTTGGCCCTACGAGATATACACTTCAGCCCTACCATCAATAACCTTGGTGGTCCATGTCACTTGACATGTTAATTCCATGATATCTTTGTGTCATATTGTATATAAAATTACCATTAACTCGTATTCTCTAGGAATGATGAATATGGTGAAATAAGAGTAATAAAAATAAATTATAGGTGAAAAATTACTCTTGTTAGTAAGAATTATAGAAAGAACTAATCTATGAATCAGTGAGAGAATATTCATGTTCAACAATCAATTCCTTCTGAGGAATGAGTTAGATTTATCTATTACTATAATTAGTCATTAATTTTTTTATTTTATAATCATGCAATAAAATTAATTCTTTAATATAGGAGACACGAAATCTTAGTAGACACTTTCACTAGTTTTTGTTGAAACATGTATCCCATTTAAGATATTTTAACCAAAGAGATGAAGAAAGTATCTATGAACATGATTTAAGTAGCAATGCTTATTCGATACAACATTGAATATGTTCATAAAATGACCCCTTAAAGTTAACATATTATACATGTTCATACGTGAGGGATTTAGATAGTTCTGACCATCATCTAAATAAGTGTATTTTCTACATAAACCAAACCTATTAGCTAGTAAATTCAAGTGGATGATAAGAAATGTAATTAATATTTCACCATCCATGAAGTGTCATGACGGTTAATAATGTATTATTATAATGATTACAAAATGGATTATCATCACAGGGACATTTTTATGTGTGTGTGTGGGCTGTGGAGAAATATGATAGGATAAAATGGAAGCTCTTAGCACCTCAATAGATTTGGTTTTGGTATTTAAAATGTGGTTTTAATCTCAAGATATTTCAATTTGGTGTTTTAGTTGTTGAGGATTCTTACCAATGGGTATGCCAAAAAGGAGTATGAGAAATAATAAGATAGATTTTCATTTCATGCAGTATCATTAATGTAGAAATATTTCATGAAGTGTCACTAATGTAAACACTATAACCAGTTATAATAATTAACTTGAGCAAATGGATTGCACTTCAAGGGATCTTATCCCTCTCGTCACATGAAACATATGGAATTATATGGACATAAATTACTTTCAATTATGTGGGATCACAAAAAAATATGATTTTATCTCATTCTTTAATATTATTTTGAATGCAAAGTTGCAATGTAATGGCGTCGAATAACAGAAGATGTGAATAAAGAGAATGTATTCAATTGCAAATAGAATTCATTGTGATAAATATCAAATTATTTTCTTCTATTACTCTTATTGTCACACCTATTAGTTTATTCATCTTTTCATATCGATAATATGAAAATGGGTATTTGAAATAATAGACGACTCAAATTTATAACTCAAGTTATTTTAGTAAATGTAATACCTTTTTTATTTGGCTCTCTCTCTCTCTCTCTATATATATATATATATCTCCATCCCTCCCTCTCATTGTGCCTCTCTTCTTTCCTCTCTCCCCATCCATCTATATCCATATCTCAACCATCTCTCCTTTGTCTCTCTATCTCACACCCAAAACATACTCTCTCTCTCTCTCTCTCTCTCTCTCTCTCTCTCTCTCTCTCTCTTTATATTTTTCCCTCACTCTATCTTCCCCTTATATCCAACTCTCTCTTCCTCTCTCTTACATGTGACTCTTCTCTCCCCCTCATTCTCTCTCCATCTCTCCCTTGCAACTCCCTCTCTTTCCAAATTTTACTTTCTATGTCTTTTATTCTTCCCTCCTCACTTATCCAATCAAATAAGATTACGAATCAACATGTACACTAAAATTAATGCACCCATTATAGTGAAAACCCAAATTATTGATAAGTTGGAAGATGTTTTATCCCTCCCTCTCCTTGTATCTCTCTTTTTCCCTCTATCTCCCGACCATCTATATCTATATCTCCCCTCATATCTCTCTCTTTGTCTCTCTATATCACCCACGAAATGCATGCTCTCTCTCTCTCTCCATATCTATCTGTCTCTCTTTCCCTCCCTCCCTCTATCTATCTCTTCTTCTGTATCTCCCGCCTCCATATATATCTCTCTCTCCCTCTATCTCTCCTTCTTTTTCTCTCTATCTCACCCCCCTAGACATATACTCTCTCTCTCTCTCCATGCCTAATTATCTATCTCTCCCTCCCTCTTCCTCTTCCCTCTCTCTCCCATCCTTTTTTCCTCTCACTCTTCCCTCCTACACTCCTCTTTTCCTCACTTTCTCTCTATCTCTCACTTGTGACTTCATTTCTCTCTCTCCAACTTTCTTCTTCTCTCCCTCTCCCGCTCTAACTTCATCTCTTTATTATATAATATCATATTAATATCCAGAATTTTAAACTTGTCCCTTATAGTATTTCTTGTAATAATATATTAAAACTCTTTATCCTCATATATTAATATATAATATATATGGATATTAATATATATGCCATTATATTAATATATATTACCATACATCAAATTTAATATTAAATTAAAGTTAATATTATATAATATATTACAAATTAAGAAAATATTTTATTGAAATTGTGATGGGCATTTAAAAAATAAAAGTAACTTTAGTAAAGACAGAAAATCAAAACTTGTGGTTATTTTGGCATGTATTTTCAACCTCTTTCCTTTCAAAAATGGTATTACATCAATTACTTTTTAAATTTAACCTGGAGTCAAAGTGTTCCCTTGAGTCTATGATAAGTATTTTTTCTAACTTCCTGGTGAGTACTCAAACGTATAGATGCTGTGTACAACAATTCCTCGCTTATTAGAAAGGTTTGCTATTTGTAATTCACATGGGATATGAAATTTGATATATGGTACTAATCCACCACATCATTGTAGAGTTAATTATTATCACTGGTTATAGTTTTTATATCAGTGGCACTGCATGAAAAGTTTTTAAATCAATGTACTACATGAAACGACTATATATTGTACTATTTCTCAGACCCTTTCTTGATATACCCACCAATTGGTGAGAATCCTCCACCCTTGAAATACCAAATTAAAATATCCTCAGATGTCATCCGGTTTTTGAATACTAAACCCAAATCTACTAAGGTGACGAGAAGTTGCATTTTATCCTACCGTAGTCCCCTTTCACAGTAAAGAGTGAGAAGAAAAGCAAATTTTAAAATAATACTAATAACTTTAAAATCACTACCAAATCAAACTATTAACAAAAAGGTCCACTCTGATCTTAAATGTTCAAGAGAGAGAGAACGAAGATTTAAATAAGAGGCTGAACAATACGGCATGACAAATGGACATCTCTTTTTTGGTCTAAATATGAGGAAGACGGTTTGGACATGGTTATGTTAACCATCATTTTGGGGTAACTGATTCTTAAGCATGGGGAAGTAAATTGCAAGATGGAGTATTTATAGCTGAGTGCCTCTGCAAATATTTACCCGCAATTTTTTTCGTTAACATAAAGTTCACTGAGGTGATTAATCAAGACTCGCTCTCTAGTTTTTTCTATTATGAAAATGCCAACACTTCATTCGTTAGCGAATCTCTCTTTTTCTTTCAAATGTTATCTGGAAAAAAAATTTCTTTCAAATGTTATCAATGGAAAATTTTACATGATTACTTTTTATCCCTTATTTTCTTGGAGCATCACAACTGTTTATTATGGAACCCATCTACTATGATGGGAAAAAAATTTCACTGAATTGAGGAACAGTTTGACTGTAAACCCCAAGGTGGTCTTTCTTGAGATATTAATCTCACTGCCTGTTAAGTCTCATCTCATTTGATTTTGTTGTCTACTAAGTGTAATAGACAGTTCAGTTGTACTTCAATTCTACTCTATAGATGTTTATTTCTACTTCAATCATTATTATTGATCTTTACAATATAATCTATTTAACCATTTTAAATATGGAAAAGAGCAATCTTTCTCATTCTTTCTCTTAGTACCGGAACACCACGTTGCATAAAACCCCACAAATAGCCGCGTTTCAAATCATTTGGGCTTGCAAAGAAAAAGTGTGAGAAGCCGAAAAGAAAAGAGCAATTGCGCAGTTGTAAAAGAGACTCAAGGCACAGTATTCTTAGCTCAACGAACAATAAACTGCGCAAAAGTGGTAGACTTGTGAATTTGTTGAATTCATAGTATTTTCGCACCCTTTACATTTAAAGAACTTCCCACTCATAATATTTTCGCACCTTGTGCGTTTAGAAAACTTCCCACAACTGCGTGCAGCACATCTCGTCGGACGCACACGACAAAAGTTAAAATTTCAAAGCCTTTCCCACCGAATTCAAAGGCTTGTTAAAAAAGACAACGAAACGCCACGTCAACATTACAAGTTAAAGGAGCGATCAACAAAATTTTTCAAAGCTGCATAATTTTTTAGGTTCACTATTAAAAGTGAATTTTATTTGATTGAATTCTCAATTTTTTTTGTCTGTCAGAAAGAAACATCGCATTCCTTTTATAAAAGAGCATTTTTAGAATTATTTTAAACGTAAGAGCTTTGTTATGATTTTAAAATAGTATTAAAAAGGGAGGTTCCTTTGTTTGCTTTAAAAGGGACAATTAAGAAGAGGGTTCGTTATTTTTAAAAAGTTAAAAAAATAAAATAAAATTGATTTTTTTTAATAAGGTGATGATAGTTATAAAAAAATGAAGGCGTGAATTTTTTTAAGGAGATTTTTTATTTTAAAGACAAAAGGGTGTGTAAATTTGTATTTGAAGAAATGGCTTTCTCGAGCGCTTTGTCACAGACTCCGACTTTGCTTGGCAAAAGTTACAAGTTTTGGTCTTTGAGAATGAAGACATTCCTGCAAGCTCAATAGTGTTGGGATACACTTCAAACTACCTATATAGTGCCGACCGAAGAAGCATTGGTGGCCATGTCCAATAATGAGAGGAATGCAATTACCGAACTCAGAAATAAAGAACACAAACCTAAATGTTGGATACGAAACTGAATCGATGACTGTATTTTCGATAAGATAATTGGTGCATCCACAACATATGAAGTCTTGGAAATCTTGAAAGCTACGTATCAATGTAATGATACAACGAAGACAATGAAATTACAAACATTGAAATCATAGTTCAAAACCCTAAAGATGAATGACACAGAAAATGTGGATCAGTTCATGACTAGAGTCATGGAAATAGTCAATCAGAACAACCTCATTGGTGAAACCATTTCAGAGCATAAAATTGTTCAAAATTTCCTTCAAATTTTGCCCAAGAAATATGACATGATTGTAACAGCCATTCTGGAATCCAAAGATTTTACAACTTTCTCGGTAGAATAGCTGACTAGATCACTTCTGCCACACGAAACAAGACTGAACTTGGTAGAAGATTCCATTGAACAAACTTTCAAAGCACAACTCTCATTTGATAGAGGTAGAGGCGGAGGCAACGGATTCATAGGCAGCAACAAGTGAGGCAGAGGTCGAAGCAGAGATAGATCTGAACATCATCATGAAACAAAGCAGTGGAGACCTCCACAAAACCAAGGTCAAATAGACATACCATAGAGAAAATGTAATGTCCAATGTTATTACTGCAAGAAATTTGGGTATTATGAAGATGAATGTAGAAAGAAGCAGTGAGATCAACAAAGAGGCAATGTCCATCTCTCCAACAATGGAGTATCCTCTGAAACAATGTTTCTTTCCTTCCATCTTTCTGAAGACACTCACAACAAGGATCTTTGGTTGCTAAATAGTGGTTGCAGCAATCATATGACATGTAACAAAAATCTGCTTTCTTGTATTGATGCTTCTATAACATTAGAAATTACTCTTAGAGATCATTCTTGCATTAAAGCTGAAGGAAAAGGTATCGTCCCTATTCTTAGTAAATAGAATCAGTAGAAATACATTCCTGATGTTTATTATGTTCCAAATCTGAAGCATAACCTCATTAGTATAGGACAACTAATGGAACATGGTTATGACGTAATATTTCAAGAGAACAAATGTTATATCTATGACAAACCTCCCAATAGAAAACGCGTAGAAAAGGTTGAGAAAACCAAGAATAGGATGTTTCCTTTGACTCTTAGAAGTCGAAATATCTCAGAGTCTTTAGTCCACAATGTGTCAAGAATAGATGAATCTCAGCTATGGCACTCTAGATATGGCCATATCTCATTCAATACTCTCGTCAACTTCAGAAATATTCAATCAGCATTGGTCTCCCTACTATGAATGAAAAGGGCTATAATTTTGAAATTTGTGTTATGTCTAAGCATAAAAGAGATAGCTTTCCCACATCTTCCTCTAGAGAAAAAGAGACTTTAGAAGTTGTTCATACAGATTTATGCGGTCCAATGTAGACACAGTTCATTGGTGGTAGTCTTTATTTTCTAACGTTTATTGATGATTATAGCAGTAAGACATGGGTGTATTTTCCCAAAAATAAATCAGATACATTCTTAAGGATCAAAGAATTAAACGCAGAAGAACAAAAGTAGAGTGGGAAGCTGTTGAAAGCATGGAAAATCTTAGGGGCTAATGTTCGCCAAGTGGACTAATTTTCAATGACTTTTCCACAAATTGTTTTTTCCAATTTCCAATTTTTATAAAAGATGATTGGCCCAAATTTTAGAATATAAATTTATTTTAACTTAAAAATCGCCAACATTATATAGAGACTATATATAAAATCATTATAAATTTGAATAATTTTACAAATATACCAATAAAAATTTTATATTTTACATATTAAGGATTAGTGAGATTCACCAATGTTTTCAAACTTCAAGAAAATTTTCTATCCTTAAAATTTTCCTTGTTTGAAAGTACTCGGATCAGACAGAGGAATGAGAGTACAACTCCAATGAATTCAAAGTTTTTTGTCAACAATAAGGAATCATAATGCAAAATACAATAAGATATACTCCACAGTAGAATGGAGTAGCAGAAAGGAAAAATCAGTTAATCATGAATTCAGATGTATGCTTCGTGGGAAGAAGTTGTCAAATAAATATTGGGCTAAAGCAATTTTGACAACAATGTACGTTGTCAACAGATCTCCAACAACTAGTCTCCAAGATACAATACCCCAAAATGCATGGGATGGTGAAAAGGTAAATGTGTCTCACTTTAGAATTTTTGGATCAGTAGCATTTTCAAATGTTCCTAAGTAGCTAAGAAAGAAACTTGATGATAGGAATGAAAGATGTATTTTCGTAGACTTAGTGAGTAGTCAAAGGCCTACAAAGTTTATAATCCAGTTACCAAGAAGGTTTTTTTCAGCAGAGATGTAAGTTTTTTTTTTCTTTTTTTAAATCTTGGTTTGATCAAGTTGATGAAGCTTCAAATGAGTCTTTTTATCCACCACAACCACCAAGATTGCAAGTTGAAGAAGAGCCATACCATTATAAAAATGGTACATATTCATGTAGTGAATTCATCCATGATTCAACATCTTCAAAAGACAATCATAAAATAATAAGCATCAGAGAAATATATGAGCAAGAGAAAGAATTTGACCAACAAAATATGTTTGCATTTTTTTCATCTCAACCAATTCCTTTTGTAGTTGAAGAAAATAATTAGGTAGATACAATGAACCAATAAATTGCCGCCATATGGAAGAATCAGGCTTGGGAATTAGCTAATATCTGAAAAGACAAAATTAGAATTGGTGTAAAATGGGTATATAAGACCACGCTGAATGAAAAATGAGAGATTGAGAAACATAAGACAAGGATAGTTTCCAAAGGATTCTCACAACAGTTTCGTGTCAATTATGGTGAAACCTTGGCTCTAGTAGCAAGGTTAGACATTGTTAGAACCATTTTGTTGACAACAGCTCAACACAAACATAAATTTTTTCAACCTGATGTAAAATTTTTCTTTCTAAATGGTATATTGCAAGAAGAAATTTATGTAGAGCAGGCTCCTGGATTTGAAGTTTCAGGAGAGGAGCATCAGGTATACAGATTGAAGAAGGCTTTGTATGGTTTAAAACAAGCTCCAAGAGCTTGGTATAGTCGCATTGATTCCTATCTCATCAAAAGTGGTTTTTCGCAAAAGCAATCACGAACCAACTTTGTATACCAAAATGCATGAAGGTAAAATTATTTTTGTATGCCTTTATGTAAATGATCTTGTTTATACAAGAAACATGATGTTAGAAGATTTCGAAGCAACAATGCAAACAAAGTTTGATATGACAAATCTAGGAGTCATGAAATACTTCTTAGGCATCGAACTCCACTAATCTGCTAAAGGAATTTTTGTTGGTCAAAAAAAATATGTCATTGATACCATCCAAAAGTTTAGAATGACCAATTGCAAACCTACAGATACACCAAATGCTCAAGGCACAAAAATGAGCAAAGAATATGTAACACCACTAGTTGATTCCATAATGCATAAACATCTAGTTGGTAGTTTGTTGTATCTAACTGCAACTAGACCTGACATTATGTTTGTATCAAGTTTTATCTCCAGGTTTATGCAGTCACCTAAGATCACTCATTGGAAGGTTGCAAAAAGGATCTTAAGGTATATTGCAGGTACAATAGACTATGGTTTTTTCTATACACATTATGAAAAATGCTCACTTTCAGGTTCTACAAATAGTGATTATGCAAGGAGTTTAGATGATCACAAAATCACTTCAGGGTATGTTTTTCATCTTGGAACCAATCTGATTTCATGGGAATCCAAGAAACAAACAATCATTTCAATATCTTTTGCAAAGCCATAACATGTAGCAGCATTGTCAAGCTTTGTGGTTGACAAGATTATTGAAAGATATTTCAAATATTCATAAGGAGCCAACTCCAATCTACTGTGACAACAATTTAGAAATTTCTTTATCAAAAATCATGTTTTCCACAGAAAGAGAAAGCACATTAACACCCATTTTCATTTCATCCATAAACTTGTTAATGATGGGGACATAGTACTTTCTTTTTGTGGTTCCAAAGATCAACTAGAAGATATTTTCACTAAGTCATTGGGAAAGAATGCATTTGAATTTCAAAGAGAACAATTAGGCATTATAAGTATCTCTAAATTTAACAATTGAGATTAGGAGGGGATGTTGAGATATTAATCTCACTATCGGTTACGTGTCATCTCATTTGATTTTGTTGTCTACTAGGTGTCATAGATAGTTTCATTTTACTTCCGTTCTACTCCATAGGTGTCGATTTCTACTTCATGCATTTATTCTTGATGTTTACAATGTAATCTATCTAACCATTTTGAATATTGAGAAGAGAATCTCTGCTCCACATTTTTTCTCATTCTTTCTCGGTTCCTAAAGTTTCTAGCATTGGATATGTTACTGTAGTAGTTGTGAAAGGTAAATATCAATTCACTACGATCCAGGACACCATCAATTAAAGTAAGTTGAGGCACTTATAAGTAAGTGATTAATGAAACCAAATTTAGAGCAGTTGGGCTTCTTTCATAATTGAAAAAATCTCCAATTGTATAACACATTTTCGCAATCATTTGGGCTCAATTGAAAATGTGGAGAGAAAGTTGCCAATATAGAAACAAATCACGGTCATGGCTACAAAGTGTATGGTTGCATTTTCCAATTAATTATCAACAATTAGGTTCCATGATACATAAATAACATGAAAAATAGTTAGGTTTCATAATGGAATATTGTTTGTCACAAAACATTTTATTAAGATGAATATAATTCATGATTTATGGATTAAATAATTTCTAAGATGAAGGATTTTATTAAAACAAATTGAACTCTTTGTTCCTTGTTTTAGCCACCTCATAGGGACAAATTTCAAATTGTTCTAGGTATGTCATTTATAACTATCATTGGCTAAGAAAGTAATAGCACCATCACCGCTTGGAATGATAATGCACAATCTAATGGTGAGACATATTTCAGGGCAACAGTCAACGTGTTTGCTTCAGATTTCACATCTAGAGACATTACAATCTAGGTAAGGTGTTCATACTCACTATTAACATCTTAGTAAATCATAAGAGGGTTTCATTGAAACAATCGAATTATGTAGAATTCATATGATCATGGTGACTTGAGTGGAAATAATCAAGTTGAAGCGTGAATATTTTGGTAGATCCTTGCTCGTTTTTCAATGTCAAAATTCTAGGGTTTCAACACACTATGTTAGACAACACTGGGAGGCATTACTTTGAAAACTATTATATTGAGGGTGTCGTCAACTTTATATGTGGCAATGGAAAATCTATCAAAGAACAACTAGAACGAAGAAGCCCTGGGAATCCAACCAATAAGTGATAATAAGTTTCGTATCTATCCTGGGAATCAAAACAATAAGCAATAATAAGTTTCATAAATAGAATGAACTCAGTAAATGCAACGATGAATTATAATTGTGACATGAATTAGAATGGTTGCATCAATTTTTTTTATTTATATGAAAATTTATATTTAAAAATTAAAAAAAAAATTATGAAATAAATATTTTACCTTGAATACAGAGATACACATCTTTTTCATATTAGGTTTAAAATAAAACATTCAACACAACTATATATATATAGATATATAAGTTTCGTAAATAAAATGAACTCAATAAATGCAACGATGAATTATAATTGTGACATTAGAATAGTTGCATCAATTTTTTTAATTATATGAGGATTTATATTTAAAAAAATACAGACATACACATTCAACACACATTAATATATATATATATATATATATATATAATTAACGTTAATCAAATTCAAATTATTTAAATATAATTATAAAAACAATACATCTTAATAAAAAGAATAATTCCTAGTACAACGATATGGTTTCTTTTCTAGTTTATTATATAATAACATTATTTTATTATTATTTGTTTAATATATTATTTTATTAAAATGGTAGGTTACAGTGAATGATATGAGGGAAGAAAAATAATGGAGTATTGTGGCCGTTTTAGTGTTTCCATTGTAATATCTAAACGAGTAATCATTTTCAAAACAATGGAGTTATTAAATTATAATAATCAAAGATTTTCATTAGTACCAAAGCATATTCCATTATTCTTCTTTCTAAAATTTTAATGTTTTCAAAAATTATTTTTATAGTAATGGAATTCCACTATATTAAAACTTATTATATCTTTTAATTATTTACGCCGAAAGTTGATTTAAAAGAGAATGATTGGTTTTCACATAGCGAAGCCATTTTTAGTATAAAAAGAATAAGGGATAAGCATAGAATAATTACGTTGATGTATTCCTTACCATCAATACCTTTAATTCATGTATTCCTTACCATCAGTATCTTTAATTTGGTACCATTCCTCCTGTACACTTGTTTTAATAGGCAACCAATGGGAAGGTCTCCATTAAACCTCCTTCCATCACAGCAAAGGACATTGAATCTTCCATGACATTGTTAATACAAGTATGGGAAAGTTAATTATTATAGTGTGTGGTATGTCTAGGACGTCTATTGAAATATATATGGCCAGAAAAAGGTCAAACATGTAGTTGATAAGCTTGGAGTAGTTATAAATCTTTATTTCGCTTTAGATGTTTTTGTTTATCAGGATAATATTTATCTATTGTGTATTTCCAGTATTAGAATCTATGTTGTATCTTATTTGATTTTAAGGAGATATAGAATGAAACATTATGGAATAAATTTAGAAGACCAAGATAAGTATGGCTTCTTTAACTAGATAATGGAGTTGATTGAAGAGGGAAAAAGAGAAATAGAAAATAGAGAAGAATAGGGTATGAGAATGGTGTTCATTAAAATATATCATCATATTGTTAGTTCCCATGAATGTGACATTCACATAAAACCCTTTACGATTATCCATTGAGTAAACTATCTCAAAATCACATATTTTACAATGGCATTACACTATTTCACTATAAGAATTTTGGAACATCTCCATCTCTCTCTGTTAATTTTTGAAACTAGGGTCAAATTCCACATTAAAAAACTCAGATGATCAAGATGATGCTTGCAATAAATTCCTCTTTTCGAGAGGACTAAAATAGACAAAAATGTCACGTAATTTTCTTAAGCACAAGTTAAGTTTTGAATTATTTTATTTGTACATTCATGATGGAATGAGTTGGCCCTAAACACAGGGGTAACTACTTTGGTCAATATTAACCCCAAGTAAACCCTCAATAAACCCTATAAATAGAAGCAACCTCAAGTTCATCTCAACACAACTCATCAAGTCATTTTCTATTCTTCAATTTTTGTCTTCACTCGCACAGGTTTGACGAAAGGAGTTTTCACAGGGTTTGAAATTACAGTGGAAACATTTGCTTTGAGTTAGGGTTTTCTGGATCTCGGTCGCTCGGAAAAGATAAGAAATTTTGGTCTATTTTCATTGAAACAAAGTGGGAAAGAGGGCGCCTAAGGCTCTCTGGTCACTAGGAGATAGTCTTGTGAGAGCGACTCTGGGTTCAGAGGTAGATCAGAAGGTTTAGATCCCCAAACGCTCACACAAAGTGGTCCTGAGAGTGCTAGGGAAATCACAGTCGCTCGCAAAACAATCGTAAGGGAGAGACTCTGGCTTTTAGGTGTATTGAATCTTTTTCACACGTATAAAGACTTCCTGAGAGTGATCGTGTAGTCACAGTCACGTGAATATAGTGATCGAGAGAGTGACCAAGGAGTTTCGGTCGCACACAAACAATTTTGATGAGGGAAACGAGAGTTCAGATCTATTGTTTGACATCTTGGCTTCAGTTGACTTTAGTGATTGGGTAGATCTAGGCTTCTTTCTATCATTATACATATATGTAGAACTATAGATTTGATTTGTTATTAGGCACTACAATCATATCTATTGAGCTCATTGTACTCTGATGAAATATTTTTATGATGATCTATTAAAGAAGAATATTTGAAAGGGTTTCCTCATAGTGGGGGTTTTCCGTGGTCCTGAACCAATCTATTGTATCTTATGGTTGTGCTTTTGTCTTCTTTATCACTGCACATATTGTTATTTCTTAAATTACGTTTATGATTGATTATACTGCTAATAATTGGATGCATTGTTAAAAAAAATATAGATTGGGCTAAAGTAATTGATAGTGCAAAGAACAATTAGAAAATTTCACATGGTATCAGACATAGGGTGAAAGAAAAGCCCAAAATAGGACAAGATTTGAAGTCCTCTCTTTCAGAAAGAAGATTGCATATTCAAGGTCAAGATGTTGTCCTCTACCTTCAAGGAGCATGAAAAGTTGGGTGATGCATCAAACATTGTTGCATCAAAAGTTAGATTGGAAATCATATCTGACAACAATGATGTGTTAGAATACATTCAAGGAAGGATGCATGAGCATCCAAAAAATTCTTCTACTTCTCTCAAGAATAAGTACAAGAAAGGTGAGTGTAAATAAAAACAAATTATTGCTCATGGTTTACAAGATCATTTACTTGGTTATGTTTGGAATTTAAGAAAGTCTAAAGATATCTATGAAAAGATGATCGACATCTATGAAGTCGACAACTTGAATGCAATCATCACCTTGAGAGATGAACTCGAGGAAACTAAGATGAAAAAAGAATAATTTTTCAAATCTTACATTAAGAGGATCTCTCACCTTAGATATTAATTGTAGAGGGTTGGAAAAAATGTACCTAATAGGGAGCTAGTAGTTGTGACTCTTAGAGGTCTCCCCCTTATTTTGGAATCCTTCATTACAACTATTAGCAATAGAATTGTCGTTCTGTCATTTGATGAAATCGTTGGAAAAATCAATCAAGAATAATCTAAGATGATATAAAGAGGAAGGATTCAAAAGCGTGAAGAGGGATAGCTTGCTGCATATGTCTCTCATGGAAAACTAAAGAAGGTAAGAGGAGGTTCATCAAGGATGACTCCTTCTCAAAATATAGAAGGAATAGCAATGATAGATTGTCATCTAATGTTGAATGCTTAAATTGTCACAAGGAGGGTCATTATGCACAATATTTTCCTAAGAAAGGAAAGAAACCACGCTACAAAAATAAAGGCAACTATAATAACAAAAGACGAGAACACAATCAAAGAAATAACCATGACAAAAGAGATGATAGAAGAAGAAGAGACTACTGAAGCGACTATGAAGAAGATAATCCTCCTCAAAAGAAGTCAAGGGCTACCAGGTATGAAACTAATGTTGTAAATAAATTTGAATACATTGTCATTTATGCTATTACTAGTTCTTCTCCACTAGATTTTTGGTACAGTTGGTTCATTGATAGTGGGGTCACTCATGATTTCCCTAGTTACAAGGAAGTCCTCTCTAACCTAGTAGAGAGGGAGACTAAGGAAAATATCATTCTTGGAGAAAATGCTCCTCATCCCATGAAAGGCTTTGGGTCCATCAAATTTCAGTTGAACTCTAGTGAATTAGTTCTTATGCATGATGTTATGTATGTATCTGGATTAATGAAGAATCTCGTACCTATATTTGCATTGGAAAATAAAGGGATGAGGGTTTCCTTCATCAAAGGTAAAGTTTTAACTTGACCTATCAATGCACCAGTGAGGGATGCCTTCACACTAGGACTAAGATTTGAAGGATTCTATAGGGTCACTAGAATACCTCTCCTAGCATTGGTTCATAATACCAATCATTTGAGCGAATTATGGCACCAAAGAATGGCTCATGTTCACTATGATGCGCTTAAGAAATTGAAGAAATTGGTCTCTGGTATTCCCGATGTTCAATGTCATCATGATGGAGTTTGTCTAGGTTGTGAAAGTGGAAAGAGAACAAGGGGACCATTTCCCTCTAGTAAGAACAAGACAAATGACATCCTCCATCTCATTCATTCTGATATATGTAGTTTAATGACTACACATTATGTTGGTGGTCATCTTTACTACATCACCTTTATTAACGACTTCTCAAGAAAGACATGGATATAATATCTTAAGAGCAAGGATGAAGCCTTTCAAACATTCAAGGAATTCAAAGCCTTGATTCAAAATCAATCAGGAAAGAGAATCAAAGCCTTTATGTCTAATAATGCAGGAGAATGCATGTCCAAATAGTTCATAACATTTCGCAAGAAAGATAGAATCATGAAGGAAATAATGGTGCCATATTTTCCTAAACATAATGATGTAGATGAAATAAAGAACAGGTCTTTATTAGAAGTTGCACGTGCTATGCTCCATGATTAAAAGGTTCTAACATTCCTTTGGGCCAAAGCCACATCTATTGTTGCATATGTCCAAAACAGGGTGCCTCATCAAGCATTAGAAAGCACAGCTCCTGAAGAAATATTCATATGTATTAATCTTGATATCATCCATCTTCATGTATTTACATGCCCATTATATTTTCATGTGCCGAAGGACAAAATGAACAAATTGAAAGTTACTTGTAGAAAAGGTATGTTTGTGGGTTATTCTGAAAACTCTAAATCATATAAAATTTATATTCCTAATGAGAGGAAGGTAAAAACTAGTAGGGACATAACATTGGATGAAGATGCATATCTTGGAGAAGTAAGAGATCTTCCTCCACCTCCTCCTCCTAAGGAAGAGAATGATGACTAGGATATTCGGGATGGTCTATCCATACCTGAGTCCAATATGGTTTAAGATCCCATATAGCCTATGGATCCATTAAATTCTCCTCCAAGTGATCCTCCATATAAAATGGGACCACTTTGTCTTCGTGATACATTACATGATACTGAAATAAATGTCCCCATTCATAGATCATTCAGAGACAGAAAGAAACCATGTAGGTATTAGGGATATGTTGCTGCTATGAGTACTATGATTGAAGATAAAATGTCATCATTGGAAGAAGTTGTAAAAGAACAAGTTTGGAAGGATGATATGTCTAAAGAATATGAATCGATTATTAAAAATCATGTATGGGATGTTGTACTTAGACTGAAAGGGAAATTTGTTGTGACTTAAAAATGTCTATTCAAAATCAAACATGGAATTGATGATGACATTGAGAAATATAAAGGAAGGTTTGTAGCTCGAGGCTTATCTTAGAAAGAGGGAGAAAATTATGATGACATATTTTCTCACGTGGCTCGATATAAAACCACCTGTTGTATAGTTTCCCTTCATGTGATTTATGGATGGACACTGTAAAGAACACATTCCTTCATGGCATGTTACACGAAGAGGTGTATGTTGAAAAAATACAGATATTCGAAGTGGAAGATCGAAGAACACATGTGTGTAGGTTGAAGAAGGCATTGTATGGTTTGAAGAAAACTCCCCGAGCTTGGTATGCATGTATTGACAATTGCTTAATGGAGCTAGGATTCAAAAGAAGCAATGTCAATCCCAACCTCTACTTCAAGGTATTCGAAGGTATGCCATTGATTTTGGTTTTATATGTTGACGATCTATTTTTGATAGGTAGTGAGCCTTTAATGATTGAATTTAAGAGAAAGCTCGCCTATGAATTTGAGATGAAATACCTTGTTCTAATGCACTACTTTTTAAGCATTGTGGTGTGGCAAAAGCCTGGTGAGATTTTCCTTTCATAACGAAAATATGTTGTAAAGTTGTTGGAAAGATTTAGAATGACCAAATGTAAATCCATGGTTACACCGATGGAAATGAACTTCAAGAAGTTATGTGGAGATGTTGCAGGACTAGACTTAAATAATCCACCTGAATACAAACAACTTATTGGGGTTCTAATGTTCCTTTTGAACACCCGTCTAGACATATGCTATGCGGTAAACACATTGCGTCAATTCATGACCAAGCCATGCCACACACATTAGATAGCTTCTAGACACATATTGAGATATTTGCATGTGTCAATCACACATGGCCTCAGATATTCTACAGGAAATGTTCAACTTCATGGACACACTGATGCTAATTGGGTTGTAAATGTTATCGACATAAAAAGTACACCTCGATGTTGTTTTAGCCTTGGATCTACCACGATATCCTACATGAGTAGGAAACTAAAGTCTGTAGTATCAATCACAGCCCAAGCATAATATATTTCCACTAGCATGGGTATCTGCGAAGTAGTATATTTGAGAAATATCTTTCAAGAGCTATTTGAACAGGTCCTAGATACTACAGTGATGTACTGTGACAAGGAGAGTGGAATCCGTTAGGTAGAATATATCGTGTTTGAGGACTAGTCCAATCATATTGAGATTCAATATCACTTCATTCGAGACATGGGGCATAGAGGAGTTATCAAGCTCCATCACATATCGACAGATGAAAAGATTGTTGATATTCACACCAAGGCATTATCAAAGAGAAAGTTCTTGGTTTTCAAAGAACATTTTAGACTGATGGATGTAGTGCCTCCAGATAAGTGGTAGTGCTATTCGAGGACACTAAGCAAACTCTTCCTACCCTACTCGAGCTCCCAGGGTAAGGAATTGAGATAGAGGGCTCCTTGGTTTGAGGGAACTCTAGACAATAGGGTGTTACACCTATATGTTACCAATAGGGTTGAAGAATGTTGCTCCCCTATATTCATAGGGTCAAAGAATGTTTCTCCCCTACATGGATTTTTCAGAGTATACCCATGTTGGCATCATACCCACAGGCAGGTTATCTTGTTGGGAATACCAGTCCTCATTTGGAAAACGAGTTGAGAGTGTACTCAGGGCGTACAACTAGTTTATTATGATGTAGGTGTTCTACCACATGACTTTTGAGGATCATTGTTGGGAATATCTATAGGAAATAGGATTGGGTTGAGGATAAGATCCCCGATGAGATTTAAGGTTTGAAGATGTGCTCCCCTATATGATATGTCATCCTATTACTCGGTATGGGTGGAAGTTATTTATCCCCTGTTCTTATACTTCTTCTAGATCTGAGAAAGTTTCAACAGATAAATTTGAGCAGAGACACTCAAAACATTACAGGATGATGAAAAGATCAATTAATAGATATTGGTAGGTGGAATTCTTCCTAGTTGAGAGGGAGTGTTAATTTTTTCAAATAGGGTCAAATACCACATTGGACAACTCCAATGACCAAGATGATTCTTCCATTAAATTCCCTTTTTCGAGAGGATCAAAATCGACCCAAATATCACATAATTTGGTTAAGAGGAAGTTAATTTTTAAATTATTTTTTTCAAACATTCATTATGGAATGGGTCGGCCCTAGCAACATGGGTAACTACTTGGGTCAATCTTAAACCCTAGTAAACCCTTAAGAAATCCTATAAATAGAAGTGACCTCAAGTTCATTTCACCACAATTGATCAAGTCATTTTCGATTCTTCTATTTTTATCTTGCCTCGTACAAGTTCGACGAAGGGTTTGAAATCATAGGCAAAAGTTTCGCTCTGAGTTAGGGTTTTCTGGACCTTGGTCGCTGGAAGAAAACAAGGCATTTTTGTCCCAAGTCACAGACACAGAGTAGGCAAGAGAGCGACTAAGGCTCTTTGGTGGCTCAGAGATAGTCATGTGAGAGTGAACCTAGGTTCAGAAGTAGATCGGAAGATTTAGGTCCTCAAACGCTCATACAGAGTAGTTTTGAGAGTGTCAAAGAAATCTCAGTCACTGGCGCAACAATTGTAAGGGATTAACTCTAGGTTTTAGGTGTATTTCACCTCAGTAGCATGCATGAAGATTTCTTGAGAGCAATCGTGGAGTCAGAGTCGCCCGCATACAGTGACCAAGAGAGTGACGAAGGAGTGTCAGTTGCACAGAACAAGTTTTGATGAGGGCAACCAAAGTTTAGATCTAGGGTTTGACATCTTGGCTTAAGTCGACTTCAGTGATATGGTAGATCTCGATTTCTCTCTACTTCTATACAGATTTGTAGATCTGATTTGTTATTATCTACTATAATCATATGTATGGGCTCATTGTACTGTTCACTGTTTTTTTAATGAAAATCTACTAAAGAAGAAGATTTGAAATGGTTTCTCCTGATTGGGGTTTTTCCCTTGTCTTGGACCAATTTGTTGTTTTTTATGGTTGTATTGTTGTCTTTTTTATCACTGCATTATTCTTATTTCTTCAGTTACGTTTATGATTGATTATACTACTAATAATTGGATGAATTGTTAATGAAAAGATAAATTTGGCTAAAGTAACTGATACATCGTAGAACAATAAGAAAATTTAACACCCTCCAACAATTCTTGTCTCTCCTATGTCTAGTAAAATTGACACTTCCATAGATTCAACTTCAAGAAACTTAGTTGAAACTTATAGGTTCCCTTTATGTTATCCACTTAGCCACAGATTCATATTACCATTTAGATTTGTCACGTACTAATAAAATGGAACAACATGGTGTAGCACCAAGAAATTGGAGATGAATCTTGCTACCCATTTAGACTTAATTTTGGTTTTACTATCTATTTCCTCTCTGTATGCTCTCTTTTTTTTCTTTTAAACTAATCTTTTGAGTAGTATTCCTACCATTAGTAGCTAGAGTTTTTTCAAAAAATAAACATAATAAATTCCTACATGAAAAGTGTTCAATTCAACTATCCTACAATGCCTAAATCAGAACTTGTAATTATAGTAATGGTTAAAAAACACTCTCTTTAGTAATCTTTATACATATATGAACATAAATCTATGTTTTTTTATAAATTCCTCCACAAAAATATATAATATTAACATTATACTTAATACATTATTTATTTTTATACATATTATTCGTATAATAATCTCTACCTATCCTTCACTAATATTTAAAAAAAACTTACAATGTTATATCACACTTTTTTTTTCAAAACTATTTTTATTTACACGGAATATTGTTCAACATTTGTATATCATAAAATACACCATAATATCCATTTGTTTCTAAAGCATCTCACAAAACATCTAACATGTACATATTATTATTCCTTTTGGAGGAGATTCGAACATCATAAGCTGATTGCTTTATGGCTGAGTCGAATATGCATATTGTTATTACCCTTGATAGGGATTCACATATTTTTTTCCTCTAACATTCAAGCATCATAAGCTGATACATTCAACGTCATAAGCTGATTTCATTTGTGAAAAAGTAAAATATTTCGAAACATTATTCTTCTACATGTGGCCACCCATGCCCACAACTAATAAAGTTACATTCACTGAGTACAACCTTATTATGAACTCATCTTCATGTCTCCAATATCTTTCAAATAATTAAGTAGAATGGACGTATATTCTTTTGCAACATGATATGATTGATCCGACCTTACTAGAGAACAAATATTCACATCAGTCATTGGTAGTGCCCTTCCCTTTCTGTTCGTGAGAAAAAAGTGGCTTTCTACTAATCAGTTGAACAGATTTTACAACCGCGTAAAGACAATAACGCGAAAGCTCGGGCATCCATCATGGAATCTATACTTTGTGCGCGTGCAGGTACGGAAACGCTGCAAACCCTAACAAACGCTCTCTTTCGATATCGCGACGAGATTCTAAGCTGCCATTTTTCCAATTTCATTGTCAACTTATAGTCATTAAGCTGGTTCCTTAAGCTGGTTCCTTTCATTAGGTTAAGAAGCACTGATAAATCCAAAATTAAAATGGAATTGGAATTAGAAAAATCTACCCAAACATATACAGCTTGAGCACAAACAAATCAACCAGCTTCGCTTACTTTCCAATACCTCCTCTACCTTCTATGGTTGTCTTTCCCCGTGTTACCGACCATTCACCTTTTCTACAACCAATTCTCATTCACACAATGTGCATCGCTAATAATGGAAAAAATTTCCACTGATCCGGTAAAGTGGGTTACTTATAATGATCTGTAGGAAAACCGAACAATCAAGATATCGAATGTCCACTATCCACAAAAAACAATAGATTACCCTATCTGGTATTCAGATAATTTTGTTGCCTCTTTGATTTGATCATAACATAGCAAATCAAATCCGGGGAGTTATCAAATAAAGTTGCCCCTGAGAGAGTAAAGTCTGCGGCTGATATTGATTTTCAAGAAAAACTAGCCACCAAATACACCATGGAAACTAAAGATTACCTTGGTGTTGAGGTACATTGGTTGACTCTTCGATTCGATCACCTGATCCTAAATTCCTTTGGATTCACTGCGTTCTAAATTATGTTATAAACGTCTTGGATTGAACATTCGACATCCATGATGAGGACTCAAGATATAACAGACTATTACAATTTTCTTTCGTCAGGTCGTTTAGGATTAGTGATCTTCAACTTTTTAGATTTTCAGTCCGTGCGCAGATATGGCATCTAATTATCTAACACTTTAATTTGTCGTTGTTGCATGTGAATTCGGCCCTTTTGAGTAGAGATTGTCCCTACGCTCATCTCCTTCAAAGAAGTTTATTAGTAATGAAACATTAAACAATTATATATAACTAGAGCTAAATCTCTAAGCACTAGTGCAATAAAGCGTTGATCAAAGCATCTATTGCTTAGCTGATAGCGTTGATCAAAGTATCTAGTGCTTAGCTGATATCCTTTAGGCGGATTTTGGAGTGCTTAATATAAAATTAGTTTAGATCCATTTTAGTATGAAATCTTGAAGTCTATATGTTGGCCTCTAAAGATACACTAAATTATCCATAAGGATGAAATTACTTCCGATTAAACGGATGCCAATATGATGACAGTCTGAATGCTAGTATACTTATTTGGCACCCATTAGGATGCCAATATGATGACAGTTTGAGTGCTAGTATACTTAATTGGCACCCATTACTCTTTGAATTACTCTGCGAGTTGAGTGCGTTTTGTTCTCCATATAATTTAATAGGTATCAAATGTCCAGGTCCATATATTTGGCTCTAGATATATCCTAAACCATGCATGTTCATAAGATAGCTTTTTAATTTGAAATGATGTTACCGTGAGTGAGGGCTTATTTTAGGAGCACCCAAGACTCTTTGAGTGGCATTTTGTTCTCCATATAATTTGCTAATGAGATGCAACGAGATGCGCTGTATTTTTGAATTGTGTCTTTAAATGGATAATAACATAAGAACCCATTATCCTTGATCTGAAAACCTTAATATTGATTCATAAATTTGTTTTTAATGTTCCCGCATCTTTATGTTTCAAATAGAACTACGACATCTATGTGTGATCAATTTTAAATCGTGGGAATCTGTAACAAATTTGGAGATATGAGGATTGAAATAACGTAGGATTTATAAGCAATATTTTTAATAAGTTAATTGTTGATGTATGTTAAACTTGTTAATTGGACTTATCTTAATTAGGTGGTCTAGTGGACTCTTAAATGAGTATACTTATTGAGGTACTCTAATACCAACATCTTCCTAATAGTATTATTATTGTAATGGCTTAGTGCCTAAAAGAAAAAATGTCATGATGATGATATTACTATATGAACATATCATAGATCTGAATAGACACCACAATAACATCTAGAATTGTATTATCAAAGAGGTGTCTTTAAAAATGGTTCTTCTTTAAATATTTGGAAAATTTTGGCCCACATTTAAGTTGATCCAACATCCATGATGCATTGAGTAACCCATAAATGGGTGTAGAAGTTCCGACTTTTACATGTTCAAATTATGAAAAATCTCAATCACCTTCTCTTTTTTCTTTCTTCAAATTTGGATGCAATATTTGGTGTTGTGACTCATCCATTTTAAAAATAGGAAAAATTATTAAAGTGAAATACAAAGTAAATATACGTTCTTATTTTAGGGAAATAATCTTGTAATGAAATAAAAGAAAATAACCTTGGGATGATTTCATATATTTGGCCTTTGTTTCTAAATAATTTCCATCATTACATTCAACTGTTTTGATTATGTATTTTATAGAGTTAGTGGGATAAATGTCTCAAGCATTAGCCTAGATTATGCATTTTATAGAATTAGTGGGATAAATGTCTCAAGTTTCAGCCGTACCAAGGAAAAAGATTTGTTAAAGGTTGAAGCTAGCCTAATTTTTTTATCTTCATTCGCTAAGGGATACTATGACATGGGATGATTCACTAACTATTGGATTAGAAACAACAATTTATTCTCCTTACTTGAATTTCTTATTTTTCCAATTCTCACATTCAAAGTAATTATGGGTTTGCTTTACAATACCAATTCACCTTCTAGTCAGATAGAAAAAAGGTTTAATATTAACTGGATTTGAGGCATATATTTTAATTGATGATCATAGAGGAAGAATGTATGATTGATTTTCTATAAGTTCTAACCCATCAAGCATCTAAAGAGGTGATAATAATATTCTCTCTCTCTCTCTCTCTCTCTCTCTCTATATATATATATATATATATATATATATATATATATATATATATATATATATATATATATATATATATATATTGAAAACAACGCTATTTTCTTACACAAATAGGTAATCTTAGTTTGAAAAAAAAAACAATACCTACTATTGTGAAGTTTATCTTTCATGGAGATTAAAAAATTATGAATTATGTTAATGAAGTGAAACTCTGTAGATCAATCACTTTCGCAACATCCTTTGAAAAAATATGTATAATATTATTTTTGGTTAATAAAAATATTTTTCTTTCTTTTTTAATATTTTGTATTAACCAAGTGGGCAAATGTAATCCATGGAAAAGAAATTCATAATTAATGATCAAATAAATATACAAAAGATTAGATTTTATTTCCTACCTAAAAAATAACTAAATGATTGTTTGCAAATAGGTGATATAATCTCCTTCAATGGCCCTGAATTCAAAAATCCTTTAAACCTTTAGCAGCTCATATAGCCCTGATGTGTCCAAACGAAATATATAAATAAATAAATATTGTAAATGAAACCGGTTGGAGCACGTTTTCAAGTGAGTGGTCTTTTTTAATTATCCATTTTACCTCTTTTTGAGAGGGCCACTTGACGATAACATCAAACTTAAGAAAATGTTATTTGCTACACTGTTAACATCATGCCACTAGAAATTTTCCTAAACCCGTTTTCTAATTTTATGAGATATCACACTTTCATCAAATTTTCATTTAATGTGACAAAGTGAGAATGTTATGTTATTTTGATGTGACAAAGTGAGAATGCCATGTTATTGCAAATTTGGACCCTTTAAGTTATCACATGGTAAAAAAATTAATGTTTTAATTAAATTACTTTGTTCTTTTCATATATTGCAATGAAAAAAGCTTTCTAAGCCACTGATATTTAGTAATGATTTATATATATATATATATATATATATTTCTACCATTATAATTATATATTTATACAATGTATTGGAACCAGCAATCAAAACAATTTTGGGTTGGATTATGTAAAAAAAACTATTTTTTTTTTTATTTTGAATTGATATGATACATTTTAACAAAGATTCAAGCTATAATAAGAAGAATTTACTCAACAAAATTTAAATCTAGGTTTTGAAAAGAGGATGTGAGAACACGCAATTATAAAAGATACTAGGATTTTGTCAATGAGAATAATAAAATTATAAGCTTTGATATAAATTTTCATGGATTTTAAAGACTCAAAGGCAAAGAAATAGGAGTTCGAATTCCTTTATTCCTTTTCTCTTTTAAAAAACACGGGTATATTTTTCCTCCCTAGGTGGTATATATAAGAGCTAAATTAGTACTTAGATAATAGGTCATGAGCATATATGGAAAATAATGGGTAAGAACTAATATATATAAGCGTTCAATGGATTAACTATTATACATCTTGATTTATCATGGTTACAGTTAATACATATCGATTACGGATTATGTAACTTATAGTAGTGATACTTTTGAGATTTATGCGTCATGGAGATATTTGGCGTAATGATGTGTATGAAATATTATCACAATTTATTGTGTATTATTTTTATTATATAAAATATTTGTCATTATTTTTATATAATATATAACATATGTGCAACCATTCTTTTATGCTGGTGTATTCTTAAAAATTTCACTATATCTAATGGATTATGTATGTGATTACACAAATTTCATAAATTTTTGGATAATTTTCAAAGTTTGACATCAGTACACCCCCATAAAGGAAACCTTTAAGTGATGTTCTTTTTAAAAGCTTGAATTGAATAAGGATATAGGGAAATTATTTTAGAGTGAAGTGATCCCTGTTAAATTCATTAGCATAACCATGGTTTTATAGTTTTATGGTTTTGAGATTATCATAATGTTAAACATTAATAGGATATATTTGATATGGATGATATATCACAAGAGAAAAACGATGAAATTAATAAAAAATTAAGGTTGGAATTTCTTTCGTATTTTCTGGAGAAAGATCCAAAAAGAAAGTAGTACATCAAACTTAAAAAACAAGCAAGGGTTCATGAACTCTTTTTAGATGAAGAGGATTTCCCAACAATTATAATTATACAAATAAGGGAAATCCCTAAAATTACATAATTTTGACTATAAAGTTTTTATATGTATTGAAGAAACCACAAAATCTGGATATCTTATATTACAATCTATTGTAATGTAATTTTTTTTTGTTAAACCTTCTAATAAATCCACAATCTTCTAAGTGAAATCATGTTTGAAGAGGAAAGTTATGGCTATAAATGTTTTAAATCCTTAATTAAGGAATTGTATTATTTATAAATGTATTTATATAAATTAAATCACTAGTAAAGATGGGTATACTATCCAAAACAAGATGAAAACATCTACTTCATCATATGTATCACTTTAAAATCATAAGAAAAAGCCTAATTATAACTTCATTTTAGATTATTATTACTAACATTAATTAGAAAAACAATTAATTTAAAAAAACAGAAAACAATATTCTTAACTATGAAATTTACCTCACTTTTAACATGGAGATTCTTACTTTATAAATATGATTTGCTACAATATCATCCTTATCAATTCCACATACCTAAGAAATCATAAGTGGTCTGATATGGCACTCGTTTCATATAAACTTTTTTTTGAATTAATAAATTTAATCAAAATGGTAAAAATATATAACTAATTTAGAGATAAATCTCAATATGTATTTGTGTATACTATTATGAAAATTCACAATATCCACCTAGTAATTATTGATTATTAAATTAAAATTTTAGAAACCCTATTGCCAAATAAACATATCTATACACATAATTATAATATCTATAATATAACAATTCTGTTTAACTTTATAAGTTTTATTTTCATTCTATTAATAAATTTTAACATTAAATAGAATATACCTTGTTTATATGACGAAAGAAAAGAATGAACCAATATTCTCTAGTGTATAATATATTATTATAAAAAACAATTTGTTTTTTTTAAATAATCATGAATAAAATTAAAAGAATATAAAATTATTTTTTTATATATTTTATTGGGAAGGGGTTTCACTTTCATTTTAATTTTGATTTTAAGTGGTAAGCAAACATGGTTGTAAAATTAAAAATTATATATATATATATATATATAATAATTATAATTTATAATAAAAAAAAACTGATAAATAAAATTAAAAAAACATAAAATTATATTTTTTATATTTTATTCGAAAGCTGTTTCATTTAATAATTATGATTTTTATTTTAATTTTGATTGGTAAACGAGCTTTTTGTGGAACTAAAAAAATTATAATAATTGTAAACTATTTTTAATGATAATGATGGTGGTGGTTAACATCCGCTGAGACCAAACATTGATCTATTGGACCTAAAGAAACAAATTATTTATTTTGATTTAAGATTTTATTCCTATGCTCAAAAAGCTTGGAGAGAAGCCTCCTGAGCTCACTATAATTTTGACATTGTAAAAGGCTAGGAAGGTCAGTATTGTAACAAATATTTTGAAACTAAGATCTAATGTGGTTGTACGCGGGGCACTTTAAGAGGAAGTGGTTTACATCCTTGATGTTCCTATTCTCACATATATGGCAGATCCTTTCCATCCATGGCATTTTAGGAACTGCCCAATGACCTATTTCACTATGGAGCTCATGAGAATTCATTCTAATCTTTGCTATATTAATTTTTTTCTTTCAGCTAGTTAAAATAGAGAGATACTTTTGATCTTCTAGGATGGGGTTGATGACCTTCTTATAATAACTTAATTTTCTTTTAGCCGCTAAATCGTTCTCACACTACATTTTTCTTTGAACTTAGAAGTAACAATATCTTTAATTTTATTTATGTTTTGCAATGCATCATTCTCGTTGATCTCCCAATAGTTTAACCAGGCCCTTGTGTCCTTATGCCACCCCCGATTGAGCCTTAGGTGGTTTTGGCTGGAATTTAAAGCTAGCTTAGGAAGTCTATGTTCGTTTATGTTATTGAGTTTGTGCTTGTACAACAGAAACCTAATCATAGCTAGGCTCTCAATAGGGGAAAGACCTGTTTCTATAAGGAGAATAGGATAGGGTGTATTACTTTTAATTTTCAGGTTATAAGTTATAATACACTTCTGGATTTGCTCAATATTTCTCTATGATTCTCTGGAGATGCTGCAACCCCAAACCTCACAGCCATATAAGATAACATGAGTGATATTATTAAAACATAAATTATTATGTGGAACGCTATTTTACAACGTAGTAAACATTTTAATATAGGATCAAGAAAACATATGGTGTCGATGAAATTAACCATTAATTAAAAAATTAATAATAATAAAGTAGCATATCAACTTTATTAAATTTTTTAAATGTGGTTTTAATAATAATAATAAAGGTTTTAATAATAAAATGATAGTGATAATGATAATGATAGTGATAGTAATTATGATTTTGATTGTGATTATGATATTTTATAATATATAATAAATGAATGTATGAAAAATTAATAAAAATATATATGATTAGAAGTAAAAATATTTTTATGTGAAATATATAAAATTATAAATAATAATTATAAAATTAAATTGATTAATTATAAAAGTGAAAATAATAATTCATATTTATAATTATTATATTTCATAATATCATATTTAAATTTAATAAATAAATATATTAAAATTTCATATTCAATTATATATGTATATATATGAAAAAATTAAATTAAAAAAATTATAAAACATATAAAAAAGAATGTCCCCACCAATGTATGTTTATACAATTAATATTTCAATAAAATTTAATATATATGTGTGTGTATGGAATGGAAAATATAAAATTTATATAAATATAAATACAAATAGTATTATTAAAAAGAGGTGTAATTTATTTTAACTTTCATTTTACCTATCAAGTGTTTAAAAGAATCAAATGTGTTAGGTGTGTAATTTTGCACTCAATTTTTTTTTAAATTTTGAGAAATTTGATTATCTCGACACTTTGAATATTAAGATGGATTTATAAAAAGAAACAAAACTTACACACAAAAAAATATTTGATATATTCAATCACATATATGATACATTTTTATAATTGCAATAATATCCAACTAATTATAAACATTGATATTATTGTTGAGAGAATATCTCAACAATATCCAACAACCCAATCCAAACCAACAAATCAATCTACTAATGTAAACATTATTCCTAACACCTTCCCTTAATTCTTACACAACAAAACTTTCGTTACAAATATTAATATTGAAATTAAATAACATATTTTAGAACATTAATATGTCTAATTTGGTCTTCATCATCTCTTACACCCACTCTGGAATCTCATAGGCAACGGGCTTTTTTCATCATAATTTTGAGCTTCCACTTCACCCATTGAAGATATAGTTTCCTCTAACCATCATTGATGTACTTGTAATGCTTATTAATATTGACAAACTTGGCTCACTAGTTTTCCACGAGAAAAGTTATGAAGTAAAAGAATCACTTTACGGATATATCTCCATATGCTTGATATTTAGCTTTTGGCTATCCTTTAGTTTCTATGAAGAAATATTGGATAATGAATGTATGGAAAAGTTAATCATACAACTTTACCTCTTTAAAAATACACATACATAAGAACTGATGTCCTTGACTTCGCACAATCCACTGGTCTTTCTTCAAATAAAAAAACTTAAAAACACACAAAATAACTTTTAGCTAATGTTCCTAACTTCACCTGACCCATCATATTTATTATACACAATCAACATAATTAAATCATCAATACATTTTTGTGCCACTATGTTCATGAAGAACCACCAATTTTAATTATATTACTTTGTTCTATAATTGGTTTTAGATGTTTAAAAAATCACAACATGAAAGAATCCAACTAATCTCGTGATGGAAAAACTGACAAAACCATCATCAAACACAATATCATAATATCATTTCTTCCTAACTGCTACTCTAGGATACTAACATTATTTCTTTCATTCATTATGCACACTGATGAGCTTCGGTATTGCAACAAGAATGCTACAACTCCCAAGGCTACTGACTTTAATTATCAACCTGGATTTCATACAAACTTAAGAGGTATCGTCACTATATGTGCAGCATACAATGTGTCCTTCCTTTGCTATCATGATGTAATGGAGTGCATGTACTGAGGTAAAATCCTAAACTAATTATAGAAAATGAAATTTCTGAAATGGAATCTTAACCTATTGCAAGAAAGAAAGTACAAGGAAAGGTACTGTAATCAAATGCTAAAACACACCATTTTCTAACTAACTGTTAAGAGGCTTTGCTTCAAAAGAATGCTAAGTTAACATGTATGCAATCATACAGCCCTAAGAATGTATATTTAAACCATCAAACTTTCTACTACTGTGCATGTAAATGAATAAAATAAATCTATTTTTCTTTTTTCTTTTTTCCGTGGGAGAGTGTGAAATTTAATCTCTTTTGGTGATGTGGCAGGTGGCTTGGAGATGATGGTGAATGGTTACAAAGCTTGGGAGACAAGTAGGGACCATTTTCTAGCTTCCTAAGGGCTTTTTTCTCAATTCGGCCTCAAAACATGGTTTCCTGTAGGATGCTATAGGATTTCCTATAGGATGTCCTGAAAACATACAAGATCCCCTAAAAACCTATAGGATAGAGATGAGAACAAAATGATGGATGTTGAAGGTGATGGAAAGCTTAGTGAAGGTGGTTGGTGGATGGAATGAGGCAAGGGAGTGCCTAGGACCACTTCAAAACTCAAAACCAAAGTTGGGAGATGGATGGATGTGCTCAAAAAGCTTGGAGAAGTTTCCTTGTGAAATGATAAAATTGGTGAGGTTTTAGTGAAACATAGTAAGTACCATGGGTGGATGAAGTTGGGATGAGGTTGCTGACTATGAAATATCTCTGTACTCCTGAAACACCTGCACTGCATCAACATTGACATTTACCCAAAAATCATGCAAACAAGAAGAATTTGAATTATATAAAGGAAACATATTTCATGAGCTAGTTGTCCACTTCATACATGACAAAAAAAATTTAGAATGATGTAAAACATTGATGAGATCTAATGTAAGACTGAAGATAGAAGAAATGGAAATCAAATCCTACCCTTGAAAACTACCAAACTGTTGACCTAAGTGTGGAGAAAGATGATTAAAATGGTCTTGATGGCATGGAGGTCAGGTAGAGGACTAATACCAATTTCAATGATGATTTTTCTCAATTCAAGCTCAAAATAGGCTTTCCTACAAGAAGCTAGAGTGATTTACTACACAATGTACAGATTTACTATAATTCATCGAATGACCAAGCAAATCAAATAAAAACTAGATGGGACAAGTTTTTTTATTAAATATGATGTCTTAGGTCCCCATTCCAAATGGAATCACTCAAAAATACCTCTTTTAACCCATGCTAAGAAATAGAAAAAAATTACTAGTCGAAAATCTAGAAATTCGAGAACTAGTGAGCTAGTAAATCTAAAAAATGCCTAACCAAACCAAGTGCAAATGAAATGGAGTAATTTTTTTTATGAAACATTTTTTTGAACTAATGCTAGAAGATCCAGCTCAATTGAATCTTGTTAGCATGATCTAAAAAACAACATAAATTTATTGTTCTTTGCTAAAAAGGAGGTCCAACAATCTCGATTTGCGAATAAAAAGACTAATCCAAGCATATCAATGATTAATATGGACTTATAAAGATTTTTTAAGGATGAAATAATTCTTTTGATCTTACAAAAGAACTTACATAAATCATTTAACTCAATCCTACAACAAGAAATCATTAATACTAAATATAGAAGTAGAAAGAAATAAAAACAAGAGATGCATGTGAATAAGCAGTGAAAAGAATGAAAGAAAATGATAAAAAGGGATATGAGGCTTGTGGGATGGCCAAGCCCAAGGGAACTCAAAAACCTATGGAAGAAAACAAGATCTAGGAGCTGAATATTACACCAATCTTCATTATTTTCATCAATAGAATTACATCCCTGCAGGAAAATACAATGGAGCTGCAAAAATGTGAGTTCTCTCCACAAGAACACTAATGAGAATCTATCTAGAGGAAAATTTGACTTGTAACTTATACAGAATGATTAGGAGTCATTCCCCATGAATGGAGGAAGCTTTCCCCACCAAAATCCCTTTATTAGTGAATCTAGTCCCTTGATTAGTGGAACACATTCCTATATTTTCTCAATCATTGGAGTTTCACAATCTGTGCAATAATTCCATAATATATTGTTAATTTATTATTTATTATTGGTCCTCCTATACTAGGAAACAAGTCCCTAAATTATCTCATCCTCCAAATCGTCATAATGTGCCCAATATTCTCATAATATTACACAAAAGTAAATAATATTAGGCACAAATATCCAATTATTCATAAACCTTCCTAGTGAATATATTAAATTTAAAAATAAATTATCTAATGTAGAAAGAGAGGTTTAATGTGCTGAAGGATGGTCATAGGCCTTAAATTAATGTTTTAAATTAGGGGTATGGGCCTTAATTTATGTCTAATTTAGAAGCCCATCATATATAATTTCTTCATTATGGTGCACAATAAAAAATTAAGCATCCTTGTACCTAGTGTAGAATCCACCAATGGTGATTTGAGATATTCATCTTCTTGCAAATTCCCAATGAAAGTGCCACTTCTTGCATTCTAGACGAGTGATGGAACATTGACATCATGAAAAATGCTACATTCCTATGAATGCTTGCAAAATGGGAATCTTAACTAACAAGTTATGAATTCCTGAATGAATCAGTTGATTTCCTTGTGATATCATCTCATGAATAACTGACAATGGCAACACTTTGATTAAGCAAATAATTCAATAAGTGCCCTATTTGAGGCTCACTTAACTATCTACAATAAACCTACTAAGAAAAAGTGCAAGTGACTTATAGGATTTATAATTTTAAGCTCTACAAACAAGGAAGCACCCAATATTCTCCAAACAATATTGAATTCGAGAAGATGATGAAGAGTTAAAGTGGGATTTTTAGAAGGAAATTTCACAATCATTTCTTAATATTCAAAATTTTTAGTGGCAGTATCACATACATAAAGAAAAATGTTTTCCACACACTTAGCATATGTGGACACTTCTACCACGTTCTTCATCTTCTTTGGGAATTATTTTGGATAACTATAAAGAGTGTAATCTCCATTGAATGAAACTTTCAACTACAGTATTTCCATCTGAAAATCATATAATGTTACATCTTCCTTTGCTTCTTATCTCCCAACGAGGGCGATATGGGAAACTAATATGAGCACTCCTATCACTTACGTCTTCTATATGCAAATATGAATGCAACTACCAATCAAGGATGGACGATGGCTGCTTTCTTGCACAAAGGGAAATAAAAATCATAACAAAAATTTATTTGTATATACCTACATATTCCCATGTTCTCCCATAAGAGTTATTCCCAGAGGGATTCTAATACCAAAAAATAAAACTTGAATACACAAACTATTTGCTACATTTAATCACAGATATGATACATTTTTATAGGTGGAATGATATCCAACTAATTCTAATCTTAGATATTATTGTTGAGAAAATAACTCAATCCAAACCAAAAATTCAATCTACAAATGTAAGCGTTATTTCTTACATAACATAAATCCAAAATAATTCATAGAATTTTCAAAAAATTATTCGATAAACATGAGTAATTGTATGGTTCTATTTTTTAATATATTATATAATAAAAATATTTTACTAAAACATTATTATTTTTATTTATTATTTTATATGGTAATTTAATATTTTAATGGTAAGGTAGGTTTGCAGGGGTGATTTAATATATAAAGGGAGAAGATAAATTGAGAACACTTTGGTTTTTGATGCTACAATAAATAATAAATCTTAAATCCTCCTAACACTGAAATGATTCACTATTATCAAAACAATGGAGTTACTAAAGTAGTAGTTGCAAACTCTATATTTATCATTACATGTTTACACTTTAAATTGGTTATCATGTTGTTGTCGCTGTGATGGTGAACAAGAGCATTGAGACCTATGAGGGTAAGGTCATTTGGGTGAGATCTGAATTGATTTGTTTTGATAAGGTGAGTTGTTGGCTAATATTTTCAAGAGGATCTTACGAGTGTCCAAGCTCAATCTCATGTGATTGTGATAGTTATGTTTATTTTAGTCATGATAATCCAAGAAGAGGAGAAGAGAGTCCACAAAGCATAAGGAAAGATGAAAACAGTAAAACCTGAAGAAGGTCATCACGTCAAATTCAGGCACCTTTAAGGTATAAAGATTATGAATTAATGTCTTATATAATAAATGTTGTAGAACCTTCAGGTTAGGAAGAGGATAAAGAATATAAAGAATGGAGATATGCAATGAATGAATAGTTTAAGTCTATACTAAAGAATGACACATGAGAATTAACAAATTGCCTAAAAATAAAGTTGCCATAGGATGAAAATAGTTATATAAATCCAAGTTTAATGTTTATGGAAGTATTGATAAGTATAAAGTTAGATTGGTTGCAAAATATTATTCACAAAAGGAGAGAATTGTTTATGAAGATACTTTTGCATATGTAGCTAAGTTGAACATAATTAGGATCGTGATTCCATTAGCTATAAAACATAATTGGAAAATGCATGAGTGAGATGTCAAATTTGTTTTTTGAATGATCGGTTAAAAGAAGAAGTTTATTTGGTTTAACCTCAAGGGTTTGTGAAAAGGGGATAGGAGCATCATGTTTATATGTTAAATAATTTTTTATATAGTTTGAAAGAAGCACCAAGATCTTGGTATATGAAAATTGATTCTTTCTTTTATGAGAAAGCTTTTAAGAGAAAAAAAAAATGATCCTAATCTATAAATTAAGAAAGAGGAATATGGGAATGCTGCTTTGATCTTTGAATATGTTGATGATCTTTTCACAACATAATTGCATCCAAGTTGCTTGAAGAAATTAAAATTTAGTTGTCATAGGTATTTGAGATGAAGAATCTTGGTGAATTGCGTTATTGTTTAGATCTTGAATTTTGGAGGGGCTCTCGTAAGACACTAAACACAAAAAGAAAATATATAAGGGAAATCCTTAAAAAGTTCAATATGATTGAATGCAATGCAATATCTACTCCTTTATAATATAATGCTAAATTTTATAGTGATGATGGAACTAAAGAGGTGAATGGAATCTTGTATTGTTAACTCATGGGAATTTTGAACTACCTGGCCACTACCAGGCCATATATAACATATTTTGTTAGCATACTTAGTCATTTCATGGCTAAGCGTTGTGAACTCCACTAGAAAGTAGCAAAGAGGGTCCTTCAACATATGAAAGGAACACTAAATTTTGGTATTATGTATACTAATAAATTTGATGTTGAGTTGGTAGGTTATTTTGATTCTATCTTGCTTGGAAATCAAGATGATAGCAAATCTACCATTGGATATATGTTCAATATAGGTTCAAGAGTGATATCATGGAGCAGTAAGAAATAACCAACAATTTCCTGCAAAGCAATATGACCTAGAAGGATACTTGATGATGTTGGATAAATACAACAAGAACCTACAATAATCAGATGTGATAATCAAAACAATATCAAATTGGAAAACAATGTATATTATGCAAGCTCAAAACATATAGAAACAATATATGTTACAAGAGAAAAATTGCAATCAAAAGAAATTGACTTAGCATATTGTAATACAGATGAAAATGTGGATTACATATTCACAAGCCTCTTCGAAAGGCTAAATTTGAAATTTGCAAAAGTAAATTATATGTTGTAGAAAATATTAATTATGTTGTAAGCCTAGTTGACACATAAACTTGCACGTGAATTAATATATAGGTCATGATTAAGGGGATGTGTCAGAGTAATCACGACGAATGTTCTATAGTCATCGAAGTACAACCAAGTGAGTAGAAAGTTCATAATTAATTAATGGCTGAAATGCAATCTTAAAATTTTGTTTTATGTGTTCATCTTGGTTTGAAAACACTCTTCAGTGCCCCACCCTATGACTATGAATTGAATATCCATACTACTATTCCAAATTCATACCCATATTTCTATTCCTTTGGCAAAAAGTCAGACACATTATTTTCCAAACATTCATACATCATTGGCTGATTTCATTTGGTATAAGGAAAATTTTCAAACATTACCCTTGCCTTTCCCTTCGTGGCTACCAATGAAGTTACCTTAGCCACCTACACCCTTATCATGATGTTCAAAATCTGTGAATTCCCTTCGTGGCTACCAATGAAGTTACCTTAGCCACCTACACCCTTATCATGATGTTCAAAATCTGTGAAATAGTGATCTACGAGTGGATCCTAATATTTCTTTCCACATGACGTACTTGATACCTCACTACAGACCAAATATTCAGATCAAACAATAGTGGTATCTTTGCGTTTTTGTTCACAAAGATGGATTTCTCCGAGAAAGGGGTGAAATTCACAAACATGTCTACTAAGAAACAAGTGGGTTTCTATTAACGGTTGGAATAGATTTTAGAATCGTTTAAAACGCAATGGTGTGAGAGGGAAATAATCTATTACGGAATTTAAATTTTCGTAAACCCTGTTTGATAGTCTTGAGGGATAGGATAGTCAAGTTGGTTGAGGTCTCTTCAAAAACTCTTCAAGTTGGTTCAATCCTCCGGTCTCCAATAGCTGAGTAGGCTTAAAAATAAATAAAAAGAAATATGCCGGCTCGTGGTGGGTTCAGAAGCTCTGTTAAATTCAGAATTAAAATAGGTCAACCTAATATATACAGGTTAAGCATAAACAAACCAACCAGTTTTGATGACCTTTCAGTAGTTCCTCCACTTTCTGTACGTGTCTGTCTTCCACTTAACGACCGTTCAGTTTCTTTCCTACAACTAATTCTTACTCTCACCATGTGTATCCTCAATAATGAAACAAAATTGGGTGACTAATCAAATCAATTGGTTACAATGATGTTTTTGGAAGCCCGATCAATTAAGATATGGAATAATGGCAACCAAATCCACAAACGTACCTCAAACGTTTCTTTCATCTGACCATATCCAAGAAAATCGAATCCAGTTGTTTATCCAGAAAAATTGTACCTCATCAAGTAAACACTCTTGCTTATATGATTTTCAAGAAAAACGAACCGTCAAGATAATGGCCACCAAATCCACAAGGAAAATTAATTGGTGTTGAGCTGCCCTGGTGGTCCCTTCGATTTGATCACACTGGTTATCATAATTTTTATTGGATTTACTCCGTTGTCAATCATGTAATCGACGTTTTGGATTTTGACTGTTCGCTAAGGTTTTAAGTGCGTTTGCTGACATGGAACCAACTAACCAGGAATTCAATTTCTCTTAGTTAAGAGTAGATTTGAGTTTGAGACACTTATCACCTTAAAGATATGTTTGAGACACTTATCACCTTAAAGATAATTACTTCCTAATAAACATAAACAAATACAAAGAATTAGAACTAATCCCTTTAGCAATGCTCAGCGACAATACTTAGTTTGATCAAAGCATCTTGTGCTTAGGTCATATGCTTTACATTTGGAGTAATTGATATATTAAGGAGCCACTTAACTTGTGGTTGCTAAATTAGATTATTGTTGGGTACCTCTCTTTCCCTTTTCCGAGGAAGGGTTCTAGGAATAATTTTGTGGCCATTTACAGGCCTGCGCCAGCAGCATTTATACATTGTTAAAATACCTTTCTATTTTAAAGTCCTTTTCTATGACGCATTTAAGCTCGGCGCTTATTAAGAATTTGGAAAAATAAAACAAATAATAAACTTCTGAACTGATCACTTTGGCGGACTGCAAATGACATGGTTATTTAGACTAGTGGCAAGGGTTTTTCTTTTGTAAATGTAGCGTTTTAATGGAAATTGGATATGACGCTTACCTTACAGATTTTAGATTTTGTGTTAAATTCTTTGGCTTAAGGTTTTAGATTTTGTGTTAAATTCTTTGGCTTAGCCGTTTATATGATATATTCTTTGGCTTCATTATTGATATGATTTTTCTATTAATAATTTATCAGAAACAGATATGAAGTGCAATTCTTTTTACCTTTTAAAATGAAGTTCGCATCGTAATTATAGTGTTAACATTCATTTAAGCTGTTTTTTTTTCTTAATCTATATAATATTAAAATATTTTTTATTAAAATATTTAAACATTTATTTTTATTCTATATTAAAAATAAATAAAATTACACATTTTTTTCAATCATATTTTAATCTGACAAAAAATTATTTTATTTATAATCTATATTAAATATATATGAAATTGATATTGAAATAAATTTATTAATATAAATATTAAGATATTTTATTTAAAATGTGTATTAAAATGTTATAAAAAAATTATATATTTGATAAGAAATATATAAGAAGTTAATGCTAAAATATATTTATTAATTTCATATATAAAGTTAATGTTGAAATATTTTATGTAAAATTTACACTTATGTATAAAACTATAATAATAAAAAATTTATTATTATTATTATTATTATTAAGTTACTAATATTAGTAACTTCTTATATAGCTTTGCCACTATTCACTAAATAGAACAACAATTACATAACTTAGATATAAACTGATGCAGTTGGAAAATTATGTCACATATAATACTAAAAAAGTTAATATATATATATATATATATATATATATATATATATATATATATATATATATATATATATATATATATATATATATATATTATTTCAATATATTAATTTCAATTATTTTATAAAATTAAATATAAAATTATATTATTTAATATGCCCCTTAAAATGTTCTATATTATTTAATATAAATATCAAAATATTTTATTTTATTGCTATATTTTATATATAAACATATTTCATTATTATTTTTTTGATATCAAAATATTTTATTTCATTCATATATTTTATATATAAACGCTTCTCATTATTATTATTTTTTATTTAATAAGTATATTATTTTTATTTTAAGAAATAGATATGTGAACAAAATTTCATATCTCCGCGATCTTAAACGGTGGCACGATGAAGAAATTGTTGAGTTGAGTAATAAAAACATAACTTGCAAATAAATTAAAATTCTAGAAATTAATGGCAAATAAACAAGATGACAGAATAATGAAACACAAAGACTGACATAGTGTTCTACATGGTAAAACCCTCCTTGTGAGGGAAACATCCATGGGCAATGACAACCGTTATTCTTATTACTTAAGGGAGATTTACAATAGCCAAACAATAAACATACATGATTCTATGTTTTCCATATTGCCTTATCGGCTTACATTGATAAATAAAACATTATTAGATTTTTTATAAATCCATACACAAATCTTAAAGCAATTACATAAGAAACCTTTTACATAAAACAAAAAATTTCCTTTTCTATGTTTTTTCCAAAAACTTGGATTAGGAAAAATAAGCTAAGACAAAGGAACCAATCTTAGCTATTATCCCAAAAACATAGAGAAATAGTTGGAAACTTCTAAAAATCTCCACCATGACAACAATATACCTGATATATCATATCCAAAATATTCATCACCTTCCTTGAAAGCCAAGAGAAGCTAAGCATCATTTTATCTTCTCTAATAAAACTGGCTTTGTGAACATGTTTGCACAATTTTGCTTTGTATGGACCTTTTCCAAAGCCACCACTCCACTTTAATCAATAACCTCTCTTACAAAATGATATTTAATAGGTATATGTTTTTTCTTACTATGATAAGCTAGATTCCTCACCAAATGAATAACACTTTGACTATCACAAAATACTTTCACCTTTTCCTGCATCCTTCCAAACTCACTTAGCAAACCTTTTAACCAAATTTCCTCTTTGTAAGCATGTAAGACAACTATGTATTATGTCTTAGTAGTGGATAAAGAAACTACATTCTGAAGCTTTGACATCCAACTAAAAGCTCCATTTGCAAGAGTAAAAGCATATCTAGAAGTGGATCTCCTCTTGTCTGAATCACCTATAAAATATGAATCAACATAATCATAGACTGAATTACTACTACCATTATAGGTGATGCAATAATTACTTGTGCCCCTAGGATACCGAAGCACCCATTTCACCACTTCCTAATGTTATTTACCTGGATTTTCCATGTATCTACTAACAACACCAATTGCATGTGAAATATCTCACCTTCTACTAACAATTGCATACATTAAGCATCTTATTGCATTAACATATGGTACATGAGACATATACTCATTTTATTCATCATTATGAGGACACAAACCTGAAGAAATCTTGAAATAGGAAGCTAAAGGGATTTGAACAAGTTTCACATTATTCACACCAAATCTCAAAAGTATTTTCTCCACATTCTTCTGTTGTGATAACCACAACTTATAATTTTTCTTGTCTGTATGTATTTCCATGCACAAGATTTGTTTTACTGCTCCAAGATCCTTCATTTCTAAAGTCCTAGCCAATTGAGCCTTTAACATGTTGATTTCAATCGTTTTTTTGCTTCCTACAAGCATATCATCAACATATAACACCAAAATAATGATTATGCCATTTTTTAACTTTTGAAAGTAAAAACAATTATCATACTCACTTCTGGTAAAATTGTAGCTCATTGTGAAGGAATCAAACTTCTTATTCCAAAACTAGGGAGACTGCTTCAAGACATACAATGACTTCTTAATTTTACAAAAAAACCTCTTGTTGCGATTTTGAGCAAACCTTTCCCATTGTCCATATATATATCCTCATACAAATCTCCATTTAAGAATGTTCTTTTAACATCTAATTCTCTCACTCTAGATTAAGTAATGCAACTAATGCTAACACAACTCGAATTGAAACAAGCGTAACCACTGGTGAAAAATTATCATGGAAATCAATACCTTCCTTTTGAGAATATAATTTTTCAAGAATTCTTGATTTGTACTTCTGAACAATATCATTAGCTCCTTTTTTCTATTTGTAGACCCACTTGCAACTGACAACTTTTTTGTCCTTAGGAAGTTCCATGAGATCCCATGTCTTATTTCTTTGTAAGTCATCCATTTCCTCTTTCATTGCTACTTTCCATTTATCGGTATCAATTACTTCCATTTATTCCCGATAACAACTAGGTTCTCCATCATTAACAATTAAATCAAGAAATATAAAAAAATCATCATACCTTTAAGGAAAATATTTGATCTGTGTAGACCTTCGTGGAATTTGCTACAATATTTCCTTAGTTTCCTGATAAATTTATGTTTCTTTCTCTTCCATTGTAGGAGTTTCTTCATCAACATTTTCATGATCCTCCACCCTTGAAGATGATTTAGTTTCCAATTGAACTTGAATCTGTGGTAATTTTGGATGTTTCATTTCACCATCTACATATGATTTCATGAGTGATGATTCATCAAATATGACATATCTGTTAATTGATTTTGTGGGTAGTAGGATCCCACAATCTATATCCCTTAAATCCATCATCACACCCAACAAAGATTAGTATTTTTATTTTCGACCTAACTTGGAACACTGATTCTTTGGAATAAGAGAACAAGCATCACAACCAAAAACTTTAAGATTTGAATAATCACAAGGTTGACATGTCCATCCCTCTTCCAAAATATTACAGTTCATTGCAGTTAATGGTGACCGATTTACCAAATAACATGTTGTAAGTATTCTCCTGCCCACAATTCCTACTGCAATTTGGCATTACTGAGCATACTCATTACTATCTCTAGAAGAGTCGTATTCATGCATTCATCAAACACCATTTTTTTCACTAGTATAAGCCATGGTTCTATGTCTTTCAATCCCAACTTCGTTGTAATAATTTTCAAATTTCTTTGAAGTAAACAGAGTTCCATTGTGAGTTCTCAAACATTTAATTGATGTGCCAATGCTCTTTTCAACCAAATCTCTATGCTGCTTAAAAGCATCAAATACATCAAATTTTCTTTTCAATATATAGATCCACACCTTTCTAGAGTAATCATCTATAAATGTTACAAGATATGAAGATCCTCCAAAAGAGAATTTAGAAGATGGTCCCCAAAGATCTGAATGGATGTAATCAAGGATACCTTTACTAACGTGTTTTCCTATTTTACATTTTTGTCTAGATTGCTTTCCTTAAATATAATGCTCACAAAAATTCAAAATGGCAGATTTCAAGCTTGGAAGTAACTTACAATCAACCAATACCTTCAGCCCTTTCTCGCTAATATGACCCAAGTGTTGATGCCATAAATGTGTAGAGTCACTTACACCCTTAGATGCTACTATTGCATGATCTATTTCAGCCCTTCCTTCAAGCTTATAAAGGTTCCCAAACCTTTTACCCTTCATGACTACCAATATGCCTACATCACTTTCATAACTCCACCTTGAACTATACAATTCTAACCAACATAATCTAACACTCCCAAAGATATTAAGTTCTTTCTCAGCTGAGGAACATATCTCACCTATGTAAACTTTATAACAGTACCATCATACATTTTAATCCTAATACCATCAATCCCAATAGTTTTTCATGCAACATCATTACCCATTAAAACCCAACTGTCATCAATAGATTGGTATGAAGAGAACCAATTCCTATGAAGGAACATATGATGGGAAGCGCCAGAATCTAGTAACCAATTATGATGAGGTTGAGAGACAATAGAAGTGGACAATACCCAACTAACAATACCTACACTTGTTTCAGCTGAATTACCTTCCTTTGTAGATTCTATTTTAGTAGCTTCTTCCTTTATTTTTTTGCAACCCTTCTTAAGATGGCCTAATTTGTTACACTAGCAGCATTTTAACTTACTCTTCTTAACTCTTGACTTTGATCTTGATGTGTCTCTCGAATTCTGATCATTTTATTTTGATTGACCTCTTGCCACCATTTCTTCTGATGTTGAGATTTCAATAGTAGATTTCTGTCGTGTTTCCTCAAACAATAAATCTCCCACAATAGCATCAAAGTCAATGGTATTGATAGAACTAAAATTGCTAGAGGTTACAAAATGACCTCAAGACTCAGGTAGAGAACACAAAAGTGTAACTCCTTTGTCTTCCTCTTCGAGATTTACATCTATATTAGGCAACTGACATAAAAGAGTATTGAAAGAGTTCAAATGATCAGAGATCTTTGTACCTTCCTTCATGTGCAAATTGTATAATTGTCACTTCAAGTAGATTTTTTTTGTCAAGGACTTCATCATATAAAGGATTTATAGCTTAGTCGATAATCCTTTACTCATTTTCTCTTGAACGATGTTAAGAAACACATCATTTTCCAATCACAGTCTAATAACTCTGAGGGCTCTTTAATCCATGTCCTACTAGTCATCATTATCCATGCCCACAGGTTTCTTCACCTTACCCAGCAATGTCTTTACCACTCCTTGCTGCATGAGCATATCCTGCATCTTAACCTTCCATAGCTCAAAGTTATTACTGCCATTGAACTTTTCGGTTTCAAACTTTTCACTTTTGCATCTTCGCCATTAACACAAACTTTTCCCGAAAGCTCTAATACCACTTGCTGATTTGAGCAGCGAAAGCATAACTTGCAAATAAATTGAAATTGTAGAAAATAATGGCAAATAAGCAAGATAAGAGAATAATCAAACACAAATATTGACACAGTGTTCTACGTGGTAAAACCCTACTTCTGAGGGAAATTTACAACAGCCAAATCATAGACATACATTATCCAAGCATTCAACCCACTCTCCATTTGTTTTATGTTTTTCATATTTCCTCTATAAGCTTACAAGAATAAATAGAACCCTGTTAATTTCTTTCTACGTTCTTCTAGAGATTTTAAAGCAATTAAATAAAAAACCTTTTACATAAAACTAAAAAATTCCTTTTATATTTTTTTCCAAAAACATATATTAAGAAAAACAAACTAAATCAAAAGAACCACACATAACTATTATGCCAAAAATATAGAGAAATAATTAACAAATTGTAAGAGAAATCAAATTAGTTAACTAAATCTAAATTTTAATATCTCTTTATTAAATAGAGAAATAATGAACAATATTTTATGGATTACAATATCATTTAATCACAATTTTTCTTTCAAAATGTGCAACAAAATAATTATTAATGTCAATTCCTAACCACATAGGTCGGAGTTACCTTGAAGTGTCTTCCCATTAGGGAGGGTCACAATTTCTTAAGTGCATGTAGTATTGCCAACACTTCCTTCTCATAAATAGCTTTGTGTAAATACTTTCCCTTGATTGGACGACTTTTGAAAGCAATGGGTCTTTCATCTTGCATTAAAACAACACCAATTCCATTTCCTGAAGGATCACATTCCACAATAAAGGTTTTTGTGAAGTTCGGTGTAGCTAAGACTGGTGCTTGCCACATTGCCTCTTTGAGATGTTTGAATGCCTTTTTTTCTTCTAGAGTCCATGAAAATTCATCTTTATTCAATAATGTTGTTAAAGGTGCTGCTATTCTCCCATAATTCGTAACAAACTTACGATAATACCCTGTTAACCAGAGAGATCCTTGTAGATGCTTTATGGATGTGGGGATTTTCCATTCCTTAATGGCTTTAATTTTGCTAGGGTCTACCTTAACACCTTCATGAGATACAATATGACCCCGATATTCCAACTCTTTTACTCCAAAGAAACATTTGGAGCTTTTTGCATATAATTGTTTCTCCTCCAATAGTTGTAACACCTTGTCAACATGTTGAACGTGATCCTTCCAAGACCTATTGTAGATTACTATATCATCAAAAAATACTAACACAATTTTTCTAAGGAAGGGTTTGAAAATGGAATTTATCAAACCTTGAAATGTAGAAGGTGCATTGGTAAGGCGAAAAGGAATGACCAAAAATTCAAAATGATCCTCATGAGTTCTAAATGTTGTTTTCAGAATGTCTTCAATCTTCATTTGACTTGATGATATCCTGAATGAAGATCCAACTTGGTGAAGTAAATTGATCGACGTAATTCATCCAATAATTCATCAATGATAGGAATGGGAAATTTATCTTTAATAATGAGCTTGTTGAGCTCCCTATAATTCAGACACATGCACCATGATCCATCCTTCTTATGCACCAATACTACTAGAGAAGAGAAAGAACTTTGAATAAGTTGAATTATACCAGCCTCTAGCATTTCTGAAACCATATGTTCAATTTCACTCTTTTGGGCATAGGGATATCTGTACGACCTGATGTTTGGAGGAGAACTTCTTAGAATCAAATGAATAGCATGGTCTTGATCATGAATAGGTGGGAGACCTTTGGGAGTCTCAAATACCTTGGAATGATTGTCAAAGACATTTTCAAGATAAGGAGAAATAGGTGATTTCGATGTGGAAACATATAACGAACATAATTTTGCAATTACACCTCGTTGTTCCTTTTTTAGAAGCTTTGTCATACCGTTAGAGCTGATTATCTTTCTCGGTTTCCATGCAATACCCCTTAATTCAATTTGCTTTCCTTTCGCAGAAAATTTCATAAAAAGGTTCTTGAAAGTTAAAAGCTATTGTACCCAAGGATTGTAGCCATTGGAATCCTAGTACAACATCGGCAACTCCATTGGAATGGAAAGCATTGGGCTATTCAATACATATTCTCCCATGGATAGCTTGATATTATGGCACTTTCCAGAGAAATTTATGGTTCCTCCACTTGCAACCATCACTTCACACTCTGGTGCTAGATATAGGAAGCAATTCAATTTTTTTGCTATCTTACAATGAATAAAATTGTGGGTACTTCCTGAATCAATCAACACTATTACCTTTTTCTTCTTGATATGTCCTTATATCTTGATATTTTGAGGAGTGGTAATTCCAGCCAATGCATTACAAGATATGGTCGGATTCATTTCTTATTTATCTAGGGTTTGTTTCTAGAGTATATCCTCTTCTTTTGACATTTCTTGTTCCTCTTCTTCCTCATCTTCATAATATATGTAGAATAATTTCTTCTCAGCACACTTATGACCTTTAGTGTATTTGCTATCACAACTATAACAAAGCCCTTTTGCTCTTTTTTCTTCCAATTTTTGTTGTGTCAACCTTATAAGTTGTGGAAGGCTAGGGGCAACAACACTTCCATCTTTATAGTTGTGAGTGGTAGGCTTCCTGGTTGTCATATTTTTTCTTTCCATTTTTCTTGCTAACCTGAATGCCTTCTCCAATGAATCAAGTTCCCAAAGGCGAACCTCATGTTAGATATTATCCTTTAAATTACCTATGAAAACATCAATCCTATGCTCCTCTGGAATATCTTTTACTCTTATGTTCAATTGCTGGAAGTCCTCAATCTGCTCCATCAATGAACCCTTTTGTTTGAGACTTATCAATTGGCTAAAAAAGTGTTGCTTTTTGTATCCTCATAATGTGTTGTCGTTTCTTCTGTAAAAATTTCCTAAGTGACAATTTGTTTACGAGAGAAAATCCATCGATTCTGTACAAACTGATTTGGTTCCAAATATAAATTTTCAATACGTACCTTTTGTGTGTTTTTCACATTATGTAGATCGAAAAATTGCTCCATTTGTAGTATCCATGTTGCGGGATTCTTCCCATCAAACTTCCTCATATTGAGTTTTGGAATATGGTGGGTCTTCAATCCAACATTAGAGTCTATGAAATCATTATTAACATTTCTTTTGTTCTCATCATGAGTTTCCTTTACTACCCTTTCACCATTTGTGACCATTTATTGTAGCAACGTATTCAAATTTATCTTCAATTCTTCCATCTTATCATCCATGTCATTCATCTTAGCTTCCATGCCATTCATCTTGGCTTCATTTACCTTTAGTGAGAGTGAAATTTGTTGTACTTAGTCTTGTAATTTTGATATATCATATTACATTTCTTCCTCTTCTTCACGAGTCATGCTAGAGCTTTCAGGTTGCTTACTAGGTGTTTCCTATTTCTTTCTTCAGGTCATTAATCAATGCTAATAATTATTCACTATTCCATTTCAATTCCTTAAAATTAATTTTTCAAACCAATCTTATCCAAAATTAAAAAAATTACACACCTTTTTTTCACTTTATAGGAGCTCGATATTGAATCTGATGTATCTCTGTAATTTCGGATCATCTAGTTCTGAAATTGTGGTCTACAGTATCCCTCTGTGTTCTCTTTCTAATGCCAGTAGTCTGATCGAATTTAGATTCTCCAAGAAACAGTTATGCCCAATCTTCCACGATGACATGATTATATACCTTTTCAGAAGAGTGAACTTGTATGAAGTGCCACATGTCACTGTTTTGATGTTTGGGTCTAAACAATATATACAGGAAACTACAGTCTGTCCTCTTTCTGTAACTTCTTACGAAAATTTAATATGATGCTCAAAACAAAAGTTATGATGATTTTTCCTAGGTCACCTGTTTGGAATATAATTCGGGAGTCTGGAAAAAGGCCAACTTCCGTAGATCATATCTCTACAAATATAGTGCAAAAAGCTCTGCATTTTGGACCCAAGGATAAGAATGATTTTCGCCCCAAATGGTTCTTTTTTTTAGCATCTGAAACGTTGCAGAAAAAAGTTATAGCACAAATGCCGCGATGACTTGTTTGGAGCAGTGAAACCCTAGAATTCAAAGCTCTGATACCAAATGTTATGAAACCGGCTCACAAAAAGATAGAAAAGATAGATCAACACCTTAGAATTAAGCCTATTCGAGGAGGAAACCTCCTTTACATTGCACAAATGAACAATTCTTGGATGATTCAAATGAAAAAACCTCCTTTCTATATATAGGAGTCTAAGGGGTCACAATATAACCAAGCTGACCTAACAATAATAATATAAAGGCACAAAAATAACAATAACGGATTTTAAGGGGCATAGTAATAACAATATGGGGACAATAGGGGCACAACAATATTAATAAGGGATACAACTACAATAGTAATGGGGGAATAACTAGTATTATAGGGACCCAACACTTTATTTATTATTAATAAAATCAAATTGTCTACAATATTTACTACAATGCTTGCCACCCATTCAGGTGTCTTAATTTAAAATAATAGTTCAGAGTAATCTTAAAACCAAAATTCTCTGTGTATTATATTTTTCTTGCCATGATATTCAACAACATGCTCGATGTTTATTTTAGACTCTTGATCTTGGCATAGAGATGGATATACTTCCCTAAGTTCATCATACATCTCTTAGGTAGCCTCTTCAAAGCTATAATGCTTCAATAACATTTTAAATTACGTGATGACTTGATTCAAGAGCTTGGTATCCCTTAGATCGAATACGTAAGGTCTCTATTAGAAAATCTCTCTTGGGCTCTACTTATACAAAATTCAAATAAATGACGTGAGACATATCATGCACATATTTTTGTAAAAGAGAAACATGAAAAAAAATGTGTACTATGATATTTACCAACAATGCCAACTAGTAGGGTACTAGGCCTACTCGGGCTAGTACTTTGAATGGCTCACAGTATCCTTTTCCTAGCTTGGTTAAACTTTTGGGTCTGAGTTTGCTTCTTTTTGGCTTAGCTTAGGTAGAAATGGTCTCCTACTTTTAATTCCAAGGGTTTCCTTTTCAGATATGTGCAACTGTTTTTCTTGTCTTGTGTGACCTTAAAATTCTATCTTTCTTTTTATATAACTTATTCCAATTCTTTGAGCATGTCTAGGCCCTAAATCATCTGATCCATTGGATTGTCCCAAGTTATTAGTTTTTTGCGTTTCCTACAATATAACACTTCAAATGTGCTCATTTTTAAAGATGAGTGGTGTCTATTATTGTATGCAAATTCATCCAGATATGGATATTCTTCACATTTCTTATGCCTATCCATAACATACATCCTACGCATATCCTCTATAATCTACTTCGTCCTCTCTATTTTTCCACCATTTTGCAGATTATAAATGGCGTTGAAAGTGAATTGAGTCCCTAGGCTCTCAAACAAACATTTCATAAATTTCTTGTAAATTTTTGGTCTCTACGTGATGCCACGGTCCTAGGATTCTATGTAATTAAAAAATCTCCTTCATAATATTGTCCACTATAATAACAACTTTATAGGTGGAATTTATGGTAATGAAATGAGTCACTTAATTAGTTATTTTCAACCACTACCATAATCAAGAAATCCACCACAATAATGATACACATTGGACTTTAGTGAACACATATTGGATTGTGATATGAACACAAAATTTAGAAGTTGTAAAAAATATTAATTTTTTTTTATTGAATATGCTTATATGCATGAGGCTTGAGAGATGTTATAGCTCACATGTAAATGTTTCCAAATATTTACACCATTACAACATCTCTCCATACTTTTTTGTTTTAAATTAATTTAAAAAATGTTATAAAATTAAATCAAAATAAAATAGTTATAAAATATATTGATTTTGAAATGAGTTATATTTTTTGATCATGTAATATTGATAAGCCATAGTATTATAACAAAAATTATTTAAAAATTAATGATATCCAGTAATAGTTTTATATACTTATTAATTGTATTATCAAAATTCTTATTTTAATTTATATACTAAAATTATTTCAACCTTTCATTTCATTTACCTAACTGGCATATATCAGCGATTGTCTTTATTAGAGTGATTGCTGATGAGTACATTGCATTATCCGAATCCTACCTCTCAAGGCTCGTTACAAATTCCCATATTTTGAGGTGGACCCTCATGAAAAGTGGATGTCGTACGTCTCTTTGAATTACAGAGGGACTGTTCGTTGTTCTTGAAAATCAATCTCAGCAACATACTTTACTCGATAGGCATCCGTATTCGATTTTCCTGCTTGTGATCAAATCAAAGAGACGACCAAAGTACCTGAACAACAAGAAGGTAATCTATTGATTGATCGGTTTTGGTAAAGGTCATTATAAGCTATCGACATTAGTTGGTCACTGAATTTCTTTTCCATTATTAACGATGCACATTATGTGAGTGAGAATTAGTTGTCAAAAATACGGTCAATGATCGTTGAAGGGGAAAAAGTGAAGCACATAAAGTAGAGGAATTACTAGAATGTGAAAAAAAATTGTTGATTTGTTTGTGTTCATACGGCAGATCTATTTTAATTTAAATTTTATGTTAATCTTGGATTTATTAGTGGTTCTGAACGTTCTTCAATTTTGGATTTATCAGTGGTTCTGAACGTTTTTCAATTTTGAATTTATCGGTGCACATCAACCCAATGAAAGGAACAAGCGTAATGAAAATTAGTTCGCCATAAAATTGGAGCGTGGGTAGTGTAGAAGCCGGCCGCCATAACGAAGAAGAGCGGTCATTACGGTTTGCCCTGTTTCCATAATTGCATGTGCCGGATGCATTGGATTATTCTTTTTCTCCACGGCTGAAACTTTAGATTCTCCCACTCTCGCATCACTGCCTTCGAGCGCTTGTAAGATATATTCAAATCAATAAAAGAAAGCCCCCACTCTCACATCACTGCCTTCAAGCCCTTGTAATATGTATTCAAATCAATAAGAGGAAGCCATTTGTTTCTCCCTGCACATGTTCATGAACTCTAACCCTTTCTTCTTGTTATCTTTCTTTACAATTAGAATCAGAAGGGCACTACCAATATCGAATGTGAATGGTTGGTCGGGTGTGATGGATCATGTCAAGTGGGAAAACAAACAGCGTCCATTCTACATAATTAGTTGAAATATTTTAGACGCATGAAGGTGAGTGCATGATAAGGTTGTACGTAGTGAATGAAACTACATTAATGGTGGGCCTGGCAGAAGAATAATGAAAATAACTTGTGATGTCTGAATGTATCAGCTTATGATGCCTTAATGTTGGATGAAGAAATATTTGAATCCCTACCAAAGTTAATAACAACACTATGTATCTTAGATTCATAGCCATAAAGCAATTGGCTTTTAATATGATGTTTGAATGTTGGGAAAAAAAAGTTTGTTATATGTTCCAAAGCGAATAATAATACGCATAATAGACTTTTAGTTAAAACAGTAATGATGGTGGTTTTAGTAACAAATGGATATTAATGTGTAGTTTATTATTGAATGATAAAATTTATCTGAACTACTGATATACTAATTTACTAAAATCTATGACGATATATGAAAATAAAATTTAGATTATAAATTTTGAAAAATTATTTATGTTTTAAGAATTTTTTTTTTTTTTTAAGTCATTGTTAAATTGGTGATTAAGATAGATCTATAGTGGTTTTCTGTTTCTCTATATGGATTATGTGTATTTTTTTATTGTTTAAATTGTATTTTTAAATAATCTATTATTATTAATATTTTATATTAAAATGAAACGATTTACAAATTTTCTTCAAAATCACTAAATTATTTTACTTTTAATTGCTCTTTTCTTTCAAGCATTAAAATATTTTACTAAGGTAGACATTAAAACACACACATATACACACACATTTCATTAGTTCATATTATAATATATTAGCTACTATGGATATTCAAATAATTTATTTAAGTTTTATATTGAATTAAAGATATATAACATTATATTATTTAATATAAACATTGAAATAATTTATTTATTACTCTAAGAGTGAAAGTGAAATATCAATTCACCAAGTGAGTGTAATGAGAATATGGTTATGAATATTTTATAATATAAGTGAGTGTAATAATAGTGTGATTATTAATATTTTATAATATTTTTATTAAAACTAGCCAAATATGTATAATCATTTATGTTTTCATTATAGCCGACAATGTTTTTTTCTTTAAAGTATTTTTTTTGGAGACATGTGTCAATCCCAAGTTGAGCGTAAAGATAATTACATACCCCTCTAGACTCAATGAGATATAAGGATGACGAAAATTATTTAGGTATAAATAAAAATATATTGAAAAATATATAATATAATAATACGCCTTTTCTGAAAAATTAATTAAAGACGATTAAAGATGATTAAAGAATACTACGTGAATAATATGTATAAAGTTGAATGATATATTAAACCTATATATTAAATAATGTAATCAATGTAATATATTAAAATAATATAATTTTAATATTATTTATCTTTATAGGTTAATTTATAACAAAATATAGATTTATATTTATATATGTAAAAGGTTTGTGAAAGAAATTATTATTCTTCTTCTTCTACAACCAATGTAATTAGGAATGATGATTTAGGCATTGCAGGGATGTCTTTAGTTCTTCCTATGACCAGGTTTTATCTAGGAATTTCTTATGTTCATTTTTTTTAAATATATAGGCACTAATGATAGGTGTGCTATTTAACAAATTGACTTAAAATAAAATCATAAAATGGATACATAAGGGAAATTGACAAAAATAAAATAAAATAAAGCCTTAAGTGGATAGTAATATTCAAGTACACTTTCAAAATGCTACTCCATGTTGTTCCATTTTCTTAGTACTAAATTCACCTAAAGGGTGAAATGAATCTCAAGCTACATGCATCAGTGGATAACATAAAATAAACCATGACATTTAAAGTAGGTTGTTTGACATTGAATTTATGGAAGTTTTCATTTTAGTGGATTTAGGATACACAAAAACAGATGGAGGGAGATGGGGATCTTTTAAGATTCTTCTAGTGAAATATTATAGTGCCATCATAGCATAGGTGATTTTCAGGTAATTCACTTAATGGACAGTCATGAAGGCTATTGCATAATAGTTTGAAGGTCTACTTTAATAAACACTATTCATATATCTTATTCTTTTCTCTTTTCTATCTTTACATTGTCCCCTTCCATAAAATTTATTCTTTAATTAAGGAAACTACAATTGTATTGGTCCCCTGCCATTGCTTTCATAATATTTCATTCTAGATCTACTTCAAATCAAAGATATACAACACAAACTCTCACAATGGAAATGCACAATATATAAATTGTATAATCATAAAGAAAGACTCAGCTAACTACGCTAAGCTTATCAGCTACATGTTTGGCCCCTTCCTTACCGTTATATATTCCATAAACATTCCATACGGTAGAAAGGCCTTATATATTCCAATAGACTTCCTAAACATTCCCTACACTAGAATAATTATCTCCCCTACTTGTGCTAACAATATGATGGAGGATTCAATATCCTTTGGAGTGACGGATGGAAGTTTAATGGAGACATTGCCATTGCATACGTATTAAGACATATGTACAAGAGGAGCGACAACAATTTAATTGTATTCATGGTAAGAGATACATGGAAATAATTATTCTACTTCCATCGCTTACCCTTTTTATAATAAAAGATTCTTTAGTAATGGAGAACCAATCATTTTCTTTTGAATCTACTTTTGTACTCTCCGAGAATGAAATTCCTTTACTATAAAAGTAATTTTCCCAAATATTTTAACAAGAGAAAGGCTAAAGGATGCTATGGTACTAATGAAAATCTAAAATTACTATAATTTACTAACTCTATTGTTGTGAGAGTGAGGAAACACCAAATTCCCTCGAATATTCCATTATTTTTCTTCCTTTATATTATTAAGGAATATTTACAATTTTAATAAAACAATATATTGAACGAATAATAATAATATTTTGTAGTAAATATTGTTGTTATTAATAAATTTAAAAACGTAACGAAACAATTGTTTATGTTTAAGTGATGTGTTGTTTTTCTATTTACATTTAAACAATTTAAATTTTTAAATATTAGATATGTTTAAATTAAAATTAACTTTATTATGTTATTATTGTAAAATAAAAATGATAACTATAAAATTAATCATAAATTCAATATAATATTAAAAAAAATCTTTTCATATTAACCCCTCCTAACACACCACCATCTTCCCCACAAAACATACATATAGGAAGCAATGCGTATGAGGATAATTCATAATATTATAGTTATAATACATTATAAACCATAGGAAAGATGAAATATCAATTGCATTTCTTCTCATTCGTTTGATTGTATTAGCTAGTACAATTTGTTTATGTAAAGATTACCATTATTAGTCCCTACTTCCGGCATAGCAGGGTATAACATTTGCATCGGCGTTGACTCCATATTAATTTGAGTTGACCAAAGCAATTAATTGATGTTTTTTATTTTATCTAAAGTTATATTTTTTAGCTTTGATGTTTTTTTGCTTTTATCCAAAGTTTTACATTGGAGGTCTTATTGCCGGGTTGTTGAATTTCCAGATCCAAAAAAAACTTTTAACCAAAGTCTGGATTTACTTGCTATTTAACTTTGTGAATTTAAGCAAATTTTTTATGGCTCGTTTCCACCCACTGCATAAAATTTTATGTAAATAGTTTAGAAAAATACTTGAACATTTATAGTAATTCTTCCATTGCTTACACTTGCCACACGCCACACAGCTTGAGAATCAGGAAGAAATTGTGTATTTGGGGCTCTATAATTAGAAAAATCTCATTCATAACCTTGTCCAGATGGTTAATAATGTCTTCTTCCAGTTGCTTCCCAAAGAACATATAGAGCAAGATGCTAGAAATTGTGAACCACACATTGGAAAGCACACACACAGTCCCTTGGATTTTCCCTACCTGGACGTGTAGGAATGACCTCAAATAGAATGAAAATTGTGCATTTTAACTTATGGGCAAGTATGTTGTGTAGGCAAGCCATTATGCTGTTCTTGTAGCATATTGATTAAGTAGATGCAGATGAATTCTATTTGAAAGGAAATTATGAATGTATTTGAAAGGGAATTATGCTTATAAAAATTGAATGGAAATTTTATCTATATTTCTTGAAAGAGAATTTTATTCATACCTTTACCTAGCATAAAATCACATACAAAAAATTGCACTGGCTTTCCTGTGTTGACTCTTCCCATGCTTAGTTGTCCATGTTTCTTTCTTGTCGGCATCATTCCTTGAATAAAGGTAAACCACTAGTGGTAGGAATGGATCCAAACATCATGCATCACATATGTCTCCTACCCGAGTTGTTCTTTTCCATCTCACTCCTGTCATTTTTCATTCCTAAAGCTTCTAAGGACTCATCAGTGCCTCGGCCCATCCCTTTCTTTTGGGCATCTTTTTCCTGTGGGCTCATCATTTGGCCAAGCCTGGCATGCAAGCCCCATCACTACCTGAAGTTAGTTGGGGAAATCATTCCCTCACAAACTCCCAACTTTAATAGATTAGGTCCGCCCCCAAATCGACATCGCATTAGATCTAGGTCGCACACAAACCCACCGACCAGTGAGCAAGAGTTGCAATACCAGAGTTATGATGACCAATATTAAAATTGCATGCATGTCTCTTACAACCGATTGTATTTCCATCATTTGTAAGATGTGGGGAATTTTGATTCTCATCATGTTGTTTCAAAGGAAAAGGATACACCTAAAACATAAACAGTGATCGCAGAAATGAATCCGAGTGGCAAGCTCGCTAAATGGATCCAATGAATATCATGAATCATAGAGTGGTTGTGAATACAAATAGTCCATTTTTACTATAGGTTCCTTTCGCGTATGAAGCACATCCATTTAATCTCTACCCTATTACTTAAATGTGCCATAGTCCAGGCCCTTGATCTAGCATACCACTTGGAGATGAAGATGATGATGACCCTCCAGCGGGCAATTAGTCAGGTTGACGTGCCTAAACCTTGCCCCCTTCCATGCCTGTACGAATCCCTAAACCTTGCCCCCTACCATGCTTGTAGGAGCAACCTGGTAAAATGAGTTGCATGCAACTTTCCAACTGTCGAAATAGAAAGATGAATGGAATGGCATTCAAGGAAACCAGTTGTTATGTTTACACTCTTCAACATCAAATGTTATGACATAGGATATGATATGCAATTACTTTTGAGAAGATGCGTGGTGGCATTGCATCGTACTTACCTCTTCTCAAGTTTTAGCATGTTTGAATGTTATTTTTTGTATGTGGGGTCTCCACAATTTATGTCTTTGGTAATTGTGTTTTTGTTTTATTTTAGTTTTCAAAGATTTTATATAATTAATATGACACGCATCAAATAGAATTAATTTCTATCCAACACATTGAATCTCTGATGGAGCAAGGTGACATGTGAGGACAAGATACATTCATTTTTCTTAGGACGATTTCACTATTTTTATATAAGAGTGAAATTTTCTACTTTGTTGAATATGATAACTTGCTTTCGTAATTCAACTATATAATGGATTTTGACCAAAATGCAGAATCGACAATGGAAAACTAACAGATAAAAAGGAGAAGAAGAGTGATGTTTATTGATGATGTTAACTTAATACGCACTAGTGGCATCCTTTAGGTAATAGAAAAAAAAGAACAAAAAATGATACCCCGCAAAATCATGGATAAAAAAGAGAAGTGTGCTTCTCCAGGAAGCTTGCACTCATAGGGTAGCTTCTTCTTAGCGAACATGCATGATAGATGTTGGAAAAGTGGTTACAAGATGGCCCCACCAATTTATTTATAATTGATCAATTACTTATGCCATGGTGTGCTTATTTTATCTGCAACCCATAGACAAGTCGATGAAATTTCAATGAGGGAAGCAAGTTTCAGATCTCATCAAATTGTGACACTGGTCAATTATCTCTTAGGTTTTTCATCCTTGTATTTTGTTATTACTATATAAGATACATTAGGTCCGGAAAATACAATGCAAATCGGGAATTAAGTTCAACTGTATTGAAGAGTTTTCATTCTAGATCTTCTTAGACTGCTACATTTAGGTTATTTTCCTGTACATTTCCCGTTAATATGGTCATATTAATTTTGTTTCGTTTCAGGTTGTTTTCCTATAGATTTGTGGTCATGATTGACCTTATCCTTTTTCCTTGGAAAAAGGTTTGATTTTGGCTTTGCAAATTCCAAGTTTTATTGCAGCACTAGGTTGTTTGTCTATAATCTATTTCATGATTAAATAAAACCGTGAGTGCTCATTTGTCCAAAGAAAAAAGAAAATGATGTAGATGCATTATTGTTGATGGGGAGATGAGCTACCAAAAAAGATCAGAGTTGGAAAATAGAGATGTCATCTCTTAATTTTTGAGAAATTTTCTAGAAACCCATGTCCATATGTGCTCCAGCTTTGGAGAGGAAGTGATCAGCAACTTCATTAAGCAATTGACATCACTGAGTGTTACTCAAGCAATTTACAACCAGCATGGAATTTTCACCCCAGTAGGGACTACCGCTATGACAGTCGCTCCCTTGTTTAGATTATGATTCAAATTATCTAAATCACTTATGTGTGCATCGGAATAATATATAAATTTAAGGAACGATTTTTATGAACTTATTAAATGTAGTATAAAAGAAACATTGATTCATGGCGACAAATATTTCATTTTTTGGGGTAAAATATATTAAATGGGATATATGCTTCTATAAAAGGCAATGTAGGTGTGTATTGAGATTTTGTGTGTTGTATATTAAAGAATTGTTTTTGTTGTATGATTATACACTGCAATTTCTAATGATTAATTATTATAATATGTAAATCCAAATTATTATCGGAAAGAATTGATATTTAAACATGAAGATATTCTCATTATTTCATAGATTATTGCTTTCTTATATTTCTTCTCAATAATACTAAATTTTCACATGGAATTTGTTGTTTTTCTTCTTATTTTCCATATTCATCATTCTTAGAGAATAAGAGTTTATGAGAATTTTATATACAACATGACATGGAGTTCACACGTCACATGGAATCCACATGACATGGAACACCATGCTTCTAGATGGTACGAGAAAAGTGTATATCTAGTATGTTAAAGGAGGTGGAAGGTTGAGAGTTAGTTGCACAGTGGTGGGTCAAGGGGTGATATAGAGATATCTTAATATTTTTGTAATATGTCTTCCATTACTATAATCTTCTTTGGTTAAGATTTGTGGAAAATCTATCAAAAATATTGGACTCATAATGTAATTGAATAATTGAATAATTGTTAATAAATCAATAAATAGAGTGTATGTATTTGGGAAATAAATACTTAGAAACCAAATACTTGCTAAAATAAAATAGAGATAAAATCTTATTGATAAATCGGATTTGATAACTCTTTCATGTTAAATATTTTAGAATAAAATTTTAGATAAATTAAATGGATCGGAGAGAAAGATCTATTAATTTTCTTAGTTGGAAAAAGAGGCTAATCTTAGAAAATCCTAAAAGCACTACGGAAGAGAAAGGCAGGATTTTATGGAAAATTCTAAGAAGGTGGATAAAATGATCCACAAAAGTGGGACACCACTAAAGGAAAAAGTATCATGAAAAAAGGGAATTAAATACCCAAAGAAGGGATCAACAAGTGGTTGTTGATACCCAGTCAAGGATAACTCTCCTCGGGGGTAATCTAGAGGTTTTAGTTCAAGGTTAGGTGGTCGCTGTCTCACTCCAGTATAGGTTCAGTTGCGAGTTTGGCTACCATTATCTAGTTAGATCTATGAAGGGTTATAATGTTTCTTATATGCAATTAGATGTGTAGCAGAGTATAGTTAACTTTATTGTGTTCTAGTTTACATAGATTCATGTCTGACTTAATTTTCTAGCGAATGATAAATGTTGATTGCACTGGTTTGGGCAGAAATTAGTTAATAATTTTGGTTACAATAAGAGCATGCTACATAGAGCTTAGGTAGTATTCAAGTGGTATATTTTACTATTAAATTAGGAGTAAATTTACTGTGAAAGTCCATACATATAACAGGATTAACTGAATGTATCTTATTGATTATAATATTAGGAAAAATCGTAACAACATGAAGTATGAAAGTGACCATGTTGTAGCTATATTTGTCCCACTCTATGTGCATGCTAAGTTGAAAAGTAAATTCACATGTTCAAGTTTTATTTTCTTTACTCTGTTATTAGATTTGAGATACATAATGGGATAGGCTTGAATAATATGCTGAAGAATTAAAGCAATGAGATACCAATGAAGATGTGTAGTATAGTTGATAAGCATAGATGGGATATTTGTAGAACACCCAACTTATCTCCTTGACATTCGAAATATTCTTCGTAGAAACAATATCTCACACCAATTTCATACAACACGCAATTATAAATTAAACTCTGAATAGATAGCAACGAGTAAATTAAATAAAAACCAGTAAGTTTCAATCATTACGTTAGGCCTACCATATTTAGAGAAACATAGAAAAATAGTTATAATTTTTTGCGAAGGAGAGAATTTTCTCATCTAAAAAAAAACTCAATATACATGAATGCCATATCATTTCATAAGTGGAGTATTGTAATCAATGATAAAAAGGTCACAATTATGCTTATACACATTTTCTTAATATCTGAATTGCACGGTAGGAGCCTGATATAGCAACTGCTCATTATATTTTTTAGTAACTGTAGAAACTCAAAGGGATATGGGCATCAACCATAAAAGAAATATGGGGAGAAGTAGTATTACTCTCCAAAATAATAAGACCTTTATAATGAATTAAAATGTAGGTATTTATCCCAACACTAACGCTAAGGAGATTACCAGAAGTCTTTACGAAGTAAAGCATGCATTTCTTAAAAGGAAGCCTAACACATAACTAATATCAAATAAGAGTACAATTTCTAAAAATTGGGGATTGGTAACCCATAATGCAATCCAATATGTAACGATACTAGAAGATACCCGTGGATAATAATCCCAGGATTACCTCGTATACCTCAAGGAAATGGGATTTTTCACCCTTTATGCAGTTACATATGGAATATAGTCAGGAAACAACAAGATAAAATCCTCAACCAAAAACCAATTTATTCACAGTGGAAGAATTGCACGAGAACCATCAGAAGGGTGAGGGAGAAAATCAAAACCGACCTGCAATCTCGTGGGACTGTATAACCTGAAGAAAGAAAATAAGTGAGAGGAGTAGTTTTGAGGGTGAAAACTAGGAAATATTAGAGGAAAATGGCACTAGCTACCATACCTATATCAATAACAACACATTGGAAAAAAGAAAGGGACATGTAAGAAAGAAAGTAACATTATGAAATCATATGCACTAGCTATAAATTTGAATAAAACAAGAGAAATTTGTGTTACTTGTAGAAATGGATAAAACATTCTTTTACAGCTGGAAAGGAATACATTAAGGTAAGTTAACATTAATATAAGTAGCGAGCGAAGAATTACAAAACTTCTGAGACCAAAAGAGTGGGAGGGTTATATATATGCATACCTATGAGGGGTGCTTGATTTGAACTTCCAACCTGTGTAGGCCAAGGAGAATGAGCTCTCACTAGGGAACACCTAGACATTGCAGGAGTCACACTAAGCCAGGGTACTAAGAGCATAAGGCCGTGAGGATCATTTTATTGTTGTGAAAAAATTAAATTAATCATAATAAAAGGGAATTGAAACAAAATATCGCATGTAAGTTGTACAGTCCTAAAAAACCCTTGGACCAAATATGGAACACAGAGATTAACACCCTGTGTAGTGGGTGCATGAATAAATAATGTTTATCAAAGGTAAGAAGTTGACACTGAAAGGGGAAAATTCATAGAATGAATGCCATGAAGAGTCGTGTGAAAAATCCAATACTCACCAGACACCCTGGAACTTTCCTATGCCCAAAAATATAAGAAATCGAGTAAGTGAAAGATACAAGAGAATATATAATCCTATAGCAATTGAGCAGAAATTTTGTCACTAAAAGTTAGATGAGGGGAGAAACCCTTTTTTTTTTACTATATAGTTATAAATGTTAAGATAATTATGAACAAGAGGGAGTTGTTGTTCACACCCCTACATAAAAAATGTATTAATAAAAATGCATAAGGGGGAAAGGAAGTTACCTGTGAGATGTAACAAGGGTAAATATGCATAATAAAAATAGAGACATTAGTTAAAGCATATTTCAGGTATAAGTAAATAAGGAAATGAAATGCAAAATAGATGAAATCGTATGGAAAACTCAAATCTTACCAGAGTATACCTCCCTGAGGTTCTTGAGGAGAGCGTGTCTGGAACAATGTCAAAATACATCATTGGATGCCCTTCGTATCTCCTTACCTTGAGAACAAAGATGACCAGGGATTCCAGAAGGCAAAGTGTAATGACATGGTGAGGTAAAACAATATGAATCCTCCATGGCATTTTATCTAGCTTGCTAGGATGTTATGGGAACAAAATAATTTCTTTGTGGGCAACTAAGGGTGGACCACAGATATTTTGGGTGCAATGGATGGACATAAGGGAGAGTAGACAAATTATAGTTCGCTCAAGAAAACCATAACTGTCTAATCACCTTTAAAGATCTGAACCACATATCCAGGAACCAAACTGCAAGGTCGTGCTACTTCCATTTAGTCGACCTATGTTATTGAAGGGTACTGACTCCCATAAAACATCATGGAAAGAGTATGAAGTTGCCACACAACGTAATGGCTATGCTAAAACCTATGGTAGGTTCAGTGCATGATATTAAATATTTCTGATTTCGAGAATGAATGATAGACAGGACTCACATTAGTTCTATGGCGATGGTTATTAAGCTACATAAGTGTACATTGGGATTATAATCGATAAATGGTGATACGTTAATAAGGATCAACTAAAATAGGGACCATTACACTATGATTCTTAAGGTGGTGAAACAAATATCAAATCTACTAAGGCTTAGAATAAGATAAGCATAAAGGTAAAACATATGCCCAACACCTAGGAAAATTGGGTGGAATAGTCGAATGACATAATGTGTTCCGAAGGTGAGCCAAATTAATTTTCATGGTAACTCTAAACCCAATAAGCACAAATGGAATATTAACATAGACAATAGGTAGAAACAAAAATAAAAAGGGATGGTGTATAAAAAACAAAATTTTATATAATTGAGGTACATTACAAGTGGTATCAGAGCTTACGCTCAACCGTTGGACCTAATGGGAATTATAGTAAGCCTGAAAATGGTGAAGTACAACTATTGAAATATTTTTTCCGTCACTTGCAAGATGATGGCATTAGAAGGCACCCTTCATAGGAAACAATTCATTAACCCTTCAAACTACTAGGCTTAGATTGTTACAGTGACAGTAATAAAGAATGAAGAGTACTACAATCACTGTCATTATAAACAACTTATTAGTGGCAAAGTACACTCAACACAATCAAGTGGACACCACCTGGAAGAAGACTTGTTACCATAGTTTTCATGACTGTTGGATGGAAACCGAAAGGGAGAGGAAAAATAATAATTCAGCTTATAAAATTATTGCAAATAAATATATAGGAATGAAAACACATCGATTAAGGAGGTTTGAAAACAATGCTTGAGCAAGTAAACATAGTAGGGTTGGTGGAGTTAAGAATATATCCAAATGAATAAAGGGCTAAAAAGATAATGGAGTAAGTGAGTATGTTTGAATATTATTGGTTAAAAATGTGTGTAGACATAATATTATCTTTCAATATTCATGCTAAAATAATGAGCGTAATTAAGGGTAATGAAAAGCAATGAGTTGCGTGCTCCAACTTAAATAAATTCCATTAACACATCAGAGAGAGTATATGTTGCTTAGGGCTATCCTTGCTAGAAATAGTATTGTTAAATTCAAAGTAGGCTTGAACAAGAGTGTTCATTGGTTTTTAGATTGTGTTGAAGACATTAAGCATGTCAATTAATTATGATATGAATACCAGGGTAATACAATGTTAGTTTAGTTTTACCAAAGAATCAAAATTGTAGGGAAACTACTTCTTCATGAGATATCTTCTAAAGAAGCATGTAAGCCATTCTAAATATTTGGAGTGGGTTGTTTAGATTGGAGTCAAAATGACTATTTTCCAGGAAGATATAGACCTTTGTTCCGCATTATCCCCCCTTTAATGGGTAGGTAGATGAACCTCTATGCTTGTCATACAATGTTATTTATATAACATATGAGGAACTTGTATATAGATGTAGAAATATTTACTATTATATTGTTGAGCCAATTATAGAAGTAGATATGAAACTTTCCAGATTACTTCTCTCTATTATAGTTTTTTACAGTTTATAGGAAGAGTAAAGTAGACAATGCAACTTTTCATTAATTATGTATCGTTTATGGATAAAAGATCAGACTGGTCTACAAACCACGCTTTTCATCTGAGAAAAATCACTAGTATCGACCTTATGACAGCATGGTTACCGTTAGTAAGCAAGGGCAGAGTACTAGTCAAGATTTGTATAAACAATGGATCTTGCCACTACTGAGTGACTGTTATTAGTAGAAGGACAAGGCAGCTAAGATTTAAGAGATGTTATAGGTAATAAATTAGGTTTAGCTCGAAAAAAATAAAAAACTATAGAGGGAATCATTTGAGAAGATCAGAGAGATAACTTAGAAAATAGTTGAAATTGATTTAGATTACAAGGGAAATACATGCTAACATTGAGAGGGAATTTATACACACATATGCCAAATTATAGATGTACAACTTCTTGTTTCATATATAAAACTTAAATGTGATAATTATTATTATTTTCAACCGATAGAGGATGTGCTTAATGGAATGATATGATCTAATCTCTATGGTAATAATGTGATTAGAGAATTATTTATGAGTCCTAAGACTAAGGAAGTATGTGTCGTTGTGTAATATAAGTATATGTAACTATAAAATTGCTGGATTTTAGATCTAAATGGACCAAAAGTGTAGCTTCTATACTAAATTATTAATACCTACAACCTCAAGTAAGGTTGAAAGGTCAAGAAATATAAAGGACCAAATGCTAAAGAGTGAAGAGAATCTCTCAAATCCATGAATCGGGTTGCGAAAAATGGGTACCCTAAAAAGTTAAATATGTTGGACACATTTGTACAAGATAAATGAAAGATGGAATATGTTGGGGAGGCATAATAAATCCACTAGATGTATAAGACTTAATAGGTAGAAATGAGAAATAATATACTCAATGTTATATAATTTTGGGTAACATTTAGAATCTACTATAGGTTCTCATAGTAAGATAAAGTAAGAACTTAAGTTGGAAATTGAGAATACTTAATATTTTGCTGAACACAATGATTAAGTAACAGATGAGCATACAATAGGCTGACCAAATATTAAGAACTATTAAGCTCACTAATAACCTACAAAAAGTATACATGTAGGTTAGCATTTAATGTTAATAATTTAATGTTAATGGATTTTTTAATTTATATAAATTTATGATATATATTTTAATTCAGTGCTTCTGAACCTAATGAAAGAAGCACGCGTAATGAAATTAACATGACGAAAAATTTGGAGCATGGGCAGTGTCGAGGCCGGCTGCGGTGACGAAGGGGAGCGGTCTTTAGGGTTTGCTGCATTTCCGTACATGCGCGCGCATGTATCGGATTATATTTTCTGCCCAAACTCCTGAGGGTTTAGATTTCGTAATGGATTCTGGTGCTCTCACATGATAGTCTTAAAAGGATTGTAAAATCTATCCCAATCAATGATAGAAAGCCATGTGCTTCTCACTACACATGTTCATGAATTTCACCCCCTTTCCCAGCAATCCATCTTTGTGAATAAAAACGCAAAGGCACTACCATTGTCTGATGTGAATATTTGGTTTCTAGTGAGGTCTGATCAGTCTATCACGTGGGAAAGAATTAGTTTCCACTCGACATAATGATAAGGCCGTTGGTGGTTAAGGTATCTTCATTAGGGGCCACGAAAGGAAGAGGAAAGAATAATGTTTGAACATTCTTCTTTATACCAAATCTAATCCGTTATGATGTTTGAAAGTTCCGAAAAAATGGGTTTATCTGCCAAAGGGAATAGCAAGGTGCATATTCAATTCATCGTCATAGAGCAATGAAGAGTGTTAAACCATTATATGAACATCTACATCATACAAACCATTTAAATATATAAATATGTTGTATGAACATTTACATTGGATTGTATGATGAACAATATTTAGACGCACAAAATTATTATTATTATTTTGGAATTAATTTCAATGATGGAAGTCTAGATTATTAATACATAACATACCAGATGCTAGATTAAACGTATATATCAAATTAAGTTGTATTTTTTTAATATATTAAAAAAAATACAATAAATAAAATTAGAATAATATGTATTTTTATGAATGAAATTGAGAGTTTTTTAATTTTAGAAAGTGGATTGGCCATTTTAGCCCTGTGCGTAGTACATTTTAATAATCAGTTTGATTTAAAATTTCTTCATATTTATTTTTCAAAAATATATTTATTTAATATTATTGTGAAAAATAACTTAAAATATAAACAAAGATCATAATACATATTAGAAATGGAAAATAAAATTAGAACTAAATGTTCCATTTCTTTAGCTGTGAATGGACATAAGTTGTCAAATGTGTCTCTAACGATAGATAGCATAAAAGAAACCTAGAATATCATGTGAGATAAAAGAATTGCTTGAGGGAGGGTGTTCCAACATTCTTCTAATGAAAAATTGTAGTTCCACTATCGAATAAGTCGTTTTGATCCACCCTTTGATAGATAATTTATGTAATAATTTGTTGACCTATTTGAATGACACATTAGTCTCATACCTTATTTTCTCCCTTGTCTAGTTCTTTGTTTCCTTCATCTAATAAATCCATTGCTTGTTTGAAAAAGGCGCAATTGTATCGGTCTCTGAACATTCCTTTCATAATCATTTAAACCCTTTTAGAGATTCTTCAAATCAAGGCTGATGGAACTCTTCGTGTGACAATGGAAATGCACAATGAATGAAAACTCTCATCACAAAGGAAGCTTTAATAAAAAATACCCATAACCAAGCTTGTAAGTTTTTCTTGCTTTTTCAATATTGTGATAGAGTTCACAAATTTCGCACACATGCTTTAGAAATATCATGGAAATATTTGTAATGGCCCATAATTCAAACATTCAACTAATTACATCAATTTTTGCAATTAATAGTCAATACACAAACTACTCAAATAAATGACATAGAATTTCGAAAACCATGAGTAAGGAAAACTTACCTCTAACGACAACATACCATACATGTGATTCCAAAGCTGTAACACTACTCAGATCGTGATGAAAATAAGAAAATTTTTGGTACGACTCTCCAACCAACTATATGCTTATTCACACATAATCTTTCTATAGTTGGCCACCCCCGAGTCCTCAATCAACTACTACTACTAGGGAGCCCTTTGTCTCACAACATTCTCCTTGAGAAAGAATAAATGAATGTATGTCTCTCATCTCCCTTTTCGTCAATTAAATCGAACAATTTTTTTTTAAAATGGAAAGTGATTGGAAAGAGATATGCATGCACACAATCCATGTGTTAACATACCAACTTTTATTTCTTTCTTTTATATTTTCCTTAACTCAACTTTTTTTTTTTAATTTAATATTTTCTTATTTTATTCTTTTTTACCTTTTTTAACTTTACTTATTCTTATCATTTTAATAGTTTATTTATTTACGTTTTTACCTTTTTTAACTTTACTTATTCTTACTATTTTAATAGTTTATTTATTTAGGTATTTATTTAGAATTATGGTATATTATTTATTATTATTATTATTATTATTTACTATTTTTTTAAACTAACGGTCATGAGTGGCTGCTACATCCATAGGTAATAACCCTAAGGGCATCGAGGACATTTGACCTCATGACCACCCAATTGGCATGGTACCTAGCAGCGGAACTCGACCAATTGAGCTATCCCTTGCTTATTATTATTTACTATTATTATCTTGAATTCTTTATTTATTATTTATTCAATATTATTATATTTTGTTTATAATTTATAGTTTTATTTATTTATATATCAGCCTTATTTCACTTATTATTATTATTATTACTAAACATTGCATAGTCTTTCTCTTTAAGGAAAATTGTCCCAAAGTGAAGTTTAATCATTTATTTTTTTATTTTATTTTATTTAACTATTTATTACTTCACATTTTCCCTACACCCTCTGTTAAACTCGCATACCACCAGACATCGAAAGTTTTCACAACACCGGAGAAATCATAAGGATGTTCAAGTCATTTTTCCAACTTTCAAAATAAAACATAAATCCTCATCAATCTATACCATACCCTTAAGGCTCACCCCAAGGCACTGATTTCATCTTACCCGAAAGCAGACATCTAGTCCTTGTCCTCAATGACTCTGGGTATTTCAAAAGGCTGGTCCACTCCTTCCATACTCAGTAAGGTGCACAAGCCCAAGCATGGAAGTCCTGACACCACCTCTAGACTTCGACCTCCTCAAGATGGTCCCATAGCCCTTCAAGATCTCTCTATAAAGAGCTATACAAGACAAAGGAACCAATAATATATATATAGTGTTGATTGAGTCTATCCCCATCGCATATGGTGTTACATATTCTCCCTCGCAGGTATGGGCTTCCATGAGATCGTCAAATAAACTATCCCTCTTGGCCCATTTGTGGATTTCTTGCCAATCAGCACATCACAACATGCAACTAATGCATTAGCTATAACATCATGAGAAAATAATCCACATTCCAACTCTTGCATGGCATCATAAAAACATAGTATTATTGTTGTCACAACATTCTAAATAGTAAAAAGTGCATGCTTATGCATGTCATAGAATCTACATGCAATAACTGCATATTCCACATCATGAATTACCACCATAAGCTATAACATTAATATATTTGTATCAAAGATATATCATGACATCACATAATAATTATAACCACATTTCATTACAACCTTAATCATTTAAAGTGATTTTTAAGAATCATAGGAATGTCTTATTTGTATGGACTAAGAATTATGAAGAGAAAATAGATTAGGGTAACTAATAATACATGTATCTTTGAGGTAACAATTTCATACACCTAACCACTTAGTCATCAAAAGTCATAAAATATATCTATTTTAACTTCTTTAAAGTATTCATGTATATAAATCATTAAAACCTTTTTAGAAATTTATCTTCACATATAATATTACATAAATGTATTAAAAAAAAACATAATTCTTTAATCTTCATTAGCTTCTCTATCAATAATTAATTTACATAGAAATTTCTTATTAAAATTGAAAAATATTATAAATAATAATATTCATATGAATGTTAATACAATTAAATATCAAAACATACTTCCAATAAATAATATAATAAAATAATAACCTACCCATCTTAATATTATATAAAAGAATTCAATCTTTATTACCACACTTTATTTAGTTAATATGTATATAATTATGATAATATAAAAATAATTAACATTAAGGAGTGTTTTTAGTCTTCAAATTTCATTAAATAAACACTTTTATTTTTCTTAACTTTCACTTTAGATCTGTCATAAAATAACATTTACTAACAACAGGTAATATAAGCCTAGGACCCTTTTTTCTTGAACTTTAAAGAACGGTGTTTGGTGACATTAAGATATGGCCCAAAAGTCTCATTTTGTAATACCATAAAAGTATGTTATCGACACCATAGTCATTTGGTTTGTGTTCTAGCGGTAATTGAATTAATTAAAAAAACTTAGACCTAGTACTAATGAACTGTAGACCTCGACTGAAAATGTGAGCGAGAGTGTGAACATAAAGCGCAAGAAGAGCCACAAGATGCTAAGAAACTGGTCATCAACAGTGATGGGTTTGATTGTCATGGCCTTTCAAAGCTTCCCATTCCGCTGGGGCAAACTTCAATACCCTACCGAACTTTAGAATTCAAAATATTGAGCCCAGAGATCACAAATATTAAATACACAATGTACCATGTTGGCTTTGTTACAGTTATATAAAACTTTGATATGAGTGAAGCTTGTGTTCGAATAACCATGGAGTATTATTTTAATTACACCAATAAAAATACCATTAATATATAATAGTAATAGATCTATTCCCCTCTTTCCTATTAATAATATATCTATATTCTAATTAATTTAAAGATTAAATATATCATTATTATTTAAAAAGACATCTATTTATTTAAAACAGTGATATATAATTATTTATTAAATAAAATAATTTAACACATATAAGAAAATATTAGATAATCATAAAGAATATAACCAAAAAGTTTAAGATGAGTTTTATACTATGTAATGACTCAGAATTCAAACATATAACTAATTATATCAATTTATGTGATTAATAATCAAAACACAAGTTGTTTATTTAAATGGTATAGAACTTTGAAATCCACGAGCAAAGAAGACTTATCTATAACGATGCTATACCTTATGTAATATCTCTTTGCTGCAGTAAAAATACTTTGGTTAGAATGAGTTGGATTAGAAAGAATGGCAGAAAAGCCAAAGAAGAATATTGAATTAATTATGTAAATGGTTATTAATTAATAAATAAATACACGAGATGTATGCACTTAGGAATGCAACACATGGAAATGAGATTATTGCCAAAATAAAATAAAAAGAAAATATTGTAAATAAATGAGGATTGATAATTTTTTCATGATAAATATTCTAGAATAAAATTATAGAAAAGCTTAATGGATGGGAGAGAAAGATCCATTAAGTTGCTTAGCTGGAGAAAGGTGATAATCTTAGCAAAGCCGAAAAGCACGGAGAGAAAGGCAGGCTTTTATGGAAAAAGCCTAAGCAAGTGAATAAAATGATCCACAAACACAGGATGTCACTAAAGGAAACCTTGTCAAGAAAGATATTAAATACCTATTGAAGGGATCAATAAGAGGTTGTTGATACCCTATCAAGGAATTTCATCTCGGGGCTGAACTCGAGGAAATCAATTCTCGGTTTGGTGGTAAAGGTGTCAGATTCCAAATTTTTCTCATATACAATGAATTTGGTTAGATTGTTTGTTGTTCTAATTTGATTTAATAACGTACAAAATTTCATACAGGTGCTGCGTTTGTCTAAAAAATTGTCGTAATAATGCTAGTTTTCTTGAGAATTGGTATTATGGATATAGTGTGAAAAGTATTATCATGATCTTATGTATAGATATGCAGTATCAATTAATATTTTTTTATGCATGTAATTTGCGAAAGTGAATGCAAGGACATGCAATTATTGACTTATATAATTGAATGCTAACTTGATTATAAAGGTAATCTGGTGCGGGTAAATACTGCCACTTCTGTAACTTAATCTTATATGCTACCCTATAACCAAATTTGTGTTTACTATAAATAGAGAGGTTTTAAAGAGATGATAAGTGTTTACTAGATTGGCCTTACAAAACCATATCTATCGGTTTGAGATGTAATAAATTTGATAAACGTTTTATTTTACGGCATTCCATAGATTGGCCTTACTGATAACATACTTGGGTTTTCGATTAATAAATTTGATTATTAGGAAATTATATTCATGAAGAATATGAGGTTAGGTAGTAGGATGAAATACAAATTTTGTTCTAAAATAGAATCCTCACTTATTTAGAAGGCATATGTTGATTATGGTAACGATAGATAACAATAATACTGTGGGTATATTGTATATAGATGCTTAGTGAAGTTATCGTTGCTTAAACACCAAGAAGGACTTTTGTTGTGAAGTTATATGATTACGTGAAATACTCAAACATTATAATTGGAAGACGAAAGGGGGACTAATTTGATCGGTCAAAAAAAAATATAGGCAACGAAAACTGAGATACTTATACTCGCTCAAATAATTCCATCATAAATTTCAAAAGAAGTTTATCCGAGTGACTTATAATTATTTAGACATGTGAGGGCGAAAGAGCGAAGAGCAGTCTGTGTTAAATTTTGGGGTGAAATCCTAAGAGCATTATGGGTTAGTGTTAATTGCATACCATGTTATCTTGATCTACGGTAGGAGACTATAAACTCTGTATATTTTGAACTGTTAATTTTGATTCTATGTATGCATGGGGTATTAGAAGCTACTGTAGTCAAAGGATTGGTACTAGGAATTTAGGTAAATTAACAATTGAAATTGTGATTGAGAAAATAGGAAATTTGTGGTTGCTTATACGATTTTGAGTGCTGACATATTTATTACACTTTTAATATTGTTGATCATGCCTGAAATCTTTTAATTATGGGTTGATATCACAATCCTAATACACCTTTGTTTAAGAAGGATGGGGTGTCTTATCATAAAACATAATGGGAATGCTATGACTTATGTATAGCGAGTACAATTTAGATAATTACCAATTCACGAAGTTAGATGACCACACAAGTTTGAATACAGGAACAAAATTCGGTAATGGAAATAAATTGTTGCTAATAATCATAACTGTGCTTGAAGGTAGTATTCAAACAAAATAGACAAACCACATAACAAGAATTAATGTATCATCTGAATGTAAGCACATGGGAAGAGTTTAACCAGATGGAAACACGAGAATTAATATGGAGCAAAAAAAAAAAAAAAGATAGACAGAGGTATTCAAACATAGACCATAAAACAATCAATATGATATATTACATATAGAATAGAACCATGAATTCGGCATGATATGGATAGTGAAATAGCAATCCTTTAAATAAAACCAGTATCACGTTGAGGTTGATACACTCAATGTAAAATTAAAGAATCCTAAATTACACCAATGATAATAAGTACAAACTCATATATATTGAGAAGTCTTCATAGGAGAGGGAAATTTACACTCTAGTAACATAATCATTGAAAATAAAATACAACTTTTTGGGAGTAGTCCAAGGTATTAAACTACCCTTATGGACATTCAAAAGATAGGGAGCCAATAGTTTCAAGGTTAAAGCATATAGGTGCTCGAGCCGAGGCTCCTGGCTATATGGTACCATAAACTATACAATGACAATGCCATAACAAGAGGGAAGCTCCATGAGCCAAGCCTGGAAAATCATGGTAAGGGTAGTGTGTAATTAACAAAAGCCAAGCCACTGCGGAATTCATAACAATGATAAGGGTGCTCTAAGAGTACGAGAGCATTATCGATCAGATATTTAAGGAATGCTTTAACTCCAGAAAGGACATCAATCCTGTGGATTTGAGAATATCCATAATAGGGCCATGGGCACAAACTAATCATCGATTGAGAGATGGTTAGCTCCACATGGTGACAGGGGACTAGTGGACCTGGAGTAGTCCCTTGATACTCGAATGGAATTGTAACAAAGGAATGATTTACCTGTGGAAGAAGTAAGGATTTGTAGCCATGTTAATGAGATATGAATTTTGATATCATCATAAGAATATTACAAGGAATAATACTAATATAAGTAAACCACATGTACATTTTCTTTTAAATTGACAAGATAGTGAAAATATTTTTGGCATAATTTCCAGTAAATAGTGGTTCCCAAAAGACATAGTGGTCAAAAGAAAAAACTGATCGTGGGTATCCTTCATATAATTGCAGGAGTAAAAATAACACAATAAAGAAATGTATATACATACATAAAACATAACACAAATCTTGAGATAGTAACAGTGCTTCCAAATGAACCCAAGATCTATAGACTAACTCTATAATTATTAACCAACTTTGAATTATTAAGGCCTTGGAACGATAAAAAAATCCGCTTATCATAGTAGAAAATTAAAGGAAACATGCATGAATTGAGATGACCCAACCACCAATAGTCCAAACATCATCTGATTCACTATGAAATCACTCGCTCTTATGAAGAACCATAGAGCCTTTAGAAATTTAAGAGCTAAATTGAGAGAACAACACACCTGGAAGGTTGAAAAGGAAACCCTTGTTAAATTTCAAGAAAAGAGCAAGATATCGAGCAAGTACCATTCCAGAAAGACCATGCATATCTATGTAAACAAATGAACACATGAATTAGTGAAAATGGGGATTAAAGTTAGGTATAGATAAATTATGGGTACGGCCATACAAATAGGTACCTCGATGAGGAAGATGAGTGAGAAGATACGTTACTTTGTGAATTGAATCTACAGAGAAAACGAGTATTTGTCACAAATTTCTTCTTCAGGGAAATTATGAACTTTCGAGAACAATAAACTCACTTATGGAGGAAAGGGGAGGATCATTTTAGGCTTTGGAGGCTTTTAAGAAACCCTAAAATCGAGTTCCGCTGCAGAAGTGTAGGCCTATGCACGAAGAAGGTTGATGATTAACAAGAATATAAGAAATTGAAAATAGGAGAATGGTTGTTGCTTAACTCCAGAAGGTACCCCTTACCTTGGAAACTTTGGCACATTCGGTGTATGAAATCACAACCCTGACAATCTGTTTAGTTGGGCTTTCAAAACTATTTAGAATTCCATAAATGGTCACAAACATACAAACCCTAGCACAACAAACCGTCTTGTAGGTGGGAGCTCTAGCATGAAGGAAAGAAGGAACAGTGATGCTCGACAGAGAGGAGGGGGGCTGAGTTAGTTACCCAACCATCTACCCCGGTAATTCTCTATCGTCTGATCAACCTAACACAAATGAACCATAGATCAAGGTTCAGATCCCAAGAAAAGACTTCCAGGTGGACGATATTGATTTTGTTTCCAACTATTTCTATGTGCAAAGTCTTTGGTGGTTGGTTCTTCATAAAAAAAAAATTGATTTACTATGATGAAATTTGTAGTTAGTATAGGGGTTTGTGGCAAGTGGTATCAGATTGTTAGGTTCAACCCTTGGAGCTAAGGGACCTAGATGTACATCTAAGAAATTCTTGTGAATATACTAGGTTACTTGAATTACATTGGTTCTGAACAACAATATGGAGGAAATAATTATAATAAGTACATATTGAATAACCACTTAATGCTAAAGGAAACTTAAAACTAGTTCAATTTTTTTTTATCACTGCAGCCACACATATACAGGAAGGAGTATATAGTAGGTAGATAAATTTCACCTTCCCAAATAATTATCATATAATGCTTGAACCAACGAGAATACCGTTTTGAGTGGGAAAAATGATAGGTGGATTATAGAAAAATTGAAGCAGTGAGTGATGCTAAAAATGAAAATTGAGAAAGTTCGAGATTGAAATTATTGCCCAAGATGACCCTAGCCAAAATTTTAAGGATTGGGATCATTAAAAAGGGAAAACTGGATAGTTTCATTTGGTTATCACTCATTAATATTTTATGAACTGTGCCAATGCCTAGTAATATACCACGAAATATGGGAAAACCAACAAATTTTCACACCTTGATCACCAAATTGAGGTATCAAAATTAACATTGTCAATAATAAAGGGAGAAAAAATACACCCACTTCATATGTGTCTGGCTTTGAGGGGAAAAAGTGGGCTCTTACAACTGCTAAAGCTTGATTTCAAATGGTACAGTGATATCTGGTTGAATTTCTTATATAGTAATTAAATAATTTCTGAGGAACACTGAAATTTAAATTTTATGTTGTGGAAGTTACTAATAGAAACAAGAAGTGACATTGTGGTAGACAAAAAGGAATTATAGAATACATAAACTCATAAATTAGAAAATAATGGACCCAACCAAATATATAAATAGGTCCATCTTGTATAAACTAAAATAGTTCTTATAGATTTGACCACATTAATGTTATTGCAATATCTCTTTTGTTATTCTAAACTATATGAGACAAATTTTAAGGCATTCATTCATTTGGTTGGCACCACAATACTTTTCCAAACTACAAGTATATAATCTTATTTCCTACTACTCTAGCTGATAAATAGTGTGTGGCTCCTTTGACACATCCATTATGGTACACATGGGAACAAAAGTTTAACTATATAAAGGTAAGATACATTCCATTTTTATAAAGCACATGCGATCATAGTAAGTTATAATCCAAGGGAATTAGTTGTGGTAGTTGGTGTGAACATTAACCCATACCATATCCTAGGATAACTGTGTTCAAATAAGAATTGAGATCAAAAATTTTCACACTGAAAGATTAAAAGAATATAAAGACATGCCCAAGATAAGGACTAATCCTTTTATAAGTGTTCCTATCAAATTCCCAAAATGTATTCACTAAATTTAGATTAGGAAGGTCCTAGTTGGCCATTTCTTGTAATCAAAACTGGTTTGAGCTAAGCACAAATAGCAGTGTTGTAGTGTTTTTTCATTTGATTGAAGTTTCACTACAGCTAGAAGAGGAGGCCTTGAGATGTATATCTATGGGGAAAACCTTAAACTATCATAGAAGGAATAAACTGAAGAAATGGGACAGGGAGATTCTAGTTATATCCTATTCTATAATAGGTAAAATAATAGGAAATTTAATTATATATGTAATGGATGTGAAAAATAATGCGAAGGCAGAGTTGCAGTTGGAAACCAATGCTGGAAAATATGACGAAGTATTGAGGAGGGTTCCTATAACATAAATTACCACACATAATCAAAATTTATATTGTATTTTCTCAGGAGTGCACAGTTTTCAATGCCATTGTTTATTTGTCATTGAGTATTTCTAGCTGTGTTGAACCCTATAATACGAGAATAAATTGTCAATGAACAAATGTCATGTATTGGGAGAGATAGGTAGCTGGGTCAAGAAGCTAGCCACATGAATTGAGAGTTGAGGTTCAAATCTGACAGATAAATTTTATAGCGATTTGTATGTGTGAACCACCATACACTAACGAACGAAACATTTTGTTGAAATTAAAAATAAAAAAATTTAGGTACTAGAAGGCTGTTCGAAAACAATATAGAAATTTCTAGTTGTACACTTTAGTGAAGGATCAGATCAATGTGTGAATCCATAGAAATTTACAAAATTTTTAGGATTCTTGAATTATAACAATTATGAGAAGGTGGATTGAAATCATGCCACTCGGAAAACTAGTAGGATAGAAAGAAAATCAATGGAGTAGGAATGTCAATTTACTAGTTTACTCTTGTAGACATCTTCTAATTCATCTGTGCATATGCTTCTTCCTCATTCTAGATCACGATATTATCTCATTATACAAAAGTGACGCGATATAATTTTCTTAATTATTCGGTGTTATTAAATAAATCTTTTAAACAATTGTTATTTCTCATAAGTGCCCAATATGTCAGTTCTTGTGGGTAAGGTTGGCCTCAACAATAAGTCAATTGGTATTGGGATAACTTATCTCACATAATGGAATTCCTTTGATGTTCTTATGAAAATATTTTTCACCTTCTTTTTGTTGGTTGGATAACATAGAAAAATATTTGGTTTATTGGTCATTCCTAACTCTTAATTAGTGATTTTTATCCTCCATTATTCATTTTTTTAAAACAACATACCAGATGTGGTCTAAGGCTCTTCACTTAAATATACCCAGACTTTCAAGATTCGACTTAAGTAAGGGTATATAACCTAGTTCTACAGACGAAGTTACCATATTTCCGATTCTTCTTTACTATGAAACATAACACAATGTTGTTGTTATTTTTCCTTAAATAGGCCACAGTGCTGAACCCTTCCGCTCTAATACCACTTGTAACATCTCCTTTTACCTAAATTTACAAACATAAAAAAAAAAAAAATACTTTTTATATTTAATTTGACTTAAGGTTAACGCAATTCCTATTTGAGTAGGAAAATAAATGTATATCAGATCTATTTATAATAGTTCATGAATTATCACTTCCCTTTTAAAAGGTATCGACCCTTTTGTTTATGAACTTAATAAAATATAGAGTATGAGTAGAGTGTTGTCGATTTTATATTTGATTTATAACTTATATGGTTAACTGATATATTCTTCATCATTTTTATTTATATGTGATGTGGGATTATATAAGGAATTGACACTTGAAACATTGATATGTTATCACCTCACAAATTGTCATGAGACTTAGCTTTATATCCACTCTATTACATGGATTCCCTAAACCCTCTCGAAATCCAGTTGTCCAACCTCCCACAGGGTACTTGGGTTATCTTCCTCACTCCACGTGTTAATGGTCTAACGATTGAGTTTCTGGGGTTGGAATTTGAGGGTTATGATGGAAGGAGGATCTACCATAGTAACTACCTCACTCTCCCCTTAGCGCTACCTCAAGCCATTTGCACTCTTTCATGTTGGAAACTTAGCTTTGTAGCTCAGATGTTCTTATACACATGTTTCAGCCATGTATCAGTTATCCTTGAGGTATTCTGAGCAATCATTACCACAAATTCCTAACAATGATGCTTTCATGCTTGATATTAATCATTTTTTATAGCTTTTCTACTTTGCCACATTAACCCTTGTTAAGTGGTTTTTACACAGGGAGTTTTTCCTATTTAGGAATGATGGTTAGGATGGTGAAATTATGTGGAGGTATTAATCACCAAGTATGACATTATGGTAAGTTTATATCTATGACTCGATTTATTTATAGTTTCTTTCCCTTCGATAGACATGATATCACAGAGAAGTAGCTAAGTAATATTTTCAGCCAAGTTGAAATTTTTTTATGGAAACTTTCATAGCACTATAAGACCCTAAGTTCATTCAATTCAATTACAGTATTATGTCGATCAACTCTATTTCATTCTTCATTTAATTTTCTTTGTATCAACAACTTTAGTTTCACCTTTAACCCTTTTCATCTTTTTGCTATAGGCTTTGGCCTCATTCTTAGTTTATTATGGTGTGTGACCTAAGTTTTCTAATGGATGGTACATTCTTACATGTTTATCCTAGGTTGTGGAGTTTCAAGTCGATGACTTCACAACCAACCCTGACCAGGTTCTCAAAACTCATATTCATTTGCTTAGGTTATAATTTGTTGATATGGTTCATAATGGTTCTCTAGGGTTTTATGGCTTGAGGCCCTACAGTTTGATTCTGGTTCAAGAGACCACTTGTGTATTCAAAAAATCTTGTGTGTTCAGTCGAGAATAGGTTAAGAAAAAACCTTGTTTACAACGTTCCAATTGTGATAGTAAGAACATTTTTATGTAATTTTCATATATTATTTTTTCTTGAAGCGAGATAAAACCATTGGTTAATTTTTTTGCATGTGCTACTCTAGGGTTTGACTTATATTTTCTTTTATTCTGCTTCCAACTACAAGATATATGTTATGTATAGAATATTTCTATATAGTAAATTATTGTAAAATGTTATGAGAATATGCTGAGTTATTAGGCTATGTTTGGTCTAAATATGTGTTTCATAAATTTCCTATTGACTATTTTTTTATGTAATTCTAATAAGGTCATGAGTATAAGCATTTGTCAGTGTATATGGATAGTTATAGCGGTTGATGAAAAATAACCTTGTTCGTTTTAATTCTTGCAACCTAAACATTATGAGATACTTACTATGTTATATAATTTAAATTTGTGTACATTACTTATATAGGTTATTTATTTTTTCATAAAGAGGATTGGTCTCCTTATTTATTTATGTTTCCCAGTTTTCACCCCTGCTTTTTCTATCATTAATTTGAGATTAATCTGAGAACAATATGTGAGAATTAGTATAACTATTGAACCCCCTCCCCCCCACGAGCCAAATTCATATCTAAAACAATTCTCGTATCAAGAACCTTCATAGGTAAACCGAAGAACGTGTTGTCCCTACCAACCACGGTCTAGGGCCTTCAGTCTGAGCACTTAAGGTTCAGATAAAGTTCTAGTGACCAACTAGCTCGAGAAAATTGTGTCCTAGTAGCGTCTTGCCTCACTCTGCACCATCCTACCAGAAGGTTTAGTGTTACAGCCTCCTCTCCTCAAGGTTGCCTCAGGTTTTTTCTTCCCTCTACCCTCTTATCTGCCTTTTCCCATCTGAGATGTTTTGTGCCTAAGGAGAGAGGTTTGGGCATGCAACTTCTTATACTTATGATTTTCTTCAACTATTTTGGAATATGAAACTCACTATAGCATTAACTTCCTTGTAATCTTATGGTTTCCTATTTAAGCTCCTTTTATTAATAAAAACGAACATTCATGTTCATAAATTATTCACATTAGACCCTTTAACATGGTGCATAGTCTGCCAAGTAAATCAACAATGTAATTCATATATTTACATGTTTACCAAGGGGTATTACATTAGTATAGATCCGTCCTAATCACGAATCTAACATGAGCTGAGAGGGATAAATTTTCTTGAGGTGTAAACTTCTTTTAAATTGCAAAATAGAATGTGTAATTTTTCATTATTTAAATTATATTTTTGAATGCCATATAGAGTATATACATGGTTGACATTAAAATATTTTACGTTACATGTGTATATAAACATTTTATGACCACATATTTAAATGTGTTTTTCCATTAATATTTTTTATGTATTCATGAATATTAATTTACATTAAAATAATTTATTGGTAACCCATATTGAATATTTTATTATATAAAACATTAAAATGTTTTCTCTTAACAATTTTTTTCTATATATGATAATGATAATGGTGATGGTTAGTGTCCACTACTAAGACCAAACATTAATTAATATAAATATTCAAATAATACATTTTTGAAAAATACAAAGTTTTAACATCTCACTCACGTTATTACCCTCACAATCAGTGATAAAATAAGTTTATCAGCTTAATAATGGTTTGGTTTGGTCAATTGTTGCTTATCAAAAAATATAAATATGAAAAGCTATTTATTTATATGAGGATGTGTCTTTGAATTTGAATTGTTATGCTAGTTGATAGATTTTTTAAATGGTAACATTGTTTGGTCAATTGTTGCTCATAAAAAAATATAAAAAGTATATTATATGTACGATAATGAAAGATAAATGTAATTTAAAAAGAAAATAAGTGGAGTTAGTTACAGCACCACCCAACTTCCTCCTACTACGATAATTGTAGAAATAAGAAAAGCTATTTATTTATATTAGTATGTGTCTTTGTATTTGAATTGTCACGCTCGATATCGTAATAAGAAAAGCTATTTACTTATATGAGGATGTGTCTTTGAATTTGAATTGTCATGCTAGATGATAGATTTTTTAAATGGTAACATTCTTAATGTTCATGACTAGTTATACTATTAGTATTCTTGTGTTGAAGGTAGCAAGTTAAATGATATATTTTTTTAATGAAAATTCATACTGGTATGGTTAGGATTTAATGTTAATGATTATTTTTTTAATAATTTTATTAATTTAAATAATTTTATAATTAATAAAATGTAATTTTAAAATTTAAGTGTTTGTGATTTATATTTTGAATATCTGAAATATATTTAGTATAAATTGTATTAGAAAAGTTTAGTTGATGTATTTGGAATTAATTAGTGTGGTTCATTATGAGGAGATGATGATGAAACATATTGGTTGGTTCGAAATGAGAAGTGTAGACCAAATTTTTCTAATATAATTTTTTCAAAACGTATATAGACCAAACTTTTCTAATGAACTTTTCAAATATTTAAAAATATAATTTAATTTTTTATATTTAATAAATAAAATATTTTGATTTATATTTTGTTAATTAATTTAAATACTAAAATTTATATTTAATTTATTAATTTAAACATTTTACCGATAGGAAAGTAAAGTCTAATCTTTAGAAAAAAGCCAGCATCGCCATATAAGCAAAGCCAATTCAGGATTAGATAAAGTGTATAAGCAATTTGGCCAATTTTATTATCTCTATTTTATCCTATAGTCCGAAGTAAAACTCTTGTCATTATAAGCAACCGACTTAATTTGATGAGTGGAATTTTTTTCCATTATTAACGATGCACATTGTGAGAGTGAGAATTTGTTGTAGGAAAGGTGAATGGGCAATGTCGAGGTGGGCTGACGAAAGAGAGCGGTCGTTAGGGTTTGCTGCGTTAACGTCCATCCGCGGGCATGTATCGGATTATAAAGGTTCCGTAATAGATTCTGGCGCTGAGGGTTTAGATTCCGTAATAGATTCTGGCGCCCTCACATGATAGCCTTAAAACGATTGTAAAATCTATTCCAATCAATAATAGAAAGCGATGTGTTTTTCCCTACACATTTTGATGAATTTCACCCTTCACCCAGCAATCCATCTCTGGGAATAAAAACGCAAAGGCACAACCATTGTCTGTTGTAAAAACGGAAAGGCACTACCATTTTCTGATGTGAATATTTCGTTTCTAGTGAGGTCTGATCAATCATATCATGAGGGAAAAAATTTAGGATCCACTCCAAATTATTATTTCAGAAATTTTGAACAGCATGATAAGGCTGTCGGTGGTTAAGGTAGTTTCATTACGGACCACGAAATGAAAAGGAAAGAACAATGTTTGGATATTCTTCTTTATACGATATCAAATCAGTTACGATGTTTGAAAGTTCCGAAAAAAGGGGTTTATCTGCCAAAGGGAATAGCAAGATGCATATTCAATTCATCGTCATAGCGCAATCAAATTATGCGGTATTCTTTTTAATATATTCAAAGATAAATTATAATAATATGTATTTGTACGAGGGAACTTGAAAAAGGTTATTTTTAGAAATTTCTGCATTCTAACCATTATAATTACGCAAAGTCCATTGGCCATTTTAGCCATGTACATAGTACGTCTTAAGTTTCATTTAAAATTTTCTTATATTTATTTCTCTAAAAACATTTATCTAACACTATTGTGAAAAGTGGTTTAAAAGAAAAACAAAGATTTAATACATATTAGAAATAGAAAATAAAACTAGAACTAAGCTTTATCGGTAGAAATGTTTAAGTCACCTCATATTGTTATTCGATCATGTTCCATTTTTTTAGTGGTGAATGGACCTAATTGGTCAAATGACTCTCTAATAATAGCTACCATAAAAGAAACCTAGAATATCATGTGGGAGAAAATAAATTTTTGATGGAGGCGGAGATGTTCCAACATTTTTCTAATGAGAAATTGTAGTTCCACTATCAAGTAAATCGTTTTAATCTATCCCTCGATAGTTAAGTTATGCAATATTTTCTCTCTACATCCCATTCTTGAAAACTAATAATGTGTTGTCCTTTTTAAATTTCCATCTAACAAATTCATTGTTTATTTGAAAAATACACTCTTAACATTCCTTTCATAATTCTTTAAACCCTTCTAGAGATTATTCAAATCAAGGATAAATCAACTCTTGATGCGACAATGGAAATGCATTATGAATGAAAACTCTGATGACAAAGGAAGCTCCATTAAACAATACGCATACTTGGATTCAGGGTCATAACCAAGCTTGTAAGTTTGGCTTTCTTTTCAATATTCTAATAGACTTCAAAAACTTCCCACACATGTTTTAACAATACCACGGGAGGATTTGTAACAACACAAAATTTAAATATACAAATAATTGCATCAATTTTTGCAATTAATAGTCACCACATAAACTCCTCAAATAAATGACATAGAATTTTGGAGGATTTCTAACAACCCAAAATTTAAATATACAACTAATTGCATCAATTTTTGCAATTAATTGTCAACACATAAACTCCTCAAATAAATGACATAGAATTTTGAAAACCATGAGGAAGGAGGACTTACCTATAATGACAATATACCATTCTTGTGATTCCAGAGTTGTAATGCTACTCAGATCCTGATGACAACAACAACGTTTTGGGGATGACTCTCCACCTAACTAATTATAGGCTTAGCTACACATAATATTTCTACAACTAGCTACCCCTCGAGTCCTCAATCAACTACTACTGCTAGGGAATCCTTAGTCTCATAGAATTCTCCTTCGGAAATAATAAATAAATGAATGCCTCTCATCTCCTTTTTTGTCCATTAAATATAACAAACAATTCTAAAAATAAAAAGTGGCTGGAAAAAGATCTGGATTCACCCAAACCATGTGTCAACATACGAACATTTATTTCTTCATTTTAAATTTTACTAAATTGAACAATTTTTCTTAATTTAACATTTGCTTATTTTATTCATTTTTTTTAAATTGTACTCATTCTTACTATTTTAATAGTATATATATATATATATATATATATATATATATATATATATATATAACTTGTATATTATTTACTATTATTATTACTACCTATTATTATTTATTATATATTTGTTATTAATGTATTTTGTTTATTATTTAATCCTTTATTTATTTATATATCAATCTTCTTTCACTTATTATTATTATTGAGAATTACATACACTCCCTCTTTAAGTAACTTTGTCCTAAAGTTAAGTTTAATCATTTAAATTTTTATTTTATTTTATTTAGTTATTTATTACTTCCACGTTTTCTCTAAACCCTCTGTTGAACTAATATACTAGTAGACATCGAAAATTTTCACAACACTTAGGAAATCTCAAGGAAGTTCAAGTCATTTTCCCCAACTTTCAGAATCAAGAATAAAGTCTCATTGATCTATACCATAACCCCAATGATCATCCCAAGGCTTAGACCTTAACTTCCCCCAAGGAAGGAATTCAATCTGAGTACTCAATGACTCTAGACATTATAGAAGATTGGATCACTCCCTCCAACTCACTAAGTTGCACAACCCTAGGAATCAAAGTCCTCACAATGCCTCTCGCCTTTGACATCCCAAACCAATATCAGGAACTCAAACTTGTCATGGTGGTCCCATAGCCCTCCAAGAGCTATACAAGATAAATGAACCACTAATATATGCAGTGATGATTGAGCTTGTCCCTATCTCATAAGGTTTTAGATATTCTCCATCCTAGGTATGGGCTCCCATGAGATCATTAACGAAACTATCGCTCTTAGTCCATTTGTGGATTTTCTGCCAATCCAAACACGAAACTGATTCATTATTTATGATATGATAATAAAATAATCCGCTTTCCAACTCTTGCATGCCATCATGAAAACATAACTTCATTGTTATCATAACATTCTAAATAGTAAAAACTGCATGCTCATGCATGTCCTAGTATCTGCACGCAATAACCACATGTTTCAAGTCATGAATTACCATCATAAGTTATAACATTTACAACTTTGTATCAAAGATATATCATGGCATCACATGATAAATATAAGCACATGTCAATACAATCTTAATCATTTAAATTGACTTTTTAAGAATAATAAGAATCTCTTATTTGTTTTGGCTAATAATTATGAAGAGAAAATCAGTTAGTGTCACTAATAATACATATACCTTTGAGGTTAGAATTTATTACACTTAGCCACTTAGTCATCGAAAGTCATAAGAGAGGTCAATTTTAACTTTCTTAATGTATTCATGTATATGCATCATTAAAACTTTATATTCACATATAATATCACATAAACATGAAAAGAAAATTTATTTCTTTATTTTTCACTACATTTAAATAAATTGTTTATCAATAATTAATTTACACAAAAAAATCTTATTAGTTAAATATTAGACATTGAAAAATATTATAAATAATAATATTATTATAATTCTTCATACAATTTGAATAAATAATATTATAAAATAATAACCTACTAATCTTAATATTAGATGAAAAAATTCAATCTTTATTACCATACTTTATTTAATTAATATATTATATAACTATGTTAATATAAAAACAATTAATATTAAGGAGTTTTTGGGCCGAGGGGTGAATTTTACAACCCAGTATGGGGTAGATGTGTAAGTGTGTCCATTTGACTAAATGTTCACTAATGTTGGTCAAAATAAAAAACTAAAAAGAAATCTAAAAAATAAATTATAAATAGTAAATAAACAATTAAAATTCAATCTAATTATTATTATGTATAAACACAATATACATAGAAATATATAAATTAACCAAATATATGGTAAATAGACAAAACCTCTTTTTTTTTTTCTTTTTTTTCTTTTTTTTAATACTTGAGAGGTATGATAAATAAATAAAAACTCTTTATTATATTTACTCCATAAACCTCTTTGTATTTACAAAAATTCCACAAAGAGGTTTTATTTAGATGAAGCCAATGGGCCAAATACCACAGGATAAGTTATTATTAATACCATCGGCCAAATGTCATATTTATAAAAAACGTATAGTAAATAAATAAATATAAAAGTGGTATAAAAAAGTATCGTAAATAAATAAAAATCTATCAAATTGGATTATAAATCAAAATCTAATTATATACCAAGCTTATGGGTCAAATAACAAAGACCAAATTATTATTAATACCATGAAAAAAAAACATTATTAACCCTAATATTAATATTAAAATATTAATATTACTATTATTATTAAATCTAATATTCATATTAATATATTATAATATTAATATTATTAAATTTAATAACTTTGGATTAATAGAATATTACATTTTTTATATTATCATATATATTAAGATGTCATGATATATATTAACTCTAGATATATATGGGAGGAATGAACAAAGACATAGAGTGATAGAGGTTGATAAACAGGGGGAGTGACAAGGGAGAGATTGAGATAAACTAAAGGAGAGGGGAGAGGATGAATGAAGAGAGTGAGAGAAGGAGAGGAGTGAGAGAGGTACAGAAGGGTAAAAGATAGAGGTGGGAGAGAGAGAAGGAGAGAGGGAGGGACATAGTTAGAGGATTGGAGAGAGAGAGAGAGAGAGAGAGAGAGAGGGGGAAGAGAGAGCATGGTAGGAGATAAAGGGAGAGAGAGGACTTGAGAGGGAGGAGGATACATGGAGGGATAGAGAAGTGAAGTTGGAGGTGGAGAGAGGGTGGGAAGAAGAAATACATAGAGAGTGAGAAGTGGAGAGAAAGGGAAACACAAGGGGGATATGGTAAGAGAGTGTGTATGTTTAGGGGTGATATAAAGATACATAGAAGGAGATATGGAGGAAAGGGGGGAGAGAATGATAAAGAATGAGAAAGGGAGGTATCTAGTAACATAGTTGGAGAGAGAGAAAGAGAGAGCGATGGGGGAGAGAGACGATTGGAGGGAAAAGTATGAGAGAGAGAGAGAAGAGAGAGAGAGAGAGAGGATTGGATGGAAAGCAAAGAGAAAGAGAGTGGGAGGGGGCAAGATAGAGTGAGGTAGGTGAGAAAGGGAGAGAGAGGAAGGATGAGAGGGAGGACTTGAGAGAGAGGAAGAGAGTGGTGGGGGAAGAGAGAGGATTGTAGGGGAGAGAGAGAGACATAGAGAAGGGGGGGGAAGAGAGAGGAAGGTAGGAGAGAATGGGTTAGAGAGAGAACCTTAGAAAAAGGGAGGGAGATGAGAAGAGAGAGGGAGAGATAAAGAGATAGATTTAAACGGGGGGAGAGGGAGGGAATAAGAAAGACATAGAGAGTGAGAAGTGGAGAGAGGAAGGGACTAACAAGAGAGGTATGGTCAGATAAAGAGATGAATAAGGAGAGATGTAGAGAAGGGGGGAGAGGATAGATAGAGGCATATAGTAACAGAGTTGGAAGGTGGAGAGAAAGAGAGAGTGAGAGAGAGAGAGAGCATGAAGAGAAGTGAGGAAAGAGAGATAGAGATGGAGGGAGAGAGAGAGGGATTCAATAAGAAATACTTAGAGAGAGAAAGGTGGTGAGATATATATGTAAGGTGAAGAGAAAGAAGAGAGAGATGGATATAGGGAGGGAAGGAGAAAGAGATTGATAGATATGGAGTGAGATGAAGAGACAAGAAGGAGAGGTGGAGGGAGATATAGATATAGATTGAGGGGGGAGAGGGGGAAGAATATTTCCTGGACTAGATGCATTGATTTTATTGTAGATGGTGATTTCTAATCCTATTTGATTTCTTGCACCAGATGCATTGATGTTAGTGTAGATGTTGGTTTCTAATGATATTTTATTACTTGCTCTAGATGCATTGATTTAAATGTAGAAGATTTATAATCCTATTTGATTGCTTGCACTAAATGCATTGATTTTAGTGTAGATGGTGATTTATAATCCTATTTGATTTCTTTCACAATATGCATTAATTTTAATGTAGATATTGTTTTCTAATCCTATTTGATTACTTGCACTAAATGCATTGACTTCAATGTAGATGGTGATTTATAATCCTATTTTATTTCTTGTACAAGATGCATAAATTTCAATGTAGATGTTGGTTTCTAATTATATTTGGTTGTTTGTACTAGATGCATTGATTTCAACGTAGATTATTTCTAATCCTATTTTATTGCATGCACTAAATGCATTGATCTCAGTATATATGGTGATTTCTAATCCTATTTGATTGCTTCCACTAAATGCATTGATTTCATTGTAGATTAAGTTTTTTAATTTATTTGATTTCCTGCATTAGATCCATTGATTTCAATGTATATGTTGATTTTTAATTGATGTAATTGGATGTATGATGGTACATTAATTTTAAAGTGACTGGATTAATAGTGTGCATTGATTTTAGTGTAAACAGAAAAGATTATTGACAATGTACACTGATTTTTGTGTTATAATAATTCAACCTATTAATATTGGAGAGAAAATGGAAACAAGGTATGATGTTTACTACAACAACTCGAGCTAAATATTTAAATGGTTTACGTTTTCAACTGTCTTTTTCATATAATCGATATGGAAATATGACAAAACTAACAAGGGTGACAATAAAAATAGTAGAAGAAAATAGTTTGAGATCGACCACAATGAAGACTATTTGTAATTGACTACATTTTTATTATTCACATTTTGTATCATTCAACACTAGTACATTGTCACTTTTCATCAAAATTTTTATTTTGTCCATTCTCATTATTAAAGTTATTGACAATATTTATCACTAAAAAAAATAAAAAAAAAATGACAAGATAAATATTAGGCATATTGAAAATGGTTTTCTCAATATTAGATGTATTTACATATTATTGATAAAATGAATCATATGTTCAATAGATTTTCTTTGGCCAGACACGAATGAAACCAACCTAGATCCATCTTAACTCTGAATCTATCAAGCATCAAGAGGGATCGAATCTCTTGAGGTACGAACCTTTCCTAAACTTTTTCACTAAAAAAAAGTTTTGCACCTTACAATATTTGATCCCTCTCGTCGTTTGATAGATCCGATGTTAATATTAAAAACACTTTTATTTTTCTTATGTTTCGCTTTACATCTGTAATACAATAACATTTACTAACAATATGTAATATAAGCCCAAGGCACTTTTTTACTTGACGATGTTCCGTGACATTAAGATATAACCTAAAATCTTGATTTTGTAATACATAAAAGTATGTTATTATGATCCAGACACCATAGTCATTTGGCTAATACTCTACCGTTAATCAAGTGAGTTTAAAAATCTTATACTAGGTCCCAGTTTATGAGAAGGAACTATTGCTATAAGAAACAAAAGATGAACCGTAAGACCTTGACTGAAAACGGGAGCGAGAGTGTAAACATAAAGTGGAAGAAGAGCCTCAATATGCTGAGGAGAGGAACTAGAAATCAACAGTGATATGTTTGATTGTTGCGGACTTTCAAATTCTCCCATGCCGCTGGCACAAACATGAATGCTCTACCAAAATTTAGGATTCAAAATATTGAGCCATGAGATCACAAATATAAATTTAGGATTCAAAATATTGAGCCATGAGATCACAAATATAAAACACATAATGTAGTGTGTTGGCTTTGCTATAGTAATATAAAACCTTTGATACGAGTGAAGCTTTCGTTCAAATAACCATGGAGTATTATTTTAATTACACCATTAACATTACCATTAATATATAATAGTAATAAATTTATTACCATTTTTCCTATATAGTAATATTTATATTTTATTTAATTTAAAGATTAAATATATTATTATTATTTAAAAAATATCTATTTAAGAATATAGATATATAATTATTTATTAAAATAATAATTTAAAATGATATTAATTTAAATATTAAACCATCATAAAGAATATAATCCAAAGGTCCAATAGAGTTGTAAGATAAGCTATAATACCATATATAATAACTTATAATTTAGACATACAACTATTACATCAATTTATACAATTAATAATCAATACAAAAAGTGCTCATTTAAATGGCATAAACTTTAAAAACTATGAGAAAAGAAGACTTACCTATAGCGATGATATACCTTACTTGTGATTTTAGAGTTTAAGGCTAGCCTGATCTTGATGACCACAATATTTTTTTTGGGACGAATCTCCACCCAAACGTAGACTCAACTGCACATAATCTTTCTACAGCTAGCCACTCCTGGCCATTAATCAAATACTACTTCTAGTGAGTCTTTTGTATCACAACATTCTCCTTTACAAAGAATGAATTAATGAATGTTTCACATCTCTCTTTTCATCCATTAAATGGAAAAAAAGGTTTGAAAAATGGAAAGGGATTGGAAAAAGATCAACATGCACACAATCCATGTGTCAACATGCCAACTTTGATTTCTTTATTTTAAATTTTACGTAACTCAACGTTTTTTTCTTAATTGAACTTTTACTTATTCTATATATATATAACTTCAGAAGATTATTATTATTATCATTATTATTATTATTTTGGTCGATCAAAAGGATTCTCATTAGATGGTCAAAATTTTACAAAGGGGGTTTCCACGATTTTATACTCTTCCACTCTCATTCCTACCAAATTTGTTGGCTAGAAGAGGGAGATATTTGCAATGATCCATATGTCATAAACCAAAACAATTTAAAAAAAATAATATGTAGGCTCCAAAATACATTTAGAATGTAAACAAAACTCGCAGTCATTAGAAATTTTCATGGGGGTGTCTACCCATTGAAGGTGAGTCAGGAGGTTGTCCATGCATATGAAATTCCAGGTGCTCGATTTTGTGCTCAAGTCTATCCATCTGAGCATAGAGACAATGTTGGTTCCTTCTAAGAGATGCGAGGTGATCCAGCTGGTCCTATTGTGACTCATGAATGTTCTCCATGAAGCCCAAGGCCTCAACCTACTATTCCTACATCTATCTCCCCATCTCCACAAGTAGAGCCATAATTGTTCTGGGTGGCACATTTTAGAGTGAGGGAGATAAAATTTTATTGACTCATATTTTTTTTGAAATAAAAAATAATACAAAATATGTCAATGTGTATTAAATAATATTATTTTATATTAATTTTCTAAAATAATTGAAATTATATATATATATATATATGAGTCGTATGGTATAATTTTATATCCCCATTTGTATGGGTTCAAATTTATGTTACGAAATTATTGTTGTATTTGCTGAATAGTGACAGTTATATATAATTCTATATAAGAAGTTATTTATTCCACTAAATGGAAAAAAAAAAAAAAAAAAAAAACTAAACTAAACTAAACTAAACTAAAAAGCTTTATATATCTATATATATGAATGACATAAAATATTTGAATTAATACATATATTTTAGTATCCACTTCATATATATATAATATAAAATATGTCATTATTTTTTTTTAAATATTTTAATGCACATTTAAAAACAATAGTTGAATATTCATGTTAATAAATATATCTCAAGATCAATTATATATATATATATATATATATATATAATATTGATTATAATTAAAATATTTTTAAATAATTTTTTATCAAATTAAAATATAAAGAAGAAAAAAATAATTAAAAATTTTGTAATTTTATTAAATGTTTTAAAAATAAAAAATGTTTACATAGAAAATATTTTGATGTGAGAATCTACAAATAAATAAAATATTTTAGTGCTAATGCATCACAATAATGAAAAATAAATAACAAGCTTAAATAATAGAAAGAACAATTTAACCCAAGATCTAAAATCTTAAGCCACACAAAACTGTTGAAATTGTTTAAAGTAAACATCATATCCAATTTAGGTTAAAACACTATATTTACCCTAGAAAAACCCTTGCCACTGCTCTAAATAACCATGTCATTTGCAATCAACCAAAGTGATCAATACATAAATTTATCATTTTATCATTTGTTTTATTTTTCGAAATTCTTCATAAACACCGAGCTTAAATGTGTGGCTAAATGTGTGATAGAAAAAAGACTTATAAAATTTTAACCATGCATAAATTGCCTGCAAATGGCCACAAAATTATTCCTATAACCCTACCTCCAAAAGGGGAAGTAGAGGTACCCAACCATAATGTAATTTATCACCCACAACTTAAGTGGCTCCTTAATATATCAGTTACTCCAAATACCTCACAAAGCATATACCCTAAGCACAAGATGCTTGGTTCAAACTAAGTATATTGTCGCTGAGCATTGCTGGTGGAATTAGTCCTAATTTTCTGTATTTGTTTAATGTTTCTTTAGGAACTAATTATCCTTAAGGTGATGAGCGTCTCAAAAATATCTACTGGAAAAAGCGAAGAGAAATTGAATTCTTAGTTGATTCCATGTCCGCAAAACGCACTTAAAGCCTTAGCTAAGGATCAATCCAAAACGTCCATTACATGATTGACAACGGAGAAAATCCAATAAAAAATAAATATGATAATAAGTGTAATCAAATGGAAGGGACCAATTGTTTTTCCTTGTGGATTTGGTGGCCATTATATTGACGGTTCAATTTTCTTAAAAATCATATAAGAAACAGACTTTACTTGATGAGGTACAATTTTTCTGGATAAACAACCGGATTCAATTTTCTTGGGTGTGGTCAAATCAAAGAAACGTCGTAGGTACCTGAATACCAGCGAAGGCAATATAGTATTTTCCTTGTGGATTTGATGGCTAAGCGTCATGAAAGTTTTCCGTAATAGATTTTCGCTCTCTCACGTCATTGCCTTTAAACGATTCTAAAATCTATTCCAATCGTTAATAGAAAGCCACTTTTTTCTCATTACAAATTTTCGTGAATTTCACCCCTTTCTCGCCGCAATCCATCTGTGTGAACAAAAAAGAAAAGCTACCACTATTGTGTGATATGAATATTTGGTCTCTAGTGAGGTGTCAATTATATCATGTGGCAAAACATATTAGGCTCCACGCGTACATCATTATTTCGAAGATTTTAAACATCATGATAAGGCTGTAGGTGGCTAAGATAACTTCATTAGTCGCCACGAAGGGAAAGACAAGGGTAATGTTTGAATTTTTCCTTATACCAAGTGATATACCAAGTGAAATCAGCCTCTGATGTTTCAAAGTTCTGAAAAGAAAATTTTTGAGTCTGTGCCACAGGGATCAGCAGTGGATTAGCAATATGCGTATGACTTTGGAATAGCAATATTGGTATTCAATTCATTGTCATATGTTTTTGAAACAAATGATACGAGTATTTGTTTAATTAGGATTGTCCTATATATAAGTAGTTTTGATGGTGAAGCTTGGATTATTATATACCTAACACATTGAGCGAGACATGAGATATTGTAAAAATATAAGACATGAATAAGTAGTAAAATATTTTTAAAATATATTAAAAATAAAATTATAATAATATTTATTTTTATGGAAAAATTTACAAAAGTATATTGAGTTTTCTTTCATATAGCAACTATAATTAAGAAATGTGAATTAGACAGTTTAATTATGTTTTTAATTCTTTTTCTTTTAATTTTTTTTACAAATATGACTTGTCTAAAATTTTCTTTTTATTTTTCCTAAAACATTTAGCTATTGATAGGGGTAAGGTAAGCATACTATTGAATAAAGTGGTTGAAAAGAAAAACAAAGATACAACTCATATTGAAAATGTAAAATAAAACTAAAACTAAAATTTAAGTGGGTAGAAATGTTTACTTCCACTCATGTTGTTCCTCGGTCATTTTCTGTTTCCTTAGTGCTAAATGGCTCTAAAATTTCAATTGATCTCTAGATGAGTGCACTAGTTGGATAACATAAAAGAAGCCTTGAATGAAATGAAAGACAAAATTACTATATGGAGATGTAGATGCTCTAACATTATTCTAATAAATGATTCTAATATCAATATGATACATGTAATTTTGACTTACTTCCTTGATAGATAGTCATGAAGGAATTTTTCTCTACATCCCATTGTTGAAAACTAATGTAGTGTCGAGTTACTTAAATGGTACAATAGTATTGTACCCTATCATGTTCCTTCATCTAGTTTTGTGTTGCCTCCCTCCAACAAATCCATTGTTTTCTAAAGTCGACAACCATTGTATTAATCTCCTAATATTTGATTCATAATGGTCCAAACCCTTTTAATAATCCTTCAGATCAATGATCATACTAAATTGGCTATGATAATGAAACCATTGATGGATGCTCTTATCACAAAGGAAAAATCCAATCAAGAATACCTAAGCTTGCAGTGAGAGCCATAACTATTCCAAGCATGTTGATTTCATGTGTGGACTCTCATTTGGCCATATATATCCTAATGGAATTCCAAACATCCCTCACATGATAACACTTGCCACCCCAATATGTATATTAACACTGCTATTGGAGGATTTAATATCCTTGGGAATGAGGCAATGAGATTTAATGCAGACCCTTTCCGTTGGTTGCACATAAAGAGATGTGTAAAGGAGGGATGATATCACCATAAAGATACACATGGTAGGGGAGATATGGTTATAATTCTCATACACAAACTCCCACCCCTTTTATTCCAAAGACACCTTCATTAAGAGAAATTACATCATTTTCGTTTGAATCTATATTTGAGATTAGTGAGTAGAGGATATGATAAAATTTAGTGATTACTAAATGAAAGATGTCATAAAATTTAATAGAGTGGAATTCAATTCTTATAATTTTTTTTTTTACATATTTTGATAGCGATTTATCAATTTAAAGTGTAAAAATGTCATGATAAATATGAAACTTGCCACTATTACTACTTTAATAAATCCTCTTCTTTTTCTTTTTCTTTTTTTAATGGTAGTGGATCATTTCAATGTTGGAAGGATTTAGGCTTTATTATCTATGGAAACATCAAAACCCGCAATGTTCTCAATTTTCTCCCTTTATATATTAAATAACCCCACACATCTACATTCCCATTAAACGTAATATATTAAAGAACTATATAAAATAATAAATAATAATAATATTCTTTTTTAACAATTTTTTATTATTATATAATATTTTAAGAAAATAGAACACTATAATTACTTTGGTTTATGGAATACTTTATTGAAAATTATATGATTTATTTTTGAATTTATGCTATGTACGAAACAATGCATATATTTGTAGATTGATTTGTTGGTTTGGATTGTGTTATTAGAGAATGGTCAAATATTCTCTCAAAAATGATCTCCAAGTTTATAATTAGTTGGATATCATTCCAACTATAAAAATGTGTCATATTTGTCATTAAATGTACTGAAGAGATTTGTGTGTGCAAGTTTTATTTTTTGGTAACAATGACCCTCTAGGCATAACTATCATAAGGGAGGACCTAAGAATATGTAAGTGTGTAAAACTAGATTTCTATTATGAGTTTTATTTTATCGTGTACAAGAAAGCAACTTGTGTCGATCCTTTCTTAGCAACTGTGTGTAGACCGACATATAGATGATGTCAATGATAGGCGCGCTCATATTAGTTTCTTAAATTCTCCTTTTTCGGACATAAGAAGAAAAGGAAGACACAACATTAAATGATTTTTAGAAGGAAATTTTGTAGTTTAAACCTTCATTGAATGGAGATGACACTCTTGATATCTATCTAAAATAACTCTTGAAGAAGATGAAGAATGTGGCAGAGGTGTTCACATATGTTGAGCTTTCCGAAAACATTTTTCTTAATGTGTTCCATAGTGCAATTAAAAATGGTGAAGATCAAGAAAAGCTTGTGAAGGTTCCTCTTGAAACACCCCATTTATCTCTTCATCATCTTATCAAATTCAATATTTTTTGGAGATTATTAGGCGTTTCCTTGTTTGTAGAGCTCATAGCTAGAAATCCTAGAAGTTACTCACACTTTTTCTTACTAGGTTCATGGTAGATGGTTAAGAAAGATCCACATAGAGCACTTGTTAAATTTATTTGTTGAACCAATGTGATGTCAATGTTGGTTATTCATGAGATGAGATCACAAAGCAATCAACTGATTCATTTAAAACTCCACAATGCTTTAGTTTTTATTCCCAATTTGAAAGCATTCATAGGAATGGATCAATGTACATGACATCAATGTCCCATTACTCATCTCAAATGCAGGAGGTGGAAATTTCAATGGGAATTTGCAAGAAGATGAGCCTCTCAACTCAACCATTGCTTGATTTGACACTAGGTGTAGGTGCCTAATTCTGTGGTGTGCATCACAATCAACAAGTTATATGCATAAGGAATGAAACCAACAATATTGGTAGCCTTGTGTAGCAGTTAGAAAGTAATTTTATTCTTGTGGTTGATGATAGGTTTTGTCAGTTTTATCTTCATGGGAGTTTATGGGTTCTTTGATATTATCATTAGTGAAACAAGCAAAACTAATTATAGAATACATTAATATAATTGAAATCAGTGGTCCTTGATGAATGACACAAATGCATCGATGATTCAATCATGTTAACTATTTGTTGTAAAGATGACGAGTCATGTGAAGCTAGGAACATTAAGTTTCTTTATGTGAAGAAAGACTAGTGGGTTTTGTGAATCCACTAACATAGGTTCTTATGATTAACTTTTGAATACATTCAATACCTAGACTCACTTCGTAGAAATTGACAAATAGCCAAAAGGTAAGTATCTGACACATGGAGGTATTTCCATAGAGTGATTTAGTAATTTGAATTTTTTTTTCTTGTAGAAGCCAGTCAAGCTAAGTATATCAATAGTAATAAGCACTATAATCACATCAATGATGGTATGAGGAAACTATATCTTAAATGGGTTAATTGGTAGCTCAAAGATGTTGTGAAAAAAAACATTGTCAATGACATTACAGAGTTGGTGTAAGAGATGATGAAGGCCAAACTAGATAGATTAGTATTCAAAAATATGTTGTCTAATTTCAATATTAATATTTGTATTGAAATCTTTGTAATGTAAGCATTAAGGGAGGGTGTTAGAAATAATGATTACATTAGTATATTTATTTTTTTGTTTGGATTGGGTTGTTTTATATTGTTGAGATATTCTCTCAACAACAATATATAAGTTTAGAATTAGTTGGATATGATTCCAACTATAAAAATGTATCATAATTGCGATTGAATATACCAAATAGTTTTGTATGTCCAATTTTTAGTCCTTGTTATAGATCTATCTTAATATTCATCAAGTGTCGAGATAATAAAATTTCTAAAAATGTAAAAGTATTTTTGGGTGCAAAAGTTCACATGTTGAGACATTTGATTCCTCTTGATACTTGATACATAAAATAAGATAAAATAAATTACATTGTTTTTCAATAATATTATTTATATCTATGTAAATTTTACATTTTACATTTACATATATACAATTATTCTTAGTTTTAATTTTATTAGAACCTTGAGACACTCTCTCTCTATATATAATTTTACGTTTATTAGAAGCTTGACTATATGCATAACATTTGTATGACATGTTTTATAACTTCTTCAATTTTTTTTTTCATGTTATATGCATTATACATATATAACAAAATATCAATATTGAATTTTAATAGGTTTATTTATTCAATTGAAATATGAGATTATGTTTTTTTCGGTAAGTTTGGTAACATTGAGGCCAGATTATGGTCATGTTCAAGAATAACACCTGAATAGGGTGGACAATTGAACTAGTGACTTAACATCTAAGAGTGCCTTAACAACACACTCAGTTACCAACTATCCAATGCCTCATGGACATGAGATTATGAAATATAATGATTACAAATATGAATCATTGTTTTAATGTATATAATTAATAAAATTTATTTTATAATTATTATAAATAACCCCACACACCTAAATTCCCATTAAACATGATATATAAAGAACTATATAAAATAATAAATAATAATAATATTCTTTTTTAACAATTTTTATTATTATATAATATTTTAAAAAAATATAACAATATAATTACATAGGTTTATGTAATAATTTATTGAAAATTATATGATTAATTTTTGGATTTATCTTATGTGCGAAATAATGCTTATATTTGTAGATTGATTTGTTGGTTTGGATTGGGTTATTAGAGAATGTTGAGATCTCCAAGTTTATTATTAGTTGGATATCATTCCAAATATTAAAATGTAACATATTTGTGATTACATGTGCCAAAGAGATTTGTGTGTGCAAGTTTTAATTTTTGGGTAACAATGACCCTCTAGGCATAACTCTGATATGGGAGGAGCTAAGAATATGTAGGTGTGTAGAACTAGATTTCTATTGTGATTTTTATTTTCCTATGTGCAAGAAAGCAGCTGGTGTCCATCCTTGATTAGTAGTTGTGTGCAGACCTACGTATAGATAATGTCAATTATAGGAGTGCTTATATTAGTTTCCCAAACTATCCTAGTTGGGACATAAGAAGCAAAGGAAGACGCAATATTAGATGACTTTCATACAGAAATGTTGTAGTTTAAAGATTCATTTAATGAATATAACACTCTCAATATTCATCCAAAAGAACTCTCAAAGAAGATGAATAATGTGGCAGAAGGGTGAACATTTGTTGAGCTTACCGAAAAAGTTTTTCTTTATGTGTACCATATTTCCATTAAAAATAGTGAAGATAAAGAAAATCTTGTGAAGGTTCCTTTTGAAGCACCACATTTATCTCTTCATCATATTATCAAATTATGTATTTTTTGGAGAGTTTTAGGTGTTTCCATGTTTGTAGAGCTCATAACTAGAAATCCTAGAAGTTACTCACACTTTTTCTTACTAGGTTCATGGGAGATGGTTAAGAAAGCCTCACATAGATCACATGTTGAATTTATTTGCTGAATCAAAGTGATGTCAATGTTGGTTATTCATGAGAAGAGATCACAAAACAATCAACCGATTCATTCAAAAATCCACAATGCTTTAGTTTTTATTCCCAATTTGAAAGGATTCATAGGAATGGAGCATTGTACATGACGTCAATGTCCCACTACTCATCACGAATCAAGGAGGTGCCACTTGCACTGGGAATTTGTAAGAATATGAGCCTCTCAACTCAACCATTGCTCAATTTGACACTAGGTGTAGGGATGCCTAATTATGTGGTGTGCACCACAATCAACAAATTATATTCATAAGGAATGAAAACAACGATACGGTAGCCTAGAGTAGCAGTTAAGAAGTAACGCTATTGTTGTGGTTGATGATTGGTTTTTTAGTTTTATATTCATGGGATTTGTTGGCTTCTTTGATATTATGATTTGTGAAACATGAAAATCCAATTATATAAAAAAGTAATATAATTCAAATTGATGGTCCTTGACGAATATAGTGACACAAAAATGCATCAATGATTTATTCATGTTAACTATCTGTTGTAAAGATGATGAGTCATGTGAAGCTAGGAACATTAAGTTTGTTTATGCGAGGAAAGACTAGTGGGTTTTCGGAATCCAGTGACATAAGTTCTTATATTTGTATGGTTTTAAACAGTTCAAGTTTTATGATTAACTTTTGAATACATTCAGTATCCAATCTCACTTCATAGAAATTGAAAAATAACCAAACGCTAAGTATCTCACACATGGAGGTATATCCATAGAGTGATTTAGTTACTTGAATTATTTTTCTTCTAGAAGCCTGACAAGCTGAGAGTGTCAATATTAATAAGCATTATAAGTACGTTAATGATGGTCTGAGGAGACTATATCTTAAATGGGTTAAGTGGTATATCAAAGATATTGTGAATAAAAAACATTGTCAATGAGATTCCAAAGTCAATGTAAGAGATGATGAAGACCACACGAGATAGATTAGTATTCAATAATATGTTGTATAATTTCAATATTAATATTTATACCGAATGTTTTGTAATGTAAGCATTAAGGGAGGGTGTTAGAAATAATGCTTGCATTACTAGATTGATTTGTTTGTTTGGATTGGGTTGTTGAAGATTTTTGACATATTCTTTGAACAACAATATATATATTTAGAATTGGTTGGATATGATCCAAACTATAAAAATGTATCTTAATTGTGATTGAATATACCAAATAATTTTTGTATGTGCAAGTTTTCTTTCTTTTTATAGATCTATCTTAATATTCATCAAGTGTCAAGATAATCAAATTTGTCAAAATGTGAAAGTATTTTTGGGTGCAATAGTTCACATGTTGAGACTTTCATTCCTCTTGATACTTGATAGATAAAATAAGAGCTAAAATAAATTACATTTCTTTTTAATAATATTATTTATATCTATGTAAATTTCACATTTTATGTTTCCATATATACAATTATTCCTAGTTTTAATTTGAAGAGAACCTTGAGACACTCTTTCTCTCTGTATATAATTTTACCTTTATTAGAAGCTTGACTATATGTGGTTTTCATGTTATATGCATTATATATATATAAAAAATTATTAATATTGAATTTTAATAGGTTTATTATTAAATTTAAATATGATATTATGAACTATTTTTTTGGAAAGTTTGGCAATGTTGAGGGAACATTATAGTCCCGCTCAAGAATAACACTTAGAATAGGGTGAGGAATTGAGGTGGTGACTTAACATCTAAGAATGCCTTAAGAACTCACTTGATTATCATCTATCCAAGGCCCCATGGACATCACATTATGAAATATAATAGTTATAAATATAAAGCATTGTTTTAATTGATATAATTACTACATTTTAGTTTATAATTATTATTTATTAATTTCATTAATTATTAATTATATGTTATCAAATATCATAATTATAGATATAAATAATAATAATATATATATATATATATATAGATAACAAATTGAATATTTATAAAATTTATTTTACTATTTTTAATTAAAGTAATACATTATTTATTATTATTATTATTTGATTTAATGTTTCATTTTATAATTATAGATGATAAACTAAACATTTATATTATGTCAAACTGTGCGGTATTTTTTTAAACATATTAAAAAATAAAGTATAATAAATAAAATTATAATAATATGTATTTTTTTAAGAGAATTTAAAAAAAAATTGTTTTTAAATTTTTTTACATTCTAACAATTATAAATACACAAATTCAATTGGCCATTTTATCCATGTGCATAGTACAACTTATTAATAAGTTTCATTTAAAATTTTCTTATATTTATTTCTCTCAAAAAAACATTTATCTAATGCTATTGTGAAAAATCATTTAAAATAAAAACAAAGACTTAATACATATCGAAAATGTAAAATAAAAATAGAACTAAGCTTTATGTGGGTAGAAATGTTTAAGGCACCTCAAATTGTTACTCGATCATGTTCCATTTATTTAGTGGTGAATGGATCTATGTTAGCATAAGAGAAACATAGAATATCATGTGAGAGAAAAGAATTGTTTGAGGGAGGTGGAGATGATCCAACATTCTTCTAATGAAAAATTGTACTTCCACTATCAAATAATTTGTTCTAATCTACTCCTTGATAGTTAAGTTACGTAATCTTTTCTCTCTACATCCCATTCTTCAAAACTAGTAATGTGTTGACCTATTGGAATGACACTTTAGTCTCATACCCTATTTTCTCCCTTGTCTAATTCATTGTTTCCTCCATCTAAAAAAACCATTGTTTATTTGAAAAATACACAATTCTATTGATCTCTAAACATTCCTTTCATAATTCTTTAAACCCTTCTAGAGATTCTTCAAATCAAGGCTAACAAAACTCTTAGTGTGACAATGGAAATGAACTATGAATGAAAACTCTCATTGCAAAGGAAGCTCCAATAAAAAATACCCATACTTGGATTATGGGTAGTAACGAAGTTGGTATGTTTGGCTCTCTTTTTCAATATTGTGATAGAGTTTAGAAGCTTCCCACACATGTTTTAACAATACCATGGGAGGATTTGTAATGACCGAAAATTTAAATATACAACTAATTACATCAATTTTTCCAATTAATAGTCAACACATAAACTCCTCATATAAATGACATAGGATTTTGAAAACCACGAGGAAGGAAGAATTACCTATAATGACGATATACCATTCCTGTGATTCCAAAGTTGTAATGCTACTCAGATCTTGATGACAACAAGAAAGTTTTGGGGATGACTCTCCATCTAACTAAATATAGGCTTAGCTACACATAATCTTTCTACAACTAGCTACCCCCTGAGTCCTCAATCAACTACTACTACTAGGGAATCCTTTGTCTCATAGCATTCTCCTTCAGAAAGAATAAATGAGTGAATGCCTCTAATATCCCTTTTTGTCCATTAAATAGAAAGTGACTGGAAAAAGATATATGTGCACACAATCCATGTGTCAACATACCAACATTTATTTATTCATTTTAAATTTTACTAAATTCAACTTTTTTCTTAATTTAACATTTGCTTATTTTATTCATTTTTTAAAATTTTACTTATTCTTACCATTTTCATAATTTATATATATATATATATATATATATATAGAGAGAGAGAGAGAGAGAGAGAGAGATTCAATATGTTATTTATTATTATTATTATTATTATTACTACTACCTATTATTATTTATTATTTATTTTCTATTAATCCATATTTTTTATTATTTACTACTTTATTTATTTATATATCAATATTATTTCGTTTATTATTATTAGAGAGCATTACATACTCTCCCTCTTTAAGTAACTTTGTCCTGAAGTTAAGTTTAATCATTTAAATTTTTATTTTATTTTATTTAGTTATTTATTACTTCATGTTTGCCCTAAACCCTCTGTTGAACTAGTATACTAGTAGACATTGAAAATTTTCATAACACTGGGGAAATTCCAAGGAGGTTCAAGTCATTTTCCCGAAATTTTAGAATGAAGCATAAAGCCTCGTCGATCTATCCCATAAACCCAAGGACCAACTCAAGGTTTAGACCTGATCTACCCCAAAGGAAGGAATTTAGTCTGAGTACTCAATGACTATAGACATTACAGAAGGCTGGCCCACTCCCTCCAACTCACTAACCTGCAAAACCCTAGGAATTGAAGTCCTCACAATGCCTCTCGCCTTTGACATCCCAATCTAATATCAGGAACTCAACCTTGTCATGATGGTCCCATAGCCATCCAAGAGCTATACAAGATAAATGAACCAACAATATATGTAGTGATGATTGAGCTTGTCCCTATCTCATATAGTTTTAGTTATTCTCTCACCACATCACAACATGAAACCAATGCATTTGTTATGACAACATAATAAAATAATCCACATTCCAATTCTTACTTGCCATCATAAAAACGTAACATTATTGTTATCACAAGATTCTAAATTGTAAAAACTGCATGTTCATGCATGTCCTAGAATCTGCATGCAATAACCACAGGTTCTAAAGCATGAATTACCATCATAGGTTATAACATTAACATCTTTGTATAAAAAATATATCATGACATCACATGATAAATATAACAACATGCGAACAAAATCTTAATCATTTAAATTGATTTTTTAAGAATCATAGGAATTTCTTGTTTGTATTGGCTAATAATTATGAAGAGAAAAACAATTAGCATAACTAATAATAAATATACCTTTGAGGTAAGAATTTCTTACACCTAGCCACTTAGTCATCCAAAGTCATAAGAGAGGTCCATTTTTAACTTTCTTAATGTATTCATGTATATGCATCACTAAAACAAAAATTGCATTCGCATATAATATCACATAAACATCAAAAGAAAATTTATTTCTTTAATTTTCACCACATTTAAATAAATTATTTATCAATAATTAATTTACACAAAAAAATCTTATTAGTTAAATATTAGACATTCGGAAATATTATAAATGACAATATTAATATAATTCGTCATACAATTTGAATAGATAATATAATAATATAATAACCTACCAATCTTAATATTAGGTAAAATAATTCAATATTTATTACCACACTTTATTCAATTAATATATTATATAATTATGGTAATATAAAAACTATTAATATTGAGGAGTTTTTACACCAAGAGGCAAATTCTAAAACTGTGTATGAGGTAGATGTGTAAGTGTATCCATCTCACTAAAATTTCACTAATGTAAATATAAAATAAATAATAATAAATAATATAAATATAAAATATAAATAATAAATAAACAATTAAAATTCAATCTAATTATAATTATGTATAAACACAATATACATAAAAATATATATGTTAAATAAAAATATATATAAATAAACCAAAGATATGGTAAATAAATGAAACCTCTTTTTTATGCTTGAGAGGTATGCTAAATAAATAAAAAATCTATTTATATTTACTCTGTAAACCTCTTCATATTTACAAAAAATAAAAAACGAGGTTTTATTTAGATGAAGCCAATGGGCCAAATACCATGAGATAAATTATTATTAATACCATTGGCCAAACACCATATTTATAAAAGAGGTATGGTAAATAACTAAATATAAAAGTGGTTTAAAAATGTATGGTAAATAAATAAAAATATATAAAATAGGATTAGAAATAAACATCTAATTATAGACCAAGCTTATGGGTCAAATACCAAAGACCAAATTATTATGAATACCATGCAAAAAACATTATTAACCCTAGTAGTAATATTAAAATATTAATATTGATATAATTTTTTATTTTTTTTTGGCGTGGTTCACAGACACCCTTGTCATTGGGTGGCCTTTACGTCCACGGAAATATCTGGACTGATCAACCCTGAAGGGAATCAAGCCTTGCGGCCAATAACTAGGTCTAACCCCAAGGGCTTCACGGAGAATTGACCCTGTGATCTCCCAATCGGCAAGTCACTGATTTGACCGCTTGACTTAACCCTTGGGGCTATTAATATTGATATTATTATTAAATCAAATATTCATATTATAATATTATATTTCTAAATTTAATAACTTTGGATTAATACAATATTACATTTTTTATATTATCATATATATTAATATGTCGGGAGATATATTAACTCTAGATATATATGGGAGGAAAGAAAAAAGACATAGAGTGATAGAGGTGGATAAATAGGGGGAGCGACAAGGGAAAGATGGAGAAAAACTAAAGGAGAGGGAAGAGGAGGAATGAAGAGAGACAAAAGGAGAGGAGCGAGATAGGTACAATATGGGAAAATAGGGAGAGGGAGACATAAAGATGGAGGTGGGAGAGAGAGAAGGAGAGATGGAGGGAGATAGTGAGAGGATTGGAGGGCTGAGAGAGAGAGAGATATGAGGGGAAGAGAGAGGTAGGTAGGAGAGAAATTGAGAGAGAGGACTTGAGAGGGAGGAGGATAGATGGAGGGATGAAGAAATGAAGTTGGAGTGGCAAAGAGGGAGAGAAGAAAAAATACATATAGAGTGAGAAGTGGAGAGAGAGGGAGTAACAAGGGAGATATGGTGAGAGAGTGTGTATGTTTAGGGGAGAGATAATAATACATAGAAGGAGATATGTTTAAATGGGGGGAGAGAATGATAGAGAAGGGGAGAGATGATTGGAGGGAAAATTATGAGAGAGAGAGAGAGGATTGGATGGAGAAGAGACAAAAAGAGTGGGAGGGGGGAAGATATAGGGAGGTAGAAGAGAAAGGGAGAGAGAGTTAAGACGGGAGAGAGGACTTGAGAGAGAGGAAGAGAGTGATGGGGAAAGAGAGAGGATTGTAGGAGAGAGAGAGAGAGAGAGAGAGAGGATTGGATGGAAAAGAGACAAAGAGAGTGGGAGGGTGGAAGATGAAAGGAGGTAGGAGAGAAAGGGAAAGAGAGGAAAGATGAGAGAGAGGACTTGAGAGAGGAAGAGAGTGATGAGGAAAGAGAGATTATTGTAGGGGAGAGAGAGGGAGAGAGAGAGGAGCAAAAGGGTTAGACAGAGGATGTCAGAAAGAGGGAGGGATAAAGAGATGGAGTTAGAGGGAAAGAGAGGGAGGGAGTAAGAAAGATATAGAGAGTGAGAATTGGAGAGAGGGAGGGAGTGACAAGAGACATATCGTTAGATAAAGAGATGAAGAAGGAGAGATGTAGAGAAGGGGGGAGAGTAGAGAGAAGGGAATATAGAAATAGAGTTGGAAGGTGGAGAGAGAGAGAGAGAGAGAGAGAGAGAGAGAGAGATAGAAGTAGGGAAAAGAGATGGAGATGGAGGGGGAGAGAGAGCGATGGAATAAGAAATACATAGAGAGAGAAATTTGGTGGGACATAGAAGGAAGGTGAAGAGAAATAAGAGAGATATGGATGCGGGGAGGGAATGACAAAGAGATTGATAGGTATGGAGTGAGAGAGCATGTATGTTTGGGGAGGTGAGATAAAGACACAAAGAAGGTGATATGGAGGGAGATATAGATATATATGCAGGGGGGAGAGAGGGAACAATATTCCCTGCACTAGAAGGATTGATTTTAGTGTAGATGGTGATTTCTAATCCTATTTGATTTCTTACACTAGATGCATTGATTTTAGCGTAGATGTTGATTTCTAGTGATGTTGTATTACTTGCATTAGATGCATTGAATTTAATGTAGGTGATTTCTAATCCTATTTGGTTGCTTGCACTAAATGAATTGATTTTAGCGTAGATGGTGATTTATTATCCAATTTGATTCTTTTCACTATACGCATTAATTTGAATGTAGATGTTGATTTCTAATCCTGTTTGACTACTTGGACTAAATACATTTATTTCAGTGTAGATGATGATTTATAATCCTATTTAATTTCTTGTACTAGATGCATTAATTTCAATGTTGATGTTGGTTTCTAATTATAGTTGGTTGCTTGCACTAGATGCATTGATTTCAATGTAGATGATTTCTAATCCTATTTTATTGCACTCACTAAATGGATTGATTTTAGTGTAGATGGTGATTTCTAATCCTATTTGATTGCTTCCACTAGATGCATTGATTTCAGTGTAGATGTTGGTTTCTAATATTATTTGCTTACTTGCACTAGATGCATTTATTTTAATGTAGACGTTTATTTCTAATCCTATTTGATTACATGGATTAGATGGATTGATTTTAGTGTAGATTGTGTTTTCTAATTTATTTGATTTCCTGCATTAGATGCATTAACTTCAATGTATATATTGATTTTTAATTTGATGTAATTGGATGTATGATGGTACATTATTTTTCAAGTGATTGGATTAATAGTGTGCATTGATTTCAATATAAATGCAAAAAGTTATTGACAATATACATTTATTTTTGTGTTATACTAATTCAACCTATTAAAATTGGAGAGCAAAGAGACACAAGGTATGATGTTTACTACAACAACTTGAGCTAAATATTTAAATGGTTTATGATTTCAATTGTGCTTTTCATATAATCGATATGAAAATATGACAAAACTAACAAGGGTGACAATAAGAATAGTAGAATAAAATAGTTTTAGCTTCACCACAATGAAGACTATTTGTAATTGACTACATTTTTGTTCTTCACATTTTATATCATTTAACACTATTACATTGAAACTTTTCATTCAAAATTTATATTTCATCAATTTTCATTATTAAAGTTATTGACAATATTTATCACTAAAAAAAATTAAAATTAAAATGACGAGATAAAGATCAGGCATATTTAAAATGGTTTTATCAATATTAGATGTATTTACATAATATTGATAAAATTAATCATATGTTCGATAGATTTTCCTTGGCTAGACATGAATGAAACAACCTAGATCCATCTTAACTCTGAATCTATCAAGGACTGAGAGAGATCCAATATCTCGAGGTGAAAACCTTTCTTCAATGTTTGCACCCAAAAAAAGGTTTCCTCACAAGATTTGATCCCTCTCGGTGTTTGATAGATAGAAAGTTAGAATTGATCTAGATTGGTTTTGATCTTCAAATTTAAACACTTTTGTTTTTCTTAAATTTCACTTTACATTTGTCATAAAATAACATTTAATAGAAACACGTAATATAAACCTAGGACACTTTCTTCCTTGAAATTTAAAGCACGATGTTTGGTGACATTAAGATATGACCTAAAATCCTAATTTTGTAGTACCATAAAAGTATGTTATTATGATCTAGACACCATAGTCATTTGGCTCATGCTCTACCATACTAAGTGAGTTTAGAAAACTTAGACTAGGTCCCCATTTATGAGAAGACACTATTGCTACAAGAAACAAAAGATGAAGCATAAGACCTTGACTGAAAATGGGAGCGAGAGTGTGAACATAAAGTGGAAGAAGAGCCTCGATAGGTTGAGGAGAGTAACTAAACATAAACAATGATAGGTTTGATTGTTGTGGACTTTCATTTCCCATGCTGCTCGCGCAAACATTAATGCCCTACCGAAATTTAGGATTCAAAATATTGAGGCAAGAGATCACAAATATAAAAGAAACAATGTGGTGTGTTGGCTTTTCTATAGTTATATAAAATCCTTGACACAAGTGAAGCTTCGGTTTGAATAACCATGGAGTATTATTTTAATTACACCATTAACATTACCATTAATATATAATAGTAACACATTTATTACCATTTTTCCTATATGATAATATTTCTATTTTATTTAATTTAAAGATTAAGTAGGTTATTATTATTTAAAAAGATGTCTATTTAAAAACATAGATATATAATTATTTATGCAAAATAATAATTTAAAATTATATTAATTTAAATATTAATAAATCATAAAGAATGTAACCCAAAAGTCTAATAGAGTTGAAAAATGAATTATAATACCATATATAATGACTCATAATTCAAACATACAACTAATTACATTAATTTACATGATTAACAATCAATACAAAAGTGCTCATTTAAATGGTATAAACTTTAAAAGCTATGAGAAAAGAAGACTTACCTATAGGGATGATATACCTTGTGATTTTGGAGTTGTAATGCTAGTGTGATCTTGATGACCACAACTTTTTTTTGGGACAAATCTCCACCCAAACGTAGGCTCAATTACACATAATCTTTCTACAACTAGCCACTCTGAGGTCGTCAATCGAATACTACTTTGAGTCAATCCTTTGTATCACAACATTCTCCTTCACAAATAAAGAATGATTATTTCTCATCTCTCTTTTCATCCATTAAATAGAGAAAAAGGTTTGAAAATAGAAAACGATTGGAAAAAGATACACATGCACACAATCCATGTGTCAACATGCCAAATTTTATTTCTTTATTTTAAATGCTAGCTAACTCAACATTTTTTCTTAATTTAACTTTTACTTATTTTATTCATTTTTACTTTTGTTAATTTTACTCTCTCTCTCTCTCTCTCTCTCTCTCTCTCTCTATATATATATATATATATATATATAACTTCAGAAGATTATTATTATTATCATTATTATTATTTTTTGGTCGATCAAAATGATTCTCATTAGATGGACAAAATTTTACGAAAGGAGTTTTCATGATTTTCTACTCTTACAGCCTCTCTCCTATTGGCTAGAATAGAGAGATATTTGCAGTGATGCATATGTTATAAACCAAAATAGTTTAAAAAAAATAGTGTGTAGGATCCAAAATATATTTAGAATGTAAATAAAACTCAGAGTCATTAGAAATTTCAAAGGGGTCCCTACTCATTGGAGGTGCATTGGAAGGTTGTCCATGCATATGAGATTCCAGGTGCTCGCTTTTGGGCTCGAGTCTTTCCATATGAGCATGGAGACAATGTTGGTTCCTTCTAAGAGATGCGAGGTGATCCAACTTGTCCTATTGTGACTAATGAATGTTCTCCATGAAGCTCAAGCCCTCAACCTACTATTTGTACATGTGTCTCCCCATGTCCACAAGTAGAGCAACAATTCTTCTTGGTGGCACATTTTAGGGCCACGGAGATAAAATTTTGTTGACTTATATATTTTTAAAAATAAAAAGAATATATTTATTAAATAATAATAATAATAATTTGATGTTTATATATATATATATATATATATATATATATATATATATATATAATATAATGAATGAAATAAAATATTTTGATATTTATATTAAATAATATAAAATATTTCAATGTGTAAATAATATTATTTACACATTGAATAATTGAAATTATAATTATATATATATATATATATGTTAATGTGTGATATGCTATAATTTTATATCCCCATTTGTATGGGTTCAAATTTATGTTATGAAATTATTGTTGTATTTGATGAATAGTGACAATTATATATAGGAAGTTATTTATTTCTCTAAATAAAATGTAAAAAAAAATAATAATAATAAACTTTCTATATATGAATGACATAAAATATATGAATGACATAAAATACTTGCACCAGAATCTGCGCAGAAATTGATATCAGCAAAGGTCTCCCTGAGCAGATTATTCTCAAAATGGGAGATTTCCATTGGACTCAGACTCTGGATTTCGAGAATACAGCCTTTCGCTGCCGAAACTGCCATCTCACAGGGCACCTTCAGAGTTCGTGCCCTTCGATGCCTGCCAAGAATAAGAAAGATAATTCTAAGCCAAAATCCAAAAGCTGGAAACCACATGCACCTCCCCCAATTGTTGCTTCGGCTTCCAGCTCAGATGAAGAGAATGAGGAGGAGGATAAGGAAGATATGGATGCCATCGACTGGTCCTGAGGTATCCAAGGTCCCTCCTAGTTCACAGAAAAGGACTCATGAGTCATCTCCTTCGGATTCAGACAAGGAGATCTCTCCTTCAGCCCAGCTCAGTTTACAAATGGTGCCAGCCCAGCAGAGTAATCTGGGTTGGGTAAAAGTTGGTAATAAGAAAGGAAAAAAAGGCCGAACCATTGCTTCTACCCCCGGTGAGTAGTATCCGTGGCTCGGCTCATGCTTTTCTGCCCGTCTGGTTTCTTCTTGCTTAGTTCTGCACTCTTCTGAACCTCTCTTCGGGACCGAGGTGGACTGTCTATCCTTTCCGGCTGCCCGTTTTCTTTTCAGGGGTTCTGAAGGTGTTCTTGTTAGCTTGTAGTGTCTTCTGTCAGGCATCACTTTGTTTTTGTCCCTCTGACAGTTCTGGTTTTCTACCGCCCTGCGCGGTGTGTTGTTCTTAGTTTTCAGGTGCTCTGTTGTTTCATTGCAGTCTCCTGTTGTCAGGCCTGCTGTTTAGCGGCTGTTTCTCTGCAGATGCAGAAGTTTGTACTATATTTTCTTTTGTTAATATCAAAAGCTGACTTACACAAAAAAAAAGACATAAAATATTTGAATTAATACATATATTTTAGTATCCACTTCATATATATTTATATATTTAATATAAAATATGTAACTATTTTTTTTTTTAAATATTTTAATGCATATTTAAAAAAAAATATAATGTTAATATCAATTTTATAAATATATAATATCTATTATAAATAAAATAATTTTAAATATCTTTTTATCAAATTATAAAGAAGGAAAAAATAATTAAAAATCTGTAATTTTATTAAATGTTTTATAAAAAAAATGTTTACATAGAAAATATTTTGATAAATATTTAATATTGATTATAAACAAAATAATTTTAAATAATTTTTTATCAAATTAAAATATAAAGAAGAAAAAAATAATTAAAAATCTGTAACTTTATTAAATGTTTTATAAAAGAAATGTTTATATAGAAAATATTTTGACGTGAGAACGTAAAAATAAATAAAATATTTTAGTGTTAAGACATCACAATAATGATAAATAAATAACAACCCTAAATAATGAAAAGATAATTTTAAAAACACAAAAATTTAATTTTGGTAAGTATTTAATAGAAAAATCATATTAATAATTAACCAAAAAACCAAGCCAAAAAATTTAACCCAAGATCAGAAATCTTAAGCGACACGAAAATGTTGAAATTGTTTAAAGTAAACATCATATCCAATTTAGGTTAGAACACTATATTTACAAAATAAAAACCCTTGCTACTCGTCTAAATAACCCTGTCATTTGCAATCAGCCAAAGTGATCAATACATAAGTTTATCATTTTATCATCTGTTTTATTTTTCGAAATTCTTCTTAAACACCCAGATTAAATGTGTGATAGAAAAAAGACTTCTAAATAAAATAGGGTTTTAACAATGGATAAATGCTGCTGGTGAAGGCCACAAAATTATTCCTAAAATCCTTCCTCCAAAAGGGGAAGTAGAGGTACCCAACCACAATCTAATTTATCAACCACAAGTTAAGTGGCTCCTTAATATATCGGTTACTCCAAATAGCTCGGAAATCATATAACCTAAGCACAAATGCTTTGTTTAAACTAAGTATTGTCGCTGAGCATTGCTGGTGGAATTAGTCCTAATATTTTGTATCTGTTTAATGTTTATTTAGGACGTAATTATCTTTAAGGTGATAAGCGTCTCAAAAATATCTATTGGAAAAAGCGTTTGTCCTATACGGAAATCTTTTTAAAACACAAGCCTACTTGTAAGGAAGAGAAATTGAATTCTTAGTTGATTCCATGTCCGCAAACGCACTTAAAGCCTTAGCGAAGGGTCAATCCAAAACGTTGATTACATGATTGACAAGGTTGTAAATAAAATAAAAAAATTATTATAATAAGTGTGATCAAATGGAAGGGACCACCAGGGTAGCTCAACACCAATTAGTTTTCCTAGTGGATTTGGGGGCCATTACCCTGACGGTTCCTTTTTCTTGAAAACCATATAACCGACAGACTAGACTTATGAGATGCATTTTTTCTGGATAAACAACAGGATTCAATTTTCTTGGGTGCGGTCAAATCAAAAGAAACGTCTGAGGTACCTGAACACCAGCGAAGGCAATATAGTATTTTCTTTGTGGATTTGATGGCTAAGCGTCATGAAAGTTTTCCGTAATAGATTTTCGCTCTCTCACGTCATTGCCATTAAACGAATCTAAAATCTATTCCAATCGTTAATAGAAAGCCACTTTTTTCTCATTACAAATTTTCGTGAATTTCACCCCTTTCTCGCCGCAATCCATCTGTGTGAACAAAAAACCAAAGCTACCACTATTGTGTGATATGAATATTTGGTCTCTAGTGAGGTGTCAATTATATCATGTGGCAAAGCATATTAGGCTCCACGCGTACATCATTATTTCGAAGATTTTAAACATCATGATAAGGCTGTAGGTGGCTAAGAACTTCATTAGTCCCCACGAAGGGAAAGACACGGGTGATGTATGAATTTGTTCCTCATACCAAGTGAAATCAGCCTATGATGTTTCAAAGCTCTGAAAAGAAAGTGTTCGAGTCTGTGCCACAGGGATTACCAATATGCGTATGACTTTGGAATAGAAATATGGGTATTCAATTCATTGTCATATGGCATTGAAGAGTGTTTTTGAAACAAATGATATGAGTCTTTGTTTAATTAGGAAAAAATAATGCTAATTGTCTTATGTATAAGTAGTTTTAATGATGAAGCATAGATTTTTATATACCTAACACATTGTATGAGACATGAGATATTGTAAAAATTTGAGTGGTAAAATATGTTTTAAAATATATTCAAAATAAAATATAATAATATTTATTTTTATTGAAAAATTTACAAAAATATAATTTAAAATTTTAATATGTATAAAGGTTTTGAGATTTTTTTCCATATAGTAACTATAACTAAGAAATGTGAATTAGACATTTTAATTATGTTTTTTATTTTTTTTATGAATATGATTTGTCTAAAATTTTCTTTTTATTTTTCCAAAAACATCTAGCTATGGATAAGGGTAAGGTAAGTATACTATTTAATAAAGTGCTTGAAAATAAAAACAAAGATACAACTCATATTGGAAAAGTAAAAGAAAACTAAAACTAAAATTTAAGTGGGTAGAAATGTTTACTTCCACTCATGTTGTTCCCCCGCCATCTTCCATTTCCTTAGTGTTAAATGGCCCTAAAATTTCAAATGATCTCTAGATGAATGCACTAGTTGGATAGCATAAAAGAAGCCTTCAATGAAATGAAAGACAATTATTAGAGGGAGATGTAGATACTTTAACATTGTTCTAATAAATATTTCTAATGTCAATATGATACACATCATTTTGACTTACTTCTGTGATAGATAGTCATGAAGTATTTTGTCTCTAAATCCCATTGTTTAAAACTAATGTAGTGTTGACTTACTGAAATGGTACAATAGTCTTGTATCCTTCCGTGTTCCTTGTCTAGTTCTTTGTTGCCTCCCTCAAACAAATCCATTGTTTTTTGAAGTCGACGACCATTGTATTAATCTCCTAATATTTTATTCATAATGGTCCAAAGCATTCCAAGAATCCTTGAGATCAATGATCATACTAAATTGGCTATGATAATGAAACCGTGGATGGATGCTCTTATCACAAAGGAAAATTCCAATGAAGAATACCTAAGCTTGCTAAGAGCCCCATAACTAATCCAAGCATGTTCATTTCATGTGTGGACTCTCATTGGGCCATATATATCCTAATGGAATTCCAAACATCCTACACATGACAACACTTTCCTCCTCAATATGTATATTAAAAATACTATTGAAGGATTTAATACCCTTGGGAATGAGGCAAGGAGGTTTAATGGAGACCCTTTCCACTGGTTGCACATTAAGAAATGTGTAAAGGAGGGATGATATCGCCATAAATATATCACACGGTAGCAGAGATATGGTTATAATTCTCATACCCAAATCCCACCCTTTTATTCCAAAGACACTTTCATTAAGAGAAATTACATCATTCTCTTTTGAATCTATATTTGAGATTAGTGAGTAGAGGATATGATAAACTTTAGTGATTATTGAATGAAAGATGTTATAAAATTTAATAGAGTGGAATTCAATTGTTATAAAAATAATTTTTTTACACATTTTGATAAGAATTTAAAGTGTAAAAATGTCATGATAAATATGAAACTTGTCATTATTTTTTTTTTCTAATTAAGACTAACCTAAGTACCCACGGGGGATTTGAACCGGTGACCTATCGCAAGGAGTGGCTTAATAGCGCACCCATTCACCATCAATCCAAAGCCCCGTGGGCATGAAACTTGTCATTATTACTACTTTAACAATTTTTTTTTTTTTTGATAGTGGATCATTTCAATATTTAAAGGATTTAGGCTTTATTATCTATGGCAACATCAAAACCCGAAGTGTTCTCAATTGTTTTCTCCCTTTATATCTTAAATAACCCCACACACCTGCACTCCCATTAAAAGTAACATATTAAAGAACTATATAGAATAATAAATGTTAATAATATTCTTTTTTAACATTTTATTATCATTATATAATATTTAAAAAAATAGAACAATATAATTATTTAGGTTTATGGAATAATTTATTGAAAATTATATGATTTATTTTTGAATTTATATTATGTATGAAATAATATTTATATTTGTAGTTTGATTTGTTGGTTTGGAATGGGTTATTATAGAATGCTAAGATAGTCTCTCCAAAATGATCTCCAAGTTTAGAATTAGTTGGATATCATTCCAACTGTAAAAATGTATCATATATGTCATTAAATGTACCAAAGAGATTTCTGTGTGCAAGTTTTATTTTTTTTGGTAACAGTGACCCTCTAGGTAAGGGAGGACCTAAGAATATGTAGCTGTGTAAAACTAGATTTCTATTCTGAGTTTTATTTTCTTATGTGCAAGAATGAAGCTTGTGTCCATCCTTGATTAGCAGCTATGTCTAGACCGACATATAAACGATTTCAACGATAGAAGCAGTCATATTAGTTTGCTAAATTCTCCTAGTTTGGACATAAGAAGCAAAGGAAGGCACAACATTAGATGATTTTTAGTTGGAAATGTTGTAGTTTAAAGCTTCATTTAATGGATATTACACTCTTGATATCTATCCAAAAGAACTCTTAAAGAACATGAAGAATGTGGCAAAAGTTTGCACATATGTTGAGCTTTCCGAAAACATTTTTCTTTATGTGTGCCATAGTAGCATTAAAAATGGTGAATATCAAGAAAATCTTGTGAAGGTTCCTTTTGAAACACCCCCTTTATCTCTTCATCATCTTATCAATTTCGATATTTTTTTGGAGAATATTAGGTGTTGCCTTGTTTGTAGAGCTCATAACTAGAAATCCTAGAAGTTGCTCACACTTCTTCTTACTAGGTTCATGGGAGATGGTTAAGAAAACCTCACATAAAGCACTTATTAAATTTATTTGTTGAATCAACGTGATGTTAATGTTGGCTATTCATGAGATGATATCGCAAAGAAATCAACTGATTCATTAAAAAATCCACAATGCTTTAGTTTTTATTCCCAATTTGAAGGAATTCATATGAATGGAGCATTGTACATGATGTCAATGTCCCGTTACTCATCTCGAATGCAGGAGGTGGCACTTGCACTGGGAATTTGCAAGAAGATGAGCCTCTCAACTCAACCATTTCTTGATTTAACACTAGGTGTAGGGATGCCTAATTCTGTGGTGCGCACCACAATCAACAAATTATATGCATAAGGAATGAAACCAACAATACTAGTAGCCCAGTGTAGTAGTTAGGAAGTAATGTTATTGTTGTGGTTGATGATTGGTTTTGTGCATTTTATCTTCATGGGATTTCTTGGGTTCTTTGATATTATCATTTGTGAAACATGCAAAACCAATTATAGAACAAATTAATATAATTCAAATTAGTGGTCCTTAATGAATATAGTGACACAAAAATGAATCAATGATCTAATCATGTTAATTGTCTATTGTAAAGATGACTAGTCATGTCAATCTAGGAACGTTAAGTTTGTTTATGTAAAGAAAAACTAGTGGGTTTTGTGAAGCCACTGACATAGGTTCTTATCTTTCTATGGTTTGAAAGAGTTCAAGTTGTACGATTAACTTTTGAATACATTCAATATCTAGACTCACTTCCTAGAAATTTACAAATAGCCAAAAGATAAGTATCTCACACATGGAGCTATATCGGTAGAGTGATTTAGTTACTTGAATTTGTTTTTTTGTAGTAGCTTGACAAGCGGAGTATGTCAATAGTAATAAGCATTTTAATTACATCAATCATGGTCTAAGGAAAATATATCTTAAGTGGTTTAATTGGTAGCTCAAAGATGTTGTGAAAAAAAACATTGTCAATGAGATTCCATAGTCGGTGTAAGAGATGGTGAAGACTAAACTAGACATATTAGTATTCAAAAATATGTTGTCTAAGTTCAATATTAATATTGGTACTCAAATATTTGTAATGTAAGTAGTAAGGGAGGCTGTTAGAAATAATTTTTACATTAGTAGATTGATTTGTTTGTTTGGATTCGGCTCTTTGAGATTGTTGAGATATTTTCTCAACAACAATATCTAGGTTTATTATTAGTTGGATATGATTCCAACTATAAAAATGTATGATAATTTTGATTGAATATACCAAATAGTTTTGTATGTGCAAGTTTTAGTCCTTGTTATAGATATATCTTAATATTCATCAAGTGTCGAGATAATCAAATTTCTCAAAATGTAAAATTATTTTTGGGTGCAAAATTTCACATGCTGAGACATTTGATTCCTCCTGATACTCTATACATAAAATAAGCTAAAGTAAATTACATTGTTTTTTAATAATATTATTTAGATGTATGTAAATTTTACATTTTACATTTCTATATATACAATTATTCTTAGTTCTAATTTTATTAGAACCTTGAGACACTCTTTCTATATAAATAATTTTACCTTTATTAGAATATTTCCTATATGTGTGAAATTTGTTTGACATGTTTTATAATTTATTTAATTTATTTTTTTTCATGTTATATGAATTATACATATATAACAAAATATGAATATTGAATTTTAATAGGTTTATTTATTAAATTGAAATATGTGATTATGAAATTTTTTTTGGTAAGTTTGGTAATGTTGAGGCTACATTATGGTCATGTTCAAGAATAACGTCTAAATAGGGTGGGAAATTGATCTAGTGACTTAACATCTAAGAGTTCTTTAACAATGCACTCAATCATCATCTATCCAAGAACCTGTGGACATGAGATTATGAAATATAATGGTTATAAATATGAATCATTGTTTTAATTTATATAATTAATATATTTTATTTTATAATTATTATAAATAACCCCACACACCTAAATTCCCATTAAACATAATATATAAAGAATTATATAATATAATAAATAATAATAGTTTTCTTTTTTAACAATTTTTATTATTATATAATATTTTAAAAAAATATAACAATATAATTATATATGTTTATGGAATAATTTATTGAAAATCATATGATTGATTTTTGAATTTATGTTATGTGCGAAATAATGTTTGTATTTGTAGATTGATTTGCTAGTTTGGATTGGGTTATTAGAGAATGTTGAGATATTTTTCAAAAACGATCTCCAAGTTTAGAATTAGTTGGATATCATTCCAAATATTAAAATGTATCATATTTGTGATTAAATGTACCAAAGATATTCGTGTGTGCAAATTTTAATTTTTTGGTAACAGTGACCCTCTAGGCATAACTCTCATAAGGGAGGACCTGATAATATGTAGGTGTGTAAAACTAGATTTCTAATGTGAGTTTTATTTTAAGCCACTAGTGTCCATCCTTGATTAGCAGTTGTGTGTAGACCTACATATAGACAATATCAATGATAGGAGTACTCATATTAGTTTCCCAAACTATCCTAGTTGGGAAATAAGAACCAAAGGAAGATGCAACATTAGATGATTTTTATATGGAAATTTTGTAGTTTAAAGCTTCATTTAATGGATATTACACTCTTGATATTGATCCAAAATAACTCTCAAAGAATATGAAGAATGTGGCGAAAGTGTGAACATATGTTGAGCTTACTGAAAATGTTTTTCTTTATGTATACCACACTTCCATTAAAAATAATGAAGATCAAGAAAATCTTGTGAAGGTTCCTTTTGAAACACCACCTTTATCTCTTCATCATCTTATCAAATTCGATATTTTTTGTAGAATTTTAAGTGTTTCCTTGTTTGTAGAGCTCATAACTAGAAATCCTAGAAGTTACTTGCACTTTCTCTTACTAGGTTCATGGGAAATGGTTAAGAAAGCCTCAGATAGAGCACATGTTGAATTTATTTTCTGAATCAAAGTGATGTCATTGTTGGTTATTCACGAGAAGAGATCACAAAACAATCAACCAATTGATTCAAAAATCCACAATTCTTTAGTTTCTATTCCCAATTTGAAAGCATTCATAGGAATGGAGCATTGTACTCAATGTCCCATTACTCATCTCGAATGGAGGAGGTGGCACTTGCACTGGGAATTTGGAAGAAGATGAGCCTCTCAACTCAACCATTGCTCAAATTGACACTAGTCACAGGGATGCCTAATTATGTGGTGCGCACCACAATCAACAAATTATATGCAAAAGGAATGAAAACAATAATACTGGTAGCCTAGAGTAGTAGTTAATAAGTAATGTTATTGTTGTGGTTGATGATTGGTTTTGTCAGTTTTATCTTCATGGGATTTGTTGGCTTCTTTGATATTACGATTTGTGAAACATGAAAAACCAATTATAGAAAAACTAAAATAATTCAAATTGATGGTCCTTGATGAATATAGTGACACAAAAATGCATCGATGATTTAATCATGTTAACCATCTATTGTAAAGATGAAGAGTCTAGTGAAGCTAGGAATGTTAAGTTTGTTTATGCAAAAGAAAGACTAGTGGGTTTTGTGAGTCTAGTGACATAAGTTCTTATCTTTATGTAGTTTTAAAAATTTCAAGTTGTATGATTAACTTTTGAATACATTCCGTAACCAAACTCAGTTCCTAGAAATTGAAAAATAGCCAAAAGCTGAGTATCTCACACATGGAGGTATATCCAAAGAGTGATTTAGTTACTTGAATTTTTTTTCTTGTAGAAGCCTGACAAGCTGAGTATGTCAATATTAATAAGCATTATAAGTACGTCAATGATGGTATGAGGAAACTATATCTTAAATGGGTTAAGTGGTAGCTCAAAGATATAGTGAAAAGAAAAACATTGTCTATGAGATTCCAGAGTCGGCATAAGAGATGATGAAGACCACAAAAGATAGATTAGTATTCAATAATATGTTGTATAATTTCAATATTAATATTCGTATTGAATGTTTTCTAATGTAAGCATTAAGGGAGGATGATAGAAATAATGCTTGCATTAGTCATTTGATTTGCTTGTTTGGATTGGGTTGTTGGAGATTGTTGAGATATTCTCCTAACAACAATATCTATGTTTAGAATTAGTTGGATATGATTCCAACCATAAAAATGTATCATAATTGTGATTGAATATACCATATAATTTTTGTATGTGCAAGTTTTCTTTCTTGTTATGGATCTATCTTAATATTCATCAAGTGTCGAGATAATCAAATTTCTCAAAATCTGAAAGATTTTTGGGTGCAAAAGTTCACATGTTGAGAATTTGATTCCTCTTGATACTTGATAGATATAATAAGAGCTAAAAAAATACTTTTTTTGTAAATATATTATTTATATCTATGTAAATTTTACATTTTATGTTTCCATATATACAATTATTCATAGTTTTAATTGTATTAGAACCTTGAGACACTCTTTCTCTTTGTATATGACTTTACATTTATTGGAAGCTTGACTATATGTGTGATATTTTTTTGACATATTTTATAATTTCTTTAATTTAACTCTTTCCATGTTATATGCATTATATATATATATAGATATACATACATATAATATTATTAATATTGAGTTTTAATAGGTTTATTTATTAAATTTAAATATGAGATTATGAACTATTTTTTGGTAAGTTTGGCAATGTTGAGGCTACATTGTGGTCATGTTCAAGAATAAAACCTGAATAGGGTGGGGAATTGAGGAGGTGACTTAACATCTAAGAATGCGAAAGAACACACTTGATCATCATCTATGCAAGCTCCCGTAGACATGAGAGTACGAAATATAATAATTATAAATATGAATCATTGTTTTAATTCATATAATTAATACTCTTAGTTTATAATTATTATTTATAATTTTATATATTACTCATAGAAATATTAATTATTTAGTGATACTTTTATTAATTAAAAATATTAATTTTTTATAATTTTATTAATAAAAAATTATGTGTTATGAAGCCAGTTGAATATTTATGATTTATAATTTTTACTATTTTTAATTAAGGTAATATATTATTTATTATTTTTATTATTTGATTTAATGTTTCATTCTATAATTATTATATATCTTTATCAACCTACATTAAATTATTGTAAAATAATTTTCAGCACAATAATTTATACTTTAATGATATCCACCTCTTCTATATTAAAAAAAGTTTACTATTATATTATATTATATTATATTATATTATATTATATTATATATATATATATATATATATATATATATATATATATATATATATATATATATAACAAACACTGTTTACGCATTAAAATCAAGATCATAATTATTAAATCAAACACATTTCCAATAAAGTAAAATAAAAATAAAAATAGAAATAGTTTTATATTCTTTCAAATCTATCAATGAGCATTTTTTTTTAAATAAGAAAGGAATTTTGATAATAATATATTATGCAATAGTGAAACATCTTTTGCATTTCTAGGACTTTTAATAATAATATATTATACAATAGTGACACATTTTTTTGCCTTTAGTCATATAAACATGATACTCTCTATTTAATGTGTTAAATATTACTATTGGCATTAAAGTACAAATTTTACAAAACATAATTGCTATATTGTAAATATCATAATTATATGGATAGATATGTTTATTTTGGAATGGATTTTCAAAAGATTTAATTTAATGATCAATAATTATTAGGTAGATGGTAGAGATTTATTTTTTTTGCTAAAGCAAGAGTCGAGCCTTCTATTTCAATAAATCGAAAAACGAATTACATAAGGTACAACAGTCCACAAGGAACTGGGATCAAAAGAGAATCCAAATCACTAACAGCTACAGAACCGCAAAATGAACCGCAAAACCCTTGAAAAGCAGGCCAAAGCTTGACCAATCAATCACCCTCCAGAGTTCTGATAGACTATGGTAAAATGATCCCCGGATTCGAAAAGGGGAAAGAAGCCATTCTGAAATAATTTCGGGTCTGAAAGGGGATAGCTCTCGAGCATAATTTTGTCCCTATATCCACCAGTGACCACCATGATGCATAACAAGCATGAAGAATAACAATCGCCCTGCCCTACACCTTATCCTTGGTCGTCGCTTCCCCATGCAAGATCCAGTGGTGGAGGAAGATATCGTACGAACCACAAACACAGAGAATAACCACACACTAAACACCCTGGACCCACCAACCTACATGATTGATCATGACAATAGAAACGTATTGCTCGATCCAACAGCTGTGATGCAAATCGCACGGGCCAGAAGCACCTAGATTTAGCATGTGATGAGAGCGGTATTTATTACTATACCTAGGCCACGTGTTGATGTGTGAATGGAATCGCTCCCAAATATGAAAAACCACAAACTGCTTGAAGGGATTGCAATGAACTTGAAACCACTCCCCTAGTGGTATTGCCATCGTCAGAAGAATAATTGGTTTGTTGAGTTTGCCGAGATCTCGAGGATTCCGGCTTCACGCACAAGCCCATATCCTTGCGCTCAAGCACCAAAGGAAGATTAAAAGTGCTCTGTTCCACTGTCTGCCCAAGTAACAACTTCTACGTAACCATATTCTCAAGAGATTTCTATGATTATTCTTACCACAGTTGTAGAGGCCAACAATGAACTGCTTCCCAAAAGGGACCTCCATACAAAACTAACTCTTCAGAACAAAAAGCCAAATCATATAGATGTAAGTTTTGTGTCTCTATTACAAAAAACCATTCTGTCCTCATTCGCTTGATCTAGACAGCGAACCCTTAACCCATTCTAGAGCAGCTCTTGCCAGCTCAGCTCAACCCTGTTCATGGTGCAGAGCACCCCTTGATTTGCCATGATGTCCACCAATTTATTGGCCATTCTTAGCACATGTGTGAAGCCCAATGTACTTAAGCCCTGAAGGTGAAGTTGAATCCTCAGAAAGACCTGTAGTAACCTCCATTGCTTTGAGACTTTTTATGGCTCCATACCATAACTTATTCTCTTAACCGAATTAATGATTAACTCAGAGTCAGCTTCAACTATGATATTATGTAGATTATTCTGCTTCAGGAATTCTAAACAATGCTCGAGAGCCATTAATTCCGCCAAATTATTAGTGGCTCTTCCCAAATGGTAGTGAGAAATAGAAAGGATGCAGCCATTATCATCTCTTAACACTCCTCCAAAACCTGCTACACTCGGGTTACCTTTTGAGGCCCCATCAATGTTGAATTTCAAAAAACTTTGAGGTGGGGAGTGCCAGTAATCCTACTTAGTGTTCATGTTCATGACCTTTCTGTCCAAGCCCTGTGGGATGAGCTCCAGCATCCCCAACTGAAGAAGTATCTGCCTTTCAGCTTCTGAAGGTCGATTCTTTAGGGAATTTCTCACAACAGTGCCTATCGTCTCTTTAAGTTGTCTTAATATCTGCTCAAAGATTTGGTGGGATGATTGTTTTACATTTTTGAAGACTCTGTTGTTCCTTTCTTTCTAGACATTCCATATCAAGAAACTTGGTGTTAAAGCCCAGGTTGAGCAGAGAATCTCATAATCAGAGAAGTTTCGTCTCCATTTATTCAGGGTGTTGATAATGCTTACTTTGTCCCTATCTGTCTATCGGAAAATAGTGGCAAATGAGTCCCACAAATTGGAAGTGAAGTTGCAGTTATTGAGCAAGTGCTCTATGGTTTCCTCCTGGGCTGAGAGAGCTGGCATCTAGAAGGGCCCAGAACAACCCTCTTTCGAATATTATCCCGAGTCAGAATTTTCTTTTGTTGAACCAGCCACATGAAGAGTTTGATCTTCATCCATCCTTGATGCCTCCATAGGTTCTTCCAAGCCTTGTTCAGTACAATGTGGTCCAGCTCAGGGAGTATTCTTTTAGCCTCCTTGAGATTGAAGGTACCTTTGTTATTATTACCCCATATAAGTTGATCATGTCCCCCTGTCACTAAATTTTTTCTTTGATCCAACACTTCCATTAGTGCCTCCGCTTTCGCTTTTAAGGGTTTATCATCCCTATACTCAATCTTCTTCAATACTCTCCATTTTCCTTCTCTATTGTTTTGAACCCAAAAATATTTAACCCTAAGTAAACCTTGGGCATCAGTTTCTTTCTTGAGATATAGGAAGTCCTCTGTTAGCAGTGTAGGTTCCTGTTGCCATCTATCCTCCTAAAACAAATAAAGATACCCCTCTCTGATTTCCCAAAAGCTATTTTTTTGTACTAATCCTCTATTTTCCCTGGCCTTATTCCAAATATGTGAACCTTTAATGATGCCAGTCATCAGTATGTGCTCATTCTCTTGCCAATTGCTTGCATATTTTGCTTTCCAGATACTAGCCCATTGAGTCTTTGGATCTTTTACCCAGCGCCACCATAATTTTGCCCCTGGAACTCTACTTAGCACTTTTGGATCATCCAATCAAAGACCCCACTGAGTTTCAGGTTTACAAATCTTATCCCAAGCAACCAAGGTCCATTTCTTTCTCTGTTGCCCCTTGCCCCAAAGAAAGTCTCTTTGAATGTTTCTAAATTTGCAACACTCCCTTAGGAGCAGGAAGGGCAGAGAGCATAGAGACGAGGATAGATTGAAGAACAGATTTAGTAAGCACTAACCGACCAGCTAGGCTTAAAGGCCTAATAGTCCATTTCCTGATCTTATCCTACATCTTATTGATCACCGGCTCCCAAATGCTCTTGTGTAATGGTTTAATAGTTAGAGGAACTCCCAAGTACTTAGAAGGAAGGACATCCCTTTGAAAGCCCAGAATTCTTGAAATGTTTCTCTGAATAGCAATATTGGTATTAAAGAAAAAAAATCTTAGATTTAGAGACATTAACTTCCATACCTGTAGCCATCGCAAAGTCATACAGGATACATTTATAAGCTAGAGCCTCTTTGACTATGGGGATTCCTTGAAGCATGGTATCATCAACAAATTGTTGATGAGTTAAAGCCTTACTAGCCTCAGAAAGTTGAAGACCCTTGGTATTTCTAGTTTATTTCACCTGCTTGATTGACCGACAAAGTCCTTCCATCATGACGATAAAGAGAAAGGGAGAGAGTGGATCTCCCTACCTGAGGCCTCTAGAGGGAGTAAAGTTCTTGGAAGGGGAACCATTAACCAGAATTGAGAAGCTGGAAGAGGTAACTAAGGCCATGACCCATCTGACCCATTTATGATCAAACACAAATGCTATAAGTACCTTCCTGATATATGTCCAATTCATCTTGTCATAAGCTTTGTCTAGGTCCAATTGCACAATCATGCCCGCTTTCCTATTGCTTACCAAAGAGTGAAACACCTCATGCACTTGAATGATGTTATTGAGAATTTGTTTGCCCTCCAGATACCCAGATTGTTCCATAGAAACTAGAGTGGGAAGAAGAGGTTTAAGCCTATTAGCCACTACCTTGGATATTATTTTGTACACCACATTGCATAGAGATATGGGTCTATATCTGTCCAGGGTTAGTACATTATCCTGTTTGGGGATCAAGGACATGAACGAAGTATTGAGCACCTTCAAAATGGTTCTATTCATTGTGGAATCCTCCACCACCTTCAGAATGTCTTGTTTAACAATATTCTAGCAAGCTTTAAAGAAATCCACATTGAAACCATCAGGGCCTGGCGCTTTACCATTCTACATTTCCTTGATGACTTCACCAACCTCCTCTTCAGTCACTGGCCTATTAAGATTGAAATTATCCTGTCTTGTAACAATCCTAGGTATATGCCTTGTTAAGTCCCTGATGAAGTGATCTCTGTCTGAAATTGTTTCCTTTGCTATGTCTCAAAAGTGCTGAACTAACACCTTTTCTATATCTACATGGGTGTTAAGAATATGACCTTCCACATTCTTGATCGAAGAGATCCTATTATGAGCTCTATTCGCCAAGGTGTATCTATGGAAAAATTTAGTATTTTTCTTCCCTTCTTTGAGCCATTGAACTATAGATTTTTGTCTCCAAAAAATTTCCTCTTGTTTTCATAGATTCTCCCAATCTATTTGATGTTTGGTGACCTGATCATTTTTGACCTTATCAAAACCATCCATGATAATATCTTGATTCAGTTCCTACATTTTGTCTTCAACAGCTTTTTTCACTTCAAAAATGTTACCAAATTCATTTTTGTTCTAGTCTTTAAGCCTGAACTTGATGTGCTTTAGTATTTTGTTTAGTAGAAACATATTTGTACCCTGCAACTGTAGATCCTCTGTCCACCATTTTGCAATATTACTGTTGAAATCTGGGTGTGTGGGCCAAATTTTCTCAAATCTGAAAGGTCTATTCTTGGGGGTACCTATGCCCTGCATCTCTAGTTGTATCGACCAATGGTCTGAGCCTCCAAAGGGTAGAATTCTCGCTACTATGTCCTTGTCGTTGAGGATAAAGTCCTCTAAGATTATGAATCTATCTAACTTGGAGGTGACTTGAGACTCTCCTCCTCTTTTATTATTCCAAGTAAATAGACCATTAATCATGTCAGTATCAACTAGATTCATATTATCTATAAAAGTTTGAAAAGTTGTAGAGTCTTTGCTTAAGGTTCTGGTTCCCCCTTTTTTCTCCAAAAGTGATTTGATCATGATCATGTTGAAGTCTCCTCCCATGATCCATGGTACTCCTACATATCTATCTCTCAAATCCTTGAGAGAATCTAGAAACCTGAGTTTATAATCTATTCTTTGAGGGCCATAAACATTTGTGACCAAATAAGTATCCCTATCTCCAACAGGCTAGATAACCACTGACAAATAATTCCTATATTCATCAATGTCTATTATTCCAATCTTTTGGGGGTTCCAAAGAGTGAGTATACCCCCTACTGTATTATCTACTTTAACTTCTAAAAATTCATACCTGCAAAGCCAGCTGTTATGAACTTCTTTGATTCTTTGAATGGAACATTTAGTTTCCCGGATGAAGATCATATACAGTGCTTCTTGTTTCATTCTATGACTAAGAATTTTTTGTTTCCTCTCACTCCCTAGACCTCTTATATTCCAAGATGTAAACTTAATTATTACAGATTTGTAAATGAGTAGTTGTTTAGGTCTTTCATCTTATTTGAATCTATCATTAGCTTTCCACATTCCATCAATAACTCATTCTGCGTTTTTCTACCTCTTTTCCTCCCCAAGTTTTTAGGACCTAATCCTAGTGAGGTTTTCATAGGTTTCACACCTTCGTTTCCCTGCCTTTCTTTATTTTTATGACTCTTCGGCCCCTTTGGCTGAGTTTTCCATAGGAATAGTTGTTGTACTCTGTTGAACTCTTCTTGTGGTAATGAGTCTACTCCTCCCATGGTACCCTATTTCAAGAATCCTTCCAGATATAGGTGTTCTCTATCCAGAATACCTTGCAGTTCATGATCCTCCATTTCCATCTCACTCTGGATCATTTCTTGGTCCATCTCTAGTTCTCCATCACTCAGCATGGTTTCTTTCTGTTTGGTAATATCCTGTGTTTGTTCACTATTTACCTCTTTCTCTTTCTCCCCAAGGCTTCCTTCCATGACCTGATCTTCTTTTGTTATCTCCTCCACTTCTTCAAGCACATGGAACTTATTCTGGCTGACCTATTGCCCTTCTGTTTGATGTTGTTTTGTTCCCCTTTTGCCCCCTTTTCCTCTATGTCCCACTTTGTGGAAGCCTTCATTATCTTTCATTGTAAGACCTTTATTCTTATTTTCAATTTTACTGAGAGTACAATATCTAAAAGGATATCCATGTTCATGGCACTTGTAGCATCTGAAAGGTATATGCTCATAATCCACTGTTTGCACCCATTCTTCATCGAAGACTTCCAAGATGACCTCATCCAGTAGAGCTCCAAAGAGATCCATCTCCACACATATTCTAGCAAAGGAATTGTATTTACCCCTTCTGGTGGCCTCAGAAGCTTTGAAAAAACGTCCTAGCTTATTTCCTATTGCAAATAATGATTCTGTTTGCCAGCAATCAAGAGGTAGAGAATAGAGTCTTACCCAGACTAAGATCGAGGTGAAAACCTCTCACTCTAGGACAAAATTCATCATCCATGACCACATGTAGAGGCCTACTGCTACATAGAAGTAAGGCCCACCTTCAAACACTCTGTCTTTGTCCTTAATATTTGTAAAGACCACAGTAAAGAAACACTTTGACCCCAGATGTAGCTTTATACTTCCTTTTGGTTTCCAATGGTATTTGATCCATGTTTGTAGAGCCTTTTCAGTGGGCCATAGTCCCATGAATTTGCAAATGATAGCATAGGTCCGCATGTGATCCCTATGCGCCTGCAGAGTAGGATCATTTAAAACTACTATGGGAGTGACGTTAGCCTTACGTTTACATGGCCCCTTATGTGCCTTGTTTTCTACTCATTTCTTTTTTATATTCTTCCTCATTTTCTTTGGTTCTATTGTCCTTCCTTGATTTGGTAAAATCTTGTTCCTCTTACATGCTTCTTTTTGCTTCCTCTGAAGGACCACTGATGGATTCTAATGGTTTCTTGCCCCGGTTAGCTACAGCCTGCTTGTAGGACGGAGAAGAGCTCCCCCCTTTGCTCCCCTCCACTGGGAACCACCCCTGCAACAATGTGAAACCCTAGCTCTGCGCCTCATTCTCCAGGTCCAGTTTCCTCAAGCTCCTCTCATGGTAGATGGTAGAGATTTAACTTATAAATATTCAGAATATTTTTAGTAGTACACACAAATTAAATATGGAGATTTATCTCTAAAGTAGTTATGTCGTTTTTAACATTTAATTAAATAAATAAATTAAAAAATGTTATATGAACAATTGTCATATAAGGTGTTTTATGGTTTTTTGGGCATGTGGTATTAATAAGCATGGTATTGTAACAAAGATTATTCAGAGTAAGAATATCCAGATTAAGAAGGGTAAACTCCATGGTTAAGAATATTGTTCTATATTTTTAAAAATTAATTTCTTTTATCATTAATGGCGGTAATAATAATTTAAAATAAAATTATAGTTGGTTATTTTTTATGATTTTAAAATTATACATTTGATGATGTAAGTGTTTTGACCTTGATATGGATAGTGTATCCACATTTATTAGTCATTTAATTTTTGTGAATGCATTAGTAAATATTACATTAAGAATTTAAAACTTTTATAAGTGTAAACATTTCTCCCCCCTTATTGTTTCAAACATCATTTCAATTAGTAGAGCGTGGATTTTTGGAAGTTTTAACAAAAATTGCATAACAATATATCACTAAGGGTATATCTGTTTTAAATATGAGATATCCAAGTCTTCTATTTTCTTTAATACTTATAAGAATTCCGGAGTAAAAATTATGTACATTTTAGGGATTGTCCTTGCATAATTGTAATTATTGGGAAATCCTTTTCATCTAAAAAAGCATGAAATTTTGTTGTTTTCTAGGAATTAGACATACTACATTCTTTTTAGATATATTTTCAAAAACCATGAGAAAGAAATTCAAAACTAAGTGTTTTAGTACTTTCATCTTTTTCTAAGAGCTTTATCAAATATATCGTACTAATGGTTAACAATATATTAAATTCAATGAGAGTCATTTCATTGTAAAATAATTTCTTTACACTTTTATTCAACTCAAGCTTTTAAAGATAAATCACTTAAATATTCGTTTATGGGGTTGATTAATGTTCAACTTTAAAAATTACCATAAACGATTATGCAGTTTGAGATTCCTTTATAGGGTTGATTAATGTACGACTTTAAAAATTACCTTAAATATTATTCATTTTTCCTAATCACATAGATAATCCATAAGAGATAATCCATAAGATAAAGTGAAATTTTTAACAATACACCAACATAAAGGCATTGATTGCAAATATGCTATCTAATAAAAATAATACAAAATAAATCATAATAATAGTACATACACGAAATTACACCAAATATCACCATGGGAAGACACTTCAAGGTTGAAGCTTGGTTGTTGAATATTAATAAATATTTCCATGTACATGATTTCTCCACAGATAAAGGCCAATATGGCCACTTTTCAATTTCAAGGAAAAGCCCCTTTATGGTGGGAGGAAATTAGGATTGTCCATAATTTATAAAGAAAGGAGGTTAATTGGCAAGAATTCCATATATTGTTTAAAGGGAATTATTTAACTAAATGTTAGCTTGATGACAAAGTTAAATAATTTCATGGCTGAAATTTGGAGAAGATGTCGATGGATAAAATGACAACAAAGTTTACTCTTTTATTGCACTACATGCCTTACCTTAAAGATGAAAAGGAAAAAGTACAATGTTTTCTAAATTTCCTTCCACTATCATTTAAGAAGCTAATAGAATAAAGTAATACAAAGAATATACACAAGGTAATCATAAAAGCTCGAGTTTGTTATCAATAGGAACGATGGACAAATGAAGAAAAGGAAAGTGACAAAGAGGGTAAGGACATGTGCAGAGTCCTTAAATTGAATTCAAACAACCATAGATCTCAACATATTACCTTTTCGGCTCCTATGATATGTTGATCGAGATGGATTGATTAATAGGGCAACAAGCCATTATTGATTGTTTAAACAGAATTGTTAATTGTACAATAAAACAATGAGAAGTGTAGGTCATCAAAGGTGTAACAAAGCCTGCATTTGTATGATGGATATATCAACATTACAGTTAAAACAAGTTGCAAGGAAAGGGTGCCAACATTCTTTATTCCAATTTGAGGATCAAACAACAAGAAAAATGGAAAATTGTTAGATGAGATAGAGCTCATTCGATATTAACCAGATGTGTTCTAGGATGACATCTTGGGTCTTCCACAAAAAAGGGAAATAGAATTCTCCATAGACTTCATACCGCAAGATCCTTATCGAATGAGCATGTAGGAGCTGAGAAAGTTGAAAATGAAACTACAAGAAATTCTTAATAAAGGATACATCAACCTAGTGTGTCACTGTGGGGTGTACTAGTCCTTTTTTAATAAAATGATGGGACATTTATGTTATACGTTGATTATCACTAATTAAATAAGTTCACCATTAAAAATAAGTATCCCCTTCCAAGGATTAATGACTTGTTTGATCATGTAAAAGAAATGATGATATTTTCAAAAAATAGACCTGAGATATATAGATCGAAATGTTGAGAATTAAGGGAGAATACATACCAAATAAAATCTTATGAACAAGATATGGGCATTATGATCTTGCAATTTTATCCTTGAGACTTACAAATGCACCTGTTACTTTCATGTGCTTAATGAATAGCATGTTCAAAAATTATTTGGATAATTTTGTATGATTTTTATAGAAGATATATTAATACACTAAAAGAAATTCGAAGAGCATTGATAGCACCTAGACATAGAGCTATAGAATCTACATGACCACCAACTATTTACAAAATTCAGCGAGTGCAAATTATATGAAGACAAGATACAATATCTTGGCGATGTAATATCTAAAGAGGAAATAGATGTGGACTCAGAGAAAGTAAGAGTTATTCCTAACTAGAAATTCCCAAAGGATGTGGTGGACAGAAGTCTGCTTATGGGGATAACTAGATATTACCGTAGATTTATAGAAGGGTTTTCAAGAATATCACTCCCCATAGATTCATTGCAGAAGTGGGGAGTAAAATTTGAATGGAATCAAAGATTCCAAGAAAGCTTTGAAAATTTAAAGCATCTATTAACAATGGAACTCATATTAAAAATAGAATATCCAAATTAAAAAATTAGTGTGTGCACTGATGCATGTTTGGCAGGTCTTAGATGAGTATTAATGGAAGAAGTGAATGTGTTAGCTTATGAATCTCGAAAATTAAAAGAGCATAAGAAAAATTGTGTTGTTTATGACTATAAATTAACAACAGTTATTCATGCCTTTAAGATGTGGAGACATTATTTAGTGGGTAAGAAATTTAGGTTAGTAATAACTATATTTGTTTGAAATATTTTTTCAACCAGCCTGACATGAATGTCAGGAAAGCTAGGTGGATGACACCATTTAGAGAATACAATTTTGAAATAAAACATATAAAAATAAAATAAGAGAAGGTGATTGATTCTTTGACCTAAAATTCAAGCCATTATGCGAGATAATGGTCAGTAAAACTGAAACATATTTTTCTAAAAAAATAAAGAGGGCAGTAGTATATGTTCAAAATTATAAAATGATTTGTGACAAAGTGAGAACTAAAAATACACAAGGAGGAAAATTGGAATATGAAATCAATAAAGATGTACTACTAGTATATAAAAACAAGCTTTACATTCCAAACAAATATGAATTTGAAAACTTAATCTTGAATAAATACCACAGTCAACTATATGCAACACATCAGGGATACCATAAAATTCTTTATACACTTAAAAATGATTTTTTATGGCCAAGAATTAAGAGGAATATTACAAAATACCTAGTAAGGTGCCAATAATTTCAATTGGTGAAGGAAGAACACCAACATCCAACAGGATTATTGAATCCCCTACCAATACCAAAATATATGTGGGAGGTGATATCATTAGATTTGATAATAGGATTACCAAAAAAAAGAAGACAACATGATTCTATCATGGTAGTTATGGAAGAACTAACTATGGCTACTCAATTTATCCCTATACAATCGACTTACAAGGTTACACAAGTGGCATAGGTTTTCATGAGAGAAATATCAACTACATAGAATACCCATGGTAGTGATATCAGATAGGGATGAAAAGTTCACTTTGAAGTTTTGGAAATTGTTTTTTGTCTGATTGGAACATAATTGACTTTAGTACTACATATCATCTGCAAGTTCATGCTCAAATAGAGAGTGTTAATTACATGTTATAGGATATATTATGCAAGTATGTTATGAACCAGCCCACTAAGTGGGAAGATTATCTATACCTACTGGTGTTGTTCTATAAAAATGGGTATGAGACCTCACTTCAGATGCGACCCTTTGAGGCCTTATGTGGAAGGAAATATTATGTTCCCTTGAATTTGTGCCAACTAGAATGCATACTCCTTTTGAGACCCGATCAATTGTAGTTAATGGAGGAAAAGCTAAAAAAGATAACGCATAATCTAAAGGATACCCAGGATAGGTAGAAGACTTATGTGAATCAAAAAGGGACATATACAAAAGTTAATGTAGGGTAATTTTTGTATGTTAAATTAAAACCAAATAAGAGATCCTTGAAGTTCGGGAACTATTCTAAACTGGTTCAACAATTTTGCGGACTATTTGAGATTTTGAGCAAAGTTTGGCTAGAAACTTATTAGATGGAATTATTAGTACATGTGAAAATTAATAATTTATTTCATGTGTCTATTTTAAAGAAGTATGTACCTGACCCATATCATATAGTTAATTGGCATGTGGTGCAGTTTGTACCGGAAGGAGAATTCTGGGTTGAACTGAAATGAGAATTCTAAGTCGAACAACTACAAATGTTGAACTGGAGGGAGATTGTCATCTAAAATCGATCCACATCGTAGGTTAAAGTTAAAAGGAAACACTTCTGGCATAAGGAGGCTCCCTGGGAGTTATAAGATGAGATAAGAAATGCTTTCCTAATGCCATTCAAATCAATATGAACATATCAAAGTACCTCAAGGAGAGTGTTTTTCTAGAGGGTGAGAGATGTAATACCATTGGGAAAATTAATATGTAAATTTTTTATTTAATTACTAGTTGAATATGTTAACTGGCATCTGATAGATATCCTAATGTAAATATTAATTTTCAATAATGAAATTCATAAGTTATTTTAATGTATTAATCCTCTCAACAAAAAGTTAAGTGCCAACATGAGAGATCAACCCCTGAATATCATGGAACAACTATTGGATTTGTTTCTCCTAGAGTGGAAAAAATAAAAGTAAGAAATCCTCATTCTATCATCTTCCTTTGAGAAGGGAAAAAATATAGTTTTACATACCACAACATTTTCATTTATGGCTAGAGATAAATGCCATAGTGTGGGTTATATGAGGAAGGACAGTGGGAGATAAAGGAAATTCCTGAAATAGAAAATATTGATGGAAGAGAAAAATCAATAGAAACAAGAGAATTTAACAGGATACTGCTAAGTGTTCAAGAGGTGCAAAGCCAAAGAAAAAAAACCTACATAAGAACTTTTATTTCATGACACTTAGAGTATAGCTCAAGGGAAATGAGTGAAATGTTTGTTCAAGGTTGGGTGCAATGTGGAGGCCTTTAGCCTATTCTTGAAAGGACTCACATAAGTGTAGGTTAATTTTCTAAATGTAGGAGTAATTGAAAATATCTACATTTTTATGAATGAATGCTATTATGTGGGCTATGTGTTTAATTTATAGAAACTATATATATATATATATATATATATATATATATATATATATATATATATCTCACTTATACTAGGAAAAAAATTTTTAAGAAATGAAAAGGGATGTCGTGTAAGTTATAAGGTAGATTATAAGGAAAACACCCTACAGTCAAAATTGCTTCGATCCTAAACGGGAGGTTTAGGAGTCAGAGAAATATTAGGGGTTCCCCATTATAGAGATCCATTGAGCCTCTTGTCTAACATATGTCTTCATAAAAAAAATAATGAAATATAAATGTACTAACTCGAAATGTGCCTATGCAAAAATAAGTTGAACAATCATAGAAATTAGTATAGAGAACCAATAATGTTTCTATTTATAAGTCAAAACCCATGATAAGTAGTCTTTAGGACAGAGTAATTGATGAACAACATACTAATTTTATAAGAGTAAAAGAAATAAGTGAAATGTCTATTATTTGAATAAAATATGTGCGTATGCTAGAAGAGGAATCTCTTAAAATTTATTTTCAAGCACATTATATATATATATATATATATATATATATATATATATTCAAAAGAACAAAAATGGATTAAACATTTAAAATATTTCACATCTAAAGATGCAAGTTCTAATTTCTAACACTTGATTAATATAATGGATGTTTTTCTATGAGAGCATATCAGATTGAACCCAAGAACTTACAAAGGCTTAAAACAACCACAATTACATTACATTACAATACATAATAAATAATTTTCTTGAACCAACTAGAAAAATTCATACATTAAGCCCTTGATTCTCATGGTTCATAAATAATAGAAAATTACGGTAACTAAATTACAGTATAAAATTAACATTCTCATGTACATAAATTAAAAACAACAGAGGCCTACGACGTATTTCTCCAAGGAATAACCCAGTAGTATCCTATCAGTGCAAGGTAAAATTGAAATGCGACTAAAATAACGCCCAACCTTGATGAAGTTAGGGTTTAAAAACTAATGTAACACTCGACACAATTTCATGAGTTTGTAAAACCACAACCTTGTATCTAATAAAACATATATTGTGTTTAAGAACCCATGTTGGAGATGAACCCCTTTCATAAAGTAGTCACGTAATGAATTGAACCCTTACTTCTCTATAACTTGACTGTACACAAACCACCGTAACTACTACAAGATAAGAATAAAAGAATTAGCAGAGATTCGGTAGCAAAAGGGTTTTTCTTTCAGGGGACATATATATATATATATAATAAAGACCCTTTTGAAATGAGGTTCCACTTTATTCCTGTGAGGAGTAGAAAAGAAAAATTGCCATCCATACTTGTGCTCGAAGCATGTAAGTGGAATCCCTAGTTAGATAAACCTTCAATTGAAAACTATAAGGAAGATTTGTTGTTCACAAAATGATTTTCCTTTAAAAAAGTTATGGAAATAGAGAATTTTTGAGGTCTAAAATGGGCCTCCAAAGGAATATTATAAAATAATAATGTAAATAATAAAATAAGATTAAATTACATCATAAAATTTTAAAGGGAAAAAGAAAAACCTACTTTTTCAACTCGTATTTTCAGCTTTTCTCCGTATGGTTTTAATCAAAATTTGAGTGGAAGCATTTGTTTGATGCAAAATTTACTTCCTCATCTGAGGACTACCCATGTTGCATACTTTTCATGGACCCTGCTAAACAAAAAATGAGAAATACATGGAAAAACATGATTGCAATCACATTTTTCGTGTATTTCACATTTTGTGTGTAGCAAGGTCCATCGAAAGTATAAAACATGGGTACTCCTCAAATAAGGAATTAAATTTTATCTCTCACTCGTGCTCTCACTTGAAATTTGAGTAAACCCATGGTGAGATAATTTGAAAAATTAGTTTTTTAATAATAAAAAAATTAATCTTTTTACTTTTTTACTCCAAAAATTGTGAATCTTTAGCCATAGTTCACATCATCATCTTGAATCCTATTGTTTCTAATAAATTTCATTTTGGTTGTACATTTTTGTTATGAGGCCCATTTTTTACCCCAAAATTTTTCTAATGGTATGGACTGTATTACTATGTTGATATGCTAATTTGGTTTTAAAGGAAATGGACCAAACCCAAAACTTGGTGCTAAATGTGAAACCCTCAAGTGAATGGAGACATTGTCCTACTAACCTAACATTAGCATGAGAGTTAGAAATTCTCGTTGCAATGACCAGAAGGAAACTCACAAATGAACAATGAAAATACATAGTGATAGTTTGAAGATAAATTATAGAGGGATACTAAAGAATTTACCAGAAAAAATGTATATTAAGCATACCGCGAGTGTCAGATAACCTTATTAATGAATTTATCATATCACCGCTCATAATGCATCAATATTCATCAAATTCGGAGTGGAAAACCCTTAGGGTTTGTAGGGAAACTAGATTACTTGCAAAGTGATTTCTCCAATAAGATTTGGGAATAATGAGATCCATTTGTAGTCATAGGGTAAGGTGGTTACCCTAACCTCCATGTATCTCATCTAAACTATTCGAGGGTATAATTAAATCTTGATCACTAAACATCACAGCTAACATAAATACCACAAAAAAACTAATACATATGGCAACTTTCATACTTACAAGTATCTGTAATGATAGGACAACATTGCAGTGGCTAGGATAACTTAAATTATGTAAAAACAACTAATACGAATAATTGTAGAAACAATATCAAACTTATAACTCTGTAGTGAAAGAATTCACTTTATAAACCCTAAGTCAAGGACAATTAACATTAGTAAATCATTTCATTTTGATATGAAATTTATATACCAAGGATGGTCAAGGTTATAAGGTCTACAGCTATCCTTGACTAGAAGAAATCTTATCATTCATATAGTGGATGATTCAAATTATATTTCAAGTATGTAGTTCTATGTTTATGTGAAAGGATGCTGATCATGGAGTGTATAAGAGTGTTTTGTGCTATTTCTTGTTATGTTATCCCATAGAGACGTCTTATATCTCATGAATCTAAAACATGTTATACCTGTGGAGTACTAACCATGAAATATATATATATATATATATATATATATATATATATATATATATAAAGAGAACAATTGATCATGGAGTACATAGTTAAAAAACAATTACTTTATTTATTATGAAAATTTCATTGTGGTTGTTTATCACTTCAATGGAGTGATGTTACACAAGTTTATTCCAAAAATTGCACCAATCACTAAGATATTTCATGGGTTTAGACCAAAACCTATGTGTTAACCACAATAACCAATTCAGACTTCCATGGGGCCATACCAAAAATTGTGTGCCAATTGTTGAGATCCAATTAAAACTACCATGGGGTCTAAGGAGAAATTACACCAATCACCAAGATCCAATTCAAATGTCCATGGGGTCAAAGTATAACTTTTGCACTAATCACCAAGAGCCAATTAGAACTTCCATGAAGTTAGAAACAAACTTGTGCACCAACTGTCGAGAGGAAATTCACAATTCGATAGGGTTAAACAAAAAACTTGTGTGCTAATCACAGACACCTAATTCTCACTGCCACATGTCTAGACCAAAATTTGTATACCATTCACTAAGCACCAATTCAAACTACCAAGGGATCAAATCAAAAATTCTGAACCAATCACAAGGAGTCAATTTAAACTACCATGAAGTCATACACGAACTTGCATGCCAATAACACTATATATAACCACATCACACTAAAATGGTACCCAAACCGCATGGATAAGCTCGAACTTGTGACATCCAAGACTGCATACCAACACTCAGACCATGAAGGCAGAGCCTTCACACTTTCTCTATTCTATGTTCTCTTATCCCCAAATCCATGGGAATTTTATTTATACATGAGAAGAGGGTCTAAATTTGGCACACAGATAACCTTCAATATTCTTCACAAGAGAATGCCATGTCCCAGACCTAGGGATCAATAGTCACTCTCATGCTGATATCATCATGTTATCACAACTGCAACATGGTACTGGTTGAATCATTCCATGTGTCACCAAAAATCACCCCAATTGGTCACTAAAAATGCCATTTCAACATGCGAGATGTAATCATGTCGAGTTGCAGGATCATCATGGTCCTAACATGTTATCGATATTTCATCACCATCCTTTAACTAGTCACGAGCCACCATGTATTAGTGGACTATGATCTATCTAATCCTGATCTGCCACTTCAATGCCCACATTGGTTGTTTCTCGCCACTATCATATGTGTTGGGGAGTCCATGTGGAATCCAAGAGAGGGGTCCACCTGACACCTACCATTTTTCAATGAAAGATTGGTTTAATTTAGAGGGTGCAACCTTCATTACCCTTCGTACACATTAATCTTTGATCCACCATTCATGTAATTTTCAATGGACAAATCTACCAGAAGATGCTCAAACATTAACCTGGTTAAATGGTATGCAAGTGGATGCGCCATATGTCATTGATTTCCCTTAAAGTTATGGAATCAATGTGAATATTCATGAAAGTTAAGAATTTGGTGTTTCCCCCCTTTCGCAACTACCAACTTCAAACTAGAATATCTTCTTATTCGAGAAGAATTTGACCAAGTTTTATATATTGCTGGAAAGGTTGAGGGGACTATCCAACCATGCCATCCATAGACCCATTTTTGCATCATAAATTCAACAAAAAATCAAACCTCTATCCACTTTGATATCATTTGATGTGATCTTATCAAGCCATTAGACTATCATACAACCTCCTTTCATTTACCCATTGACATCAATGATGTTACTGCTTCCCTTCAATTACTATTTAGCATCAATAATAATAGTGTCCAAAATTATCTGTATATATTAGATTTCTCAAAAAAACATTGCTAATAAAAATGAAGAAAGTGAAATAACACGCACACACATTTAACACAAATATCTCAACCTTAGAACTTAAACTAGGAATCTAGAAAGTTTTTTTTGTCATACTCTATATCTACAATTTTATAATAAATTATTTTTATCCCTTGGCATCAATAAACCCACTATCCATTAACCCTATATTATAATATAACCATATTTAAATAGTTAGAATTAATAAACAATGGGTTGAACTATCTTGTTCAAAAAAAATGCTAAAAATCACCAAGAATGGATGGAAAAGAACCACCAAGATATTTCTCAAGGGTCCTACCATTCTTGTCTTCCCCTTATCATGTTTAACAAATATGAATCTCATGTTGGTCTATTCATCTAAAGAATAGAACACATACCCAATAGATCATGTAATCCTCTGACCACTTGTATGCAATGAACGAAATAAGTGGTATAATGCTGTGTATGTAGCATATACTCTCCATGAGTATCTGCATTCATTATTTGTATGTGTTATGCATAGTGAGGGTGTGATAGAGGTAATAAGCTCCCCTGTTTATGTGGGATTGTAGGGGGTGGCTCCAACTAGTGCAAATATCTTTCATGAAATATTGTGCATATATTTTGGGTATTTTTATGGCACATAAATTTTCATCCCATAGCTTTTCAATGCCAATTAAGGAGATCGTGTTGCAAACTAATCTAGCTCAATTGATTAGGAAATTGATACAACTACTATTCCTTGCTTCTATCGAAGTGTGATCAAGGGTCACATTAATATAATAGATATTTATAACATTAAAATAAAAAATACAACACATGTTTACCAATGGTGAGCTTTCATTCTAGGAAATAACATTCTAATGGATGGAAACTTCTAGTAAGACTTTTCATAATAATTGTGTTCACAATATGGACTTTATGGTCTGCATACATAGCCATACATATTAAAATATATAATTTTATTCCCCTTCTGTACCATCTTAGTTAACCCATATTACCCCTCTAGGGGTTTTCTGATGTTGTGACCTATGATTGGTGTCAGGAATTAAAAGGAATTTCCATAACCATTTCCAAAAGGTTTTAATACTATCTATGAGATATGGCTCCAATATCACCCCTTGGGACCAACACTGTGCAACTAGCCCTCAATCTTCAACCACCTTGGCCCTACAAGATATACACTTCAGCCCTACCATCAATAACCTTGGTGGTCCATGTCACCTGCCATGTTAATTCCATGATATCTCTGTGTCATATTGTATATAAAATTACCATTAACTCGTATTCTCTAGGAATGAGGAATATGGTGAAATAAGAGTAACAAAAATAATTTATAGGTGAAAAATTACTCTTGTTAGTAAGAATTATAAGAAAGAACTAATCTATGAATCAGTGAGAGAATATTTATGTTCAAGAATCAATTCCTTTTGAGGAATAAGTTAGATTTATCTATTACAATAATTAGTCATTAAATTTTTTATTTTATAATCATGTAATAAAATTAATTCTTTAATATAGGAGACACGAAATCTTTGTAGACACTTTCACTAGTTTTTGTTGAAACATGTATCCCATTTAAGATATTTTAACCGAAGAGATTAAGAAAGTATCTATGAACATGATTTAAGTAGCAATGCTTATTCGATACAACATTGAATATGTTCCTAAAATGACCCCTTAAAGTTAATATATTATACATGTTCATACATGAGGGATTTAGATAGTTCTAACCATCATCTAAATAAGTGTATTTTCTACATAAACCAAACCTATTAGCTAGTAAATTCAAGTGGATGATAAGAAATGTAATTAATATTTCACCATCATTGAAGTGTCATGCTGGTTAATAATGTATTATTATAATTATTACTAAACGGATTATGATCACAGGGACATTTTTATGTATGTGTGTGTGGGCTGTGGAGAAATATGATAGGATAAAATGGAAGTTCTTAGCACCTCAATAGATTTGGGTTTGGTATTTAAAATGTGGTTTTAATCTCAAGATATTTAAATTTGGTATTTCAATTGTTGAGGATTCTTACCAATGGGTATGCCAAAAAGGAGTATGAGAAATAATAAGATAGATTTTCATTTCATGCGGTATCATTAATGTAGAAATATTTCATGAAGTGTCACTAATGTAAACACTATAACTAGTTATAATAATGAACTTGAGCAAATGGATTGCACTTCAAGGGATCTTATCCCTCTCGTCACATGAAACATATGGAATTATATGGACATAAATTACTTCCAATTATGTGCGATCACAAGAAATATGATTTTATCTCATTCTTTAATATTATTTTGAATGCAAAGTTGCAATGTAATGGCATCGAATAACAAAAGATGTGAATAAAGAGAATGTATTCAATTGCAAATAGAATTCATTGTGATAAATCTCAAATTATTTTCTTCTGTTACTCTTATTGTCACACCTATTAGTTTTTTCATATTTTCATATCGATCATATGAAAATGGGTATTTGAAATAATAGACGACTCAAATTTATAACTCAAGTTATTTTAGTAAATGTAATACCTTGTTTATTTTGCTCTCTCTCTCTCTCGATATATATCTCTCCATCCCTCCCTCTCATTGTGCCTCTCTTCTTTCCTCTCTCCCCATCCATCTATATCCATATCTCAACCATCTCTCCTTTGTCTCTCTGTCTCACACCCAAAACATACTCTCTCTCTCTCTCTCTCTCTCTCTCTCTCTCATATCTACCTCTCTCTCTCCCTCCCTCCTCACCTTCTTTATCTTTTTCCCTCACTCTATCTTCCCCTTATATCCATATCTCTCTTCCTCTCTCTTACATGTGACTCTTCTCTCCCCCTCATTCTCTCTCCATATCTCCCTTGCAACTCCCTCACTTTCCAAATTTTACTTTCTATGTCCTTTTTTCCTCCCTCCGCACTTATCCAATCAAATAAGATTACGAATCAACATGTGCACTAAAATTAATGCACCCATTATAGTGAAAACCCAAAATATTGATAAGTTGGAAGATTTTTTATCCCTCCCTCTCTTTGTATCTCCCTTTTTCCCTCTATCTCCTGACCATCTATATCTATATCTCCCCTCATCTCTCTCTCTTTGTCTCTCTATATCACCCACTAAACACATTCTCTCTCTCTCTCTCTCTCTTTCCCTCCCTCCCTCTATCTATCTCTTGTTCTGTATCTCCCGCCTCCATATATATCTCTATCTCCCTCTATCTCTCCTTCTTTTTCTCTCTATCTCACCCCGCTAGACATATACTCTCTCTCTCCATGCCTAATTATCTATCTCTCCCTCCCTCTTCCTCTTCTCTCTCTCTCCTATCCCTTTTTCCCTCTCGCTCTTCCCTCCCACACTCCTCTTTTCCTCACTTTCTTTCTATCTCTCCCTTGTAACTTCATTTCTCTCTCTCCACCTTTCTTCTTCTCTCCCTCTCCAGCTCTAACTTCATCTCTTTATTATATAATATCATATTAATATCCAAAATTTTAAACTTGTCCCTTATATAATATTGTATTATATTGTATTTCATGTAATAATATATTAAAACTCTTAATCCTCATATATTAATATACAATATATATGGATATTAATATATATGCCACTATACTAATATATATTATGATACATCAAATTTAATATTAAATTAAAGTTAATATTATATAATATATTACAAATTAAGAAAATATTTTATTGGAATTGTGATGGGCATTTGAAAAATAAAAATAACTTTGGTAAAGACAGAAAATCAAAACTTGTGGTTATTTTGGCATGTATTTTCAACCTCTTTCCTTTCAAAAATGGTCTTACATCAATTATTTTTTAAATTTAACCTGGAGTCGAAGTGTTTCCTTGAGTCTATGATAAGTATTTTTTCTAACTTCCTGGTGAGTACTCAAACGTATAGATGCCGTGTACAACAATTCCTCGCTTATTAGAAAGGTTTGCTATTTCTAATTCACATGGGATATGAAATTTGATATATGGTACTAATCCACAACATCATTGTAGAGTTCATTATTATCAGTGGTTATAGTTTTTATATCAGTGGCACTGCATGAAAAGTTTTTAAATCAATGTACTACATGAAACGACTATATATTGTACTATTTCTCAGACCCTTTCTTGATATATCCACCATTTGGTAAGAATCCTCCACGCTTGAAATACCAAATCAAAATATTCTCAGATGTCATCCGGTTTTTGAATGCTAAACCCAAATCTACTAAGGTGACGAGAAGTTGCATTTTATCCTGCCGTAGTCCCCTTTCACAGTAAAGAGTGAGAAGAAAAACAAATTTTAAAATAATATTAATGACTTTAAAATCACTACCAAATCAAACTATTAACAAAAAGTCCACTCTGATCTTAAATGTTCAAGAGAGAGAGAACGAACATTTAAATAAGAGGCTGAACAATACGGCATGATAAATGGACATCTCTTTTTTGGTCAAAATATGAGGAAGACGGTTTGGACATGGTTATGTTAACCATCATTTTGGGGTAACTGATTCTTAAGCATGGGGAAGTAAATTGCAAGATGGAGTATTTATAGCTGAGTGCCTCTGCAAATATTTACTCGCAATTTTTTTCGTTAACATAGAGTTCACTGAGGTGATTAATCAAGACTCCATCTCTATTTTTTTCTATTATGAAAATGCTAACACTTCATTCGTTAGCGAATCTCTCTTTTTCTTTCAAATGTTATCAATGGAAAATTTTACATGATTACTTTTTATCCCTTATTTTCTTGGAGCATCACAACTGTTTATTATGGAACCCGTCTACTATGACGGGAAAAAAATTTCACTGAATTGAAGAACAGTTTGACTGTAAACCCCAAGGTGGTCTTTCTTGAGATATTAATCTCATTGCCCGTGAAGTCTCATCTCATTTGATTTTGTTGTCTACTAAGTGTAATAGACAGTTCAGTTGTACTTCAATTCTACTCCATAGATGTTTATTTCTACTTCAATCAATTATTATTGATCTTTACAATATAATCTATTTAACCATTTTAAATATGAGAAGAGCAATCTTTCTCATTCTTTCTCTTAGTACCGGAACACCACGTTGCAAAAAACCCCACATATAGCCACATTTCAAATCATTTGGGCTTGCAAAGAAAAAGTGTGAGAAGCCGAAAGGAAAAGAGGAATTGTGCAGTTGTAAAAGAGACTCAAGGCACAGTATTCGTAGCTCAGCCAACAATAAACTGCGCAAAAGTGGTAGACTTGTGAATTTGTTGAATTCATAATATTTTCGCACCCTGTGCATTTAAAGAACTTCCCACTCATAATATTTTCGCACCTTGTGCATTTAGAAAACTTCCCACAACTGCGTGCAGCACATCTCGTCGGACGCACACGACAAAAGTCAAAATTTGAAAGCCTTGCCCACTGAATTCAAAGGCTTGTAAAAAAGACAACGAAACGCCATGTCAACATTACAAGTTAAAGGGGTGATCAACAAAATTTTTCAAAGCTGCGTAATTTTTGAGGTTCACTATTAAAAGTGAATTTTATTTGATTGAATTCTCAATTTTTTTTGTCTGTCTGAAAGAAACATCGCATTCCTTTTATAAAAGAGCATTTTTAGAATTATTTTAAACGTAAGAGCTTTGTTATGATTTTAAAAGAGTATTAAAAAGGGAGGTTCCTTTGTTTGGTTTAAAAGGGACAATTAAGAAGAGGGTTCGTTATTTTTAAAAAGTTAAAAAAATAAAATAAAATTGATTTTTTTTAATAAGGTAATGATAATTATAAAAAAATGAGGGCGTGAATTTTTTAAGGAGATTTTTTATTTTAAAGAGAAAAGGGTGTGTAAATTTGTATTTGATGAAATGGCTTTCTCGAGCTGTGTCACAGACTCCGACTCTACTTGGCAAAAGTTACAAGTTTTGGTCTTTGAGAATGAAGGCATTCCTGCAAGCTCAAGAGTGTTGGGATACACTTCAAACTACCTATATAGTGCCAACCCAAGAAGCATTGGTGGCCATGTCCAATAATGAGAGGAATGCAATTACTGAACTCAGAAATAAAGAACACAAAGCTAAATGTTGGATACGAAACTGAGTCAATGACTGTATTTTCGATAAGATAATTAGTGCATCCACAACATATGAAGTCCTGGAAATCTTGAAAGCTACGTATCAATGTAATGATACAACGAAGACAATGAAATTACACACATTGAAATCATAGTTCAAAACCCTAAAGATGAATGACATAGAAAATGTGGATCAGTTCATGACTAGAGTCATGGAAATAGTCAATCAGAACAAGCTCATTGGTGAAACCATTTGAGATCATAAAATTGTTCAAAATTTCCTTCAAAGTTTGCCCAAGAAATATGGCATGATTGTAACAGCCATTCTGGAATCCAAAGATTTTACAACTTTCTCGGTAGAATAGCTGACTAGATCACTTCTGCCACGCGAAACAAGACTGGACTTGGTAGAAGATTCCATTGAATAAGCTTTCAAAGCACAACTCTCATCTGATAGAGGTAGAGGCAGAGGCAAAGGATTCATAGGCAACAACAAGTGAGGCAGAGGTCGAAGCAGAGATAGATCTGAACATCATCATGCAACAAAGCGGTGGAGACCTCCACAAAACCAAACTCAAATAGACAGACCATAGAGCAAATGTAATGTCCAATGTTATTACTACAAGAAATTTGGGTATTATAAAGATGAATGTAGAAAGAAGCAGTGAGATCAACAAAGAGGCAATGTCCATCTCTCCAACAATGAAGGAGTATCCTCTGAAACAATGTTTCTTTCTTGCCATCTTTCTGAAGACACTCACAACAAGGATCTTTGGTTGCTAAATAGTTGTTGCAGCAATCATATGATAGGTAACAAAAATCTGCTTTCTTATATTGATGCTTCTATAACATTAGAAATTACTCTTAGAGATCATTCTTGCATTAAAGCTGAAAGAAAAGGTATCGCCCCTATTCTTACTAAATAGAATCAGTAGAAATACATTCCTAATGTTTATTATGTTCCAAATCTAAAGCATAACCTCATTAGTGTAGGACAACTAATGGAACATGGTTATGATGTAATATTTCAAGAGAACAAATTTTATATCTATGACAAACCTCCAAATAGAAAACTCGTAGAAAAGGTTGAGAAAACCAAGAATAGGATGTTTCCTTTGACTCTTAGAAGTCGAAATATCTCATAGTCTTTAGTCCACAATGTGTCAAGAATAGATGAATCTCAGCTATGGCACTCTAGATATGGCCATATCCCATTCAATAATCTCGTCAACTTCATAAATAGTCAATCAGCATTGGTCTCCCTACTATGAATGAAAAAGGCTATAATTTTGAAATTTGTGTTATATCTAAGCATAAAAGAGATAGCTTTCCCACATCTTCCTCTAGATAAAAAGAGACTTTAGAAGTTGTTCATACAGATTTATGCGGTCCAATGTAGACACAGTTCATTGGTGGCAGTCTTTATTTTCTAACGTTTATTGATGATTATAGCAGTAAGACATGGGTGTATTTTCTCAAAAATAAATCAGATACATTCTTAAGGTTCAAAGAATTAAACGCAGAAGAAAAAAAGTAGAGTGGGAAGCCTCTGAAAGCATGGAAAATCTTAGGGGCTAATGTTCGCCAAGTGGACTAATTTTCAATGACTTTTCCACAATTTTTTTTTTCCAATTTCCAATTTTTATAAAAGATGATTGGCCCAAATTTTAGAATATAAATTTATTTTACCTTAAAAATCGCCAACATTATATAGAGACTATATATAAAATCATTATAAATTTGAATAATTTTACAAATATATCAATAAAGATTTTATATTTTACATATTAAGGATTAGTGAGATTCACCAGTGTTTTCAAACTTCAAGAAAATTTTCTATCCTTAAAATTTTCCTTGTTTGAAAGTACTCGGATCCGACAGAGGAATGAGAGTACAACTCCAATGAATTCAAAGTTTTTTGTCAACAATAAGGAATCACAATGCAGAATACAATAAGATATACTCCACAGTAGAATGGAGTAGCAGAAAGGAAAAATCAGTCAATCATCAATTCAGATGTATGCTTCGTGGGAAGAATTTGTCAAATAACTATTGGGCTAAAGCAATTTTGACAACAATGTACGTTCTCAATAGATCTCCAACAACTAGCCTCCAAGATATAATACCCCAAAATGAATGGGATGGTAAAAAGGTAAATGTGTCGCACTTTAGAATTTTTGGATCAGTAGCATTTTCAAATGTTCCTAAGCAGCTAAGAAAGAAACTTGATGATAGGAATGAAAGATGTATTTTCATAGACTTAGTGAGAATTCAAAGGCCTACAGAGTTTATAATCTAGTTACCAAGAAGGTTTTTTAAGAAAAGATGTAATTTTTCTTCTTTTTTTTTAAATCTTGGTTTGATCAAGTTGATGAAGCTTCAAATGAGTCTTTTTATCCACCACAACCACCAAGATTGCAAGTTGAAGAAGAGCCATACTGTTCTAAAAATGGTACATATTCAAGTAGTGAATTCATCCATGATTCAACATCTTCAAAAGACAATCATAAAATAATAAGCATCAGAGAAATATATGAGCAAGAGAATGAGTTTGACCAACAAAATAGGTTTGCATTTTTTTCATCTCAACCAATTCATTTTGAAGTAGTTGAAGAAAATAATTAGGTAGATACAATGAAACAATAAATTGCTCCCATATGGAAGAATCAGGCTTGGGAATTAGCTAATATCTGAAAAGACAAAATTATAATTGGTGTAAAATGGGTATATAAGACCACGCTGAATGAAAAAGGAGAGATTGAGAAACATAAGGCAAGGATAGTTTCCAAAGGATTCTCACAACAGTTTCGTGTCAATTATGGTGAAACCTTGGCTCTAGTAGCAAGGTTAGACACTGCCAGAACCATTTTGTTGACAACAGCTCCACACAAACAGAAATTCTCTCAAGCTGATGTAAAATTTTTCTTTCTAAATGGTATATTGCAAGAAGAAATTTATGTAGAGCAGCTTCCTGGATTTGAAGTTTCAGGAGAGGAGCATCAGGTATACAGATTGAAGAAGGCTTTGTATGGTTTAAAAAAACCTCCAAGAGCTTGGTATAGTCGCAGTGATTCCTATCTCATCAAAAGTGATTTTTTGCAAAAGCAATCACGAACCAACTTTGTATACCAAAATGCATGAAGGTAAAATTATTTTTGTATGCCTTTATGTAAATGGTCTTGTTTATACAGGAAACATGATGTTAGAATATTTCGAAGCAGCAATGCAAACAAAGTTTGATATGACAAATCTAGGAGTCATGAAATACTTCTTAGGCATCAAACTTCACCAATCTGCTAAAGGAATTTTTGTTGGTCAAAAAAAATATGTCATTGATACCATCCAAAAGTTCAGAATGACCAATTTCAAACCTACAGATACATCAAATGCTCAAGGCACAAAAATGAGCAAAGACTATGTAACACCACTAGTTGATTCCACAATGCATAAACATCTAGTTGGTAATTTGTTGTATCTAACTGCAACTAGACCTGACATTATGTTTGTATCAAGTTTTATCTCCAGGTTTATGCAGTCACCTAAGATCACTCATTGGAAGGTTGCAAAAAGGATCTTAAGGTATATTGCAGGTACAATAGACTATGGTTTTTTCTATACACATTATGAAAAATGCTCACTTTCAGGTTCTACAAATAGTGATTATGTAGGGAGTTTAGATGATAACAAAATAACTTCAGGGTATGTTTTTCATCTTGGAACCAATCTGATTTCATGGGAATCCAAGAAACAAGCAATCATTTCATCTTTTGCAGAGCCATAATATGTAGCAGCATTGTCAAGCTTTGTGGTTGAGAAGATTATTGAAAGATATTTCAAATATTCAGAAGGAGCCAACTCCAATCTACTGTGATAATAGTTTAGAAATTTCTTTATCAAAAATCATGTTTTCCACAGAAAGAGAAAGCACATTAACACCCATTTTCATTTCATCCATGAGCTTGTCAATGATGGGGACATAGTACTTTCTTTTTGTGGTTCCAAAGAACAACTAGAAGACATTTTCACTAAGTCATTGGGAAAGAATGTATTTGAATTTCAAAGAGAACAATTAGGCATTATAAGTATCTCTAAATTTAACAATTGAGATTAGGACGGGATGTTGAGATATTAATGTCACTATTGGTTACGTGTCATCTCGTTTGATTTTGTTGTCTACTAGGTGTCATAGATAGTTTCATTTTACTTCAGTTCTACTCCATAGGTGTCGATTTATACTTCATGCATTTATTCTTGATGTTTAAAATGTAATCTATTTAACCATTTTGAATATTGAGAAGAGCAATCTCTGCTCCACACTTTTTCTCATTCTTTCTCAGTCCCTAAAGTTTCTAGCACTGGATATGTTACTGTAGTAGTTGTGAAAGGTAAATATCAATTCACTACGATCCAGGACACCATCAATTAAAGTAAGTCGAGGCCCTTATAAGTAAGTGATTAATGAAACCAAATTTAGAGGAGTTGGGCTTCTTTCATAACTGAAAAAATCTCCAATTGTATAACACATTTTTGCAATCATTTGAGCTCAATTGAAAATGTGGATAGAAAGTTGCCAATATAGAAACAAATCACGGTCATGGCTACATAGTGTATGGTTGCATTTTTCAATTCATTATCAACAATTAGGTTCCATGATACATAAATAACATGAAAAATAGTTAGGTTTCATAATGGAATATTGTTTGTCACAAAACATTTTATTAAGATTAATATAATTCATGATTCATGGATTAAATAATTTCTAAGATGAAGGTTTTTATTAAAACAAATTGAACTCTTTGTTCCTTGTTTTAGCCACCTCATAGGGACAAATTTCAAATTGCTCTAGGTATGTCATTTATAACTGTCATTGGCTAAGAAAGTAATAGCACCATCACCACTTGGAATGATAATGCACAATCCGGTGGTGAGACATATTTCATGGCAACAGTCAACATGTTTTCTTCAGATTTCACATCTAGAGACATTAAAATCTAGGTAAGGTGTTCGTACTCACTATTAACATCTTAGAAAATCATAAGAGGGTTTCATTGAAACAATAGAATTATGTAGAATTCATATGATCATGGTGACTTGGGTGGAAATAATCAAGTTGAAGCGTGGAATATTTCGGTAGATCCTTGCTTGTTTTTCAATGTCAAAATTCTAGGGTTTCAACACACTATGTTAGACAACACTGGGAGGCATTACTTTGAAAACTATTATATTGAGGGTGTCGTCAACATTATATGTGGCAATGGAAAATCTATTAAAGCACAACTAGAATGAAGAAGCCCTGGGAATCTAACCAATAAGTGATAATAAGTTTCGTATCTATCAAAGCACAACTAGAATGAAGAAGCCCTGGGAATCCAAACAATAAGTGATAATAAGTTTCATAAATAAAATGAACTCAGTAAATGCAATGATGAATTATAATTGTGACATGAATTATAGTAGTTGCATCAATTTTTTTTATTTATATGAAGATATATATTTAAAAAAGATTTATGAAATAAATATTTTACCTTGAATACAGACATACACATCTTTTTCATATTAGGTTTAAAATAAACCATTCAACACAACTCTATATATATAAATATAAATATAAATATAATAAGTTTCGTAAATAGAATGAACTCAGTGAATGCAACGATGAATTATAATTGTGACATTAGAATGGTTGCATCAATTTTTTTATTTATATGAAAATTTATATTTAAAAAAATACAGACATACACATTCAACACAACTATATATATATTTATATATTCCACCTTAAAAATACCTTAAAAATAATTAACGTTAGTCAAATTCAAATTATTTAAATATAATTATAAAAACAATACATCTTAATAAAAAGAATAATTCCTAGTACAACGATATGGTTTCTTTCTAGTTTATTATATAATAACATTATTTTATTATTATTTGTTTAATCTATTATTTTGTTAAAATGGTAGGTTACATTGAATGATATGAGGGAAGAAAAGTAATGGAGTATTGTGGCCGTTTTAGTGTTTCCATTGTAATATCTGAACGAGTAATCATTTTCAAAACAATGGAGTTATTAAATTATAATAATCAAAGATTTTCATTAGTACCAAAGCATATTCCATTATTCTTTTTTCTAAAATTTTAATGTTTTCAAAAATTATTTTTATAGTAATGGAATTCCACTATATTAAAACTTATTATATCTTTTACTTATTTATGCCGAAAGTTGACTTAAAGAGAATGATTGGTTTTCACATAGCGAAGCCATTTTTAGTATAAAAAGAATAAGGGATAAGCATAGAATAATTACGTTGATGTATTCCTTACCATAAATACCTTTAATTCATGTATTCCTTACCATCAATATCTTTAATTTGGTACCATTCCTCCTGTACACTTGTTTTAATAGGCAACCAATGGGAAGGTCTCCATTAAACCTCCTTCCATCACTCCAAAGGACATTGAATCTTCCATGACATTGTTAATACAAGTATGGGAAAGTTAATTATTATAGTGTGTGGTATGTCTAGGAAGTCTATTGCAATATATATGGCCAGAAAAAGGTCAAACATGTAGTTATGTAGTTGATAAGCTTGGAGTAGTTATAAATATTTATTTCGCTTTAGATGTTTTTGTTTGTTTGTTTTTGTTTATCAAGATAATATTCATCTATTGTGTATTTCTACTATTAGAATCTATTTTGTATCCTATTTGATTTTAAGGAGACATAGAATGAAACATTATGGAATAAATTTAGAAGACCAAGACAAGTGTGGCTTCCTTAACTAGATAATGGAGTTGATTGAAGAGGGAAAAAGAGAAATAGAAAATGGAGAAGAATAGGGTATGAGAATGGTTCTCATTAAAATATATCATCATATTTTTGGTTCCCATGAATGTGACATTTACATAAAACCCTTTATGATTATCCATTGAGTAAACTATCTGAAAATCACCTAAGAATTACACTATTTCACTATAAGAATTTTGGAACATCTCCATCTCTCTCTGTTAATTTTTGAAACTAGGGTCAAATTCCACATTAAACAACTCAGATGATCAAGATGATGCTTGCATTAAATTCCTCTTTTCGAGAGGACTAAAATAGACAAAAATGTCACGTAATTTTCTTAAGCACAAGTTAAGTTTTGAATTATTTTATTCATACATCCATGATAGAATGGGTTGGCCCTAAACACAGGGGTAACTACTTTGGTCAATATTAACCCCAGGTAAACCCTCAATAAACCCTATAAATAGAAGCAACCCCAAGTTCATCTCAACACAACTCATCAAGTCATTTTCTATTCTTCAATTTTTGCCTTCACTCGCACAGGTTTGACGGAACGAGTTTTCACAGGGTCTAAAATTACAGTGGAAACATTTGCTTTGAGTTAGGGTTTTCTAGATCTCGGTCGCTCGGACAAGATAAGGTATTTTGGTCTATTTTCATTGAAACAAAGTAGGAAAGAGAGCGACTAAGGCTCTCTGGTTGCTGGGAGACAGTCTTGTGAGAGCGACTCTCGGTTCAAAGGTAGATCAGGAGGTTCAGATCCCCAAATGCTCACACAAAGTAGTCTTGAGAGTGCTAGGGAAATCACAGTCACTCGCAAAACAATCGTAAGGGAGAGACTTTGGGTTTTAGGTGTATTGAATCTTTTTCGCACATATAAAGACTTCCTGAGAGTGATCGTGTAGTCACAGTCACCCGAATATAGTGATCGCGAGAGTGACCAAGGAGTTTCGATGGCACACAAACAATTTTGATGAGGGAAACGAGAGTTCAAATCTATTGTTTGACATCTTGGCTTCAGTTGACTTTAGTGATCAGGTAGATCTAGGCTTCTTTCTATCATTATACATATATGTAGATCTATAGATCTGATTTGTTATTATCCACTGCAATCATATCTATTTAGCTCATTGTACTTTGCTAAAATATTTTTATGATGATCTATTATAGAAGAAGATTTGAAAGGGTTTCCTCGTAGTAGGGGTTTTCCCTGGTCTTGAACCAATCTATTGTATCTTATGGTTGTTCTTTTGTCTTCTTTATCACTGCATATATTGTTATTTCTTAAATTACGTTTATGATTGATTATACTGCTAATAATTGGATGCATTGTTAATAAAAAGATAAATTGGGCTAAAGTAATTGATAGTGCAAAGAACAATTAGAAAATTTCACATGGTATCAGACATAGGGTGAAAGACAATCCCAAAACAAGACAAGATTTGAAGTCCTCTCTTTCAGAAAGAAGATTTCATATTCAAGGTCAAGATGTTGTCCTCTACCTTCAAGGAGCATGAAAAGTTGGGTGATGCTTCAAACATTGTTGCATCAAAAGTTAGATTGGAAATCATATCTGACAACAATGATGTGTTAGAATACATTCACGGAAGGATGCGTGAGCATCCAAAAATTCTTCTACTTCTCTCAAGAATAAGTACAAGAAAGGTGTGTGTAAATAAAAACAAATTATTGCTCATGGTTTACAAGATCATTTACTTGCTTATGTTTGGAATTTAGGAAAGTCTAAAGATATGTATGAAAAGATGATCAGCATCTATGAAGTCGACAACTTGAATGCAATCATCACCTTGAGAGATGAACTCGAGGAAACTAAGATGCACAAAGAAAATTTTTTCAAATCTTACATTAAGAGGATCTCTCGCCTTAGATATTAATTGTAGAGGGTTGTAAAAAATGTACCTAACAGGGAGCTAGTAGTTGTGACTCTTAGAGGTCTCCCCCTTATTTTGGAATCCTTCATTACTACTACTAGCAATAGAATTGTCGTTTTTTCATTTGATGAAATCTTTGGAAAACTCACTCAAGAATAATCTAAGATGATATAAAGAGGAAGGATTCAAAAGCATGAAGAGGGATAGCCTGCTGCATATGTCTCTCATGGAAAACTAAAGAAGCTAAGAGGAGGTTCATCAAGGATGACTCCTTCTCAAAATATAGAAGGAAGCAATGATAGATTGTCATCTGATGTTGAATGCTTAAATTGTCACAAGGAGGGTCATTATGCACAATATTTTCCTAAGAAAGGAAAGAGACCACGCTACAAAAATAGAGGCAACTACAATAACAAAAGACGAGAACACAATCAAAGAAATAACCATGACAAAAGAGATGATAGAAGAAGAAGAGACTCCTGAAGTGACTGTGAAGAAGATAATCCTCCTCAAAAGAAGTCAAGGGCTACCAAGTATGAAACTAATGTTGTAAATAAATTTGAATACATTTTCATTTATGCTATTACTAGTTCTTCTCCACTAGATTTTTGGTACAGTTGGTTCGTTGATAGTGGGGTCACTCATGATTTCTCTAGTTACAAGGAAGTCCTCTCTAATCTGGTAGAGAGGGAGACCAAGGAAAAGATCATTCTTGGAGAAAATGCTCCTCATCCCATGAAAGGCTTTGGGTCCGTCAAATTTCAGTTGAACTCTAGTGAATTAGTTCTTCTACATGATGTTATGTATGTATCTGGATTAATGAACAATCTCGTACCTATATTTGCATTGGAAAATAAAGGGATGAGGGTTTCCTTCATCAAAGGTAAATTTTTAACTTGACCTATCAATGCACCGATGAGGGATGCCTTCATGCTAGGACTAAGAATTGAAGGATTCTATAGGGTCACTGGAAGACCTCTCCTAGCATTGGTTCATAATACCAATCATTTGAGCGAATTATGGCACCAAAGAATGGCTCATGTTCACTATGATGCACTTAAGAAATTGAAGAAATTGGTCTCTGGTATTCCCGATGTTCAATGTCATCATGATGGAGTTTGTCTAGGTTGTGAAAGTGGAAAGAGAACAAGGGGACCATTTCCCTCTAGTAAGAACAAGAGAAATGACATCCTCCATCTCATTCATTTTGATATATGTGGTTTAATGAGTATACATTATGTTGGTGGTCATCTTTACTACATCACCTTTATTAACGACTTCTCAAGAAAGACATGGATATACTATCTTCAGAGCAAGGATGAAGCCTCTCAAACATTCAAGGAATTCAAAGCCTTGATTCAAAATCAATCAGGAAAGAGAATAAAAGCTTTTATGTCTAATAATGGAGGAGAATGCATGTCCAAATAATTCATAACATTTCGCAAGAAAGATAGAATCATGAAGGAAATAATGGTGCCATATTGTCCTAAACAGAATGATCTAGATGAAATAAAGAATAGGTCTATATTAGAAGTTGCACGTGCTATGCTCCATGATTAAAAGGTTCTAACATTCCTTTGGGCCAAAGCCACATCTATTGTTGCATATTTCCAAAACAGGGTGCCTCATCAAGCATTAGAAAACCTGGCTCCTGAAGAAATATTCATATGTATTAATTCCGATATCATCCATCTTCATGTATTTACATGCCCATTATATTTTCATGTGCCGAAGGACAAAATGAACAAATTGAAAGTTACTTGTAGAAAAGGTATGTTTGTGGGTTATTTTGAAAACTCTAAATCATATAAAATTTATATTCGCAATGAGAGGAAGGTCAAAATTAGTAGGGACATAACATTTGATGAAGATGCATATCTTGGAGAAGCAAGAGATGTTCCTCCACCTCCTCCTCCTAAGGAAGAGAATGATGACTGGGATATTCTGGATGGTCTCTCCATACCTGAGTCCAATATGGTTTAAGATCCCATATAGCCTATGGAACCATTAAATTCTCCTCCAAGTGATCCTCCATATAAAATGGGACCACTTTGTCTTCGTGATACATTACATGATACTGAAATAAATGTCCCCATTCATAGATCATTTAGAGACAGAAATAAACCATGTAGGTATTAGGGATATGTTGCTGCTATGAGTACTATGATTGAAGATGAAATGTCATCATTCGAAGAAGTTGTAAAAGAACAAGTTTGGAAGGATGATATGGCTAAAGAATATGAATCGATTATTAAAAATCATGTATGGGATGTTGTACCTAGACTGAAAGGGAAATTTGTTGTGACTTAAAAATGTCTATTCAAAATCAAACATGGAATTGATGGTGACATTGAGAAATATAAAGGAAGGTTTGTAGCTCGAGGCTTATCTCAGAAAGAGGGAGAAAATTATGATGACATATTTTCTCACGTGGCTCGATATAAAACCACATGTTGTATAGTTTCCCTTCCTGTGATTCATGGATGGACACTGTAAAGAACACATTCCTTCATGGAATGTTACACGAAGAGGTGTATGTTGAAAAAATACAGATATTCGAAGTGGAAGATCGAAGAACACATGTGTGTAGGTCGAAGAAGGCATTGTATGGTTTGAATAAAACTCCCCAAGCTTGGTATGCATGTATTGACAATTACTTAATGGAGCTAGGATTCACAAGAAGCAATGTCAATCCCAACCTCTTGTTCAAGGTATTCTAAGGTATGCCATTGATTTTGGTTTTATATGTTGATGATCTATTTTTGATAGGTAGTGAGCCTTTAATGATTGAATGTAAGAGAAAGCTCGCCTATGAATTTGAGATGAAATACCTTGTTCTAATGCACTACTTTTTAGGCATTGTGTTGTGGCAAAACCCTGGTGAGATTTTCCTTTCATAACGAAAATATGTTGTAAAGTTGTTGGAAAGATTTGGAATGACCAAATGTAAATCCATGGTTACACCAATGGAAATGAACTTCAAGAAGTTATGTGGAGATGTTGTAGGACCAGACTTAAATAATCCACCCCGGTATAAACAACTTATTGGGGTTCTAATGTTCCTTTTGAACACCCATCTAGACATATGCTATGCGGTAAACACAGTGCGTCAATTGATGACAAAGCCCCGCCACACACATTAGATAGCTGCTAGACACATATTGAGATATTTGCATGTGTCAATCACACATGGCCTCAGATATTCTATAGGAAATGTTCAACTTCATGGACACACTGTTATCGACATGAAAAGTACACCTCTATGTTGTTTTAGCATTGGATCTACCATGATATCCTAGATGAGCAGGAAACTAAAGTCTATAGTATCAATCACAGCCCAAGCATAATACATTTCCACTAGCATGGGTATCTATGAAGTAGTATATTTGAGAAATATCTTTCGAAAGCTATTTGAACAGGTCCTAGATACTACAGTGATGTACTGTGACAAGGAGAGTGGAATTTGTTAGGTAGAATATATCATGTTTGAGGACTAGTCCAATCATATTGAGATTCAATATCACTTCATTCGAGACATGGGGCATAGAGGAGTTATCAAGCTCCATCACATATCGACAGATGAAAAGATTGTAGATATTCACACCAAGGCATTATCGAAGAGAAAGTTCTTGGTTTTCAGAGAACATCTTGGACTGATGGATGTAGTGCCTCCAGATAAGTGGTAGTGCTATTCAAGGACATTGAGCAAACTCTTCCTACCCTGCTCGAGCTCCCAGGGTAAGGAATTAAGATAGAGGGCTCTTTGGTTTGAGGGAACTCTGGACAATAGGGTGTTACACCTATATGTTACTGATAGGGTTGAAGAATGTTGCTCCCCTATATTCATAGGGTCAAAGAATGTTTCTCCCCTACATGGATTTTTCAGAGTATACCCATGTTGGCATCATACCCACAAGCAGGTTATCTTGTTGGGAATACCACTCCTCGTTTGGAAAACGAGTTGAGAGTGTACTTAGGGTGTACAACTAAAGTCTATTATGATGTAGGTGTTCTACCACATGAATTTTGAGGATCATTGTTGGGAATATCTGTAGGAAATAGGATTGGGTTAAGGATAAGATGCCCGATGAGATTTAAGGTTTGAAGATGTGTTCCCCTATATGATATGTCATCCTATTACTCGGTATGGGTGGAAGTTATTTCTCCCCTGTTCTTATACTTCTTCTAGATCTGAGAAAGTTTCAACAAATAAAGTTGAGCAGAGATAGTCAAAACGTTATAGGATGATGAAAAGATAAATTAATAGATATTGGTAGGTGGAATTCTTCCTAGTTGAGAGGGAGTGTTAATTTTTTCAAATAGGGTCAAATACCACATTGGACAACTCAAATGACCAAGATGATTCTTCCATTAAATTCCCTTTTTCGAGAGGATCAAAATCGACCCAGATATCACATAATTTGGTTAAGAGGAAGTTAACTTTTAAATTATTTTTTTCAAACATTCATTATGGAATGGGTCGGCCCTAACAACATGGGTAACTACTTGGGTCAATCTTAAACCCAAGTAAACCCTCAAGAAATCCTATAAATAGAAGTGACCTCAATTTCATTTCATCACAATTGATCAAGTCATTTTCGGTTCTTCTATTTTTATCTTGCCTCTTACAAGTTCGCCGAAAGGAGTTCGCATAGGGTTTGAAATCATAGGTGAAAGTTTTGCTCTGAGTTAGGGTTTTCTAGACCTTGGTCGCTGGAAGAAAACAAGGCATTTTGGTCCCACATCATAGACACGGAGTAGGCAAGTGAGCGACTAAGGCTCTTTGATGGCTCGGAGATAGTCATGTGAGAGTGAACCTAGGTTTAGAAGTAGATCGGAAGGTTCAGGTCCCCAAACGCTCATACAGAGTAGTTTTGAGAGTGTCAAAGAAATCTCAATCACTGCCGCAACAACTGTAAGGGATTAACTCTAGGTTTTAGGTGTATTTCACCTCAGTAGCATGCATGAATATTTCTTGAGAGCAATCGTGGAGTCAGAGTCACCCACATACAGTGACCAAGAGAGTGACGAAGGAGTGTCAGTTGCACAGAACAAGTTTTGATGAGGGCAACCAAAGTTTAGATCTAGGGTTTGACATCTTGGCTTAAGTCAACTTCAGTGATATGGTAGATCTCGATTTCTCTCTACTTATATACAGATTTGTAGATCTGATTTGTTATTATCTGCTATAATCATATGTATGGGCTCATTGTACTGTCACTTTTTTTTTAATGAAAATCTACTAAAGAAGAAGATTTGAAAGGGTTTCTCCCAATTGGGGTTTTTCCCTCGTCTTGGACCAATTTGTTGTTTTTTATGGTTGTGTTGTTGTCTTTTTTATCACTGCATTATTCTTCTTTCTTCAGTTACGTTTATGATTGATTATACTACTAATAATTGGATTCATTGTTAATGAAAAGATAAATTTGGCTAAAGTAACTGATACATCATAGAACAATCAGAAAATTTAACACCCTCCAAGAATTCTTGTCTCTCCTATGTCTAGTACAATTGACACTTCCATAGATTCAACTTCAAGAAACTTAGTTGAAACTTATAGGTTCCCTTTATGTTATACACTTAGCCACAGATTCATATTACCATTTAGATTTGTCACGTACTAATAAAATGGAACAACATGGTGTAGCACCAAGAAATTGGAGATGAATCTTGCTACCGATTTAGACTTAATTTTGGTTTTACTATCTATTTCCTCTCTGTATCCTCTCTTTGTTTTCTTTTAAACTAATCTTTTAAGTAGTATTCCTACCATTAGTAGCTAGAGATTTTTCAAAAAATAAACATAATAAATTCCTACATGAAAAGTGTTCAATTCAACTATCCTACAATGCCTAAATCAGAACTTCTAATTATAGTAATGGTTAAAAAACACTCTCTTTAATAATCTTATACATATATTAACATAAATCTATGTTTTTTTATAAATTCCTCCACAAAAATATATAATATTAACATTATACATTATACTTAATACATTATTTATTTTTATACATATTATTCGTATAATAATCTCTACCTATCCTTGACTAATATTTAAAAAAAACTTACAATGTTATATCACACTTTTTTTTTTCAAAAATATTTTTATTTACACGGAATATTGTTCAACATTTGTATATCATAAAATACACCATAATATCCATTTGATCCTAAAGCTTCTCACAAAACATCTAACATGTACATATTATTATTCATTTTGGAGGAGATTCGAACATCATAAGCTGATTGCTTTATGGCTGAGTCGATCATGCATATTGTTATTACCCTTGATAGGGATTCAAATATTTTTTTCCTCTAACATTCAAGCATCATAAGCTGATACATTCAACATCATAAGCTGATTTCATTTGTGAAAAAGTAAAATATTCGAAACATTATTCTTCTACATGTGGCCACCCATGCCCACAACTAATAAAGTTACATTCACTGAGTACAACCTTATTATGAACTCATCTTCAAGTCTCCAATATCTTTCAAATAATTAAGTAGAATGGACGTATATTCTTTTGCAACATGATATGATTGATCAGACCTTACTAGAGAACAAATATTCACATCAGTCATTGGTAGTGCCCTTCCCTTTCTGTTCGTGAGAAAGAAGTGGCTTTCTACTAATGAGTTGAACAGATTTTACAACCGCGTAAAGACAATAACGCGAAAGCTCGGGCATCCATCACGGAATCTATACTTTGTGCGCGTGCAGGTACGGAAACGCTGCAAACCCTAACAAACGCTCTCTTTCGATATCGCGTCGATATCGAGACGGGATTCTAAGCTGCCATTTTTCCAATTTCATTGTCAACTTATAGTCATTAAGCTGGTTCCTTTCATTAGGTTAAGAAGCACTGATAAATCCAAAATTAAAATGGAATTGCAATTAGAAAAATCTACCCAAACATATACAGCTTGAGCACAAACAAATCAACCAGCTTCGCTCACTTTCCAATACCTCCTCTACCTTCTATGGTTGTCTTTCCCCGTGTTACCGACCATTCACCTTTTCTACAACCAATTCTCATTCACACAATGTGCATCGCTAATAATGGAAAATTTTTCCACTGATCCAATAAAGTGGGTTACTTATAATGATCTGTAGGAAAACCGAACAATCAAGATATCGAATGTCCACTATCCACAAAAAGCAATAGATTACCCTATCTGGTATTCAGATAATTTTGTTGCCTCTTTGATTTGATCATAACATAGCAAATCGAATCCGGGGAGTTATCAAATAAAATTGCCCCTGAGAGAGTAAAGTCTGCGGCTGATATTGATTTTCAAGAAAAACTAGCCACCAAATACACCATGGAAACTAAAGATTACCTTGGTGTTGAGGTACATTGGTTGACTCTTCGATTCGATCACCTGATCCTAAATTCCTTTGGATTCACTGCGTTCTAAATTATGTTATAGACGTCTTGGATTGAACATTCGACATCCATGATGAGGACTCAAGATATAACAGACTTGATTACAATTTTCTTTCGTCAGGTCGTTTAGGATTAGTGATCTTCAACTTTTTAGATTTTCAGTCCGTGCGCAGATATGGCATCTAAGTATCTAACACTTTAATTTGTCGTTGTTGCATGTGAATTCCGCCCTTTTGAGTAGAGATTGTCCCTACGCTCATCTCCTTCAAAGAAGTTTATTAGTAATGAAACATTAAACAATTGTATATAACTAGAGCTAAATCTCTAAGCACTAGTGCAATAAAGCGTTGATCAAAGTATCTATTGCTTAGCTGATAGCGTTGATCAAAGTATCTAGTGCTTAGCTGATATCCTTTAGTGCTCAGCTGATATCCTTTAGGCGGATTTTGGAGTGCTTAATATAAAATTAGTTTAGATCCATTTTAGTATGAAATCTTGAAGTCTATATGTTGGCCTCTAAAGATACCCTAAATCATCCATAATGATGAAATCACTTCCGATTAAACGGATGCCAATATGATGACAGTCTGAATGCTAGTATACTTATTTGGCACCCATTAGGATGCCAATATAATGACAGTTTGAGTGCTAGTATACTTAATTGACACCCATTACTCTTTGAATTACTCTGCGAGTTGAGTGCGTTTTGTTCTCCATATAACTTAATAGGTATCAAATATCCAGGTCCATATATTTGGCTCTAGATATATCCTAAACCATGCATGTTCATAAGATAGCTTTTTAATTGAAATGATGTTATCGTGAGTGAGGGCTTATTTCAGGAGCTCACAAGACTCTTTGAGTGGCATTTTGTTCTCCATATAATTTGATAATGAGATGCAACGAGATGCGCTGTATTTTTGAATTGTGTCTTTAAATGGATAATAACATAAGAACCCATTATCCATCATCTGAAAACCTTAATATTGATTCATAAATTTGTTTTTAATGTCCCCGCATCTTTATGTTTCAAATAGAACTACGACATCTATGTGTGATCAATTTTAAATCGTGGGAATCAATAACAAATTTGGAGATATGAGGATTGAAATAACGTAGGATTTATAAGAAATATTTTTAATAAGTTAATAAGTTACTTGTTGATAAGTTAATTGTTGATGTATGTTAAACTTGTTAATTGGACTTATCTTAATTAGGTGGCCTAGTGGACTTTTAAATGAGTATACTTATTGAGGTACTCTAATACCAACATCCTCCTAATAGTATTATTATTGTAATGGCTTAGTGCCTAAAAGAAAAAATTTCATGATGATGATATTATTATATGAACATATCATAGATCTGAATAGACACCACAATAACATCTAGAATTGTATTATCAAAGAGGTGTCTTTAAAAATCGTTCTTCTTTAAACATTTGGATAAATTTCGGCCCACATTTAAGTTGATCCAACATCCATGATGCATTGAGTAACCCATAAATGGGTGTAGAAGTTCCAACTTTTACATGTTCAAATTATGAAAAATCTCAATCACCTTCTCTTTTTTCTTTCTTCAAATTTGGATGCAATATTTGGTGTTGTGACTCATCCATTTTAAAAATAGGAAAAATTATTAAAGTGAAATACAAAGTAAATATATGTCCTTATTTTATGGAAATAATCTTGTAATGAAATAAAAGAAAATAACATTGGGATGATTTCATATATTTGTCCTTCGTTTCTAAATAATTTCCATCATTACATTCAACTATTTCGATTATGTATTTTATAGAGTTAGTGGGATAAATGTCTCAAGTGTTAGCCTCAATTATGCATTTTATAGAATTAGTGGGATAAATGTCTCAAGTGTTAGCCTAAGGGACATGGCACCAAGGAAAAAGATTTGTTAAAGGTTGAAGCTAGCCTAATTTTTTTATCTTCATTCCCTAAGGGATACTAGGACATGGGATGATTCACTAACTATTGATTTAGAAACAACAATTTATTCTCCTTACTTGAATTTCTTATTTTTCCAATTCTCACATTCAAAGTAATTATGGGTTTGCTTTACAATACCAATTCTCCTTCTAGTCAGATAGAAAAAAGGTTTAACATTAACTGGATTTGAGGCATATATTTTAATTGATGATCATAGAGGAAGAATGTATGATTGATTTTCTATAAGCTCTAACCCATCAAGCATCTAAAGAGGTGATAATAATATTCTTCCATATATATATATATATATATATATATATATATTGAAAACAACGGTATTTTCTTACACAAATAGGTAATCTTAGTTTGAAAAAAAAAATCAATACCTACTATTGTGAAGTTTATCTTTCATGGAGATTAAAAAATTATAAATTATGTTAATGAAGTGAAACCCTGTAGATCAATCATTTTCGCAACATCCTTTGAAAAAATATGTATAATATTATTTTTGGTTAATAAAATTATTTTTCTTTCTTTTTTAATATTTTGTATTAACCAAGTGGCAAATGTAATCCATAGAAAACAAATTCATAATTAATGATCAATTAAAATATACAAAAGATTAGATTTTATTATAATTTACATTTCCTACCTGAAAAATAACTAAATGATTGTTTGCAAATAGGTGATATAATCTCCTTCAATGGCCCTCAATTCAAAAATCCTTTAAACCTTTAGCAGCTCATATAGCCCTGATGTGTTCAAACGAAATATATAAATAAATAAATAATGTAAATGAAACCAGTTGGAGCACGTTTTCACGTGAGTAGTCCTTTTTAATTATCCATTACCTCTTTTTGAAAGGGCCACTTGATGATAACATCAAACTTAATAAAATGTTATTTGCTACACTCAAATGTTAACATCATGCCACTAGAAATTTTCCTAAACCCGTTTTCTAATTTTATGAGATATCACACTTTCATCAAATTTTCATTTAATGTGACAAAGTGAGAATGTTATGTTATTTTGATGTGACAAAGTGAGAATGCCATGTTATTGCAAATTTGGACCCTTTAAGTTATCACATGGTAAACAAATTAATGTTTCAATTAAATTACTTTGTTCTTTTCATATATTGCATTGAAAAAAGCTTTCTAAGCCATTGATATTTAGTAATAATATTTTTTATATATTTTTCTACAATTATAATTATGTATTTATACAATGTATTGGAACATTTATACAATGTATTGGAACAAGCAAATCCAAACAATTTTGGGTTGGATTATGTAAAAAACACTTTTTTTTATTTTTATTTTAAATTGATATGATACATTTTAACAAAGATTCAAGCTATATTAAGAAGAATTTACTCAACAAAATTTAAATCTAGGTTTTGAAAAGAGGATGTGAGAACACGCAATTATAAAAGATACTGGGATTTTGTCAATGGGAATAATAAAATTATAAGCTTTGATATAAATTTTCATGGACTTTTAAGACTCAAAGGCAAAGAAATAGGAGTTCGAATTCCTTTATTCCTTTTCACTTTTAAAAAACACGGGTATATTTTTCCTCCCTAGGTGGTATATATAAGAGCTAAATTAGTACTTAGATAATAGGTCATGAGCATATATGGAAAATAATGGGTAAGAACTAATATATATAAGCGTTCAATGGATTAACTATTATACATCTTGATTTACCATGGTTACAGTTAATACATATCGATTACGGATTATGTAACTTATAGTAGTGATACTTTTGAGATTTATGCGTCATGGAGATATTTAGCGTAATGATGTGTATGAAATATTATCGCAATTTATTGTGTATTATTTTTATTATATAAAATATTTGTCATTATTTTTATATAATATATAACATATGTGCAACCATTCTTTTATGTTGGTGTATTGTTAAAAATTTCACTATATCTAATGGATTATGTATGTGATTACACAAATTTCATAAATTTTTGGATAATTTTCAAAGTTTGACATCAGTACACCCCCATAAAGGAAACATGGGAACTTTTAAGTGATGTTCTTTTTAAAAGCTTGAATTGAATAAGGATATAGGGAAATTATTTTAGAGTGAAGTGATCCCTGTTAAATTCATTTAACATAATCATGGTTTTATAGTTTTATGGTTTTGAGATTATCATAATGTTAAACATTAATGGGATATATTCGATAAAGATGATATATCACAAGAGAAAAACGATGAAATTAATAAAACATTAAGGTTGGAATTTCTTTCATATTTTCTGGAGAAAGATCCAAAAAGAAAGTAGTCCATCAAACTTAAAAAACAAGCAACGGTTCATGAACTCGTTTTAGATGAAGAGGATTTCCCAACAATTATAATTATACAAATAAGGGAAATCCCTAAAATTACATAATTTTGACAATAAAGTTTTTATAAGTATTGAAGAAACCACAAAATCGGGATATCTTATATTACAATCTATTGTAATGTAATTTTTTTTGTTAAACCTTCTAATAAGTCCACAATCTGCTAAGTGAAATCATGTTTGAAGAGGCAAGTTATGGTAATAAATGTTTTAAATCTTTAATTAAGGAATTGTATTATTTATAAATGTATTTATATAAATTAAATCACTAGTAAAGATGGGTATACTATCCAAAACAAGATGAAAACATCTACTTCATCATATGTATTATTTTAAAATCATAAAAAAAAGCCTAATTATAACTTTATTTTAGATTATTATTACTAACATTAATTAGAAAAACAATTAATTTAAAAAAACAGAGAACAATATTCTTAACTATGAAATTTACCTCACTTTTGACATGGAGATTCTTACTTTATAAATATGATTTGCTACAATATCATCCTTATCAATACCACATACCTAAGAAATCATAAGTGGTCTGATATGGCAGTGGTTCATATAAACTTTTTTTTGAATTAATAAATTTAATCAAAATGGTAAAAATATATAACTAATTTAGAGATAAATCTCAATATGTATTTGCGTATACTATCATGAAAATTCACAATATTCATTTGAGGTTAAATCGTTAACATCCACCTAATAATTATTGATTATTAAATTAAAATTTTAAAAACCCTATTGCCAAACAAACATTTCTATACACATAATTGTAATATCTATAATATAACAATTATGTTTAACTTTAAAAGTTTTATTTTCATTCTATTAATAAATTTTAACATTAAAGAGAATATATCTGGTTTATATGACGAAAGAAAAGAATGAGCCAATATTTTCAAGTGTATAATATATTATTATCAAAAACAATTTGTTTTTTTAAATGCTCATGAATAAAATTAAAAGAATATAAAACTATTTTTTTATATATTTTATTGGGAAGGGGTTTCACTTTCATTTTAATTTTGATTTTGATTTTAATTTTAAGTGGTAAGCAAACATGGTTTTAAAAATTAAAAAAAAATATATATAATAATTAAAATTTATAATAAAAAAAATACTCATAAATAAAATTAAAAAAAAATAAAATTATTTTTTTATATTTTATTGGGGAAGCTGTTTCATTTTAATAATTATGATTTGTATTTTAATTTTGATTGGTAAACAAATTTTTTGTGAAACTAAAAAAATTATAATAATTGTAAACTATTTTTAATGATGATGATGACGATGATGGTTAACGTCCGCTGAGACCAAACATTGATCTATCGGACATAAAGAAACAAATTATTTATTTTGATTTAATATTTTATTCCTATGCTCAAAAAGCTTGGAGAGAAGCCTCCTGAGCTCACTATAATTTTGAAATTGTAAAAGGCTAGGAAGGTCAGTATTGTAACAAATATTGTGAAACTGAGATCTAATGTGGTTGTACGCGGGGCACTCTAAGAGGAAGTGGTTTTCATCCTTGATGTTCCTATTCTCACATATATGGCAGATCCTTTCCATCCATGGCATTTTAGGAACTGCCCAATGACCTATTTCACTATGGAGCTCATGAGAATTCATTCTAATCTTTGCTATATTAATTTTTTTCTTTGAGCTAGTTAAAATAGAGAGATACTTTTGATCTTATAGGATGGAGTTGATAACCTTCTTATAATAACTTAATTTTCTTTTAGCTGCTAAATCTTTCTCACACTACATTTTTTTTTTGAACTCAGAAGTAACAATATCTTTAATGTTATTTATGTTTTTCAATGCATCATTCTCGTTGATCTCCCAATAGTTTAACCAGGCCCTTGTGTCCTTATGCCACCCCCGATTGAGCCTTAGGTGGTTTTGGCTAGAATTTAAAGCTAGCTTAGGAAGTCTATGTTCGTTTATGTTATTGAGTTTGTGCTTATATAACAGAAACCTAATCATAGCTAGGATCTCAATAGGGGAAAGACCTATTCTATAAGGAGAATAGGATAGGGTGTATTACTTTTAATTTTCAGGTTATAAGTTATAAAACACTTCTGGATCTGCTCAATCTTTCTCTATGATTCTCTGGAGACGCTGCAACCCCAAACCTCACACCCATATAAGATAACATGAGTGATATTATTAAAACATAAATTATTATGCAGAACGCTATTTTATAACGTAGTAAACATTTTAATATAGGATCAAGGAAACATATGGTGTCGATGAAATTAACCATTAATTAAAAAATTGATAATAATAAAGTAGCATATCAACTTTATTAAATTTTTTAAATGTGGTTTTAATAATAATAATAAAGGTTTTAATAATAAAATGATAGTGATAATGATAATGATAGTGATAGTAATTGTGTTTTGATTGTGATTATGATATTTTATAATATATAATAAATCAATGTATAAAAAATTAATAAAAATATATATGGTTAGAAGTAAAAATATTTTTATGTGAAATATATAAAATTATAAATAATAATTATAAAATTAAATTTATTAATTATAAAAGTTAAAATAATAACTCATATTTATAATTATTATATTTCATAATATCATATTTAAATTTAATAAATAAATATATTAAAATTTCATATTCAATTATATATGTATATATATGAAAAAATTAAATTAAAAAAATTATAAAACATATAAAAAAGTATGTCCCCACCAATGTATGTTTATACAATTAATATTTCAATAAAATTAAAATATATGTGTGTGTGTGGAAATGAAAATTTAAAATTTATATAAATATAAATATAAATATAAATAGTATTATTGAAAAGAGGTGTATTTTATTTTAACTTTCATTTTATCTATCAAGTGTCTAAAAGAATCAAATGTGTTAGGTGTGGAATTTTGCACTCAAAAATATTTTTAAATTTCGAGAAATTTGATTATCTCGACACTTTGAATATTAAGATGGATTTATAAAAAGAAACAAAACTTATACACAAAAAAATATTTGATATATTCAATCACATATATGATACATTTTTATAATTGCAATAATATCCAACTAATTATAAACATTGATATTATTGTTGAGAGAATATCTCAAAAATATCCAACAACCCAATCCAAACCAACAAATCAATCTACTAATGTAAACATTATTCCTAACACCTTCCCTTAATTCTTACACAACAAAACTTTTGTTACAAATATTAATATTGAAATTAAATAACATATTTTAGAACATTATATGTCTAGTTTGGTCTTCGTCATCTCTTACACCAACTTTGGAATCTCATAGGCAATGCTCTTTTTTCATCATAACTTTGAGCTTCCACTTCACCCATTGAAGATATAGTTTCCTCTAACCATCATTGATGTACTTGTAATGCTTATCAATATTGACACACTTGGCTCACTAGGTTTCCACGAGAAAAGTTATGAATTAAATGAATCACTCTATGGATATACCTCCATATGCTCGATATTTAGCTTTTGGCTATCCTTTAGTTTCTACGAAGAAATATTGGATAATGAATGTATGGAAAAGTTAATCATACAACTTTACCTCTTTAAAAATACACATACATAAGAACTGATGTACTTGACTTCGCACAATCCACTGGTCTTTCTTCAAATAAAAAAACTTAAAAGCACACAAAATAACTTTTAGCTAACGTTCCTAACTTCACTTGACCCATCATATTTATTATACACAATCAACATAATTAAATCATCAATACATTTTTGTGCCAGTATATTCATGAAGAACCACCAATTTAATTATATTACTTTGTTCTATAATTGGTTTTAGATGTTTAAAAAATCACAACATGAAAGAATCCAACTAATCTCGTGATGGAAAAACTAACAAAACCATCATCAAACACAATATCATAATATCATTTCTTCCTAACTGCTACTCTAGGATACTAACATTATTTCTTTCATTCATTATGCACACTGATGAGCTTCGGTATTGCAACAAGAATGCTACAACTCCCAAGGCTACCGACTTTAATTAACAACCCGGGTTTCATACAAACTTAAGAGGTATCGTCACTATATGTGCAGCATACAATGTGTCCTTCCTTTGCTATCATGATGTAATGGAGTGCATGTACTGAGGTCAAATCCTAAACTAATTACAGAAAATGGAATTTTTGAAATGGAATCTTAACCTATTGCAAGAAAGAAATTACAAGGAAAGGTACTGAAATCAAATGCTAAAACACACCATTTTCTAACTAACTGTTAAGAGACTTTTCTTCAAAAGAATGCTAAGTTAACATGTATGCAATCCTACAGCCCTAAGAATGTAGATTTAAACCATCAAATTTTCTACTACTGTGCATGTAAATGAATAAAATAAATCTATTTTTCTTTTTGTTTTTTTCCGTGGGAGTGTGTGAAAGTTAATCTCTTTTAGTGATGTGGCAGGTGGTTTGGAGATGATGGTGAATGGTTAGAAAGCTTGGGAGACAAGTAGGGACCATTTTCTAGCTTCCTAGAGGCTTTTTTCTCAATTCGGCCTCAAAACATGGTTTCCTATAGGATGCTATAGGATTTCCTATAGGGTGTTCTGAAAACATACAAGATCCCCTAAAAACCTATAGGATAGAGACGAGAACAAAATGATGGATGTTGAAGGTGATGGAAAGCTTATTGAAGGTGGTTGGTGGATGGAATGAGGCAAGGGAGTGCCTAGGACCACTTCAAAACTCAAAACTAAAGTTGGGAGATGGATGGATGTGCTCAAAAAGCTTGGAGAAGTTTCCTTGTGAAATGATAAAATTTGTGAGGTTTTAGTGAAACACAGTAAGTACCATGGGTGGATGAAGTTGGGATGAGGTTGCTGACTATGAAATATCTCTGTACTCCTGAAACACCTGCACTGCATCAACATTGACATTTACCCAAAAATCATGCAAACAAGAAGAATTTGAATTATATAAAGGAAACAAATTTCACAAGCTAGTTGTCTACTTCATACATGACAAAAACTTTTTAGAATGATATAAAACATTGATGAGATCTAATGTAAGACTGAAGATAGAAGAAATGGAAATCAAATCCTACCCTTGAAAACTAGCAAAATGTTGACCTAAGTGTGGAGAAAGAGGGTTAAAATGGTCTTGATGGCATGGAGGTCAGGTAGAGGACTAATACCAACTTCAATGATGATTTTTCTAAATTCAAGCTCAAAATAGGCTTTCCTACAAGAAGTTAGAGTGATTTACTACACGATGTACAGATTTACTATAATTCATCGAATGACCAAGCAAATCAAATACAAACTGGATGGGACAATTTTTTTTATTAACTATGATGTCTTAGGTCCCCATTCCAAATGGAATCACTCAAAAATACCTCTTTTAACCCATGCTAAAAAAATAGAAAAAAATTACTAGTCGAAAATCTAGAAATTCGAGAACTAGTGAGCTAGTAAATCTAAAAAATGCCTAACCAAACCAAGTGCAAATGCAATGGGGTAATTTTTGTTATGAAATGTTTTTTTGAACTAATGCTATTAGATCCAGCTCAATTGAATCTTGTTAGCATGATCCAAAAAACAACATAAATTTATTGTTCTTTGCTAAAAAGGAGGTCCAACAAACTCGATTTGGGAATAAAAAGTCTAATCCAAGCATCTCAATGATTACTATGGACTTCCAAAGATTTTCCAAGGATGAAATAATTCTTTTGATCCTGCAAAAGAACTTACATAAATCATTTAACTCAATCCTACAACAAGAAATCATTAATACTAAATATAGAATTAGAAAGAAATAAAAACAAGAGATGCATGTGAATAAGCAGTGAAAAGAATGAAAGAAAATGATACAAAGGGATATGAGGCTTGTGAGATGGCCAAGCCCAAGGGAACTCAGAAACCTATGGAAGAAAACAAGATCTAGGAGCTGAATATTACACCAATCTTCATTATTTTCATCAAATAGAATTACATCCCTGCAGGAAAATACAACGGAGCTGCAAAAATATGAGTTCTCTCCACAAGAACACTAATGAGAATCTATCTAGAGGAAGATTTGACTTGTAACTTATACAAAATGATTAGGAATCATTCCCCATGAATGGAGGAAGCTTTCCCCACCAAAATCCCTTTATTAGTGGATCTGGTCCTTTGATTAGTGGAACATGTATTCCTAGATTTTCTCAATCATTGGAGTTTCGCAATCTGTGCAATAATTCCATAATATATTGTTAATTTATTATTTATTATCGGTCCTCCTATACTAGGAAACAAGTCCCTAAATTATCATCCTCCAAATCGTCATAATGTGCCCAATATTCTCATAATATTACACAAAAGTAAATAATATTAGGGACAAATATCCAATTATTCATAAACCTTCCTAGTGAATATATTAAATTTAAAAATAAATTATCTAATGTAGAAAGAGAGGTTTAATGTGCTAAAGGATGGTCATAGGCCTTAAATTAATGTTTGAAATTAGGGGTATGGGCCTTAATTTATGTCTAATTTAGAGGCCAATCGTATATAATTTCTTCAATATGGTGCACAATACAAAATTAAGCATCCTTGTACCTAGTGTGGAATCCACCAATGGTTGATTTGAGATATTCATCTTCTTGCAAATTCCCAATGAAAGTGCCACTTCTTGCATTCTGGACGAGTGATGGAACATTGACATCATGAAAAATGCTCCATTGCTATGAATGCTTGCAAAACGGGAATCTTAACTAACAAGTTATGAATTCCCGAATGAATCAGTTGATTTCCTTGTGATATTATCTCATGAATAACTGACAATGGCAACACTTTGATTAAGAAAATAATTCAATAAGTGCTATATTTGAGGCTCACTTAACTATCTCCAATAAACCTACTAAGAAAAAGTGCAAGTGACTTCTAGGATTTATAATTTTAAGCTCTACAAACAAGGAAGCACCCAATATTCTCCAAACAATATTGAATTCCAGAAGATGATGAAGAGTTAAAGTGGGTCTTTTAGAAGGAAATTTCACATTCATTTCTTAATATTCAAAATTTTTAGTGGCAGTATCACATACATAAAGAAAAATGTTTTCCACAAACTTAGCATTTGTGGACACTTCTACCACGTTCTTCATCTTCTTCGGGAATTCTTTTGGATAACTATAAAGAGTGTAATCTCCATTGAATGAAACTTTCAACTACAGTATTTCCATCTGAAAATCATATAATGTTACATATTCCTTTACTTCTTATCTCCCAACGAGGGCGATATGGGAAACTAATATGAGCACTCCTAGCACTTACGTCTTCTATATGCAACTATGAATGAAACTACCAATCAAGGATGGGTGATGGCTGCTTTCTTGAACAAAGGGAAATAAAACTCATAACAAAAAATTATTTTTATATACCTACATATTCCCATGTTCTCCCTTAAGAGAGTTATTCCCAGAGGGATTCCAATACCAAAAAATAAAACTTGAATACACAAACTATTTGGCACATTTAATCACAGATATGATACATTTTTATAGGTGGAATGATATCCAACTAATTCTAATCTTAGATATTATTGTTGAGAGAATATCTCGATAATATCCAATAACTCAATCCAAACCAAAAATTCAATCTACAAATGTAAGCGTTATTTCTTACATAACATAAATCCGAAATAATTCATAGAATTTTCAAAAAATTATTCGATAAACATGAGTAATTGTATGGTTCTATTATTTTTATTTATTATTTTATATGGTAATTTAATATACTATGTTTAATGGGAAGGTAGGTGTGCAGGGGTGATTTAAGATATAAAGGGAGAAGATGAATTGAGAACACTTTGGTTTTTGATGCTACAATAAATAATAAATCTTAAATCCTCCTAACACTAAAATGATTCACTATTATCAAAACAATGGAGTTACTAAAGTAGTAGTAATTGCAAACTCTATATTTATCGTTACATGTTTACACTTTAAATTGGTTATCATGTTGCTGTCGCTGTGATGGTGAACAAGAGCATTGAGACCTATGAGGGTAAGGTCATTTGGGTGAGATCTGAATTGATTTGTTTTGATAAGGTGAGTTGTTGGCTGATATTTGCAAGAGGATCTTACGAGTGTCCAAGCTCAATCTCATGTGATTGTGATAATGTGATTGTGATAGTTATGTTTATTTTAGTCATGATAATCCAAGAAGAGGAGAAGAGAGTCCACAAAGCATAAGGAAAGATGAAAGTAGTAAAACCTGAAGAAGGTCATCACGTCAAATTCAGGCACCTTTAAGGTATAAAGATTATGAATTGATGTCTTATATAATAAATGTTGTAGAACCTTCACGTTAGGAAGAGGATAAAGAATATAAAGAATGGAGATATGCAATGAATGAATAATATAACTCTATACTAAAGAATGACACATGAGAATTAACAAATTGTCTAAAAATAAAGTTGCCATAGGATGAAAATAGTTGTATAAATCCAAGTTTAATGTTTATGGAAGTATTAATAAGTATAAAGTTAGATTGGTTGCAAAATATTATTCACAAAAAGAGAGAATTGATTCTGAAGATACTTTTGCATATGTAGCAAAGTTGAACATAATTAGGCTCGTGATTCCATTAGCTATAAAACATAATTGGAAAATGCATGAGTGAGATGTCAAATTTGTTTTTTGAATGATCTGTTGAAAGAAGAAATTTATTTGGTTTAACCTCAAGGGTTTGTGAAAAGGGGATAGGAGCATCATGTTTATATGTTAAATAATTTTTTATATAGTTTGAAAGAAGCACCAAGATCTTGGTATATGAAAATTGATTCTTTCTTTTATGAGAAAGCTTTTAAGAGAAAAAAAAATTATCCTAATCGATAAATTAAGAAAGAGGAATATGGGAATGCTGCTTTGATCTTTGAATATGTTGATGATCTTTTCACAACATAATTGCATCCAAGTTGATTGAAGAAATTAAAATTCAGTTGTCATAGGTATTTGAGATGAAGAATCTTGGTGAATTGTGTTATTGTTTAGATCTTGAATTTTGGAGGGGCTCTCGTAAGACACTAAACACACAAAGAAAATATATAAGGGAAATACTTAAAAAGTTCAATATGATTGAATGCAATGCAATATCTACTCCTTTATAATATAATGCTAAATTTCGTAGTGATGATGGAACTAAAGAGGTGAATGGAATCTTGTATTGTTAACTCGTGGGAATTTTGAACTACCTGGCCACTACCAGGCCATATATAACATATTTTGTTAGCATACTTAGTCATTTCATGGCTAAGCGTTGTGAACTCCAATAGAAAGTAGCAAAGAGGGTCCTTCAACATATGAAAGGAACACTAAATTTTGGTATTATGTATACTAATGAATTTGATGTTGAGTTGGCAGGATATTTTGATTCTGTCTTGCTTGGAAATCAAGACGATAGCAAATCTACCATTGGATATATGTTCAATATAGGTTCAAGAGTGATATCATGGAGCAGTAAGAAACAACCAACAATTTCCTGCAAAGAAATATGACCTAGAAGGATACTTGATGATGTTGGATAAATACAACAAGAACCTACAATAATCAGATGTGATAATCAAAACAATATCAAATTGGAAAACAATGTATATCATGCAAGTTCAAAACATATAGAAATAATATATGTTACAAGAGAAAAATTGCAATCAAAAGAAATTGACTTAGCATATTGTAATATAGATGAAAATGTGGATGACATATTCACAAGCCTCTTCGAAAGGCTAAATTTGAAATTTGCAGAAGTAAATTATATGTTGTAGAAATTATTAATTATGTTGTAAGCCTAGTTGACACATAAACTTGCACGTGAATTAACATATAGGTCATGATTAAGGGGAGGTGTCAGAGTAATCACAACAAATGTTCTATAGTCAGTGAAGTACAACCAAGTGAGTAGAAAGTTCATAATTAATAGTCGGTCATTATAAGTAGAAAACAATTGACAGTTCATGGAATCATTGTTAAATCTCCAAAACCCTTTGTGTATAAATTGTAATGGCTGAAATGCAATCTTAAAATTTTGTTTTATGTGTTCATCTCGGTTTGAAAACACTCTTCAGTGCCCCACCCTATGACTATGAATTGAATATCCATACTACTATTCCAAATTCATACCCATATTTCTATTCCTTTGGCAAAAAGTCAGACACATTATTTTCCAAACATTCATACATCATTGGCTGATTTCATTTGGTATAAGGAAAATTTTCAAACATTACCCTTGCCTTTCCCTTCGTGGCTACCAATGAAGTTACCTTAGCCACCTACACCCTTATCATGATGTTCAAAATCTGTGAAATAGTGATCTACGAGTGGGTCCTAATATTTCTTGCCACTCGACGTAATTGATACCTCACTAGAGACCAAATATTCAGATCAAACAATAGTGGTATCTTTGCGTTTTTGTTCACAGAGATGGATTTCTCTGAGAAAGGGGTGAAATTCACAAACATGTCTACTAAGAAACAAGTGGGTTTCTATTAACGGTTGGAACAGATTTTAGAATCGTTTAAAATGCAATGGTGTGAGAGGGAAATAATCTATTACGGAATTTAAATTTTCGTAACCCCTGTTCGATAGTCTTGAGGGATAGGATAGTCAAGTTGGTTGAGGTCTCTAAAGTCTCTTCAAGTTGGTTCAATCCTCCGGTCTCCAATAGCTGAGTAGGCTTAAAAATAAATAAAAAGAAATATGCCGGCTCGTGGTGGGTTCAGAAGCTCTGATAAATTCAGAATTAAAATAGGTCAACCTAATATATACAGGTTAAGCATAAACAAACCAACCAGTTTTGATGACCTTTCAGTAGTTCCTCCACTTTCTATACGTGTCTGTCTTCCACTTAACGACCATTCAGTTTCTTTCCTACAACTAATTCTTACTCTCACCATATGCATCCTCAATAATGAAACAAAACTGGGTGACTAATCAAATCAATTGGTTACAGTGATGTTTTTGGAAGCCCGATCAATTAAGATATGGAATAATGGCAACCAAATCCACAAACGTACCTCAGACGTTTCTTTCATCTGACCATATCCAAGAAAATCGAATCCAGTTGTTTATCCAGAAAAATTGTACCTCATCAAGTAAAGTCCCTTGCTTATATGATTTTCAAGAAAAACGAACCGTCAAGATAATGGCCACCAAATCCACAAGGAAAATTAATTGGTGTTGAGCTGCCCTGGTGGTCCCTTCGATTTGATCACACTGGTTATCATAATTTTTGTTGGATTTACTCCGTTGTCAATCATGTAATCGACGTTTTGGATTTTGACTGTTCGCTAAGGTTTTAAGTGCGTTTGCTGACATGGAATCAACTAACCAGGAATTCAATTTCTCTTAGTTAAAAGTAGATTTGAGTTTTACAAAAAAATTCCGTAGATATGTTTGAGACACTTATCACCTTAAAGATAATTACTTCCTAATGAAACATAAACAAATACAAAGAATTAGAACTAATTCCTTTAGCAATGCTCAGCGACAATACTTAGTTTGATCAAAGCATCTTGTGCTTAGGCCATATGCTTTACATTTGGAGTAATTGATACATTAAGGAGCCACTTAACTTGTGGTTGCTAAATTAGATTATTATTGGGTACCTCTCCTTCCCTTTTTCGAGGAAGGGTTCTAGGAATAATTTTGTGGCCATTTACAGGCCTGCGCCAGCAGCATTTATACATTGTTAAAATCCTTTTCTATTTTAAAGTCCTTTTCTATGACACATTTAAGCTCGGCGCTTATTAAGAATTTGGAAAAATAAAACAAATAATAAACTTCTGAACTGATCACTTTGGCGGACTGCAAATGACATGGTTATTTAGACCAGTGGCAAGGGTTTTTCTTTTGTAAATATAGCGTTTTAATGGAAATTGGATATGACGCTCACCTTAAAGAATTTCAACATTTCTGTGTGGCTTAAGGTTTTAGATTTTGTGTCAAATTCTTTGGCTTAGCCGTTTATATGATATATTCTTTGGCTTCATTATTGATATGATTTTTCTATTAATAATTTATCAGAATCAGATATGAAGTGCAATTCTTTTTACCTTTTAAAATGAAGTTCGCATCGTAATTATAATGTTAATATTCATTTAAGCTGTTTTTTTTCTTAATCCATATAACATTAAAATATTTTTTATTAAAATATTTAAACATTTATTTTTATTCCATACTAAAAATAAATAAAATTACACAATTTTTTTCAATCATATTTTAATTTGATAAAAAAATATTTTATTTATAATCTATACTAAATATATATGAAATTGATATTGAAATAGATTTATTAATATAAATATTGAGATATTTTATTTTAAATGTGTATTAAAATGTTATAAAAAAATTATATATTTTACAAGAAATATATATGAAGTTAATGCTAAAATATTTCTATTAATTTCATATATAAAGTTAATCTTGAAATATTTTATGTAAAATTTACACTTATGTATAAAACTATAATAATAAAAAAATTATTATTATTATTATTATTTAGTTTACTAATATTAGTAACTTCTTATATAGCTTTCCCATTATTCACTAAATAGAACAACAATTACATAACTTAGATATAAATTGATGCAGTCTGAAAAATATGTCACATATAATACTAAAAAAATTAAGATATATATATATATATATATATATATATCAATTATTTTATAAAATTAAATATAAAATTATATTATTTAATATGCCCCTTAAAATGTTCTATATTATTTAATATAAATATGAAAATCTTTTATTTTATTGGTATATTTTATATATAAACATATTTCATTATTATTTTTTGATATCAAAATATTTTATTTCATTCATATATTTTATATATAAACGCTTCTCATTATTATTATTTTTATTTAATAAGTATATTATTTTTATTTTAAGAAATAGATATGTGAACAAAATTTCATATCTCCGCGATCCTAAACGGTGGCACGATGAAGAAATTGTTGAGTTGAATAATAAAAACATAACTTGCAAATAAATTAAAATTGCAGAAATTAATGGAAAATAAACAAGATGACAGAATAATCAAACACAAAGCTTGACATAGTGTTCTACATGGTAAAACCCTCCTTGTGAGGGAAACATCCATGGGAAATGACAACCATTATTCTTATTACTTAAGGGAGATTTACAATAGCCAAATCATAAACGTACATGATTCTATGTTTTCCATATTGCCTCTATCGGTTTACATGGATAGATAAAACATTATTAGATTTTTTATAAATCCATCCACAAATCTTAAAGCAATTACATAAGAAACCTTTTACATAAAACAAAAAATTTCCTTTTCTATGCTTTTTCCAAAAACTTGGATGAGGAAAAATAAGCTAAGACAAAGGAACCAATCTTAGCTATTATCCCAAAAACATAGGGAAATAGTTGGAAACTTCTAAAAATCTCCACCTTGACAACAATATACCTGATATATCATGTCCAAAATACTCATCACCTTCCTTGAAAGCCAAGAGAAGCTAAGCACCATTTTATCTTCTCTAATAAAATTGGTTTTGTGAACATGTTTGCACAATTTTGCTTTGTATGGACCTTTTCCAAAGCCACCACTCCACTTGAATCAATAACCTCTCTTACAAAATGATATTTAACAGGTATATGTTTTTTCTTACTATGATAAGCTAGATTCCTCGCCAAATGAATAACACTTTGACTATCACAAAATACTTTCACCTTTTCCTGCATCCCTCCAAACTAGCTTAGCAAACCTTTTAACCAAATTTCCTCTTTGTAAGCATGTAATACAACTATGTATTATGTCTTAGTAGTGGATAAAGAAACTATGTTCTGAAGCTTTGACATCCAACTAAAAGCTCCATTTGCAAGAGTAAAAACATATCTAGAAGTGGATCTCCTCTTGTCTAAATCACCTACAAAATATGAATCAACATAATCATAGACTGAATTACTACTATCATTATAGGTGATACAATAATTACTTGTGCCCCTAGGATACCGAAACACCCATTTCACTACTTCCTAATGTTATTTACCTGGATTTTCCTTGTATATACTGACACCACCAATTGCATGTGAAATATCTCACCTTCTACTAACCATTGCATACATTAAGCATCTTACCGCATTAACATATGGTACATGAGACATGTACTCATTTTCTTCATCATTACTAGGACACAAACCTAAAGAAAGCTTGAAATAGGAAGCTAAAGGGATTTGAACAAGTTTCACATTATTCATACCAAATCTCAAAAGTATTTTCTCCACATTCTTCTGTTGTGATAACCACAACTTATAATTTTTCTTGTTTCTATGTATCTCCATGCACAATATTTGTTTTACTGCTCCAAGATCCTTCATTTCTAAAGTCCTAGCCAGTTGATCCTTTAACATGTTGATTTCAACCATTCTTTTGCTTCCTACAAGCATATCATCAACATATAACACCAAAATAATGAATATGCCATTTTCCAACTTTTGAAAGTAAACAAAATTATCATAATCACTTCTGGTAAAATTGTAGCAAATTGTGAAGGAATCAAACTTCTTATTCCAAAACTAGGGAGACTGCTTCAAGACACACAATGACTTCTTAAGTTTACAAACAAACCTCTTGTTGCGATTTTGAACAAACCCTTCTCATTGTCCATATATATATCCTCATACAAGTCTCCATTTAAGAATGTTCTTTTAACATCTAATTTTCTCACTCTAGATTAAGTAATGCAACTAATGCTAACACAACTCCAATTGAAACAAGCGTAACCACTGGTGAGAAAATATCATGGAAATCAATACCTTTCTTTTGAGAATATAATTTTTCAAGCAGTCTTGATTTGTACTTCTGAACAATATCATTAGCTCCTTTTTTCTATTTGTAGACCCACTTGCAACTAACAACTTTTTTGTCCTTAGGAAGTTCCATGAGATCCCATGTCTTATTTCTTTGTAAGTCATCCATTTCCTCTTTCATTACTACTTTCCATTTATCGGTATCTGTTACTTCCATTTATTTCTGATAACAACTAGGTTCTCCATCATTAACAATTAAATCAAGAAATGTAAAAAAATCATCATACCTTTAAGGAAAATATTTGATCTGTGTAGACCTTCGTGGAATTTGCTACAATATTTCCTCAGTTTCCTGATAAATTTATGTTTCCTTCTCTTCTTTTTTATGAATTTCTTCATGAACATTTTAATGATCCTCCTCCCTTGAAGATGATTTAGTTTCCAATTGAACTTGAATCTGTGGTAATTTTGGATGTTTCATTTCACCATCTACATATGATTTCATGAGTGATGATTCATCAAATATGACGTCTCTGTTAATTGATTTTGTGGGTAGTAGGATCCCACAATCTATATCCCTTAAATCCATGATCACACCCAACAAAGATTAGTATTTTTATTTTCGACCTAACTTGGAACACTGATTCCTTGGAATAAGAGAATAGGCATCACAACCAAAAAGTTTAAGATTTGAATAATCACAAGGTTGACATGTCCATCCCTCTTCCAAAATATTACAGTTCATTGCAGTTAATGGCGACCAATTTACCAAATAACATGTTGTAAGTATTCTCCTGCCCACAATCCCTACTGCAATTTGGCATTACTGAGCATACTCATTACTCTCTCTAGAAGAGTCATATTCATGTGTTCATCAAACACCATTTTTTTCACCAGTATAAGCCATGGTTCTATGTCTTTCAATCCCAACTTCCTTTGCAATAATTTTCAAATTTCTTTGAAGTAAACAGAGTTCCATTGTGAGTTCTCAAACATTTAATTGATGTGCCAATGCTCTTTTCAACCAAATCTCTATGCTGCTTAAAAGCATCAAATACATAAAATTTTCTTTTCAATATATAGATCCACACCTTTCCAGAGTAATCATCTATAAATGTTACAAAATATGAAGATCCTGCAAAAGAGAATTTAGAAGATTGTCCCCAAAGATATGAGTGGATGTAATCAAGGATACCTTTACTAACATGTTTTCCTATTTTACATTTTTGTCTAGATTGCTTTCCTTAAATATAATTCTCACAAAAATTGAAAATGACAGATTTCAAGCTTGGAAGTAACTTACGATCAACCAATACCTTCAATGCTTTCTCGCTAATATGACCCAAGTGTTGATGCCATAAATGTGTAGAGTCACTTACACCCTTAGATGCTACTATTGCATGATCTATTTCAGTCCTTCCTTCAAGCTTATAAAGGTTCCCAAACCTTTTACCCTTCATGACTACCAATATGCCTTTCATCACTTTCACAACTCCACCTTGAACTATACATTTCTAACCAACATAATATAACACTACCAAAGATATTAAGTTCTTTCTCAGCTGAGGAACATATCTCACCTATGTAAACTTTCTAACAGTACCATCATACATTTTAATCCTGATACCCTCAATCCCAATAGTTTTTCATGCAACATGATTACCCATTAAAACCCCACTATCATCAATAGATTGGTATGAAGAGAACCAATTCCTATGAAGGAACATATGATGGGAAGCACCAGAATCTAGTAACCAATTATGATGATGTTGAGAGACAATAGAAGTGGACAATACCCAATTAACAATACCTACACTTGTTTCAGCTGAATTAACTATTCTATTTTATTAGCTTCTTCCTTTATTCTTTTGCAACCCTTCTTAAGATGGCCTAATTTGTTACACTAGCTGCATTTTAACTTACTCTTCTTAACTCTTGACTTTGATCTTGATGTGTCTCTCGAATCCTGATCTTTTTATTTTGATCGACCTCTTGCCACCATTTCTTCTGATGTTGAGGTTTCAATAGTAGATTTCTGTCGTGTTTCCTCAGACAATAAATCTCCCACAATAGCATCAAAATCAATGGTATTGATAGAACTAAAACTGCTAGAGGTTACAAAATGACCTCAAGACTCAGGTAGAGAAGACAAAAGTGTAACTCCTTTGACTTCCTCTTCGAGATTTACATCTATACTAGGCAACTGACATAAAAGAGTATTGAAAGAGTTAAAATGATCAGAGATCTTTGTACCTTCCTTCATGTGCAAATTGTATAATTGTCGCTTCAAGTAGATTTTTCTTGTCAAGGACTTCATCATATAAAGGATTTAAAGCTTAGTGCATAATCCTTTACTCATTTTCTCTTGAACAATGTTAAGAAACACATCATTCTCCAATCACAGTCTAATAACTCTGAGGGCTCTTTAATCCATGTCCTACCAGTCATCATTATCCATGTCCACAGGTTTCTTTGCCTTACCCAGCAATGTCTTTACCACTCCTTTCTGCATGAGCATATCCTGCATCTTAACCTTCCATAGCTCAAAGTTATTACTGCCATTGAACTTTTCGGTTTCAAACTTCGCACTTTTGAATCTTCGCCATTAACACAAACTTTTCCCGAAAGCTCTAATACCACTTGCTGAGTTGAGCAGCGAAAGCCTTACTTGCAAATAAATTGAAATTGTAGAAAATAATGGCAAATAAGCAAGATAAGAGAATAATCAAACACAAAGACTGACACAATGTTCTACGTGGTAAAACCCTACTTCTGAGGGAAATTTACAACAACCAAATCATAGACATACATTATCCAAGCATTCAACCCACTCTCCATTTGTTTTTATGTTTTTCATATTTCCTCTATTAGCTTACAAGGATAAATAGAACCCTATTAATTTTTTTCTAAATTCTTCTAGAACTTTTAAAACAATTAAATAAAAAGCCTTTTACATAAAACTAAAAAATTCCTTTTATATTTTTTTCCAAAAACATATATTAAGAAAAACAAACTAAATCAAAAGAACCACACATAACTATTATGCCAAAAATATAGAGAAATAATTAACAACTTCTGAGAGAAATCAAATTAGTTAACTAAATCTAAATTTTAATATCTCTTTATTAAATAGAGAAATAATGAACAATATTTTATGGTTTACAATATCATTTAATCACAATTTTTCTTTGAAAATGCGCAACAAAATAATTATTAATGTCAATTCCTAACCACATAGGTCGGAGTTACTTTAAAAAATACTATCGTTTAGCACTATATTTTTAATATAACGTTGTTTTTCGACACACATAAGGAAGTTTACTTTTTAAAGAACTTAATCATTTCACACCCTTTTTATTTTATTATAAATATGCCTATGAACATAATTAATCACGGACATCAAGGAAGGCTATTATTAAAAAATTCCCATATTGTACTGTTAATTCACCAGATGCGCATTAAATCAGATAGTTTTAAAAAAATGTAAAATATGGCCGAATTTCTAACTTAATTGGAAATTTGAATTTACTGAAATTGAATATGAGAAGGCTATCATTTGAGATAAGGTAAAAAAGTTCATTACTTTCTAAAATATAATCAAAACGAAATCAATAAGCAAACTTATCAATGCTGCATTGAAAACAAAGCCACCATCGACAGATATTTGAGTGGTTGGAAGCAAGAAATTTAATAATGAAATTTGATTTGCCAAATTTTTTATTTATTTTTTCCTCGTGCATTGTGCCTAATAGTAAGACAAATCTATGCATTAGGGGCCTGCTTAACGATGGATTAGGAGGTGACAAAATTCCCTGATACACTATTTTATTTATTTAATAAAAAAATACAATTTCTGAATGGAGTTGGGCATGTTGTTCCTTATGTATATCACCACACGCTGGTACATAATAAATAAACAATTGGATTCCAGGCTATATGTTAAAAAACATGATAATAATCTGTCAATATTGTATACACATTGGGGAGGTTATAATTTTTGAAGGCACTATTAAGGTTTTTCTTCGTTGAATTAGAATTGACTTATATCGATCTAGGGTATCATTGGGGCATATATTTATGTTAAGTCACCTGGTTGGGGTTCTTGTTTGGGTTCAATAATGATGGGCTTGGTTGAAGCTGAATTTTTTTTATGAGGTTTGATGAGGTTTGTTTATATATATAATGAATTTAAAATGAGATATAAGAGAAAATAAGAAAAAATTAATAACAATAAATATAAAAATGTTATCATGGATATGGAAACTGCAAGGATAGATTACAAGATTGAGTTGTGACTTGAGGTTATGAGTTTTCATTTGTTGAAAATACAACAAGAAACACCTAATTTAATTATGTCCTTGAATTAAATTAGGAATTAAATTGTAGTTACACATCTCATGAGAACTTGTAATAGTTAACTAGGATAATTTGACTTAGTTGGCTCAATTAATTTGAGTTGAGGGTCTAACTTGAGTCATGTATAGTGTCTTCTACTTTTTAGGAGCCCTTGTTGACTTTATTTTAAGTTGTAATTATTTAATTCAATCTAACTAAGTTAATTTCAATTAAACTAGTTCCAATTGATAGAGGAATTAGTTGGAGATTCAATAGTGGGGTGTAAGTAATAGTGATCAACCAGTAAAATGAAGATTCACTCATAGTTAACTCATGCCTGAAATATAAGAAAAGGACTGAGTTGAGATTGGATTTCAGGGATAGGGTACTATCAATTGTATAATCATTTGAATTGTATAGGTGGTTCATGAAATCAGGGAAAGGTTTACAAGGATTGCGCAATTCATAATTGTTGAATTTCCCAATTAAATATGGGTGAATTCCCAAGGAAACTACACAATGAAATAGGAGCTTGGTAGGCAGTAGAATTAGTTAAGTATTGTTAAGAGCTTGTCTGGGAAGAAGTGAGATAGATAAATATAGTGTAGAGGTTGCTCAAGATTGAGAAAAGCATTGTAATCTTCTCATATTTTTCTATTAATGCAATATACAAATAGTAGGGGTTTTTGTCTGTGGATTTCCCCAGAAAATCATTGTCTTTTGCGTGATTGAATTCTTTCTCTTGTATGATTCATGATTTCATCGATCATTTACCATTTCTATTGATGAGGAGAGTAGATTAAAGTCAATTCTTTCAACATATTACAGTCTACAATTTGAATTTACAAACAATTTTACATGGTATCAAAGCTGAAAACACTATAGAATAGGAGAATAAGAGTTTGTATTTTGCTGGGGAAATCAATTTTGCAGTACCATACTTCAGATCTAGTAGGATGTCATTCTACAAATTAATACTCTAATATTTCCTTAAGGGTAGTTCAAAGTATATTGCTTGGAAGGATATGATGGTGGTAGTGTTGGAAGACAGCAAGCTTGAGGAATCAATAGAAAAAGATATTCCTAATCCAACTAATGCTCAAGATGTGGTAGAGTGGAGAAAGTTTGTGGAAAAGGTGAGAAGGATTATCCTAAGAGGAGTTCAAGATCATATTGTCTCGAGCCTCCATGGTAAGGAAACTCCATTTTTAATGTGGAATGCCTTTAAAAACCTATTTCAAAACAATAGCCACCACAGGAAGCTGGCACTGCAGGACAAGCTCAAAAATATCAAGATCGACAAGGGCGACTCAATACCGAAGTACTTGACCAAGTTCACCCAATGTCTGGATGAGCTTGCAAGTGTTAGTGCTATAGTTTTTGAAGATGATCTAGTGAGCCTAGCACTTCTAGGCCTTCCCAAGAGATGGCAGAACTATCATGACTCAGTTAATGGGAGGGAGAAGCTAACAGAGTGGGAGTGATTGTTATCTGACTTGGTACAAGAAGAGGTTTGATGGAACACTACAAATGGATCTTCATTGATGCATGATGATGAGGAGCATTGTGCCTTAACAGGAAAGGAGAAGAAATGGAAGGGGAAGTCATCCCATTCCAAATCAAATTCTAGTTAGGGCAGGAAGAAGAATGACATTTTTAATATTAAATGTTTTCATTGTCACGAGCTAGGACACTATGGGACAAAGTGTCTGCATAAGAAGGCTAGTAAGAAGCCTTAAGGAGGAGTGGCAGATGAAGCTATTTCTTCCTAATTCAAGCTAGATATCACCTTCATCACATTCATGGTGACATTAATGATGGGTAGTGTGTGGCACCCTGATAGTGTAGCCTCATTACATATGGCCGACAACAAAGAGTTATTCAGTGACTTGGGGAAGAAGTACATCCCGATATACATTGATATGGGAAATGATGGGAGCTATAGCATGATTAACATCGGTACTGTTACGTTTATGAGGGAGTCTAGTTCTCCTCTCACATTAAAAGATGTCATGTATGTTCAGGGTTTGAAGAAGAATTTGGTGGTAGTTTCCATGTTGGAGGACTGTGGATATGATGTGGTATTTAGCAAGGGAAAGGCTTTCCTTCATCACATATCCCCAGGAAAGGGGAAGTAGATCAAGGTTCAGGTGAATAAATTCTACAAATTAAATGTAGAAGATTGCAGTACCTTGAGTAAAAGAGTATAGAAGGATTTGAGTCGATACATCGGTGAGTTGTGGCACAAAAGGTTGGGTCACTTGCACCACGAAGCTTTGTAGATCATAAAAAAAAATTCTACAACACTTCTCAATCTACATTAGAGCAAAGGGACACATGAGAAGGTTGTACATTGGTGAATTACACTAAAGCTCCCTTTCATGATAAAGATAGTTGAGCACAAGAAATCCATGATAGAGTTCACTCAAATGTGTGTAGACCATTCTCGATAGCATCCATGGTGAAGCAAAGGTATTATGTAATATTTTTTGATGATTTTTCTCATAAGTGCTATATTTTTTTCATGCAAAAGAAAGATCAGATGTTCACTAAATTTTTTGAATTTAAAACATTTTTTAAGAAAGATACTAGCATGAAATTTAAATATCTCAAAAGTGATAACGATGGAGAATATGTGTCAAATGAATTCAAGAACTTATGTGCATCAAAAGGAATTCAACGAGAGTTAATAGCATGTCATAAACCACTACATAATGGGGTGGCTGAAGGGAAGAGCATAAGTATTGTGGGAAATGCATGAGCAATGTTACATGGTTAGGGCTTACCGTTGCACTTGTGGGATGAAGCATGCAACACAAATTTTTATTTGTAGAACAAAAGCCCTCACCGAATTCTCGGGATGAGTACACCAGAAGAAGCTATTTTAGGTAAAAAAAACCAAATGTGTCACACTTCAGGATCTTTGGTTCATTGTTCTACTGTCATGTTACCAAGGATGCAAGGAAAACACTAGAGCCAGCAACTGAGTTGGTCATATTTTTGGGGTACACTGATACACCTCACAAGTATCGAGTATACTTACCATCCAACATGATGAAAGTGGTTCACATAGACGTGAAGTTCAATGAGGATAAGACCATGAGATGTTCCCTTGAATGGGAGCTTCTTTTACATCTAAGCGAGGATATTTTAGCTGCAAAGGAGGAACCTCACGATGATGTGGGTTAGCCACATGTAGAGGAGCAGAGAGTGGAAGAACCCACTCATGCAGAGACTTCCAGAGATGGAAGGAAGTGCACTAGAGGGGTTGATAGATTGATGCATGATTCTATAGATAATGTGGGAGCACCCACATCACAATGGAGGAAGAGGAGGTCACCAGATTGGTACACTTGCTACATGGATCTTATGAGTGAGAGTGTAGAGGTTGAAACATCCATATTCAAGGAATAAGTGTAGAAACTAGTATGGTTTGATGCCATTCTTGAGGAGTATGAATTCACTATCAAAAATAGTGTTTTGGAAGTAGTCCCAAGACCAACAGACAAGTCAGTAGTGAGTTTGAGTTGCCTTTACAATGTAAAGAAAGCAACATATGGAGTGTGGATAAACAAAAGGCCATATTCTTAGCCAGAGGGTTCTCAAGGGTGGAAGGAATTGATTTCGATGATACCTTTTCTCTAGTAGCAAGGTACTCTTCAATCAGATCTATTCTAGCATTGTCAGCACAAATGAGATGGAAGATACACCAGACAGATGTGAAGACAGCATTACCAACAATATGATTGAGTAAGGGTTTTACATTTTGCATCTAAAAGTATTTTAGACCCTCAAAAAATGTTTGCATGTGTGCAAAATCAGGCAAGTTTTGTATGGACTAAAACAAGCACTTTGTGCTTCGTACACCAGAATTGACACCTTCTACACCAGGTTAGGCCTCACCAAAAGTGAAGCAGATGCGAACCTTTACCATATTGTCATTGAAGGTAAATTGTTGATTATAGTATTATATGTCGATGATTTGATGCTAATAGGTGATGAGAATATGATAAAATATTGCAAAGAGGATGTAGTAAGAGAATTCAAGATGAAGGACTTGGGGCTCATGCACTACTTTCTTGGTATGGAAGTACTGCAAGGAGTTGAGGAACTTTTTTTCTCGTAGGGAAAGTACGAAAACGAGATATTGAATAAGTTCCACATGGAGAGAATTAAACCCATGGAGACTCTTCTAATAGGTAATTGGAGGAAGGAAGATGTGACATCAGGTGAAGTAGTGGAGGCTACAATTTATAAACAACTTGTGGGTTCACATATGTATTTGGTGAACACACAAACGAAAATTTGTTTTTCAGTTAACGAGCATAGTACAGAAATAGTTAAGACAACCAAACTTTATTGGAAGGAATCTAAACATGTGTTGAGATAACTCAGAGGCACCACTCAATTTTGTCTTTGGTACAGGCGAACAAAGGGAGTGAAGCTTTAAGTCATCATAGATGTAGACTAGGAAGGGAATCCAATCGACATCAAGAGAACATCATGGGGAATCTTCAGTATTGGGTCAACAGAAGTTTCTTAGTACAATAGGATGCAAAGATCAATTTCACTTAGTTAAGTAGAAGCGATTACATGACTGCTAGTTAAGCAACTTGTGAGGCTATCTAGATGAGGAAGATCCTTGTTGGGTTATTTGGTTAGAAGATGAATGCTACAGTGATTTACTGTAACATAGTTGTTTCAAACTTTATGAGAACCCTATTTTTCAGGATCGGTCAAAGCATATTGACATATGTTATCACAATCTATGAGATTGTGTGTATAGGGGAATCATGTTGCTGGAGTACATTCCTACAAAGGAGTAGGATGAAGATGTTTTGACAAAGGAATTGTCAAGATGAAAATTGCAGTTTCCCAGAGGAAGGATCGGGGTAGCAGGTAATTCCTTTTTTGTTGAGAGAGAGTGCTGAAAATGAAACAAGAAAAATCCTAATTTAATTTTTGACTTGAATTAAACTTGGAATTGAATTGTAATTCCACATCTCATGAAAACTTGTAATAGTTAACTAAGTTAATTTTACTTAGTAGTCTTAGTTAATTTGAGTTGAGCATCTAACTTGAGTCATGTAGACTGTCTCCTACTTTTTAGGAGCCCTGGTTGAGCTTATTTTGAGTTACAATTATTTAATTTAGTTTAACGGAGTTAAAGTCAGTTAACCTCGTTCCAAATGATGGAGGAATTAGAGGGAGATCAAGCAGTGCCATGTAGCCTGAAGTAGTGGGGTGCGACCAATGGTGATCGACTAGTTAACTAAATATTCAGTCATAATTAACTCATGCATGTTAGATCCGAGAAAAACATAGTTGAGATTGGAGTTCAGGGGACAATGTACTATTAGTTGTATAATCATCTAAATTGTATGGGTGGTGCATGTAATCAGAGGAAGGCCTAGGAGGATTGTGCAATTCATAATTGTGGAATTTTCCAATTAAATATGGGTTGATTCCCAAGGAAACTGCACAAGGGAATAGGCACTTGGGAAACATCAGGATTGACTAAGTATTAGAAGGATATTTTTTGAGAAGAATCGAGATAGATAGAGATAGTGCAGAGGTTTCCCGGGCTTCATTAAAACATTGTAATCTTCTCATATTTTCTGATTAATTCAATATAAAGATAGTAAGGGTTGTCAGTTGTGGCATTCCCTAGAAAATCATTGTGCTATGTGTGATTGAATTCTTTCTCTTGTATGCTTCATGATTTCATCGATTTTTTATTGTTTCCACTGATGAGTAGAGTAGATTCAAGTTAATTATTTTATTATATTACAATATGTAGCTGGAATATACAAGGAATTTCTACTCATATATGGACATGGTCAATGGATATGAGGTTTAATAAGGTTCACCAAAATTCAAACCTCAAGGTTGAAATTCGACTAACCTTGTGACATAGTATATATGCCCTTAATTTAGTATGTACCATTAATATTCATTTTATATTTGTTAAATAAAAGAATGTATTTCAGAATTTTACAATTATAACAATAGTAGCTATTGGGGTGCCATATTATTTTAGCACTAGTGAATTATGTGTTGGAAATACTAAGAGGGGGGTGAATCAATATTCCTTAGAAATTAATACTTTTAAATCTTTTCATAGAATTAGTTAATCTTCAATTATTATTAATGTTTATGTCGTAATAACAATAAATAAAACAACATAGTAGGCGTAATAATTTTAGGTGGAAAGCCCCATCTAGGTCAAAAACCACCAAATGCTTTTCTAATAAATTCTTTAATCTTCGGCCCCAACTAAAATGAAAGCAACAACTTCCTAGAATTCTAGAAAAGCATTCGTCTCCAACTCCCACTTGAAGGATGCCGCAATGCCCTGGTTTCTTCAATAATCAACTAATCGGATGCCCCAGGATCCTAGACCAACCTATCACCCTGAAGTGTTCATAGGCTCCAACCTATAGGAAACTTCATGAATCAGCATAGATCCTTGACTATTGGTGTGTGGTCCTTACTCCAGTGATCCTTGAATGCATGTTTTTTCTTGCCTTCTAGGAGCTTGGTATTGAATCTATTGTATCTATGTAATTTTAGATGTCCAAGGTATGTAATTGCATCATGTGGTTGCCCTATTAGTTTTATTTCCAACACCATAGGTTTGATCAAGATTGGTGATCCAGATTTAAGAAGGAACACAATAATTACAGAGATAACCATAAATACAGAGATGTGATAACCATAAAAACAGAGAGAACCATAAACATAGATATGCAGCGGGAATAATACTTTACTTCATTAATGTAGAGTACTGAAATATGCTTACAAACAGTAATGGAAATAACCCAGCTAGGGCAATGGTAGCTTATCTCTGAGAAGAGATGTGGTGGCTACATGCCTCTGAACTCTTTCTAAGTGTCTTTACAATGAGGCTCGAAGGCCTATTTATTATTGAGAAACAATGGAAAACCCTTCACATTCCAAAACCTAACCCTAGAAGATGAAACGCCAAATTGTGGGCCCCGTTTTGGGGTGAGTTGGACATCCAACTTCCCGGGGTCGCGAATTGGTCGTATTATCTCCGTTTGACGCGCATGATAGCACGTTGGAAAGATCTCTCCGAGGACTACGACGGAAAAGACGATTTTTATCAAAAAAATCGTTGGTGGTGGATTTCCCAAAAAACGTCGTTTAGGGCCTCAAAACGGCTCCGGAAGTTTAGGACCCGAAAAACTGCTAAAAATAGTAAACTGTGCTATAATTAAGGAAATTGAAAAACTGAAAGAGACAGTTGTGGGGGTCCAAATGGGATAGGTGGGTGGCCACCAACATCCTCCTGGATCAATTGGATTCTTCAAGAAAGAGTTATTCCCAATCTACCACGATCACCTAATTATAGATTGGTTCAGTAGAGCGAACTTGTGCAACATTACACGTTTCACTATTGCAACCCTCGGCCCTGAAAATGCTACTCACCAAATTAAAATTTGTCCTATTTCTATGACTATTTATGAAATTTGAATCCAATGCTTCGAGATAAAGTTATGATGATTTTCCCAATGTCCCCTATTTGACATGGAATTTGGGAGCCTGCAGAAACCCTAAGTTCCTCAAATCATATCTCCAAAAATATAGTGAACCAAGATCTGAAATTCGGTCACGAGATTCATGAAGATTTCGTGTCAAATGGGTTTTAAGTTCTACTTCTAAAGCTTCTACAAAAGCTATTATAGCAAAAATTCAATGATGACCTGTTTGAATCCACAAAATCCATACTAGGGGACGATATGAGGGTCATTATTTATATGAATGTCTTCAGCTGAGAGGGTCCTCAACAAGTGAACATTAGAGGGATTTTAGGAGAAGAAAACAACATTATTAATTACTTACTATTCAATGACCACAACCAATTATGAGTGCGATGCCACAACCCCATAAGGTTTTCGCCCACTAGCTGGGGTTACTAACTTCAAACATGAATATCTCTCAAACCGTGAATAATTAGTTGGCATGACATATATCAACAGAAACATCTCGATGAGTAGAATTCATCTAGAAGATCCTTGACTCAGAGTAGAGTAAGTTGTCATGTAAAAATTCCCATGCAAGATTGAGGTAGCCCTTGGTGCTGCTTGGGTTGACATCAATGAAAACCATTGATCAACATTATGTTGGGAGTGCATTGGTGTCTAATGACAATTTAGGGACATCATTATAAAATACATCTACAAAATCCTTTAATTCCCAATCTCCACTTTTAACTTTCGCTACAATAGAGAAGGGATAGATATTTTGAGATTCTGTAAAAATCTCTACTATATCGTTTTCCTTATAATTAATTTATTTCCAGCCACACCATTCAAAAAACCTTCATCATGCTCAAAACATAAAATAATAGAGTTGATAGAGATAAATATTGATAAGACCAATGTTATCCCCAAACCCATTAATCATTTTCTATTAAGTTAGGGTCTACCCCATTATAAGAATGAGATAGAATGCGGCATTGAAGGAATAAAGTAATCCACAATCTTAGAGAATGGAATGTACATAGGTTTAAAATCCTTGGTTTCTTATAATTCCTTGCACAAATTTGTTCCATTGGAAAATAATTATTGCTCCATGAATACTTCCCTTAGATATTTCAAAAAGTAAGGTAAACCATTCACAAATTATCTCCTAGGTAAATCATATAAGTTACTTCAGATGCATGGAATTATAATAAGGATAATTTTTATACCTTGAATCCTTCTCTAGTTTATAATAACTTTGACTAGATCAACAACAAGATATCTCACTCCAACTCATATGTATCCTACTTCTACTACATTTACCTATAACCTATACACATCGACATTGAAGAGACCAATTTTCTCTCCAAGTGAAGCCCCATAAGTGGAAAATGATAGATTTAGCTAGAATATTGAAACACTCAAATACAACATAAATCATGAAATATAACATAGATGTGAAATTTACATTCAAGGAAATGGAACAATTTAGAACATTATATCGTGGGTGTAATCATGGATCCCTCATAGTTACCTTGGTCCTTTTCTTTGGTATGACTCATTGACTATGAGAAAGCTCACAATAGTAATGCAAATAGGTATTGGTGAGAGAATTCACAAACATAATCATAGTATATAATTTCTATATGTCCCTCCCTCCCATGGAATGGTCTCATTATATCAGTTAGTAATAGATATAGGAGCATGAATCTCAAAACCTATTGCTAAAAAGGGTTATCCTAAGACATAATTAATTGAACAATTTCTAAGTAATCTTATCCCTCAAAAATTTAATTTCCTTGGAAATCATGAATTATATATATTTGACCCATCATCATTCCATTGTTAAAGACAAATGGTGGTGACAACTACTTCATAACACTTTGCTCTATGACAGAGTTATGAATCACTCTCTTGCTAAGAATTTGTAGTGATGAAGCATTAAAGTATATCTATCTATGGAAATAATAGGCATATATTAGCCCTCCACACATGTATTTTAATGTAGGCTCCCTCTTCCATCATAAGGGGGACAAAAAAATTGATAATATATGATCCCTAATATATTAGCTAATTACGAAAATTGATGAACAAAATAAATTACAATATAATGCCCCTAGAAAGGAGAACACGGATCTGAGAATGAACAAACTAATTACAACTTACCAAACACCCTGTTATCACTCCTCCAGATCTCCAAGGCTGAGGAAAAGTCCAATTGAGGTAACCACAGACCAACCTTTTGACTTGGTAGCTAGCCTTACCAAGCCGAAGCGGGCTCTCTCCAAAGGATCACAGCCAAAAGGGTTGGATAGATTATGGTTTTAGGCTAGTTATGAGGGCAAAGGTTGTTTTTGTTTGATTTGGTGGGGTTGTTGGAAGAGGATTAGGTCAAAGAGACTAGGTCAGGGCAAATAAGGGTATGATTGCAGACTTCTGATGGAGCAAGGTAGGTAGGCACTCAAACACTTTAAGGTTATGAAGTGAGATGGATAAGACTGGTGAGGTGCTAGAAAGAGCAATACAAGTATGTATTCTTTCTAAACTAAATAAAATGGACAAACTATGAATATTTCCCCAAAACAAAGCATATAAGATGTATTCTTCTCATCAACTTGAAAATCAACATATCAAAGAAGTGAAGTGAAATATGGGAGTATAAAACATTCAAACATATGCAACATAAGAAGAAACTAATTTAAAATTCCATACCACAGGTATTCCATCAAAATAGCTGCAACTCATTCATTAAATTCTTCCAAATACTAATTACACTAGTGTCTCTTATCAATAGCCAAACATCCAACTGATTCCAACCCTTCTCTATGGTGAAGAAAGGGAATAAATAGACATGAAAACCACTTCCCATCATCCCCAGGGGTTGAATCCATGAGGTGAGGAAGATATTACACAAAAATATGAATTGATAGCTAACTTGTAGGGTGGTCCAAGTGACTCATTCCTATCTTAAATGAATTAATTTATTACACCTCATCTGCTTGATTTATCTAATCCATTTAGCCTAGGTAATAGTAAAAACATGATAATTACATCCAATTTGATCATTTACATAGGTAAAATCATCATTTGCCAAGGTGAAAATCAAAACAGGAGAGAAACTCAGAAAATTGGAGAAGACTGTCAAATGCACCCTCTCTTTGTCAAACGTGCCCTTTCTTTGTCAAATGCACCCTCCGAGTTTAGGACTTCTTTTGGGTGCCTTCCCAGTGTCCAATTTTTCTCCAAGATGGCTTGTTTGAAATCCCTTCAAGTATAATTTCTAGGCATGTCTTCAGTTTTCAATTTGGAGCTCATTTTCCTTGTCAAAAAATCAGTCTCCCAATATTGGTAAACGCGCAGTGCCTAAGCCATAAATGAGGCAGAAAGGTTATTTTTTGGTGGTTTTTGACCTTTTTGACTTACCTGTTTGTCTCCAAATTCCTAAAAAATGCACAAGGTGCATGTCCGCATCACTCTGAGTCCAATGATGTTGACCTTTTTCTCATCATATGCCCCAGAAAAGAGCACAACACCCTAGGTGCTACACGTTTCACCCTTTTCACTCTGCTAAAAATGCCTAAAAAAACATAGTAATTCACAACTTGCAAAATTTCCTCAAAACATGTCAAAATTGGTGGGATGATAGATGATCATGTGTTTGATGCGAGGAGTGATTCCTCTATAAGAATTTCTAGCCTCATTTTCTCCTCTTGCTTTGGTCAAGGCTTCAATCTTGTCCTTTGTAGCTTTGAGTTTTTCCCTCGAAATCCTTTCTCTGTAGGCATAATGTTTAGCCATCTTCTTGTGAACTTCATTATCCCTTTTGGCCTTGTCTAGGAGTTTCTCAAGATGACTGTTCACCCTCTTGAGCCAATGTTTCAGGTTCTCATTTACCATTTTGGAAAATTGCTCATTTAGGGTGAGCTCATTAGCTAATTCTACCTCCCTTTGCTTTTCTAGCTCCAAAGCTCTCTTTAAGCCTCTAGTCCTTGGCCTTCTTCTTGCACCTATTCCTCTAGGTGCTCACTGTATTCTCCATATGCCTCATCAAGTAAGGCCTTAGCCTTTTCATCCTCTCTCTTTGCTTCGATGAGCTAAACCTCCATGAGCTCATGTTTGACCTCAAACTAACATGTTCTTTTGCTCATAGTATGAAATAATGTATTTGGCTCTTTCCAAGTTGACCTGGAGCTCTCCTATGAGTGCATTCTTCTCCTTGATGATAATAGATGTGTTCTCAATGTCATCATTATCTCTTAGGTCAACTAATTAAAAATCATGCTCTGTCTCATCGAGGTCCTCCTCCTGCTGTTGGATCTCTTCCTTTGTCACCTTTTCCTTACCCTTTTGTACCTTCTTTGTTGATGAAGAAGGCAAGGCCCCTCCAACAATCTGTGGGGAAAATAATTTCCTATGCGCTCTCTTATAGGTATGTGTTAAGGTACCTAAACCAGCCCTTTTAGGCTTGCTTCTCTCACCATGCTCAATGTGTTCTTGCTCACTGCCTTCATCTCTACCAGGTGAATGAATAGGCTCATGAAATGGTGATGATGGAGGTGATGGTGTGGGTGACTCGTTTGATTAAGATGAATGACATATGGGCTTAGGTGGAGGAATGGAGGTGGGTGGATGAGATGATGAAGGTGCTTCTTGGCCATGATACATAGGTGGGACAGTGAAAATATCATTGGATATAAAGGTGTCCCATGCAATGTTAAGCTGATCAAGGTAATGGAGGACTATCATCTTGATGAGGGAGTGGTGAAAGATACTTTTAATTTGATGATCATAATATTTCTTTTTGGCAATGAATGACATCTTGTCAATGCTCCGGTAAAGATAATAGGGCATATTTGGAATTTTGACTCTTGTGAAATGCATGAGTAGCCGGATATGATAGGAATAAATCCTAGGAGACCTACCCTCACAAGTGAAGTACTTCATGATGATTTTCATCATGGGAACATATTTGTCTAGGAGGTAAGAGAAAGGAAAAATCCTCTTTCTCTCATTCTTGTACCTTGGTTTAAGATATGGCTCGTAATAGAAATGATCCAATTCTCCTTTTTTAAACCATTTTTCCCCAACATTTGGGATCCCAGAGGTAGCTGATATGATAGTAGGATATACACTGAAGCTGACGCCAGCAAGGGTTACCTAGTTGTCATGTAGGTTGGTGATGAATAATATGGTCAACACAGGATGATGTTGGATCCTTTGTACTTTCTCACAAAACTCAAAACAACCCACATGCTTAAAGGCTGCCACAGTGAGGGGAGATGCCATGAGTTCTCTGGTATTGCTTGGCTTATGTCTAATGATTCTCCCTCCTTTATTATATATTCTTCTCTCATGTCTTTCTTCCTCCCTATGACTTCTATTCTCTTCTTCTGCAATGAGTTACTGGAGTCAAACCCTAGGGAGATGATGAAATGGAATGTAGGTGTAGAGAGTATGGAATGGTGTGAGGAAATTGAAGAGACCAAAATGGGGATGTGTGATATGAGGGAGGTAACAGGGGGTAATTTTGAAATGTAGGAATGGTAGTGGAATGCTAGAAAATGAAATTTATGAATGGGTTTATGTTACTAGGGTTTTGAATTTAGTAGGAAACCAAAACAAAATGGAACACCATATAATTCAACTGCGGAGGAGAGGAGTGATACGATTTCAACCTACATGTTTGTTGGAGCATGTTGGTGACCATTTTGGAGCTTGGAGATGATCTACTGCTCTTTGGGCAATGTCAATACGTTTTTGGGCAAATGCGTAGCAATCTAGTCAAACACACCCTCTCTTAGGAAACACTCAGCATTTTGAGAAAAATGCACAACACCAATTCAGAACACACCCTCCAGTTTCAAAACGTGCCTGCTGCCGCTATTTTGCCCAGTTTCACGAAAATTCCCTTTTATTGAGGACACTTTGAGAGTGTAGGAGAGAAAATGAATGTTAAATTGATGTCTTTGAGGGCTTTTATATTTGAATATGTTTAATTTATGCTTTGAAAACCCATTTTCTAATGTTTCATGTCACTTTTAAAATTTTCAAACTAATGCTCTTTGACTTATGAATTTTTTCTCTATAGGTGGATGATGATGATATTTTGGCAATGGAATTGAGTAAACAGCTAAAATGGCGACTTATTACATATGATAAACATAAAATTACATTAAAAAAATAAAAAATATTACATCTCTCTTTTGAAATAAATTTACAAACTGGAATGAAATTCTTTCTTGAAATCAAATTTGGAACTTCAACAACCATGGTTACATACTTGTAAACCATTATTTGACTAAAAAATGGATATTATTTACTTTACTCTCATACTTTGTTGGCCTTATGCAGTGAGATGGTGCTTTATTGGACCTTGGGAAAATGAAACCTAGGTGACCTAATGGAACCTTGAACGACTGGACTTCAGGTGGACTTGACTGACATAAAACATAATGAAATGAGCCTTTATATTCAATGGATTCTCAACAAGACACATGAAGGTGGGCCGACAAATACAAATTTTTTGAGAGGGGAGTGTGATTTTTTATTTTGGGCTACCACCAATGAGTAAATTTTTACATGATGACCTAGGTGGAATGACAAAAATTTTAAATGGGACATTAATATGATATAAAAGAGGAGTTTTAATCATTGATGGAAGTATGAAAATACTAACTCTAACACAACCAATGTTCAATCATATAAAATATATCTAAGGAGGGTATACCCATGCTCAATATAACAAATAACTACACATTTTTGTAAACACTATATTCTATTGATACATGTCATGAATTGTTAATTCTTAGCCACAAAGGAGTACACAGTGGGTCCATTTCATAAAGAAATATACCATAATCACCATTAAATAAAACATGGATCTATGTCATAGTATTCATTATACACAAAGTATAAGCAAGTCCTTGAGTGGTGCTCAACGTACATAATATGGTCTAGTACTCCATCGAATATAGGGAGGGATTAAATATAGGAGGGTGATGACACTATGCTGAAGCTCTTCATTCTAGCCCCAATGGTATTAATATACATCATGTGAATGGATGAGATGATGTCAGGCATGGTAGAAACTACTTCATTATCAAGCATTTAGGTATACTACTAGCAAATGGAAGAGGACCCACCAATGTTGAAAATGGACCCCAGGTACCTAGCACAATCCTCAAACTATGAATAGGTAAGTTGATATTCAACACTTTTGGATTAAAATAATCAATAATTGATGAATAAAACCCTTTGTGAATTGCAAGAAAATATATCACTAAGGACTACAAGCTCCAAGGTACAACTAGTTTCTATATTTTCCTCCTTGATAATGAGTGTATGTCGAAAGAAGGAGACTCATTAAATGATGGCATTGATTAAACCCCACAAATAAAAATGAAATAGAATAAGAAATTATGTTAATATGTGAACTTCCCAAGTACAACTCACATAGGGATGAAAATCAAAAAGGCACTAGGGAATGGAAATGACTGATTGAGGCTTAAACTTCTCTTAAACATATAGTGGAATAAAACAATGGTGATTTTGCATAATTTACTAATGAGCTCCACATGCTATAATTTAAAAACATATGAGGCATTAAACCATGCTCCATAATGACTTGAAAAACAGCCAATTGGAGGAGTAGATGACTTGTATGTATTGTACAACTCCTAAGCACCCTATAACCCAACAAGAGGATAATAACATAAAATATGTGTCATGTTCAAGGGAAAAATGATTGTTTCTTCCACTTCTTTAAATGGACTCCAGAAATTACTCTCCCCTTCTCCCCCATCCACATCAAACCAGACCCAAATCCCCATGATTTCTCTTTCTTTTAGTATCTCCTTCATATATTAGTGAGCACAAAAGGGAAAACAAGAATACTAAATGGAGTATTTTTTGTTTACTATTAATGAGCCAAAAAAAGAGGTAAAAGCATACATGATAATGTGTACTCTTTATTGTTTAATGATATTAAATAAAACGTAGTAGTATTCTTAGTATCCTTCACATATAATTTCATGATCATGAGAAATGAAGAGTTACCTTGTTTTCATTCATTATTTGACAAGCATGGAAAGAAAGAAAAAAAAAAGAAAATTGTTCTTAGACAAACAATGAATAATCGGAGGTAGGTAGCTTCAAGCCAGATGAACCACCATTGGAAGGTACCGAGATCTTTGATCATTCGAATTATTTCAATACTCTTTTATGTCAGTTTTCTATTATAGATGTAAATATCGAAGGGGAATACAAAGAAATTATACTATTGTGATATATGCCTGAGTCTTGGGATTATTTTCTAAACTATATCTATTTTAGTTCTATTGATACCATAGACTTTTATGCTATTGCAGGAGATTTATTGTCTCAGGAAACTTGGCGGAAATCTTACCTTGAAACTTCAACATCAGAAGCAATGGTTGAAAGAGGCCGATCAAAAGAAAAAAGATAAGAATTCGAGAGACATACCAAGATCAAAGTCAAGAGGAAAGAAGAGTAAGTTAAAGTTTTAGTAATCAAATTAGGGCATATTAATAAGAATTGTTGTAAAATAAAGGAACAAGCTAGTAAAAATGAATTTACAAAGAAAGGTAATTCAGTGGAGAAAGGTGTAGGTATTGTTGATGAGGTATTGTCCACTTCTATTATTTCTCAACATCATCATAATTGATTTCTAGAATTTGGTGCTTCCCATCATATGTGTCTTCATAGGAATTGGTTCTCTTCATACCAACCTATTGATGATGGTGTGGTTTTCATGGTTAATTGGGACTAGTAGTATCAGGATTAAAATGTATGATGGTACAATTAGAACGTTGACAGAGGTGAGGCATGTGCACGAGCTTAGGAAAAACTTAATATCTTTAGGAGTGTTAGATTCTGCTGGTTATAAATGTACGATTCAAGATGGAGTTATGAAGGTGATGAAAGGCATATTGGTAGTCATAAAGGCTAAAAGGTTTGGGAACCTTTATAATCTTGAAGGAAGGACAAAAACAAATCATGCAATAGTAGCATGTAAAGGTGCAAGTGAATCTAGTTGTTTATGTTATCAACGCTTGGGTCATATGAGGGAGAAAGTGTTGAAGGTATTTCTTTATCGTAAGTTATTTCCAAGCTTGAAATATTTAAATTTGAATTTTTGTGAGCATTGAATTTATGGAAAGAAATCTAGACAGAAATATAAAATAAGAAAACATGCTAGTAAAGGTATCCTTGATTAAATCCATATATATCTTTCGGGACCATTTCCTAACCTCTCTTTTGGAGGATTTTTATATTTTGTAACATTGATAGATGATTACTCTAGAAAGGTGTGGATCTATTTATTCAAAAGAAAAGCTTATATATTTGATTATTTTAAGCAATATAGAGCTTTGGTTGAAAAGAGTGCTTGAAGTTCAATTAAATGTTTGAGAACTAACAATGGAACTAAGTTTACTTCAAAGGAATTTGAAAATTATTGCAAGGAAACTAGGATCAAAAGACATTAAACCACGGTTTATACTTCTCAACAAAATGGAGTTGTTGAACACGTGAATATGACTCTTCTAGATAGAGCAAGGAGTATGCTCAATAATGTCAAGTTGCAGTAGGAATTGTTAGCAGAAGTGATTCTCACAACGTGCTATTTGATAATCGGTCACCATGAACTCCAATTAACTGTAAGATTCTAGAAGATGTATGGATAGGTCAACCTCGTGATTATTCACATTTTAATTTTTTTGGTTGTTATGCCTATGCTCTTATTCTAAATAATCAACGTTCTAAGTTAGATGCAAAATAAAAAAGACTAATATTTTTTGGATATGGTGGAGTTAATGGATATATATTGTTGGTTCCTACTAACCACAAAAACATCATTAGCTGATATTTCATATTTGATGAATCATCACTCATGAAATCAAATGTAGTTGGTGATATGAAACAAGAAAAAATACCACAGATTCAGCAAGTTCAATTGGAAACTGAATCATCTTTAATGGAGGAGGAGCATGAAGATGTTCATGAAGAAACTCCTAAAGAAGAGGATAAGGATACAAAATATTCTCAAGAAACAAAGGAAATACCCCAACAAATTATACAAAGGTCTACATGGATCAGATGTTTTGCTAAAGGGTATGATGATTTTTCTACATATGTTTCTTTAATTTCTAATGATGGAGAACCTATTTGTTATCAGGAAGCAATGGAAGCATCTGATGGTGATAACTAGAAAGCAAAAATGAAAGAGGAAATGGATGGATTACAATGAAATAAGATATGGGATCTGGTGGAACTTCCTAAGGAAAAGAAAGTTATCAGTTGCAAGTGGGTTTACAAACTGAAGAAAGGAGCTAATGATACTGTCAGAAGTACAAAGGAAGATTGGCTGCAAAAGAATATTCTCAAAAGGAAGGTATTTATTTCCATGAGATTTTTTCAGCATTTGTTAAGCTTGTTTCAATTAGAGTTGTGTTAGCATTAGTCTCATTACTTGATCTAGAGTTAGAGAAACTATATGTCAAAATGACATTCTTACATGGAGATTTGGATGAGGATATATAAATGGAACAGACAAAATGGTTTGTTCAAAATTAAAAAAAGAGGTTTGTTTCTAGACTCAAGAAGTCATTGTATGGACTAAGGCAGTCTCCTAGACAATGGTACAAGTAGTTTGATTCCTTCATGACGAGCTAGAATTTTACCTAAAGTGAGTATCATCATTGTGTTTACTTTGAAAAGTTTGAAAATGGAATATTCATTATTTTGGCATTATATGTTGACGATATGCTTGTAGCAAGCAAAAGAATTGTTGAGATCAATAGGTTAAAGGCTCAGTTGGTCACAAATTTCGAAATGAAGGATCTTGGAGCAGAAAAAAATATTGTGCATGGAGATACAGAAAGACGGGAGAAATGGTAAGTTGTGGTTATCACAACAGAAGTATGTGGAGAAAATACTTCTGAGATTTGGTATGAATAATGTGAAACTTGTTCAAATCCCTTTTGCTTCCCATTTCAAGTTTTCTTCAGGTTTGTGTCCTAGTAATGTTGAAGAAAAGGAGTATATGTATCGTGTACCATATGCTAATGAAGTAGGATGTTTAATGTATGCAATCATTAGTACAAGGATAGATATTTCAGCTGCAATTGGTATTGTCAATAGATAATTGGAAAATGCAGGTAAAGAGCATTGGGCAAGAATGAAATGGGTGCTTCGATATCTTAGGGGCACAAGTTATTATTATATCACCTATAATGGTAGTAGTGATTTAGTTTGTAGTTATTTGGATTTAGAATTTGCCGGTGACTTGGGCAAGAGGAGATCCATTTCTGGATATGTTTTTACTCTTGTAGGTGGAGTTGTTAGTTGGATGTCAAAGCTTCAAAGCGTAGTTTATTTATCCACTACTGAGGCATAATACATAGATGTCTCACATGATTGCAAAGAGGAAATTTGGTTTAAAGGGTTCCAAGTGAGTTTGAAAGGATGCAAGACAAGGTGAAAGTATTTTTTGATAGTCAAAGTGTTATTCATTTGGTAAGGAATCGAGCTTATCATGGTAAGACAAACCATATACCTATTAAATACCATTTTGTAAGGCATGTTATTGATGAAAGTGGAGCGATGGCTATGGAAAAAGTCCATACAAAGCAAAATTGTGCAGACATGTTCACAAGAGAAGTCTTTTCAAAAAAGCTAAAATGGTGCCTAGACTTTGTTGGCTTGCAAAGAAGGTGATGAATATTTTGGGTATGATATATCAGGTAAATTATTGTGCAGGTGGATATTGTTAGAATTTGCCAACTATTTCCCTATATTTTTTGGATAATAGCTAAGATTGGTTCCTTTTGCTTAGTTTTTTCTTGGAAAAAACATATAACTTTTTTTTGTTTTACGTAAAAAGTTTATTATGTAATTGCTTTAAGAGGTCCGGATGGATTTAGAAAATATCTGACAAGTTTCTACTTATCTATGTAAGCCTGTAGAGGCAATATGAACAACATAAAACAAATGGAGAGTGGGTTGAATGGTTGGATAATGTATGTCTGTGATGGATGTTGTAAATCTCCCTTAATAATAAGAATACTGATTATCATTGCCTCATGGATGTTTCCGTCATAAAGAGGGTTTTACCATGTAAAATATTATGTCAATATTTATGTTTAATTATTCTGTTATCTTATTTACTTACCATTATTTTTTGCAAGTTCAATTTATTTACAGATTATGCTTTCACAACTCAACTCAAAAAAAATCTTTCTGTAATATTACATTACACCTATTTAGTCGAGAGTTAATCTAATAAAACTTGCAATTAAAATAATATATAAAAATAAAGAAGGAAAAGGAATTCCAACCATTAAATCTAAACTTAAATAATATAAATAAATTAACAATAATTCATTTTTGAATTAAAATTAATTATTCAAATGAAACATTTAAAATTTTATTAATTACTAAATTATTTAATAAAATGATATAAAAAGTATTTTGTATAATATAACATAAAATTTAAAATATAATAATGAATAAAATAAAAAATAAAAAATTAACAAAATAATACGACAAACACTAAAATAGATTTAAATATTAAAAAGAACAAAATAGATTTAAATATTATAAAAAATAAAACAAGATAAAAGAAAATCCCGTGTGTATGAAAAATATATATATATAAAAAAAAATTAAGTATTATATATATCTTAACCATAAAGAATGAAATATAAGAAATAATAAAAGGAGATGGAAAAATCCACATCTATGAAATAAGAGTTTAAAACAATTTATGTTATAATATTAAAAACAAAATCGAAATTTTATATTTATATATATATATATATATATATCAACGGAATTTCATATACCCTGACCCTCACATGTGCCACGACGAAGAATTCAAATTAGTTAACTAAATCTTTTTAAAAGAGGAATAATGAATAATGTTTTATTAATTACAATAGCATTTCATTACAAATTTTATTTCAAAATTCACAACAAAATAATTATTAATGTCAATCCCTAACCACATAGATCGGAGTTACTTAAAAAGAGATGCCCTTTAGCACTATATTTTTAAAAAACCTAAGTTTATCGACGTACATAAGTTTACCGTTAAAAAACCTAATCATTTCAGACCCCTATTTCAATATAAATACGCCTTTGAGCATAATTAATCTTGGACATCAAGGATGGCTAATATTAAAAAAGTCCGTGCTGGAATGCTAATTCACAAGATATAGATTTTAAAAATGTAAAATATCTCCAAATTAAACTTAAATGGAAATTTCTAGAGTGGCTGAAAAACTAAAAAGGTGCATTATTTCCTTAAAAATTAATCAAAATCAAGTTAGTCAACAAAGTTATAAACGCTGCACTGTAAACAAAGCTACCTCAGAAAGATGTTTGTGTGAGTTGGAAGCAACAAATTTAATAATGAAATTCGATATGGCAGTTTATTTTCCTCGTGCATTGTGCCTAATAGTAAGACACATCGATTTGGCAGTTTATTTCCTCGTGCATTGTGCTTAATAGTAAGGGCCATGGTTAACGATGCATTAGGAGGTGCCAAAATGACCTCGCACACTTTTATTTATTTGATATCAAAAATTAGAATTTGTGAATGCACTTGGGCATCGTGTGCCTTATGTATATCAAGGCAAGCTGGTACATCATAATATTACGTCATAATATTTGTTATGCAACAGTTGCATTCCGGCTATATGTTAAAAAACTTTATATTATAGAAATATTAAGCCTATCATTAATGTGGTTTCATGGGTCAACATTGTGTACACATGGGGGAACATGTAATTTTTGAAGGTAACATATATTTTTTCCAAATTGATTTTTTTCATTGAATAGTTAATTATGTTATATTGATAGAGGAAAATCATGAGGACATACATTTTTGTCTTTAATTTAGTATACATTATTAAAATGTATTTTAGTATTTATAATAATAAGACTCAAATGTTATATTACATTACGTTGGAAGCGGATTAGTGTTTAGTGACATCTCATTTACATTATTATAAAATACCTCTACACTAATACAACTATATTAACAAATGTCATCAATATACATCCATTTATGTCAATCACATACACAATTGCATTAATAAATATAATTGATATATATTAATATGCATTTTAACATTAATATTAATATTAATATTATATAATTATAATAGTTAATATTTCGTTATAGTTATCATATAAATTTAATAATAAATTACAATTATAATTATTATATCATTGTAATATGACAATATTATTGATATTACATATAATATATAATCCCTAATAAATCCAATGAATTATTAATAGTATAAACCTAGAGGATTAATATTATAAACCCAAGGAATTAATAAACTCAAAAATTTATTAATATAAACCCAATAGATTATTAATATTGTAAGCCCAAGAGATTATAAACCCAAGAGATCAATATAAAATCTTAGGATCAAAATTATAAACCTATGACTAATATTAAACCCCAGGAATATAAATCCTAATATTAATACGATAAGCCAAGAGATTATATGCCTAGAGGAATAATCTAAAACCATAGGATTTCCATCATATTACCAAGGGATTATAAAACCTAGGATTAATACTATAAACCCAAAGATTAATATATCAAATCTAAGATTAGTATTAGAAACCCTTAGATTACAAACCCTAATTAATATTATACATATTATGGATTAATATTATAAACCAAAGGGATTATTAATATTATAAACCTATGATATTAATACCTATGGGAATAATAATCTTATAAACTCAAGGGATTAATAAACTCAAGGGGAGAACATTAACCTCTAGGATTAATATTATTTAAAACTTGAAGGAACTAATATTATACACCCATGGAAATAATATTAAAAGTACGGGATTAATAAACCGAAGGGATTAATATTATAAACCCAAGATATTAATAAATCCTAGGGATAAATACTATAAACATAATGTATTAATAAACCGAAGGGGCTAGTGTTATAAACCCAAGATATTAATAAACACAAGGGATTAATATTGTAAATCCAATATATTAATAAACCCAAAGGACTAATACTGTAAACCCAAGGGATTATTAATATTATAAGCCAAAGAGATTGGTAAACCCATGGGATTATAAACTCTAATATATTAATATAGACATTAGGGATTAATATTAAATAAACAGAAGAAGTTGATATTATAATCCCAAGGGATTAGTAATATTATAAACTCAAGGGATTAATAAAACCAATGGATTATAAACCAAAGTGAATCATATTAGACCCTAAAATTAATATTATAAATCCTAGTATTAGTATTATAAATCCTAATATTAATATTATAAACCCAAGGTATTATTATTAAACCCTAATATTAATAAAATAAACCATAAAATTAAGAATAAATATTTAGAATATAAACCATAAGATTAATATTATAAATGATTGAGATTATTAGTATTATAAACCAAAGGGATTCATAAACCTAGGGAATTAGTATTAAACCCTAGGATTAATATTATAAACTCAAAGGATTAGAAACATTGTGACAATGATTGTCACATTGGTTGATATTATAAACCATAGGACGAATATTAAACCATTTGATTAATACTATAAGCCCTAATATTATAAATTATAGACACATTATTAAACCTTAATATTATAAAATAAATACTAAAAATCCCTAATATTATAAACTTAATATTAAACTCCGCTAATATAAATTATAAACCCATTATTTAACCCTAATATTGTAAGTCCAATATTAAAAAAATCCAATATTATAAACCCTAATTTTAAACCCAAACATTGTAATGTCACAATGAAATGTTGATTATATTGCAATGAAGTATAATAATGTGGCAATGATTGTGAAATTGATTTGCTACAATAATGCAATATTTGTCGCAATGTGATAGATAGTTTTTTGTTCCATTTTGATGTCACAATATTAAACCCTATTACAAAAACCTAATATTACAAAACCCAATATAAAAAACCCTAATTTTATTATATTAAACGATATGAGTATAAACCCAAGGATTAATATTATAAACTACACAATTAATATTATTAACCCTAGACATCGACTATAAGCCTCCATGGTGAACCATGACCATCAACTGTGGTTCACTATAGGTCGCTTATAGATAGACCATGATTCCCGAGGTAAGTATGGTTCAGCGGGGTAGTCATGTTGACTCATGTTGACTATAATGCTCATACTAACTATAGTTGACCATGTCAACAATAGTCAACTATAATTTAAATGTGTCAATATGTGAATTACTTTATTATTACACTTTATAAATTTATAGATTAATTTATTATTAATATGTGATTAATTGGCCTCTGGTAAAATGATATTGTAAATGTATCTGTTTTTCTTGCTACTGTAAATAATAGATTAGCTTTAACGAGAAAAAAAAATGTTATACTAAACTCTTATTAATGTTATTTTAATATTTTAATAATTTTATATTAATATGTTAATAATGGTATATATCTTCGTATGATATCAATGACATAATTAAATATTAATAACATATTAAATATTCATATATTATTTTTTTATTAAGGAAGTAGTATTATATTGATAAATTAATTATTAATAAATTAATGTTTTAATTAACATACTTATATATTAATGTTTTCATTAATATATTATCTTATCAATTAAAATTTCAATTTATCGAAATATAACACTAAACTATATTAAATTTGTTTATTAAATTAAATTATTATATATAAAGTTTATTTAATAATTATTAAATTAAAATTAACGAAATTATAATTTAAATCCCTAATTAAATCACAAAAAATTGTGGATAAAATTTCTTTTTTTTTTTAAAATTCAAACATGTTTTGATGGTTTACCATGGTAGCCATGTTGACCACAATTCCCATATTGACTATAATTGATCATGTCTACAATTATCAACCATAGATAACATGTGTTAAATTATAAATTAATTTATAGTTAAAACTTTATAAATATGTACATTGACATATTACTAATGTGTCAATGATGTTATATTAATGGGTCATTAATGTGGATATATTTTTGGGCCATTAGAATGTCACAATATTAAACCTTAATATAAAAACTTAACATTATAAAACCCAATATAGTAAACCTTACGATTAATATTATAGATCGTAATATTAACCGCACTATTAAAAATTATAAACCCAATATGAAACCAAATATTAAAAACTTTAATATTATAAACTCTAATATAAAACCCCAATTTTGTAATGTCGCAATGTGACATTGAATAAATTGCAATGCGATGTAAGATTGTGACAATGATTTTCTGATTGGTTGTCACATTGACACAATGTTTGTCCCAATGCGATGTTGGATAGTTTTTTATACCATTTCAATGTCACAATATTAAACCCTAGTACAAAACCCTAATATTAATAATATAAACCCTACAATTAATGTTAAACCCTAGAATTAATATTATAAACCCTACAATTAATGTTAAACCCTAGAATTAATATTATAAACCCTAATATTATAAATCTTAAGATTAATATCATAAAACCTAAGATTATAGATTCTAAGATTGATATCATAAACCATGAGATTAGTGTTATAAATTGAACTTGAAGAGTGTTGAGTTTCAAACATAGTCAAACATTGTCAAACATAGTTAACTACATTAGTAAATGTCATTAACTAATTTTCTAATGTCGCATTTCAACAATGCATAAATTGCAATGCATTGTAATATTGCGACAATGTTTGTGATGATATAAGAAACCTTAGGGTTTATAATATATGGTTTAATATGTAGGGTTCATATTATAGAACCAAATAAGAAACCTTAATACTAAACCTAACATTATAAAATCAATATTGTAAACCTTAATATTAAACGCAATATTATAGATAAATTGAACTATATGATTATAAATAAAAGATTTGTAGGTGTTGAAAATTATTGTATCCCAATTAAGACTAATATTTTTTATTAAAAGTTGAGGCTAATTTTTGGAAGATCTGTGAGTTATGTGGCAAAGTTTCTTTGTCCTATGCAGTGTTTGTAACATAATTTCTTATGTGTATTTTTATTTTCCATTTACACGAGTTCATATTTATCTAACTGCTCACTCAAACTGAATAGTTAACTATATGGTGTCATTTATTTCAAATTATATTTACAGATGATTTCTTGAGTTATTTAAATATTATGAGATTATTTATGAACCTTTAGTATATTAATCTATTGAATCTCATATACATTGTGTTCGTATTGGTATAATCTCTTATTTTCCAGATACTTCAATTTTTGCATTAGATTATATCCCCCCACACACACACACATATAATTTATTTATTTATTTATGTAGCTCTCTCAAAAGCCCACACATTTTAGGTGGTTGAGCCCCACATATCCATAAAAAATATTCTATCAAAAAATCTTTAGAATTATTATGGTTTGGATTTGGTTAATCTTTTCACCTATGTTGCTAATTGTAACAAGTCTATCAAACAACAACAATTTGGATTATGTTAACTTGTTAAACTTATGATAATTAGATTAGATAATTGTTAGATAATATATTTTCCTTTTTATATTAGTTTTTATGTTGGAGGTGAAATTTTTCCACCTAATTTTAGTTTTATTTTCAATTTCCTCTATATATCTTCTCTTTGATTTTCTTTTAAACCAATATGTTAAATAATATATTTACCATTAGTAGTTAAATGTTTTCCAAAATATGAAAATAAGAAATTCTTAAATAAAACTGAAAAAAAAAACTAAAAACTACCTAAAATGCCTAAATTATCTCTTATCATAATAATAATCAAAAAATAAATAAATACAAATCCTTTCATAAACCTTCATGCATATATAAACTTAAATTAATAAAAAATACTAAAATAATATTATTTAAATATATTCCATTACAAAATTAATTTTATTACATAATTATCCATCTGTTTAATACATCATTTAACTTCTTCCATAAAAATAAACAATACTATAATATTGTTCAAATATATTAAATTACAAAATTAATTTTATTACATGATTTTATCCATGTGTTTAATACATCATTTAACTTTATACATATTAGTTATATAATAATCTTTACCCATCCTTAACTGATGTTTAAAAAAAAACTTTATTATATGGAATTTTTTTTCAATAATATTTATATTTATACCTGAATATTCTTCATCATCTTTATATAACATATCTATATATCATTAAAAGATAAAATAAACAGTAATATCCATTTGTTTCTCAACCATATGACAAAAAATCTAATACACATACTATTATTCCCTTCGGAAGAGATTGAAACATCACAAGCTGATTTCATTTCTGAAAAAGCATAATATTCAAAATTTATTCCTCTAATAGTGGGCACCCCTGTCCACCACTAATGAAGTTACATTCACTGAGTACAACCTTAATATGCACTCATGTTCAGCGGTCCAAACTATTTCAAATAATGATGTAGAATGGGCGTTGTTCAATATCTTTCAAATAACTATGTGGAATGGACGTTGTTCCTTTGCCACATGAGATGATTGATCACTCCTTAAAAGAGAACAAATTTTCACATCAGTCATTGGTACTGCGCTTCGGCTTTTGTTAACACAGAAAGATTGCCAGAAGGTAGAGTTCATGAACATGTGTCGTGAGGAGCAAGTGGTTTTCTATTATTGAGTTGAATAGATTTTACAACCGCCTGAAGACAATAATGCGAAAGCTCGGGAATCTATCACGGAATCTAATCTTTCAGCAGTGGAGAAAAAGTATAATCTGATGGATCCGCGCGTGCAGGTACGGAAACAATGCAAACCCTAACGACCGCTCTCTTTCGCGATCAAGACGGGCTTCTACACTGTCCTCGCTCCAATTTCATTGTCAAGCTATATTCATTACGCTTTTTTTCTCTCATTAGGTTAAGCAGCACTGATAAATCCAAAATTAAATTGGAATTGGAATTAAAAAAGATCTGCCCAATATATACAGCTTGAGCACAAACAAATCGACCAGTTTTTCTTAGCTTCCAATACCTCCTTTACCTTGTGCTTACCAACTATTCACCTTCTTTTCCACAACCAATTGTCACCCTCACAACGTGCATCGTTAATAATGGAAATTTTTTCCACTGATCCAATAAAGTGGGTTACCTATAATGATCTGTAGGAAAACTGAAAAATCAAGATATGGAATGTCCACTAACTCACAAAAAAAATAGATTACCCTATTTGGTATTCAGATAACATAGAAAAACGAATCCGCGGACTTATCATGTAAAATTGTCCCTGAGCGAGTAAAGTCTGTTGCTGATATTGATTTTCAACAAAAACGGCTAGTCGAGAAAGTGGCCATCAAATCCACAATGGTAACTAAAGATTATGTCGGTGTTGATGTACATTGGTTGAGTTTTCGATTCGATCACCTCATCATAAATTGTTTTGGATTCACTACGTTTTTAATCATGATATAGACGTCTTGGATTGAACCCTCGACATCCATGATGAGGACTTGAGAAATAGGAGACTTGATTGCAGTTTTCTTTCGTCAGATCGTTTAAGATTAGTGATCTTCAACTTTTCAAGATTTTAAGTGCGTTTGCAAAGATGGACTCTAACAATTTAATTTGTCTCTTTTACATGTCAATTTGGAGATTGTCCACATGCTTATCTCCTTAAAAACAATTTATTAGTATTTAAACATTAAACAATTATATATAACTAGAGCTAAATCTCCAAGCACTCCTTAGCTGCAATACATCGTTGATCAAAGTAGCTATTGCTTAGCTGATATCCCTTAAGCGGATTTCGGAGTAATTAATATAAAATTAGTTGAGATCCATGTTAGTATCAAATCTTTAAGTCTATATGTTCGGCTCTAAAGACATCCTAAACCATCCATATTGATGGAATTGCTTCCCATTAAAATGATGCCAATTTGAATGCTCGTATACTTAATTGGCACCCATTACTCTTTGAATTGAGTGGCGATTTGTTTTCCATATAACTTAATAGGTATCAAATCTCCAAGTCCAGCTCTAGATATATCCTAAACCATGCATGTTCATAAAATGGCTTTTGAAATTAAATGGTGCCACCCAAGGTGAGGGCATATTTCATGGGCACCCAAGACTCTTTGAATGTCATTTTGTTCCAATATAATTTGGGAATGAGATGCGTTGTATCTTTGAATTATGTCCCTAAATACATAATAACATAAGCATCCAGTATCCTTGGTCTGGAAACTTTAATATTGAGTCAGATTTTTTTTTTAAATGTCCCAGCATCGTTTGATGAATTTTTTGTGGTTCAAAGAGAACCACGACATCCATTTCTCATGAAAGTCCACCTTGAATTGTGGAAATTTCTAAGAAAACTAGAAAAGTCAGGATTAGAATAATGTGATGGATTTATATCTAATATTTCAATAGGTTAATTATTAATAATATAGGTCATGATGATAAATTTGTGAATTGGGGTTATTTTAGGTGTTTAAGTAGAATGCTTATTTATCTTTGTTATCTAGGTTCACAACTTGGGTAGTAACATGATGATTTATAAGAAAAGATATCGTTTTAATGATTTATTCACACTTTTACATCAATTCTTATTGTTTATTTCAAATTATGAAAAAGATCAATCACCTTTTTTTTTTCCTTTTTTTGAATTTTGGATGCAATATTTGAGTGTCATGGCTAGTCAATTTTAATAAGTAAGAAAAATTATTGAAGTTAGATAAAAAACAGAAATAAGTGTCTATTTTAGGAAAATATCCTTGTAATGAAAGAAAAACAACAAACTTGTAATGAAAGAAAAACAACAAACCTTGGGAGAGTGTTATTACTAAATTTAAATATAAAATAGAAATAAGTGTCTATTTTAGGCAAAGATCCTTGTAATGAAATAAAAGCAATGGGGATAATTTCATAGATTTGACCTAGTTCATTTCAAGAGTATTCACATAATTACATTCAATCATTTCCTTTCGATCTTTTATAGAGCCAACGGGATAAATGTCTGAAGTGTTAGCTTAAGGGAAATGGTACCCAGGAAAATTATTTGTGAAACATTAAAGCTACCATAACTTTTTCCCTTCATTCTCTAAGGGATACTATGATATGGGATTATTCACTAACAATTGATTTAGAAACAACAATTTATTCTCTTTGTATTTCTTATTTTTTCAATTTTCACACTCAAACTAATTTTGGGTTTGCTTTGTCCACGGGATCTTAGATAGGCGGTGCTGAGGTGCTTTGTTAAGACACTCCTTGATGTGAAGTCACTCGTTCAATTCCCTGCCCAATGGAGATGATATATTGGACATGATGAAGATGTACTCATGCGAAGCTTACAAAAAGAAATAGCTTTGCTTTACACCGTCAATTGACATTCTAGTCAAATGGGTTAAAAACATGGTATTAGCTATATTTGAGGCATGGATTGCGATTGATGATCATAGAAAATGAATGCATCATTTATTTTCTTGAAACTCTAACCCATGAAGCAACTAGAAAGGTGATCATCATATTATCTCCAATAGTATATATATAGCTTATTTGAAAACAAGACATTTTTCTTATACAGTGAGGCCATCTTAGTTGGAACAAATTTGGAATAGCTAATAATTATGAGGTTTCTCTTGGATGATGATTAAAAAATTATAAATTATGTTAATTCAGTCCAATTTTATAAATCAATATTTCTAGAACCATATTTTAGACAAAAGTATATATGGAATTTTTTTTATTTTTTAATATTCCTTTGATATTTTTGTATTAACAAAGGAAAATGAAAACGAATTCATAAATAATGATCAATTAAAATAGAAAACAAAATTATATGTTATAATATACATTTATTACATAAAAAAATGACTAAGTGATTCTTTTCCAGTAGGGGATATAATCTCCTTTCATTTATAGCATTGATGTCTTGAAAGAAAATATATAAATAAAAACAAATGTAAATGCAATGAGTTAGAGCACTTTAGCAAGTGAGTTGGCTCTTTTTATTATCCATTACCTATTTTAAAAGGGCCACTTGATGATCACATCAAACTTGGAAAATGTTATTTGCTACAATCAAATGTTAACATCATGTCATTAGAATTTTTCGTAAAATCGTTTTCTAATTCTATGAGATATCACATGTTAGGAATTTTCACTTGATGCGACAAAGTGAGAATTCATGTTATTGTAATTTTTGACTTTGAAACTTATTAGTTGAAAAAGATAATGTTGTATTAAAATTATTTTCTTCTCAAGATATGTTTCATTGAAAAAAATTATTTTCTTCTCATGATATGTTTCATTAAATTTTTTTTCTAAACCAACTCTATTTTTGATGAAATTATTTTTTTTAATATATTTTTGTTTTATATTTATGCAATGCATTGAAACAAACAAATTTCATAATTGTGATATATTGTAATGACAAAATTTTTAAAAATTGTTAAAATATTTCAAAACATTTCCCTTTTTTTCCACGGATTTTGATTACGTGCATCTAATTTCTTTTACTATACATGATGCCTCACCCAAACAAATTTTGTTTGCACTGCATGATCCCTTACCAAACAAGTTTCCGTTGCACTATTAAAAAAAACTATTATTTCTTAAAAAGTGATATGGTACAGTCTAACAAAATTTCAAGCTATAATAAGATTAATTTACCAAGAAAATTCAAATATATGTTTCGAAAAGAAGTTATGGGAACCTGACGCAATCATAAAATGTATTAGGATTTTGTCAATTTGAAAAATAAAATTTTCAGTCTTGTTATGAATTTTCATTGACTTTCAATACTCAGAGGCAAAGAAAGAGGAGCTCGAATTCCCTTCCTTTCCTTTTCTTTTAAAAATGTCATGGGCATGTTTGTTCTCCCTAGCTGGTATATATAAGACCTAATTCGTAAGTAGATAATAAGTGATGAGGATAAATGGAAAATAATGGGTGAGAACTAATATACATCTCGATTTATCGTTGTTGCACTTGAAAGCATTTAATTTGGATTAAGGATTGTGTAAGTCATAGTAGTGAGACTTTCGAGATTTATGCTTCATGGTGATATTTGGTGTAATTTCGTGTATGTACTATTATTACGATTTCATTTGTATTATTTTTATTAGATAGCATATTTGCAATCAATGCCTTTATGTTGGTGTATGGTTAAAAATTTCACTTTATCTTATGGATTATCTATGTGATTAGGCAAAATGAATAATATTTAAGGTAATTTTTAAAGTGGTACATTAATCAACCCTATAAAGGAATCTCAAACTGCATAATCGTTTATGGTAATTTTTAAAGTTGAACATTAATCAACCCCATAAAGGAATATTTAAGTGATATATTTTTAAAAGCTTGAATTGAATAAAAGTGTAAAGAAATTATTTTATAATGAAATGACTCTCATTGAATTTAATATATTGCTAACCATTAGTACGATATATTTGATAAAGCTCTTAGAAAAAGATGAAAGTACTAAAACACTAAGTTTTGAATTTCTTTCTCATGGTTTTTGAAAATATATCTAAAAAGAATGTAGTATCTTTAATTCCTAAAAAACAAACAAAATTTCATGTTTTTTTAGATGAAAAGGATTTCCCAATAATTACAATTATGCAAGGACAATCTCTAAAATGTACATAATTTTGATTCTAGAATTCTTATAAGTATTAAAGAAAATAGAAGACTTGGATATCTCATATTTAAAACATATATACCCTTAGTGATATATTGTTATGCAATTTTTGTTTAAACTTCCAAAAATCCACACTCTACTAATTGAAATGATGTTTGAAACAATAAGGGGGAGAAATGTTTACACCTATAAAAGTTTTAAATTCTTAATGTAATATTTACTAATGCATTCATAAAAATTAAATGACTAATAAATGTGGATACACTATCCATATCAAGGTCAAAACACTTACATCATCAAATGTATAATTTTAAAATCATAAAAAATAACCAACTATAATTTTATTTTAAATTATTATTACGGCCATTAATTATAAAAGAAATTAATTTTAAAAAATGTAGAACAATATTCTTAACCATGGAGTTTACCCTTCTTAATATGGATATTCTTACTCTGAATAATCTTTGTTACAATACCATGCTTATTAATACCACATGCCCAAAAAACTATAAAACACCTTATATGACAGTTGTTCATATAATATTTTTTTAATTAATTTATTTAATTAATTGTTAAAAAGGACATAACTAGTTTAGAGATAAATCTCCATATTTAATTTGTGCATACTACTAAAAATATTCTGAATATTTATGAGAAGTTAAATCTCTACCATCTACCATGAGAGGAGCTTGAGGAAACTAGACCTAGAGAACGAGGCACAGAGCTAGGGTTTCACATTGCTACAGGGGTGGTTCCCAATGGAGGGGAGCAAAGGGGGGAGCTCTTCTCCCTCCTACAGGTAGGTTGTGGCTAACCGGGGAAAGAAACAATTAGAATCCATCAGAGGTCCTTCAGAGGAAGCAAAAAGAAGCATGGAAGAGGAACAAGATTTTACGAAATCAAGGAAGCACAACAGAACCAAAGAAAATGAGGAAGAAGATAAAAAACAATGAGCAGAAAACAAAGCACATAAGGGGCCATGTAAACCTAAGGCTGACATCACTCCCAAAGTAGTTTTAAATGATCCTGCTCTATAGGCACATAGGGATCACATGCGGACCTATGCTATCATTTTCAAATTCATGGGACTATGGCCCACTGAAAAGGCTCTGCAAACATGGATCCAATACCATTTGAAACAAAAAGGAAGCATAGAGCTACATCTGGGGTCAAAGGGTTTCTTTACTATGGTCTTTACAAATATTAAGGACAAAGACAGAGTGTTTGAAGGTGGGCCTTACTTCTATGCAGCAGCAGGCCTCTACATGTGGTCATGGATGATGAATTTTGTCCCGGAGTGACAGACTTTCACCTCGGTCTCAGTCTAGGTAAGACTCTATTGCCTACCTCTTGATTACTAGCAGACAGAATCATTATCTGCCATGGGAAATAAACTAGGACGGCTTTTCAAAGCTTCTGAGGCCACCAGAAGGGGTAAATACAATTCCTTTGCTAGAATATGTGTGGATATGGATCTCTTTGGAGCTCTACTAGATGAGGTCATCTTGGAAGTCTTTGATGAAGAGTGGGTACAAATAGTGGATTATCAGCATATACCTTTCAGATGCTACAAGTGCCATGAAGATGGACATCTATTTAGATATTGTACTCTCAGTAAAATCGAAAATAAGAATAATGCTCTTACAATGAAGGATAATGAAGGCTTCCACAAAGTGGGACATAGAGGAAAAGGGGGAAAATGGGGAACAAAACAACATCAAACAGAAGGGCAACAGGTCAGCCAGAATAAGTTCCATGTACTTGAAGAAGAGGAGGAGATAACAGAAGAAGATCAGGTCATGGAAGGAAGCCCTGGGGAGAAAGAGAAAGAGGTAAATAGTGAATGAACACAATATATTACCAAACAAAAAGAAACCATGCTGAGTGATGGAGAACTAGAGATGGACCAAGAAATGATCCAGAGTGAGATGGAAATGGAGGATTATGAACTACAGGGGATTCTGGATAGGGAACACCTAGATCTGGAATGATTCTTGAAATAGGGTACCATGGGAGGGGTAGACTCATTACCACAAGAAGAGTTCAACAAAGTACAACAACTATTCCTATGGAAAACTCAGCCAAAGTGGCCGAAGAGTCACAAAAATAAAGAAAGGCAAGGCAACGAAGGTGTGAAACCTATGAAAACCTCACTAGGATTAGCTCCTAAAAACCCAGGGAGTAAAAGAGGTAGAAAAAAGCAGAATGAGTTATTGATGGAATGTGGAAAGCTAATGATAGATTGAAATAAGATGAAAGACCTAACCAGCTACTCCTTTACAAATCTGTAATAATGAAGTTTACATCTTGGAATATAAGAGGTCTAGGGAGTAAGAGAAAACAAAGAATTCTTAGTCACAGAATGAAACAAGAAGCACCAGATATGATCTTCATCCAGGAAACTAAATGTTCCATTAAAAGAATCAAAGAAGTTCATAACAGCTGGCTCAGCAGGTATGAATTTTTAGAATTTAAAGTAGACAATACAGTAGGGGGTATACTCACTCTTTGGAACCCCTAAAATATTGGAATAATAGACACTGAGGCATCTAGGAATTATTTATCAGTGGTTATCCAGCCGGTGGGAGATAGGGATACTTATCTGGTCACAAATGTTTATGGCCCTCAAAGAATAGATTATAAACTCAGGTTTCTATATTCTCTCGAGGATTTGAGAGATAGATATGTAGGAGTACCATGGATCATGGGAGGAGACTTCAACATGATCAAATCACTTTCGGAGACAAAAGGGGGAACTAGAACCTTAAGCAAAGACTCTATAGCTTTTCAAACTTTTATAGATAACATGAATCTAGTTCATACTGACATGATTAATGGCCTATTTACTTGGAATAATAAAAGAGGAGGAGAGTCTCAAGTCACCTCCAAGTTAGACAGATTCATGATCTCAGAGGACCTTATCCTCAACGACAAGGACATAGTAGCGAGAATTCTTCCCTTTGGAGGCTCAGACCATTGGCCGATAAAACTAAAGATGCAGGGCATAGGTACCCCCAAGAATAGACCTTTTAGATTTGAGAACATTTGGCCCACACACCCAGATTTCAATAGTAATATTGCAAAATGGTGGATAGAGGATATGCAGTTGTAGGGTACAAATATGTTTATACTACAAAAAATACTAAAGCACATCAAGTTCAAGCTTAAAGACTGGAACAAAAATGAATTTGGTAACATTTTCGAAGTGAAAAAAGTTGTTGAAGACAAAATGCAGGAACTGAATCAAGATCTTATCATGGATGGTTTTGATAAGGTCAAAAATGATCAAGTCACCAAACATCAGATAGACTGGGAGAATATATGAAAACAAGAGGAAATTTTTGGAGACAAAAATCTAGAGTTCAATGGCTCAAAGAAGGGAAGCGAAATACTAAATTTTTCCATAGATCCACCTTGGTGAATAGATCTCATAATAGGATCTCTTAGATCAAGAATGTGGAAGGTCATATTCTTAACACCCATGCAAATATAGAAACGGTGTTAGTTTGACACTTTCGAGACATATGAAAGGAAACAATTTCAGACAGAGATCACTTCATCAGGGACTTAACAAGGCATATACCTAGGATTGTTACAAGAGAGGATAATTTCAATCTTAATAGGCCAGTGACTAAAGAGGAGGTTGGTGAAGTCATCAAGGAAATGTAGAATGGTAAAGCGCGAGGCCCTGATGGTTTCAATGTGGATTTCTTTAAAGCTTGCTGGAATATTGTTAAACAAGACATTCTGAAGGTGGTGGAGGATTACACAATGAATAGAACCATTTTGAAGGTGCTCAATACTTCATTCATGTCCTTGATCCCCAAACAGGATAATGTACTAACCCTGGACAAATATAGACCCATAGCTCTATGCAATGTGGTGTACAAAATAATATCCAAGGTAGTGGCTAATAGGCTTAAACCTCTTCTTCCCACTCTAGTTTCTGTGGAGCAATCTGGGTATGTGGAGGGCAAACAAATTCTCAATAACATCATTCAAGTGCATGAGGTGGTTCACTCTTTGGTAAGCAATAGAAAAGTGAGCATGATTATGCAATTGGACCTAGCCAAAGCTTACAACAAGATGAATTGGACATATATCAGGAAGGTACTTATAGCCTTTGGGTTTGATCATAAATGGGTCAGATGGGTCATGGCCTTAGTTACCTCTTCCAGCTTCTCAATTCTGGTTAATGGTTCCCCTTCCAAGACCTTTACTCCCTCCAGAGGCCTCAGGTAGGGAGATCCACTCTCTCCCTTTCTCTTTATCCTCATGATGGAAGGACTTTTTCGGTCAATCAAGCAAGTGAAATAAATTGGAAATATCAAGGGTCTTTAGCTTTTTGAGGCTAGTAAAGCTTTAACTCATCAACAATTCGTTGATGATACCATGCTTCAAGGAATCCCTAAAGTCAAAGAGGCTCTAGCTTATAAATGTATCCTGTGTGACTTTGCCATGGCTACAGGTATGGAAGTTAATCTCTCTAAATATAATATTTTTTTCTTTAATACCAATATTGCTATTCAGAGAAACATTTCAAGAATTCTGGGCTTTCAAAGGGATGTCCTTCCTTCTAAGTACTTGGGAGTTCCTCTAACTGTTAAACTGTTGCACAAGAGCATTTGGGACCCAGTGATCAATAAGATGTAGGATAAGATCAGGAAATGGACTGTTAGGCCTTTAAACCTAGCTGGTCGGTTAGTGCTTACTAAATATGTTCTTTAATCTATCCCCGTCTCCATGCTCTCTGCCCTGCCTGCTCCTAAGGGAGTCTTGCAACAATTTAGAAACATTCAAAGAGACTTTCTTTGGGGCAAGGGGAAACAGAGAAAGAAATGGACCTTGGTTGCTTGGGATAAGATTTGTAAACCTAAAACTCAGGGGGGTCTTTGATTGGATGATCCAGAAGTAATAAGTAGAGTTCCAGGGGCAAAATTATGGTGGCACTGGGTAAAAGATCCAAAGGATCAATGGGCTAGTATTTGGAAAGCAAAATATGCAAGCAATTGGCAAGAGAATGAGCACATACTGATGACTGGCATCACCAAAGGTTCACATATTTGGAATAAGGCCAAGGAAAATAGAGGATTAGTACAAAAAAATAGCTTTTGGGAAATCAGAGAGGGGGATCTTGATTTGTTTTGGGACGATGGATGGCAACAGGAACCTACACTGCTAACAGAGGACTTCCTAGATCTTAAGAAAGAAACTGATGCCCAAGGTTTACTTAGGGTTAAAGATTTTTGGGTTCAAAACAAAAGAGAAGGAAGATGGAGAGTATGGAAGAGGATTGAGTATAGGGATGATAACCCCTTAAAAGCAAAAGCGGAGGCCCTAATGAAAGTGTTGGATCAAAGAAAAATTTTAGTGAAAGGGGGACATGATCAACTTATATGGGGTAATAATAACAAAGGTACCTTCAATCTCAAGGAGGCTAAAAGCATACTCCTTGAGCTGGACCACATTGTATTGAACAAGGCTTGGAAGAACCTATGGAAGCATCAAGGATGGATGAAGATCAAACTCTTCATGTGGCTAGTTCAACACAAGAAAATTTTGACTTGGGATAATATTCAAAAGAGGGGTGTTCTGGGTCCTTCTAGATGCCAGCTCTGTGAGGCCCAGGAGGAAACCATAGAGCACCTGCTCAATAACTGCAACTTCACTTCCAATTTGTAGGACTGATTTGCCACTATTTTCCGACAGACAGACAGGGACAAAGTAAGCATTAACAACACCCTGAATAAATGGAGACGAAACTTCTCTCATTATGAGATTCTCTTCTCAACCTGGGGTTTAACACTAAGTTTCATAATATGGAATGTCTGCAAAGATAGGAACAACAGAGTCTTCAAAAAAGTAAAACGATCATCCCACCAAATCTTTGAGCAGATATTAAGACAACTTAAAGAGACGATAGGCACTGTTGTGAGAAATTCCCCAAAGAATCCACCTTCAAAAGCTGAAAGGCAGATACTTCTTCAGTTGGGGATGTTGGATCTCATCCCACAGGGCTTGGACAGAAAGGTCATGAACATGAACACTAAGTAGGATTACTGGCAACCCCCACCTCAAGGTTTTTTGAAATTCAACATTGATGGGGCGTCAAAAGGTAACACAAGTGTAGCAAGTTTTGGAGGGGTGTTAAGAGATGATAATGGCTGCATCCTTTCTATTTTTCACTGCCATTTGGGAAGAGCCACTAATAATTTGGCGGAATTAATGGCTCTCGAGCATTGTTTAGAATTCCTGAAGCAAAATAATCTACAAAATATCATAGTTGAAGCTGACTCTGAGTTAATCATTAATTCGGTTAAGAGAATCAGTTATGGTATGGAGCCAGAAAAAGTCTTAAAGCAATGGAGGTTACTACAGGTCTTTCAGAGGATTCAGCTTCACCTTTGGGGCTTAAGTAGAGTGGGCTTCACACATGTGCTAAGAGTTGCCAATAAATCAGTGGACATCCCGGAAAATCAAGAGGTGCTCTACACCATGAACAAGGTTGAGCTGAGCTGGCAAGAGCTACTCCAGAATGGGTTAAGGGTTCACTGTCCAGATCAAGCGGATGAGGACAGAATGGTGTTTTGTAATAGAGACACAGAACTTACATCTATATGATTTGGTTTTTTGTTCTGAAGAGTTATTTTTGTAGGGATCTCCCTTTTGGGAAGTAGTTCACTGTTGGCCTCTACAACCGTGGTAAGAATAATCACAGAAATCTCTGGAGGATGTGGTTAGGCCGAAGTTGTTAATTGGGCAGATGGCAGAACGGAGGACTTTTCATCTTCCTTTGGTGCTTGAGTGCAAGGAGATGGGCTAGTGCGAGAAGCCAGAATCCTCGAGATCTTGGCAAACTCAACAAACCAATTATTCTTCTAATGATGGAAATACCACTCAGAGAGTTGTTTTAGGTTCATCGCAAGCCCTTCAAGCGGTTTGTGGTTTTTTGGAATTGGGAGCGATTCCATTCACACATCAACACGTGGCCTAGGTATGGTAATAAATACCGCCCTCATCGCGCGCTAAATCTAGGTGCTTTTGGCCCGTGTGATTTGCATCACAGCTATTGGATCGAGCAATATGTTTCTACGGTCATGATCAATCATGTAGGTTGGTGGGTCTAGGGTGTTTAGTGTGCGGTTATTCTCTGTGTTTGTGGTTCATGCGATATCTTCCTCCACCATTGGATCTGGCATGGGGAAGCGACGATCAAGGATAAGGTGTAGGGCAGGGCAATTGTTATCCTTCATCCTTGTTACGCATCATGGTGGGCATTGGTGGATATAGGGACCAAATTATGCTCGAGAGTTATCCCCTTTGAGACCCGAAATTCTTTTAGAATGGCTTCTTTCCCCTATTCGAATCCGAGGATCATTTTACCATAGTCTATCAAAACTCTGGAGGGTGATTGATTGGTCATGCTTTGGCCTGCTTTTCGAGGGTTTTGCGGTTCATTTTGTGGTTATGTCGCTGTTAGTGACTTGGATTCTCTTTTGATCCTAGTTCCTTGTGGACTGTTGTACCTTATGTAATTTGTTTTTTGATTTATTGAAATAGAAGGCTCGACTCTTGCTTTAGCAAAAAAAGTAAATCTCTACCATCTACCTAATAATTATTGATCATTAAATTAAATCTTTTGAAAATCCATTCCCAAATAAACATATCTATCCATATAATTATGATATTTACAATATAACAATTATGTTTTATAAAATTTGTACTTTAATGCCAATACTAATATTTAACACATTAAATAGAGAGTATCATGTTTATATCACTAAAGGCAAAAAAATGTGTCACTATTGTATAATATATTATTATCAAAACTCCTAAAAATGCCATAAGATGTTTCACTATTGCATAATATATTATTATCAAAATTCCTTTCTTATTTTAAAAAAAAAATGCTCATTGATAGATTTGAAAGAATATAAAACTATTTCTATTTTTATTTTTATTTTATTGGAAATGTGTTTGATTTAATAATTATGATCTTGATTTTAATGCGTAAACAATGTTTGTTTATAATATATATATATAATAATATTAGACCTTTTTTTAATATAGAAGAGGTGGCTATCATTAAATTATAAATTATTGTGCTGAAAATTATTTTACAATAATTTATAGGTTGATAAAGATATATAATAATTATAGAATGAAACAAATAATAAAAATAATAAATAATATATTACCTTAATTAAAATAGTAAAAATTATAAATCATAAATATTCAACTGGATTTATATATATATAGATAATACTTCATAACATATAATTTTTTATTAATAAAATTATCACAAATTAATATTCTTAATTAATAAAGTATCAAAAAATAATTAATATTCCTATGAGTAATATATAAAATTATAAATAATAATTATAAACTAAAAAGTATTAATTATATGAATTAAAACAATGATTCATATTTATAATTATTATATTTCATACTCTCATGTCTATGGGAGCTTGCATAGATGATGATCGAGTGTGTTCTTAGGGCATTCTTAGATGTTAAGTCACCTGCTCAATTCCTCACCCTATTCAGGTTTTATTCTTGAACATGACAACAATGTAGCCTCAACATTGCCAAACTTACCAAAAAATAGTTCATAATCTCATATTTAAATTTAATAAATAAACCTATTAAAACTCAATATTAATAATTATATATATATATATATATATAACATGAAAACAATTAAATTAAAGAAATTATAAAATATGTCAAAAAAATATCACACATATAGTCAAGCTTCCAATAAATGTAAAATCATATATAGAGAGAAAGAGTGTCTCAAGGTTCTAATACAATTAAAACTATGAATAATTGTATATATGGAAACATAAAATGTAAAATTTACATAGATATAAATAATATATTTAAAAAAGGTTTTTTTTAGCTCTTATTTTATCTATCAAGTATCAAGAGGAATCAAATTCTCAACATGTCAACTTTTGCACCCAAAAATCTTTCACATTTTGAGAAATTTGATTATCTCGACACTTGATGAATATTAAGATAGATCTATAACAAGAAAGAAAACTTGCACATAGAAAAATTATTTGGTATATTCAATCACAATTATGATACATTTTTATGGTTGGAATCATATCCAACTAGTTCTAAACATAGATATTGTTGTTACAAGAATATCTCAACAATCTCCAACAACCCAATCCAAACAAGCAAATCAAATGACTAATGCAAGCATTATTTCTAACATCCTCCCTTAATGCTTACATTACAAAACATTCAGTACAAATATTAATATTGAAATTATACAACATATTATTGAATACTAATCTATCTTGTGTGGTCTTCATCATCTCTTACACCGACTCTGGAATCTCATAGACAATGTTTTTCTTTTCACTATATCTTTGAGCTACCACTTAACCCATTTAAGATATAGTGTCCTCATACCATCATTGACGTACTTATAATGCTTATTAATATTGACATACTCAGCTTGTCAGGCTTCTACAAGAAAAAAATTCAACTAAATCACTCTTTGGATATACCTCCATGTGTGAGATACTCAGCATTTGGCTATTTTTCAATTTCTAGGAAGTGAGTTTGGTTACGGAATGTATTCAAAAGTTAATCATACAACCTGAAAATTTTAAAACCACACAAAGATAAGAACTTATGTCACTGGATTCACAAAACCCACTAGTCTTTCTTTTGCATAAACAAACTTAACGTTCCTAGCTTCACCACACTCTTCATCTTTACAATAGATGGTTAACAGGATTAAATCATCGATGCATTTTTGTGTCACTATATTCATCAAGGACCATCAATTTGAATTATTTTAGTTTTTCTATAATTGGTTTTTCATGTTTCACAAATCATAATATCAAAGAAGCCAACAAATCCCATGAAGATAAAACTGACAAAACCAATTATCAACCACAACAATAACATTACTTATTAACTGCTACTCTAGGCTACTAGTATTATTGTTTTCATTCCTTTTGCATATAATTTGTTGATTGTGGTGCGCAACACATAATTAGGCATCCCTGTGACTAGTGTCAAATTGAGCAATGGTTGAGTTGAGAGGCTCATCTTCTTACAAATTCCCAGTGCAAGTGCCACCTCCTCCATTCAAGATGAGTAATGGGACATTGACGTCGTGTACAATGCTCCATTCCTATGAATGCTTTCAAATTGGGAATAGAAACTAAAGAATTGTGGATTTTTGAATCTATTGGTTGATTTTTTTGTGATCTCTTCTTGTGAATAACCAACAATGACATCACTTTGATTCAGAAAATAAATTCAACATGTGCTCTATCTGAGGCTTTCTTAACCATTTCCAATGAACCTAGTAAGAGAAGTGCGAGTAACTTCTAGGATTTCTAGTTATGAGCTCTACAAACAAGGAAACACTTAAAATTCTACAAAAAATATCGAATTTGATAAGATGGTGAAGAGATAAAGGTGGTGTTTCAAAAGGAACCTTCACAAGATTTTCTTGATCTTCATTATTTTTAATGGAAGTGTGGTATACATAAAGAAAAACTTATTTGGTAAGCTCAACATATGTTCACAATTTTGCCACATTCTTCATGTTCTTTGAGAGTTCTTTTGGATAGATATCAAGAGTGTAATATCCATTAAATGAAGCTTTAGACTACATAATTTCCAACTGAAAATCATCTAATGTTGTGCCTTCCTTTGCTTCTTATGTCCAAACTAGGAGAATTTGGGAAAATAATATGACTGCTTCTATCGTTGAAATCGTTTATGTGTCAGTCTAGACATAGCTGCTAATCAAGGATGAACACAAGCTTCATTCTTGCACATAAGAAAATAAAACTCATAATAGAAATTTAGTTTTACACACCTACATATTCTTAGGTACTCCCTTACCTAGAGGGTCACTGTTACCAAAAAATAAAACTTGCACACAGAAATCTCTTTGGTACATTTAATGACATATATGATACATTTTTACAGTTGGAATGATATCCAACTAATTCTAAACTTGGAGATCATTTTGGAGAGAATATCTTAGCATTCTCTAATAACCCATTCCAAACCAACAAATCAAACTACAAATATAAATATTATTTCGTATAGAACATAAATTCAAAAATAAATCATATAATTTTCAATAAATTATTCCATAAACCTAAATAATTATATTGTTCTATTTTTTAAGATATTATATAATAATAATAATAATAAAATATTAAAAAAGAATATTATTAATATTTATTATTTTATATAGTTCTTTAATATGTTACTTTTAATGGGATTGGAGGTGTGTGGGGTTATTTAAGATATAAATGGAGAAAACAATTGAGAACACTTCGGGTTTTGATGTTGCCATAAATAATAAAGCCTAAATCCTTTAAACATTGAAATGATCCAAAAATAAATAAATTGTTAAAGCAGTAATAATGACAAGTTTCATATTTATCATGACATTTTTACACTTTAAATTCTTATCAAAATGTGTAAAAAAATTATTTTTGTAAGAATTGAATTCCACTCTATTAAATTTTATAACATCTTTCATTTAGTAATCACTAAAGTTTACCGTATCCTCTACTCACTAATCTCCAATATAGATTCAAAAGGGAATGACGTAATTTCTCTTAATGAAAGTGTCTTCGGAATAAAAGGGTGGGGTTTGGGTATGAGAACTATAACCATATCTCCGCTACCGTGTGATATCTTTATGGGGATATCATCCCTCCTTTACACACTTCTTAATGTGCAACCAGTGGAAAGGGTCTCCATTAAACCTCCTTGGCTCATTCCCAAGGGTATTAAATCCTCCAATAGTATTTTTAATATACATATTGAGGAGGAAAGTGTTGTCATGTGTAGGATGTTTGGAATTCCATTAGGATATATATGGCCAAATGAGAGTCCACACATGAAATGAACATGCTTGGATTAGTTATGGGGCTCTTACCAAGCTTAGGTATTCTTCATTGGAATTTTCCTTTGTGATAAGAGCATCCATCCATGGTTTTATTATCATAGCCAATTTAGTATGATCATTGATCTCAAGGATTCTTGGAAGGGTTTGGATCATTATGAATCAAATATTAGGAGATTAATACAATGGTGGTCGACTTCGCAAAACAATGGATTTGTTGGAGGGGGGAAACAAAGAACTAGACAAGGAACACGATAGGATACAAGACTATTGTACCATTTTAGTAAGTCAACACTACATTAGTTTTAAACAATGGGATGTAGAGACAAAATACTTCATGACTATCTATCACAGAAGTAAGTCAAAATGATGTGTATCATATTGACATTAGAAACATTTATTAGAAGAATGTTAGAGCATCTACATCTCCCTCTAACAATTATGTCTTTCATTTTATTGAAGGCTTCTTTTATGCTATCCAACTAGTCCATTCATCTAGAGATCATTTGAAATTTTAGGGCCATTTAACACTAAGGAAATGGAAGATGGCAGAGGAACAATATGAGTGGAAGTAAACATTTCTACCCACTTAAATTTTAGTTTTAGTTTTATTTTACTTTTCCAATATGAGTTATATATTTGGTTTTATTTTCAAGCACTTTATTAAATAGTATAATTACCTTACCCTTATCTGTAGCTAGATGTTTTTGGAAAAATAAAAAGAAAGTTTTAGACAAATCATATTCATAAAAAAAAAAAATTAAAGACACAATTAAAATGTCTAATTCACATTTCTTAATTATATTTACTATATGGAAAAAATCTCAAAACCTTTATACATATTAAAATATTAAATTATATTTTTGTAATTTTTTCAATAAAAATAAATATTATTATATTTTATTTTTAGTATATTTAAAAAAATATTTTACCACTTAAATTTTTACAATATCTCATGTCTCATCCAATGTGTTAGGTTTATAATAATCTATGCTTCATCATTAAAACTACTTATACATAAGACATTTAACATTATTTTTTCCTAATTAAACAAAGACTCATATCATTTGTTTCAAAAACACTCTTCAATGCCATATGACAATGAATTGAATACCCATATTGCTATTCCAAAGTTATACGCGTATTGGTAATCCCTGTGGCACAGACTCGAACATTTTCTTTTCAGAACTTTGAAACATCATAGGCTGATTTCACTTAGTATAGGGAAAAATTCAAACATTACCCGTGTCTTTCCCTTCGTGGGGACTAATGAAGTTCTTAGCCACCTACAGCCTTATCATGATGTTTAAAATCTTCGAAATAATGATGTACGCGTGGAGCCTAATATGTTTTGCCACATGATATAATTGACACCTCACTAGAGACCAAATATTCATATGAGACAATAGTGGTAGCTTTGATCTTTTGTTCACACAGATGGATTGCGGCGAGAAAGGGGTGAAACTCACGAGAATTTGTAATGAGAAAAAAGTGGCTTTCTATTAACGATTGGAATAGATTTTAGAATCGCTTAAACGCAATGATGTGAGAGAGCAAGAATCTATTATGGAATCTAAAATTTCATGACGCTTGGCCATCAAATCCACAAAGAAAATACTATATTGCCTTCGCTGGTGTTCAGGTACCTCAGACGTTTCTTTTGATTCGACCGCACCCAAGAAAATTGAATCCGGTTGTTTATCCAGATAAAATGTACCTCATAAGTCTAGTTTGTTGCTTATATGATTTTCAAGAAAAAGGAGCCGTCAAGATAATGGCCACCAAATCCACAAGGAAAACTAATTGGTGTTGAGCTACCCTGGTGGTCCCTTCCATTTGATCACACTTATTATAATAATTTTTTTATTTTATTTACAACCTTGTCAATCATGTAATCAACGTTTTGGATTGACCCTTCGCTAAGGCTTTAAGTGCGTTTGCGGACATGGAATCAACTAAGAATTCAATTTATCTTCCTTACAAGTAGGCTTGAGTTTTAAAATAATTTCCGTATAGGACAAACGCTTTTTCCAATAGATATTTTTGAGACGCTTATCACCTTAAAGATAATTACGTCCTAAATAAACATTAAACGGATACAAAAAATTAGGACTAATTTCACCAGCAATGCTGAGCGACAATACTTAGTTTGAACAAAGCATCTTGTGCTTAGTTTATATGATTTCTGAGGTATTCGGAGTAACCGATATATTAAGGAGCCACTTAACTAGTGGTTGATAAATTATATTGTGGTTGGGTACCTCTACTTCCCCTTTCGGAGGAAGGGTTTTAGGAATAATTTTGTGGCCTTCACCAGCAGCATTTATGCATTGTTAAAACCCTAATTTTATTTAGAAGTCTTTCTTCTATCACACATTTAATCTGCGTGTTTAAGAAGAATTTCAAAAAATAAAACAAATGATAAAATGATAAACTCATGTATTGATCACTTTGGCTGACTGCAAATGACATGGTTATTTAGACGAGTGGCAAGGGTTTTTCTTTTGTAAATATAGTGTTCTAACATAAATTGGATATGATGTTTACTTTAAACAATTTCAACATTTTCGTGTCGCTTAAGATTTCAGATCTTGGGTAATTTTTTGGCTTGGCTATTTGTACAATAATATTTTTGGTTTAATTATTAATATGATTTTTCTATTAAATACTTACCAAAATTAAATTTTCATGTAATTATTTATCCTTTTAAAATTATTTTTTTATTATTTAGGGTTGATATTTATTTATCATTATTGTGATATCTTAACACTAAAATATTTTATTTATTTCTACATTCTCACATCAAAATATTTTCTATGTAAACATTTGTTTTATAAAACATTCAATAAAATTACAGATTTTTAATTAATTTTTTCTTTTTTATATTTTAATTTGATAAAAAAATATTTAAAATTATTTTGTTTATAATCAATATTAAATATTTATCAAAATATTTTCTATGTAAACATTTCTTTTATAAAACATTTAATAAAATTACAGATTCTTAATAATTTTTTTTCCGTTATATTTTAATTTGATAAAAAATTATTTTCAATTATTTTATTTATAATCAATATTAAATATTTATAAAATTGATATTGAGATATATTTATGAACACGAATATTTAGATATTGTTTTTAAAATGTGCATTAAAATATCTAAAAAAATAAAATAATTACATATTTATATTAAATATATAAATATATATGAAGTGGATACTAAAATATATGTATTAATTCAAATATTTTATGTCATTCACATATATATAAAGTTTAATTTAATTTAATTTATTTATTTTTTTTTATTTTTTTTATATACAGAAATAAATAACTTCCTATATATAACTCTCACTATTCACTAAATACAACAATAATTTCATAACATAAATTTGAACCCATACAAATGGGGATATAAAATTATAGCATACCACTCATTAATATATATATCTACATCTATCTATCTATCTATCGATCTATCTATCTATATATATATATATATATATATATATATATATATATATATATATATATATAATTTCAATTATTTTATAGAATAATATTATTTAATACACATTGAAATATTTTATATATATAAAAACATCAAATTATTATTATTATTATCTAATAAATATATTATTTTTTATTTTAAAAAATATATAAGTCAACGGAATTTTATCTCCGTGGCCCTAAAATGTGCTACCAAGAAGAATTATTGATCTACTTATGGACATGGGGAGACACATGTACAAATAATAGGTTGAGGGCTTGGGCTTCATGGGGAACATGCATTAGTCACAATAGGACTAGTTGGATCACCTCGCATCTCTTAGAAGGAACCAACATTGTCTCCATGCTCATATGGAAAGGCTCGAGCCCAAAATCGAGCACGTGGAATTTCATATGCATGGACAACATCCCGACGCACGTCCAATGGGTAGAGACCCCTGTGAAAATTTCTAATGACTCTGAGTTTTATTTACATTCTAAATATATTTTGGAGCCTACACACTATTTTTTTGTAAACTATTTTGGTTTATGACATATTCATCACTACAAATATCTCTCTGTTCTAGCCAATAAATTTGGTAGGAGTGAGGCTGGAAGAGTAGAAAATCATGAAAACTCCTTTTGTAAAATTTTTTCCATCCAATGAGAATCCTTTTGATCGACCAAAAAATAATAATAATGATAATAATAATTAACAAAAGAAAAAATAAATAAAATAAGTAAAAGTTAAATTAAGAAAAAATGTTGAGTTAGCTAACATTTAAAATAAAGAAATAAAAGTTGGCATGTTGACACATGGATTGTGTGCATGTGGATCTTTTTCCAATCGTTTTCTATTTTTCAAATTTTTTTTCTATTTAATGGATGAAAAGAGGGGATGAAAAGAGAGATGAGAAACAATCATTCATTATTTTTGAAGGAGAATGTTGTGATAGAAAGGACTGACTCAAAGTAGTATTCGATTGACAACCTCAGAATGGCTATTTGTAGAAAGATTATGTGCAGTTGAGCCTATGTTTTTGTGGTCATGAGGATCACACTAGCATTACAACTCCAAAATCACAAGTAAGGTATATCATCCCTATAGGTAAGTCTTCTTTTCTCATAGCTTTTAAATTTCATGCCATTTAAATGAGCACTTTTTGTATTGATTATTAATCATATAAATTGATGTAATTAGTTGTATGTTTGAATTATGAGTCATTATATATGGTATTATAACTCATTTTTCAACTCTATTAGACTTTTGGGTTATATTCTTTATGGTTTTTTAATATTTAAATTAATATCATTTTAAATTATTATTTTGAATAAATAATTATATATCTATGCTTTTAAATAGATATCTTTTTAAATGATAATAATACATTTAATCTTTAAATTAAATTAAATAAAATATAAATATTATCACATAGGACAAATGGTAATAAATGTATTACTATTTTATATTAATGGTAATGCTAATGGTGTAATTAAAATAACACTCCATGGTTATTCGAACCGATGGTTCACTTGTGTCAAGGATTTTATATAACTATAGCAAAGCCAACACACTACATTGTGTGTTTTATATTTGTGATCTCTTGCCTCAATATTTTGAATCCTAAATTTCGGTAGGGCATTAATGTTTGTACGAACGGCATGGGAAAAATTAAAAGTCCACAATAGTCAAACCTATCATTGTTGATGTTTAGTTCCTCTCCTTAAAATATTGAGGCTCTTCTTCCACTTTATGTTCACACTCTCGCTCCCATTTTTAGTCGAGGTCTGATGGTTCATCTTTTGTTTCCTGTAGCAATAGTGCCTTCTCATAAATGGGGACCTAGTCTAAGTTTTTTGAACTCACTTAGTCTGGTATAGCATGAGCCAAATGACTATGGTTTCTAGATCACAATAACATACTTTTATGGTATTACAAAATCAAGATTTTAGGTCATATCTTAATGTCACCAAACAAAGTGCTTTAAATGTCAAGGAAAAAAGTGTCCTAGGCTTATATTACATGTTTCTATTAAACGTTATTTTATGACAAATGTAAAGTGAAATCTAAGAAAAAAAAAAGTGTTTAAATTTGAAGACTAAAACCAGTCTAGATCAATTCTAACTTTTTATCTATCAAACGCCGAGAGGGATCAAATCTTGTGTGGAAACCTTTTTTTTGGGTGCAAACGTTGAGGAATGGTTTTCACCTCAAGAGATTGAATCTCTCTCGGTCCTTGATAGATTCAGAGTTAAGATGGATCTAGGTTGTTTCATTCGTGTCTAGTAAAAGAAAATCTATCAAACATATGATTAATCTTATCAATAATATGTAAATACATCTAATATTCATAAAGCCATTTTAAATATGCTTGATCTTTATCTCATCATTTTAATTTTAATTTTTTTTTACTCATAAATATTGTCAATAACTTTAATAATGAAAATTGATGAAATATAAATTTTGAATGAAAATTGTCAATGTAATAGCGTTAAATGATATAAAATGTGAAGAACAAAAATGTAGTCAATTACGAATAGTCTTCATTGTGGTGGAGCCCAAACTATTTTCTTCTACTATTTTTATTGTCACCCTTGTTAGTTTTGTCATATTTTCATATCGATCATATGAAAAGGACAATTTAAATCATAAACCATTTAAATATTCAGCTCAACTTGTTGCAGTAAACATCATACCTTGTGTCTCTTTGCTCTCCAATATTAATAGGTTGAATTAGTATAACACAAAAATAAATGTATATTGTCAGTCATTTTTTGCATTTATATTGAAATCAATGCAAATTATTAATCCAATCACTTGAAAATTAATGTACCATCATACATCCAATTACATCAAATTAAAAAAAATTATATACATTGAAATTAATGCATCTAATGCAGGAAATCAAATAAATTAGAAAACACAATCTACACTAAAATCAATGCATCTAATCCAATTAATCAAATAGGATTAGAAATAAACATCTACATTAAAATAAATGCATCTAGTCCAAGTAAGCAAATAATATTAGAAACCAACATCTACGCTGAAATCCATGCATCTAGTGGAAGCAATCAAATAGGATTAGAAATCACCATCTACACTGAAATCAATCCATTTAGTGGATGCAATCAAATAGGATTAGAAATCATCTACATTGAAATCAATGCATCTAGTGCAAGCAACCAACTATAATTAGAAACCAACATCAACATTGAAATTAATGCTTCTAGTACAAGAAATTAAATAGGATTATAAATCACCATCTACAATGAAATAAATGCATTTAGCCCAAGTAGTCAAACGGGATTAGAAATCAACATCTACATTCAAATTAATGCATATAGTGAAAAGAATCAAATAGGATAATAAATCACGATCTACGTTGAAATCAATTCTTTTAGTGCAAGCAATCAAATAGGATTAGAAATCACCTACATTGAAATCAATGCATCTAGTGCAAGTAATAAAATATCATTAGAAATCAACATCTACACTAAAATCAATGCATCTAGAGTATGAAATCAAATAGGATTAGAATTCACCATCTACACTAAAATAAATCCTTCTAGTGCAGGGAATATTTCTCCCTCTCTCCCCCCTACATATATATCTATATCTCCCTCCATATCACCTTCTTTGTGTCTTTATCTCACCTACCCAAACACATATGATCTCTCACTCCATACCTGTCAATCTCTTTGTCATTCCCTCCTGTATCCATCTCTCTCTTCTTTCTATTCACCTTCCATCTATGTCCCACCAACTTTCTCTCTCTATACATTTCTTATTGCATCCCTCTCTCTGCCCCTACTTCTCTCCTCTCTCTCTCTCTCTCTCTCTCTCTCTCTCTCTCTCTCTCTCTCCACCTTCCAACTCTGTTACTATATGCCCTTCTCTTTCCTCTCCCCCCTTCTCTACATCTCTCCTTCTTCGTCTCTTTATCTAACCATATCTCTCTTGTCACTCCCTCCCTCTCTCCAAATCTCACTCTCTATATCATTCTTACTTCCTCCCTCTCTCGCCCTCTAACTCCACCTCTTTATCCCTCCCTCTTTCTGAGGTCCTCTGTCTAACCCTTTCACTCATCTCTCTCTCTCTTTCTCTCCCCTCCACAATCCTCTCTCTTTCCTTGTCACTCTCTTCCTCTCTCTCAAGTCCTCTCTCTCGTCTTTCCTCTCTCTCCCTTTCTCTCCTACCTCCTTCTATCTTCCCCCCTCCCACTCTCTTTGTCTCTTTTCCATCCAATCCTCTCTCTCTCTCTCTCTCTCTCTCTCTCTCTCTCTCTCTCTCTCTCTCCTACAATCCTCTCTCTATCCCCATCACTCTCTTCCTCTCTCTCCCATCTTAACTCTCTCTCCCTTTCCCTCCTACCTCCCTATATATTCCTCCCTCCCACTCTCTTTGTCTCTTCTCCATCTAATCCTCTCTCTCTCTCTCTCTCTCTCTCTCTCTCTCTCTCTCTCTTCTATCCATTTATCTCTCTCTCTCTTTCTCATAATTTTCCCTCCAATCATCTCTCCTCTTCTCTATCATTCTCTCCCCCCATTTCAACATATCTCCTTCTATGTATTATTATCTCTCCCCTAAACATAGACACTCTCTCACCATATCTCCCTTCTCACTCCCTCTCTCTCCACTTCTCACTCTCTACATATTTTTTCTTCTCTCCCTCTCTGCCCCTCCAACTTCATTTCTTTATCCCTCCATCTATCCTCCTCCCTCTCAAATCCTCTCTCTCCATTTCTCTCCTACATCCCTCTCTCTTCCCCCATCTCTCTCTCTCTCTGCCCTCCAATCCTCTCACTATCTCCCTCCCTCTATCCTTTTCTCTCTCCCACCTCCATATTTATGTCTCCCTCTCCCTCTTTTACCATACTGTACCTCTCTCACTCCTCTCCTTCTCTCTCTCTTCATTCCTCCTCTCCCCTCTCCTTTAGTTTTTCCCCATCTTTCCCTTGTCACTCCCCCTATTTATCCACCTCTATCACTCTATGTCTTCGTTGTTTCCTCCCATATATATCTAGAGTTAATATATATCCCGACATATTAATATATATGATAATATAAAAATGTAATATTGTATTAATCCAAAGTAATTAAATTTAGTAATATTAATATTATAATATTATAATGTGAATATTTGATTTAATAATAATATCAATATTAATAGCCCCAAGGGTTAGCTCAACTGGTCAAATCAGTGCCTCGCCGATTGGGAGGTCATAGGGTCAATTCTCCATGAAGCCCTTAGGGTTAGACCTAGTTATTGGCCGTGAGGCTTGATTCCCTTTAGGGTTGACCAGCCCAGATATTTCCATGGACGTAAAGGCCACCCAATGACTAGGGTGTCTGTGAACCATGGCAATATATATATATATATATATATATATATATATATATATATATATATATATATATATATATATATATATATATAATATTTTAATATTACTCGTATTATGATCTTGAACTTTTTTTTATAGGGGGATTACACAGCTAAGATAGCGAATAGCGGCAGAATAGCTAGGGTTGTAGGTTTCTGAGCACCATGGAGACACGCAAATGGTGGAGCTCCACTCCCTCCTACATGCAGCCAGTGGCCAGCAGAGGCAAGAAACCTTTAGAATTTGTCAGAGGGCCTTTGGGAGACAGGGATAAGAATCTAGAAGAGGTTTAGGATTTTGCCAGACCAAGAGAGGACAACAACAAGAAAGATAAGGAGGAAGAAGATAAAAAAAAGGGAGCAAAAAACAAGGCACAGAAGGGGCCTTGCAAACCCAAGGCTGAGGTCACTCCCAAAGTAGTTTTAAGTTATCCTGCGCTACAGGAGCATAGGGATCACATGCAGACCTATGCTATCATTTGCAAATTCATGGGATTATGGCCCACTGAAAAGGCATTACAAGCATGGATTAAATATCACTATAAACCAAAAGGAAGCATAGATCTACATCTTGGGTCAAAGGGTTTCTTCACTGTGGTCTTCATAAATATTGATGATAAAGACAGGGTGTTTGAAGGAGGACCCTACTTGTATGCAACAGCAAGCCTCTAATTGTGGCTATGGATGATGAATTTTGTCCCGGAGAGAGAAACTTTTACTTTGATTCCGGTCTGGGTAAGACTTTACTCCCTATCTCTTGATTTTTGGCAAATTCAATCATTATCTACCATAGGAAATAAACTGGGACATTTTGTTAAAGCCTCTAAGGCCACCAGAAGGGGAAATACACCTCCTTGGCAAGAATATGTGTCGCGATGGACCTATTAGGAGCCCTTCCAGACGAGGTCATCTTGGAAGTTTTTGATGAAGAATGGGTGCAAAAAGTAGATTATGAACATATTCCCTTTAGATGCCGCAGGTGCCATGAGCATGGGCACCTTTTTAGAGACTTCCCTCTCAGCAAAATAGAGAAAGAAGTAAAGCAACCACTATGAAAGACACTGAAAGCTTTCAAAAAGTGGGGCATAGAGGAAAAGGAGGCAAAAAGGGGCCAAAGAAACAACAAACAAAAAGGCAATAGGCCAATCTGAATAGGTTCCAAGTTCTCGAAGAAGAGGAAGGAATATTAAATGAAGATCGAGTAATGGAAGAAAGTTCAAGGGAAAAGGAAAAAGAAGAAGATAGGGAACAAGCACAAGATGCTACTAAACAGAAAGAAATACTGCTGAATGATGAAGAACTGGAGATGGATCAAGAAATGACTCAGAGTGAGATGGAAACTGAGGATCAGGAACTGCAGGAGATTTTGGATAGAGAAAACCTAGATCTGGAAGGATTCTTGAAATAGGGAACCATGGGAGGGGTAGACTCATTACCTCAAGAAGAGTTCAACAGAGTACAATAGTTGTTCCTATGGAAAACTCAGGACAAAGGGATGGAAAAACAAAGCAACAACGAAAGGTCGGGAAACGAAGGAGTGAAAACTATGAAAACCACACTAGGACTAGCTCCCAGATACCCAGGAAAGAAAAGAGGTAGGAAAAAGCAGAACGAGCTACTGATGGAATGTGGAAAGCTAATGATTGATTCAGGTAAGATGAAAGACCTATCTAGTTACTCCTTTACAAATCTTTAATAATGAAGTTCACATCTTGGAATATCAGAGGTTTAGGTAATAAAAGGAAGCAAAGATTACTTAGTAATAGAATAAAACAAGAAGCTCTAGATATGATCTTTATCCAGGAAACTAAATGTTCCATTCAAAAAATCAAAGAACTTAATAGTAAATGGCTCAATAAATTTGAGTTTCTTGAAGTTAAAGCAGATAATATAGCTGGAGGCATACTCACTCTTTGGAACCCCCAAAAGATTGGCATAATAGATGCTGAGGCATCTAGGGATTATTTATTAGTGGTTATACAACCTGTGGGAGACAGCGAGACTTATTTGGTCACGAATGTCTATGGCCCACAAAGACTGGATGATAAACTCAAATTTCTAGATTCTCTTATAGAACGCAGAGATAGACATGCAGGAGTTCCTTGGATATTGGGCGGGGACTTCAACATGATCAAATCACTCTCAGAAAAAAAGGGGAATAAGAACTTTAAATAAATATTCTACAACATTTCTAACTTTCATAAATAATATGAAGCTAGTTGACACTGATATGAATAATGCCCTCTTTACTTGGAACAACAAGAGAGGAGGGGTGGCACAAGTAGCCTCGAAATTAGACAGATTCATAATTTCAGAGGACCTTATGCTCACAGACAAGGAATTGACAGTGACAATTCTCCCCTTTGGTGGCTCGAACCATTGGCCTATACAAATGGAGGTGCAGGGCATAGGCACCCCCAAGAATAGGCCTTTTAGATTTCAGAATATTTGGCTTACCCACCCCGATTTTATCAGTAACATAGAAATATGGTGGAAAGAGGATTTGCACATTTAGGGAACAAGAATGTTTCTGCTTCACAAAAGACTAAAATACATCAAGCTTAGACTCAAAGACTGGAACAAGAAGGAATTTGGAAATATTTTTGCAGCAAAAAAAGAAGTTGAAGATAAGATGCAGACACTCAATCAAACTCTTATTACAGAGGGCTTTGACAGAGTCAGAGAAGACCAAGTAACCAAACATCATCAAGAATGGTAGAACTTATACAAACAAGAGGAAATATATTGCAGACAAAAATCTAGAGATCAATTGCTAAAAGAAGGGGAACGGAACACCAAATTTTTCCACAGATCCACCATGGCAAACAGATCCCATAATAGGATCTCTTCAATTAAGGATGAGAGAGGTCATCTTCGCAATTCCCATGAAGAAATAGAATCTGTGCTAGTCTAGCAATTTCAAGGTATAGCAAAGGAGACCACTGCAGATAGAGAACACTTTATCAGGGACTTAACAAGGCATATGCCCAGGCTAGTATCTAGAGAGGAAAATTTCAATCTCAACAAGCCAGTGACTGAAGAGGAGGTATGTGATGTAGTTAAGGATATGAAGAATGGCAAAGCGCCAGGCCCTGATGGTTTCAATGTGGATTTCTTCAAAGCTTTTTGGAGCATTGTTAAATAAGATATTATGAATGTGGTGGAAGATTCCAGGTTGAATAGAACCATTCTAAAGGCGCTCAATACTTCCTTCATCTCCTTGATCCCCAAATAGGATAATGCTCAGACTCTAGAAAGGTTTAGGCCCATAGCTTTGTGAAATGTGGTGTATAAAATTATATCCAAAGTTGTCGCCAATAGACTCAAACACCTTCTCCCCACTCTTGTGTCCGTGGAGCAATCAGGTTATGTGGAGGGTAGACAAATTCTCAATAATATCATTCAAGCACATGAAGTGGTGCACTCATTGTTAAGCAATAAGAAGGTGGGAATGATTATGCGAGTGGACCTAGCCAAAGCTTATGATAAGCTGAATTGGACCTATATTAAGAACGCCCTTCTAGCCTTTGGCTTTGATCATAGCTGCATAAGATGGGTTATGGCACTGGTCACTTCTTCTAGCTTCTCAATATTGGTCAATGGTTCTCCTTCCAAGACCTTTATTCGCTCAAGAGGTCTCAGACAGGGAGACCCACTCTCTCCCTTTCTCTTTATCATCATGATGGAAGGACTTGGGCGGTCTATCAAGCATGTGAAAGAGGGCGGTTATATCAAGGGTATCCAACTTTTTAAAAATGTACAAGCTTTGTCCCATAAACAATTTGTTGACAACACTATGCTGCAGGGAGTCCCCACGGTAAAAGAAGCTCTTGCTTATAAAAAAATCCTGCATGACTTTGCTATGGCCACAGGTATGAAGGTAAATCTATCCAAATCTAAGATATTTTTCTTTAATACTAATATCTCTATTCAGAGAAACATCTCCATAATTCTAGGTTTTCAAAGGGAGGTCCTTCATTCCAAGTACCTGGGAGTTCCTCTAACTGATAAACCTTTGCACCAAAACATCTGGGAGCTAATAATTAATAATATGCAGGATAAAATCAGAAAATGGACTATTAGATCTTTAAACTTGGTAGGCCAGTTGGTGCTTACAAAATCTGTTTTGCAATCAATCCCCATTATCCAACTTTCAACATTTCCAGCTCCAAAGGGAGTTTTACAACAAATGAGAACTATTCAAAGATACTTTCTTTGGGGCAAGGGGGAGGAGAGAAAGAAATGGGCCTTGGTTGCCTAGGATAAGCTTTGCAAACCGAAATCTCATGGGGGCCTTAGACTGGATGATCCAGATGTACTTAGCAAGGTTTTAGGAGAAAAATTATGGTGGCATTGGGTAAAAGAGCCAAAGGCTCAGTGGGCTCATGTATGGAACGAAAGATATACAAGCACTTGGCAAGAGAATGATCACATAAGGATGATGGGAATCATGAAGGATCCCAAATTTGGAATAAGGCCTGGGAGAATAGGGAATTAGTGTAGAAAAATAGTTTCTGGGAAATCAGAGATGGGGATCTTGCTCTGTTTTGGGAGGATAGATGGCAACAAGAACCTACTCTATTAAGAGAGGAATTTTTGGACCTAAAGATAGAAATGGACACCAGAGGGCATTTCAAGGTTAAAGAATTTTGGGAACAACCCAGTCTAGAAGACAAATGGAGAACCTGGAAGAATAAAGAATTTGGGGGTGACAACCCCTTGAAAGAAGAAACAGAGGCACTACTGCGAATTTTGGAACAAAGGAAGATTCTTGTTTTAGAGGGACATGACCAACTCAGATGGGGCAACAATAAAAAAGGCACCTTCAATATTAAGGAAGCCAAGAAGGTATTCCTTGAACTGGATTCCCACGTTCTGGACAGGGTTTGGTAGAACCTCCAGAAGCATCCAGGTTGGATGAAAATTAAACTCTTCATGTGGTTGGTTCATCATAAGAAAATTCTGACTTGGGAAAATATTAGGAAGAGGGGTGTTCTAGGACCTTCTAGATGCCAGCTCTGTGAAGCCCAACAGAAGACAATGGAGCACCTTCTCAATAACTCCACATTTACCTCTAGGTTGTGGGACTCTTTTGCTAGAATTTTCCAACAGACGGACAGGGACAAAGAAAGCATTATCAACACCCTAAATAACTGGAAACGAAACTTTTCTGAGTATGAGTTTCCTTGCTTGGCTTGGCTTTTAAATCTAGGGTTCATAATTTGGAATGTTTGGAAAGAAAGGAACAATAGAATCTTTAAAAATGTTCTCAGCACCACCCAACACATTTTTGAGTAGATCTCAAGACAGCTCAATGAGATAGTTGGCACCCTTGTGTGCAACTCCCCCAAAAATCCACCTTCAAAAAAGGAGAGGCAGATTCTTTGTCAACTGAATATGTAGGGACTTATACCATAGGGAATGGATAGGAAGGTTATGAATCTGCCCAATAAGCCAGACTATTGGCATCCTCCCCCTCAGGTTTTTTTGAAATTCAACATAGATGGGGCCTCTAAAGGAAACCCAGGTCTTGCTGGTTTTGGAGGAGTGTTACGAGATGATATTGGTTGTATTCTTTTCATTTTCCATTGCCATCTAGGAAGAGCTACAAACAATATGGCTGAGGTAATGGTGCTTGAATAGTGTTTAGATTTCTTGAAGCAAGAGAATCTCCACAACATTATTATTGAAGCCAATTCTGAGCCGATTATTAACTCGGTAAAAAGAATTTGCTGTGGCATAGAGCCAGAAAAAGTCTTAAGTCACTGGAGGTTGATACAGGTCTTCCAAAGGATTCAATTTCACCTCCTAGACTTACAAACTATGAGTTTCACTCATGTGTGGAGAACTGCCAATAAACTAGCAGATGTTCTGGCAAATCAAGGAGTGGCTTGCACTAAAAACAGAGTCAAGATACTCTGGCAAGATATGCCTTAGAACAGATTAAGGGAGCAGTGTTTTAGTTAGGCAGAAGAGGACTACAAGTTATATCAAAACATGGCCATAGATACGGGATCTAGTTGACCTTTATACAGAGTTTTGACACAAGCAAGGTCATTTTGGGTATGTAGGTCTATGTTTGGTATCAGCGTACAAGAAGCTTCACTGGATTGGCTAGAAGCAGGTATTGTCTTCTTCTTTTAGCCAAGGTGATGGAACATAGTCTTTCACGGAAACTGCTATACCCCGCTTTCTTGGTCAATGACAGTTTTACTGCCCTCGAAATGGTTTCCGATGTATCGCACCACTTTCAAGTTGGTAGCAGTTTTTCTTCTTTGGGAGCGATTCCACTCACCTTGCTACACGTGGCTCAGGGTGGGGATGCAATACGCCCTCATCGCGTGGTAATCTTCGGTAAGGTTAGGCCATGCGATATGTTTCGGGACCGTTGGATCTACTGTGGTCAATCTACAACAAGGCTTTCTTGGGCTTGGTGGTGGGTCTGATTCTAAGGTTAACTTCCGTGTTGCTCACATAATCTATCGGGTATCGCGCACATCTGGCGGATTTCGAGAGGTGTACCTAAACGAAAGTTATGTAAAAAACGGACCCGATAGTATTATCTATTATGGTCTTCTAAGCTCATCGGGTCCATTTTTCTTGTTAAACGGTGTGCTTTTTGGCCACCCGAAATGTCTCTCTTCCATTGGATCTTTGGCTCAGGATCTAACAGCTAGTTGTGTGTTAAGCCTTTTGTACAATATTTCTTTTTCTGATTGAATAGAAGGTTCCACCCTTGCCTTAGCAAAAAAATATTTTAATATTACTACTAGGGTTAATAATGTTTTTATGCATGGTATTCATAATAATTTGGTCTTTGGTATTTGACCCATAAGCTTGGTATATAATTAGATGTTGATTTCTAATCCTATTTTATAGATTTTTATTTATTTACCATACATTTTTAAACCAATTTTATATTTAGTGATTTACCATACCTCTTTTATAAATATGGTGTTTGGCCGATGGTATTAATAATAATTTATCCCATGGTATTTGGCCCATTGGTTTCATCTAAATAAAACCTCATTTTTTATTTTTTGTAAATATAAAGAGGTTTATGGAGTAAATATAAATAGAGTTTTTATTTATTTAGCATACTTCTCAAGCATAAAAAAGAGGTTTCATTTATTTACCATATCTTTGGTTTATTTATATAATTTTTTATTTACCATATCTATTTTTATGTATATTGTGTTTATACATAATAATAATTAGATTGAATTTTAATTGTTTATTTATTATTTTTATTTTATATTTATATTATTTATTATTATTTATTTTATATTTACATTAGGGAAATTTTAGTGAGATGGATACACTTACACATCTTCCTCATACTCAGTTGTAGAATTTGGCTCTTGGCGCAAAAACGCCTCAATATTAATAGTTTTTATATTACCATAATTATATAATATATTAATTGAATAAAGTGTGGTAATAAATATTGAATTATTTTACCTGATATTAAGATTGGTAGGTTATTATTTTATCATATTATCTATTCAAATTGTGTGAAGAATTATATTAATATCGTCATTTATAATATTTCCAAATGTCTAATATTTAACTAATAAGAATTTTTTGTGTAAATTAATTATCGATAAATAATTTATTTAAATGTGGTGAAAATTAAAGAAATAAATTTTCTTTTAATGTTTATGTGATATTATATGTGAATATAATTTTTTAAAAAGTTTTAATGATGCATATACATGAATACATTAAGAAAGTTAAAAATGGACCTCTCTTATGACTTTCGATGACTAAGTGGCTAGGTGTAGGAAATTCTTACCTCAAAGGTATATTTATTATTAGTTACACTAATTGATTTTCTCTTCATAATTATTAGCCAATACAAATAAGAAATTCCTATGATTCTTAAAAAATCAATTTAAATGATTAAGATTTTGTTGGCATGTTGTTATATTTCTCATGTGATGTCATGATATATATTTGATACAAAGATATTAATGTTATAACTTATGATGGCAATTCATGATTCAGAACATGTGGTTATTGCATGCAGATTCTAGGACATGCATGAACATGCAGAATTTACTATTAATCTTGTGATAACAATAATGTTATGTTTTCATGATGGCAATCAAGAGTTGGAATGTGGATTATTTTATTATGTTGTCATAACTAATGCATCGGTTTCATGTTGTGATGTGGTGATTGGCAACAAATCCACAAATGGGCCGAGAGGGATAGCTACTTTGATGATCTCATAGGAGCCCATAACTATGAGGGAGAATAACTAAAACTATATGAGATAGGGACAAGATCAATCATCACTACATATATTATTGGTTCATTTATCTTGTATAGCTCTTGGATGGTTATGGGCCCATCATGACGAGGTTGAGTTCTTGATATTGGATTGGGATGTCGAAGGTGAGAGGCGTTGTGAGGACTTCGATTCCTAGGGTTTTGCAGGTTAGTGAGTTGGAGGGAGTGGGCTAGCCTTCTGTAATGTCTAGAGTGATTGAGTACTCAGACTGAATTCCTTCCTTTGGGGTAGATCAGGTCTAAGCCTTGAGTTGGTCCTTGGGTTTATGGTATAGATCAATGAGGTTTTATGATTGGTTCTAAAATTTCAGGAAAATGACTTGAACTTCCTTGGAATTTCCCCAGTGTTGTGAAAATTTTCGATGTCTACTAGTATACTAGTTCAACAGAGGGTTTAGGGAAAACATGAAGTAATAAATAACTAAATAAAATAAAATAAAAATTTAAATGATTAAACTTAACTTCGGGACAAAGATACTTAAAGAGGGAGAGTATGTAATGCTTTGTATTAATAATAAATGAAATAATGTTGATATATAAATAAATAAAGCAGTAAATAATAAACAATATGCATTAATAGAAAATAAATAATAATAGGTAGTAATAATAATAATAAATAACATATTGAATCTCTCAATATATAGATATATATTATGAAAATAGTAAGAATAAGTAAAATAAAAAAAATGAATAAAATAAGCAAATGTTAAATTAAGAAAAAAGGTTGAATTTAGTAAAATTTAAAATTAATAAATAAATGTTGGTATGTTGACACATGGATTGTGTGCACGTATATCTTTTTCCAGACACTTTCTATTTTTAGAATGGTTTGTTCTATTTAATGGACAAAAAGGGAGATTAGAGGCATTCATTCATTTATTCTTTCCGAAGGAGAACGCTGTGAGACAAAGGATTCCCTAGTAGTGGTAGTCGATTGAGGACTCGGGGGGTAGCCAGTCGTAGAAAGATTATGTGTAGCTAAGCCTATAGTTAGTTAGATGGAGAGTCATCCCCAAAAATTTCTTGTTGTCATCAAGATCTGAGTAGCATCACAACTTTGGAATCACAAGAATGGTATATTGTCATTATAGGTAATTCTTCCTTCCTCGTGGTTTTCAAAATTCTATGTTATTTATTTGAGGAGTTTATGTGTTGACTATTAATTGGAAAAATTGATGTAATTAGCTGTATATTTAAATTTTGGGTCATTACAAATCCTCTCATGGTATTGTTAAAACATGTGTGGGAAGTTTGTGAACTCTATCACAATATTGAAAAAGAAAGCCAAAGTTACAAGCTTCATTACTACCCATAATCCATGTATGGGTATTTTTTATTGGAGCTTCCTTTGCAATGAGAGTTTTCATTCATAGTTCATTTCCATTGTCACACTCAGAGCTCCATCAGCCTTGATTTGAAGAATCTCTAGAAGGGTTTAAAGAATTATGAAAGGAATGTTAAGAGATCAATAGAATTGTGTATTTTTCAAATAAACAATGGATTTCTTAGATGGAGGTAACAATGAACTAGAGAAGGGAAAAAATAGGGTATGAGACTAATGTGTCATTCAAATAGGTCAACACATTACTAGTTTTCAAGAATGGGATGTAGAGAGAAAAGATTACATAACTTAACTATCAAGGGGTAGATTAAAATGAATTATTTGTTAGTGGAAGTACAATTTTTCATTAGAAGAATGTTGGATCATCTCCACCTCCCTCAAACAATTCTTTTCTCTCACATGATATTATAGGTTTCTCTTACGCTAACTTAGGTCCATTCACCACTAAATAAATGGAATATGATCAAGTAACAATATGAGGTGACATAAACATTTCTACCCACATAAAGCTTAGTTCTATTTTTATTTTACATTTCTAATCGTTATTAAGTCTTTGTTTTTATTTTAAATGATTTTTCACAATAGATAAATGTTTTTTTAGAGAAATAAATATAAGAAAATTTTAAATGAAACTTATTAATAAGTTGTACTATGGACATGGATAAAATGGCCAATTGAATTTGTGTAATTATAATTGTTAGAATGTAAAAATTTCTAAAGCCATTTTTTTTTAAATTCTCTCATAAAAATACATATTATTATAATTTTATTTATTATACTTTATTTTTTAATATATTAAAAAAATGCTGCATAGTTTGATATAATATAAATGTTTAGTTTGTCATCTATAATTATAAAATTAAACATTAAATCAAATAATAATAATAATAAATAATGTATTACCTTAATTAAAAATAGTAAAAAATAAAAAACAAAAATTATAAATATTCAATTTGTTATATCTATATATATAATAATAATAATAATAATAATAATTATTATTATTATTTATATCTATAATTATGATATTTGATAACATATAATTAATAATTAATAAAATTATCAAAAAAATTAATATATTTAATTAATAAAAGTATGATTAAATATAGAAATATTCCTATGTGAAATATATAAAATTATAAATAATAATTATAAACTAAAATGTAATAATTATATCAATTAAAACAATGATTGATATTTATAACTATTATATTCCATAATGTGATGTCCATGGGGCCTTGGATAGGTGATAATCAAGTGAGTTCTGAAGGCCTTTTAGATATTAAGTCACCACCTCAATTCCTCACCCTATTCAAGTGTTATTCTTGAACATGACTATAATGTTCCCTCAACATTGTCAAACTTGCCAAAAAATAGTTCGTAATATTGTATTTAAATTTAATAAATAAAGCTAGTAAAATTCAATATTAATAAATTGTTATATATATAATGCATATAACATGAAAATCACATATAGTCAAGCTTCTAATAAAGGTAAAATTATATATAGAGAGAAAGAGTGTCTCAAGGTTCTAATCAAATTAAAACTAGGAATAATTGTATATATGGAAATATAAAATGTAAAATCTACATAGATATAAATAATATTATTCAAAAGCAATGTGATTTATTTTAGATCTTATTTTATATATCAAGTATCAAGAGGAATGAAATTCTCAACATGTGAATTATTGCATCCAAAAATACTTTCACATTTTTACAAATTTGATTTTCTTGACGCTTGGTGAATATTAAGATAGATCTATAACAAGAAAGAAAACTTGCACATATAAAAATTATTTGGTATATTCAATCACAACTATGATACATTTTTATGGTTGGAATCATATCCAACCAATTCTAAACATAGATATTGTTGTTCAAAGAATCTCTCAACAATCTCCAACAACCCAATCCAAACAAACAAATCAATCTACTAATGTAAGCATTATTTCTAACACCCTCCCTTAATGCTTACATTACAAAGCATTCAGTATAAATATTAATATTGAAATTATACAACATATTATTGAATACTAATCTATCTCATGTGGTCTTCATCATCTCTTACATCGACTCTGAATCTCATAGACAATGTTTCTTATTCACAATATCTTTGATCTACCACTTAACACATTTAATATATAGTCTCCTTAGACCATCATTAACGTACTTATAATGCTTATTAATATTGACAGACTCAGCTTGTCGAGCTTCTAGAAGAAAAATAATTCAAGTAACTAAATCACTCTATGGATATACCACCATGTGTGAGATACTTATCATTTGGTTATTTTTCAATTTCTAGGAAGTGAGATTGGATACTGAATGTATTCAAAAGTTAATCATAAAACTTGAACTCTTTAAAACCACACAAATATAAGAACTTATGTCACTGGATTCACAAAACCCACTAGTCTTTCTTCGTATAAACAAACTTAGCGTTCCTAGCTTCACATGACTCATCATCTTTACAACAGACAGTTAACATGATTAAATCATCGATGTATTTTTGTGTCACTATATTCATCAAGGACCATCAGTTTGAATTATATTACTTTTTTATATAATTGGTTTTTCATGTTTCACAAATCATAATGTCAAAGAAGCCAATGAATCCCATGAAGATAGAACTGACAAAACCAATCATCAACCACAAAAATAGCATTACTTCTTAAGTACTATTGTAGGCTATTGAATCGTTGTTTTGATTCCTTATGCATATAATTTGTTGATTGTGGTGCACACCACATAATTAGGCATCCCTACACCTAGTGTCAAATCGAGCAATGATTGAGTTGAGAGGCTCATATTCTTAAAAATTCCCAGTGCAAGTGCCACCTCCTTCATTCGTGATGAGTAATGGGACATCGACATCATGTACAATGCTCCATTCCTATGAATCCTTTCAAATTGGGAATAAAAACTAAAGGATTGTGGATTTTTGAATGAATCAGTTGACTATTTTGTTATCTCTTATCATGAATAACCAACATTGACATCACCTTGATTCAGAAAATAAATTCAACATGTGATCTATGTGAGGCTTTCTTAACCATCTCCCATGAACCTAGTAAGAAAAAGTGTGAGTAACTTCTAGGATTTCTAGTTATGAGCTCTACAAACATGGAAACACCTAAAATTCTCCAAAAAATACAGCATTTGATAATATGATGAAGAGATAAATGTGGTGTTTCAAAAGGAACCTTTCACAAGATTTTCTTGATCTTCACTATTTCTAATGGCAATATGGTACACATAAAGAAAAACCTTTTCGGTAAGCTCAACAAATGTTCACCCTTCTGCCACATTCTTCATCTTCTTTGAGAGTTCTTTTGGATGAATATCAAGAGTGTTATATTCATTAAATGAATCTTTAAACTACAACATTTCCATATCAAAATCATCTAATATTGTGTCTTCCTTTGCTTGTTATGTCCCAACTAGGATAGTTTTGGAAACTAATATGAGCACTCCTATCATTGACATTATCTATACGTAGGTCTACACACAACTGCTAATCAAGGATGGACACCAGCGACTTTCTTGCAGATAGGAAAATTAAACTCACAATACAAATCCAGTTCCACACACCTACATATTCTTAGCTCCTCCCTTATCAGAGTTATGCCTAGAGGGTCATTGTTACCAAAAAATTAAAACTTGCACACACAAATCTCTTTGGCACATTCAATCACAAATATGTTACATTTTAATATTTGGAATGATATCCAACTAATACTAAACTTGGAGATCCTTTTTGAGAGAATATCTCAACATTCTCTAATAACCCAATCCAAACCAACAAATCAATCTACAAATATAAACATTATTTCACACATAAGATAAATTCAAAAATCAATCATATAATTTTCAATAAATTATTCCATAAACCTATGTAATTATATTGTTATATTTTTTTAAAATATTATATAATAATAAAAATTGTTAAAAAATAATATTATTATTTATTATTATTTTAGATAGTTCTTTATATATCATGTTTAATGGGACTTTAGGTGTGTGGGGTTATTTATAATAATTATAAAATAAATTGTATTAATTATATACATTAAAACAATGATTCATATTTATATTCATTATATTTCATAATCTCATGTCCATGAGGCATTGGATATGTGATAATTGAGTGCATTATTAAGGAACTCTTAGAAGTTAAGTCACCAGTTCAATTACCCACCCTATTCAGGTGTTATCCTTGAACATGACCATAATCTAACCTCAATATTACCAAACTTACCAAAAAAACATAATCTCATACTTCAATTGAATAAATAAACCTATTAAAATTCAATATTGATAATTTGTTATATATGTATAATGCATATAACATGAAAAAAATAAATTAAAGAAATTATAAAACATGTCATACAAATGTTACGCATATAGTCAAGCTTCTAATAAATGTAAAATTATATATATAGAGAGAGTGTCTCAAGGTTCTAATAAACTTAAAACTAAAAATAATTGTATATATGTAAATTTAAAATGTAAAATTTACATAGATATAAATAATATTATTGAAAAACAATGTAATTTATTTTATCTCTTATTTTATGTATCAAGTATCAAGAGGAATCAAATGTCTCAACATGTGAACTTTTGCACCCAAAAATACTTTTACATTTTTAGAAATTTTATTATCTCAACGATGAATATTAAGATAGATCTATAACAAGGACTAAAAATTGGATATACAAAACTATTTGGTATATTAAATCACAATTATGATACTTTTTTATAGTTGGAATCATATCCGACTAATTCTAAACTTATATATTGTTGTTGAGAGAATATCTCAACAATATCAAACAACCCAATCCAAACAAAAAAAACAAATGTACTAATGTAAACATTATTTCTAACACCCTCCCTTAATGCTTACATTACAAAGATTTCAGTACAAATATTAATATTGAAATTAGACAACATATTTTTGAATACTAATCTATCTAGTTTGGTCTTCATCATCTGTTACACCAACTTTGTAATCTCATTTACAATGTTTTTTTTCACAACATCTTTGAGCTACCAATTAACCCATTTAAGATATAATTTCAGCATACCATCATTGATGTAATTATAGTGCTTATTACTATTGATATACTTAGCTTGGCAAGCTTCTACAAGAAAAAAATTTCAAGTTACTAAATCACCCTATGGAAATACCTCCATGTGTTAGATACTTACCTTTTGGCTATTTGTCAATTTATAGGAAGTGAGTCTAGATATTGAATGTATTCAAAAGTTAATCATAAGAACCTATGTTAGTGGATTCACAAAACCCACTAGTCTTTCTTCACATAAACAAACTTAATGTTCCTAGCTTCACATGACTCATCATCTTTACAACAAATAGTTAACATGATTGAATCATGGATGCATTTTTGTGTCATTCATCAAGGACCACTAATTTCAATTATATTACTTTATTCTATTATTGGTTTTGCTTGTTTCACAAATGATAATATCAAAGAACCCAAAAAATCCCATGAAGATAAAACTGACAAAACCAATCATCAACCACAAGAATAACATTACTTCCTAACTACTACACTAGGCTACCAATATTGTTGGTTTCATTCCTTATGCATATAATTTGTTGATTGTGATGTGCACCATAGAATTAGACACCTACACCTAGTGTCAAATCAAGCAATGGTTGAGTTGAGAGGCTCATCTTCTTGCAAATTCCATTTGCAAGTGCCACCTCCTGCATTCGAGATGAGTAATGGGACATTGATGTCATGTACAATGATCCATTCCTATGAATGCTTTCAAATTGGGAATAAAAACTAAAGCATTGTGGATTTTTGAATGAATCAGTTGATTTCTTTGCGTTGTCATCTCATGAATAACCAACATTGACATCACATTGGTTCAGCAAATAAATTTAACAAGTGCTCCATGTGAGTCTTTCTTAACCATCTACCATGAACCTAGTAAGAAAAAGTGTGAGTAACCTCTAGGATTTCTAGTTATGAGCTCTACAAACAAGGAAATGCCTAATAATCTCCAAAAAATATTGAATTTGATAAGATGATGAAGAGATAAATGGGGTGTTTCAAGAGGAACCTTCACAAGCTTTTCTTGATCTTCACCATTTTTAACTACACTATGGCACACATAAAGAAAAATGTTTTCGGAAAGCTCAACATATGTGCACACTTCTGCCACATTCTTCATCTTCTTCAAGAGTTCTTTTGGACAGATATCAAGAGTGTAATATCCGTTAGATGAAGGTTTAAACTACAACATTTCCATCTGAAAATCATCTAATGTTGTGTCTTCCTTTTCTTCTTATGTCCGAACAAGGAGAATTTAGGAAACTAATATGAGCGCACCTATCATTGACATCGTCTATATGTAGGTCTACACATAGCTACTAAGAAAGGATGGACACGAGTTGCTTTCTTGCACATGAGAAAATAAAACTCATAATAGAAATCTAGTTTTACATACCTACATATTCTTAGGCCCTCCCTTATGATAGTTATGACTAGAGGGTTGTTGTTACCAAAAAATAAAACTTGCACACACAAATCTCTTTGGTACATTTAATGACAAATATGACACATTTTTATAGTTGTAATGATATCCAACTAATTATAAACATGGATATCATTTTTGAGAGAATATTTGACCATTCTCTAGTAACACAATCCAAACCAACAAATCAATCTACAAATATATGCATTGTTTCATACATAACATAAATTCAAAAATAAATCATATAATTTCAGTAAATTATTCCATAAACCAAAGTAACTATAGTGTTCTACTTTCCTAAAATATTATATAATAATAAAAAATTGTTAAAAAAGAATATTATTATTATTTATTATTTTATATAGTTCTTTAATATATTACGTTTAATGGAAATGTAGATGTGTGGGGTTATTTAATATATAAAGGGAGAAAAAAATTGAGAACGTTGTGGGTTTGGATGTTTCTATAGATAATAAAGCCTAAATCCTTCCAACATTGAAATGATCCACTATCATAAAAAAAAAGGGATTTACTAAAGTAGCAATAGTGGCAAGTTTCATATTTATCATGACATTTTTACACTTTAAATTGATAAATTGTTATCAAAATATGTAAAGAAAAAAAAAATTATAAGAATTGAATTCCACTCTATTGAATTTTATGACCTCTTTCATTCAGTTATCACTAAATTTTTTCATATCCTCTACTCACTAATCTCAAATATAGACTTAAACGACAAAAATGTAGTTTCTCTTAATGAAGGTGTCTTTGGAATAAAAGGGGTGGGGGTTTGCGTGTGAGAATTATAACCATATCTCCCCTACCATGTGTATCTTTATGGTGATATTGTCCCTCCTTTACACATCTCTTTATCTGCAACCAATGGAAAGAGTCTGCATTCAATCTCATTGCCTCATTCCCAAGGATATTAAATCCTCCAATAGCATTGTTAATATACATATTGGGTAGTCAAGTGTTGTCATGTGAGGGATGTTTGGAATTCCATTAGGATATATATGGCCAAATGAGAGTCCACACATGAAATCAACATGCTTGGAGTAGTGATGGCCCTCTCGGCAAGCTTAGTTATTCTTGATTGGATTTTTCCTTTATGATAAGAGCATCCATCAATGGTTTCATTATCATAGCCAATTTAGCATGATCATTGATCTGAAGGATTATTGGAAGGGTTTGGACCATTATGAATCAAATATTAGGAGATTAATACAATGGTGGTTGACTTCAGAAAACAATGGATTTGTTGGAGGGAGGCAACACAGAACTAGACGAAGGAACACGATAGGGTACAAGACTATTGTACCATTTAAGTAACTCGACACTACATTAGTTTTCAACAATGGGATGTAGAGAAAAATTCCTTCATGAATATCTATCAAGGAAGTAAGTCAAAATTATGTGTATCATATTGACATTAGAATCATTTATTAGAATAATGTTAGAGCATCTACATCTCCATTTAGAAATTCTTTCTTTCATTTCATTCAAGGCTTCATTTATGTTATCCAACTAGTGCACTCGTCTAGAGATCAATTGAAATTTTAGAGCCATTTAGCACTAAGGAAACAGAAAATGACCGAGGAACAACATGAGTGGAAGTAAACATTTCAACCCACTTAAATTTTAGTTTTAGTTTTATTTTACATTTCCAATATGAGTTGTATCTTTGTTTTTATTTTCAACCACTTTATTGAATAGTATACTTACCTTACCCCTATCAATAGCTAGATGTTTTAGGAAAAAAAATTAAAAAAAATTAGATAAGTCATATTCATAAAATAAAAATTAAAAACATAATTAAAATGTCTAATTCACATTTCTTAATTATAGTTGCTATATGAAAAAAAACTTATTATACTTTTAGAGAAAGATTTCGGCGTAAATCACATGAAGAGTCATTTGTCGACGCGTTTCGAACCAACCAGTGTGGTTCATCGTCAGGACAAGATGAACCACACTGGTTGGTTCGAAACGCGTCGACAAATGACTCTTCATGTGATTTACGCCGAAATCTTTCTCTAACTTAATATGGATCACAGAAGCCTAAACTCTATTATTATACTTTTGTAAATTTTTCCATAAAAATATATTTTATTATAATTTTATTTTTAATATATTTTAAAAATATTTTACACACTTATATTTTAACAATATCTCATGTCTCATCCAATGTGTTAGGTATATAATAATCTATGCTTCACCATTAAAACTACTTATATATAAGACAATTAACATTATTTTTTCCTAAGTAAACAAATACTCGTATCATTTGTTTTAGAAACACTCTTCAATGCCATGTGACAATGAATTGAATACCCATACTGCTATTCGAAAGTCATACGCATATTGCTAATCCCTGTGGCACAGACTCAAACACTTTCTTTTCAGAACTTTGAAACATCATAGGCTGATTTCACTTGGTATGTCACTTGGTATAAGGAAAAATTCAAACATTACCGATGTCTTTCCCTTCGTGGCAACTAATGTGTTGAGATTTTCTGTTTTATTAAATTTGGGAAAAATCCCATGTATGTGACAACAATAGGATTAGTTGCTATATTAGCTCCAGTATTTTTTGAGGAAGAGTTAATGCGTCATATATTTGTTGTGAGGGAATTTATGATTCAGTTTTATGCTCCAGCTATATAGAAATGTAATCCCATAGAGGATTGTGAGTGTGTGTAGAGAGTGTAGAGAAAATAGGGAGAGCTGAGAGTATGTGTGAAGAATTAGAAATGTTGTAATCTCCTTTGAATAATAAGATTGCCAATGCCTCTGTTCTGGTGGACGTAGCCCAGATTGGTTGGGTGAACCACGTTAAATCTTTGTGTTATGGTTTTGTGTGTTTTTTCTATGTGTTGTGTATGTTTATTTTATTTCCACTGTGCTTTGTTTAGTCTAACAAGTGGTATCAGAGCGGCGCAGCGGAGCGTGGAGGGCCCATAACCTACAAGTCTCTGGTTGTGGAGCTGGTGCGTGTGACAGATCTGCTGAAGGTGGAGTTTTGCTGATTGGTGCGGGTTTAGCAGAGATAGTCGCACCAATTTCTGGCAGTGAACGGGTTGGCGCGTTTTATTTTGGAACAGAAGTGCCAATTGGCGCGGATCCAAGTTTAATACTTGCCCCAGAGAGCCAATATCCTGATTGGCGTGGAATCGACGGGATTAAGAGCGCCAATATTTCATCACTTACACGGATTTCGCTCTGGCGCGGATTATCTGCTGTCAAAGGAGCGCCAGGCAGTGGATTGTGTTTTAGGCGCGGGTTTTCCGCTGTCAAGGAGCGCCCGACAGTCTTTTCTCTCTGGTAAAGCTGCAATTTTTTGTTTTTCTTTTCAAATTGCGTTTACACGGTATGACAGAGGCATTTTTTAATTTGGAATTGGAGATTTTGTTTGATACAACATGGCAAAAACTCAAAGCGCTCGTTTTGAGATCGAGAAGTTCAATGGAAAAAATAACTTCGAGATCTGGAAAGTGAAGATGCACGATCTGCTTGTGCAACAAGGCGTGGCAAAGGCGTTGTTGGGAAAAGCCAAATAGCCTTACCCCATGACAGATGATGAATGGAATGAATTGGATGGAAGAGATCTGAGCGGTATTCAACTGTGTTTAGCGGATGATGTTTTGTTTAACATCGTGTCAGAGAAAACTGCTATTGGTTTGTGGACAAATCTTGAGAAGCTGTACATGACAAAATCCTTGACCAAGAGGATTCTTCTGAAGCGACAATTGTACAGTCTGCGCATGAAGGAAGGTACAGCTATTACTGATCATTTGAATGTCTTTAATACTCTCATGGTGCAATTAGAAAGTATAGAAGTAAAATTTGAATCAGAAGATAAAGCTATAACTTTATTGTGCTCGTTGCCCGAGTCATGGGATCATTTTGTTACTTCTATAAGTCTAAGTATATCAGAAACCCTTGAATTTGATGATATTGTTGGAGCTTTTTTGTCCGAAGAGACAAGGAAGAGGTCAAATTCTGAAACCTCTACATCAGAAGCAATGATGGCTAGAGGTTGTTCTAGAGAAAGACGCTCTGGTAAGCGTAGCGACTCACGTTCAAAATCAAAAGGGAAAAAGAGTAAGGTAAAGTGCTGGTTTTGTGGCAAATCGGGACATTTGAAGGAGGATTGTTGGAAGAGACAGCAAGCATCCAAAGAAGACTCTTCAACAGTGAAGCAAGAAGCAAATACGACAAATACAGGTTCGGCATCCAAGACAGGTATGAGTGATGAAGTGTTATCACTTGATTTGTCTAGTCATGATCAACATTCTCTGTTAGATTCTGGTGCATCAAATCACATGTGTATTCATAGGGAATGGTTTAAAACTTATAAACCAATCAATGATGGAGTAGTTTACATGGGAAATGATGTCACATGCAACATTACGGGAATTGGAACTATTCAGCTTAAAATGTTTGATGGGACAAATAAAATTTTAACTGATGTAAGACATGTACCTGAATTAAGGGAAAACCTCATTTCATTAGGAGTACTGGACACAAATGGATATAAAACCTTTGTTCAAGGTGGAGTAATGAAAATTTATAAAGGAATTTTACTAGTAATGAAAGCAAAGAAAGTTGGCAATCTTTTTCAGTTAGAAGGAAGAACAGACTCAGATCATGTTTCTATAGTGTCTGAAAATGACAGTAGTTCTATTCGTTTATGGCATCAAAGGTTGGGCCATATGAGCAAACAAGGTTTAAAGATTTTATCTGATCACATGTTACTTCCTAGTCTAAAGTCTGTTAAGTTAGATTTCTACAAACATTGTCTGTTTGGGAAACAAAGCAAGCAGAAGTTTCAAACTGGAAAACATACTAGTAAGGGAATCCTTGATTATATCCATTCTGATGTTTGGGGTCCGTCTCCTACAACCTCATATGGAGGTTCGTCATATTTTTTATCTTTTATTGATGATTTCTTTAGAAAAGTGTGGGTCTACATGTTAAAGAAGAAGTCTGATGTGTTTACAGTTTTCAAACAGCTTAGAGCATTAGTTGAAAACATCACTGGAAGAACTATTAAATGTTTAAGAACTGACAATGGTGGTGAGTTTACTTCAAAGGAATTTGATAATTATTGCAAGGAAGCTAGGATCGAGAGACATAAAACCACTGTGTATACTCCTCAGTAAAATGGAGTTGCTGAACGCATGAACATGACTCTTTTAGAGAGAGCAAGAAGTATGTTGAGTAACACCAATTTGTAGAAGGAATTGTGGACAAAAGCGGTTGCTACAGCTTCCTATCTCATAAATCGATCACCATCAACTGCAATAGGATGCAAGATTCCTCAAGAGGTATGGAAAGGTCATCCTTGTGATTATTCTAAACTAAATTTTTTTGGTTGTGATGCATATGCTCTAGTTCCAAAACATCAGCGTTCTAAATTAGATCCTAAATCAAAAAGGTATATCTTTGTTGGATATGGTGATGGGACTAAGGGATATAGATTGTGGGATCCTACTACTCACAAGATAATCATTAACAGAGATGTTAAATTTAATGAATCCTCACTTGAAAATTCAGATGTAGATGATAAAGGGAAAGAGGACAATGTATCTAAGCTTCAACACATTCAATTTGAAACCACTCCAAATATTGATGATGATCACGATGAACATGGTTCATATGTAAGTCATGAACAAGTTTTAGATGCAGGTCATGAAAAAGTTTCAGATGTAGATCATGAACATGATTTAGATGTTGATCATGAAGAAGTTCCTACAGATTCTAATCAGCCAATTGTGGAAGTACCAGAAACATCTTTAAGGAGGTCCATGAGAATTAAACATCCTCCTAGAAGGTATGATGATTATGTTACTTCAGTTGCTTTAACCGTTAACGATGATGAACCTTTGTGTTATCAGGAAGCTGTAGAAGCTTCTAAAAGTGAAAAGTGGAAAGAAGCTATGAAGGACGAGATGATGGCATTACACAAGAATGACACATCGGATCTGGTAGAACTTCCTAAGGATAGAAAAACTGTGGGATGTAAATGGGTGTACAAATTGAAAATGGGTGTGGATGGTTCAAAGGATAGGTACAAAGCAAGGTTGCTCACGAAAGGTTTTTCTCAGAAGGCAGGGATTGATTTTCATGAGATATTTTCACCAGTTGTAAAAATTGTTTCAATTCGAATGGTATTAGCATTAGTGGCTTTGCTTGATTTAGAATTACAGCAACTAGATGTTAAAACTGCATTTTTACATGGAGATTTAGATGAGGAAATTTACATGGAACAACCGGAAGGGTTTGTTCAAGATCGCAACAAGAAATTTGTTTACAGGCTCAAAAAATCATTGTATGGTCTGAAGCAATCGCCTCGACAATGGCACAAGAAGTTTGATTCTTTCATGTTGAGTCAAAATTATATAAGAAGTGAATATGATCATTATGTTTACTCTAAGAAATTAAGTAATGGCATGTTCATTATTTTAGTGTTGTATGTTGACGATATGCTTTTAGCAAGAAAAAGCATAACAGAGATCAACATGTTAAAGGGTCAGATGGCTAGGACATTTGATATGAAAGATCTAGGAGCAGCAAGACAAATTTTGGGCATGGAGATTTTCAGAGACAGGAGCAATGGTAAGCTGTGGCTATCACAACAGAAGTATATTGAGAAAATACTCTTGAGGTTTGGTATGAACAATGTGAATCCTGTTTCAGTCCCTTTAGCTTCCCATTTTAAGCTTTCTTCAAGTTTATGTCCTAGTACAAATGAAGAAAAGGAATATGTCTCGAATTCCATATGCCAATGTAGTAGGTTGTTTAATGTATGCGATGGTTTATACTCGACCAGATATTTCACATGCGGTTAGGGTTGTCAACAAGTATATGGCAAATCCAGGAAAAGAACACTGGTCAGCAGTGAAATGGGTGCTTCGGTATTTGAGAGGCACAAGTGATTATTGTATCACTTATAACAGAAGTAGTGAATTTGTTTGCGGTTATGTTGATTCCAATTTTGTAGGTGATTTGGATAAGAGAAGATCAACTTCAGGGTATGTCTTTACTCTTGCAGGTGGAGCTATTAGCTGGATGTCAAAGCTACAAAATATTGTTGCTTTATCCACTACTGAAGCAGAATATATAGCTGCTTCGCATGCTTGCAAAGAAGCAGTTTGGTTGAAAGGTTTGATTGGTGAGTTTGGTAGGTTACAGGACAACATCAAGTTATTTTGTGATAGTCAAAGTGCAATTCATTTGGCTAAGAATCCAGCCTATTATAGTAAATCAAAGCATATACCTATCAAGTACCATTTTGTAAGACAGGTTATCACTGAAAGGGGTGTTTCTCTTGAAAAGGTGCATACGAAGGAAAACTGTGTAGACATGTTCACGAAACCAGTTTTGTTAGAGAAGCTACGTTGGTGTCTGGCTTCTGTTGGCTTGCAGAAAAGATAAAAACAATAAATGAACAGGGTATCAGGCTAATTGTTGTCAAGGTGGAGATTGTTGAGATTTTCTATTTTATTAAATTTGGGAAAAATCTCATGTATGTGACAACAATAGGATTAGTTGCTATATTAGCTCCAGTATTTTTTGAGGAGGAGTTAATGCATCCTATATTTGTTGTGAGGGAATTTATGATTCAGTGTTATGCTCCAGCTATATAGAAATGTAATCTCGTAGAGGATTCTGAGTGTGTGTAGAGAATGTAGAGAAAATAGGGAGAGCTGAGAGTATGTGTGAAGAATTAGAATTGTTGCAATTTCCTTTGAATAATAAGATTGCCGATGCCTCTGTTCTGGTGGACGTAGCCCAGATTGATTGGGTGAACCACGTTAAATCTTTGTGTTATGGTTTTGTGTGTTTTTTGTATGTGTTGTGTATGTTTATTTTATTTCTGCTGCGCTTTGTTTAGTCTAACATAATGAAGTTATCTTAGCCACCTACAGCCTTATCATGATGTTTAAAATCTTCGAAATAATGATGTACGCGTGGAGCCTAAGCCTTATCATGATGTTTAAAATCTTCGAAATAATGATGTACGCGTGGAGCCTAATATGTTTTGCCACATGATATAATTGACACCTCACTAGAGACCAAATATTCATATCACACAATAGTGGTAGCTTTGCTTTTTTGTTCACACAGATGGATTGCGACGAGAAAGGGGTGAAATTCACGAAAATTTGTAATGAAAAACAAGTGGCTTTCTATTAACGATTGGAATAGATTTTAGAATCGTTTAAAAGCAATGACGTGAGAGAGCGAGAATTTATTACGGAAAACTTTCATGACGCTTAGACATAAAATCCTCAAAGAAAATAATATATTGCCTTCGCTGGTGTTCAGGTACCTCAGACGTTTCTTTGATTTGACCACACCCAAGAAAAATTGTACCTCATCAAGTAAAGTCTGATGCTTATATGATTTTTAAGAAAATTGAACCGTCAATATAATGGCCACCAAATCCACAAGGAAAACTAATTAGTGTTGAGCTACCCTGGTGGTCCCTTCCATTTGATTACACTTATTATCATATATATTTTTTTTATTGGATTTACTCCGTTGTCAATCATGTAATCGACTTTTTGGATTGACCTTTAGCTAAGGCTTTAAGTGCGTTTGCGGACATGGAATCATCTAAGAAATCAATTTCTCTTCCTTACAAGTAGGTTTGAGTTTTACAAAACTTTCCGTATAGGACAAACGCTTTTTCCAGTAGATATTTTTGAGAAGCTTATCACCTTAAAGATAATTACTTCCTAAAGAAACATTAAACAAATACAAAAAATTAGGACTAACTCCACCAGCAATGCTCAGCGACAATACTTAGTTTGAACAAAGCATCTTGTGCTTAGGGTATATGCTTTGTGAGGTATTTGGAGTAACTGATATGTTGAGCCACTTAACTTGTGGTTGATAAATTAGATTATGGTTGGGTACCTCTACTTCCCCTTTTGGAGTTAGGGTTATAGGAATAATTTTGTGGCCATTCGCAGGCCTGCACCAGCAGCATTTATGCATGGTTAAAATTTTAGAAGTCTTTTTTCTATCACACATTTAGTCACACATTTAAGCTAGGTGTTTATGAAGAATTTCGAAAAATAAAACAAATGATAAAATGATAAACTGATGTATGGATCACTTTGGCTGATTGCAAATGACATGGTTATTTAGACCAGTGGCAAGGGTTTTTCTTTTGTAAATATAGTGTTTAAACCTAAATTGGAGTAAATATAGTGTTTAAACCTAAATTGGATATGATGTTTACTTTAAACAATTTCAACAGTTTTGTGTGGCTTAAGATTTCAGATTTTGGGTTAAATTTTTTGGCTTGAGTATTTATATAATAAGTTTTTTTGTCTTAATTATTAATATGATTCTTCTATTAAAAATTTATCCGAAACAGATTTTCTGAAATGTAATTATTTATGCATTTTTTATTTTTCTTTCAATTATTTAAGCTTGTTATTTATTTATCATTATTGTGATGTATTAACATTAAAATATTTTATTTATTTCTACATTCTCACATCAAAATATTTTCTATGTAAACATTTTTTATTTTTAAAACATTTAATAAAATTACAGATTTTTAATTATTTTTTTCTTCTTTATATTTTAATTTGATAAAAAATTATTTAAAAATATTTTAGTTATAATCAATATTATATAATTATATATATAATTTCAATTATTTTAGAAAATTAATATAAAATAATATTATTTAATACAAATTGAAATATTTTATATTATTTAATATAAATATCAAAATATTTTATTTGATTCAAATTATTTTATATATATAAAAACATCAAATTATTATTATTTTTATTTAGTAAATAGATTATTTTTTATTTTAAAAAATATATAAGTCAATGAAATTTTATCTCCCTTGCCCTAAAATGTGCCGCCAAGAACAATTATGGCTCTACTTGTGGACATGGGGAGGTAGATGTAGGAATAGTAGGTTGAGGCCTTGCGCTTCATGGAGAACATTCATGAGTCACAATAGGGTCAGCTGGATCACCTTGCATCTCTTAGAAGGAGCCAACATTGTCTCCATGCTCGGATGGAAAGACTCGAGCACAAAATCGAGCACCTAGAATTTCATATGCATGGACAATCTCCCGACTCACCTTCAATGGGTAGACACCCCCATGAAAATTTCTAATGAATGTGAGTTTTGTTTACATTCTAAATGTATTTTGGAGCCTACATATTATTTTTTTAAACTGTTTTGGTTTATGAGATATGGATGATTGCAAATATCTCTCTCTTCTAGCCAACAAATTTGGTAGGAATGAGAGTGGAAGAGTATAAAATCATGGAAACTCCCTTTGTAAAATTTTGACCATCTAATGAGAATCTTTTTGATTGACCAAAAAAATAATAATAATGATAATAATAATAATCTTATGAAGTTATATATATATATATATATATATATATATATATAGAATAAGTAAAAGTTAAATTAAGAAAAAACGTTGAGTTAGGTAAAATTTAAAATAAAGAAATCAAAGTTGCCATGTTGACACATGGATTGTGTGCATGTGGATCTTTTTCCAATCCCTTTCCATTTTTCAAACTTTTTTTTTCTATTTAATGGATGGAAAGAGAGATGTGAAACATTCATTAATTCATTCTTTCTAAAGGAGAATGTTGTGATACAAAAGACTCACTGGAAGTAGTATTCGATTAATGGCCTAGGAGTGGCTAGCTCTAGAAATATTATGTGCAGTTGAGTCTATGTTTGGGTGGAGATTCGTCCCAAAAGAAAATTGTGGTCATCAAGATCAGGCTAGCCTTACAACTCCAAAATTACAAGTAAGGTATATCATCGCTATAGGTAAGTCTTCTTTTCTCATAGTTTTTAAAGTTTATGCCATTTAAATGAGCACTTTTTATATTGATTATTAATCGTATAAATTAAAGAAAATATAAATATTACTATATAGGAAAAATGGTAATAAATATATTAATATTATATATTAATGGTAATATTAATGGTGTAATTAAAATAATACTCCATGGTTATTCGAACGAAAGCTTCACTCATATCAAAGGTTTTATATAACTATAGCAAAGCCAACACACTACATTGTGTGTTTTATATTTGTGATCTCTTGGCTCAATATTTTGAATCCTAAATTTTGGTACGGCATTGACGTTTGTGCCAGCAGCATGGGAGAATTTGAAAGTCCGGAACAATCAAACATATCATTGTTGATGTCTAGTTCCTCTCCTCAGAATATTGAGGCTCTTCTTCCAATTTATGTTCACACTCTCGCTCCCATTTTCAGTCGAGGTCTTACGGTTCATCTTTTGTTTCCTATAGCAATAGTTCCGTCTCATAAACTGGGACCTAGTATAAGTGTTTTAAACTCACTTAATTACCGGTAGAGTAGTAGCCAAATGACTATGGTGTTTGGATCATAATAACATACTTTTATGGTATTACAAAATCAGGATTTTAGGTTATATATTAATGTCACCAAACATCGTGCTTTAAAGGTCAAGAAAAAAGGTGCCTCGGGCTTATATTACATGTTGTTAGTAAATGTTATTTTATGACTGATGTAAAGTGAAACATAAGAAAAATAAAAGTGTTTAAATTTGAAGACTAATACCAGACTAGATCAATTTTAACTTTGGATCTATCAAACGACCAGAGGGATCAAATCTTGTGAGGTGCAAACCTTTTTTTTAGTGAAAAAGTTTAGGAAAGGTTCGCACCTTGAGAGATTGGATCCCTCTTAATGCTTGATAGATTCAGGGTTAACATGGATCTAGGTTGGTTTCATTCGTGTTTGGCCACGGAAAATCTATCGAACATATGATTCATTTTATCAATAATATGTAAATACATCTAATATTGAGAAAACCATTTTAAATATGCCTGATATTTATCTCATCATTTAATTTTTTATTTTTTTTAGTGATAAATATTGTCAATAACTTTAATGATGAGAATGGATGAAATAAAATTTTTGATGAAAAGTGACAATGTAATAGTGTTGAATGATACAAAATGTGAATAATAAAAATGTAGTCAATTACAAATAGTCTTCATTGTGGTCGATCTCAAACTATTTTCTTCTACTATTCTTATTGTCACCCTTGTTAGTTTTGTCATATTTCCATATTGATTATATGAAAAGGATAGTTGAAATCATAAAGCATTTAAATATCTAGCTCGAGTTGTTGTAGTAAACATCATACCTTGTTTCTATTTTCTCTCCAATATTAATAGGTTGAATTACTATAACTCAAAAATCAATGTACATTGTCAATAATATTTTGTGTTTACACTGAAATCAGTGCACACTATTAATCCAATCACTTTAAAATTAATGTACCATCATACATCCAATTACATCAAATTAAAAATAAACATATACATTGAAATCAATGCATCTAATGCAGGAAATCTGAAAATAAATTAAAAAACTTAATCTACACTGAAATCAATGCATCTGATCCAAGTAATCAAATAGGATTATAAATCAACATCTACATTAAAATAAATGCATCTATTACAAGTCAGAAAATTATATTAGAAACCAACATCTACACTGAAATCAATGCATTTAGTGGAAGCAATCAAATAGGATTAGAAATCACCATATATATTGAAATCAATGCATTTAGTGCATGCAATCAAATAGGATTAGAAATCATCTACATTGAAACCAATGCATCTAGTGCAAGAAACCAAATATAATTAGAAACCAACATCTACATTGAAATTTATGCATCTTGTACAAGAAATCAAAGAGGATTATAAATCACCATCTACACTGAAGTCAATGCATTTAGTGCAAGTAATCAAATAGGATTAGAAATGAATATCTACATTCAAATTAATGCATATAATGAAAGAAATCAAATAGGATTATAAATCACCATCTACACTAAAATCAATGCATTTAGTGCAAGCAATCAAATAGGATTATAAATCATCTACATTGAAATCAATGCATCTAGTGCAAGTAATCAAATACCACTAGAAATCAACATCTACACTAACATCAATGTATTTGGTGCAAGAAATAAAATAGGATTAGAAATCACCATCTACAATAAAATCAATGCATCTCGTGCAGGAAATATTCTTCCCCCTCTCCCCCCTCAATCTATATCTATATCTCCCTCCACCTCTCCTTCTTTCTCTCTTTATCTCACTCCATATCTATCAATCTCTTTGTCCTTCCCTCCCAATATCCATCTCTCTCTTCTTTCTCTTCACCTTCCATATATATCTCACCACCTTTCTCTCTCTAAGTATTTCTTATTGAATCCCTCTCTCTCGCCCTCCATCTCCATCTCTCTTTCCCTACTTCTCTCCACTCTCGCTCTCTCCCTCTCACTCTCTCTTTCTCTCCACCTTCCAACTCTGTTACTATATGCCTTTCTCTATCCTCTTCCCCCTTCTCTACATCTCTCCTTATTCGTCTCTTTATCTGATCATATCTCTCTTGTTAGTCCCTTCCTCTCTCCACTTCTCATTCTCTATGTCTTTCTTATTCCCTCCCTCTCCCCCCTCTAACTCTATCTATTTATCTCTCCCTCTCTCTTCTTATCTCCCTCCCTCTTTCTCAGGTTCTCTCTCTAACACTTTCTCTCTCTCTCTCTCTCTCTCTCTCTCTCTCTGTCTCTCTCCTACAATACTCTCTCTTCCCCCACCACTCTCTTCCTCTCCCTCAAGTCCTCCCTCTCATCTTTCCTCTCTCTCCCTTTCTCTCCTACCTCCCTCTATCTTCCCCCCTCCCACGCTCTCTCTCTCTGTTTTCCATCCAATCCCCTCTCTCTCCCTCTCTCTCATAATTTTCCCTCCAATCATCTCTCTCGCCCATCACTCTCTCTTTCTCTCTCTCCAACTATGTTACTAGATACCTCCCTTTCTCCTTCTCTATCTTTGTCTCCCCGCTATTCTCCATATCTCCTTATATGTATCATTATATCACCCTTAAACATACACACTCTCTTACCATATCTCCCTTGTGTTTCCCTCTCTCTCCACTTCTCACTCTCTATGTATTTCTTCTTCCCGCCCTCTCTCCCCCTCCAACTTCATTTCTCTATCCCTCCATCTATCCTCCTCCCTCTCAATTCCTCTCTCTCCCTTTATCTCCTACCTCCCTCTCTCTTCCCCCATCTCTCTCTCTCTCTCTCTCTCTCTCTCTCTCTCTCTCCAATCCTTTCACTATCTCCCTCCCTCTCTCCTTCTCTCTCTCCCACCTCCATATTTATGTCTTCCTCTCCATCTTTTAGCCTTCTGTACCTCTCTCACTCCTCTCCTTCTCTCTCTCTTCATTCATCCTCTCCCCTCTCCTTTAGTTTATCTCAATCTCTCTCTTGTCACTCCCCCTATTTATCCACCTCTATCACTCTATATCTTTGTTATTTCCTCCCATATATATCTAGAGTTAATATATATCATGACATCTTAATATATATGATAATATAAAAAGGGTAATATTCTATTAATCCAAAGTTATTAAATTTAATAATATTAATATTATAATATATTAATATGAATATTAGATTTAATAATAATATCAATATTAATATTTTAATATTAATATTAGGGTTAATAATGTTTTTTTTCATTGTATTAATAATAATTTGGTCTTTGTTATTCGACCCATAAGCTTGGTATATAATTAGATGTTGATTTATAATCCTATTTGATAGATTTTTATTTATTTACGATACATTTTTATACCTCTTTTATATTTATTTATTTACAATACCTGTTTTATAAATATGACATTTGCCCGATGGTATTAATAATAATTTATCCTATGGTATTTGGCCCATTGGCTTAATCTAAATAAAACCTCTTTGTGGAATTTTGTAAATATAAAGAGGTTTATGGAGTAAATATAGAAAAGAGTTTTTATTTATTTATCATACCTCTCAAGTATAAAAAAAAGTGCTTTTGTTTAGTTACCATATCTTTGGTTAATTTATATATATTTTTATTTACCAATCTATTTTTATGTATATTGTGTTTATACATAATAATAATTAGATTGAATTTTAATTGTTTATTTATTATTTATATCTTATTTTTTAGATTTTTTTTCAGTTTTTTATTTTGGCCAACATTAGTGAATATTTTGTCAGATGGACACACTTACACATCTACCCCATACTGGGTTGTAGAATGCGCCTCTCAGCCCAAACACTCCTTAATATTAATTGTTTTTATACTACCATAATTATATAATATATTAATTAAATAAAGTATGGTAATAAAGATTGAATTCTTTCATCTAATATTAAGATTGGTAGGTTATTATTTTATTATATTATTTATTCAAATTGTATGAAGAATTATATTAATATTATCATTTATAATATTTCTTAATGTCTAATATTTAACTAATAAGAATTTTCTATGTAAATTAATTATTGATAAAGAATTTATTTAAATGTAGTGAAAATTAAAGAAATAAATTTTCTTTTCATGTTTATGTGATATTATATGTGAATATAAATTTTTAATAAAGTTTTAATGATGCATATACATGAATACATTAAGAAAGTTAAAATTGACCTCTCTTATGACTTTTGATGACTAAGTGGCTAAGTGTAATAAATTCTAACCTCAAAGGTATATGTATTATTAGTTACACTAATTGATTTTCTCTTCATAATTATTAGCCAATAAAAATAAGAAATTCTTATGATTCTTAAAAAATCAATTTAAATGATTAAGATTGTATTGACATGTGGTTATATTTATCATGTGATGTCATGATATATCTTTGATACAAAGATTTTAATGTTATAACTTATGATGGTAATTCATGATTTGAAACATGTGGCTATTGCATGAAGATTCTAGGACATGCATGAGCATGCAGTTTTTACTATTTAGAATGATGTGATAACAATGAAGCTATGTTTTCATGATGGTATGCAAGAGTTGGAATGTGGATTATTTTATTATGACATCATAAATAATGCAACAGTTTCATGTTATGATTGGCAGCAAATCCACAAATGGACTGAGAGCGATAGTTTCTTTGATGATCTCAGGGGAGCCCATACCTACGAGGGAGAATATCTAAAACCATATGAGATAGGTACAAGCTCTATCATCACTACATATATTAGTGGTTCATTTATCTTGTATAGCTCTTGCAGGGCTATGGGACCATCATGACAAGGTTGAGTTCTTGATATTGGTTTGGGATGTCGAAGGCGAGAGGCATTGTGAGGACTTTGATTCCTAGGGTTGTACAGCTTAGTGAGTTGGAGGGAGTGATCCAACCTTCTATAATGTCTATAGTCATTGAGTACTCAGACTAAATTCCTTCCTTGGGGGAAGATAAGGTCTAAGCCTTGGGATGATCATTGGGGTTATGGTATAGATCAGTGAGGCTTTATGCTTGGTTCTGAAAGTTGGGGAAAATGACTTGAACTTCCTTGGGATTTCCTCAGTGTTGTGAAATTTTTTTATGTCTACTAGTATATTAGCTCAACAAAGGATTTAGGGCAAACGTGAAGTAATAAATAACTAAATAAAATAAAATAAAAATTTAAATGATTAAACTTAACTTCGGAACAAAGTTACTTAAGGAGGGAGCGTATGTAATTCTCAATAATAATAATAAGTGAAATAAGATTGATATATAAATAAATAAAGCAATAAATAATAAACAAAATACATTAATAACACATAAATAATAAATAATAATAGGTAGTAATAGTAATAGTAAATAATATACTGAAGCTATATATATATATATATATATATATATATATATATATATATATATATATATATATATATATATACTATTAAATAGTAAGAATAAGTACAATCTAAACAAAAAATGAATAAAATAAGCAAATGTTAAATAATAAAAACTGTTGAATTTAGTAAAATTTAAAATGAAGAAATAAATGTTCATATGTTGACACATGGATTGGGTGCATCCAAATCTTTTTCCAACCACTTTCTGTTTTTAGAATCATTTGTTCTATTTAATGGACAAAAAGGGAGATGAGAGGCATTCATTCATTTATTATTTCCAAAGGAGAATTCTATGAGACAAAGGATTCCCTAGTAGTAGTAGTTGATTGAGGACTCAAGGGGTACCCAGTTGTAGAAGTATTATGTGTAGCTAAGCCTATAATTAGTTAGATGGAGAGTCATCCCCAAAAAGTTCTTGTTTTCATCACGATCTGAGTAGCATTACGACTCTGGAATCACAAGAATGGTATATCATCATTATAGGTAAGTCTTCCTTCCTCATGGTTTTCAAAATTCTATGTCATTTATTTGAGGAGTTTATGTGTTGAATATTAATTGCAAAAATTGATGCAATTAGTTGTATATTTAAATTTTCGGTTGTTACAAATCCTCCAAAATTCTATGTCATTTATTTGAGGAGTTTATGTGTTGACTATTAATTGCAAAAATTGATGCAATTAGTTGTATATTTAAATTTTCGGTTGTTACAATTCCTCCCATGGTATTGTAAAAACATGTGTGGGAAGTTTTTGAAGTCTATCAGAATATTGAAAAAGAAATCCAAACTTACAAGCTTGGTTATGACCTTTAATCCAAGTATGGATATTGTTTATTGGAGCTTCCTTTGTCATGAGAGTTTTCATTCATAGTGCATTTCCATTGCCACACCAAGAGTTGCTTTATCCTTGATTTGAAGAATCTCTAGAAGGGTTTAAAGAATTATGAAAGGAATGTTAAGAGATCAATAGAATTGTGTATTTTTCAAATAAACAATGAATTTGTTAGATGGACATTCAAAAAGGACAACACATTATTAATTTTCAAGAATGGGATGTAGAGAGAAAAGATTGCATAACTTAACTATCAAGAGATAGATTAAAACGATTTACTTGATAATGGAACTACAATTTTTCATTAGAAAAATGTTGGAAGATCTCCACCTCCATCCAAAAATTATTTTCTCTCACATGATATTCTAGGTTTCTTTTATGGTAGCTATTATTAGAGACTCATTTGACAACTTAGGTCCATTCACCACTAAAGAAATGGAACATGATCGAATAACAATATGAGGTGACTTAAACATTTCTACACACATAAAGCTTAGCTCTAGTTTTATTTTCCATTTCTAATATGTATTAAATCTTTGTTTTCCTTTTAAACCACTTTTCACAATAATATTAGATAAATGTTTTTAGAGAAATAAATATAAGAAAATTTTAAATGAAACTTATTAATAATACTTACTATGAACATGGCTAAAATGGCCAATGGACTTTGCGTAATTGTAATGGTTAGAATGTAAAAATTTCTAAAACTATATATTTTTTTAAATTCTCTCATACAAATACATATTACTATAATTTATCTTTCAATATATTAAAAAAAATACCGCATAATTTGATATAAATGTTTAGTTTATCATCTGGTGTATTATGTATATAGTAATCTAGAGTTCATAATTGAAATTTGTTGCAAAAAGCATGATAATAATAGCGCAACTTTTAACAATATTTTTGCGTGTTAATGGTTTAACACTCTTCATTGCTCTATGACGATGAATTGAATATGCATCTTGCTATTCCCTTTGGCAGATAAACCCCTTTTTTCGGAACTTTCAAACATCATAACTGATTTGATATCGTATAAAGAAGAATATCCAAACATTGTTCTTTCCTTTTCATTTCGTGGTCCCTAATGAAACTACCTTAACCACCGACAGCCTTATCATGCTGTTCAAAATTTCTGAAAATAATGTGGAGTGGATCCTAATTTTTTCCCTCGTGATATGATTGATCAGACCTCACTAGAAACGAAATATTCACATCAGAAAATGGTAGTGCCTTTCCGTTTTTACAACAGACAACGGTTGTGCCTTTGCGTTTTTATTCCCAGAGATGGATTGCTGGGTGAAGGGTGAAATTCATCGACATGTGTAGGGAAAAACACATCGCTTTCTATTATTGATTGGAATACATTTTACAATCGTTTTAAGGCTATCATGTGAGGGCGCCAGAATCTATTACGGAATCTAAACCCTCAGCGGCAGATTCTATTACGGAACCTTTATAATCCCATACTTGCTCACGGACGTACGTTAACGCAGCAAACCCAGAATCTATTACGGAACCTTTATAATCCGATACATGCCCGCGGATGTACGTTAACGCAGCGAACCCTAACGACCGCTCTCTTTCGTCAGCCGACCTCGACATTGCCCATTCACCTTCTTTCCTACAACAAATTGTCACTCTCACAATGTGCATCGTTAATAATGGAAAAAAATTCCACTCATCAAATTAAGTCGGTTTTATTTCGGCCTATAGGAAAAAATAGAGATAATCAAATTGGCCAAACTGCTTATACACTTTATCTAATCATGAATTGGCTTTGCTTATATAGCCATGCTGGCTTTTTTCTAAAGATTAGACTTTACTTTCCTATCGGGTAAAATGTTTAAATTAATAAGTTAAATATAAATTTTAGTATTTAAATTAATTAACAAAATATAAATCAAGATATTTTATTTATTAAATATAAAAAAAAAATTATATGTTTAAATTAATAAATTAAATATAAATTTTAGTATTTAAATTAATTAACAAAATATGAATCAAACTATTTTATTTATTAAATATAAAAAAATAAATTATATTTTTAAATATTTGAAATATTTTTGGTAGAAATCACATTAGAAAAGTTTGGTCAACACGTTTCGAACAAATTACACTAGAAAAATTTGGTCTAAGTGTAGCATTTCAAACCAACTAGTGTGGTTCATCATCATATCATTATGTTGTGATGATGAACCACACTAATTGACTCGAAATACATCAACCAAACTTTTCTAATACAATTTATACTAAATATATTTCAAATATTCAAAATATAAATTATAGACACTTAAATTTTAAAATTATATTTTATTAATTATAAAATTATTTAAATTAAAAAAATTATTAATAAAATAATCATTAACATTAAATCATAACCATACAAGTATGAATTGTCATTAAAAAAATATATCATTTAACTTGCTACTTTCAACACAAGAATACTAGTAGTATAACTAGTCATGAACATTAAGAATGTTACCATTTAAAAAATCTATCATCTAGCATGACAATTCAAATACAAAGACACATACTCATATAAATAAATAGCTTTTCTTATTATGATATCAAGCATGACAATTCAATGATGATGATGATGGTGGTGGTTAACGTCCACTGAGACCAAATTGGTCCAACGGACCTATAATTTTCTTAGTTCTTAATTGTTTGGCTTCTCGTCTTTCTTGCCGAGATTGGTGTTGTAGCTTTCTTTTTTTTTCTCTACGGTCTTCCAACTTCCTTTATCTTGTATCTCCTCCATCTCTTCTGGTTCTTGGGACATTAGTGTCTTAGCTTTGAGATTTGTTGTGTTCGTCCTTTTGAAGATAGTCAGAGAAGAAGTTTGGTCTGGGAGATCTACTTTGCTATTAAATGAAGACTTATTTTGTGCGGTATTCAAATCCTCATAACTGTTGATGCTTGAGGGGTTCTCGAGTTCACTTTTTTTCTATTGGGCGGGGCTATCCCCCTTCTTGTCTTAAGAGTTGTTTCTTTCTTGCCTGATTTCTTGTGATACAAAGTTTTCTGGAGAGTATTATTCCTTGATGACAGTGTAATGTTCATTTTTTGCTCCTTCCCAACATGTAGATATTTGGTGATTCTTTCTAGCAGAATTTTTTTAGGAGGCTTTTGGGCAATTTTTGGCTAGATGGCCTATCTCGAAGTAGGATCGACATTTGAAGAGGACACTTTCATAATCGATTTTCTGGTTCCACACATAGTATTTACTTGTTAGGTTTATTTAGCTGGGAATATGGCTCTAAAATCTATTTCCACACAGATGCGTACGATGCATAGGTGGTTCTGGCATATTCTTATGTTTCTAGCCACCTGCAGTAAAATTTCCTAATTGCATTTCCAATGGCTTTTAGCAAGGAGAAATTCCACATAAATAAATAGCTTTTTTATTTCTAAAATTATCATATTAGGAGGAAGTTGGGTGATGCTCTAACTAACTCCACTTATTTTATTTTTAAATTACATTTATCTTTCCTTATCGTATATATAATTTACTTTTTATATATTTTTTAAAAGTAACAATTGACACAACAATTATTAAGCTGAAAAACTTATTTTGTCACTGAGTGTGAGGGTAATGCATAATTTCGTGAGTGAGATGTTAAAACTTTATATTTTTAAAAAATTTACTATTTGAATATTTATAGTAACCAATGTTTGGTCCCAGTAGTGGACATTAACCATCATCATCATCATCATCATATATAGAAAAAAATTGTTAAGAGAAAACATTTTAATGTTTTATATAATAAAATATTCAATATGGGTTACCAATAAACTATTTTAATATGAATTAATATTCGTTAATATTCGTGAATACTTAAAAAATATTAATGGCAAAAACACATTTAAATATGTGTTGATAAAATGTTTAAATACACATGTTATGCAAAATATTCTAATGTCAGCTATGTATATACTCTATATAGCATTCAAAAATATAATTTAAATAATGAAAAATTACACATTCTATTTTGCAATCTAAAAGAAGTTTACACCTCAAGAAAATTTATCCCTCTCAACTCATGTTAGATTCATGATTAGGACGGATCTATACTAATGTAATACCCCTTGGTAAACATGTAAATATATGAATTACATTGTTGATTTACTTGGAAGACTATGGACCATGTTAAAGGGTCTAATGTGAATAATTTATGAAGATGAATGTAAGTTTTTATTAATAAAAATAACTTAAATAGGAAACCATAAAATTACAAGGAAGGTAATGCTATAGTGAGTTTCATATTCCAAAACATTTCAAGAAAATCATAGGTATAAGAAGTTGCATTCCCAAACCTCTCTCCTCAGGGATAAAACACCTGAGATGGGAAAAGGTAGCCAAGAGGGTAGGTGGAAGAGAAAACCTGAGGCAGCTTCGAGGAGAGGAGATTGTAACACTAAACCTTCTAGTAGGACAGTGCAGAGTGAGGCAAGATGCTACGAGGACACAATGTTCTCGAGCTAGTTGGTCGCTAGAACTTTATCTGAACCTTAAGTGTTGAGACTAAAGGTCGTAGACCGTAGCTGGTAAGGACTAGGTGTCCTTGGGTTTACTTGTGAAGGTTCTTGATACGAGAATTTTTTTAGATATGAATTTAGATCGGGGTGGAGGGTTCAATAGTTATATTGATTTTCACATATTGATCTCATATTAATCTGAAATTAATGATCGGAAAAGGAGGGGCAAAAATTGGGAAACATAACTAAATAAAGAGACCATTCCTCTTTATGAAAAAATAAATAACTTATACAAGTAATATACACAAATCTAAATTATATAGCATAGTAAGTATCTCATAACGTTTAGGTTGCAAGAATACAAACGAACAAGGTTATTTTTCAGCAACTGCTATAACTATCCATATACACTAACAAATGCTTATACTCACGACCTTATTAGAATTACAAAAAAAAATAGTCAATAGGAAATTTTTGAAACACATATTTAGACCAAACATAGCCTAATAACTCAGTATATTCTCATAACATTTTACAATAATGTACTATATAGAAATATTCTATACATAACATATATCTTGTAGTTGGAAGCAGAATAAAGGAAAATATAAGTCAAACTCTACAGTAGCACACGCAAAAACATTAACCAATGGTTTTATCCCGCTTCAAGAAAAAATTATATATGAAAATTATATAAAAAGGTTCTTACTATAACAATTGGAACATTGTAAACAATAATCCTATACAAAACCTTATTTTTATTCTTAACATATTCTCGATAGAACACATAAGGCTTTTCTAATACACAAGTGGTTTCTTGAACCAGAATCAAATTGTAGGGCCTCATGCCGTAAAACCCTAGAGAACCATTATGAACCATATCAACAAATTATAACCTAAGCAAATGAATATGATTTTTGAGAACCTAGTCAGGGTTGGTTGTGAAGTCATCAACCTATAGCTCCAGAACCAAGGATAAACATGCGAGGATGTACCATCCATTAGAAAACTCAGGTCGCAGGCCATAATAAACTAAAAGCGAGGCCAAAGCCTATGGCAGAAAGATGAAAAGGGTAAAGGGTGAAACTAAAGTTGTTGATACAAAGAAAATTAAATGAAGAATGAAATAGGGTTGATCGACATAATACCTGTAATTGAATTGAATGAACTTAGGGTCTTAGAGTGCTATGGAATTTTGCATAGAAAATTATCGACGTTGCTGAAAATATTACTTAGCTACTTCTCTGTGATATCATGTGCGTCGAAGGGAAAGAAACTATAAATAAATTGAGTCATAAATATAAACTTACCATAATGTCAAACCTGGTTATTAATACCTCCACATAATTTCACCATCTGAAACATCGTTCCTAAATAGGAAAAACTCCCTGTGTAAAAACCACTTAACAAGGGTTAATGTGCCAAAGAAGAAAAACTAAAAAAATTGATTAATATCAGGCATGAAAGCATCATTGTTAGGAATTTGTGGTAATAATTATTCAGAATGCCTCACTGATAACCGATACATGGCTGAAACATGCGTAGAAGAACAACTGAGCTGCAAAGATAAGTTTCCAACATGAAAGATTGCAAATGGCTTGAGGCAGCGCCGAGGGGAGAGTGAGGTAGTTACTGTGGTAACTCCTCCTTCCATCATAACCCTCTAATTCCAACCCTAGAAACTCAATCGTTAGACCATTAACACGTGGAATGAGGACGACAACCCAAGTACCCTCTGTGTGAGGTTAGATAACTAGATTTCAAGAGGGTTCAGAGAATCCATGTAACAGAATGGATATAAAACTAAGTCTCATGATAATTTGTGAGGTGATAACATATCAATGTCGCATGTGTCAATTCCTTATATAATCCCACAGCAAATATAAATCAAAACAATGAAGAATCTATCAGTTAACCATATATAGTTATAAATCAAATATAAAATCAATAACACTCTACTCATACTCTATATTTTATTAAGTTCATAAACAAAAGGGGTTGATACCTTGTAGAAGGGAAGAGATAAGTCATGAACTATTATAAATAGATCTGATATACATTTATTTTCCTACTCAGTTAGGAATTGCATTAACCTTAAGTCAAATTAAATATAAAAAGTATTTTTTATTTTTTTTATGTTAGTAAATTGATGTAAAAGGAGATGTTACAAGTGGTATTAGAGCGGAAGGGTTCAACACTCTAGCCTATTTAAGGAAAAATAACAACAACACTGTGTTATATTTCATAGTAAAGAAGAATTGGAAATATGGTAACTTCCTCTGTAGAACTAGGTTACGTACCCTTACTTAAGTCGAATCTTGAAAGTCTAGGTACAATTAAGTGAAGAACCTTAGTCCACATCAGCTATGTTGTTTTAAAAAAATGAAGAATGGAGGATAGAAATAACTAATTAAGAGTTGGGAATGACCAATAATGATCTGAATGGAAAATGGCATCAACCCATGGTATTCATCCACCCATGGAATACCATGGTATTGTAAGTGACATCCATCCGTGGTACTCATTCACCCATGGTATTTGCCCATGGTATTGTGACATCCACCCATGGAATTGACCCATGGTATTGTGACATCCACCCATGGTACTCATTCACCGATGGAATTGACCCGTGGTATTGTAACTAAAAAATACTATAAGTAACAAGTCGTATTTTGTAAAAGGACAAATGTCTGCCACAATGTAGCCTTTATAGTCATTATCAGTTTTAATAAAAAGTTTCCTTGTGGTTTTATTTACTGTGTGTTTTGTCATTTTCTTTCTAGAATTTTAATTCCTCAGATTTTGGGGGCCTCCCCCACAAGATCCATTTCAATCTTTTAGATCTTTGGGCCCCCCCAAGATCTAGATCAAATAAACCAAATATTTTTCTATGTTATCAAACCAAGAAAAAAAATGTGCAAAATCTTATCATAAGAACATCGAAGGAATTCAATTACATGAGATAAGTTATCCCAATACTAGTTGACTTATTTTTGAGGCCACCCTTACCCACAAGAACTGATATATTGGGCACTTATGAGAACAAGCAATTGTTTGAAAGATTTATTTAATAACACTGAATAATTAAGAAAATTATATCACGTTATTGTTGTATAATGAGATAAGATCGTGATCTAGAATGAGGAAGAAGCATATGCACTGATGAATTAGAAGATGTGTACAAGAGTAAACTAGTAATTTGACATTCCTACTCCATTGATTTTCCTTCTATCCTACTAGTTTCCCAGTGGCATGATTTCAATCCACCTTCTCATAATTGTTCTAATTCAAGAATCCTCAAAACTTTGCAAATTTCTATGGATTCACACATTTATCTGATCCTTCACTAAAGTGTAGAACTAAAAATTTCTATATTATTTCTGAACTACCTTGTAGCATCTCAAATTTTTTATTTTTATTTTCAACAAAATGTTTCTTTCATTAGTGTATGATGGTTCACACATACAAATCGCTATAAAATTTATCCGTCACATTTGAACCTCAAGTCTCAATTCATGTGGCTAGCTTCTTGACTCAACTACCTATCTCTCCCAATACATGACATTTGTTCATTGACAATTTATTCTTCTATTATAGGGTTCAACATAGTTGGAAATACTCAATGTCTCATAAACAATGGCATTGAAAACTGTGTACTCCTGAGAAAATATAATATAAATTTTGATTATGTGTTGTAATTTATATTATAGGAACCCTCCTCAATACTTTGTCATAATTTTCAGCATTGGTTTCCAACTGAAACTCTGCCTTGGCATTCTTTTTCGCATCCATTATATATATAATTAAATTTCTTATTATTTTACATATTAGAGAATAGGATATAACTAGAAGTTCCTTATCCCATTTCTTTATTTTATTCCTTCTATGATACTTTAAGGTTTTCCCCCATAGATCTACATCTGAAGGACTCCTCTTCTAGGTGTAGTGACACTTCAATCAAACGGAAAAACACTACAACACTGCTAATTGTGCTCAACTCAAACAGGTTTTGATTACCAGAAATGGCCAACTAGGACCTTCCCAATCTAAATTTAGTTAATACATTTTGGGACTCTAATAGGAACACTTATAAAAGGATCAGTCCTTATCTTGGGCATGTCTTTATATTCTTTTAACCTTTCAGTGTGACAAAATTTGATCTCAATTCTCATGTGAACATAGTTATCCTAGAATATGGTATGGGTTAATGTTCACACCAACTACCACTACTAATGCCCCTAGATTATAACTTGCTATGATCACATGTGCTTTATAATAATGGAATGTATCTTACTTTTATATACTTAAACTTTTGTTCCCATGTTTACCATAATGGAAGTGTCAAAGCAGCCACACATTATTTATCAGCTAGAGTAGTAGGAAATAAGGTTGTATACTTGTAGTTTGGAAAAGTATTGTGGTGCCAATCAAATGAATGAATGCCTTGAAACTTCATCTCATATAGTTTAGAATAACAAAAGAGATATTGCAATAATGCTAATGTGGTAAAATCTATAAGAACTATTTGAGTTTATACAAGATTGGACTTATTTATATATTTGGTCGGGTCCATTATTTTCTGATTTATGAGCTTATGTATTCTATAACTCCTTTTTGTGTACCACAATATCACTTCATGTTTCTATTAGTAACTTCCACAACATAAAATTTAAATTTCAGTGTTCCTCCGAAATTATTTAATTATTGTATAAGACATTCATCCAGATATTGCTCTACCAATTGAAATCAAGCTTTAGCAGTTGTAAGAGCCCACTTTTTCCCCTCAAAGCTAGACACATATCAAGTGGATGTATGCTTTTTCCCTTTATTTTTGACAATGTTAATTTTGATACCTCAATTTGGTGATGAAGGCGTGAAAATTTGTTGGTTTTCCCATATTTCGTGATATATTACTAGGCATTGGTACAGTTCACGAAAGATTAATGAGTGATAACCAAATGAAAATATCCAATTTTCCATTTGTAATGATCCCAATCCTTAAAATTTTGGGTATGGTCACCTTTAGCAATAATTTCAATCTCGAACTTTCTCAATTTTCTTTTTCAGCATCACTCGCTGCTTCAATTTTTCTATAATCCACATATCAGTTTTCCCACTCGAAATGGTATTCTTGTTGGTTCAAGCATTTTCTCATAATTATTTGGGAAGGTGAAATTTATCTACCTACTATATACTCCTTCCTGTATATGTGTGTCTGCAGTGATAAAAAAAATTGAATTAGTTTTATGTTTCCTTTAGCATTAAGTGGTTATTCAGTATGTACTTATTATAATGATTTCCTCCATAGTGTTGTTTAGAGCCAATGTAAATCAAGTAACCTAGTACATTCACAAGAATTTATTAGATGTAAATCTAGGTCCCTTAGGTCCAAGAGTTGAACCTAGCGCTCTGATACCACTTGCCACAAATTCCTATACTAACTACAAATTTCATCACAATAAATCATTTTTTTTTTTTTATGAAGAACCAACCACCAAAGACTTCGCACATAGAAATAGTTGGAAACGAAATCAATCTTGTCCACCTAGAAGTCTTTTATTTTTATTTGCACCTTGATATATGGTTCATTTGTGTCAGGTTGATCAGATGATAGAGAATTACTGGGGAAGATGGATGAGTAACTAACTTAGTCCCCCTCCTCTTTGCTGAGCATCATTGTTCCTTCTTTCCTTCGCGCTAGAGCTCCCACCTGCAAGACGGTTTGTTGTCCTAGCATTTTTATGTTTGTGACCATCTATGGCATTCCAAACAGGTTCAAAACCCAACTGGAAAGACTATCAAGGTTGCAATTTCATACACCGAATGCGCCAAAGTTTCCAAGGTAAGGGGTTCCTTCCAGAGTTAAGCAGCAACCATTCTCCTATTTTCATTTTCTTGTATTCTTTTTAATCATCAACCTTCTTGGTGCACAGGCCTACACTTCTGTAGTGGAACTTGACTTTACGGTTTCTTTAAAGCTTCCAAAGCCTAGAATGGTCTTCCCCTTTCCTCCATAAGTTAGTTTACTATTTTCAAAGGATCATGATTTCCCCTAAAGAATAAATTTGTGACAAATACTCGTTTTCTCTATAGATTCAATTCACAGAGTAGGGTATCTTCTCACTCATCTTCCTCATTGAGGTACATATTTGTATGGTCATGCCCACAATTTATCTATACCTAAGTTTAATCCCCATTTTCACTAATTCATGTGTTCATTTTGTTTACATAGGTATGCATGGTATTTCTAGAATGGTACTTGCTCAATATGTTTCTCTTCTGTCGAAATTTAACAAGGGTTTCCTTTTCAACCTTCCAGATGTGTTGTTCTCTCAATTTATCTCTTAGATTTCTAAAGGCTCTATGGTTCTTCCCGCGAGCAAGTCATTTCACAGTGAATCAGATGATCTTTGGACTATTCGTGCTTGGGTCATCTCTATTCATGCATGTTTCCTTTAACTTTCTACTATGATAAGGGGATTTTTTGTCATTCTGAGGCCTTAATAATTCAATGTTGGTTAATAATTATAGAGTTAGCCTATAGATCTTGGGCTCATCTGGAAGCACTATTACTATCTCAAGATTTGTGCTATGTTTTATGTATGTATATAAATTTCTTTACCATTTTATTTTTACTCCTGGAATTATATGAAGGATACCCATTACGAGTTTTTTCTTTTGACCACTATGTCTTATGGGGACCACTATTTACTAGAAATTATGCCAATAATATTTTTAGTTTTTTGTCAATTTAAAAGAAAATGTACATGTGGTTTATTTATATTTGTATTATTCCTTGTAATATTCTTATGATGATATCAAAATTTGTATTGCATTAACATGGTTACAAATCCTTACTTCTTCCACTAGTAAATCCTTTCTTTGTTACAATTTCGTCAGAGCATCAAGGGACTACTCCAGCTTTGCTGGTCCCCTGACACCACGTGGAGCTAACCCTCTCTCAACTGGTGATTAGTTTGTGCCCATGGCCCTATTCTGGATATTTGCAAATCCACAGGATTGATGTCCTTGCTAGAGTTAAAGCATTCCTTAAATCTCTAATTGATAACGCTCTCATACTCTTAGAGTACCCCTATCATTGTTGTAAATTCCAGAGTGGCTTGGCTTTTGTTAATTACACACTACCCTTACCACGATTTTCCAGGCTTGGCTCTTGGAGCTCCCCTCTTGTTATGGCATTGTCATTGTATAGTTTATGGTACCATATAGCAAGAAGCCTTGGCTGGAGCACCTACATGTTTTAACCTTCAAACTATCGGTTCCCTATCTTTTGAATTTCCATAGGGGTAGTTTAATAATTTGGACTACTCCCAAAAAATTGTATTTTCTTTTCAATGATTATGTTACTCGAGTGTAAATTTCCCTCTCCTATGAAGACTTGTCAATATATACGAGTGTGTACTTATTATCATTGGTGTAATTTAGGATTCTTTAATTTTGCATTGAGTGTGTCAGCCTCAACGTTATACTGGTTTTATTTAAAGGTCTATTATTTTACTATCCATATCATGCTGAATTTAGGGTTCTATTCTATAGGTAATACATGATATTGATTATTTTACAGTCTATGTTTGAATACCTCTGTCTATCTTTTTTTAGTTGCTTCATATTAATTCTCGTGTTTCCATCTGGTTAAAATCTTCCCATGCACTTAAATTCAGTTGATACATTAATTCTTGTTATGTGGTTTGTCTATTTTGTTTGAATACTACCTTCAAGCACAGTTATGATTATTAGCAGCGATTTATTTTCATTACCGAATTTTGTTCCTGTATTCAAACTTGCATGGTCATTTAACTTCATGAATTGGTACTTATCTAAATTGTACTTACTATATATAGGTTGTAGCATTCCCATTATGTTTTATGATAACACACCCCATCCTTCTTAAATAGACGTGTATTAGGATTATGAGATCAACGCATAATTAAAATATTTTGGGCATGATATACAGTATTAAAAATGTAATAAATATGTCATCACTCAAAATCATATAAGTGCCACAAATTCCCTATTTTCTCAATCACAATTTCAATTGTTAATTTACCTGAATTCCTAGTATCAATCCTTTGACTACAATAGCTTCTAATACCCCATGCATACACAGAATAAAAATTAACAGTTTAAAATCTACAGACTTTATACTCATCTACCGCAGATCAAGATAACATGGTATGCAATTAACACTAACCCTTAACACTCTTAGGATTTCACCCAAGAATTTAACACAAACCGCTCTTTGCTCTTTGGCCCTCATGTGTCTAAATAATTATAAATTACTCAGATAAACTTCTTCTGAAATTTATGATGGAATTATTTGAGCGAGGAGTATAAGTATCTCAGTTTTCGTTGCCTATTTTTTTTTTTTTTTGGACCAATCAAGTTAGTCCCCCTTTCGGCTTCCAATTATAATTTTTGAGTATTTCAGGTAATCATATAACTTCACATCGAAAATCCTTCTTGGTGTTTAAGCAACCATACCTTCACTAAGCATTTATATACAATGTACCCACAGTATTATTATTATCTATGGTTACTATAATCAACATATGCCTTCTAAATAAGTGAGGATTCTATTTCAGAACAAAAGTTGTATTTCATCCTACTACCTAACCTCATATTCATCATGAATATACTTGCGTAAAAATCAAATTTATTAATTGAAAACCCAGGTACGTTATCATTAAGGTCAATCTAGTAAACACTTATCATCTTTTCAAAACCTCTCTATTTAGAGTAAACATAGATCTAGTTATAGGGTAGCATATAGGATTAGGTTATATAAGTGGCGATATTTACCCATACCGGATTACCTATATAATCAAGTAAGCATTCAATTATATAAGCGAATAATCACATGTCCTTGCATTCACTTTCACAAGTTGCCTGCATAAAAAATATTAATTGATTCTATGTATCTATATGTAAGATCGCGATAATAATTTTCACACTATATCCATAATAGCAATTCTCAAGAAAACTAGAATTATTACGACAAATTTGTAGACAAATGCAAGGCCTATATGAAGTTTTGTACATTACTAAATCAAATTAGAACAACAAACAATCTTTGTACATTACTAAATCAAATTAGAACAACAAACCATCTAACCAGAATTCATTGTATATGAGAAAAATTGGAAATCTGACACGTTTACCAACAAACCTAGAATTGATTTCCTCCAATTCACTTCGAGATGAAATTCCTTGATAGGGTATCAACAACTTATTTTTGATCCCTTGAATAGGTATTTAATACCTTTCTTGACAAGGTTTCCTTTAGCGTCATCCCGCTTTTGTGGATCATTTTATTCACTTGCCTAGGCTTTTTCCATAAAAGCCTGCCTTTCTCTCTCACGGTGCTTTTAGACTTTGCTAAGATTATCACCTTTCTCTAGCTAAGAAACTTAATGGATCTTTCTCTCCCATCCATTAAGCATTTCTCTAATTTTATTCTAGAATATTTATCAAGAAAAATTTATCAAATCTCATTTATCTACAACATTTTCTTTTAATTTTATTTTGGCAAGAATCTCGTTTCCACGTGTCGCATTCCCAAGTGCATACATCTCATGTATTTATTTATTAATAAATAACCATTTACATAATTAACTGAATATTCTTCTTTGACTTTTCTGCCATTCTTTCTAACCCAACTCAGTCTAACCATAGTGTTTTTACTGCAACAAAGAGATATTACATAAGGTATAGCATCGTTATAGATAAGTCTTCTTTGCTCGTGGATTTCAAAGTTCTATACCATTTAAATGAGCAACTTGTGTTTTGATTATTAATCACTTAAATTGATATAATTAGTTATATGTTTGAATTCTGAGTCATTACATATGGTATCAACACTCATCTTAAGCCTTTTGGTTATATTCTTTATGATTGTTTAATGTTTGAATTAATATTTTCCTATATAAGTTAAATTATTTTATTTAATAAATAATTATATATCAATGTTTTTAAATAAATAGATGTCTTTTTAAATAATTATAATATATTTAATCTTTAAATTAATTAAAATATAGATATATTATTAATAGGAAAAATGGGAATAGATGTAATACTATTATATATTAATGGTAATGTTATTGGTGTAATTAATATAATACTCCATGGTTATTCGAACACAAGTTTCACTCATATCAAAGTTTTATATAACTGTAGCAAATCCAACATGGTACATTGTGTGTTTTATATTTGTGATCTCTTGGCTCAATATTTCGAATTCTAATGTTCGGTAGGGTATTGAAGTTTGTGCCAGCGGAATTATAATATTTGAAAGGCCGTGACAATCAAACCCATCACGGTCGATGATCAGTTTCTCAGCATCTTGTGGCTCTTCTTCCGCTTTATGTTCACACTCTCGCTCACATTTTCAGTCGAGGTCCTACAGTTCATTAGTACTAGGTCTAGATTTTTTTAATTAACTCAATTACCGCTAGAACATAAACCAAATGACTATGGTGTCTTGATCATAATAACATACTTTTATGGTATTACAAAATCAGACTTTCGGGTCATATCTTAATGTCACCAAACACAGTTCTTTAAAGGTCAAGAAAAAAGGATCCTAGGCTTATATTACCTGTCGTTAGTAAGTGTTATTTTATGACAGATGTAAAGTGAAAGTTAAGAAAAATAGAAGTGTTTATTTAATGAAATTTGAAGACTAAAAACTCTCCTTAATGTTAATTATTTTTATATTATCATAATTATATAACATATTAAGTAAATAAGGTGGGGTAATAAAGATTGAATTCTTTTATATAATATTAAGATGGGTACGTTATTATTTTATTATATTATTTATTGAAAGTATGTTTTGATATTTAATTGTATTAAGATTCATATTAATATTATTATTTATAATATTTTTGAATGTTTAATAAGAAATTTGTATGTAAATTAATTATTGGTAGAGAATTTATTTGACGCTGATGAAAAATAAAGAATTATGTTTTATTTTTTTTAGTATGTTTATGTAATATTATATGTGACGATAAATTTCTAATAAAGTTTTAATGATGCATATACATGAATATTTTAAAGAAGTTAAAATAGATACATTTTACGATTTTTGATGATTATGTGGCTAGGTGTATGAAATTGTTACCTCAAAGGTATATGTATTATTAGTTAACCTAATCTATTTTCTCTTCATAATTTCTAGTTGATACAAATAAGACATTCCTATGATTCTTAAAAAATCACTTTAAATGATTAAGGTTGTAATGACATGTGGTTATATTTATTATGTGATGTCACTATATATCTTTGATACAAATATATTAATGTTATAACTTATGGTGGTAATTCATGATCTGGAATACACGGTTTCAAATGTGAAGGAGTGAAGTTGGGCATTCTAGGCATATCTGATATATGCTTACCAACTATACTACACATATTCACTGGTATCTCATTTCTTTTATTATTCAACATATTATTCAATCCTATCCCATTATGGATCTCAAATCTGATAATAGAGTAAAAAAAATAAAACTTGAATGGGAAAATTTCCTTTTCACCTTACCATGCTGATAGAGTGGGACAAATCTAGATATAGCATGGTCATTGTCATACTTCATGTTGTTATGATTTTTCCTAATATGATAATCAATAAGATATATTCAGATAATCCCTTTACCTGTATGGCCTTTCATAGTGAATTTATTCCTCATTTAACATAAAAATATACCACTTGAATACTACCTAAGCGCTATCCAATATGCTCTTACTATAATCAAAATTATTAACTAATTTCTGCTCAAACCAGTGTAGAAATCATTCATCATTCTCTGGAATATTAACTCAGAACATATTCCAATTCGAACCTGCCTCTATGTAAACTTGAACAAATTAAAATTAACTATACTCTGCTACACATCTAACTATCATATAACATACTTTATAAACCTTCATAGATCTAACCAGATAATGGTAGCCAAACTCACAGTTGAACCGGTATTGGAGCGAGAAACCAACTACCGAAACTTGAATTGCTACCCCTCATTTCATCCCCGAGTAGAGATATCCTTTCCTAGGTATCAACAACCTCTTGTTTATCCCTTCATTAGGTATTTAATTCCCTTCATTCATGATAAGGTTTATTTTAGCGACATCCCACTTTTGTGGATCTTTTTATCCACTTGCCTAGCCTTTTCCATAAAAGTTTGCCTTTCTCTCCCACGATTCTTTTAGGATTTTCTAAGATTAGCATCTTTCTCTACCTAAGAAAAGTAATGGATCTTTCTCTCCCATCCATTAAGTTTATCTAGAATTTTATTATAGAATACTTATCATGAAAGAATTATCAAATCCCATTTATCAATGAGATTTTATCTTTATTTTATCTTGGCAAGTATCTCATTTCTAGGTGTCTCATTCCCAAGTACATACACTCTATTCATTTATTTATTGACAACTATTCATTTACTTCATTGATACAATATTTTTCATGGATTTTTCACCAATCTAAACCAACAAGGTTACAGTACTGAAAGGCACGTTACATTCTCCTCCCCTTTTACTAACACTGTCCTTGGTGTTCTTTTTGTGTGGTTCTTTTCCTTGAAATCTAACTGAATAAATTTTCCTCTTTCCATCTTCTTTCTCCCATGCATCATTGCGCCTTTATCCCAAGCAACAACTCAGCTACAGTGCTTGATCTCTTTCCAGCCTAAAATACCACGATTTTTTTTTCTCTGGCTTGAAGATCTCCTTTATCTGTAGCAATTTCCAATCAATTAGATGGAAATTATCAGGTACTCGCTTTGTAAATAACAATATATATATATATATATATATATATATATATATATATATATATATATATATATATATTTTCAAATATGACTAGAAAATACTAATTGGTATGCTATCGTGTCAACTCTATTAATTATGTGTAGTTTTAGTATGATGCAAAACCCTTCATATTGTCAGTGAAATTTCCTCTTCTCTTAACCAATTGGAAGTTGTTTCATGTCTTTCACTATTTTCACCAAGTACAACCACTTTTTTTTTTATAGATTGGGGTGACGACTCAGCTAACACTGACCGATACTTTTACATTCATTCAATGCCCTATTTTCGAGCATATAGTTTAATGATATGTTTTCTAACTCTCACATGCATTCAACATACTTTTGACATGCAGCCAATAAGTCAGTCCCATATATATATATATATATATATATATATATATATATAACTTTAAGAGACCTCAGGCCATGTACATTATCATGAATATTATTCATTTAAAATTTCAAGGTACATAATCATATCTTGGTTTGTACAATTCTCATTGTAAAATATCAATTAACAAGAAATTGTTTATAGCAATGTATAATTTAGATATGATTTTATCACTTGCGTAGCTACTATTTTAGTGATTTATTATACAGATATATATTTTTAACTATTAGCTTATGATTATAATAACCTGTAGGTGAACACAATGATGTCCATTTTGAACTGCTCACCATAAGATATTGGTAGTTAATCAGTATTTCATACTTCACCCATTATTAAAATGATGTATTTCACACTTTTTGACACCTTGATTTGTTTCTTCCTCCCACACTGCGAGTTTATAATTCAAATTTTGAGATTATTCTCGTCTTACATTTACTACTAATTAAGTTTGTTAGCTCTAATTCGTAGCTAATAACATTTTTAATCACTATTGTGATATTTTGTTATCATTTCACTGAAATCTAGTATATTAAGAAGCAGAACAATATACGCATGTATTTCTTGTTGATTTCATTCCCATGTTGGATCCAAGATATTCTTATGTTATTTACACTTATTTGCTTACATTGACTTGTTATTGATTCCATTACATATTTATCTAATGGTGGATATTTCTTCTAACTCCCTAATTTGAGGAGATCACTCATTTCAACTACCTAATTTCTCGGTAGTCGGCCTCATTTTCTCTGAATCTTATCAATTGTTTTCTACTTATTAAATTCAACACCCTTGTTAGTTTAATTCTCAACCTGCAAGAGGTTTTATTGAAATTAAAGAAGATATCAACATTTGTTTTCCTAATTATTGTATTTCAGGGGTATCCCTATAACCACTAACTATGCTCATTTTTATTTTCTATACTTGTTGTATGTTATTAATGAGCTTAATATTTATTAATATTTGATCATCCTATTGTATGCTTATCTCTTACTTAATCATCCTGTTCACCAAAATATTAACTATTCTCAATTTCCAACTTAAGTTCTTACTTTATATCTTACCCTGAGAACCTATAGTAGATTCTAATTGTTACCCAAAATTATGTAACATTGAGTATATGAGATTACTATTTCTCATTTCTACCTGGTAAGTCTCATACATCTAGTGGATTTATTATGCCTTCCTAGCATATTCCATCCTTTGTTTCTCTTGTACAAATGTGTCCAACATAGCTAACTCTTCACGGTACCCATTTTTCGCAACCCATTTCATGGATTTGAGAGATTCTCTTCACTCTTTAGCATTTGGTCCCTTACATTTCCTAATCTTTCAACCTTACTTGAGGTTGTAGGTATTAATAATTTAGTATGGAAACTACACTTTTGGTCAATTTAGATCTAAAATCTAGCAATTTTATAGTTACATATACTTATATTACCCAACGACACATACTTCCTTAGTCTTAGGACTTAGAAATAATTCTCTAATCACCTTATTACCATAGAGATTAGATCATATCATTCCATTAAGCACATCCAATATTGGTCAACAATAATAATAATTATCACATTTAAGTTTTATATATGAAACAAGAATTTGTACATCTATAATTTGGCATATCTGTGTATAAACTTCCTCTCAGGGTTAGCATGTATTTCCCTTGTAATATAAATCAAGTTCAACTATTTTCTAAGTTATCTCTTTGATCTTCTCAAACAATTCCCTCTATAATTTTTTGTTTTTTGTTTTTGTTTTTATTTTTGTTTTTGTTTTTGTTTTTTTTGTTTTTTATCGTTTTTTGTTTCTTTTTGTTTTTTTTTTTTCTAGAGCAAAACTTAATTTATTACCTATAACATCTCCTAAATCTTAGCTGCCTTGTCCTTCTGCTAATAACAGTCACTTAGTAGTGACAAGATCCATGCTTTATAGAAATCTTCACTAGTACTCTGCCCTCGCTTACTAACGGTAACCATGCTATCATAAGGTCGATACTAGTGATTTTTCTCAGATGAAAAGCATGGTTTGTAGACCAGCATGATCTTTTAGCCATAAATGTGATCTAGGTGGATGTTGGTGGCCATCCACTTATCCTATTTGGACCCCCACAACTGTCTCTTTCAATTTTTTAGTTTCTGTAATTGTAGCACAATTTATTATTTTTACTAGTTTTTCGGGTCCTGAACTTTCGGAGTCATTTTGAGGCCCTAAACGACATTTTTTTGGAAATCTGGGAGCAACATGGGTCAACCGATGTTTCTCTTCTGAAAGTTGTAGTGTTTGGAGAGATATTGTACATGTCAAATGAAGATTGGGTACCAAAGTTACGACCCTAGGAAGTTGATGTACCAACTTACCCAAAAAGGGGACCACAATTTGGCGTTTCATCTTCTAGGGTTATGTTTTGGGATGTTAAGGGTTTTCCATTGTTTCTCAACAATAAATAGGCCTTCGAGCCTCATTGTAACACAGTTCATAGGCACGTAGCCGCCACATCTCTTCTCAGGGATAAGCTACCATCGCCCTAGCTGGTTTATTTCCACTTCTGTTTGTAAGCATATTTCAGTATTTTACATTAATGAAATGAAGTATTATTTCCACTACATCTTTGTGTATATGGTTATCTATGTATTTTGTTGTGTTCCTGTTTAAATATGGATTAGTGGTATCAGAGGGGTCTGCTTTTTCTCTGTTTTTCTTTGCATGTCCCCAACTCGGTTAGGATATAAGGAGTTAGGGCTTGAACTAGTGGAACCTTTGCAAGACCAGCCTCGCAAATCTCGACAGCCTCCCATGGCAGATGAGAAGAAAGACGAGGGGGAAGTAGATCCTATCAAAATCTTGCTCAAAGAAGCCCTCAAGCGACAAAGGAACACGATGATGGACAACTTTGCACAAATCCTTCAGCGGCTACCCAAAGGCAACGCATCGGCTTCCAGAAGCTACTCTAGAAATGCCACGCCATTTAAGGTACAAGTCAATTTTGAAATCCCCATATTCGAGGGTAAAATAGATGCAGATGTCGTAGACAAATTGTTAAATCTACTAGATGGGTATTTTTCTATTCATGAATTTTTGAAGTCGGGAAAAGATTGTTTTCGCTCTTCTCAAAGCAGCCCCCCACATCAAGGACTGGTGGGAAACCTATTGCGAGCAAGAAGAATGAAAGTACAGGCTCACTATTTTCAGCTGCACCCACTTATGATTCATTCCAGGATGCCGTCAAGGAGCAGTATTACCCTGTCAAAAGCTACAAAGACAAATATATCAAGTGACCACACTGCGGCAGGGAAGGGACCAAGATGTGCTAGAGTTCACAAACATTTTTCATACCCTTCGCACACAATTGGGTATCAAAGATTCTAAGCTGTATCTGGTCCTCAAATACCATGGCTGCCTACACAAATACATCTAGGAAGAGATGGATTTCCTGAACATCTCCTCGCTCAGCACGACATACCGATATGTTGTCAAGATTGAGCAAAAGTTCAAACAGAAGAAGTGGGACTTTGGATCTACAAATCTGAAGACCAAAGGACAAAGCCAAGTCGTGGTGACCCAAGACAACCCGTTGAAGATGCAAGAAAAGAACAACACCACGATGTCGAATAAGTACACAGGAATGTGGTGTGAGTTCCACAAGAGTCCCACTTATAACACAAGTGAGTGTCGGACCAAGCAGTCGCTGGTGGCCGAGTTGAAGGCTTCAGAATCAGATGCATGTTCTGACCCTGAGTCAGAACTCGACAAGGGGAATGGCAAAGGGAAGCAAATCATTGATGTGGAGCCCAGTGTCACTGTTGCCACCACCAAGATCCAGAAGAATGAGCCCGAAGACCCAAAGGAGGGGAAGCATCTTTTCCACTCACAGACGTGGGTGAAGGGTTCACCGCTGCAATTCATTGTCAACAGTGGCAGCCAAAAGAACCTCATTTCAGCAGATTTCATGAAGCGGTTTGGCCTACCGACTACACCACACTTGCAGTTGTACAGTATTGGGTGGCTTCATGAAGGACGAGATCTCAAAGTTCGCCAACAGTGCGCCTTCCCTATAGCTTCAAGCCCTTCACAGATGAGGTATTGTGTGATGTTACACCTCTGGATGTTTGTGATGTATTATTAGGTCAGCCATACTTGTGGAGGCGACATGCTGTGTATGAGTCAAGGCCTCGTGCTGTCATTATTTCTTTATGTAATTCATTATATAGGATATTGGAGGTAGCCCCACCTACCACCACCTCTTTGATCACTGCTAAGAAAGGCAGCAATCTCATCTCCTAGACTAGGAAATTCATCTGTCTGGTTCGCTCCCAAAGTAAGGGGAAGATCGTTGCTACATCCATGATCCCTGTGAAGGGTTCCCCCATGTAGTAACAAAAACAAAGGGACACGGTCATGACATAACATAGGAACAACTTCTCCTCATCCACAGGGGTACCACACAAGTTTCAGGTGGGCGACAATGTTTGGTTACATCTATAGAAAGAACGCCTTACAAGAGCCCATCAGAAGCTCAAACCACTCTGACATGGTCTTTACAGCAGTACCAAGGCCATGGGGAACAATGCTTTGGAGCACAACATTCCTCCATTCCTTTGCCTGCACCAAGTGTTCAATGTGGACCGTCATCGACCATGCTTCCCACCATTACTAGAAACATTAGAGGTTGCAGAACAAGTTCAGCAGATGGAGGAACTCAACGCAATGGGGACAATTGCTTCCAAAGGGGGGAGGAATGATCCAGGTGGATGTTAGTGGCCACCCACCTATCCCATTTGGACCCCCACAACTATCTCTTTCAGTTTTTTAGTTTCAGTAATTGTAGCACAATTTACTATTTTTAGCAGTTTTTCGGGTCCTAAACTTCCGGAACCGTTTTGAGGCCCTAAATGATGTCTTTTGGGAAATCGGGGAGAAACATGGGTCCATGGACCGATTTTTCCCTTCCCAAAGATGTAGTTATCAGATAGATCTTTCTAACGAGCTTTTGTACGTGACAAACGAAGATCGGGTGCCAAAATTACGACCCTGGGAAGTTGGTGTACCAACTTACCCAAAACGGGGTGCACGATTTGGTGTTTCATCTTCTAGGGTTAGGTTTTTGGATGTTAATGGTTTTCCATTGTTTCTCAACAATAAATAGTCCTTTGAGCCTCATTGTAACATAGCTCAGAGGCATGTAGCCGCCACATCTATTCTCGGGGATAAGCTACCATCACCCTAGCTGGTTTATTTCCATTTCTGTTTGTAAGTATATTTTAGTATTTTACATCAATGAAATGAAGTATTATTTCTGCTGCATCTTTTTGTATATGGTTATCTCTATATTTTGTTGCGTTCCTGTTTAAATCCGAATCAAAACAATACATAATTAATGACAATTTGTATTATCAACTTCACTCTTCCTATAAACAGTAAAGAACTGTAATAGAGAGAAGTAATCTGGAAAGTTTCATATCTACTTCTATAATTGGCTCAACAATATAATACTAAATATTTCTATGTCCATATACAGGTTCCTCATATGTTATATAAACAACATTGTATGACGAGCATAGAGGTTCATCTACCTACCCATTAAAGGGGGATAACGCAGAATAAAGGTCTATATCTTCCTAGAAAATAGTCATTATGAATCCAATCTAAACAACCCACTCCAAATATTTAGAATGGCTTACATGCTTCTTTAGAAGTTATCTCATGAAGAAGTAGTTTCCCTACATTTATGATTCTTTGGTAAAACAAAACTAACATTCTTTTACCCTGGTTTTCATATCATAATTAATTGACATGTTTAATGCCTTCAGCACAATCTAAAAACCAATGAACACTCTTGCTCAAGCCTGCTATGAATTTAACAAGACTTTTTCTAGCAAGGATCAGCCCTACGCAACATGTATTTTCTCTGATGTGTTAATGGAATTTATTTAGGTTGGAGCACATGACTCATTGCTTTTCATTACCCTTGATCACACTGATTATTTTAGCATGAATATTGAAAGATAATACTAAGTTTGCACACATTTTTAACCAATAATATTCAAACATACTCACTTACTCCATTATCTTTTTAGCCTTTTATTCATTTGGATATACTCTTAACTCCACCGACCCTAATATGTTTACTTGCTCAAGCATTGTTTTCAAAACTCCTTAACCGATGTGTTTTCATTCCTATATATTTATTTGCAATAATTTTATAAGCTGAATTATTATTTTTCCTCTCCCTTTCAGTTTCCAACCAATGCTCATGAAAACTACGGTAAAAGGTCTTCTTCCAAGTTGGTGTCCACTTGATTGTGTTCGATGTACTTTTCCACCAATAAGTTGTTTAGAATGACGGTGATTGTAGTACTCTTCATTCTTTATTAGTGTCATTGTAACAATCTAAGCCTAGTAGTCTAAAGGATTAATGAATTGTTTCCTCTGAAGGGTGCCTTCTAATGCCATCATCCTACAAGTGACGGAAAAAATATTTCAATAGTTGTACTTCACCATTCTCATGCTTACTATAATGCCCATTAAGCCCAACAATTGAGCCTAAGCTCTAATGCCACTTGTAATGTACCTAAGTTATATAAAAAAAAATTATACACCATCCCTTTTTATCTTTGTTTCTACCTATTGTCTATGTTAATATTCCATTTCTGGTTGTTAGGTTTAGAGTTACCATGGAAATTAATTTGGTTCACCTTCGGAACACATTACCTCATTCGACTATTTCACCTAACTTTCCTAAGCGTTGGGCATACGTTTTACCTTTATGCTTATCTTATTGTAAGCTTTAGTAGATTTAATATTGGTTTCCACACCTTAAGAATCATAGTGTAATTGGTCCCTGTTTTGGTTGATCCTTAGTAATGTATCGCCATTTCTCAATTATAATCCCAACGTACACTTATTTGTCTTAATAACCATCGCCCATAGAACTAATGTGAGTCTTGTCTATCATTCATTCTCGAAATGAGAAATATTTAACATCATGTACCAAACCTACCATAGGTTTTAGCATGGCCATTACATTGTGTGCCAATTGCTCGCTCTTTGCACGACGTTTTATGGGAGTTAGTACCCTTCAATAACATAGGTCGACCAAATGGAAGTAGCACAACCTCGCAGTTTGGTTCCTGGATAGATGGTTCGGATATTTAAAGGTGATTAGACTGTTATGGTTTTCTTGAGTGAACTCTAATTTGTCTACTCTCCCTTATGTCCATCCATTGCACCCCAAATATCTGTGGTCCACCCTTAGTTTCCCGCGAAGAATTTTTTTGGTTCCCATAACTTCCTAGCAAGCTAGATAAAATGCCATGGAGGATTCATATTGTTTTACCTCACCATGTCATTACACTTGGCCTTCTGGAATCCCTGGTCATCTTTGGTGTCAAGGTAAGGAGATACGAAGGGCATCTGGTGATGTTATTCCAGACACGCTCTCATCATGGACCTCAGGGAGGTATACTCTGGTAAGATTTGAATTTTCCATATGATTTCATCTATTTTGCGTTTTAGTTCCTTATTTATTTATTCCTGCAATACACTTGAGCTAACGTCTCTATTTTTATTATGCACAGTTACCCTTGTTACATCTCACCAGGTAAATTCCTTTCCCCCTTATGCATTTTTATTAATGAATTTTTGATGTAGGGGTGTGAATGACGACTCCCTCTTGTTCATGATCATCTTAACATTTATAACTATACAGTCAAGAAAAAGGGGTTTCTCCCCTCATCTAACTTTAAGTGACAAAATTTCTGCTCAATTCCTATAGGATTATATATTCTCTTGTATCTTTCACTTACTCAGTTTCTTATATTTTTGGGCATAGGCAAGTTCCAAGGCATTTGGTGAGTATTTGATTTTTCACATGACTCTTCATGGCATTTAGTCTATGAATTTTCCCCTTTCAATGTCAACTTCTTGCCATTGATAAACATTATTTCTTCATGCACCCACTACACATGGTGTTAATATTTGTGTTCGATATTTGGTCCAAGGCTTGTTTAGGACTATAGAGCTTGCATGCAATATTTAGTTTCAATTCCCTTTTATTATCATTAATTTAATTTTTTTCTCAACAATAAAATGATCCTCACAGCCTTATGCTCTTAGTACCCTATCTTAGTGTGACTCCTATGATGTTTAGGAGTTCCCTGGTGAAAGCTCATTCTCCTTGGCCTATGCAGGTTGGAAGTTCAAATCGAGCACCCCTGGTAGGTATGCACATATATAACCCTCCGACTCTTTTGGTCTCAGAAGTTTTGTAATGCTCCGCTCACTACTTATATTAATGTTAACTTACTTTGATGTATTCTCCTCCAGTTATAAAAGAATGTTTTATCCCTTTCTAGAAGTAACACATTTTTCTCTTGCTTTATTCAAATTTGTACCTGGTTCATACAATTTCATAATGTTACTTTTTTTCTTACGTTTCCCTTTATTTTTGCTGGTGTGTTGTTATTGGTATAGGTATGGTAGCTAACACCATTTTCCTCTAAGATTTCCCAGTTGTCACCCTCAAAACTACTCCTGTCACTTATTTGCTTGCTTCAGGTTGTAGAGTCCCATGAGATTGCAGGTCGGTTTTATTTTCTCCCTCACCCTCGTGATGGGTCTTGTGCAAGTCTTCCACTGTGAATAAATCGGATTTTGGTTGAGGATTTTATCTTGTTGTTTCCTGACTATATTCCATATGTAATTGCATAGAGGGTGAAAAATCCCCTTTCCTTTAGGCATACGAGGTAATCCTGGGATTATTATTCTCTGGTATCTTGTAGTATCATTACACATTGGATTGTGTTACGGGTTACCAATCCCCAATTTTTAGAAATTGTACTCGTATTTGATATTAGTTACGTGTTGGGTTTCCTTTTAAGAAATGCATGCTTTACTTCATAAAAGCTTCTGGTAATCTCCTCAGTGTGAGTGTTGGGATAAATACTTACAGTTTGATTCATTATAAAGGTCTTATTATTTTGCTGAGTAAGACTACCGCTCCCCATATTTATTTTATGGTTTATGCTCATATCCCTTTGAGTTTCTACGGTTACTCAAAAATATAATGAGCAGTTGTTATATCAGGCTCCTACCGTGCAATTCAGATATTAAGAAAATGTGTATAAGCATAATTGTGACCCCTTTATCATTGATTACAATACTCCAGTTACGAAATGATATGTCATTCATGTATATCGAGTTTTTTTCTCGATGAGAAAATTCTCATCTTCGCAAATATTTATGACTATTTTTCTATGTTTCTCTAAATATGGTAGGCCTAATGTAATGACTGAAACTTACTGGTTTTTATTTAATTTACTCGCTGTTATCTATTCAGAGTTTAATTTATAACTGAGTGTTGTATGGAATTGGTGTGAGATACTGTTTGTACGAAGAATATTTTGAATGTCAAGGAGATAAGTTGCGTGTTCTATGAATATCCCATCTATGCTTATCAACTATACTAGACATCTTCATTGGTATCTCATTTCTTTAATTATTTAGCATATTATTCAAGCCTATCCCATTATGTATCTCAAATCTATAATAGATTAAAGAAAATAAAACTTGAACGGGTGAATTTACTTTTTAACTTACCATGCACATAGAGTGGGACAAATTTAGCTACAACATGGTCACTTTCATACTTCATGTTCTTACGACTTTTCCTAATATGATAATCAATAATATATATTCAGTTAATCCCTTTATATGTATAGACTTTCACAGTAAATTTATTCCTAATTTAGTAGTAAAATATACCACTTGAATACTACCTAAGCACTATCTAGCATGCTCTTACTGTAATCAAAATTATTAACTAATTTCTGCCCAAACTAGTGCAATTAACATTCATCATTTGCTAGAAAATTAACTCAGAACATATTCCAATTTGGACATGAATCTATGTAAACTTGAACACAATAAAGTTAACTATACTCTTCTACACATCTAATTGTTATATAAGAAAATTTATAACCCTTCATAGATCTAACCAGATAATGGCAGCCAAAATCGCAATTGAACCTATACTGGAGCGAGACAGCAACCACCTAACCTTGAACTACAAACTCTAAATTACCCCTGAGGAGAGATATCCTTGCCTGGGTATCAACAACCACTTGTTGATCCCTTCACTCGTTATTTAATTCCCTTTTTTCATGATAAATTTTATTTTAGCAGTGTCGCGCCTTTGTGGATCTTTTTATCCACTTTCTTAGTTTTTTCCATAAAATCATGCCTTTCCCTCCTGTAGTGCTTTTAGGATTTTCTAAGATTAGCATCTTTTTCCAACTAAGAAAATTAACGGATCTCTCTCCCATCCATTTAGTTTATCTAAAATTTTATTCTAAAATACTTAACATGAAAAAATTATCAAATCCCATTTATCAATAAGATTTTATCTCTATTTTATTTTAGCAAGCATTTGGTTTCTAACTATCCCTTTTCCAATACTTACACTCTATTTATTTATTTATTAACAATTATTCAATTACATTATCAGTCCAATCTTTTTTATGGATTTTCCACCAATCTTAACCAAAAAAGATTAGGGTAATGGAAAAAATATTACAAAAATATTAAGATATCGCTCTGATATCACCCCTTGACCCACCACTATGCAACTAACTCTCAACCTTCCACCTCCGCTAACATACTAGATATACACTTTTCTCGTACCATCTAGAGGCATGGTGGTCCATGTCATGTGGATTCCATGTTACGTGTGAACTCCATATCATGTTGTATATAAAATTCTCATAAACTCTTATTCTCTAAGAATGATGAAGATGGTGAATAAGAAGAAAAACAACAAATTCCATATGAAAATTTAGTATTATTGAGAAGAATTATAAGAAAGCAATAATCTATGAAATAATGAGAATATCTTCATGTTTAAAAATCAATTTTTTCTAATAATAATTTGGATTTACTTATTATAATAATTAATCATTAAAATTTGCAGTGTATAATCCAACCACAAAAATAATTCTTTAATATACAATAAACAAAATCTAAATACACACCTTCACTGTTCACTACCTTTTATGGAACCATATATCCCATTTATGTTGAGATTTTCGGTTTTATTAAATTGGGCAGAAATCTCATGTATGTGACAACAATAGGATTTGTTGCTATATTAGCTTTATTTTGTTGGGAAAAGTTATTGCATCCTATATTTGTTGTGAGAGGATTTATGAGTCAGTTAGATTCTCTTAGCTATAAAATATATGCCCGTACAGATATTGGGATGAGGTAGAGAGTGTGAGGAAATAATTATTTTGTAATCTCCTATTTTAATAATAAGATTGCCGATGCCTCTATTTGGTGGACGTAGCCCAGATTGGTTGGGTGAACCACGTTAAATCACTGTGATATGGTTTTCTGAGTTTTTTGTGTGTTATGTATGTTTAGTTTTAATTCAGTTGCACCTTGTTTAGTCTAACAAGTGGTATCAGAGCGGCGCAACGGAGCGTGGAGGGCCCATAACCTACAAGTCTCTGGTTGTGGAACTGGTGCGCGTGAGAGATCGGTTGAAGGTGGAGTTTCAGTGATTGGCGCAGCGTAAATGAATTGGCGTGTTTTATTTTGGAACAGACGCGCCAATTGGCACGGATCCGAGTCTTCTACTCGCGCCAGAGATTCAATATTCAGATTGGCGCGGAATCGACGGGATTAAGCGCGCCAATTTTGCGACACTTCAATGGATTTTGCTCTGGCACGGTTGATCAGCTGTCAGCAGAGTGCCAGGCAGTGAATGTGTTTTAGGCACGGTTTTTTTGCTGTCCAGGAGTGCCCGACAGATTTTCCCTCTGGTAAACTTGCAATTTTTTTTTCTTTTTAAAATTGTGATTACACAGTACGACATAGGCGTTTTTTTTTAATTCAGAATTGGAGATTGTTTGTTTGATACAACATGGCAAAAACTCAAAGTTCTCATTTTGAGATCGAGAAGTTTAATGGCAAAAATAACTTCGAGATTTGGAAAGTGAAGATGCACGATCTGCTTGTGCAACAAGGTGTGGCGAAGGCGTTGTTGGGAAGATCCAAACAGTCTTACCCCATGACAGATGATGAATAGAATGCACTGGATGGAAGAGCTCTGAGTAGTATTCGACTGTGTTTGGCGGATGATGTTTTGTTTAACATCATGTCAGAGAAAACTGCTGCTAGTTTGTGGACAAAGCTAGAGAAGCTGTACATGACAAAATCCTTGTGCAACAGGATTCTTCTGAAGCGACAATTATACAGTCTGCGTATGAAGGAAGGTACATCTATCACTGATCATTTGAATGTCTTTAATACTCTGCTGGTGCAATTAGAAAGCATAGAAGTAAAATTTGAATCAGAAGATAAAGCTATAACTTTATTGTGCTCGTTGCTCGAGTCATGGGATCATTTTGTTACTTCTATAAGCCTAAGTACATCAGAAACCATTGAATTTGATGATATTGTTGGAGCTTTGTTTTCCGAAGAGACAAGAAAGAGGTCAAATGCCGACACCTCTACATCAGAAGCAATGATGGCTAGAGGTCGTTCGAGAGAAAGACGCTCTGGTAAGCACAACGACTCACGATCAAACTCGAAAGGGAAGAAGAGTAAAGTAAAGTGCTGGTTTTGTGGCAAATCGGGACATTTGAAGAAGGACTGTTGGAAGAGATAGCAAGCATCCAAAGAAGACTCTTCGACAGCGAAGCAAGAAGCAAACACGACAGATACAGGTTCGGCATCTGGTTCAGGTATGAGTGATGAAGTGTTATCAGTTAATTTGTCAAATCATGATCAACATTGGCTATTAGATTCTGGTGCATCAAACCACATGTGTATTCATAGAGACTGGTTTAAGATGTATAGATCAATTAATGATGGAGTCGTGTACATGGGTAATGATGTCACATGTAATATTGTGGGAATAGGGAGTATACAGCTGCAAATGTTTGATGGGACAACCAAAATGTTAACTGATGTAAGACATGTACTAGATTTAAGGAAAAATCTAATTTCACTAGGAGCACTTGACAGAAATGGATATAAAACTGTAATTCAAGGTGGAGTAATGAAAATTTACAAAGGTATTTTACTAGTCATGAAAGCTAAGAAGGTAGGAAATATATTTCAGTTAGAAGGAAGAACAGGGTCAGATCATGTGTCTATGGTGTCTGAACATGACAGTAGTTCCATTCGCTTATGGCTTCAAAGGTTGGGCCATATGAGTGAAAGAGGGTTAAAAATTTTGGCTGATCGCAAGTTACTTCCGAATCTAAAGTCTGGAAAGTTAGATTTCTGTAAACATTGTCTGTTTGGAAAACAAAGTAAGCAAAAGTTTAAAACAGGCAAACATACTAGTAAAGGAATACTTGATTATATCCATTCAGATGTTTGGGGTCCAGCCCCTACAACTTCATATGGTGGCTCGTCATATTTTGTATCGTTTATTGATGATTTCTCTAGGAAAGTGTGGGTATACATGTTAAAGAAGAAGTCTGATGTGTTTACAGTTTTCAAACAGTTTAGAGCATTGGTAGAAAACATCACTGGTAGAACTATAAAATGTTTAAGAACTGACAATGGTGGTGAGTTTACTTCCAAGGAGTTTGAAAACTATTGCAAGGATGCAGGGATCGAGAGACATAAGACCACTATTTATACTCCTCAGCAAAATGGAGTTGTTGAACGCATGAATAGGACTCTTTTAGAGAGAGCAAGGAGTATGCTGAGTAACACTGGTTTGCAGAAGGAATTGTGGACAGAAGCGGTGGCTACAGCTTGTTATGTGATAAATCGATCACCATCCACGACGATAGGTTGCAAGATTCCTCAAGAGGTATGGAAAGGTCACCCTTGTGATTATTCTAAACTCAGAGTGTTTGGTTGTGATGCATATGCTCTAGTGCCTAAACATCAACGAACTAAATTAGATCCAAAGTCAAAAAGGTATATCTTTGTTGGATATGGTGATGGAACAAAGGGATATAGATTCTAGGATCCTACTACCCGCAAGATCATCATCAACAGAGATGTAAAGTTTAATGAATCCTCTCTTGTACAGTTAGATGTAGATAATAGATTGAAACAGGATGATGTATCTGATTTTCAGCACATTCAGTTTGAAAGCACTTCTAATGATAGTCATGATGACCATAGTTCAGATACTAGTCATGAACAGGTTTCAGAATCAGATCATGAACAAGGTTCAGATGTAGATCATGAACAGGTCTCAGATGCTGATCATGAAGAAGTTTCTACAGATGGTAGTCAGCCAATTGTGGAAGCACTAGAAACATCTTTAAGGAGGTCCACGAGAATTAAACGTCCTCCTAGAAGGTATGATGATTATGTTACTTCAGTTGCTTTAACCGCTAATGACGATGAACCTCTGTGCTATCAGGAAGCTGTAGAAGGTTCGAAAAGTGACAAGTGGAAAGAAGCTATGAAGGAAGAGATGATGGCATTACACAAGAATGGCACATGGGATCTGGTTGAACTTCCGAAAGACAGGAAAACTGTGGGATGTAAATGGGTTTTCAAGTTGAAACGGGGTGTGAATGATACTAAGGACAGGTACAAAGCGAGGCTGGTTGCAAAAGGTTTTTCTCAGAAAGCAGGCATTGACTTTCATGAGATTTTTTCACCAGTTGTTAAAATAGTTTCAATTAGAATTGTGTTAGCATTAGTCGCTTTGCTTGATTTAGAATTGCAGCAACTAGATGTTAAGACTACATTTTCACATGGAGACTTAGATGAGGAAATTTATATGGAACAACCGAAAGGGTTTGTTCAGCATCGCAATAAGAAATTTGTCTACAGGCTCAAGAAATCATTGTATGGCCTGAAGCAGTCGCCTCGGCAATGGTACAAGAAGATTGATTCTTTCATGTTGAGTCAGAAATATATAAGAAGTGAATATGATCATTGTGTTTACTTTAAGCAATTAAGTAATGGCATATTCATTATCTTAGTTTTGTATGTTGACGATATGCTTTTAGCAAGCAAAATCATAGAGGAGATCAACAGGTTAAAGGCTCAGATGGCAAGGACGTTTGATATGGAAGATCTGGGAGCAGCAAGACAAATTTTGGGCATGGAGATTTTCAGAGACAGGAGCAATGGTAAGTTGTGGCTATCACAACAAAAGTATATTGAGAAAATACTCTTGAGGTTTGGTATGAACAATGTGAAGCCTGTGTCAGACCCTTTAGCTTCCCATTTTAAGCTTTCTTCCAGTTTATGTCCTAATACAGATGAAGAAAAGGATTATATGTCTCGAATTCCATATGCCAATGTAGTAGGATGTTTGATGTATGCGATGGTTTGTACTCGACCAGATATTTCACATGCAGTTGGGGTTGTCAGCAGGTATATGGAAAATCCAAGTAAAGAACACTGGTCAGCAGTGAAATGGGTGCTTCGGTATTTGAGAGGCACAAGTGATTATTGTATCACTTATAATAAAAGCAGTGAATTTGTTTGTGGATATGTTGATTCCGATTTTGCAGGTGATTTGGATAAGAGAAGGTCAACTTCAGGGTATGTCTTTACTCTTGCAGGTGGATCTATTAGCTGGATGTCAAAGCTACAGAATATTGTTGCTTTATCAACTACTGAAGCAGAATACATAGCTTCTTCGCATGCTTGCAAAGAAGCGGTTTGGTTGAAAGGTTTGATTGGTGAGTTTGGTAGGTTGCAGGACAACATCAAGTTATTTTGTGACAGTCAAAGTGCAATTCATTTGGCTAAGAATACAGCCTATCATAGTAAATCAAAGCATATACCAATCAAGTACCATTTTGTAAGACAGGTTATCACTGAAAGGGGTGTTTCTCTTGAAAAGGTGCATACGAAGGAAAACTGTGCAGACATGTTCATGAAACCAGTTTTGTTAGAGAAGCTACAATGTTGTTTGGCTTCTCCTGGCTTGCAGAAAAGATAAAATAATAAATGAACAAGGCATCAGGCTAATTGTTGTCAAGGTGGAGATTGTCGAGATTTTCGGTTTTATTAAATTGGGCAGAAATCTCATGTATGTGACAACAATAGGATTTGTTGCTATATGAGCTCTATTTTGTTGGGAAAGAGTTAATGCATCCTATATTTGTTGTGAGAGGATTTATGAGTCAGTTAGATTCTCTTAGCTATAAAATATATGCCTGTACAGATATTGGGATGAGGTAGAGAGTGTGAGGAAATAATTATTTTGTAATCTCTTATTTTAATAATAAGATTGCCGATGCCTCTGTTTGGTGGACGTAGCCCAGATTGGTTGGGTGAACCACGTTAAATCACTGTGTTATGGTTTTGTGAGTTTTTTGTGTGCTGTGTATGTTTAGTTTTAGTTCAGCTGCGCCTTGTTTAGTCTAACAATTTAATATATTTTGCCAAAAAAAGAAAATGAAATATTTGTGACCATGATTCAATTAACAATGCTTATTTTATTTTATACTACATTTAATAATTTCATATAAAGCATTCTTGAAATTTATATATTATTCCTATTCACACATAATTGATTTAGATAATTTGAACCATAATCTAAATAATGGTAATCTTTACATGAACAAATCGTACCAGCTAAACGAATGAGAAGAAATGAAATTGATATTTCATCTTTCCTATGGTTTATAATGTATTATAACTATAATATTAAGAATAATCATCATACGAATTTCTTTCTATATGCATGTTTTGTGGGGAAGATGGTGGTGTGTTAGGAGGGGTTTATATTGAATTTATGATTAATTTTATAATTATTATTTTTATTTTATAATAATAATATATTAAAATAAAAATAACATATTAATAAAAACTAATTTTGATTTAAATATATGTAATATTAAAAAAAATTAAAGTGTTTAAATGTAAATAGAAAAACAACACATCGCTTAAACATAAACAATTGTATCGTTACGTTTTTTAATTTATTAATAACAACAATATTTATTACAAAAGATTATTATTATTTGTTCAATATATTGTTTTATTAAAATTGGAAGTATTCCTTAATAATATAAAGGAAGAAAAGTAATGGAATATTCGAGGGAATTTGGTGTTTGTAATATCCAAAGGATTCCTCACTCTCACAACAATAGAGTTAGTAAATTATAGTGATTTTAAATTTTCATTAGTACCATACCATCTTTTAAACTTTCTCTTGTTAAAATATTTTGGAAAATTACTTTTATAGTAAAGGAATTTCATTATCGGAGAGTACACAAGTAGATTCAAAAGAAAATGATTGGTTCTCCATTACTAAAGAAATTTTATTATAAAAAGGGTAAGCGATGGAAGTAGAATAATTGTTTCCATGTATCTCTTACCATGAATACAATTAAACTATTGTCGCTCCTCTTCTACATATGTCTTAATATGTATGAAATGGCCATGTCTCCATTAAACTTCCATCCGTCACTCCAAAGGATATTGAATCCTCCATCGTATTGTTAGCACAAGTAGGGGAGATAATTATTCTAGTGTAGGGAATGTTTACGAAGTCTATTGGAATATACAAGGCCTCTCTAGTGTATGAATGTTTATGAAATATATAAGGCCAAGGAAGGGGCCAAACATGTCGCTGATAAGTTTAACATAGTTAGGTGAGTCTTTCTTTATGATTATAACATCTATATATTGTGCATTTCCATTGTGAGAGTTTGTGTTGTATATTTTTGATTTGAAGTAGATCTAGAATGAAGTATTATGAAAGCAATGTTAGGGGACCAATACAACTGCAATTTCCTTAACTAAAGAACAAATTTTATGGAAGGGGGCAATACAAAGATACAAAAAGGAAAACAATAAGATATGAGAATAGTTCTTATTAAAGTAGATCTTCAAACTATTAGTTTTAAAGAATGTGATTTATAAGCAATAGCTTTCATGACTATCCATTAAGTGAATTATCTCAAAATCACCTATTCTATGATGGCACTATAATATTTCACTAGAAGAATCTTAAAAGATCCCCATCTCCCTCCAACCGTTTTTGTGTCTCCTATGTCCACTACAATGAAAACTTCCATAAATTCAACTTCAAACAACATACTTTAAATGTCAAGGTTTATCTTATGTTATCCACCGATGCATGTAGCTAGAGATTCATTTCACCATTTAGGTGAATTTAGTACTAAGAAAATGGAACAACATGGAGTAGCATTATGAAAGTGTACTTGAATATTACTATCCACTTAAAGCTTAATTTTATTTTATTTTTGTCAATTTCCCTTATGTATTCACTCTATGATTTTATTTTAAGTCAATTTGTTAAATAGCACACCTACCATTGGTGCCTATATCTTTAGAAAAAAATGAACCTAAGAAATTCCTAGATAGAACTTGGTCATAGGAAGAACTAAAGGCATCCCTAGAATGCCTAAATCATCCTTTCTAATTACATTGGTTGTAGAAGAAGAAGAATAATAATTTCTTTCACACACCTTTTACATATATAAATGTAAATCTATATTTTGTTATAAATAAAGATAAATTATATTAAAATTATATTATTTTAATATATTATATTGATTAGATTATTTAATATTTGTGTTTAATATATCATTCAACTTTATACATATTATTCATGTAGTATTCTTTAGTCATCTTTAATTAATCTTTCGAAAAAGGCATATTATTATATTATATTTTTCAACATATTTTAATTTATATCTAAATAATTTTCATCATCTTTATATATCATTGAGCCTAGAGGGGGTCTGTAATTATGTCTACACTCAACTTGGAGTTGACACATGTCTCAAAAAAAAAAACTTTAAATGAAAAAACATTGTCTGCTATAATGAAAACATAGATGATTATACATATTTGGTTAGTTTTAATTAAAAATATTAATAAGCACATTATCATTACACTCACTTATATTATAAAATATTCATAATCATATTGTCATTACACTGGCTTGGTGCATTGACATTTCACTTTCACTCTTAGAGTAATAAATAAAATATTTCAATGTTTATGTTAAATAATATAATGTTATATATCTTTAATATTTCAATATAAAACTTAAATAAATTATTTGAATATCCATAGTAGCTAATATATTACAATATGAACTAATGAAATGTGTGTGTATATATGTGTTTTAATGTTTACGTTAGTAAAATATTTCAATGCTTGAAAGAAAAGAGTAATTAAAAGTAAAATAATTTAGTGATTTTGAAGAAAATTTGTAACTCATTCCATTTTCATATAAAATATTAATAATAATAGATTATTTAAAAATACAATTTAAACAATAAAAAATTACACATAATCTATATAAAGAGACAGAAAACCACTATAGATCTAACTCAATCACCAATTTAGCAAGCACTAAAAAAAATTTTTTTCTTAAAATATAAATAATTTTTCAAAATTTATAATCTAAATTTTATTTCCATAGTAGATAGGTAGTTCAGATAAATTTTATCATTTAATAATAAACTACACATTAATATCTGTTTGTCACTAAACGACCATCATTATTGTTTTAACTAAAATTCTATTATGCGTATTATTATTCGCTTTGGAACATATTCAAACGTTTTTTCCCAACATTCAAACGTTATATTATAAGCCAATTGCTTTATGGCTATGAATCTAAGATACATAGTGTTGTTATTGGCTTTGGTAGAGATTCAAATATTTCTTCCTCCAACATTAAGGCATAATAAGATGATACATTCAGACATCACAAGTTGTTTTCAGTAGGTACAAAGTAAAATATGCAAACATTATCCTTCTGCCAGGCCCACCACTAATGTAGTTACATTCGCTATGTACAACCTTATTATCCACTCATCTTCATGCATCCAAAATATTTTAAATAATTATGTAGAATGGACCCTGTTTCTTTTCCCCCTTGACATGATTCATCAGACCCCACAATATTTTAAATAATTATGTAGAATGACCCTGTTTCTTTTCTCCCTTGACATGATTCATCAGACCCCACGAAATACCAACCAATCAAATTCGGTATTGGTAGTGCCCTGCTGATTCTAAAGGTAAAGAAAGATAACAAGAAGAAAGGGTTAGAGTTCATGAACATGCGCAGGGAGAAACAAGTGGCTTTCTCTTTTTGATTTGAATACATATTATAAGGGCTGGAAGGTAGTGATGCGATAGTGCGGAATCTATAACGGCATCTAAACTTTTAGCATTGGAGAAAAAGAATAATCCAATGCATGCGGCGCGTGCAAGTATGGAAGCACAACATACCCTAACGACCGCTCTTCTTCGTTATGGCGGCCGGCTTCTACACTGCCCACGCTCCAATTTTATTGTAAACTTATTTTCATTATGCTTGCTCCTTTCGTTGGGTTGCTGTGCACCGATAAATTCAAAATTGAAAAACGTTCAGAGCCATTGATAAATCCAATATTGAAAAACTTTCAGAACCACTGATAAATCCAAGATTAAAATAAAATTGAAATTAAAATAGATCTACCGAATTAGCACAAACAAATCAACAAATTTTTTTCACCTTCCAGTAATTCCTCTACTTTATGTGCTTGACTTTCTCCCCTTCAACGATCATTAACCGTATTTTCGACAACTAATTCTCACTCACACAATGTGCATCGTTAATAATGGAAACAAAATTCAGTGACCAACTAATGTCGGTTGCTCATAATGACCTTTACGAAAACCGATCAATCAAGATATGGAATTGCAACCAACTCCACAAAGGAAACAACAGATTACCTTGTTGTTGTTGTTCAGGTACTTTGGTTGTCTCTTTGATTCGATGACAAGCAGGAAATTCTAATGCTTATCGAGTAAAGTATGTTGCCGAGATTGATTTTCAAGAAAAACGATCAGTCCCTCTGTAATTCAATGAGACGTACGACATCCACCTTTCATGAGGATCCACCTCAAAATATGGGAATTTGTAACGAGCCTTGAGAGGTGAGTATTCGGATAATGCAATGGACTCATCAGCAATGACTCTAATAAAGACAATGGCTGATATATGCCAGTTAGGTAAACCAAATGAAAGGAAAGGTTCAAATAATTTTACTATATAAATTAAAATAATAATTTCATAATATAATTAATAAATATATAAAAATTTATTAATATTCACTCTCACTTTATTACTACATATTATTAATTTCTAAATAGACTTTGTTATAATACTATGGCTTATCAATATTACATGATCAAAAAATATAATTCATTTCAAAATCAATGTATTTTATAAATATTTTATTTTGATTTAATTTTATAACATTTTTAAAATTAATTCTAAAGCCAACAAGTATGGTGGCATGTTGTAATGGTGTAAATATTTGGAAACATTTACATGTGAGCTATAACATCCATCAAGCCTTATGCATATAAGCATATTCAATTAATTTTTTTTAATTTTCTGTACAACATCTAACTTTTATGTTGATACAACAATCTAATATGTGTTCACTAAAGTCCAATGTGTATCGTTATTGTGGTGGATTGCTTGATTATGGTAGTGGTTGACAATAACTAATTAAGTGACCCATTTCATTGCCATAAATTCCACTTATAAAGTTGTTAATATAGCAGACAATGTTATGAAGGAGTTATTCAAATTACACAGAATCCCAAGGACCGTGGCATCACGTAGAGACCAAAAAATTACAAGACATTTATGAACGGGTTGTTTGAGGGCCTAGGGACTCAATTCACTTTCAGCGCCATTTATAATCTGCAAAATGATGGAAAAATAGAGAGGAGGAAGTAGATTATAGAGGATATGCTTAGAATGTATGTTATGGATAGGCATAAGAAATGTGAAGAATATCCATATCTGGAAGAATTTGCATACAATAACAGGCACCACTCATCTTTAAAAATGAGCACCTTTGAAGTGTTATGTTGTAGGAAATGCCAAAAACTAATAAATTGGGACAATCCAATGGATCAGATGATTTTGGGCCCAGACATGCTCAAAGAATCAGAATAAGTTATATAAAAAGAAAGATAGAATTTGACGGTCACACAAGACAAGAAAAATAGTTGCACATATCTAAAAAGGAAACCCTTGGAAATTAAAGTAGGAGAACATTTCTACCTAAGCTAAGCCAAAAAGAAGCAAACTCAGAATCAGAAGTTGAACCAAGCTAGGAAATGGATACTGTGAGCCATGCAAAGTACTAACCTGAGTAGGCCTAGTAGCCTACTAGTTGGCATTGTTGGTAAATATCAGAGTACACAATCTTTTTGATGTTTCTCTTTTACAAAAATATGTGCATGCTATGTCTCATGTCATTGATTAGAATTTTGTATAAGTGGAACCCAAGAGAGATTTTCTAATAGAGACCCTACACATTCGATCTAAGGGAGACCAAGCTCTTGAATTAAGTCATCACGTAATTTAAAATCTTGTGGAAGCATTATAGCCCTCAAGAGGCTACCTGAGAGATGTATGATGAACTTAGGGAAGTATATCCATCTCTATGCCAAGATCAAGAGTCTAAAATAAACACCCAGCATGGTGTTGAATATCATGGGTAGAGAAATATAATACACAGAGAATTTTGATTTTAAGATTACTCTGAACTATTATTTTAAATTAAGGCACCTGAACGGGTGGGAAGCATTGTAGTAAATATTGCAGAAAATTTGATTTTATTAATAATAAATAAAGATATACAAGTTGATGAGTAATGCTAATGAGTATGAATTGTAATTTTATAGGAAGGATTTTGCTTGATTGGTGGTAATCTATGAAGCACAAATGGAAATTCCAATAACCCTCATTCCCAAAATGAAATTTGAATGGGGGACAATTTATCGCAAATTTTAAGGGCATCTTAGCACAAAGGGGATATGACCTGATGGTGGAAAAATCCCTAGGAAATAAATAACTATTATTTGGAGGTTTTTTCGATGTCATGAGGCTAGGAGGGGTCAAGTCAAATTACATAATTACCTAAGGAAAAAGAGAAGGAGTCTCAACTTGTGGGAGAACAAGTACAAATGTTAGGTTGAGGCTATACCAACATATTCCACCATCTATTATTGAAATTAAGATATGTAAAATGAGAAGAAGCAAGCCCGAGGAAGTTTGTTCTATAAAATCACAACCCATCCTTGGGGTATCTCGGTAAAATAATTTGGTGTATCGATCAACTATGGATGGGTGAAACATCTGGAATCAACCTATGTTTCTCCAGTTGCTTACAGGTCCATTCAATCCTTAATATGTAGGTTTGAGTAATGTTATCAAATGGAATGATTATTATTCTTAACGTTACTTATAAAAACTTTTAAATTTGTTTACCAATTCCTTGGTTTATGCTACAAAGAATGGCATAACTTCTTTATATATTTAGACAAAAAATGTTACAACTTATTTATGTATTAGATAGAGAATGTTATAGTTCCTTCTGCATCTATATAGATTTATGCATTTAGAGAGAATAGAAATGAGGTAGGTTTGACCATTAGTTTTCAAAATTATTTAGAGCTTATTTTCGAATGAGGATCATGCTTCATACAAGAATCACATAATAGTTTCATTTCCTACAAAAACCCTAGAGTCAAATTAATAAGTAGAAATGTATGTGATTGATAAATGATTTTCCCATCCAAGGCCATCATATCAAACATTAAGAGCCGCAATAGAATATTACGCAATCAATCTCATGTATCTAACACAATGAGAAGCATTAAACTAACCAAAGAACCAACATAGTTCTGGATAGACTGTCATCATAGATTGCATATTCTAAAATTTTTAGTCTAGTGGTATTACCCATAGAAATGAATTAAAGTAATGCAAAATCCAGAAGTCAAAATGAACTTTTGAGCTCACCCCTTAGACCATTATAACTTCAAGCTTGAGACTCTAAGGAAGGGAGAATCGCCCTATGAGTTACACACTACCTAAAAAAAAGGAAAATAATGACAACAAACTAGCCTTACTACCATTCTTATGAGAAATACATTTTGTACATATAAGCTTAACAACAACAAAGAAAAAGGGAAAATAAAAGATGTAGTGCCAGAGTTCATTAAATTTTCTAGAGACCCAAACCCTATATATGAATTTAGGGTAAAAAATGTAAGTAACAACATCAATGTTACATACATTGCACATTGAAAGATCTACGTCTTTAAGGCATAATAAATAGAAGGTCAATGTTACATAATGACATAATAATAGGGCTAGTTTTTAATTCCCTCACCCTATCCATAGCTAAAAATATTGGCAAAAGAAACCATTTGCAAATATCCATAGAAAATGTTAGACAAAACTATTGTTGTTTTATTAACCCTAAGATAAATGACTAATGAATCCACAATTACATGTAACAGGGTCGTAGCATGTTCACCCTCTCTCAGAATTACAAATACAGGTTACAACAAGTTACATGACTCTACAAAATAGAGGTAACTGCGGGAGGGGGGGTATACTCAATGCAGGTGAACAGAAGCCACATGCAAGTTACCATCCTGTCATCATTATCATGAGTAACATTGAATGTCGGAAAAGAATTCGGGAAGGGGTCCATGGACTGGCTTACCTCTCCCCATCAAACCGTCACTCAACATTAACTAATTCCCACTTCCAATAGGTGAAGACCCTGTTCAAACCACACCAGGGAGCCACTACAACTTGTATAATATGAACAACAAAAAAGTGGATTTTTATACCCCGCCTATTTGATGATGTAAATATATGTATTTCTTATATTATGATGGTGATTCCTATACTCTTACACCCATGCAGTAGTATAGGTATGTTTTGGGGTCGACATGCATAAATATTGATATGTCAGGTTTTGTCCAAGATGTAAATATTGTAAATTGATACATATTTTTATATTAATAATATGAGTCTAGTTGTAGAGCCCACTCTACAAAAAGTGTATGGGGGGGAAACTCCAGAGACAAGGAAATAGTTATGCTTCTTTCGATGAAATGTGCACCCTAGGGACCACATGGGTTGTAGATAGTGTCAAATGGAAAATTAGGGCCATGCATGTAATAATTAGTTAATCATTAAGCTGGTTACTCATTCATCAATGAGTCCTAGGGCGAACTCTGAGACTAGGTTAGGTGTGGTTATTTAGTTAACCATGTCGAATTGGATGCATCATATTTTATGTCAGTGCTGGTGGCTTTGAGAGTTTGATGACTCCAAGAACTTGGTGGCTCTATTTATGGCTCGACAATTTTGGAATTCTAGTTTGGAAACTCAGTTCAGAGATATTCAAATAGTCCTAGTTGGGATGTGGCACTAGTTGTGGGGTTATTTTGGTTTTTCATGTTGGTTCTTGGACACTTGAACAACAAAAGAGTTTCTGGAGCTACAAGTTAAGATTTTCTTGGTCAATTTTGAGTCGCCCTAGAAAGTGGACACCGCTGAGAGACTTGGGTTGTGCCACATGGGTGTCGATCAGGGGGAGTTGAGCTTGTTGCTCGAGAATGAGGCTGTTGGGATTGGGGTCATAACCATGGTTTATTTCTGGTTTGATAATTGTTTCCTGGAGTTTTTATACCAATCAGTCAGCTCTTATTTCTCATATAAGTAACCACAATTTTATGTATGGAAATTTATTTATGTGTCATATTTAGTTAATATTTTTACATTTAAACCCTAGTTTCTAGGTTGAGGATTATTTTTGTTAATGTGTTTTTAATTCCATTACGTTACTATGTCATTAAAATTTATGCATGAAAATAATACATTCATGGCATGTAGTGTTGCATTTATATCAACTTTAATTGCCAGCCATAAGGTAAAATATAGGCCAAATTTAAGTCATACCTTTCGTAGTTAATTTATCTTATGGGTAAGCAATCTACGGTTGACTGATGTTTCTCGACTAGGATTTAGGGACATTACAAATTGTATCAGAGCCTAGCTTTAACATTGGGTTTGGATTGTGACAATTTAGGGTAGATTGGAAAAATTATAGGTTTCTTTCCAACTATTCAACAAAAATACCAAAGGTGAGAGTGATGAAAATCCACCCTTGAAGTAAGGTATAAGTGTCAAGGAAGGATCACATGTTATTAATTTTTGTTACCACAAGAGAGATTTGAGAAAATTGATCAATTTCAGCTTTGGAGTGACAAAATTCATGTGCAAGTCATTGTCGCATTAAAGACGCCGGGGGGGGGGGGGCCTTGAAATTTATTTCATTAATTTATTTTTTTTTGGTGGATTAAATAATTACATTTCATTGTAGAAAATAGATGGCATAAGGAGAATAGCTTGATAGATGGTCTTAAGAACAGTATAGAGAACATAACAATATCACCGCTCTAAATCAAAAACATTTTCTAAGAGATTCACAAGAGGAAATACATTCAGAACAAAACACTTGACCTGCCACCGTCTCTAACAAAGAGACCCATTGATATTCCAAATCATAAGATATACATTAATAACCAAACATCAAACCTACCACCATTTCCAATAGAGAGAACCATAGAGTGTCTAAATAATAGAGCCATAGAGAAAAAAGGAAGCCCTAAAAAGCCATAGAACTTCCAAAGCATTCATCGAACCTCATGTCATTCCACCAGAGTGCAGTGTAAAAGTTGGGTGGGAGCCCTTGTGTCCAAATTTATGTTACCACATGCAAAACATATGTCTAAAGAAAGAGGAAACATAAAATTGATACATAACCATAAGCAAGGAGAAACAATCTTTTTATAGCAGCAAGAAAGAAAAAATCATGAAGTGTTTCTTGAAACTACCAAGTGTTATCACAACGCACCTATAAAAAATGACTTTGTAACTCCATGTATCACCATACGATAACCACAAACCAATCATCATAGCCATATCTATCTGTCACAAAAGGAACCAAAATGCGAGAAAGATATATCAAGCTTAGTTTGACGAGAGAAGCATATGATCTGGAGAAATAGAAACTGACGCATCAGCTGGGTCTCCAAGAGGGTCAACTAGATCTCCTCGGTCCAAATATGACACTGAATTTTTCCCCACACACCCCAGGTGAGCATATATATCATTAATTTTGAATATGAGATTCCATAAAATCCTCTTAATTTCCTCCAGGCGAGATAAAATATTATAATTATGAACTTGTTCATCCATAAATATAAAATATAACATAAAATTCATCATTGCATTGAAAGAGAATTTAAGAAATATAGTATTCTTTAATGTAATATTCTTGTGTTTGGAACCCATTTCAAATCATCTCCCAAAAAATTTGAATTAGAGAAATATGGACACTCCTCGACACCTTAGACTCCAACAATAATATCTCTATTCATACCTCCCAAGGGACTGAATAAAAATATGATGATGTTGAATCACTTGTAAATGTGCGACCCCTTTTAATTCCAACATGAATAACTCAAACCCTATGGCTCACCATACACTAACAAGGAGGCAAGTTTTACAAAACTAAAGAGCAAAATAGACAACTAGCCAACAAGCCATGACCAATGAAACAAACAGATGGACGAACCAACGCCTTGTTTCGCCCGACCATAACACAATGAGGTCATCCCCCAAATTCCATAGAAAAGGACCCAATTCAAGGGATGAGTTTAATTTGACACAAAGGAAAGTCATACAATGTAGAAAAACACATCGCAAATAAGGCACCACTAGATAGTTGGAAAAACACAAATAACCTAACTGTGTAGATCGAAAATGATGGATCCCTGACTATGGAAAAATCAAGACACCCAACTCAAGTGAAACATGGAAATTCACCAGTTGGTAATCCACACCACAATTCCCCAACACCAGAAGCCAAAAAGCCACATACAAGATAGAACTGATCAAAACCCAAACTACGTAAAAAAACTTCACCCAGATAAGTAGGGAAGTCTATAATTTAAAGCCACACTGAACACTAAACAGGGGTAATAAATACTTGACAAATCAAAATTTGAGAAAGGAGAATTTGAATAAACAACCACAAACTCAAAAATAAGCCCTTACGTTGTGGTATGTAGAAACAAGTGGAAATAAATTTACTCACCACTTGAACGACCAAAAAGAGAAACTGAAAAAAGGAAATAATATATATGTATGACATAACAAATAAACACATCTTATCATTTTTCAAAGGAAGCATCAAAATTTTTATTAAGCACAATATGCACATAAAATTTGTTTTATATGTGGTATTTTATACATATGTGAAACCAACTTTCTTTTTATAAAGGTTACATTTTACAAGTTTGTAATTTATGAGCTAGTAAATGTAATTCATGCTCCCCTTTGAATTATGACTAAAACATGACCTCGATGATGGAATGGTGGGATGCAAAGGGTCCTAAATGCAACACATTGAGGTGGTAGAGAGAGCCACCGAGCCATGGACATTGGTGATCTGTAACTTAAAAACACATCACACATTGCTAGACACAGATCATGTTGTATGACTGAACCGTAGAGGTGAAACGAAGCAGGTTGACCCTAGGTCACAAGATCATCATTGTCAATGTTGGGGTGGAACCCTGAAGGAACATAAAAAATCATAGCCCGTCAAGTGATGAGAAATCCATTAATGAGCTATATGTTGGAAACTAGATCACTACTCAAAGGGGGGGGGGGGAGTGAATCAATAGTGATGTCCTTTATACCAATTTTAAATCTTTTTCCACACCTAAAATATCCATGCACATCCACAATAATAGCTCATTAAAACATGTAATCATAAATAAACTAAAAACATAACAACCATGAGAAATATGAACACAATCATCCACACATAAGAATACAAGTATTTCAGGTGGAAACCCTTTTGAGAGAAAACCACCTTATTGTTGTTGCACTACTCAATTATTATATTAATATGTAGAACAAATTTTACATGGATTAAATTACATCCATAAGTTGGATGACTTGGATTCCTCTACAGTATGTTGGCACCTATCAATTCGAAATTATGTTTCTCTCACAAATCTATGGAAATTTATCCACTAGAAGCTGCCATGACCAATCATCCTCGCCCAACTAGCATTGTATAGTCCAATTCCTATTGCATGGATAAATCTCTTCCTGCTACTGAATTCGCCAATTCAATATCTATTATGAAGAATCCACTCCTTCGCTTTTTCCATGTGAAACATGTTTCATAAATGTTTCATACTGGGTTATCAATTCGCTCAACATGAACAACCCAACAACACCATCATTTTGTACATCAAATCAAAAACATTTCTCGAAGAGGGTTATTTCTTCTCTTCTACTCACATCAAAACACTACTCTCAAATGCACCAAAAGATTCTAATTCTTCTTCACTCTGCAACACATAAAATCTACTTTTTTTCTCAAATCATTCTCTAAATTTTACATACATAACTCTAATATCTATCTGCAATAGAACTTGAGAATTTTCAACAATCTCTAGTCACTCATAATTCCCCCACAATATCATACTTAAACACTCTCAAGACATCCAACCAAGTAGACTCAATGCCTTTCTCTATTTGTCAATATTCTATTTTGAGTCACTTAGTAGATGCTACAGGTTATGGACCACTCAACAATCTTTTTCACATCATTCATATTTGGTTGAGGTAGAATTATTTACCAAATTGACCACTAACTTCACTTTCCTTTTGATATATCCAACCATGATCAAGTTCTAGAGGGCCCACAAATGTTTCCGACCATATTCCAAAATATTTTGATCAAGAACATCGTCACAACACCAAAATTAGTTGAGTAGCGCAAGGAATGTAGAGAAAATATCATGAAATACCTTAGTCGCACCCACAACACAAATGCCAAGTGACTAGAATCTTCAGTTTCTCCCATAGGCCCATCTGCTAGCGACTGAAGCCCTTTAGCCACTCCCACAGGCTTGGCTTCATGTGACTATGGCTAAGGATGATCAAAACTCAGTCAAATAAGCTCATATCCTACTCAATATTCTTCCAAATCTTGATAATCATCTGTAGGACCTATGGAACACTTCACCATGTCACTTCCATATTATCAACAACACCACAAGTCAAACTAGGTTGACTAGGATTCCAACCAACAACCATACGAAGCATATGGTCCATCAAACTTCTACACAACATCTTTGCCATTAGTATGCATCTCTAGTACCTATGAAACATCTTCCAAACATCCACTTACACATGTAGATCCTCTTCAATCCCAATGTATAACATCATCAACATGTGGACCTAACCGAGACATGGAGACCTAATTAATAAGGTTCCTCAACTCTAACTCATGTAGGAACCACAAACATATGTATGCAACAACATGATCAAGATGATCATCATCATGGGAGCACCTCCAAGCTAGTGCAATGAACCAACATCTAACTCAACAACAGAAACATGATCATGAGGACCATGACATCCTTTGGCCACTCTTCATATGCAACACATCATTGACATACAAGCCATATACATCCCATACATACCCATGTTACTACGTTGACATCAATGTGAACCAATCAGCACATCTGCAACACACATGAATGCCAAAAATCTCTCCCTTTGGCATTGATGATGACCTCATCTGAAAGAAACAATATGAAAATTGATCTTCATCCTCATATTCTCCCCCTTGTACATCAATGGAGAAAGGTCAAATATGTGAGGGACAAAATTTTATATCTCCTCTAAAGCAATGGGCTCCATCAACAAAAACAAATCCACTCAAACAACATGTGAAGGTGATGAATAATGGAGTGCAAGACTAAAAGATAACAACAACACTCCCCAACATAACTGAAAAATATGTGTAATGATCTCCCCCTGGCTACAATTTATTCCCAAACAAAAACACAAAGGTGTAGAAGCATATATCTCCCATGGAAACATGATAATAAGAAACAACAACAATATCTGGAACAAATGCTCTTACCCCTTAAGCAAATGCAACATAATCCATGTCAAAATAATAGCAACAGACCAAATCACCAACACATAACAACAACAACATAACATGGGCAACTAGTAGAAGCAACTCTGATCAAATCTATATTAGCAACAACATATATCCAACCAACTTTGAAGAAACAACATCTAATACATCCTCTCCACAATGTACTATCAAGCAACAAAAAAACACATACATCAACAACAATAATGACTATCTAGATGTAACATCTCATTGAATTATACGTGGTAGAAACAAATCAAAGATGATAGGTCACAACAGTATGACCAACCATACTCCACTAAATACAAGAATCTCCATGGCTGAATGTAAACCGATGTATATAGTTGCCAATGCCTCTTTGCCATATGCAAGAGGGTACTCAACATGGACCAATCACTATGACCAAATGATATGCAAAAACATCTAGGGCTTCGTAGGCCTATTACATGGCTTCTAAAACGATAAAACATGATTTTATAATTACATCAATAAGCCCATATATGGTTGGACCATGACACACATGATTCTGTCTCAATGCATACATGACTCAAGAATGCCCCACCATGATAAGTATGAGAGTGTAGAAGAATAATACATGAAATACATGGCTGCAACAACACTACTAACAACCCATACATAGCTGGACTAACTCTCATGACTCATTATGCAACATATGCCAAACATGGCTCTCAATGCTATGCATTAAATATACAAAGAATGAGACTCTCTCATACATGGTTATCATAACAGTCCTCTCATCAATACATGTCTAATACAATGTCATAACACAAATAAATAGAGCATATTATCAGACACATTTCCTCTATATGGAAATAAGCTATTGTCAATTGAAGTCACATAAGAGACATGCATCAGCCTCTCCAAATCATCAACCATAAATCAAGATCTCAGCACAAGTAACAATCAACCCAATATATCAACTCTCTTTAGTTATGCATGGTAGAAACAATAACCATCATATGAAGCATGATCATCTACAAGATACTCATAAAATGATAAAAATAAATAAGCCTATAATGATGTAATGACAGCAACAACATCACATTAGCAACCATACTAAAAACATAAGCATCATCATATGTGGAAGCAGCATCAACATGAAACACATCCATCAAAAATATAATCATAATGCACCATCATCATACTAATATCCATGGCACCACCATATGCATAGAATCATAGCCCAAAATGCATGATACAAGCCAACTACATATGTAGTAAATTATCCATGCATAACCAAAATCCAAGCTACTGCAACAATGATATATCAAATAAAAATATAGCATGGAACATGTTAGGTTCCTATACCAACAGAGTCATAATTTTTGAATGACTAAGATTAAAAGTTGTAATATGTACATATCTTCGCTTTCTGCAAATGTTTTCCATATTAAAAAATTAAAAAACATAAAGAAGGTATGTCCTAAAAGAAAACTCAAAGGAAAAAAAGAACAAAAGGTCAAAAAAGATGAAAAATATGAACCCCAAGAAAAGTAAAGACCATGAAAGTGTGCTAGTCAAAATGGCACTACTATTTACTTTTTATGCAGAATAAATGATTGTGTGTAGCTTGTAACCTATGCCACAATCCATGATAGTCAAAATGTTTAAACTTGGCTATTTCATGTTTCAATTTCATGTTTATAGATAGAGAATAAAAATCTGACCAAACAGTGTAATCTTGGCAGATAAGTAGATTAGGTAGAGTAAATAAAAAGGAGATCAATTGTTTAATTTGAGCCCTTGGATGTAATAAGGTTAGGTTTAGTTAGATTATCATTATAAAGAAAATAAAAATGTTTATAAGGGTTTGCTAGCTCAAATGCACCCTAATAAAGAGAAGTAAAAATGGTAGGATGAGTAGATGGGTAAGTAGAATAAAGGTTGTAGAATTGTGATGATTGCTAGACAAAAGCATATTTATCACCCTCATCATGAAATTTCTAAGTATGAATGAGAAATTCGACTAGCATAAAGTTCACAAAGTCAAATTGATTAATTTCCCCTCACTCCTTTCACCCTTTACTTAACTAATTTCCCACAATAAAGTTGAAGTACCCAAAATCTTAAGTCAAAGGGGCTCAGAGCATTCCTTTGACTTCTGGAGGGATCGGACCCACAACCTAATGACTTATAGATCTTAAGTACTAAAATCCTCTCATAAACATTTACCCCTTCAATTCATTCATTTTCCCCAATAAATTCCTTTCCTAAGGTTAAAACACCATTTTCCTAAGGAAAAGCAATCACCCCCATGGATACCCCTTTTTATGAAAAACCCACAAAAACACACTTAGCCTAAGTTATAATGTTTCTATGTGAAAAGCAAATGAATTACAAAAACGCATTATGCTTTGTGCAATCCATTTTCTTCGTTTTTCATATTAACTTTTGATTCTATTTATATTAATTAATTACTAAAAAACCCCTGTTTCCTGTATATTTTATTAAATCCTTTTAAATATTAATATCCCTACCCCGAAGTTCGAAATATAAACTTTATATTATCCAAACCCAACAAATGACATAATTAATCAATCTGTGATTAATTAAAGTCAAACCATCCGCCAATCATATCCCACCCGACACTTTAATCCCCGCCTTAACCCCTCATTAAGCTAAAACCAACGCGTCTAATTGCCCGTCGGGCAACTCCATTACCTTCCATGCAACTTCTGTGCCCGACCACCACACGATCTCCCCCTCCCCATCCGACGGCCCATGATGATTTCGGAAGGGCCCAAAACCCGAACGATACCCTCCCGAAATGGGTTGTTTTCCGCTGGGCCCCTGAAGCAACGTGGCCCTCGATGAGTGCAATTGGGCGGCCTCCCCCCAAAACCATCAAACGCCCAAAGGCTATGCCAAACAAACAACTTACCGCCAGTCCACTACCTGCCAAATCTGTCACTGTTCATCCTACTACGCGACAAACAGTCATGTACACCCGTACCTGACAAATTGACTTTTTGTGCATAAATCCAAAAATGCCTCAAATTATTGTTTTCATCATTTTTAACTATAATTTTCCATGCACACTCCTGTCAACGTTGTAAGCTGTCAACCCACATACACTTGCACTCTGAAGATGCCAAAAGATTCCAAATTGCCTTCCAGCCTGATTGAAACCTTTTCAACCATTTAGAATCGCCAATTAACCAGTTCAGACCCAGTTTTCTTCAATTCCTGGTATTTCAGCTAGAATACATTGAAAGCCCTATAAATTTCTAAACCAATCTCCATGTTTTCTTAATTGAAATTAAAGGGAACTTTAGTAACATAAAACCCACCTGGAATTGAACCCCCATGACTTCAAGAACTGAAGATTTACTGTCCCCATTCTTAAATCCACAAGAACTAAGAATGGTTGCCCTTATTGCCACGGATGTCAGGCCAATTACTACTCCTCACCTGGACCATGACCACCTTCCCCTTGCTGATAAATATTTCCAAATTAAGGACACCTATGTCCTTGAAACCCCTATCAAACTGTACCGTCGATATAGAGACCAATACCTAAACCATGCTTACAAAATATGTCTTTGGGAGTCTAACTTGCCTAAGTATCAATTTCTTGAGGTACACATTTTCCCATAAATCATCCATTATTGCCATGAAAACTATATTCCAAGTGATGTCCCCTGACCAAACCATACTTTTCACCATCATTGTTGAGTCAATCAATGAAATGCTGCAACTACAACCAGGGCAGAACTTAACCCCTATTTCAATTGGAGACCTACTAGACAAATTTCCCAAGTTTACCACTAACAAACTTGCTCAAATGCTCCAAACCTTCATCAGGGAGGAAAAGCATATCCCAACAGATCCTCCTCCATTTGTGGTTACCATATTTTCCCCATTTGGTTAGGACATAGTAGCAATGATTTCTTCTGTTTTAGGCTATACCACTAGTGAGTACATAGATGAAATCATTTTAGCTTTCATGTCCATTTTTTCTCCTAGACAACCCCCTGTTGTCATGTATGATTATGCCAAATACATTACTGAGAGGATGCCTGAACAATTTCTTAGAATGAGTAATGAAATATTAGTTAAGAATTCTTTATTTTTTTACCACCTTTTCTTATATTACCAAGCTGACAAGTTCCCCTTCACTGTTGAAAAGCTGGACACTAAAGGTCATCCTAGGTCAGTAATTTTTTGGACTCCTTTGATACACAAGTATGACTCACCATACCCATACACAAACTTCATAGATCTCTTTGTACATCCAGTAGTGACCATGCTACTAGGAAGTCCTCCTCTAAGAATCAGTTTAGATATTAAGAGGATCCTGTAGCTGTCAAATCAACACAAAGTGGGAGATTGGTACTTGTACCAAAATCACACAGAGATTAGGATCTATGGCTGTGATTTGGCCCCATATAAACTACCCAGATACCTCCCAATGAGGTTATTTGCTTTGGAGTACTTCAGGAAAATAATCAACTCACATGAGGTGCATTTTGTTAAGGCCAAAAAGAAGGCCCAACTCAAAATCAAAGATCAACTAGGCTCCTCTGTGTGTAATAGCAGAGAAGCTGGAAAAGAAGTAGAAAAAATCCTTCAGAGACTTAAACTAAAATAGAGTTTCATGTGGAGATATGATCCCTATGATTTCATCTACAACAGAAGACAGAAAAATAAGATGGCTCCCTACATTCACCACTGAATCCATGAGATAGAGAAATATGCAAACCAATTGGAATCGGTGGAGAATACTTTAGTGGACAGGGATAGCACTAAAGTAGCAGTTGAAAATGCTACAATTGATTTAGAGAAAAGGCTTGATGAGGGTTCTTTCCTATAGATGCCAGGAGAATCTCAAGCCCAGGGAGAATCACAGGCACAAACTAAATGACAGGCCCTGGGAGAATCACAGGTACAAAGTGAATCTTATCAGAGGAATTAAATCAAACAGGTATCCAGTAGCCCACTATGAGTACTCCCCCTAACTTACAAACTCCTCTAAATGAGGAGAAATGCCTCAAAAGGAATAGGGAAGAGGCCACTAAATGAAGTAGAGCAACCACACAAACATGTGCAGAGACTAGCTTATTCAAAAGACAGAGGTTAAATCCTGTTTCAGAACAACAATTCACAGAAGAAATTGTTGGGGCTACCAACACTGAAAGAGAAAGCAGTAGGCCTACCACTCCCTCTAGGGGCACACTAGAACCTTCCACATCAAATAATCAGATGTTGGAAAGGCAACAGAGTGTTGAAGTGTCCTCCATTATGATGCCAGCTGACAGAGATCAAGATATTAGAGAAAGGTAGAAGGATATAAAGGCCAGGAATGAGAGGCTAAAATCCCATACTTACGCACAGTACCCAAAGATGGCACCTACAATCCAAACAAGGCTTATGTCAGCCTATAAAGTGAAAGAGGGCAAAATGCAGAGGTCATTTATGAAGCCTACTACTGAATAACCAAGAACAATAGTGGACTTCAATAGAATAGATTTTGAAGTACTAGCAAAGGACATACATCCTATTGACCAGATTGAGCTACACAAATAGACAGGGGAGATGATTTACTCCACCTTGACAGGGAAAGCCATTACAGCTTACCAATTGCAAAATTCCCTAAATAATTTATCAACTCAATTCCAATTGGAAAAGGCCTCTTCATAGGCAAAAGACACCAGAATCAAGTCCTTAGAGGACTTAATTGTTGAGTTGGGACATGATCCGAAAGATGTGAAGGCCACTAAAAAACTGATTAAGAAGAAAAATGATGACATAGCTGCTTTGAAGAAGTAACTTAAGATTCCACCACTTCATCACCCACAGACAGTAAAGGTCCTAGAGACCCAAAAAGGACAAGAAGAGCTTATGGACTGGGTCCTAAAGCTAAATCACCAGTTAAAAGAAACAGAGAAAGAATTGGACACATTGATTCAGTCCAAACAAAGTGAACTAGCCACCACATCTACAACTTCCATTCCCACAATAACAACTGCAGTTCCCTCATCACTGGCAGCATCCTTGCACCAATAGCTCCACCTGCCACAACACTGCCAATCACAATTGAGTCTACAACAGCAGGTAACGCAACAGAGTTAGTGAAAGCCATGGAGGAAATTTCCATCCAAGCAAAAAAACTTAATTTGGTTAAGGAGAAAGCGACAAGCTTAGAAACTGACTGCAAGCTTGCCAAAATTTAGTAGAGAGAAGAAACACATAAATCCCTAAGGATGGGTGTGAAGATTAAGGTCCTTGAAAAAGATTTAACTCTACAAAGGCCACTAGGACAGACCAAGGAGATGCTCTATGCCAATATCATTGACTCTGTCAATGATATTTGGCCATCAATTCAAGTAATATTTGAGCAAACAGAACTGGTGAAAGTGGCCACCGAAGCAATTCAAAAGGTAAAGGAGGACTTAGGAGACTAGCCTAAGGATGCTAATTGACTCATCCACTTCTTGAATAGCAGGAACAGGCATGAACTAAATGAACTTGGTGTGGAAGACAGAACTAAAGCCATCATAGAAGTCAAAAAGGTTCTTTCTAAAAGAAACCTTATGCTTAACCTGGAAGAAAAATGCCATAACATGCAGGTGGGCATTGACAGTTTCATGGAAAAGTTTCAAATTTTGAGGGATAAAGGCCTTCCAAGTCTTATGGTCATCCATGACAAGATAATGACCTAATTGGATTACATTGACAGATTAAGGAAGTTGTCCAAGGAACAGGCAAGCACTTCGGGTATCAAAGCCTTGCCAACAGGAAAAGTATTGTATGATACTTTAGAAAATATGTTTTTCCTAGTGCATGAGGTGAAACATCTATTTGTCGCCAAGCCTAATTTTTCCAAATACACTGAGGCAGACAAGACCTATAGAAGAATGCTCAAAGTAAAGTTACCTAAGGATGAATGGTGGAAAAAAATGACAGATTTACTATAAGTTACCACATTAAATTCGAATGGTAGCCAGATGAAAAAGGTGAACAGGGTCAAAGAGTAGCATGTTAAAGAGTATCAGTAAAAGATAAAAGATGAAGATGATTCCAACGTACAAATATCAGCCAGCTTAAAAGGGCTCAAATTCAACTGCCACAGCTAGCACTACCACAATAAGAGGGACAACATGATGCAATTTTCCATCTGTCTCTATCTTCATGCTTGAAGATATTTTTATTTCATTAATTAAATCTGAAACTGTTATGAGATATTTTGTAATATTTTTTGTATAAATACTTCCCATTTCGAAGTATTTAGGGTGGATTCAGAGACATTTCTGTAGAATTTTATCAAAAATCAAAATGCTATTATATCAAAACTAGATTGGCTTGTTGGATCATGGAATAAAGTTCAGACATTTTACAAGATTCTTGTGTAAAGCGAAAATCAAATAAGTATTCTCTCATGTGGATTATTGTTTTTCCTTATGTTTATTAAATTTGAATGGTAAACTAGGAATGATATTTAAGAACTTGCTTTAACGTACTCTCTCTTAACTGTTTACCTTCTTAATGTTTTCTACTAAACTATCTTAGTTAGGGAATTCTCAAATGCTCCCTTACTTCTGTAGTTTCTCCCCATGGTCTATAAGAAAGGATTCTTAATTTCCCTTTGTTCATGATCATCTTTTTTCTTTCATTTTGATCCTAGTTTAAGGATTCTTCTTTGCCCTTTTACCCTCGTTATAATCATCTCAACCATCAGACCTGAAGATTTGCCTTTTGCTTTGCTAGCCTACCTTGTAAAATATTTGCTTTAATGATCTGATCCAGTTAAGCTATCCTTTGATTGACTCCATAGCCCAATGGCTTGAATACCTAGCTCTATCCATTTGTGCCAAGAATTACACCACCCAACTTTCAAGCAAAACCAAAATCCTCAAGAGCACTAAGAAGTAGCCTAAAATCTAAATAGAAACAAAGTTAAATTATAAAGAGAGAGCCCTCTTTGGACTTAGGTTGCATAGAACCTGAGTCTAAAAGATTTGGTTTGTGGTTACCTCGGATTATTCCTTCTTTTGATAAATTCTAGGGAAGACTTCTAAGTGATAACATAGTGGCGACCATACTTGGGAACTCAAATCCTCAGTCTTAATAAACCTTTGAGAAATTTCAAATATTTATTTCAAGCCTATTAAAGGGTTGATTAGAAGTTATTTACAAAAATTTCATAAAAAGAAAGTAATTAGAAAAATTCGAAATTCTGGCTTCAAGGAGAACTCACTATACTAGGGCCAACCCAGACCCAAATCCTCCCCAAGTATTTGATAATCCTAATCTGATTTCAAGAATATCCAGAAGACAAGAAAGTTCAGTCAGCCCTACACCTTCAATTAAAGTAGATTGACGCCCTGATGAGTGATTGTTTTTAGAAGATCTCCCCTTTGACGAGTCATTTGACCTTTCACTATTTAGAACCAGGTCTAAAAGTGCATTTGATGACATAGTTCTAGATCCAGAATTTACAGCAGAACTTGAATTCCAAAGGGCAAACTTGTCAATTGATCAGTATATTCTAAATTCCCCTCAGTCATCCCTCACTACTATTAAAATCATTGAGCTTTCTGAAACAATTTCAACACCCTTTAGTTCACCATTATTCCCTTCCATCTCTGAAGTTCATTCCTCACCTCCATTTATACCTTCACTTCCCCACCAACCTACCATTACACATCAGTCACCCATTACTCCCAGTTCTCCATTACCCACTGTATCATCTCCTGGTACCCAAACTCCACCTCTTAGTCCTTCGCAACTTAGAGCCATGGCAAATAGATATGCTCCTCTTTTGATCCCTGCTCCACGAGGTGCTATGCCCCAAGATTACCAAAACAAAATTGTCCAAATTGATTGCATAAGAACTTACACAACACAACAACACGCAAACAAAATGACAGATTTCTTTGAATTACATGAAATTGATTTGGATATGTCCAAATGAGACTATTTTGTTAGGCTCTAGCTAGTGATGTAAGAACATGGTTTAGATCTTTACCTTCTAATAACATAGACACTTTAGAAGTATCTTACCAGCAATTTTTAAATAGATGGGAAAAGAAAAGGAACCCTCTATAGATCCTTCTAGAATATGAAAACATCAAGAGAGGACCAAATGAAGTAGTGCAGGATTACTGTACTAGATTCAACAATATATACAATGCAATACCAGTCAATCTCAGACCCCCACTAGGCTTAGCTTTGATAAAGTTTCCTAATGGGTTTGATACTGATATGGCCTTCCAACTTAGAGAGATAAATCCTCCAACTTTAGAAGACATGTAGAGTGTAGCAGTTAGTGTAGAACCTAATTTGCTAGCAAAAAGAGCTAGGGTTAGGAATGAAAGAAGAGGACCCTTGAAAGATGAAGCCTCATCCTCTGACCTTAAAATAGATGCCTTAGCCAAAGGAATGGAAAAACTAATGGATAGTATAGAAAACATTGAAAGGAAGCCTCACCTAGATAATCAAGAGACACCTCTAGTGAGAAATCCAAACTTTAGAATGAATCAAAATCAAAACACTGGAAAAAATGGACCTGATCAAAATATTAGGCCTCCTTTTGAAGAAAAATATGCTAAAACTTCCAATTCAGAATATCCTGAACAAAAAACACAAATTAACTTAATGGGATTAGATGAGGAGGAAACCATCTTTTGACTCAAGATGATCAGGAACTACACATGCTTCAGCAATTGCAGACCTAATCAGGAGAATCATTTGATTACAAGCAAGGGTATGATTTTGCTATCTTCGAAGTGCACAAATAGTACAACTTGAGGAGTAAAAATAACACGGATACTCCTGACCAAAACAACAAAGCAATAGCAAATCAACCTAAGAAAATCAAAGTAGTTCCAGTTACAAAAACTCTCCAAATCCTCTCTAGACCAAATCAAAATCCTTTTGGTCCCACCATTATAGATATAACCAATGACCAACCCCCTAATGATCAACCATCCGCTTTAATCCCCTCCAACGAAACAGTGGAGGAATCTACAAACATCGTATTAGAAAATCCACAGAAAAAGACTTCAAATGCAGAAAAAGAAGAGAAACCTACTCTAAATCCTACCATGAAAATTCTAAAACCTCAAATAGAGAAAGCCCCTTTTCCTTTCAATTTGGGAGCAGAGGTGGCTATGCTAAAAATTTCACTCCCCTTAACAAAGTTGATTAAAAATGAAACTTACAAGTCTCAAATAAGCAAATCCTTAAACTTTGTTAAGGATGAAGACTCTTTTAACTTATTTGATGTTCAACCTAAGCTTATATTTGGTCCTGATGTTAATGGAAAACCATTAGAAGGAGGGATACCACCCATTTATATTAGCCTTAACATTCATGATAAGATCTTACACAATGCAATGTTAGATTCTGGGGCTTCACACAATTTAATGCCTAAATCTGTTATGGAAAAATTGAACTTAGACATCACTAGGCCTTACAAGGACTTGTTCTCATTTGATTCAAGTCAGGTAAAGTGCCTAGGGCTGATCAAAGACCTGTGTGTTTCCTTAGTACAATATCCTGCTAAGACAATTCTCATGGACATAGTTGTTGCTAATATACCACCTAAATATGGCATGCCATTGTCTATATCATGGGGGGCTAAACTCAAAGGATCTTTGCAACTTGACATGTCATATGCCACAATTTTAGTCTTTGGACATCCTAAAACACTGTATAGAGAGACCCTAATGAAATATGTAGTTAATAGTCAGGCTAGGCCTCAAAAATTTCCTGTCTATTCCATGCATTCTCACATCGATTCTTTTATTCTGTACAATGTTGAACAAACAAAAGAAACCACTTCAAACAACACTATTTTAGAACCAAAAGAAATTCTAATTATAGTACAAAATGAAATTGTCCAAACTCAAGAGCTTTCAGATAGAAAAGATGATCAAGATACCTTAATCAAAGAAGATTTTGTCCCCCCAGACAGTAAGAATTATGAACATGAAATATTATGGAATCTTGAATTTGATGGATCAGTGAACAAGTTAGGAGCAGGGGCAGGAGTGTGGATTTACAATTTAGAGAATGATTATGCAGAGGGCCATGCTTACAGATTGAATTTTAAATGCACCAACAACATGGCTGAGTATGAAGCACTTCTTTTAGGTCTCAAATTGGTTAAAAAGTTAGGAGATATAAGAGTTTCTATTATGGGAGATTCTGAGTTGATTATAAAACAAATTAATGTTGTATATATGACCAAAGACCCTAGATTAAGTTTCTATAGAGGAATAGTTGTAGAAATATTGAACACTTTTCTAGAAACTAGGCTTGCAATCATTCCAAGGAAACATAATATGCAGGCTCATAGTTTAGCAATGTTTTCTAGCACTTGCAAGTTACCATTTCAACCTAACCATCAGTACACTGCTAAGGTTAGGCACAGACCTGCTATCCCAGACAACTTGAAAAACTGGCAAGTATTTGCTAATGACCAACAATTAAATAATTTTTTAACTTTAGAGAAAGAATTTGTAAATAGTAATATAGATGTTGACATAACATTAGATCTTGATTTTACAAATAAAATAGAAATTAACAAATTTGAAGATGAAGAGATAGAGAGATTTCATCCCACAAAGTCTACAAAATCAGATATTCAAAACCTAAAGCAAGTTGAAATTGAAGAGATAATTAACGAAGATTCTGAAATCATTAATCTCAAAGACAACATTTTCCCCAAAGGATTAACCCCTCTGGAAGACTTGTTTGATTCAAATGATGTCCCTAGAAAACCAAAGATGGAACCCCTAAAATCTAATATAGAGTAGTGCAACATAGGGACTGAGGAAAATCCAAAATTGATAAAACTTTCAAAGTCTTTACCTCCTACTGAAAAAGTGAAGTACATAGAACTACTAAAGGAATTCCAGGATGTCTTTGCTTGGAGTTATGAGGACCTTAAGTCCGATGAAACCAGTATAATACAACACACCATCCCCATAAAAGAAAATCAAAAACCTTTTAGACAGAAGCTTAGAAGGATCAATCCTATTCTATTACCTTCTATTGAAAACGAAATTAGAAGAATGTATGAAGCCAAGATAATACCACCAATTAGGTTGTTTGATTGGGTTTCAAATTTGGTGCCTAGAAGGAAAACGACTAGTGAGATTAGACTGTGTGTTGATCTTAGGAATCTCAATAAAGTTTCACTCAAAGACAATTACCCTCTCCCTAAAATGGATCATATATTACAAAGGGTAGTAGGGTCAACCAGGATCTCATTATTGGATGGGTTTTCTGGTTACAATCAGATTCTAGTTCACCCAAATGACAAGGCAAAAACTGCATTCACTACTCCTTGGGGCACATTCATGTATGTGAAGATGCCTTTCGGATTAAAGAACGAAGGGGCCACCTTTCAAAGAGCTATGGACATAGCTTTTGCTAAAGAAATCCATGACTTCCTAGTAATATACTTAGATCATATCACTATATTCTCAAAATCTGATAAACAACACTTAGATCATCTAAGGCAGGTTTTCATCAACTGTAGGAAGTATGAAATTTCTTTAAATCCTAAAAAATCTTTATTTGGGTTAGAACAGGGTGAATTTTTAGGCCACATAATCTCTAAAGATGGTATCCGAATAGACCCTGCAAGAATTGAAGCCATCTTACAGATACAACATCCTAGGAGCATCAGAGAATTACAGGCCTTTTTAGGAAAAATAATTTTTCTTAGAAGATTTATTTCTAACTTAACAAAATTAATTTGATCATTGAATAACATGTTGAAGAAATATTCGACCATAAAATGGATAGTTGAGGCTAAGAAGTCCTTTGAAGATATTAATTTAGCCTTAACAAAAACACCAGTTTTGATCAGTTCGAAGTTTGATAGGGATTTCATTATATTTTCCTTTGCCTGAGAACACACAATTGTTGCAGTCCTACTGCAGAAAAATGATGAGGGTTATGAAAAACCTATTGTCGTTTTTAGCAAAGCCCTGAGAGATGCCCCTTTAAAGTATAATATAATGGAAAAACAAGCTTTTTCTTTGGTCAAAGCTATTAAATATTTTAGATTTTACACTCTATATTCTCATGTAATAGCCTATGTCCCCAATGTAGTAGTCAAGGATATCCTAACTCAAGATGGTCCAAATGGAAAGAGAAGGAAATGGATTGCTACTATATTAGAATATGACCTAGAAATCAAGCCAACAAAGTTAATCAACGGCAAAGGTTTAGCCATGCTCATGGCTAAATCGTACTGTCAGGCCTTAGACATAAATTTTATTGCAGATATGGATAATGGAGAGGAGATGGCAACTCCACCAATCAACCAGGTCTTTATTGAATCAACATGGTATGCTGACATCATATATGTTTTACAAAATTTACAAGCTCCTCCTAAATTATCGAGGACCAAAAGTAGGTTTTTAAAAATGAAATCTTTAAAATTTTTCATACTTGAGAATGCTTTGTTTTGGAGGAATCATGAAGGTATCCTTCTTAACTGTTTATTGAAAGAAGAATCTGACAAGGTGTTACAAGAGTTTCATGCATGTGACTGTGGAGGACATCTTTATTGGAAAGCCACTGCTGACAAGTCTCAAAACCAGTTTCTATTGGCCCACTTTGTTTTTCGATGTAAAGAAATTTGTAACCTCATGTCATAAATTCCAAATCTTTGAAGGAAAGAAAAATCTTTTACCCCTGCCCCTAAAACCAATATCTGCTGAAGCACCTTTTCAACAATGGGGTCTTGACTTCATTGGTGAAATCCACCCACCTTTTTCTGCCCAACATAAATGGATTTTCACTGCTACAAATTACTTTACCAAATGGATAGAAGCCATACCATCAAGGAAAACCACTGACACTATTATAATAACCTTCCTTGAATCCAACATCCTATCTAGATTTGGGTGCCCAACCAAGATCATCATTGATAATGCAGCAACCTTCAAAACTAAGAGAATGATTGATTTCTGTAATAAGTAACATATAACATTGGGCCATTCCATAGCCTATTACCCCCAAGGAAATGGACTAGCAGAGTCCTCAAATAAAAGTCTAGTAAATATCATCAAGAAACCGTTAGAAGATAACAAGAAAACATGGAACGAGAAGCTAGTGAATGCCTTATGGGTAGACAGACTAACCACAAATAAATCCATTGGTAGTAGTCCTTATCAATTATTTTATGGAATGGAAGTTGTTTTCCCATATTCCTTGGGAACACCAGTGATGAAGTTGCTTCAAGAGTTGCAGGTTGAACCAAATGACATTCAAAGGAGAATCAACCAAACAATTCATTTACAGTAGACTAGGGAAGAAGTGTACATCAGATCTCAAGTTGTGTAGGACAGGATCAAGAAGGCATTTGATAAAAGGACTAAGGTAGAAGATTTTTACCTAGGGGACAAAGTTTTGAAATGGGACTGAAAAAGAGAGGATAAAGGTAGACATGGGAAATTTGATTTCCTATGGAAAGGGCCATATATCATCTATGCATTCAGAGGTAACAATGCTTTCTTCCTCAGAGAAATGGATGGCACAGAAGCAGAAGGAGGACCAGTTAATGGTCAAATGCTTAAACACTACACTAAACCTAGTTATTAATTCCACTAATCATTTGTACATATTCTATTTTTAAAAGTTTAGATTTGATTGGATAGTGATTCCTTAGAGTTGAAGCCCGTTGAGAAGGTCGTAGGCTTCAAATGTTTTACTGTCATAAATAGCAATAATGCAGAAAAGTGAAAAGGAAAAAGTTGCAGACTGACATCACAAAAATTCAGAAGGTCATTGATCTACAAGTTCTTGACATTTCACCAAGAAATTCCATCCCCAAGTGGAGCCCCTGTTAGGTTCCTATACCAATAGCAGTCATAATTTTTGAATGAATAAGATTAAAACTTGTAATTTGTACATACCTTTGCTTTCTGCAAATGTTTTCCATATTAAAAAATTAAAAAATGTAAAGAAGGTATGTCCTAAAATAAAAATCAAAGGACAAAAAGAATCAAAAGGTAAAAAAAGATGAAAAGTATCAACCCCAAGAAAAGAAAATACCATGAAAGTGTGCTAGTCAAAATGGCACTACTATTTACTTTTTATGCAGAATAAATGATTGTGTGTAGCTTGTAACCTATGCCACAATCCATGATAGTCAAAATGTTTAAGCTTGGCTATTTCATGTTTCAATTTCATGTTTATAGATAGAGAATAAAAATCTGACCAAACAGTGTAATCTTGGCAGATAAGTACATTAGGTAGAGTAAATAAAAAGGAGATCAACTGTTTAATTTGAGCCCTTGGATGTAATAAGGTTAGATTTAGTTAGATTATCATTGTAAAGAAAAGAAAATTTTCTATAAGGGTTTGCTAGCTCAAATGCACCCTAATAAAGAGAAGTAAAAATGGTAGGATGAGTAAATGGGTAAGTAGAATAAAGGTTGTAGAATTGTGATGATTGCTAGACAAAAGCATATTTATCACCCTCATCATGAAATTTCTAAGTATGAATGAGAAATTCGACTAGCATAAAGTTCACAAAGTCAAATTGATTAATTTCCCCTCACTCCTTTCACCCTTTACTTAACTAATTTCCCACAATAAAGTTGTAGCAAAAATCTTAAGTCAAAGGGGCTCAGAGCATTCGTTTGACTTCTGGAGGGACCGGACCCACAGCCTAATGACTTATAGATCTTAAGTACTAAAATCCCCTCATAAACATTCACCCCCTTCAATTCATTCATTTTCCCCCAATAAATCCCTTTCCTAAGGTTAAAACACCATTTTCCTAAGGAAAAGCAATCACCCCCATGGATACCCCTTTTTATGAAAAACCCACAAAAACACACTTAGCCTAAGTTATAATGTTTCTATGTAAAAAGAAAATGAATTACAAAAACGCATTATGCTTAGTGCAATCCATTTTCTGCCTTTTTCATATTAACTTTTGATTTTATTTATATTAATTAATTCCTAAAAAACCCCTTTTTCCCGTATATTTTATTAAATCCCTTTAAATATTAATATCCCTACCCCAAAGTTTGAAATATAAACTTTATATTATCCAAACCTGACAAATGACATAATTAATCAATCTGTGATTAATTAAAGTCAAACCATCCGCCAATCATATCCCACCCGACACTTTAATCCCCGACTTAACCCCTCATTAAGCTAAAACCGATGCGTCTAATTGCCCGCCGGGCCCCTCCATTACCTTCCATGCAACTTCTGCGCCCGACCACCACATGATCTCCCCCTCCCATTCGACGGCCCATGATGATTTCGGAAGGGCCCAAAACCCGAACGATACCCTCCCAAAATGGGTTGTTTTCCATTGGGCCCCTGAAGTGACGTGGCCCTCGATGAGTGCAATCGGGCGGCCTCCCCCCAATACCATCGAACGCCCAAAGGCTATGCAAAACAAATAACTTACTTCCTGCCCACTACCTGCCAAATCTGTCACTGTTCATCCTACTACGTGAAAACAGTCATTGTACACCCGTACCTAACAAATTGGCTTATTGTGCATTAATCCCAAAATGCCTCAAATTATTGTTTTCATCATTTTTAACTGTAATTTTCCATGCACACACCTGTGAACGTTGTAAGCTGTCAACTCACATACACTTTCACTCTGAAGATGCCCAAAGCTTCCAAATTGCCTTCCAGCCTGATTGAAACCTTTTCAACCATTTAGAATCGCCAGTTAACCAGTTCAGACCCAGTTATCTTCAATTCCTGGTATTTTAGCTAGAATACACTGAAAGCCCTATAAATTTCCAAACCAATCTCCATGTTTTCTTAATTGAAATTAAAGGGAACTTTAGTAACATAAAACCCACCTGGAATTGAACCCCCATCACTTCAAGAACTAAAGATTTACTGTCCCCATTCTTAAATCCACAAGAACTAAGAATGGTTGCCCTTATTGCCATGGACGTCCGGCCAATTACTACTCCTCACCTGGACCATGACAACCTTCCCCTTGCTGATAAAGATTTCCAAATTAAGGACACCTATGTCCTTGAAACCCCTATCAAACTGTACCATCGATATAGAGACCAATACCTAAACCATGCTTACAAAATATGTCTTTGGGAGTCTAACTTGCCTAAGTATCAATTTCCTAAGGTACACATTTTCCCATAAATCATCCATTTTATCATTTTTAACTGTAATTTTCTATGCATGCGCCTGTGAATGTTGAAAGTCGTCAACCCACATATGCTTGCACTCTAAAGATGCCAAAACCTTCCAAATTGCCTTCAAGCCTGATTGAAACCTTTTCAACTATTCAGAATTGCTAGTTAACTGGTTCAGACCTAGTTTTCTTCAGTTCCAGGTATTTAAGCCAGAATCCATTGAAAGCCCTGTAAATTTCCAAACCAATCTCTAAGTTTTATTAATTGAAATTAAAGGGAACCTTACTAACATAAAACCCACCTAGAATTGAACCCCCATTACTTCAAGAACTGAAAATTTACCATCCCCATTCTTAAATCCACCAGAACTAAGAATGGTTGCCCCTATTTCCATAGATGTCAAGCCAATTACTACTCCTCACCTGGACCTAGACCACCTTCCCCTTGCTGATAAATATTTCCAAATTAAGGACACCTTTATCCTTGAAACCCCTATCAAACTGTACTGCCGATACAGAGACCAATACCTAAACCATGCTGACAAAATAGGTCTTTGGGAGTCTAATTTGGCTAAGAATCAATTTCTTGAGGTACACATTTTCCCAAAAAGCATCCATTATTTCCATGCAAACTACATTCCTAGTCAAAGAGTAGTGATGTCCCCTGACCAAACCATACTTTTCACCATCACTTCTGAGTCAATCAATGAAATGCTGCAACTACAACTAGGGCAGAACTTAACCCCTATTTCAATTGGAGACCCATTAGACAAATTTCCCAAGCTTATGACTGCCAAACTTTGTCAAATGCTCCAAACCTTCATCAAGAAGGAAAGTATATCCCAACAAATCCTCCTCCATATGTGGCTACCATATTTTCCCCATTTGGTCAGGACATAGTAGCAATGATTTCTTTTGTTTTAGGCTATACCACCAGTGAGTACATAGATGAAATCATTTTAGCCTTCATGTCCATTTTTTCTCTTGAACAGCCCCCTGTTGTCATGTATTATGCTAAATACATAGTTGATAGGATGCATGAACAATTTCTGAGAATGAGTAATGAAATATTATTTAAGTATTCTTCAGTTTTTTACCACCTTTTCTTATATTACCAAGCTGACAAGTTCCCTTTCACTCTCCGAAAGCTGGACACTAAAGGTCATCCTAGGTCAATAATTTTTTGGACTCCTTTGATCCACATGTATGGCTCACCATACCCATACACAGATTTCATATATCTCTTTGTACATACAGTAGTGACCATGCTTCTAGGAAGTCCTCCTCCAAGAATCAGTTCAGATATCAGGAGGATCCTGCAGCTGTCAAAACAACACAAAGTGGGAGATTGGTACTTGTACCAAAATCACATAGAAATTAGGATCTATGGCTATGAGTTGGCCCCATATAAACTACCCAGATACCTCTGAATGAGGTTATTTTCTCTAGAGTACTATAGGCAAATAATCAACTCACATAAGGTGCATTTTGTTAAGGCCAAAAAGAAGAACCAGCTCAGAATCAAAGATCAACTAGGCCCCTTTGTGTGTAATAGCAGAGAAGCTGGAAAAGAAGCAGAACACATCCTTTAGAGACTTAAACTAAAATAGAGTTTCATGTGGAGATATGATCGCTATGACTTCATCTACAACAGAAGACAGAAAAATAAAATGGCTCCCTTCATTCACCACTGAATCCCTGAGATAAAGAAATATGCAAACCAATTGGAATGGGTGGAGAATACTTTAGTGGATAGGGATAGCACTGAAGTAGTGGTTGAAAATACTCTAATTGATTTATAGAAAATACTTGATGAGGGTTCTTTCCTGTAGGTGCTAGGAGAATCTCAAGTGCAGGGAGAATCATAGGTACAAACTGAATCACAGGCCTAGGGAGAATCACAGTTACAAACTGAATCTCATATAGAAGAAGAGTCCCAGGTGAAAGAAGAGTTAGAGTAGCCAGACCTATCAGAGGAATTAAATCAAATAGGTATGCAACAACCCACTATGAGTACTCCCCCTAAGTTGCAAACTCCTCTAAATGAGCAGAAAAGCCTCAAAAGGAATAGGGAAGACACCACTACATCATGCAGAGCAACCACAAAAACATATTCATAGACCATCTTAGACAAAAGATAGAGGTTAAATCCTATTTCAAAACAGGAATTCATAAAAGAAACTGTTGGGGCCACCATCACTGAAAGAGAAAGAAGCAGGCCCACCACTCCCTCTGGGGCACACTAGAACCTTCCACATCAAATACTCAGATGTTGGAAAGGCAACAAAGTGTTGAAGTGTCCTCCTTTAGGATGCTAGCTGACATGGATTAAGACATCAAAGAAAGGTACAACGATATAAAGGCCAGGAATGAGATGCTAAAAGCCCAGACTTACGCATAGTAGCTAAAGATGGCACCTAAAAACTAGACAAGGCTTATGTCAGCCCATGATGTGGAAGATTGAAAAATGCAGATGAAATTTATGAAGCCTACTACTCAGCAACCAAGAATAGTAGCGGACTTCAAAAGAATAGATTTCGAAGTACTGGCAAAGGAAATACATCCTATTGACCAGATTAAGATGCACAAACAAACAGGGGAGATGATTTACTCCACCTTGATCGGGAAAGCCATTACAGCTCACCAATTGCAAAATTTCGTCAATAATATATCAGCTCAATTCCAATTGGAAAATGTCTCTTCACAGGCAAAAGACATCAGAATCAAGTCCTTAGAGGACTTAATCATTGAGTTGGAACATGATCCCAAAGATGTGAAGGCCACTAAAAGACTAATTAAGAAGAAAAATGATGACATAGCTGCTTTAAAGAAGCAACTTAAGATTCCACCACTGCCTCACCACAGACAGCATAGGTCCTAGAGACCCAAAAAGGACAAGAAGAGCTTATGGACTTGGTCCTAAGGCTAAATAACCAGTTAAAAGAAACAGAGAAAGAATTGGACACATTGATTCAGTCCAAACAAATTGAACTGGCCACCACTTCTACAATTGCCATTCCCACAGTAACAACTACAGTTCCCTCGACACTGGCAGCATCCTTGGCACCAATAGCTCCACCTACCACAACACTGATAGTCACAACTAAGTCTACAACAACAGGTACCTTAACAGAAAAGACATTAGAGTTAGTGAAAGCCATGGAGGAAATGTACATCCAAGCAACAAAACTTAAAAGGCTTAAGGAGAAAGTGGTAAGCTTAGAAATTGACTGCAAGATTGCCCAAATTCAGTAGAGAGAAGAAACATAGAAAGCCCTAAGGATGGGTGGGAAGATTAAGGTCCTTGAAAAGGATTTAACTTTACAAAAGCCACCAGGACAGACCAAAGAGATGCTATGTGCCAATATCATTGACTATGTCAATGATATTTGGCCATCAATTCAAGTAATATTTGAGCAAACAAAACTGGTGAAAGTGGCCACCAAAGTAATTCAAAAGGTAAAGGAGGACTTAGGAGACCAGCCTGAGGATGCTAATCGACTCATCCACTTCTTGAAAAATAAGAGCATGCATGAACTAAATGAGCTTCGTGTGGAGGATAGAACTGAGGCCATCATAGAAGTCAAAAATGTTCTTTCTAAAAGAAACATTATGCTTAACCTGGAGGGAAAATGCCATAACATTCAGGTGGGCATTGACAGATTCATGGCAAAGTTTCAAATTTTGAGGGATAAAGGCCTTCCAAGTCCTATGGTCATCCATGAAAACCTAAAGACCCAATTGGATTACGTTGACAGATTAAGGAAGTTGTCCAAGGAATAGGCAAGCACTCTGGGTATCAAAGCCTTGCCAATAGGGAAAGTATTGTATGATACTTTAGAAAATATATTTTTCCTAGAGCATGAGGCAAAACATCTATTTGTCACCAAGCCTAATATTTCAAATACACTAGCCCAAATGAGATCTATAGAAGAATGCTCAAAGTAAAGTTACGTGAGGATGAATGGTGGGAAAAATGACAGATTCACTATAAGTTACCACATTAAATCCGAATGGCAGCCAAATGAAAAAGGTGAACAGGGTCAAAGAGTAGAAGGTTAAAAAGTATTAGTAAAAGGGTAAAGACAAAGATGATTCCAACGTACAAATATCAACCAGCTTAAAAGGGCTCAAATTCAACTGCCACAGCCAACATTACCACAATAAGAGGGACAGCATGATGCAGCTTTCCATCTGTCTCTATCTTCATGCTTGAAGATATTTTTATTTCCTTAATTAAATCTGAAACTGTTATGAGATATTTTGTAATATTTTTTGTATAAATACTTCCCATTTTGAACTATTTAGGGTGGATTCAAAGACATTTCTGTAGACTTTTATCAAAAATCAAAGTGCTATTGTATCAAAACTAGATTGGCTTGCTGGATCATGGAATAAAGTTAAGACATTTTATAAGATTCTTGTGTAAAGTGAAAACCAAATAATTATTCTCTCATGTGTATTATTGTTTTTCCTTATGTTTATTAATAATCGTATGTGTTTCTATGAAATGTTAATGGTAAACTAGGAATGATATTTCAGAACTTGCTTTAATGCACTCTGTCTTGAGTGTTTACCTTCTTAATGTTTTCTACTAAACTATCTTAGTGAGGGAATTCTTAAATGCTCCCTTACTTTCGTAGTTTCTCCCCATGGTCTATAACAAAGGATTCTTAATTTCCCTCTACTCATGATCATCTATTTTCCTTCATCCTGATCCCAGTCTAAGGATTCTTCATTTCCCTTTTACCCTGGTTAGAATCATCTCAACCATCATACCTGAAGAATTTTCCTTTTGATTTGCTACCCTGTCCTATGAAACATTCCCTTTTAATGATCTGATCTAGTTAAGCTATCCTTTGATTGACTCCATAGCCCAATGGCTTGAAGATCTAGCTCTATCAATTTATGCCAAGAATTCCACCACCCAACTTTCAATCAAAACCAAAATCCTCAATAACACTAAGAAATAGCCTAAAATCTAAATAGAAACAAGGTTAAATTATAAAGAAAGAGCCCTCTTTGGACTTAGGTTGGCTAGAACCTGAGTCTAAAAGATTTGGTTTTTGGTTACCTCAGATTATTCCTTCTTTCGATAACTTCTAGGGAAAACTTCTAAGTGATAACAGAACACATAGCCAACACCTCGAAGGAACCATGGTTCCATTAAAACCATAGAAATTTTTTAAGCATACAAAGTGTTGCCCCTGAACATGTGCCATCTATCTTCCTAATCACACCTTAGCAAATACAACATCAATAGAAAAAATCCAACATCAAGAAAACATAATGAAAGAGATAAGCATCAATACAAACTACTGCATGCAAAAACAAAATGCGCCATATACTCCCCCTCAACTTATGAAGGCATCACATCCATTTTACATCCTAAGATATCTTTCACGTAAGAGAGGACTACAATATGTGCCAATGTCTTCTACTCTAAATATGAAGATGAAGCGTACTTATTTGATCTCCTTTCTTTGCCTGCTCTTCCCTTCAATACATAAACGTTGTCCATTGTCTTAACTCCTTTAGTAATTATCCTCTTTGATTTTTCTTTCCTCATGAAGAAACATTTGATGTTAAAGACCACTTCCTTACCTCAATCCATCATTTGGCTCACACTTAGAATGTTGTTCTTGGGAACCTCAATGAACCATACATCTTCAGCATTGGTCCTCTTTCTACCAAGGTTGGCCTTGCCACCTCCCACTACTCTCGCTGATTCATACCCTTTGAAAACAACATGAACACTATTGATTCTCTCCAGGAAGTGAAATTTTCTCCTATCTCTTGACATATTATGTGAACATCCACTATCAATGTACCACTTATCATCCTCATCACATGAGAAAATAGCAATACCACACTTTCCTAAATGTTATTTCTTTTTCTTCCACATAGCTCCTGATTGGTTCCTTGTTTTTGCATGCTTCTTTGGGCTGCTACTTTTGTACTGAATGTCTCATGGATCTAGGCATCTAGAAATCATTGGCCCTCTGTGCAAAATTGTGACACATATAACACTCTACATGACCAAGATAAGAAGCCAAAGGATATAATCTTTTGTTACTCTGGTTAGATATCCATCTTCTCATACTATATCTACAATCAATGGCTTTATGGAAAAAAAGGTTACACGCATAACATAAACCATTAAAAAAACTTGGATACCTAAAAGAATATTCCATTCTTTTCTTTCCAAACTTCTGCATAGATGTATCCAACTTGCACCTACAAAAGGCTACCACAAGTCCAAATTGGTGACAATTGAAACACTCAATTTCATTCATTGAAGGAGAAAATGAAGTTTGATTTCTCCTTTGAACTTCTCTACTATAAACTATAGGAGTGTATCATTTTCTTGGCATAGAAGGTCCTTTCGAATTTCTACTTTATTGTTGGTGATGAATTTGTTGTCTCTTCTCTCCAATATTGTCATGGTTGTTCACAATATTTATTGTAGTCTTATTTCAATCTATTATGTTAATATTTCCTACATCTGAACTTGTATCTCCTCTTTGAAGGTTTGAGCTAGATCTGTTTACTGGTATGTTTCTCTTAACCTTTTCAAGCTACTGGTCTTTTTCTTCAAGATGTTTTCTCAATTTATCTGCTACATTTTTTAGTGCTTCAACATAATCGATCTTTTCCTTTTTCTTGCTTCACGTTACTTCTTCATTTCTTTTTGAATCCTCCAGCTGGGATCTCAAGGTAGTGAGCTCCTCCTTGAGACTTTTCTCCTTCTCATCACAAATCTACAACACTTTTTTATGATCTCTACATGCAACTGTTAGTTTATCCACCCGAGTAGCTAATTCTTTGATCATAACCATTTTTTTCATATTCAGCCTTAATGACAACAATATATTTCTCATCATCACTACAAAACTCAATAGAATCATCATAATTATAATTTAAAAAATCTTTCAACATATTACCTTGTGATACATCTGATTTGGGTGAGATTTTGAAATTTGTAGCTACTCTTTCATTGGATTTATTTTCTTCCTTATTCAAATTATTTTCCTTTTGATACATCCTTTTCTTACTTCTGGCCATGATCCATGAAGAGATCTCCAAGTTGTGAACCTTCACTAAACAAAACCTTGCTTTGATACCAATTGTTGGAAACTAGATCACTACTATGTGGGGGCGGGGTTGAATCAATAGTGAAGGCCCTTATACAAATTTTAAATATTTTTCCACAACCTAAAATATCCATGCATGTACACAACATTAGCTCATCAAAACATGTAAGAAACAATAAAATTAAAACATAATAACCATGAGAAATATCAACACATGCATGCACACATAAGAACACAAGTATTTCTGGTGGAAACCCTTTTGGGAGAAAAACACCCTACTACTACTACGCTGCTCAATTATTATATTGATATGTTGAACAAATTGTACATGGATTAGCTTACACCCATAATCTGGAACACTTAGCATCCTCTACAGTATGTTGGCATCTACCAATTCAGAATTTAGTTTCTCTCACGGATCTATAGAAATGTATCCGCTGGAAGCTCCCATGGCCAACAAGCCTCACCCAACTACTATTGGACTATACAACTCCCACTGGATGGAGAAATATTTTCCTACTACTGACTCTACCAAATCACGGTCTATTATGATGACTCCATGCCTTCACTTCCTTCATGTGAATCATGTTTCATAAATGTTTCATATTGGGTCCTCAATTCACTCAACATGAGGAACCCAGCAACACAATTGTTATGCACATCAAATAAATTTTTTTCCCGAAGAGGGTTATTTCTTCTCTTCTACTCACAATAAAACACTACTCTCAAACACACCACAAGCTACTAATTCTTCTTCACTTTGAAACACATAAAATTTGAATTTTCTTTTCAAGCCATTCTCTGAAATCTACATACATAACTCTAATATATATTTACAATACAACATGAGTAGATTCAATAATATTTACTCACTCACAATTCCCCCACATTAGCATACTCACACACTCTCAATATAGCCAACCAAATTGACTCAGTGTCTTCATGTATTTATGAATTTTCTATGTTGAGTCACTTAGCAAATTTTACAGGTTATGCACCACTCAAAAATCCTTTCCAAATGCTTCATATTTGGTTGAGTTATTATTATTAACCAAATCAACCAATAACTCCATTTTCCTTTTGATATCTTTAACCTTGATCAGCTTCTAGAGGGCCCATGAACTTTTCTCACCATATGCCAAAAGATGTTGATCAAGAACATCGTCATAAAACCAAAATTAGCTGAGCAGTGCGAGGAATGCAGATAAAATATCCTAAAAGACATCAGGTGCACCCACAACATAGGATCCATGCAACTAGAACCTTCAGTCACTCCCATAGGTTGCTATGCCAGCGACCAAAGCCCTTCATCCACTCCCACAAGCTTGGCCCCATGCAACTGTGGCTTAGGATGATCAAAGCTTAGTCAAATCTCCTCAAATCCTTCTCAATATTATTCTAGAGCTTAAAAATATTATGTAGGACTTATATAACACTTCACCAAGTCATTTCCATATCATCAACATCATCACAAATCAAAATAGGTTGACTAAGATGCCAACCAACAACCATACTAAGCATCTGGTCCATTAAAATTCTTCACAACATCTTTTCCATTAGTATGTAGCTCTTGTACATGTCATACATCTTCCAAACATCCATTCACACATGTAGATCCTCTTCAAGCCCAATGTATAAAATCATGAACATGTGGACCTAACTGGGACATGGATACCTAATCAACAAGGCTCCTCAACTCTAACTCTTGTAGCAGCCACCAACATCTATATGCAACAACATGATCAAGATGATTATCATCATGAGAAGGCCTCCAAGCTAGTGCAACACACCATCATCCAACTCAACAACAACAACATGATCATGAGGAACATGACATCCTCTGATCACACTCTATATGCAACACATCATCCACATACAAGCCACCTGCAACCCATACATACCATGCTACTAGGTTGACATCAAAGCCAACCAACTAACACATATGCAGCACACATCAATACCAAAACTACCCATTTGTGATGTAATGGAGATTTTAGTTGTTGGATGTGGTTGAACTAATCCACTATGTCAATTGAGATGTAGCTTGGTGATAATTCACAACCCTTAGATCTGACAAAATCTCCACCAATCGATCTAAAACTGTTGACCATGAATCAATCAAATGCCATGTTGGTGCCATCAGGTTTAAAATAATTTAATTTTAGCTTAAGTTGTTATAATATGTTCCCCTTGAATGTTATGTGCCATTGTGAATGACATATATTTATGTATATGCGATATCTATATATATATATATATATATATATATATATATATATATATATATATATATATATATATATATATATATAACAATTGTTTGAAGGTGGCGATGCGAGAGTGGTGGAATCTATCACAAAATCTAAACTTCTAGCAGTAAAGAAAAAGTATAATCCAATGCATGCACACATCCAGTTATCGAAACACAGAAAACCCTAATTAACGCTCTCCTTCATTATCACGGTGGGCTTATACACTACTCTTACTCCAATTTTATTGTCAACTTAATTTCATTACGTTTGTTCTTTTATTTGGTTCAGAATCACTAACAAATCCAAAGTTGAAACAAATTGAGAACCACTGATAAATCTAAAATTAAAATATAGCTAACATTAAAATTGATCTACCTAATAGCTTGAGCACAAACAAATCAACAAGTTTTTTTCGCCTTTGAGTACTTCCTCGACTTTTTGTGCTTCATTTTTCCCCCATAATGATCATTCAACTTCTTTTCAACAACTAATTTTCACTTACACAATCCGCATCATTAGTAATGGAGAGTATTTTCAGTGAATGACTAAATTTGGTTATTTATAATTATATTTACCAAAACTGAAAAATCAAGATATAGAATTTCCACTAGCTCCACAAAGGAAACAATGGATTACCTTAGTTGGTGTTCAGGTACTTTTTTATAAGCAGGAAAATCAAATCTAGATGCTTATCAAGTAAAGTTTGTTGTTGAGATTGACTTTCAAGAAAAATGAATAGACGACATATTGATATTGATTTATGAATTGTATGTAATTCGAAGAGACGTACGTCATCCATTTTTCATGAGGATCCACCTCAAGATATGGGAATTTGTAACAAACCTTTAGAGGTGAAGATTTGGATAATGCAATGGATTTATGAGAAATGTCTCTAATAAAGTCAATTGTTGATATATGCCATGTTGGTAAACTGTTATATGATCTTACTCTAGAGGAATAGCATAAGCTTAGCTATAATTACATGTAGATGGAAGTATTTAATAACCCATTAGGAAACAATATCTAGAATTGTGTCATAAAGGAGGAGAGGTATTTCTGTCATCAAGGAGGAGAGGTATATTTATAAATGGTTCTTTATTAAATATTTTGTATTTATAAGTTATTCTAAAATATACGATGCATTGAGTATCCCTATACATGAATCTAAAAATTCCCACTTTTACATCAATTTTAATTGTGTTGTCCACATTAAAAATAGGCTCGATCACCATATTGGGATCTTGTATGTAGAGACCATCCCTATACTAATTTGTTTTTACACAATACAAATAAATTTTGAATACCACCATAAGTAGATAAACATTGAAAACTTAGAGATATTAAGGCATTTACATCAGACATCCATGAATTTAAATGCATTCCACATATCATAGATTCTACATTCTACTAACCATCGAAAAAACAAAATCATATAACAAAACATCATAAATACTACATACATCATTCACCCAGAGAGGAGATTTAATCTTGGCCTTGCTACTACTTTCACTCCCTTATTGTCGGCTGCCTCTAAGTATGAATTTTGATGTGCTATGATTGAATGTAGTAACCCACTAGTTGACCTTCCAGCCTACTCCTTAGGTACTCTTCGTCATCGCAGACCCCTGAGTTGCAATGGAGTTGTACAATGGAGGAAGTATGCTATATGGTAGAGGAGAGTAATCCCTCTCTCAAAATTCCCCTCTCTAAGGACCTCTATCTCACCAAAGTCAACTATATTTCATAGCCACTCACAATGACATAATCTCATCCATCCAAACACATGGTAAGAAAAAAGTCCACTTATCCCATGGCTTGCCCCTTCTTTTATAGGAGGCTTCATAGGTGACACTTGGAACTTCACGCATAATTAATTATTTTTGTTAGTACAAAAGTTTCATTATTCACCCACCCATGTGCCACCCTCTCACAAAAGTTCTCTATTATTATTTACTTAAAATTTTAATTGAAAAATAATATTTTTCCTCACCCAAAAAAGACTCCCTATTTCTTCTCCTAGTTGTCTCTTGATCCCCCTTTTATGATCCTTAATTTATAGTCCTCACTAAATTATATTGATAAGTCTTAGATATTGTCCCCTAACCACCTCCTAATTTAACTTAATTTATTAATCTCTATTTAGTTCACCACCCTCTTTCTTTAATGAAGTTTAACTATTTTAGGATTAATATTTATAATTAACTCTATGTCCCTGTTGCCCCTTTTACCTATAAAAAAATTATGTACATTATCTACCCAATATATGTTTCGAATATGGGGAGGGTAGAGTTCTCAAGGTACAATTTCTTTATTTCTTCCTATTCTCCATTTACCCAAAGTTTTATTCTTGATTTAATTGCCTTGTTTCTAACCTCATTTACCACCTAAATTGAATTAGTAAGATTTTCATATCTTGATTATATTTAGTAGTGTTTTTTTTATACCAAGGGTGTCAATTCGGTCATGCCCTTCAAGGACTTCGTTTTGAAGTTCCAAGAGTGTCATGCCTAATAGTTTCCTCCTATTTCTAAGGGTTACAAGTCGGTCATTCCCTTTAGGAACTTCTTTTGAAGTTCTAAGGGTGTCACACTGCCTACCCTTGAAGCATCCAATGATTATGAGGGGGGAAATCTAAGTGCATTGACAAAGAACACTATCATCTCTCATGTTTCCCTCTATAGCGAGACTAATGCTGTTGGGGATCAATGAATCTTCCTTGATGCATGCCCCCTACTAAAATCCTCGTGAGTGGCCCAATTTGGGACCTTCCCTCATGGAATTGTGATCTTCAAGGTGAAGAGGTTCCAGCCGTTCCAGCCTAAGTCACAACCAGAGCACTAATAGGCGAAATTAGGGACACTATCCCACCCATCCCATGTAGTTCCATCCAATCATATAGCCCCATCACCCATATGTTAGTCTTTCAACAAAGAAACTAACATATTCCTATAGCCACTAACATGTCATTAGAATGCATAACAAGATTCAAACTAAACTTTAAATTTCAAAGAAAAAATATTCATTTCCATCAAACCAAATGTCGTCAACTCATTTCATGCGAATGCATCTCATGGTTTCCTATCATACTTGAATATAAGTAGTAACAAGGTTTCACATTGTTATTCATTTTCATAATAACATCATCAACATGGCATAGTCATGCACATAGTTGTTCATCGAGAACCATAACTAATTTAAGTAGACAACATAAGGAATGCACCCATGATAACTATCATCTCATAACATCAATAGGAAATAAATACATCCACTAATAGTAGAGTCAAGTACCTGGGTCCTCAATGTGAAGTCCTCAAGAATAATGTGTAAGCCTTAAGGCTAAATCAAATTTAATGTCATATAGAAGTGCATGAACTAGAGTAAGGCACTACATTGTACCTCATCAATTTTATAAATAGAGAAAATTATTGAAATAAAATATAAAATAAACATAAATGTCTATTTTAAAACAAGTAAAATATTTTTAGTGACATGGTACCAAGGAGGGAGAATGATCAAATAATTAACGAACCTAAAATATTGGCTACTCGGATAAGGGATGGTTAAGTAATGGTTAGAAACAATAATTTATTCTCCTATGAATTTGGTATTTCTCCCGATTTCCAAAGTGAAAGTAATATTGTATTTTCTTTACAAAACCAATTCACCTTTTCATCCAATGGAAGAGAGATTTAGTGTTGGTTCCATTTGATTCATGGGACGAGGTTGGTAATTATAGAGAGAGTGTGATTTATTTTCGTTAGCCTCTTACCCACAAACATATATAGAGAGGGGTGAGCTTGGTATTTCTCCCATTAGCTCATACATATAATATATTTTAAAGCAACATCCTTTTGGTACAAGAATATGAGAAAACTTGATATGATTCAAGACCTTGTGGTTTTTTTATTAGGATTAAAAAATCCTAACTAATAATTTAATGTCTTACCACGTGACCAAAGCTTTGGCACTATCATGTGAGTTTAAAAGGATTTCAAATTTTTTTAATTAAAAATTCTTTATTTTCATTTTTTTTATTACTTTTTTCCTTATATTTTTGATGTAACAAGTGAAATAGGTAAAAAATATCTCATAAATAATAAAAAATTAAAATGGAAAAATAATTAGATGTTATTATGATATATATCTCTGACACAAAAACATAACAAGTGAATGTTTGCAAGTGGGTAATATAATCACCTTTCATTGCGATGAGCTCAAGAAATCTTTAAACTTTAACAACTCATATAGTAGTGATCTGCTCAAAGTACATATATTAATTAAAGAAATGAAAATGAAATGAGTTAAAAGCACTTTTGTAAGTATGTAGGTTACTTTTGTTGCCCATTACCTATTCTATAAAGGCCACTTAGCGATCAAATCAAGCATAGCAGATTTTATTAGTTAAAATGAAATGTTAACATGATGGTATTAGAAAGTTTATAATTCTAATTCTAACATGATGGTATTAGAAAGTTTATAATTCTAATTCTATAACATGTTTGGGAATTTTCATGTTTGGGAATTTTCATTTGGAGTGACAAACTCACAATATCATGTTATTGCAATTTTCAGATCTACTTAACTTATCACATTGTAAAAACTCTAATGTTGTATGAAAAATATTTGGGAAAATTATGAAATGAAACTCCTGAACCAATGTTGTATTATAATGAGGATTTTTTTTTTTTTTTAATGCATTATGCCATAACAAATATAACTTTGTATTCGAGAGATGTAGTGAAGCAAGTGAATTTTCATGATTATGATATATTGTAATTGGGGAAAATTTTAAAATTGTATTATTCTCGCACTTTTCAAAAATTAAATATATATTTAAATATTATATAAATGAGTTAAATGTTTTATGAGATACAGTGACATGACGTTATATATATATGTATATAATAAAAAAAAATAATTTTTTATTTTTTATTTTAAAAATTAATATTTTATTTTAAAAATTAAAATTAAAATTAAAATTGTTATATATTTATTATTAAAAAAATATTTAAAATATAAATTAATTTAAATTTAAAATAATAAAATAAAATAGAAACTTTTATTTCATAAATAACGGTTCATTATGAGTAATTATAATCATAATGTCAATCTCAAGTTCTCAATTTACTTATTTATTGGTTATAGTTTTGTTTTTTGTTTCCGAGTTTTTTGGGGTATTTTTTTGGTCAAATTTGTTAGAAATTTAAATTGCATTTTAAATAACAAAAAATTAAAAACTTTTCAAAATTATTTCACAAAATTCATAAAAAAAAACTTTAAAACTTAAAATAATTAGAATAAATGTTTTTACTAATATGCATTTACTAAACAATACATTGCAAGTAAGAAAAAATTTAAAACCTAAATATATATATTTTTTTTCTTCGAAGTCCTTTCTAGGTTGTGATGAAGTTTTTTTCTTATGGTTTTCTAGGTTGGTTTTGTAGTTTTCTAAGTTGTTCAGAAGAATTTTTCTTATAGTTTTTTGTAGTTTTCTTGGTTTGTTTTGTGATTTTCTTAGTTTTTGTATGTTTCCTTTTTTTTAAATTAATTGGTTTTCATAGTTTTTGAATGGCTTTTTTTAATTAATTTGTTTAATTTTGCAACAAAAAAAAAATGAGAAAGACAAAAAAGGTAGAATACCTATCTTAGTTTGAACCTCTGGGATATTTGAAGGGTCGTTGGCAAGATTGATTTGAATGCTCCATGCTTCAATTGCTCGAAAGAGCTCGATCTAGAGCTTAAAAAGGGCTAGATGGAACCACCATTTTTTCCACATAAACATGCACTTTCATGCAAAAAATGTAAGTAGCTCCAAGCTTTCACCCTGAAGGGACACTCGATTGCGACAACAGCTAAAGATCAAGATCATAGTGAAGACTCCTTACCTTCAAGACTTATGGAGGATGAATAAGAAGAAGAGAATGTACCATCTTCCAAGAAGACACAACAATAGTAGCAGAAAGAGTGGCTTGAAATTCCCATATCATCATTTAGTCCATGTTTCAATGTCATAACTTGTCAAGGTGTTATGTCAAGATGTCATATGATTCATCACTTGCCACATCATTTTTGGATATGATTATGTAATTTTTATATATGAGAAATGTAATTTAGAGTGGAAGTCCAAGATTCATCTATAGAATGTGAAAAGTCATGAGGAATTGAAAAGGTCATTAGGGTATTCCAAGAGTCACAGGGGAGGTGAAGAGTCAACCCATTTGTATATATACACCCTCAGAGCTCGAGAAAAGGAATTTTCACCTTGGCTCCTCCAACTAGGCATTAGAGAGGAAGATAATTCTTTTGGAGGACCAAGTGGTAGCTATAAAACTCTAAGATTGGAGGTAGTGATGTTAATTGTACCAATGTATCTTAGAACTTTTTCTTACTGCTTGAAGCTTGTTAAACGAGCACACTTTCATGCCTATGTCATAAATGTTGTAAGAATATTCTTTCAATGTTTGAAATATATGTTGTTTTATTCTATACTAAACAAATTGAACTATTTTAATAGATTCTGTGCTTATCTTATTGAAGGTGTGTTGTACTTGTTTTAATGTTCATTGCTTCTATGTGAACTATTTTGCTAGAAGATCAATGATTCTTTCATTTATATATGTTTGTGTGTCTTTATTAGATCAGTACTATTACTCCCCTCTTTAAGGCTCACTTTTATTTCCCTTGCAGTGAAAGAACCTTTATACATTCTGAAATTGAACATTCCACAAGGAATACTAACTTGTTCATTCGAAATTACATGTACAATACTCGCTTGTTCTTATCATCGCAGCCAAGGAAAATCTCTAAGAAAATGGAAGTCAAGGCTTTATTTTTGGAAGGGCTCCTACACCAAACAGTGCAAAGTTTAATTAGGACTTTTCACTGGGGAGACCCCTTGCATGTTGGGGGGATCCAATACTGTCAACATTATGGCATGAGAAGGAGAGAAGCCTCCTTTTTATGGCTAATAACTTACGACATCGTAACAAGTATATGTCCACAGAAGGTAGTAACCTTCCCATTTCCACTCCAACTCATACTATTGAGAAAGAAGAAACTTCCAAATCTAGTCTGGGACAAACATTTAAGGTTACTTACGATCAATTTTGGACTATCTGACCCATTACCACTAGTTTGTTAGAGCTCTTGGTTTACTCCATGTCATTTCTATTCTACCTCATAACCATGTAAAGAAAGAAACAATTCCCACCGATGTATTGGTTTCTTCAATGGAATATTTCATTATCATAACCATTGACTAGTTAGTTGATCCTACAGAAGGAACAAGTCACTAAGGGGAACTTCCACCCATTGAGGAGAATTTGGAAAGTGGATTTTCCATTTTCTAATGAGGAACATCCTTATTATAACACAAATTTTAATGGTGAAGGAGAAACTGCTTTAGACTGAGAAGAAGAGGAGGAGGAGAGAGATTAATGCATGACTAATGTAGACTTGGATCGGATGTGCTAAGGGCCACTTTCTCTTTTGGATAATCTTCATAATATGTGAAGACATCTAGAAATGTTGTTGTCAAAGTTTGATCCCAATAAGAAGACCAAAGAAGAAGACCATATTGATCAATTCTACATCCATTTACGGATGCTTGAGGTACATTTTAGCAATGTTGTTTATAGACTCTTTCTATAGAATTTAAAAGGTAGAGTGTTTGTATGGTATCACAATCTTCCGGTCAATTAAATCCATAGCTAGAGGGAGTTTAAGAAGTTATTTTTGGAAAAAATTGTTGACGATAAAACTCCTTCCATGTTATTAAGAGAGTTTGGGAATCTAAAAATGGGGGGAAAAGAAAGAGTTGAATATTTTAACCAAAGCTTTACTCATTTGTTGAATAAGTTCCTAACTGATGTACAATTACAAAATGACATCAATAAATATTATTATACATCTTCCTTGCCAACTAACATTTTCTTGTTTGTCAAGAGAGATGCAAAGAATACTTTGGCTTTAAACTTTGTAGAATCTCTTACTGTAAAAAAAAAAATCTATGTTCCATTGGATTCATTGAAGAAATCGATGATCCAAAAGACTCGAAGGAAACTAGTAAGAAAAATAAGGCCTCTTCCAACAAAGCTTGTTGAAAATGCAACAAGATGATGGAGCTTAGTGAAAAGAAGTCGCCTTCACTAAGTGGGCCTGCAGGCTATTTTTGGCACAAAGTCTATTTTTAGACATATGGATCATGGTCTATGAGTTGCAGGATGCTATTTATGGATGATTGGTCATGTTGGTAAAAATAGATGGACCTCTATTTTTAGACATATGGGCGGAGTCTATTTTTAGACTGCCAGTCAAAAAATAGAACAGTCGAATATTATTAGCTCTTAATAATATTTGGACTATAAACATTATATTATCCTCTTGCAGCACTTCAGTTCGAGCTACAGATGTGGCACATGCAACTACGAGAAGGAAATACGCTTTTCATATGGGTTAGTTGAGCTATTGCATGATGGACTTTAGTTAGAACTCAAGTGATTGAGTTTGGTGGAGTTGATTGAGGAGTTGATGGAGTTGTGTTTAGTTTGACTTAGTTGAACTAGTTGTATTTAGTCTAACTGGCAAATACACTAGTGATGAGTGATGTGAATTAATTATTAATTAATTCACTAATTATTAACTCATAAATCAACTAAAGAATACATCAGTTAACTCAGTGCATGGACAGTTCAATGGAGACAAGTGTTAGAGGTGGGTGAAAGGGCGAGACTACTATTAGTTGTGACTATAGCTGTGCATGAGATTTGCACAATCATTGATTGAGATTGCCAATGAGGATTGCGCAGTACAAGCCAAAGGGAATTCGAACTTGGATCTCATCTATTCTCAACTTGGATTGCACAGTAGAGGCAGGAAAACAGTGGAGATTTGAACCCGTGACTTGTTCAGATCTGAGCTAGTTTTGTGTGTAGCATGTGGAGATAGTACTGAGTACTTGTGAGGAGTATTGTACTATGTATTGTTACATGTTCTCTATCGTTATAATATACAGATAGTTGGGGGTTTTTAGCTGTATGCTTTCCCCATTACATACTGTGTTGATATGTGTGATTGATGTTTCAATGTTTTAATTCTGCAAATTGATGATCAATGGTAGAGGAGGTTATGTATTATGCATGCATTCCGCAAATAGTATATAATCAGGATAATCTCTGTGAATAAGTGTTATATTATTCAAATTTCTACATGGTATCAGAGCGAAGTTGATCATCATATCTATTATTCAGAAAGTGATTACATTTTATTTCTTCAGGCAGAGTTTGTAATCGGGCCAGGTAGCCTCTGGATTCATCCTTCTTTTGGAAGGTGAGATATCCGGTAAATGCCCATACAGTCAATCTCTGTACAAGAAATACTTTGTTCTCACAAATTTTAGATCCTAAGCGGTTGAGTTTTGAGCTGGTGGAATTTGAATTTGTAGCAGTGTTTTCTTGGTGTCGAAGTTGAAATGTCTTTCAACGGATTGCGATTGGAGTATGCCCTTGAAGGCAGCTCGAATTCTATTGCATGGAAAGACAAGATGGAGGCGGTGTTAGATGACAATGGGTTGAAGGAGTTCATAGATGCTGATGTCCCAAAGCCCATTGATGCTGCTCAAGTTGAGGCTTGGCAAAAGACGACAGCAAAGTGTCGAAGGATTCTGTTGGAGGGCATGAAGAATCACATTGTATCCAGCATGCATGGAAAGGCTTCTCCATACTTGATGTGAAAAGCATTGACAGATTTATTCCAAAGCAAGAGCGACCAGAGGAAGTTGGCACTCAAGGATAAACTCAGAAACATTAAGTGTGAGAAAGGAGACAGTATGCCCAAGTATCTCACGAAGTTCACCCAATGCCGGGATGAGCTGGGAAGTACTGGGGTGACTGTCAATGATGAGGACTTGGTGAGCTTGGCTCTCCTTGGTCTTCTGAAGAGTTGGCATTCCTATCAGGACTCTGTTAATGGTCGGGAGAAATTACCAGGATGGGAGAGACTTTGGTCTGATCTTGTGCAAGAGGAGATCAGGCGGAATACCAGGGACGGATCTTCATCAAAGGCATCTGATGAAGAAAATTATGCTTTGTATGCCAAAGAAAAGAAGGGGAAGAACAAGAAAGCTTCTCATTCCGGTGCGAAAGGCAAGAAGCAGGACATGTCCAAGGTGAAGTGCTTTCACTGTCACCAGCACGGACATTATGCCACAAATTGTCCGCAGAAGAAGAAAAATAAGCAAGCTGCTGGATCTGCAATGGGAGAGGCCTTAGCCTTGCAGTTTGAGCTATATTTTTTGCTGATCGCATGCTTGGTATCAAGTGTGATGGGGTCGGTATGGTTCTTGGACAGTGGTGCGTCTTTTCACATGACACGAGATCGAGATTTGTTTTCTGATCTGGATGAGAAAGATCTTGGGGTGCACATCGAGATGGGCGATGATGGTAGATACAGTGCGACTAGTATCGGTACCATTTCCTTTGAGAGGGAGTCTGGTAAACCCTTTGTATTGAAGGAAGTGATGCATGTTCCAGGATTGAAGAAGAATCTTATCTTTATGGCGATGTTAGAAGACAAGGGATATGATGTTGTCTTCAGTGAGGGAAAGGCTTTCCTCCGTAGTAATACAACTGGAGAAACCCGGAAGATAAGGGATCGAGTCAAGAACCTTTATCAATTGCATGTAGATGGTTGTGCAGCAATGGCATGTAAGGTAGAAGGATTGGTGAGCTGGGATGATGGTGAGCTGTGGCACCAGAGATTGGGCCACCTTCACCATGGAGCCTTGAAGATATTGCAGCAGATTTCTACTGGGCTTCCTAAAGGCACTCTTGCACAGTCAGATCAGTGCAAGGGGTGTACTTTTGGAAAATTTGTGAAAGCCACCTTTCATGAGAAGGATAGTCATGCCACGACGATCCTTGAGAGAATTCACACAGACGTGTGTGGACCTTTCTTAGTAGCTTCGACAGCAAAGCACAAGTACTATGTGATCTTTGTTGATGATTTCTCTCGAAAGTGCTGGATCTTCTTCATGCAAAAGAAGAGCGAGACATACTCAAAGTTCTGTGAGTTCAAAGCACTGGTCGAGAAGGAATCGGGGAAGAAGATGAAGGCTCTTAGGAGTGACAATGGTGGTGAATTCATCTATAGCGAGTTCAAGGACTTCTGCAGCGCAGAAGGGATTCGAAGAGAGCTCATAGCTCCCCATAACCCACAGCAGAACAGGGTTGCTGAGCAGAAGAACAGAACGATCATGGGTTCTGCACGGGCGATGTTGCATGATCAGGGCCTACCCCTTCACTTGTGGGCAGAGGCATGCAATACCGCAGTATATGTGTAGAACCGTTGTCCTCACAAGATACTTGGCATGAGTACACCCGAGGAGGCTTATTCTGGTAAGATGCCTGATATTTCCCATTTGAGGATTTTTGGTTGTCTTGTTTACATGCATGTGACGAAGGATGCCAGGAAGAAGCTAGAGCCAATGACAGAGGTTGGGATATTTGTGGGGTACACTGATACGCCCCACAACTATCGTGTGTATTTTCCAGACAGTCGGAAGATTGTTGTGCAACGGGATATCAAATTTCAGGAGGAGAAAGCCCTGAAGTGTTCGCTTGAGAGGGAGCCACACTTGCATGCAGATGAGGAGCTATTAGTTCCTAAAAATGAGCTTCAAGATGTGGATCAGCAACAAGATGAAGTTCATGGAGTGGAAGAAACCACTCATGCAGCGCCAACCATCAGAGGGCAAAAGTGAACTACAGAAGCTGAGCGACTGGCTCAAGATGCAGAGAAGGTTGTAGGACCACCTACAACATAGCACAGATAGAGACAGTCACCTGATCGGTACACTGGATACATGGCTCTTGTGAGAAAATGTGTCGTGACTGAGCCATCCTCTTTCGAGGAAGCTGTGGAGGATCCCCCATGGGTAGATGCCATGGTGGAGGGTAAGTTGTTGATCATTGTACTTTATGTAGATGATTTGATTCTAACGGGAGATGAGTTGTTGATACTTTCATGCAAGGAGGATCTTGCTAGAGAGTTTGAGTTGAAGGAATTGGGCCTCCTTCATTATTTCCTGGAATTGGAAATTTGGCAGTGCAGTGATGGACTATTTGTTTCTCAGGGTAAGTATGCCCAGGAGATACTGGAGAAGTTCAACATGCATGGTTGCAATCCTGTTGATACCCCTCTTCCTGGAGGTTGGAGGAAGGAGGATGCTACTTCAATGGAGGTAGTGGATGCCACTGTTTATCGACAGTTCGTGGGGTCGCTTATGTATCTAGTCAATACATGACCTGATATATGCTATTCTGTTAACCAGCTTTCACAAGCTATGGTTAAGCCAACCAAGCTCTTCTGGAAGGCAAGCAAGCATGTATTACATTATCTTAGAGGCACATCGAGATATGGATTGTGGTACAGATAGGAGATGAGGTGAAGCTATGTGGCTTCACGGATGCAGATTGGGTAGGGAGCCCAACGGACAGAAAGAGCACATCTGGAGGGATCTTCATTATCAGGTCGACAGCAGTTTCTTAGTATAGCAGGAAGCATAGATTCGTGGCACTCAGTTCAGCAGAGGCCAAGTATATGGCAGCAAGTTTGGCTGCATGCGAGGCTATATGGATGAGGAAGATCCTAGTCGAGTTGTTCAGGTCACACTTGGAGCCTACTATGATTTATTGTGATAACTAGAGTTGCATTAAACTCTCGGCTAATCCAGTATTTCATGATAGATCCAACCACATCGACATCAGGTACCATCATATTAGAGATTGTGTGCAGCAAAGAATCATGTTACTTTCATACATTCCCACGGAGGATCAGGATGCTGATATCTTGACGAAAGTGCTCACTAGGAGTAAATTCGAATACCACAGAGGTAGGATAGGGGTTGCAGATAATCCATATCTTGTTGAGAGGGAGTGTTGAAAATGCAACAAGATGATGAAGCTTAGTGAAAAGAAGTCGCCTTCACTAAGTGGGCACGCAGGCTATTTTTGGCGCAAAGTTTATTTTTAGACTATGTCTATTTTTAGACATATGGATCATGGTCTATGAGTTGCAGGATGCTATTTATGGATGATTGGTCATGTTGGTAAAAATAGATGGACCTCTATTTTTAGACATATGGGCGGAGTCTATTTTTAGACTTCCAGTCAAAAAATAGAACAGTCAAATATTATTAGCTCTTCATAATATTTGGACTATAAACATTACCTTATCCTCTTGCAGCACTTTAGTTCGAGCTACGGATGTGGCACATGCAACTACCAGAAGGAAATACGCTTTTCCTATGGGTTAGTTGAGCTATTGCATGATGGACTTTAGTTAGAACTCAAGTGATTGAGTTTGGTGGAGTTGATTGAGGAGTTGATGGAGTTGTGTTCAGTTTGACTTAGTTGAACTAGTTATATTTAGTCTAACTGCCAAATACACTAGTGATGAGTGATGTGAATTAATTATTAATTAATTCACTAATTATTAACTCATAAATCAACTAAAGAATACATCAGTTAACTCAGTGCATGGACAGTTCAGTGGAGACAAGTGTTAGAGGTGGGTGAAATGGTGAGACTACTATCAGTTGTGACTATAGCTGTGCATGAGATTTGCACAATCATTGATTGAGATTGCCAATGAGGATTGCGCAGTAGGGGCAGGCAAACAGTAGAGGAGATTTGAACCCGTGACTTGTTCAGATCTGAGCTAGTTTTGTGTGTAGCATGTGGAGATAGTACTGAGTACTTGTGAGGAGTATTGTACTATGTGTTGTTACATGTTCTCTATCATTATAATATATAGATAGTTGGGAGTTTTCAGCTGTATGCTTTCCCCATTACATACTGTGTTGATATGTGTGATTGATGTTTCAATGTTTTAATTCCACAAATTGATGATCAATGGTAGAGGAGGTTATGTATTATGCATGCATTCCGCAAATATTGTATAATCAGGATAATCTCTTTGAATAAGTGTTATATTATTCAAATTTCTACAAAGCTAAGGAGAAAGACTTTTTTGATATGGAAAGTTTGGCCAAGTATTTGAAGCTTCTCTTGAACAAAGTATTAGAGTTAAAGAGAAGGTCAAGTTAGGAATCCACCACTAGCAACAAGCCTTTTAGGCCACCTCTCTTTGAAAGGAGAAATATCTCTCAACTGACCAAATCTTCTCAAAGTTATGACGTGGTGTTCAATGTTGAAAGTTTTGGCATGGATAATTTTTGCATTTTTAACCAAGACAAACATTTAGAAAATACATGCCTAGAGTGGAATCACAATATGAACACTATGATGGATAATTTGGTTGATACTTTGTTAGCAGACGAACAATCTGAGCAGAGTGAAGAAGTAAATGAGTATGTTGCGACCAAAGAAAGTTTGGGTGTTGGACACTCAATGAATATGTTTAATATTATATACAATGCTGATAAGTATATTGTTGATAAACTATCATCAAGTGAAGGTCCTCCCCAATATTTAGTTGGTTGTTACAATCTTAGGAGCAAGAGGTATGTTTCTGAGAAGGAACTTAAGAAGCAATTGTTGTAGAAAATTCTACCACCTTCCAATCCATCTCAGAATTCATAGAACAAGCATGGAGGTTCTCCTTCTTCTAATAACACTTCCACTAGCAACATGAACAAGTCCAACACTGTTGTGATATTATTGAATTTGTAGTTAATGTTGTCAAGTTGAGTTTTGACACTCTTTTCCCTCCATTTATTTTAACTTTTGAAGTTTTTAATTATAATGTCCATAATTGATTGGTTGATTCTCGTGCATCTATGACTATTATGCTATTATTTGTATCTAACAAAATTAATGCTAAATGTGATAAAAATGATGCACAGATCATACAGTTGGATAGATCATTTTTTCATGCCATTGGTGAACTCAACAATGTTATCATTCATTTGTCATCTGAACATAGAGTTCACCAGTGTATAAACATTATAATTATGGACATCCTCAACGCCTAAGGTCTATTTTTTGAGAATATACCGGTCCATCAAATTGCAAGGGTGTTGTTGGGCCTCACTTACTGATGTAAATCAGGCCTCAATTTCCCTGTCAACCCAAGTAGTTACACTTAGAGGCGCTATCTAATATATATAGATCTAGAAGGATTTAGTTTCTAACTGATACCTTAGTGTTGAAAAATCAACAATGCTCTTTTACAAGAGGTTTCTCTTTGTATTTATAACACTTAAGAACTTACTTAAATGAAACAAATCTAATTATCTATATGGAAAACAGAGTCCTAATTACTTATCACACAAAACAATGAATGAAATATGTATCTTTGGAGATCAACAATAGTGGAACCTTTTACAAGGTTCAGTAAACAAACTACCAATTGAGCTCTGCAACTACAAATCACAACCAATGAACAGTAAACTATAGATCAAGCTATGAGATAGAAACCATGAAATAGCAAGCACAATTGTCAATTTCAGGATGAATATTAAATGATGTTTTCTCACAAACTCTTTCACAATAATTGTGGATCTCTTCAATTAACAATTTCCAATTTTATAAACTTGCAACATATGAATTGAATGACAATTCTAAGTATCAGATCTATCTATACAATTGTAAAAGAGAATTCAAGGAAAAGTGTACCAGTTCTGTAGTGGGGGCCCTCCACACTTTGCAAGAACACCTTAGACTAATTTAAATGAAGACTCTAGGTTTTAACCCCATACATAAATTACCTGCATATGAATTCTAAAACACAGAAAATAAACAACGTGAGAGCATAATACATAAAACACATATACACAGAGATTTTGCCCTGGATCCCAAAACCCAGACTACCAACTTGATTTTTCATTATTTTCCTTTCAATGTTACAATATATATTTATACATGCTGAAGCATCCAATACCATGGACAGAAACCCATTGTGTTCAAAACCATGGACCAAAAACCATCACGTCCAAAACCATGTGCGAAAATCATGGAGAAAACCATAGATAGGTTTGCCCAACCTAATATAGGTTCCAAAAAACAAAATTTTCTAAGGCACTGCCTTGCACCCCATAGAGGGGGGTTACTTGGACCCATCAAACCTCCTGTGACCGCCCCCGCTATGCAATTGGTGCAATGGACCGGGGGGCTCTACCCCCTCTCTAACCCCTCGGTTAACTACATGGGTTAGTCGTGGAAAAAATATAACACAACCCAACATTCTCCCATTTGTTGTTTTCTTTCCACAGGGGGCCACAAGAGAGCTTAGTCATTTATCCAGCCCTACAACACCCATTGTTTCTCTACAATAAGAGAACTCAGAGCTCATAGATTTTGTCAATTCATCTGCAGTATTCTTCAAAGTGTCCACCTTTACCAACAACACCTTTTCGTCTTCTACAATATCCCTCACAAAATGATACTGAACATCAACGTGCTTTGTCTTTGAATGGTAAGTAGGGTTCTTTGCCAAGAAAATTGCACTTTGGCTATCACAGTCTATCCTTATAGCTCCATGTACTAACCCCATACTTGAACACAATCTCTACAACCAAACTGTTTTCTTGCTTCCTTGAGTGGTTGCCATGTATTCTGCCTCTGTAGTTAATAGTGCCGCTACAGATTGTTTCTTACTCATCCAACTGACTGCACCTACAAATAGGTTAAACACATAACCACTTGTAGATCTTCTCTAATACAGATCTCCAGCCTAGTTCGCATCAACAAAGCCATGGATATCCAAAACTCTATCCAATCCTGGTCTTCCTTGGTAGCACAAACCATAATCACTAGTGCCATGCAAATACCTCAAAACCTGCTTCATTGTTGTCCAATGCGGCTTCCCTAGTTTTGACATAAACCTACTCAATAATCCCACTGCATGTGCAATGTCTGGTCTATTACAGATAATTGCATACATCAGGCTAGTGACTGCACTTGCATATGGAACACGGGACATATCCTCTTCCTCTTCTTGTGTCTTGGGACACTGTTCAGCAGATAACTTTACACTTATAGGAATAGTAACCTTCACCGGTTTACTATCCTACATATTAAACCTCTGCAATATTGTCTCAACATACTTCCTCTAGTTTAACCAGAGCTTCCTCTTTGCCCAATATCTTTCAATTTCCATGCCCAAAATATACTTTGCAGCACCAAGATCTTTCATGTCGAATTTGGAGGAGAATTGTGTCTTCAAATCCTGGATAATTTCTGTCATTTCCAACCTACAACATATCATCCGCATACGAGACCAAATAAATAACACAGTCACCAATTAATTTAAAATACACACAGTGATCTACTTTGCTTCTGGTGAAGCCAAGTCCCCATATAAATCTATCAAATTTCTTATACCACATACTTGGTGACTGTTTTAACCCATACAGAGACTTCTTTAACTTGCATACGAGTTCTTTCTTACCCTTCACCGCAAAGCCTTCAGGTTGCTTCATGTAGAACTCCTCTTCCAAATCCCCATTAAGAAATGTTGTCTTTACATCGATCTATTCTACCTTAAAATCAAAAGCCGCAGCAATAGATAAAATTAATATAATAGAAGCTACCTTGGCAACTGGAGAAAAAATATCACCAAAATCAATTCTCGGCACTTGGGAATAATGTTTTGCTACCAACTGAGCTTTGTATTTCTCCACCTTTCCTTCTGCATTTGTCTTCTTCTTGAACATCCATTTTTTGGCAATGGGTTTCCTTCCAGACAGCAACTCCACTAGATCTCAAGCCTCATTTTTGTTCAAAGATGCCATTTCATCAACCATGACCTCTTTCCAGAGTTTTCCATCCTCTGAATCCACTGCTTCCTTCACAGTTTTGGGATCAACGACAGTAATAGATAAAGAAAAATTTGAACAAAAAGCAGATGGACTATACCTTTCTGGCTGCCTTCTTTCTTGAATTGATCTTCTCACATCCGGAGTTTGTGGCTCTTCATCTTCTGATTCCTCCTCTGTTGTAGAGTCTGATTCTTCCTCCTTAAGTTCAAACTCTATATTCTCAGGTTCCTTTGGTAGGACTTCATGTTTAATTACATCTTTTACCTCTCTGAACACCACATATCTGTTGTGCACAACCTTCCTTATTACTGGGTTCCAAAGCTTATAACCCTTTAAAACATCCTTAAACTGAATAAAGATGCACTTTTCAGATTTACTATCCAACTTGGTTTGTTTCTCCTTTGGAACATGTACATATGCATCACATCCAAATACCCTCAGATGTGAAAGAGAGGGTTTCTTACCAGTCCATACATCTTGTGGAGTCTTATCCTCCAACGCTGATGAAGGTGATCTATTGACTAGGTAACATGCTGTCTCCACCACCTCTGCCCAAAATTCCTATCCTAACCTGACACCACTAAGCATGCTTCTTGCCCTTTCCATCAACATCTTGTTCATTCTTTCTACAACTCCATTTTGGTCAGGTGTGTATGTAGTCTTTTGTCATGCTATACCACACTTCTTACAGATTCTTCAAATTCCTTACTGCAAAACTATCCATCGTTATCTGTCCTCAACACCTTTATCTTCTTCTCTATCTGGTTTTCCACCATAGCCTTAAATTCTTTAAACCTGTCAAAGACTTCAGATTTCTTCTTAAGGAAATATATCCATGTATTCGTTCAAAAGTCATCTATAAATGATACCTAGTGACGGAACCTTCATAGGTCCAAACACATCACTGTGTACAAGCTCTAATATCTGTTTCACCCTCTTACCATCAGAATCCAGAGAGCTATTACTCATACCTTCTACCATACCTTTACCATGAAGTATTCAAAGGCCCTTCTCTCCAATATGTCTAAGCCTTTGATGCCACAACATGGTCTTCTCTCCAGAGACCACTAGATTTTCTGCTCCACTTTCAGGAACCACAAAGATATGACACCCATCAACAACAATGCTACCTTGCAGGTTGTACAAAGTTCCAATCCGAACCCCATGTATCAATACCAGTGCTCCATAAACCATCTTGCAGGTATCCTTCTCGAACACTCTTTTTACACTTGCATCATCCATCTTGCTTATAGAAATTAGATTTCTGGCCAATGCAGGAATATGTACAACACCTAGAAGTGTTCTAACCCTTCCGCCTTGCAACTTCAACTTTACCTTTCCATGACCAACGATTCTAGCATTCCTATCATCCCCTAAGAAGACATCACCACCATCATATTTCTCATACTTGCAGAACCATTCTCTATGGGGAAGTGAAAGGATGAACTAGAATTAATCAACCATGCCTCATGATCTACATGTGTACTTGATGAAGCCAAGTACACATCCCCACCTTCATTTGAGGTGGTTTTCGCCTCTGTAGAAGGAGCATCATCAGATCCCTTTCCTTTGTCAGGAGCTTTAGATTTACAGTCCCTTTTGTAGTGCCCTTCCTTTCCTCATTTCTAGCTCACCGCATTTACAAGTTTTCTTGGAGATTTAGATCTCCCACTCGATGACTTATTTTTGTTTCTATTCTGGGACCGTCCTCGTACAAATAAGGCATCACCTTTCTGGCTCTCCATATTTCTCTGTCTCATCTCCTCCATTAGTAAGGATGAGACTATTTCATCAAACTGCAAGGCAGTTGGATTGCCACCTATTGCGATAACTAGACTATCCCACGAATCTGGTAGAGAACACAACAAACTAACACACTTATCTTCATCTAAAATTTTGATATCAATAGACGATAACTGACTTACCATAGTATTAAATGCATTCATATGCTCTGTCATTGAGTCTCCATCTTTCATCGCCAAGTTATACAACTTTTTCCATAGGAACGGTTTATTCACCAGAGACTTATATTGGTACAAAGTCTTTAACCTATCCCACAAAGCCTTCACCATAGCTTCCCCTAATACATTCAGCAATATTGAATCTGAGACAGACAATCATATTGTGCTCTTTTCCTTTCGATCCAACTTCTTGCATTCTTCATCAGACACTCCCATTGGTTTAGTACCCCGATCTACCATGATCCACTAATCTTTATCCATGAACAGATCCTCCATCTTAAGTTTCCACAACTCAAAACTTTGACCATTAAATTTCTCGATCTCTATCATTCCACTGCTCGCCATCTTTTTTCACCACCAGAATTGATCCCGTAGATCTCCCATTGAACGGGGTCTACCATAGGCCTGAGCGAAACCCCTTAGCAAAAAAGGTGTCCCCTTGAAGCCAAAATAGCTCTGATACCAAATGTAGGTTTTAACCCTGTACAGAAATTACTTGCATACAAATTCTAAAACACAGAAAATAAACAATGCGATAGCATAACACATAAAACACATATACACAGAGATTTTCCCCTGGATCCCAAAATCGGGACTACTAGCTTGATTTTTCATTATTTTCTTTTCAATGTTACAATACATATTTATACATGCTGAAGCATCCAATACCGTGGACCGAAAACCATCGTGTCCAAAACCATGGACCAAAAACCATCACATCCAAAACCATGTGTGAAAATCATGCACAAAACCATAGGTAGGTCTGCCCAACCTAATATAGGGTCCAAAAAACAAAATTTTCTAAGGCATTGCCCCTGACCCCATAGAGAGGGGTTACCTGCACCCCTCAAACCCCCTGTGACCCCCCCGCTATGCAATCGACGCAACGAAGGGAGGGGCTCCGCCCCCCCTAACCCCCATGTCAACTACGTGGGCTAGTCATGGAAATAATATAACAAAACCTAGAAAGAAAACTACTGGATCCAAAACATAAATATGGACTCCAACACTATATCTCTGTATTCAAGTCTGGAAATCAAAAATATATAAACTGTGTTCCCAAGTTTTTCATGTATCAATAACTACTAAACTACATAATTCTCCTTTTTAATTATTTATCCTAAATCTTCACAACAAGAGGAAGCTATTCGGACTCCTCATAATCCTAATGAAATCCTAACAATTACATCAAAGGAGGTTGGATTAGTTCATATCCTCAATTTGAAAAAAATCTAAAAAATAGCAAAGTTTGTTCACAAAATTTGGAATTTCTGCTAAAATGGCTAGGTTTGACGAGTGTTGACCGAGCACCTATAATCTTCAGATCCAAGAGTGGATAGGTATTGCACCATCCATGTACATTTAGGATCAAACCCCAGGTCCTCGAATTTGCCAATCTATCCTGCAACATGTCAAACCATGGAGCCATTACAGGAAGTTACAAGAACTTGTAATTTTCTGCAAATTTCCAATTTCAACACAAAAATTCCTAAGATTAATTCCAAGATAAAAATAATGGAAATAACATTATATCAATCAGTTTCTAAGAAATATGGAGGAAATTTAAAGGCTAAATAAAGGAAAATGATGAATAAAAGAGGGTTTTTACATAAAATAATCAGTCATAAATTGGTACCAACATCTCCCCCAAACACAAGACTTTGCATGTCCTATTGCAAATGAATTCTAACCTACCAAACCCTTTCCTCTGATTCTACTTCTACCTCTACCTCTGCTGCTTCGAGTAAAGCATTGATGTTCATCTGGGCCTTTTATTTAGTTTTCAAGATTTAGTATTTAGTTTTGATGGCCTTCTTCTATTTGTATAATTTATAGGCCCTCTTACCAATCTGAACCTTATAGGCTTGGAGTCTCCTGGCCTTCTTCTTCAACTTCTCAATTTCATCCCAAAACTTTTTAATTTTCATTCTAGGGGTTTCATTTTCTTTCTTCACAACTATTTCTAGCATTTTAGACTCCATAAGTTGTTGCTGAAATTTTTCAATTTTCCTTTCCAATTTGCTTTTCTTTTTGCCTGAAAATTTGTGTTCTTGTGGTTCGTTCTCCTTTCCCTTTGTTTCCAGTTCCTGTATAAAATCATACTGAGGTTGTTGTAAGATGTCATCTTCTTCCAGTGTTTTCCCATTTTGTCCAAATTTAGTCTTCCTAGACCTCCTTTCATAGGTGGTAAAAATCTTATCCTTCTTAACTTTCTCATTTTCTTCCCTTATCATTTTTCTAGTTTTTACACTGCTATTAGATGGAGCAGAGATATTAGGTATGTCCTCTTAAAATTGTCTTCTACATCATCCACATCAACCAATAATTTTGGATCTTGCTTCTTTTCTTGTTCCTCTTCATCTGTTATAAATTCATTAGCAACCAGAAATCTTTTCCAAGATAATACTATCTTCTGCAATACAAACTTAATTAAGATTTTCACCAAGCCAAAATGATATAAGCTCCTATCGATGTTACATTTCTATTTTTGTATAGTTTTGGACATCTTAGCTAAACTCTGCAGAACAAAATAAGGTAAACTTATAACACAATCACCCCTCAGATGTATTAACATTTTAATATGATAAAGAAACACTATACTATATCTTCCCTCACATGTTATGAATTTTTGAATCACATAGACTATTTCATCCCAAGGATGAACAAGCCAACTTGTAAGAATTCCTTTCTTCCAATTGACTGTTAATACTCTTGATTTAGATACAAAATGTGTCTAGGATTTCTCCTTAAACTGCTTACTTTTGAAATATTTATCTCCCTTTGGACTTATGCCTATAGCTTGGGCAATTGTATCCTCTGAAGCTCTAAATGATAGGTTCCCTTCTGTGGCTCTCTCTCTAGTGAAAGAAGAAGGAAATTCCCTTGTTGTTAACTCATTGTGGCTGTTAAATTTTTCCAGAAAAAATAACCATTGTTTTGCTCCAAGGATGTCTACATAGTCTTTATGCATTTTAGAAATATCAATTTGTTCCTATTCGGTTTTATTTTCCATGATAATTATTTTACTTTTACCTTGCTCTGTAAAAAAATTGACCACGGTTTTTGAAAAAAACTACCTAATCCTACGCTAACGTGAATGTCGTTCTTTTGCCTTAAATTTCTTGTCTCTACTGGAGTGAAAACAACTATTTTCCTCAAATGGAATCTCCTTCTTAATTCTCAGTTGGTCCTGTGTAATTTTTCCCTTAAGACTCGTACGTTGACATTTCCATTGTCAACATACTCATAACTTTTGTTATTACGCTTCACACATACCCCAAGGAGGGTTTCTTAGGTGTTTAGGGTTCTAGAAATAGAGAAAATGCTTGTCTACGCATTCAGATTACTCTCCTTATTACAATTCATGCATGCCTCAATGAGGATTTCTTAGGCATTCAGGGTTTCTAGAAATAAAGCAATGCTTTTCGACGCATTCGGGCTTTATCAAACACTAATGAACACAAAGTTCAACACTAATGAACCTCTCCACATTATTCAATAGTAATGAACCTCTCCTTTAGCATAATACTTAGTAATGATAAGCCTGATGGTTATATGGAATAGTCACATTTAAAATGATGAGTTTCGACATAATGGAATGGTATGAACCCTGGCTGAGATCGTGAAGAACTACAAAATCCTTGTTATGATGATATTTGTCATAATATCCCTATTATGAAACTATCCATTGATCCTTGTTATGATGACACTTTGTCATATCATCCCTTAATACCCTTTTCAATCAAAACGTTTCATCATAACATGCATTTCATAAAAAAAACCGGTTAAAAACCATAAAAAAAAATTGCATTGCTATTCAAATCTTTAAACATGGACCGCGTACCCCAGAAATGTATGATTTGTGGGTGTGTTTAACTAGAAATGACAAAGTCTGGGTTAGTGGATCTGTTGGCACATTTGACATATGTATTGGAGAATAGGCTTATGAATCGAGGTATTATGTACAAGATAAAGAAATAGGATATATAGGTTAGGGTGGATAGTTTTGAAGAGTATGAATGAATCCTACAGGAATAGAATACTGAGTATAGGTTTAGGGATCAGGCTATTCGGCTGAGTGAAGGATAGGCTAAGTGAATATGATATAGGATAGGCTGAATGATTGAGAAACTAAAATCAATAAATATCATTAAACCACTATCTAAAAATTGAAATTAATAAAAGAAGTTCAAGTATTAAAATAAAATTTTCTTACAGCCTTCAGATGTTTCCTTGTTGAAATTTAATCTTGCTTGACTTATTTGATGTGTACAGGACATGACATAAACTGCTGATGCAATCTTCTTCTTCTTAACAGATCCCTTCTGAACGATTATCAAGCAACAGGTCACTTTTTTCTGATGTGTTCTAAATTTATATTGAACAAATCCTTATTGAGAAATAATGAACACCAATTCTTTGTTGAGAATTCCACTGAAGAATAAAAATAAAACAAATTCCTTCCTCTGTTGTAATGAAATTCTGAAAATAAGGAGATGAAAAAGCATGAAAAAGTTCAAACTTTTCTCCTCCCTTGCTAATCATATGACTTGCCCTCAAGTCATCAATTTTAATTTCAAATAGGCAAAGGTTTTTTTATTTTGAAATTCAAATGAAAAAGATTGAATTCTTACTAGCGAATTCCTTGGTTTTCCTATAACAATTCGAGTTTAGAGTGTGACAGAGTCTGGTTTTCACATCCAAACTGTTATTATTGTTTATTTTTAATTTTTTTTCTTCTTTGTTTTAAACTTTAAAGTAGAAAAATGACTAAGGCATAGATATCACAGAAGAGTGTTTTACTATGTGAACTTCATTTTGTTGTGTCACTATTTTCATGAAATATTCTTTGTTGATAGCCTTGTGGTAAATCTTCAGCCTATGTCCATTTACTGTAAATGTTCAGTCTTCTTGGTCTATGGTTCCAAGTTTGACTAATCCATTCTAGAAAACTTCAAGTATTTCATATGGGCCCATCGAGTGTGTTGTAGATTTGGATTTATAATCTTTAAATTTGTAGTCAAATAATAGAGCCCAGTCACCAACTTTAAACTCCTTCTTCTTGATTAGTTTATCATGCCAATGTTGTCTTTGTTGTTGAATCAATGTTGTCCTTTCTACTGCTTATTGTCTCATCTCATCCAACTGATTCAATTGGATAATTCTCTCTTGATGTGCTTCAGAAAGTTTGATGCCTAAGTCCCCTGCCAATTTGTAAGTATGTATTTGAAATTCTATTGGCAGCACGACTTATTTGCCATAGATCAGCTAATAAGGTGTAAACCCTGTTGTGTTTCTCCAGGTGATTCTATATGCCTAGAGTGTCTCATTAAGCTTATCTTCCCAATATTTTTTGTTTGTTTCCACTATTTTAGTCATGATCCCTTCTAGTGTCTTGTTTGTAGATTCCACTTGGCCATTAGCCTGTGGATGGTAGGGTGTACTCCTTTTGTGTTTGATTTTGTACTTGTCAGTGATGTCTTGAACCAATCTAGAAGTAAATTGAGTCCCTTGGTCTATTACTATCTCTCTAGGCACTCCATATCTAACAAAGATTTCTTCAAAAAGGAAATTAACTACTATTTGCTCAGTTGCCCTTACAAGTGCCTTTGCTTCTACCCATTTAGTCACATAATCTGTACATACCAAGATGTAATTTTTCCTTTTAGAAGGCGGATTAATGGGTCCAACAAAGTCCAAAGCCCATTTTTCAAATGGCTCTAGATGTACCTATGGTTGCACTAGCATCTCATCTGAGGTAGTTGGTCTACCCATGCATTGGCAGCTATCACAACCTCTCACATACTTCTTTGAATCTTTGAAAATTGATGGCCAATAGTAGCCAAGGCTAAGGATTTTGTGTTCTATCCTCTTGCTACAAAATGGCCACGACAAGGTTCATCATGACAAGGTTTTAGTATGTCAATAATTTCATCCTCTCTGATACATCTTCTAATAATTAAATCATAACCAGTATAAAATAATTCTTGATTAACCCATGAATATCTTGAACTTTTCTTAATCAGTCTTTTCTTCTCCTTTGAGCTGAATGATGGAGGTATCTTCCCTCTGGACAAGTAATTAGCTAAATCAACATACCATGCTGTTATTATTGAAATTTCAAATAAATGTTCATTAGGAAATGAATCTTCAATTGGAACAGCTTCACCTAGATTTTGTAGTCTAGAAAAGTAATCTGCTACCTGATTCTCTTTCCCTAGTTTGTCCAGCACCGTGAGATTAAATTCCTGTAGTAATAATAACCATCTTGTGATCCTACCATTAGTTATAGGTGTGTTCATTAAATATCTAATGGCAGAGTGGTCTGTGTTAACAAAGACTTCATAACCAGTTATGTAGTCACGAAATTTGTTCACAGCATGTATGATTGCAAGCATTTCCTTCTCAGTTATTGTGTTGTTGAGTTCAGCCGGAGTCAAATTTTTGCTAATGAAGTAAATGGAATAAGCTAAACCATCATATTTATTTCCTAATGAAGCGCCTACTATTGTATCAGATGCATCAATTGAGATATGAAAACGTGTAGTCCAATTGGGTCCCCTCAAAACTAGAGTTGTGGACAATTTCTCCTTAAGTTTCTCAAAAGGATTTTTACAAGCATCATTCCAATTGAAAGATACATATTTTGCAACAAGATTAAACAAAGTTAAAGCTAGCTTACTAAAGTTTTCAATAAATCTCCTGTAATAGCTTTCATAACCAAGAAAGATTCTTACATATTTTTGATTTGTTGGAATTGGAAATTTGACAATAATTTGAATTTTCGTTTGATCTACCTTGATTCCCTCAGAAGAAACATGATGTCCTAAGACTATTCCCTCATTCAACATCATATAACATTTTTCATTTCCTAAACACAAGTTAGTTTCTATACATTGTTTAAAACTTTCTCCAGATTTTGCAAAGAATGGTCAAAGGAATCACCATATACTGAAAAATCATCCATATATACCTCAACACATTCATGAACCAGATCAACAAATATTGCTAATACTGCTCTCCAAAATGTTGTTGGAGTATTGCACAAGCCAAATGGTAAAACTTTGTAGGCATATGTTCCCCAGGGACAAGTAAATGTTGTTTTGTCTTGGTCTTCTAAGGCTATACTGATCTCATTGTAACCGCTAAAACCATCCGGGAAGGAACATGACATTTTTCTATCTAATGTATCCAAAACTTGGTCAATAAATGGCAATGGAAAAGAGTCTTTAAGGGTGGCTTTATTCAATTCTCTGTAGTCAACACAAACTCGCCACTTACCATTTTTCTTGGGGATTATCACTAATGGAGATACCAAGTGGCTGTCAGAGACGGGGTAAATGAAATTTACTTTCAATAGCTTATGCAATTCATCTCTTACAATCTCTTTAAGCATGGGGCTCATCCTTCTCTATGGCTGCCTCACTGGTCGAATACTAGTGTGTGTAAAGATATGGTGAGTGCAAGTTTTTGGGTGAATTCCTTGCATGTCAGTGTAGTCCCTAGCAAATGACTTTTGGTAATTGGTCAACAAATCAAGCAATTTTTGTTCCTGAAATGAATCTAAAAATGCTCTGATGTTCAGCGTTTTTCTTGGGTTGATTTCTACAGTCTTGTTGTGTGTGCTTTTAATGGAGTTGATGGGAAAGATATCTTCAAATAATGTTTTCAAAGAATATATGGTACAATTTTCCTAAAAGCTCTGTGCCAATATTTTATCTACAGCAGTGTATTGTTCATTTCTCAATTCCTCCGAAACATCAGGTTGAAAGATAAACATTTCTACCAAATCTTCATTATTGTCTTCCCTGAAATCATAAATTTGATTGATGCTTAAAACATATTGTATTTCTTCACTATCATTGTATTTTTCATCAAGCCATAGGTTATGTGTTATTGCTGGAGCTTGGGCTGATGCGTATAAGGTAAGTTGTTTTCTCTCTTTTCCTTTGGAAATGATCATATTACCTAATCTACACCCAATAAATGCATCAGTAGTTGCCAACCATGGTCTTCCAAGTATAAGAGGGTGTCCTCCTAAATTTGACTTTGGCTGGAGAACTAGGAAATCATTTGGATGCTCCCAGGAGCCGAGTGAAACATTTATATCTTCCAATATCCCTTCAGGAATGACTTTAGAGCGACCTGCTAATTCTAAAACAATTGGCGTTGACTGTAAATTTGTCAGCTATAAGGTTTTCATTGTATCTAATGTCATGACATTTATTGCAACTCCCAAATCAATGAGAGTATTTGGAATGGAGATTTTGTTGATGATTGTTGTAACTCTAGGTATACTAGGGTCAATATATTTCTCCATAGAAATGACATTTGACATAAGGCCAGCTAAATTTCCAATAACATGAATGGTCTATGGATTAAATATTTTCTTTGCAAGCTTTTTAAGGTAGAGTTCTTTGATGGCTTTGGTATAGATTGGAATATCCTTAATTTCTTAAAGCAATGGCATTTTCACATACACATTTCTTAGCTCATCCAAATCATCATATTGTGGCAGAGGTGTGGTTAATTTTGGTTGAATTAATCACTCAGGATAAGGAGGTGACTGCATTGTCGTAATTTGTTTCCCTTGTTCTAAATCATCTTGTTTAGTGCATGTTGGCAATTCATGTTCATCAGTTTTATTTGAACTCTCTTTCATTGAAACAGGTGGAGGCGAAGGTTCTGTGTCAAGAGTTCGACCAGATCTAAGTTCTATGTTTTGCAGAGGTAGAATTGGGTACGATGGTCCCTGATCCACAATGTACGCTGGCCTATCCAGTCGATTATTTGGATTAGCTACTGGTTGAGCAGGTAGCTGTGTAGGTTTAGCAGGTTGATTAGATGGTAACTGTAGCTGTGGTTGATTCATTGGTGGATGAGCAGGTAAGGTTTGTTGAGGATTTTGCTGTTGATAAGTAATTGGTTGTTGAGGTTATTGATGTGTGTAATGTGGTGGATATGGCTGAGAGTATTGTTGCTAATATTGTTGAGGATATGGGTTTGGAAGTGACTGCTATTATTAGTGAGGTGGTTGTTGAAGAAATTTATGAGGATGTGAATATCCTCTCCATCCATATTGTGGATAAGATTGTTGCTGCTGATTAAACAAATTTTGCTATGGTATAGGTGCATTCCAGGAATTTTGAACAAACATTTGATAATTTGCTAGATTTGGATTTTAAAACATACCTAGAGGTCTTGGCTACCATGGTCTCTGAGTTCCCACAAAATATAAGTTCTCAATCTCTGCATTACCTTCCAAATTATAACTCTACAAAACTTTCATCTTAGATCAGTCATTAGTGTCATGATTTTCTGTACAAAACCCACAAATCTGAACATTATATAATGGACATTCTTTCAAAGCATGTTTTTTTCGGCATTTAGGAAAAAATATAGACAACACTTGTTCTTGTTCATCTTGTATTTTCTTTTCTTTCAGAGTGTCTATTTGATTTCCCAAAGTTCTTAAGAGGTCTGTTTTAAAATCTTCAAACAGATTGCCTAATTCAACTCTGGTAATATTTCCTGTGGCAGATTTAGTGATTCTAGATGTGGTAGTTCTTCTTCCATTTCTTGCTCTACTTCTGGAGTACTTCTGACACAAGTCAAAAATATCCTCTAAAGGTAAATTAGAAATGTTCCCTTTACACATTAGATTGAGTTCATCTAGATATTCATCTTGGATTCCCTTAAGAAATATTGTTCGAATAAGATTAGCAGACATGGTTCTATGTTTTGATTTTTGCGGATTGTATGAAAATCTTTCCAAGTATTCTTCTAAGGTCTCATATTCTTATTGATTCATTCTAATGATGTCATCTTTACAATCTTTTGATCGATAGTAAGGTTGATACTTTTTCAAAAAGATTTTTCTCATGTTATCCCAATCAGTGACTGTGTGTTCACCTAATCCCATGAAGCACCTAAGTGTGACTACTTTTAATGTGGAAGGAAAAAGTCAAATTTTGTGTGCATCATCGGTATATCCATAGGTTCAGCATACTATATCAAATTCAAACAAAAATAAATTAGGGTCTTCAGATGCCATACCATAAAAGTTTGGTAATACAGATGGTGGGATATTTTTCATTTTGATTTCCTCATCCATGTACTCTCCTCTATCTTGAATTGGAAATTTAAATATTGATTCCTTTTCTTCTAGTGGATTTTGATTCCCTCCAAACAGAGTATCATTTCCTTGTTTTTCTTTAAGCTCTCTTTGTCTTCTCCTTTCTTCCACTTGTCTCTCATGCTCTCTGATTTGTTCTACAGTAGGTCCTCTGGATCCTCCATCTTCAGCCATTGTCATATGTGACTTGTCTAAGGTTTCTATCTCTTCTTCCTGTTTTGATTCTTGAGGAACAATGTGTTCAAGGTTAGGCTATTGGATTCTTGTACTACTCTCTTTTTGTTTCCCTATTGTAGAAGTCTCAGGTATATATCCTTTCTTTGCCTCATGAGCTAGTAGGATTTGTCTTTCAATGAGAGTAAGTCTCTGGTCTTATGTTTGTTTTTCCTCAAGTTTTTCCATAGTAACTTTTCCAGTTGGTGTTGTATACTCAATCCTCTCTAAAGTTTTTTCTCCCAATGGAGCGTTAGTTGTTTGGTGGGGGGTTTTTATGAATCCTCCTTTTCCATCCATGGATCTAGACATAAAGAATCATGGCTTAAAGAATTAAAACTAAATATGTGTTTTTGTTGTTTTGTTTATTTAATATTTTTAGATTTTATTTTTAAATCTTCCTAGTTTGCACCTCCCTGACAACAATGCCAAAATGTTGGGCCTTACTTATTGATGTAAATCAGGCTTCAATTTCTCTATCAGCCCAAGTAGGTACACTTAGAGGTGCTATCTAATATATAGATATAGAAGGATTTAGCTTCTAAATGATAGCTTAGTGTGGAAAAATCAACAATATTCTTTTACAAGAGGTTTCTCTTTGTCTTTTTAACACTTAAGCATTTACTTAAGTGAAGCAAATCTTTTTGTCTATATGGAAAACGGAGTCCTAATTACTTATCACACAAAACAATGAATGAAATATGTAGCTTTGGACATCAAAAATAGTGGAACCTTTTACAATGTTCAGTCAACAAACTACCAATTGTTCTCTGCAACTAAAAATCACAACCAATGAACAGTAAACTATAGATCAAGCTATGGGATAAAAACCATGAAATAACAAGCACAATTGTCAATTTCAAGATGAATATCAATTGAGCTTTTCTTATAAAACTCTTTCACAACAAATGTGGATCTCTTCAATTAAAAATTTCTAATTTTATAAACTTGCAGCATATGAATTGAATGACAATGCCAAGTATCGGATCTATCTATACAATTGTAAAAGAGAATTCAAGGAAAAGTGTACCAACCCTACAGTGGGGGCCCTCCACACATTGCAAGCACACCTTAGACTAATTCAAATGAAGAAAAATAATGGATCTGAAACATAAATTTCGACTCCAACACTGTATCTCTGTATTCAAGTCTGGAAATAAAAAATACATAAATTGTGTTCCCAAGTTTTTCATGTATAAATAACTACTAAACTACCTAATTCTTCTTTTTAATTATTCATCCTAAATCTTCACAACAAGAGGAAGCTATTCGTACTCCTCATAATCCTAATGAAATACTAACAATTACATCAAAGGAGGTCGAATTAGCTAAGATCCTCAATCTGAGCAAAATCTCAAAAATACCAAAGTTTGTTCACAAAATCTGGAATTTCTGCTAAAATGGTTGGATTTTACTAGTGTTGACCGAGCACCTATAATCTTTTGATCCAAGAGTGGATAGGTATTCCACCATATTGTACATTTAGGATCAAACCCCAAGTCCTTGAATTTTCCAATCTGTCCTGCAGCATGTCAAACCATGGAGCCATTACAGGTAGTTACAACAACTTGCAATTTTCTGGAAATTTCCCATTTCAACACAAAAATTCCTAAGATTAATTCCAAGATAAAAAATAACGGAAATAACATTATATCAATCAGTTTCTAAGGAATGTTTAGGAAATTTAAAGGCTAAATAAAGGAAAATGATGAATAAAAGAGGGTTTTTACAAAAAATAATCAGTCATAAATTGGTACCAATAGGTACTTTTCAACTGAATGGACACATTTATGGCTTCCATAAAAGGGAAGAATGAATTGAATTCGAGTAAAAAGTGATCCTTACATGAAACATACCGTGACACAACTTAAGGGAAAAGATGAACCAATGGGATTTGCAAATGTTATTTTCAAAAATTGTTTTATGGAGGTAGATCATAGATATTATCTGGAATAGCCTTTACTTGTCCCACTAGATACATAGTTGGAAATCCTTTCTCAAAATCCAACTAGTGCAAATGACTTTTGTAAGGTAGATGTAAATAGTACTAATATAGGACATATCCCTAGGATCACTAATATTTGGATATTGTAGTTTCATTGTTTGAAAATGTAGGAAGGATCTAAAGTTGGTTGCATTTTGATAGTCCCATAAAAAAAGCATTTGATCTCTTGGCTCTTGGAATTTGAGTGCACCAACAATGTTGCAGAATATGAGGGATTTGTTGGAAATAATACTGAGAGCGGGGGGGTGAATCAGTATTATCAGATCAATAAAGCTTTTTCAATACTCAGAAACATATACGCTACTTCAGTTAAGTGAACCAGCGTGTACACGCTACTGTATCTAAAGAAACCAGCGTATAACCAGAAATCTTATGATTTAGTTAGTTTATCTTCAGCATCAGAACATTATTATAGATAAAATAGATGCAGTATAACAGAACAGATCATCACACAAAAGCCACACACATGAACACCATGATATAAGGTGGAAACCCAATGTGGGTGAAAACCACCTGCTGCAAGTCGTCTCTATCTTTCTTTAATAAGAAACTTCAGTTTACAATCTTTTGTACTGGTGCAGCCTTATACCAGTACGCAGGCTACAACCTGCAGAAGGCTACAACCTTCTCTCGTTCTCCAAACTCTCTTGGAAGGGAGCTCCAACCCCCTTTGCTCTTGTACTAGCTAAGATACTAGTACGTAGGTGCTACCCTACAATCTTCTTTCCTTCAGGTACCACTTTTCATCAATTTTCAGACTGGATACTCCTGAAGCACAACATTACAATCTGAAGACCACAATTCATTCACAAGTCATTGAAGCTCAAAACAACCAATACTAGCATCATCAATCTTTGAATCACTGAACCACTGAAACCCTGTCAACACCCAGTCACCAGAACACACAGCAGACTACAGAACCTCTGCAATAACAGTCAGACCCAACTGCAACCCCAAAAATTAAGCTTCAAAGGATATACGCTACTTCAATGAAACCAACCTGCGTATACACGCGCTTTTACCAAAGACAACCTGCGTACAGATCTAAAAATAATTTCTCATAACTTGCAGCTGTACCAGACATCAGTCATACTTCAGAACATAACATTGCGTCAGTATGCAGATCTAAAGATATGCGTAATCAACCATATACCGATAGTTAATTTCAAACCATTTGATCCCGATCTATCCTTAGATCTAGTCTTCTGTCAACCGGTGTGATCTCTCCTTAGCTTAGATCAAGCAACCCAGAACCTGCATACAAGATCTCTTTCTTTATCAGATATTCAAGACTTTTTCAGTTGTACTTGCCTAATGATCTTCTTCTCCTTATATAGCCTTAGGCCTTGCTCAATACTAAGGGCCAAAACCATAGAAATCCAATACCATCAACTTCAAAACTAGGGATCAACACGTCTGTCGAGATACTTTGGTCCAAAGACATAGGTTCAAGTACTGAGGACTAACTACCACGGACCAAAGGGAAGCTTCTCGACATGTACGCACTTTTCTGTTCATGTATCTGCGTGTATACACGACTTCGTATATGGCTAACCGGCGTACCCGCGACGTAGTGTATAGAGGACCTGCCTGTATACGCAACTTGGGCTTAATGAACTGGCGTATATGAAATTTCTCTTCATACTTGTAGTCTGAACTGAGATCTGTCATCAAAGAGAGTTGCCATCAAGGACAACACCTGGATCGTAGCGCCACACCTGTGCCAAAATGCCAACAATCTCCCCCTTTGGACTTGATGGCAACCCCAAGATCCTTAGAATCATTCTCCCCCTTTGTCATCAAGGGCAAAGGGTTGTGCTCCCCCTGAGTACATGCTGATATCTCTGCTTGGCTGTGCTGAAACATGCTCCCCCTGACTGTAGGCAAGATCTGCAAAAGATGTTCTTCAAAAGAACCAAGACTTATACACCATAAGGGACCTTCCTATCACCAAAAGACCCAATACATACATCCATACTCCCAATCAAGAGGGGATACATCAGAAACAACAAATTATATTACATCATTCATCCCAGGCATAGTGGGGAAACCAACATAGGCCGTTACATGACCTTGACACCATAAAAGAGATATCACAAAAAAATACATGACATAGAGACACAAATCTAGACCAAGACTTATGAAAGTCACACGCAGCATCTGATAAACATCTTTTAGATCAGCAACCAAGATTTCCTTCTGAGCTCCTTCTCTTGAAACCAACAACAGTTGTGTACTAGAACCAAAAGCATCTAAATGCCAACAATGCTTTATGAGACTTTAAGCTGTTCCCCCTGAACCTGTGCCTGCTGCACCTCCTAAAACTGTGCCTGAAGAATTCTAGCATACCCATCTCGGACCTTCTCCAGCCAGAGTCTGCCCTTGCTGTTCAGAACTCCATATACGCGACTTCTCCTGCATAAAACAGCGTATGTACGCGGATATGCTTTCTACAACACGCGCACATTATACACGCGACTTTCCCAGCATAAATCGGCGTATATACGCGGATATCCCTTATGTAACTTGCGTATACCAACTTTTCTATAGAACAGACAAGCTTCAACAGCAGGATGAAGCATCAACTACTCCCAGCTTTTGTCTGAGATATTCAAAAGTTTCCCTGGGCAGTGGTTTTGTGAGAATATCAGCAACTTGTTCCTTAGAAGGAACATACTCCAACTTGACCTTCTGCTCAAGCACTTGTTCCCGAAGAAAATGGTACTTGATTGGTATGTGCTTGGTCTTTGAATGCATGACTGGATTCTTTGAAATGTTGATTGCACTTGTATTATCACATAAGATAGAGACTGGTGGAGTGCAAGTGATTTGAAAATCCTACAAGGTCTGCATCATCCAAAGAAGTTGTGTGCAACAAGATGCCGCAGCCACATATTCTGCTTCAGCTGTAGATAAAGAAATTGAACTCTGTTTCTTGCTGAACCAAGATACTAATCTGGAACCCATGAAGAAAGCACCACCACTTGTGCTTTTCCTGTCATCAACACTTCCGGCCCAATCTGCATCTGTGTAAGCATGAAGAGTGAGATCTGTATCTCTAGGATACCATAAGCCATAGTTTTGAGTCCCTTAAAGATACTTGAAGATTCTTTTGACTGCCTGAAGATGAGTTTCCTTTGGGTTGGCTTCAAATATTCCAACAATTCCTACTGCATGCATAATATCTGGTCGGGTACCTGTCAAATAAAGCAAACTCCCAATCATGGATCTATAAGTTGGTTGGTGAACTGCTGCTGATTCATCATTTGCACTGAGGTTGCATCCTGTAACCATGGGGGTACAAACTAGCTTTGAATCTTCCATGCCATACTTCTTCAAGATCTGCTTGAGGTACTTGGTTTGAGACAAGAAAATACCTCCTTCATTTTGTTGGATTTGCAATCCAAGAAAGTATGTCAATTCTCCAAGTAATGACATTTCAAATTCTTTCTGCATAACCAAGGCAAAGTTTTGACTCATAGCCTCTTCATTGCTGCCAAAGATAATATCATCTACATACACAACAAGTATTAGCAATTTGTTATTTTCAACTTTCATATAGAGATTGCTATCTGCTGATCCTTTTGAAAAACCTTGTTGGTGAAGATATTTGTCCAAACGATAGTACCAAGCCCTTGGAGCTTGTTTGAGACCATAGAGAGCCTTTTTCAATCTGCACACAAGGTTTGGATCATTCCCAAGAATGAAACCATCTGGCTGCTCAATATATACTTCTTCTTCTAAGTCTCCATTCAGAAAGGCTGATTTCACGTCCATTTGATATACCTTGAAGTTTTGAAAGCTTGAGAGAGCAAGGAACATTCGGATGGCCTCAAGTCTTGCAACAGGAGCAAAAGTCTCTTCAAAATCTATTCCTTCTTGCTGCGCATATCCTTTACAAACAAGTCTGGCCTTGTTTCTAATTACTTCTCCATTTTCATTCAACTTATTTTTGAAGACCCATTTTGTCCCTATGACATTCTTATCTTTTGGTCTAGGGACCAATTTCCAAGTGTTGTTCTTTTCGATCTGCTCAAGTTCTTCATCCATTGCTTTGACCCAACATTCATCTTTGCATGCCTCTTTCACATTTTGTGGTTCAGTGGAAGAGAGTAATGCCAAATAGCTTGAAGCTTCCGCAATTGTTCTTCTTGTTTGTACTCCTGCTTCTTTCTGCCCCACAATCTGAGATTCTGGATGATTCTTCTGAACATATCTGGATGGAGTCTTCTCTTCTATTCTTGTCTGCTCCTCTGGTTCTTCTTGAGGTTCTTCTTCTTCTTGAGATTCTTCTTCATCATTCTGTCTTTGAGGATAGCCTTCATCTTCTTCGATGTATTCATGATGAACTTGCCTAGGAATGTATCCCTTCTCATCAACCACAACATCAATGCTGTCAACAATTATGCCAAGTCTTTTATTGTAGCACTTGTATGCCTTGCTATGTGGAGAATAACGAAGAAGAATGCCTTCATCTGCTCTTGGTTCAAGTTTGCCAAGTTGCTCATCAGTATTCTTAATATAACACTTGCTCCCAAAGATTTTGAAGTGCTTCACCGAAGGAATCTTACCAGACCAGAGCTCATGAGGAGTTTGAGTGCTGTTTACTCGGAAATTTGTTTTGTTGAGAATAATAACTGCAGCATGTGCAGCTTCACCCCAGAAAGTTGCGGGAGTACCTGATTCATCAAGCATAGCACAAGCCATTTGTTGGATTGTTCTGTTCATTCTTTCCACAACTCCATTTTGCTGAGGAGTTCTAGCTGCAGAGAATTCTCTTCTTATCCCATGTTCTTCACAGAAATCGAAAAATTCATTTGAAGTAAACTCCCCACCTCTGTCAGATCTGAGGCACTTAATTTTGTGTCCTGATTCATTTTCAGCCAAGGCTTTGAAGGATTTGAATTTTTCGAATGCTTCATCTTTGTGCTTCAAAAGTCCTAACCAGACAAACCTGGAGAAATCGTCAATGAATAATATCAAATATTCTTCTCCTCGAGGTGTTCTTTTTCTGAATGGACCACATATATCTGTATGTACTAGCTCAAGAGGCATGCTAGCTGATCCTTCCTTCTCAGGAAAATTAGTTCTGGTTTGCTTTCCAAACTGACATGATTTGCATATGGTGTTGTCTGGAATTTTGATATCTGGAAGATCACGAACTACCTGATATTTGCATGCTTTCCTTATTTGTGGAAAGCTTAGATGCCCCAACCTCCGATGCCATAGCCAGTGTTCATCATTCTTGCTCAAATAGCATTGTTGTTGTTTTTCTTCAAATATGTATAGATTATTTGGAGTCCTTCTTCCTTTGATCACTGTTTCACCTGTATCAAGATCACGAACACAACATCCATTTGATCTAAATATTACCTCTGTTCCTTGATCGCACATCTGACTGACACTCAGAAGATTATGCTTCAATCCATCGACGTACAAAACATTTCCAGCTTTGACCTTCTCTTTCAATGGAGCAACACCTTTTCCTTTTATAGCTGCAGAGATATCGTTTCCAAAAGAAACTTTCTTTCCCTTTTCCAATGCAGTATATGATTCAAGTTTTTCTTTGTCCCCTGTCATATGCTTCGAACATCCGCTGTCAATGTACCATAGACTTTCTTGACCTTCTGCATAAAAGGCTATCCCACATCTTTCTGGTTGCGGTTCTTTTATTCTCCATGTTCTGACATTTGAGGTCTGTTCCTTCTGAGTTGTCTTGTAGAACCTGCTCCTGCATTCAGAGTCTTCATGACCAAAGTTATTACAAATAGAGCATTCAACTTCATTTTCAAGAACCGAAAAGTTGTTATAAGTCCTTTTCATGGTTCCAGTCATACTTCTTTGCTTTTGAGCTTCTCTAGTCATGATTGTCTTGTAGGCAACACATTGAGCTGCTTTATGACCGAAGTTATGGCAAGAAAAACATTGGCCATTAAAGAAATTTCTCTGATAATCAGATCTATCATCCAACCGATTGTAGCTTCTATTGACATCCATTCTTGGGGCAAATTGGGAAGATTTTACCTGTGGCTGATTGTAGCTTCCGTTTGTCCTTAAGGCATCTTGTCCCCGAATTTCTTGATAGTCTTTATTTGTTCTTGAGGTAAACTGTCCCTGATTCACCTGTTGACTTTTGTTTGGTCTTTGCTCACTCCTCCTTGCTGCATCAAGATAACTTTTAGAGGTAGAAGCTTGAGATGTTTCTCCATTATATCCCAGACCTGTCTTGATCAGAGGAGAACGCTGCACATTGATAATCTCATCCAAGGTTTCAGATCCTTTAACAAATTTAAGATTAATCGCTTTTGTTTTCTCAATCTCCTTTCTAAGACAAACAATCTCACATTCCAATTTTTCAAGATGTTTTTCCTTTTCTGCCAGTTGACATTGTAGAGAATCAATAATAGCACTTTTCTCTTCTACACAAACTTTGAGATTATTCATTTCTTCATAAAAGCCTTCTACATCTATAGCATCCATGTAGTCATCATCTTCAAAAGCCATTAAAAGTTTATATCTATAACCTTGTTCATCTTCGTCACTATTTGAAAGACCATCACTATCTTCATGAGTGTAATAGCTTTTCTTCTTTTCATTCTGTTTCTTGTTCCATTTAACAGGTTCCTTTCCCTTGTCATTCTTATCTTTGTGAGGACATTTGGCAGCATAATGACCTACTCTTCCACAAGCAAAGCATTTAAAGGGTAACTTACCTCTGAACCTTCCAGAACCCCTTTGAAGATTTCTGACAAAATTTGATTCTTCTTCTTCATCTTCTGGCACGTGACTTGCTTCATAATAATCTTCTTTGCCTGAAGCTTTGAAAGCAGCTTCTCTTCTGTCTGAAGGACCTCCTTTTCTCATTTCATAAGCAGTTAGAATTCCGTGAAGCTGAGACATAGTAAGAATTCGTAGATTTTCCTTTTCTTCTATTGCAGACACTTTAGATTCAAATTTGGGGGACAATGATCTTAGAACCTTTTCAACCACAATAGCCTCTTTTATTTCTTCACCCAAGTTTTTCATGCAATTAACAATCTCATCTACCTTAAGGAAATAGTTAGCCACACTTTCATCATTATACATTCTGAGAGTCTCATACTTAATCCTGAGAGTTTGAAGTTTAGCACGCTTTACCTGTTCGTCTCCTTCATAGCTCGTGACAATTTTGTCCCATATTTCTTTTGCGTATTTATAGTGCATTACCTTCATGAATTCCGATTGGGATATACATCCTAATAGAGTACTGACTGCTTTCACATTTGTTTCATACTTCTTTTTCTCGGCTGGATCTGTAGGAGTAGCTGAAGAAAAAGTGTAGCCTGACTCTACGATGTCCCAAACTTCTGTACCAAGAGATTGAAGATAGGCAGTAACTCTTACCTTCCAATAATTGAAGTTTGTCCCATCAAAAACCGGTGGCCTGATTGATGCTTCTTTCTCGTAGTTGCTCATGATGAACGATCTACCTTCAAGCGATCAAGCTTCTCTGAAGGACCGGCTCTGATACCAATTGTTGGAAATAATACTGAGAGGGGGGGTGAATCAGTATTATCAGATCAATAAAGCTTTTTCAATACTCAGAAACATATACGCTACTTCAGTTAAGTGAACCAGCGTGTACACGCTACTGTATCTAAAGCAACCAGCGTATAACCAGAAATCTTATGATTTAGTTAGTTTATCTTCAGCATCAGAACATTATTAACCATATTACAGATAAAATAGATGCAGTATAACAGAACAGATCATCACACAAAAGCCACACACATGAACACCATGATATAAGGTGGAAACCCAATGTGGGTGAAAACCACCTGCTGCAAGTCGTCTCTATCTTTCTTTAATAAGAAACTTCAGTTTACAATCTTTTGTACTGGTGCAGCCTTATACCAGTACGCAGGCTACAACCTGCAGAAGGCTACAACCTTCTCTCGTTCTCCAAACTCTCTTGGAAGGGAGCTCCAACCCCCTTTGCTCTTGTACTAGCTAAGATACTAGTACGTAGGTGCTGCCCTACAATCTTCTTCCTTCAGGTACCACTTTTCATCAATTTTCAGACTGGATACTCCTGAAGCACAACATTACGATATGAAGACCACAATTCATTCACAAGTCATTGAAGCTCAAAACAACCAATACTAGCATCATCAATCTTTGAATCACTGAACCACTGAAACCCTGTCAACACCTAGTCACCAGAACACAGAGCAGACTACAGAACCTCTGCAATAACAGTTAGACCCAACTGCAACCCCAAAAATTAAGCTTCAAAGGATATACGCTACTTCAATGAAACCAACCTGCGTATACACGCGCTTTTACCAAAGACAACCTGCGTACAGATCTAAAAATAATTTCTCATAACTTGCAGCTGTACCAGACATCAGTCATACTTCAGAACATAACATTGCGTCAGTATGCAGATCTAAAGATATGCATAATCAACCATATACCGATAGTTAATTTCAAACCATTTGATCCTGATCTATCCTTAGATCTAGTCTTCTATCAACTGGTGTGATCTCTCCTTAGCTTAGATCACGCAACCCAGAACCTACATACAAGATCTCTTTCTTTATCAGATATTCAAGACTTTTTCAGTTGTACTTGCCTAATGATCTTCTTCTCCTTATATAGCCTTAGGCCTTGCTCAATACCAAGGGCCAAAACCATAGAAATCCAATACCATCAACTTCAAAACTAGGGATCAACACGTCTGTCGAGATACTTTGGTCCAAAGACATAGGTTCAAGTACCGAGGACTAACTACCACGGACCAAAGGGAAGCTTCTCGACATGTACGCACTTTTCTGTTCATGTAGCTGCGTGTATACGCGACTTCGTATATGGCTAACCGGCGTATCCGCGACGTAGTGTATAGAGGACCTGCGTGTATACGCAACTTGGGCTTAATGAACCTGCGTATATGAAATTTCTCTTCATACTTGTAGTCTGAACTGAGATCTGTCATCAAAGAGAGTTGCCATCAAGGACAACACCTGGATCGTAGCGCCACACCTATGCCAAAATGCCAACAGGACTCATTTTGGGTTTGAGGAAAGTCATCAACCTCAAATTTGAAGTGCTCAAAGAAATAGGTGACTCTAAAATTGTCACACGTCAGGTATAAAATATAATACATTGTGTGTCACCTAATCTCAGGAATTATCAACAAGAGGTATGCCATTTAATTTCACAATTCCAAGGTTTTAATATTATTTATGTTCCTTGAATTTGCAATGTTTTTTTTGATATGATAGCAAATGCTACTGCTAGGTTGTCACCACTAAGGGATGGATTTTGTGTTGAAATTGGTTATATCCCATTCGTTCTTGATAACATTACTAATTTTTATGTTTCTAATGTTGACTAAAAAATACTATATTTTATGGAAAATTCTGCCATATTCAAGGATGCAGCTACCGACAAAGATGAGCACGAGAAATATTTGCAGGATTCAACTCAAGAAAGAAAAGAAAATCCCATGCGCAAGGGTGTGGTGCCATAGAAAATTTGTATGACCTGCATAATCGCTTCAAGGGATATGTTAACAAAAAAGATTCATAGCTCCACTATGTTGCATGAACATGTAAATCTTGGTATATAATAAGATCTAAAGTATGTAAATCTCAGTATGTATTGTACACCTCAAGAGTAGTAAGTTTTTATCTTCCTCTTTAAGTAGTATCGAGATTTCTTTGCATGGATGTAAGATGATCTTAAGACTTACGATACATGAATAATATAGCATGTAGTTCCAATTAAATAAGGGATCAATCATTTCCAGTAGACAGTGAGAAAATTTCATCCCACGCTTGAACCCCTCATTCATAAAGAGTTAAGAAAATTGTTGGATGCTTAGATCATATTTAGAGCTTTTCATTCAACCTAGGTCTCCAATTTCGTTCGAGTGAGGAAGAAGTCTAGGGAAATATGTCTATGTGTTGATTTTTTCAAATTGAGTCATGCCTCAAGTAAAGATAATTATACAGTGTCGTCAATGGAATAGATCTTGCAAATAATATTAAGGTCTAAAATGTTTTGATTGCTGGATGTTTTTTCAGGATACAACCATCTTTTGGTGGTAGATCACGATAGACACAAAACTACATTTAAAACCAAGTGGGGTACATTTTCCTTCAAAATAATCCCTTACGACTTTTTAATGCAGGTGTTATTTTTCAACACACTATGGACATCCAATTTTTTTATTTAATTGGACAGAGAGTTGTGGTTTACCTCAATCATGTAAAATTATTTTCAAAGAAGAGATCATATCGCTTGCATCATATAAAGTAAATTTTCGAACGAAATCACAACTACAAAATATATCTTAATCCTAAGAGGATCACTTTTGCAATGTCCGAGGGAAATATCTTGGGTCATATCATCATAAAGAGTGGGATTAAAGTCGACCCTAAATGGGTCAAAACTATCACTTTGATTCCCTTCCCATTGAACAAGAAAGCTATACATTCCTTCTTAGGGAAAATCAATTTCATCGTAATTATGAAAAGATAGTGAAACAGTTAGAGGACATGATAAAGAAATAAGCGACTTATAAGTGGGATAAAAAGGAAAAGGATGCCTTCACCCGTATTAAGAAAGTAACCGTATAAGCTCGAGCATTATAAAGTACAAACTTTGGCAAACATATATTGTTGTACACTTTCACTTTTGATACTTCTTTTGATGTTATTACGCAAAAGGATGATCAAGATAATGAATGGCCTATATCATTCATGAGTTCGAACTGGCAAGGACATGAACTAAATTACCCCACCATTAATAAACAAGCTTATGTAGTGTACAAGGAAGTGAAACACTTTAGGCCTTACCTTCTAAGTAATCATGCTATCATATTTATGCCTCATCCAATTATTTGATCGTTGTTTGATAAAAAGTATTTGGGTAAAATAAGAGTGAATTAGATGAGAAGATTACAAGAGTATGATATTGAGTTCAAGCCAGCTCACGTAATAAAGGACCATCGTCTATGCCAACTAGTAGCAGAAGTGGAAGGTTCACCAAAAATATACTCTTGTAGATGGTAGCAAGAGATTGAAATGTATAACATCAAACAAACTACCCACACTAACGCATCCACCTCTTGGTAGATAGATGTGTGATAGTATCTTGAGTATGGTACCCTTCCCTCACATTTATCAGTGAGACAGAAGAGGGCTACTAGACTTATATCTGTATCATATTAGTTTGTGCATCGATTACTTTTTAGGAAGCACTCTAATGGGGTCCTCCCTAGATGTTTAGAAGCACCCAATTCGGAAACGTTATTGTGTGGCCTCCACAGCCAATTAGTTGGAGGGAATTCCAGTGGTGATAGAACAGCACACAATATTATGTGTCTCAATTACTATTGGCCCACACTTTTGAGGGATGCCCATTCTTATTCCCACAAATGCTCAGTTTGTCATAAATACATTGGATGAGATAAGAATATAGTTACCCCATTATAGCCTATCAATGTAGAAGAACATTTCCAATAATGGGGATTAGATGTCATTAGTGAAAATTTACACACTCATCGAAGTAGCACCACTACATTCTCACTGCTATAGACTACTTCAAATGGTGGATAGAAGTGGTTCCTCTTAAACAAGTGAATGATCAGGCAGTCATCAATTTCCTCAAACAGAATATCATTACCAGGTTCAGTGTTCTAACATCACTTGTTTTTGGTAATGCAACTTATTTCTCATCACTTAAACTCTATGACTTTGCATTAGAAAATGGAATTGTATTGAAACATTAATATAAGTATTATCCACAGGGCAACAGTCTTGTTAAGTCAACCAATAAAATATTGTTTTGTATTATAAGAAAACATGTACTTTGAACAAAGGAACTAGCATAATTCTTTAGTGAATTATCTATGGGCTAACCATGTTATGCATAAACCTTCTCTGAAAACCTCTCCTTACTTTCTGGTGTATGCAAAAGAATCCATCCTACCTATGAACATCTATCTCCCAACCCTTGAACTTTCTCAAGAGTCATATGGTAATCCTTGTCTTGTGGTCAAGAGTATGATAGACAGTCTTTTGAAGTTACATGAAGAAATAAGGAAATCAAAAGAGAAAATTTATTTTCATCAAGGTCATATCAAGAGACGGTTGGATAAGAAATCTATGAGGAAAAGGGAATTCTATGTGGGAAACTTAGTACTAGAGTGGGATAAATCCTGCAAAGAGAAAGGGAAGCAGAGTAAATTCTAGTCCTTATAGATCAAACTATTTGTTGTTCATGAAAAGCTTAGCCACCACACTTATCATCTCCAATTGATGTATGGGAAGATGGAATCTCTTCCTAACAATGGAAAATATTTCAAACAATATTTTCAATAAAAGTCTAATGTTATTCATTAATCCTAACAAAATCATTAAGGCATCTATAATGTGGCATTCTTGAGATGCATTATAGATTTTAATCATCTAGAGTATCATTGACCATAATTACAGGGGAAAACTTAGACTTCAAGCCCTAAAGTTAGCTTCTAAGGATGAAAGGACATGAGCAAGGACCTGAACCACTAAATATAACCTTTATAATGGATCCTCTTCCTTTAGGAGAGGATACCAATTGTATTGGATTGTTTTTATCACTATATTCATACCATAGTGCCTTGAACATGGTTGGGGAAGGAAACCCTAGGTTTAAGCCCTAAAGAATTATTTTAGGTATATATGGACAATAATGCTACACCAAACATGGATCTTGAATCCTTAGACATGGCCGAGGGAGGAACCCTATGCTATAGACAAATTTTTTATCCTTCCAAGGCCTTAAGAATACATTGAACAACCACATATGACCTCCTTGAGATGTCTTGGGCCTTTTGTTGGGGGGACATATGAGAGTATCCCAAGGACATTTTTTACGGATCTAGGGTATCCTTGATAATAGATGGGGGAGAAAACACAAGCCTCAAGCTCTAAAGGTGTCTAGGAGAAAGAGGCATTCCATAGAAGAAAAACACCTTTAGTAACCACTCATACAACCATATCAAATATCATAACACCACTTATTTTACATGGTATAAAATATTTAAGATGGAAACACTCCATGACCCCAACCAACATGTCCATGTGAAGATATTTATCAATCCAAATTAAATTTTTTGCATAAAGTAGGTTCTCAGAATCAATCATTTACAAGGACCCTACATTCTCTTTAAATAGTGATCATGAACTAATTAGTTGTTTATCCACATATCAATAAACATTAGTATTGAGGATAATATGATCCATCATATCACTCTTTTTCTAAAAATTATAATTGTCATCAAATTACAATGCAACTAATGTATACTAGAGAAACATTTTAAGAAACACACTTTTACCTAACAGACACACTATTCCAAGTTAAACTTAACCAAATTTTAAGTGTCTAAGCATCCTAATAAAAGGTATCTGCTAAGGATAAGGGACATGAAGGAGGAATTAAACCACTCGTAGGACCTTTTTGTGGGATATTTGGACATTAAGAGGGAACATTGACACTATTGGGTGAATTTAGGCCTAATATTTGGGTAATTGTATCTTGAACATGGTTGTGTAAAGTCTTAAAGAAATATTTTAAGCATATGAGGACAAGAACGTCACATCCTACTTGGGTCATAAATTTCTGGACATGACCAGGGAAACAACCATGAATGTTATGATGTGTACGAAGATTTTGATCAAGCCAAGTACAAGAAGGATGCCCTGAACAATCACATATGGCCTCCTATGGATGTCATTGGCCCATAATTCAGGATTTCAGTGCTACTAGGTGGTTTGAGTAGTACATATATGTCCTAGGACCATAGAAGTGATTTAGAGAAGAAGGCCACACCTTAGGTACAATTGAAATATTCAAGGTATCCAAGATAGCCTTGACCATGGATAGGGGGAACTCAAGTCTTCATCCATAAAGGTAGCTTATAAGGCTTAAGAGACATGGATTAGAACTTAAACTGCCACATAGGACCTTCCTATGGGATTTTTGGACATTATGAGGTTTTATAGGTTGTATCAGAAGCATTTTTGAACTAGATTTAGGTCATGGTGCCTTGAACATGGTTCGAGGAAATCCTAGCCTTGGGCCCTAGAAAATTATTTTAGACATTTTCATGCCAACAATTTCATGTCAAACAAGGATTTTGGGGACTTGATAAGGGCAAGGAAACATGAATCTTAGGCTATAAATGAAGCTTCTATCCATCTCCAAAAATGGAATTCTCAAGGGTCTCTAGCCTATAATTGAGGATATTAATGTCACCTGCTAGTTTTTAGTTGTAACCATATGTTTTAAGGACATGAAATTAAAGTAACAAAGAAAAATAATTTTTTAACTATAAAAAAATATTTAAAATATAAAAATAACCTTTCAAAATATGATAAACATAAAATCAAAATAGAGCTAAACCATATAATGATAAAATCATTCAAATCAAAATAAATCTAAACCCATATAATAATGCAATCATTCAACCTCAATACTCTTTCCTACGCTCATCCAAATCCATTAGGAAGCCCCTAAAGCTCTCAATAAATCTCAAAAAATAATCTGGTTATTTAATTCACAGCTGTATACATGCAACCTATCCCTATGGCCATTTTTCAGAAAAGTTGAGGCATTTTTCACTTAACTAGTGCAGCTACTTATAAATTATGAATGTGAGTAGGCTATGATAGTGAAATATTAAAGTGACCACCATCGAGAGAAGAAGAGTGATATCTGCCACTATTGAAACTAGCTGCTAGCATGAAATCTAAATCTAGGGTAAGTGGACAGAGGTGAGAAAGTGAAAAAAAACTTTTACTAAAATATATGGTATATCTAATTATGTTTTTCATAAATCACATTAAATATATATAAGCTAATATAATCAACACCTTCCCCCCTAAAGAAAGACATATTTAGTCATCTTAAATCTTAATTACATAAGTCAAAGATGCTTACAGGCCATAGATAGGAGATTTCAAATCAGCTTAATTAATAACTATTAGTGTTTATTAGTCAACTACCTCATCATGTGTGTTTTAGGTAATATGTCAAGCAAGTTTTGAAAATCATAGTTACTGAATTTGACTGAATTGGTCAAAAATATAGAAATTATGGTATAGTTCATGTGTTAGCATGGTGAATTTGCATAGGGTATAGGATACCGTAGATTTTGAGTGATTTGCATGACGTAATTGTTTCGTCTATAGGTTATTCTTTGGGATGCAGCTAATTTCTTAATTCTAGGAGCTCTGGGCGGGACATTTTTTTATTGTTCATGGCACACAGTAGTACTACTGGGTCCTCCTTCCTCTAACTTACCTTTGTGTTGCTCTCATAGTTCGGATGCAGTCAGAATTTTGGAGTGGCATAATCAGGAGGACAACTAGTCAGAACCATCGAATCAAGATAAATGAGTGATCGCATGCATACTTATATGTTCGTATATTGAAACATATTGTTAATTGAAAGTTGGAACAAGTTGTAGTTTGGTTTATTTTTGTTAAAAATTGCATATTTATATTTGATATTTTATCTAAATAGAATGGTTGAATATTGAATGACCAAATACAAATCTTATATAAATTATACAATAGAGTCAATTAATATGTCAATGTGCATGTCACGAAATGTAAAAATGATTACTTGGAACAACAGTGGAGTTATACGATCCCAAGAGGGTCTGAAAAAATATCATGACCTGAATTGTGTAGGAATTTACAGGGTAAGTTCCTCAGAAAGAATACCAAAAGGACACCGCTCACAACCAGATCACAGATCAATACACCAGTATTTTTGACGTGGTTAAAACCCTCAAAGAGGGAAACAGTCCACGGCCTGTCCCAACGTGGGTACTACAGGCAATTTATTAATCAAAGAATGAAAATTTACATAAGCTTCTCTCATGCACGGATTACCCGAACAATGACCCTCCATGCGCTTTAAATAGAACTCATGGACCAATCGGGTGTCAAGCCACGGATCAAGTGTCGGTAATACCGAGGAGAGAATGAACCATCGGATCACTACATATCGTGACCGTCGGATTGTAAGTTACAAAATGTACAACGGTAAAGAAACACACTTTACCTAACTCTATACCTAACTCTATAGTAGACCAAGTTGAACTTAACTATTTCCTATGTGTCGGAATATCCTAACATCCCCCCTTAAGAACAACTTGGGATAGGATTGAAGGATTTACAAATATGACACAATAGGAGAAGGAAGGAGGCACTAGAGCCTATCCCCCCTTAGTTACAACTTCCTGAACTCCAAGCATATATCGAATTTTAGTGAACTTCGCCTCTGTGAGAGCCTTTGTGAAGATGTCTGCAACCTGATCATCTGTTGAACAATATTGCACTTCAAGAACATGGTCATGAATGAGCTTTCTGATGAAGTGCATGTGTAGTTCAATGTGTTTGCTGCGCTGATGCTAGACTGGATCTTTGCATAGCTGAATGGCACTTTGATTATCACACCAAAGTGTGGTTGGATGCTGCTGCTCAAAGCCAAACTCTGATAGGATCTGACGAAGCCACAAGGCTTCCTTACTAGCTTACACGGCACCACGATACTCTGCTTCTGCTGACGAAAGAGAAATGGCAGCCTGTTTCTTACAAGCCCATGTAATAGGTCCTGAACCAAGAGTGAAGACATAACCGGCAGTAGACTTCCGATCATCAGGGTCACCAGCCCAATCAGAATCAGTGAAACCAACTAACAGAGGAGCTGCTTTGGCACTCTAATGAATCCCAAACTGTACTGTACCTCGAACATAACGAAGTATTCTTTTAGCTGCTTTCCAATGACTTTCACGGGGGTTTTGCATAAAACGAGCAACAAGGCCAATAGCAAAGGAAAGATCAGGACGAGTATGGGTTAAATACAAGAGTTTTCCTACAAGTTGACGGTATAAGGTAGCATCAACTTCAGGAGAAGTACAAGAGACTGAAAGTTTGACTCCAGACTGAAAGGGAGAAGGGGCTGGCTTACAGTCTTCCATGTGAAAATGACGAAGAATATCACAAGCATACTTGGACTGGGAAAGGAAAATACCCTCCTTGGATTGCAAGACTTGAAGACCGAGAAAATAGTGTAAGTGTCCTAAGTCTGTCATTTCAAATTTCTTTTTAAGGCTGGACTTCACATGGTTTATAAGGTTGGGATCACTACCAGTAAGAATAAGATCATCAACATAAAGAACAAGGATGATAAGAGAGTTGCCCACTTTCTTGGTGTAGACAGTATTGTCAGAATGACACCTAGAAAAGCCAGATTCTAAAAGAAAGCTATCCATTTTGGCATACCAAGCCCGAGGAGCTTGCTTGAGGCCATAAAGGGATTTCTTAAGTCGACAAACAAGGCTGGAGTCTGTTTGTATGAAGCCAATGGGTTGTTCCATATAGATTTCTTCCTGCAAGTCCCCATGCAAGAAGGCAGATTTAACATCCATCTGATGGACTTCCCATTTTAAAGAGGCAGCAAGGGAAAGAACAAGGCGGATAGAGTTCATTTTGGCAACAGGGGAGAAGGTTTCAGTGTAGTCAATGCCTTCAACCTATGAAAAGCCCTTAGCAACGAGACGAGCTTTATGTTTATCAACTTTCCCATCTGGTCCATACTTGGTTCTGTAAACCCATTTACATCTAACAAGTTTGCGTCCCTTTGGTAGAGGAACAAGATCCCATGTATCATTTGTCATCAATGAATGATATTCTTCATTCATAGCTGCTTCCCAATGTGGATGGCCTGAAGCTTCTGCAAAAGTGTCAGGATCATGATTTACTGGAGCTTGAGCCAGTAAAGAAGAGGCTCTTTCAAACTGAGAATGTGTACGTCGCTGATCTGTAGGATCACTGGCAAGATCACCTGCTGCATCCCGAGTAGCACGGACCCATCTTGGAAGTTGAGGATCCTGAGAAGGTGGGGGAGGATTATCATCCTCGCTTTCATCATCTGAAGAAGAAATGTTTTCAAAAGTAGAAGAGATAGGAAGAGGTGGCACATCCGCCGGACTAGGCTCGCAGGCCGATTTATTTTCATCAAATTTTACATCTCTTCTAATGATAACATTTTTGGACTTAAATGGAATAAGTCTATAACCTTTTACATCTTCAGAATATCCAACAAAGGTACATTTCTCACTCTTAGGTTCTAAAGCTTTATGCTTTTCATCTGGAATATGGGCCCATGCTTCACTTCCAAACACACGAAAGTGACTTACATCTGGTTTAATGGAACTCCAAGCTTCTTCTGGAGTGATATTCTCTAGAACCTTAGTAGGAGTGCGATTGATTATATAATTTGCACAATTAATTGCTTCGGCCCAAAAACTAAGACTGAGTCCTTTAGATTGCAGCATACAATTAGCCATTTCCTTTAAGGTGCGATTTTTCCTTTCAGCTACACCATTTTGTTGTGGAGTGTATGGAACAGTATGTTGCATTTGAATTCCATTTTCGGTGCAAAAGTTGATGAATGTGTTTTTAACATATTCTCCACCATTATCAGTTCTTAGCTTAAGAATTTGATGTCCAGATTGTTTTTCAACAAAGGCTTTGAAGGCCAAAAATGTGTTAAATACTTCGCTCTTGAGTTTTAAGAAGTATACCCAAGTGCGTCTGGAGAAATCATCAATGAAAGTTAAGAAGTACTTGCAGCCAGAGAATGAAGCAACAGGAAGAGGACCACATAAATCACTGTGCACAAGCTGTAAAGGGGCTGAGGCGTGCCAAGAGGCACGTTTGTCAAAACTGTCCCGATGATGTTTTCCGAGTACACATCCGGAACAAACACCATCTCTGCAAGATACCATAGGAAGACCTGTCACCATATTTTCTTTACATAGATGCTGAAGGGAGGGATAGTTTAAGTGACCAAATCGCTCATGCCAAAGTTTGCTCACTTCATCATTATGAGCAACAAATACTGAGGGAAGATTGGATGACCCAAAGTTGTGAAACTTATACAACCTTGTGGAATCATCAGCAAGACCAGTAGCTAGAATCTGTTTAGGATCTTTTAGATCCTTGATTACAACATCATGAGGTGAAAATTCAACAATTTTACCTTCACCTGAATGAGTTATCTGATAGACAGATAGAAGGTTGCAGGATAAGGTTGGAACACATAATACATCATTAAACTGACCATTGTCTAGATGAACAGTTCCAGTCCCTACAACATTAAGAGATCTATCATCACCAACATATATATTTTTGGTGTTACAATCATTTAAAGAATAAAACATGGCTTGGTTTTTGGCCATGTGATAAGAGGCTCCAGAATCAATGAGCCACTCATGAGAATGAGAAGAAGAAGAAGATACATTTAATGCATAACCAGACTGAGATGATTGACAACGACATGCAGAAAGTGCCATTCCGGAAGTTGAAGTTGAAGTAGGCTCCACATGGATGTTATGTTTCTTCATTGCGGCTTCCAAGGCTTCCATCTTCTTAAAGCATTTAGATTCTAAGTGGCCATCTCGATTACAAAAGTTACAATGTCTATCAGTCTTCTTCCATTTGTTTTTATTGGTCTTATCATTTTGCTGAAATGATCTTTCATTTTGAGGCTGAGTTGGTTTAGGACCATTCTTTTGAGGATATGACTTCTTAGGATTCTTTGAATTTGGTTGCTGCTGGGCGGCTAACGCTTTCGTGGAAGAGTTTCCAAGATTAAGAAGACCAAGGTGTAAGAGTTTTTCTTGTTCTCTTATTAAGGAATCACAAAAGGAGTCAAAGGAAGGGGCCTTGTAGTCTTTTCCTTGACAAATGAAAGCTTCCCTTGTAGAATGGAAAGTGGAAACAAATACAGAGTAGGCTGGTCCCAACTTAGTAAGGATGGAATAAATAAGGTTACCATCTTCTTTCTTAACTTTAACACCTTCCAAGAGATATCTAAGGGTCTTGAATTTGGACAAGAAATCTTCAATGCAAGAAAAATTATTAGGATCCAAAGTAAGCAACTCATTTTCAAGTTGATGGGCTCTAATTTCATTTTTAATCCCAAAAACTTTAGCGAGTTTTTCTAATGCTTCATGAGGAGTCTCAAGTTCTGCAATGTGGAATCTAAGATCAGGAGAAATAGACATCCCTATCAAACCACGTGCTTGATCTTGTCTATTTTCCCATTTTGCAGCCTTGTCTTCATCTTTTGGTTTCTTCTCTTGGTCTGTGGCTATTCTGAAGAGACCTTTACTTCTAAGTAAATCTTCCATGTAGGCTACCCATTGGAAGTAGTTAGTGCTGTCAAGAATGACTTGGCATGGACTTTCCATTTTTTAAAAAAAACTGAAGCTGAAGATGCTAAAAGTAAGTGTTCCAATGGATAGATATCGAAAAAATAGGCGGTTTTAAAAAAAACGGCTCTGAAAAAGGCTTCCGGATGAAGAAGTTATGGCTTTTTGAAAAACAATTGTTGACGTTGCCGGCAAAGTGCGCGAATGTGCGGGAATGAAAAAATCCGCCCCACAAAATGGAGACTTGAACCCAAGACCTCTACTCTCTTAAAATAGCTTTGAACCAATTGATCTATACAGAAAATTTGAGAGAGAGAGAGAGAGAGAGAGAGAGAGGAGAGGGGGGGGGGGGGGGCTTGGTTTGCGTGCTTGCCTTGAGAAAGCTCTTTTTCCCTACAAAACACAAAACACAAAACACAAAACCCAACACGAATATGCAAAGAAAAACGAACCTTGCGGCTCGAAGTTAGCTTTAGCCAAAAAACTAGAAATTTTTAAAAAAAATCTCAAAGTTAGCTTTAGCCGAAAAACTAAATATTTTTCTCAATGTTTCTGATTTTCCGAGATCACACTAAGGTGCAGGGAAAAGAGCATACGCATGAGAAAAATCCTTCCTTTCTGTTTCTGATTTGCCCAGATCGCACAGAGTCGCAGGGCAAAGAGCATACGCAGAAATGAAAGGTATAGATCCGGTTAAAAAAAAAGGCTAAATAAACCGAAACCGAAATAAGCAGAGAGAAAATAACAGTAAACTGCAAAAAACACTGTATACCTCCCGATCTGAAAAATGACGCAGCTAGGGCTACCGGAAACCTTTTCGCGTGAAACGAAAGGGGTTCCTCACTGGAACAGATGCTCCGAACGCAACAGAGCAGTCCTCTCGGCCCGAAAGCAGTCAGAAACAGCAGATCTAGGAAACGACAGCCGCATGCAGTTCTACCGACTTCAGATTTGGATCACCAACGGACGCGGCCCTCAAATAGCTCTGATACCATGTAGGAATTTACAGGGTAAGTTCCTCAGAAAGAATACCAAAAGGACACCGCTCACAACCAGATCACAGATCAATACACCAGTATTTTTGACGTGGTTAAAACCCTCAAAGAGGGAAACAGTCCACGGCCTGTCCCAACGTGGGTACTACAGGCAATTTATTAATCAAAGAATGAAAATTTACATAAGCTTCTCTCATGCACGGATTACCCGAACAATGACCCTCCATGTGCTTTAAATAGAACTCATGGACCAATCGGGTGTCAAGCCATGGATCAAGTGTCGGTAATACCGAGGAGAGAATGAACCGTCGGATCACTACATATCGTGACCGTCGGATTGTAAGTTACAAAATGTACAATGGTAAAGAAACACACTTTACCTAACTCTATACCTAACTCTATACTAGACCAAGTTGAACTTAACTATTTCCTATGTGTCGGAATATCCTAACAAATTGCACATGATATGACATCGATTTTAAAACATTGGAGTAAACAAAGTTAGAGAGCGAAAAATGAGAAGAAAAGAAGTTTGTATGATTTCATTGTATTATTGGTTTATTTGTTCAGGATGAGCTCACATGGAGACCTTCATTGTTGGAAAGAAGAAGAGGGGTTGGCCCACCGACCAAAGGTGCTTCACGGTCGATAATCTTAAGTTCGATTACTCAAAGAGTCTTGCATAATAGAACGGTTGGGAGAGGAGTACTCCATTCTGTTACACCTGTGTTGTGTTTTTTGAGGAGAGACACTACAAATCGATAGGAAATGTAAATGCATAGCAACATAAACAAATTGTATAGAGAATTGAAGGTAAAGGCTAAAAAATGATCCTAAATAGTATATGAACATGTAGAAACTTGACATAGAGCATCTACTTGTTCCAATATCTGTGAAACAATGTCTATTATGTCACAGTAAATATCATGTTTTGACCAAAAATTATTTCTGTGAATTCCAACCAAAAACTCTAAAACATATACTAATTAGATATTCAAAAAATCTTTTTTTTTTTATTTTAAATAATTTATATACAATTAAAGTTTTCACATTTTAAAATAAAATAAATAATTTTTCTCTACACATATATACACTTTCCCTTCAATATCATAGTTATATTTGAATTTTACTTTTATAATTAAAAAACTCTTATCAATATAATTAATATGTGAAATTGAAAGACATGCATCCTAACACTTCATGATCCAAGTTCAATCAACAACATGCTCACCAACAATATATAACATGGTATAACACATTCCTATACATATTACATAATTGGATCACCTTTATTCTTATATATACAATGCATGTACAAAAATCAATATTTTCTCTCTCATGTCTGTGTATCTTTCAATCAACACTTTTAACTTGATCCATATGTTCACTTGGATTGAGTTTTCATACTTCTCTCTTTTTTAGAACCCGAATTTATAAATTTAGGGACCACCCAAGAAATGGATTAAAGTATAAAAATTTGTACCTTTGTAGCCAACAACCTTGTTGGAAAAGGATAACATGGCTCTATAAACCATGAAGTCAAAGTTGGGAGGCATTTATGATCATATATGGCCATACAAAATACACCACATCAACGTATGAGAGTGGCTATTCCTTAATATTTAGAGTAGGTATAACATTATGTCTTATATGGTTTTGTACACAAATAAATGGATGCACAACTACTGGTCCTTCCCCACAGTATGGCTAACTCTTGGTGCACCTCACAAATACTAATTCTTTTTGCAATATCAATTTTATTAACTATTGAAGAAGTTACAAAATCACAACTCTTAACTGCACCGAGGAGAAAAATTACCAATTAGTACTCTTAATTGCACTGCAATACAATGCCATTACAATAATAGTGTAAAACTAAATGGCTAAACAAAAAGGCGAAGATAGGAAATAGGAGAGATGTTGTCATCTGAACTTCAAAGATTGTACTACACATGTTCTCTGTAGCTAGAAAATTCCCATCTACTATGGAAGTTGTTATTCATGTTCGTGATTTTAAAACTATGGACCAATAATACTAGAGATGCCACCTTGAGGGGAGCATGTTGTTACATCCTATAGAAATACTCTATAAGGTTAGTCCATGAAGTAGTTGGATATAGATAGTAACGTGCACCCTTTTGTACAATGTACAAATAGAAAAACCAACCTTCATGAGTCTATTTCACCATATCTTCTCATGCTTCATGCATCCAAGCAAAGTGAGTCTTATATTTTCTTCATATTGTGAAAAATATAAGCATCTTGTTACATTTATAATTTTTTTGATACTATCCCTTCTTACATCTTTCACATTGCCCTCTATATCTAAACCACAAATCCATGGATTAATCTACCCCGCTCCAATCCAATAAGGGCTGCAACATGCTCACTTTGTTTAGATGAATGCGACACAAGAAGATAAGGTGCAGTAGACTCATTGAGGTTGCTTTATCTATTTGTACATTGTATAAAGTGATGGACAGGTTGTAGTTGGATATAATGTGTAATCTGAATCCCTTCATCCAATATACAAAAAAGGAAAAGAACCTCAATGACTTATCTACATCATATCTTCTCATGTTGCATGCATCTGAACAATGTGTGTTATAGTTTGTTCATACTATCAAAGATGCTGCAATTTCCAAACTAAAATTAAGTAAATTTGCTTTAATATTTCTCCCTCATGCATTCTTTTTGAAATGCCAATTGGACTCACGTGAATGAGAGATTCAACTTCTCATGCAAGCACATGTATTCTTTTAAAGTTCTTTACCTTTAAAAGTGGCTTATGTATGTTGATTATTTTTAGATAACCATATACGTTACTAATTCTTAGAGCTTCATTATGTCAATTTGACTAATTTAGGATAGGTAGCATTAATCTCGACTGCTAAAATGAAACAATTGGATAGAATTGGGTAAGGCATGGTTGGGCATGCTCAAGTTATATCAAGATAAAACTTACTTTAGCATTTGAGTCATGGAAAAGAAACCTAACATTTCTTATACATTTACTGCACTTTGAAGTTACTTATTCACATAGATATAAAAGACAACCCTTAAACAAAGTTTGCAAGTCAATGCAGCTTGTACTTTTAGATTTCGGACCTCTACAATCCTTGTTGTGTTGGTATTACATAAGCCAAGAGTTGAATTGATTAGTAGTCCCTTTTTTCCGTACGTACTATGGCTCGTTGTATCTCTGTGCATTTACATAATACAAATTACAGGACTTTCAATATTGATTTAAAGCCAAAATTTCAATTTCACAGTAGTGTTTTTATTTTGATATGAAATTCTTGGTTATATTGGGCCAACATAGAGGACACAAACTGTTTTCAATTGTAGGCATGTTATTATTATACAATTTGTGTCTGTGATGCCACCTATTTTGGATTGTGGGTTGATATTTGAAAGCCTAATGTGGTTAGGAGGATCTTCTTTGATGCTCTTATGTGGAAATGGCGATCTTTTTGTGGAGGGGTCTGCTTTGTATGAATAGCAAGGGATAAAGTAGTAGCCATCTCCCTTCTATATCTTTATAGAGAAGGGCACTTTATAGGGCATAGAATGGCTGCATGGATGGAATCTACAAGGTAAAAGGACTAGATGTAATTGGTAGAATATATTGTTTTCTATGTTACTTGGGAGGTTCCTATACTTGAGAAATTCCCTAAATCAGAGGGATATGCATATATTTAGATGCCTGGACTTCTAGGAATTACCACAATATTGTGATCACTTACTTCTCTCATTTTGATGCATCCATTACATGATGTTCTCTAGATTAACCTGTTATCACTCAGGTTGTTCCCTTTGACTCCTAAGGGAATACGGCCGAGGTAACCACAAACCAATCTTTGGACTGCAGGTCCTAGCCTACCTGCAGTCAGAGAGGGCTCTCTCTTTATAACATTTAGCTTTGTTTAGGGGTGATTTTAGGCTAGATATGAGTGCATGAGTTTGATTTAAGTTTGGTGGGATGGTTGATGCTTTAGACAGAGTTGGCTTGCAAAGGATGAGAAATTCAGACCATTGGGCATGGAGTCAATGAATGTGAACTGAAGGGTGTGTTTTCTTTGGTAGAAGAGGGGAATACAGAGCAGGATAGCTACACATGGCACAATGTTAAATGCTAGAACAAGGATGAAATGGAGGTTAGGGGATGAGAGGCAATTAAGGATCTCTCATCCAGCCAAAGAGGGAAAGTGGATTAAGGCTAAATAAGAGCAATGAAGAATTCCTAGACAACATTCAGAAATGAGAGAAATAGCTTAAACATGATCAATTAAGTATGCATATTCATCACTAATTCAGAGGAAAACATAAAGAAATGACAGGAATTGAGCATAGAGTGCTGCTAAGAAAATTATAAGATATTCTTCTTTCCTGCTATTTAGATGGTGAAACAAGGGTGGCATAAAACACATATAAACTGAAAACAGAGACAGGAAGGACTTATTGAGTCATGTAGAAACACCAGAATTCTGTAGCATATTCTTTAAGCCATCAAATCCACAACCAGCAGTTCAGAAACAAGCGTTCCAGCATTCTTTGATTATAAAAGCTCTCAACATATACAGTGCAAGTCTCGAAAGAGGAAATCAACCAACCAACCCTTAATACATAGCTGAGGGTGGTATATATAAGCAAAATATTTACAAACACGGATCTCATAGCAGATCTGGGGAAATATCTATCTTTAACCTAACATCTACTGAAATAAATGCAAGAAGATATCTATTTGAGCTGCGCTGGAGGTAGCTGCATCAAAATGAGTTAATATGGCGTCCTTTAGCTGTGTGCTGGCCATTTTACAATAACTGCGCTTTGGGCTTTGATCCACTGATCTTATGTGGCTTAAATGCTTTAAACACTGATCTGAGAGCCTCGAACGACTTTTGTCGCTTTCTTTGACTTTGATGGAGGGCTCTTAATGCTTCCCTGTTGCAGGCTTTATGATTTCCACTGATATTTTCGATCTGATACACTTCGCCGCTTCACTGATACACTTTAAATTTAATCCGGGCTTTATCTTTCCTCTGATACACTTTAACACTTGAATCGAGCCACTTTCTCTCTCTGATACTCTTTAACTGTCTAATCGCCCCTTTTTCTGCCAATTTAATGCAAAAATAACTGCTGAAATGATTTCCGTGGCCTTTGGAATGCTATCGGCGCTTGGCCGATCAAAATAATGCTTAATCTAAAGAAAAACTGCAAAAATGGAGGAGGACTGGATGATGATAACTGTGCTGGGCCGAGGTTGGCTTCCTGAAGCAATACTGGAGTTTGAGCGATCCAAAATTATTGAAAAATGCCTTATTTCCTTTCACTGGGCGCACGCAGGCGCAACTGTGAAAATAGCTCAAAAATGGCCTTTTTTACTTTTACACAAAAAAGACCCATTTCTATGCAAAATTCGTGAAAAAAACTGAGCGGGAGCGACACTGTAGATTTGAATTAATCTTGGCCGTTGGATCGCGTGAAGGCAGATCCAACGGTTGGCGCGCAATCGACGATCGACGATCGCCGGATCCCCAAAACACAAGGCTTCCGAAAAGTGATGAACCCGCAGACCCGATATACTATAGGCTCATTCTTTTATTGATTTCGGGTCTGGCCCGTCGGCGATCCCAAATCGGCGGATTTACAATGAAACGGGTCTACAGACCCGATATCCCTTCAAAACTGCTCTTTATAATTTATCGGATCCGGATATGGGGCATACAGTACCATCCCCTTTCGGACCCGAAACACATTAAACTCCACTCTATAATACTTCGGCTCCGGAATATCGGAGCTCTACCACTTGGCTATACAAAGGCTCCTTTCGGACCTGAAAAATTTATGTATGCCACACTTTATAGTATTTGGGCTCCAGCCAGTCGGAGCTATATATGGGAGCGATGCGAAACAATGAGGACTGTTGATCTGAGGGCCTGAATGGGCAGCTGCGATTAAGTCGGCATTTCGCTATCGGCGGGGACATGGGGGCGGGCTTTATATATATGCGATCGCCAAAATGATCTGAGCCGTTGATATGGGTCGGGGCGATGGACGGCTGCGATTAAGTCGCAATATCGCGTCGGCGGGGCTTATATATAATTGCGATATATGCGATAAAGGGGAAGAAGCATGGATTTGCGGTAAAAATGGGTTTTAATGATAAAATGGTGGATATACATTAAAAAGGGAAAACATGATGGGGGGCCTCCGATAGTGATATCGCTTCGGATGCGATAGCGATATCGCATCGGAGCAAGAGGAAAGGGGGCGTATATATGGGCCAACAAGCATTGCGACTGTCGATATCGCATTGGAGGAATGATTTATGAATCGGCCAAGGGATAATACAATCAACAAAGGCTTTTTGCGATCAGAGATGGGTTTTAGTGTGTCGGAAGAAGGCTTTTAAGCTCCGGAAGGGTTTTTCAAAGGATGGAAGAGGGTTTTTATACATCGGAGGAGGGATTTTATGCAATGGAAGAAGTCCAAATGCATTTGGAAGATGGCTAGGGAGGAAAATGAGGGTTCTTACTAAGTTTCAAATAAACTTAGTAATTCCCAAAGCATACTTATGGTTATTTTCAAGCAGAGGGAGGGGATATGTATATAAAAGGGATTTATAACATAATTTAATATGGGAAGGGGGAAAACATAGGGATTTACATAATAGAGTTAGAAGTTAGTGTGAATTTGTGAAGAAAGCGCTAAGTATGAGCAACTTAGGCTTTTAAAAAGGAAGAAAGGAGCTTAATGGAGAAATCTAGGACTATTGAGCAGATCTCAATATCCTTTGGGGAAATTAGTGAATGATCTGGGAAAAAGAAAGAAGGGGAAGTTAGACATGCCTCGCTTGAGCTGCTCCAAGGGAAAATTGCCTCATACTTGTGATCTGAATGGATATAACACTTGAAAACATAAAATGGATCACAATTCCTCATTCTGCCACCACAAAACTACTTACCTGGCCTACTTACCTAGCATTTTCTCTTCTTTTTGGTTTGGGTGCACTTGAACTACCAAACCCAGCTTTTCAACTTTTCTTTTTGGCTGTCCTCCTATCTAAATCTACCCTTATTGCATCCAGGGGCTCAGATTAAGCTATTGAGCGCCCTTCCTTCTCTACCTATCTACAAATCTGCCAAGATTAAACAGTTTGGACAGATGTTTATTCTCTATATTCTAAAACAAGCAATTTAAACCTAGGGAAGCCAAGATTAAGCTGTTTGGCCTTCCCTTAACTGAGAAATCTTTCAAAAATGGAACTTTTGAAGCATGGAAAAGATGAACATTTTTGGCACTTCCACTGTCAATCATGAAATATGAAACCTATTGCAATAGGAGGCTAACAGTGGCTCCACTTGGGGATGGCTTTTCCTTGTGAAAAGTCAAGAACAGTAGGTCAGATTGCCTTGATCTTCAATTGTTGTTGTACTCTGAAAACTTCCCTTTGCTGGCTGCTTTATTTATATATATGACAGCATACTTGAAGAGCTTAGGGCCTTCTCTTCGGGCTTCAACTGCAGCAAGTTTACTATCCAAACAAAAAACCAAAATCCTACCTACCTACTCTAATCAGCACTTAATTTTACTGGTTAGGTGAAATGAAACAGCCAATGCAGCCACTTAAGCATTATAAACATCAATGACCTTTGCTGCTTCTGTTTGTTGGTTCTTGAAATGGTGATCTTGCAATCTGATGTAGCTTTGTTAATCTTTGAGAAGATCAGGAAACTACTGATCTCCTTTGCTGAATCTAAACACTGTACAAAAGGGTCCTGCAACCTATATACACCATTGTTGAGCTGAATTAAAGAGCAGTACAAAGGTTTAGGATGACTATCATGCCTTTGAATTGGGAAATCACCAGCATATTGATTTTGAGCCTTACAGCCTGCTAATGGAGCAGAGTAGTGATTTCCTCCATCACTTAATCTGTCAACAGATGGATTATACAAAACTTGGAATGATAATTGCAATTCATTACAAACAGGCTCAGATGGAACTTGACAGATTTGCACTTGCTGCTCCTCCTTTTCTTTAGATAACTCAGAAGATTCAAAACAAAGTAGCAGGGAATCACTTGGGACTTCTTGATCATATGCTGCTGCTTCTGAGTCTTCTTCTTCAATCTGACTTTCAATGGCACTTTGGGGCTGCACAACTAGAGGTAATGCATTATGAGCAAGGATTTGACTCTCCTCTAGATGATCAATATCAATACTGGCTGACACTTGATTACAAACTGCATGATAATTATTCCTAATAAACTGAAAAGACTCAAAACAAAATGGAAAAGTTCCTGCGCTAGTTTCAAAATTCTCTTCATTTTCCTCCTTTTCTTCATAGCTGAAATGAACAAGCTGATCACTGGGTTCAGGCTGCTGAACCTGAACACTGCTTTCTGCCAAAATAGCACCTGATTCCTCTGTAAGGCTGATTTGGACATTAGGCGCATAATCATCATCATACTCATCATATTTGGGCAGACAATTGAAAGAAGAGAAGCTACTATATTCATACAGTATATCAGGAGATTGCTCCTTCACATATGGCTCTATGAATATGTCATCTGATTTGTGGTAGGTTTGTTCGTGAATATCACTACTTTCCTTTTGCAAAACGGATGTGTTTTGGCACTCTAGATCTTCAACTTTCATTGTGATCTTTTGCATCATTTCTTCTGTTTCTTTTAACAAATAAAGAAGTTTTTCTTCTTGCTCTGCCTTGCGCTGTTTTTCCCTCATCTTCAGATTTGCCTCCACGTCCACAGCCATGTCTTGCATCTGTTTCATAGTGGACGGGCTTCTTTCTCTCAAACGATATTCAATTTCTGCATCAAAAGCTCTTGGATAATGCAATAGAGCTAAATCAGGGGGAGGTCTTATATTCAAAGGCATAGAATGATAAATGTGATTGAATCGATCAGAAAATTGCTGAACAGATTCATTAGGAAGCCTTTTTAATTGATCATATTCTTCAATGAGCGAGAGGAAATTAATTTTGATCATCCATCTATCAAGGAAGAGTTTGAATAACTGCTGAAGATTAGAGATGCTAGCCTCAGGCAATGCTTTAAACCAAGTCCTAACTTCGCTTTGCAAAGAAAGGGCAAACAGCCTAATAATAACATCCTCATCTTCTACTTCAAATATGTTAAGATAGTCTTCAAAAGCTTGGATATGCTTTTGAGCAGTAACTCCATTCTCTCCATCAAATCTTGGGAGATACTCAGGATGATTCCTAGGTAAAGGATTGAGCGTGGGAGGCAAAATGAGAGGCTTATATCTATCAGGAACTTTACGAGGCACGGGAATATGTACAAGGATTGGAAGATTGGGCTCGATTTTTGGGTTCTCCTTGGCTGTATGATGATCTTCAAAAGAATTAGAAGACTGCTGTTCCAATGTGCAAGGAGACTTTTCATCAACATTTTTCAAAGGAAAATTATAAAAATTATCTCTACAATACAATATACACAAAAAAATATTATGGATGAGAAAGAACATAATCTCTTGGATAACAATCCAGGTCAAAAGCCTGATCTGCTCATACAGTTCTTTCGGGTTCATTTCTCCAGTGGAGTCTTTATTATGAAGATGATGTGGAGTCGCCAGGTGGATAAATCAACTTTGAAGTGTCTGATCTCTGTCCACCAACACAGATCAGAACTAAGCGTGAAAATAGATCTGAAGAAAGGGGGACTTTCTCCAGAAAACGAGATTTTTGAGATTTTTAGAGATTTTATGATTTTTTGGGATTTTTCAAAACAACTTTAAGACTTTTTCGAGAGGCAAACTGATCAAAATGGGGATTTTCAGTAATAAATGAATGATTCAGGTTCCCCAGCGGAGTCGCCAATGATGTTATCACTCAAGTTGTTCCCTTTGACTCCTAAGGGAATATGGCCAAGGTAACCACAAACCAATCTTTGGACTGTAGGTCCTAGCCTACATGTAGTCAGAGAGGGCTCTCTCTTTATAACATTTAGCTTTGTTTAGGGGTGATTTTAGGCTAGATATGATTGCATGAGTTTGATTTAAGTTTGGTGGGATGGTTGATGCTTCAGATAGAGTTGGTATGCAAAGGATGAGAAATTCAGACCATTGGGCATGGAGTCAATGAATGTGAACTGAAGGGTGTGTTTTCTTTGGCAGAAGAGGGGAATACAGAGCAGGATAGCTACACATGGCACAATGTTAAATGCTGGAACAAGGATGAAATGGAGGTTAGGGGATGAGAGGCAATTAAGGATCTCTCATCCAGCCAAAGAGGGAAAGTGGATGAAGGCTAAATAGGAGCAATGAAGAATTCCTAGACAACATTCAGAAATGAGAGAAATAGCTTAAACATGATCAATTAAGTATGCATATTCATCACTAATTCAGAGGAAAACATAAAGAAATGACAGGAATTGAGCATAGAGTGCTGCTAAGCAAATTCTAAGCTATTCTTCTTTCCTGCTATTTAGATGGTGAAACAAGGGTGGCATAAACACATATAAACTGAAAACAGAGACAAGAAGGACTTATTGAGTCATGTAGAAACACCAGAATTCTGTAGCATATTCTTTAAGCCATCAAATCCACAACTAGTAGTTCAGAAACAAGCGTTCCAGCATTCTTTGATTATAAAATCTCTCAACATATACAGCGCAAGTCTCGAAAGAGGAAATCAACCAACCAACCCTTAATACATAGCTGAGGGTGGTATATATAAGCAAAATATTTACAAACACAGATCTCATAGCAGATCTGGGGAAATAACTGTCTTTAACCTAACATCTACTGAAATAAATGCAAGAAGATATCTATTTGAGCTGCGCTGGAGGCAGCTGCATCAAAATGAGTTAATATGGCGTCCTTTAGCTGTGTGCTGGCCATTTTACAATAACTGCGCTTTGGGCTTTGATCCACTAATCTTATGTGGCTTAAATGCTTTAAACATTGATCTGAGAGCCTTGAATGGCTTTTGCCGCTTTCTTTGACTTTGATGGAGGGCTCTTAATGCTTCCCTGCTGCAGGCTTTATGATTTCCACTGATATTTTCAATCTGATACACTTCGCCGCTTCACTGATACACTTTAAATTTAATCCGGGCTTTATCTTTCCTCTGATACACTTTAACACTTGAATCGAGCCACTTTCTCTCTCTGATATACTTTAACACTTGAATCGAGCCACTTTCTCTCTCTGATACTCTTTAACTGTCTAATCGCCCCTTTTTCTACCAATTTAATGCAAAAATAACTGTTGAAATGATTTTCATGGCCTTTGGAATGCTGTCGGCGCTTAGCCGATCAAAATAATGCTTAATCTGAAGAAAAACTGCAAAAATGGAGGAGGACTGCATGTTGATAACTGTGCTGGGTCGAGGCTGACTTCCTGAAGCAATACTGGACTTTGAGCGATCCAAAATGATTGAAAAATGCCTTATTTCCTTTCACTAGGCGCGCGCAGGCGCAACTGTGAAAATAGCGCAAAAATGGCATTTTTTCCTTTTACACAGAAAAGACCCATTTCTATGCAAAATTCATGAAAAAAACTGAGCGGGAGCGACACTGTAGATTTGAATTAATCCTGGCCGTTGGATCGTGCGAAAATAGATCCAACGGTTGGCGCGCAATCGGCGATCGGCGATCGGCGGATCTCCAAACCACAAGGCTTCCGAAAAGCGATGAAACCGTGGACCCGATATACTATAGGCTCATTCTTTTATGGATTTCGGGTCCGGCCCGTCGGCGATCCCAAATCGGTGGATTTACAACGAAACGGGTCTGCGGACCCGATATCCCTTCAAAATTGCTCTTTATAATTTATCGGATCCGGATATGGGGCGTACAGTACCAACCCCTTTCGGACCCGAAACACATTAAACTCCACTCTATAATACTTCGGCTCTGGAATATCGGAGCTCTCCCACTTGGCTGTACAAAGGCTCCTTTCGGACCCGAAAAATTTATGTATGCCGCACTTTATAGTATTTCAGCTCCAGCCAGTCGGAGCTATATATGGGAGCGATGCGACACAATGAGGACCGTTGATCTGAGGGCCTGAATGGGCGGCTGCGATTAAGTCGGCATTTCGCTATCGGCGGGGACATGGGGGCGGGCTTTATATATATGCGATCGCCGAAATGATCTGAGCCGTTGATCTGGGCGGGGGCGATGGACGGCTGCGATTAAGTCGCAATATCGCGTCGGCGGGGCTTATATATAATTGCGATATATGCGATAAAGGGGAAGAAGCATGGATTTGCAGTAAAAATGGGTTTTAACGATAAAATTGCGGATATACATTAAAAAGGGAAAACATGATGGGGGGGCCTCCGATAGCGATATCGCTTCGGATGCGATAACAATATCGTATCGGAGCAAGAGGAAAGGGGCATATATATGGGCCAACAAGCATTGCGACTGCCGATATCGCATCGGAGGAATGATTTATGAATCGACCAAGGGATAATGCAATCGGCAAAGGATTTTTGCAATCGGAGATGGGTTTTAGTGTGTCGGAGGAAAGTTTTTAAGCTTCGAAAGGGTTTTTCAAAGGATGGAAGAGGGTTTTTATACATCAGAGGAGGGATTTTATGCAATGGAAGAAGTCCAAATGCATTTGGAAGATGGCTAGGGAGGAAAATGAGGGTTCTTACTAAGTTTCAAATAAACTTAGTAATTCCCAAAGCATACTTATGGTTATTTTCAACCAGAGGGAGGGGATATGTATATAAAAGGGATTTATAACATAATTTAATATGGGAAGGGGGAAAACATAGGGATTTACATAATAGAGTTAGAAGTTCGTGTGAATTTGTGAAGAAAGAGCTAAGTATGAGCAACTTAGGCTTTTAAAAAGGAAGAAAGGAGCTTAATGGAGAAATCTAGGACTATTGAGCAGATCTCAATATCCTTTGGGGAAATTAGTGAATGATTTGGGAAAAAGGAAGAAGGGGAAGTTAGACATGCCTCGCTTGAGCTGCTCCAAGGGAAAATTGCCTCATACTTGTGATTTGAATGGATATAACACTTGAAAACATAAAATGGATCACAATTCCTCATTCTGCCACCACAAAACTACTTACCCGGCCTACTTACCTAGCATTTTCTCTTCTTTTTGGTTTGGGTGCACTTGAACTAGCAAACCCATCTTTCCAACTTTTCTTTTTGGCTGTCCTCCTATCTAAATCTACCCTTATTGCATCCAGGGGCTCAGATTAAGCTGTTGAGCGCCCTTACTTCTCTACCTATCTACAAATCTGCCAAGATTAAACAGTTTGGACAGATGTTTATTCTCTATATTCTAAAACAAGCAATTTAAACCTAGGGAAGCCAAGATTAAGCTGTTTGGCCTTCCCTTAACTGAGAAATCTTTCAAAAATGGTACTCTTGCAGCTTGGAAAAGATGAACATTTTTGGCACTTCCACTGTCAATCATGAAATATGAAACCTATTGCAATAGGAGGCTAACATAACCCATAAGAAACTAATTGGGATGTAGACTGTTAACAAGATCAATGTTGTTCTCCTTAATGTGAAAACAATGAGTTGTTAGATCTAGGAACTGAAGGGTTGGATACAAACAGGGTCCACCCCTTATGCAAGTCTGAATAAAATGGAGTAACCTCTAATGTTTGTGAATCCAATGGAAAGCCCTCCTCCTGTGAATTACTGGGCTCCTAACATTCCCATGCGTAAGACAAACACCATGGATCTTACATATACCACATAATTCATTGTTGTTGTGGGGATTACAATGATGCCCAACTCTTTCAGTTATTTCATAACCTACATAGATCATTAATTGAATCAATTTAATAGGGATCGATCAACACTAATTTGTGCATTTTTAAATAATCAATTTGTATTTGTTCTTAAAAAGTGCAGTCATACATTATATATAAACCAATGAGCAGAAATAACTTCACAACTCTCTTGAAGATGGATTATGTCTGACAGATCTCCACCATGTTTTAAGCATTCAGTTTATATATATATATATATATCTATATATATATATATATATATATATATATATATATATATATATATATATATATATATATATATATATATATATATATATATATATATATATATATATATAGATATGGGGAATCTCATTACAAGTTATAATGTGCAGCATCTGGGGTATGGTGATAAACTTGCAGAAATCTACCTTGGCTCTCCATCTAATTAGTGATCCATGAAAGAGAGAGTTAAGGAATTCCTTCCCCTCCAAACATAAGACTTTATAGACATACTAAAATGCCCTCATTTTTGCCTAAAAAATAACTACTCAAATCAAGATTGGTTGTGTCTCTATAAAAGGTGGAAAGGAGAATTTCCTTCAAATAAAAGGTGACTCTCCTCAAAAATAGAGGCTACACCAATATTCTGGGATGACTGGATAAGGATGCCTAAGAAGAGCATGGGAGGAGGCTAATAGAATGGAAAGTAATGATAGATGCCTACCCAATCATTGGAGACAACCTAGCTTGGCTCAATGTGAATGGAGAACAGGAAAGGATAGGAAGTGACCATGGATGAGTGGGGAGGATGCCCCTAGACTATCTCTTGACTTTTTAAATCACATTCACTTTCATAAGTTGTTAGTGGATCTTTGAGTGGAAAGAAGAAAATTAAGTAAAAAATTAAGGTGAAAGGGAAGCAGAATCGAACATGTTATAGGCTCTCTTAAATCTATTTCCATACGATTGAGGGATAAAATTGATAAACTGGTATGGGCAGCCAAGAAATGACGAGGCACCTACAATGTCAAGGTAGGGTACCTTTTTGAAAATCCTCCCATGGTGATGATCACTGAAATGGTATTTCAAGTGGAAGAACGAAGCCCCCTCTTAAATCAAGCATTTCTCTGTGGTTAGTCCAAAGTAACAAAATCCTCACATCTGACCATTTACAAATTACAGAGGAGGTTGTTCTCTTTGTCTAGAATCAACTGAACATGTCAATTACCTCTTCACTTCATGCCACTTCATCAAAGTGATTTCAATGGAAGTAAGATCCTTAACCTAAAGTAACGATAGTTGGGAAGGGTCCTCTGTACAAAAAGCCCTACAAAGTTGGCTATGGTACTCTATAGTAAACTAAGGTAATCACCCATTCCCTATTTTGTAATATGGACTGTTTTGATCACCAGAATGCAGCACTTTTTTAAGGGTAATATGATATCTTCTTAGGCATTATGTACTGAAAAGGGTGAACTTCACAAGTATAGCCATAAGTATGTTAGAGTCATAGGGAATAGAGGAATAAATTCATTAACAAGAAAACAATAAGTTATTGCAATCCAGAGTTATTAAAATGAGAAACCATGTCAATGATTATTAAAAATTGCAGAGAAATTCCTTGACAAATCCCCAAAATGTAATAATATCAAATGGCATGCTCATGTGTGCCAACCTCATACCAAATATATCATTCACTTATATAGTGATCACTAATGTTGGCTTGAAGGACACAACAGTTTGCATGTAATAGATTGTGGCTATCTACAGGACAAAGTTTTATATTTTTGTTTGTTATGTAGGTTGGGCCTCAACATATTTCCCTAATTCATAGACATGAATGTGATGGTAAACAAGATGATAAATATGGTCCTACAAATTTGGAAAATTTTCATCTTGCTTTAGTTAAGTAAATATCTAATCAATTAGATGTGAAGCTAGTAGAGGAGGAAGCGGTACAGTGCATAATTGGTCCAGAAGTAATTAGCATGACCCAAGTCATTTTAAACATTTTGATAGTGTAAAGAACCCCATGGGACACTTCTATCATCCCAGGTACATTTATCTAAGGGTTGTTGTTAGAATCCCCTGTGTTGAATGTTTTTCTTTTCTCTCTATCTTTTGAAGATAAGATTTGGAATTTTATTTGGAGGTTGAGAATAAATGAAACAAAAATATAGTTTCAATTATAGAAAAGTTACAAAAATGAGAATTTTCCTTTTCCATTTCAAATTTGCAAGGAAAAACTAAATGGGAAGCAAAATATATTATTTATTTTGCAATTTTTGATGCTTTTGTGTTGCAGCTAGAGAGTTTGAAAGACAAGATGGAAGAAATGGATTGTTGTCAAGAGGAGAACAATAGTGACATGGCTACATCAACGAAGATAAAACATACCGTTGGAAATAGCAAGAAACTTGCAGCAGATGTTGTAGGCAAGGAAGATGATATTGAAATCAAGCCTTTCAGTGATATTACACTTATCTTCAAGGAGAATATAAGGGTTTGGAGAAGATGGACATTAAGCCATTTAGGCTAATGCTATTGAATGAGAAATAGGGATATTTTAGCCCATGTAGTGATTGTAGTGCCAATACAAGGAATGAAGACAAGAATCCTCGACCTAAAATCCTTAGTCAACCTGCACAAGCTTCTCCATCTATGACATACTCATCTGGTACTAATAATATAACTCGTATGGATAAAATCAATGACCAAGGTCTTATGCATCTAGCTGAGAGTAGTAAAATATCTTGCCCTTTCCAATAGAGATATGATAGAAAAGAAAAACCTTATTGCCAATTAATATTTTGTTGGTGATATATATGATTATAAATTCTTATGGCTTGCTACCTAGTCTTCTTAGAGATTGTAAAAGAGCCAGATTCTAGCAATATTAAGTTGTTGTAAATTTTAGTATGCAATTAAATGTATATTAGATATAAGCTTTTGGGATTCAAATTCATTAAGAAAGTCATTAATCTATGACCATTTCCATGAGAGGTAGTCGTAACTCACTAATTTCTCATAATTTTTTAATAGTCCACTTAGCACTCATTGCACCGGGTAACTGACTAATTTATCATAATTTTTGAATAGTCCACTTAGCACTCATTACATTGGGTGATGCTCATAGGGGTGAAGAAGTGGGATTGAAACCAGTGAAATGAATGACATAGCATTAATCATCACTTACGGGGCTTCAACCTAGTAACAAGGACTTCTTGGGAGGTTGCCCATCCCAGATCACCTCTCGCTAAAGTGCACTTAACTATGGAGTTTTCCCAACACTCAAGCCCATATAGCTTGCTACCCCATTTGCAAATGGGGTAGCAAGCTAATTGGGCTTGATTGTGCGGAAAGCTCCATAGCTAAGCGCGCTTGAGCCAGAGGTGATCTAGGATGGGTGACCTTTCGGGAAGTCCTCATTACCAGGTGCAAGCCTTGGAAGTGATGATTAACACTATGTGATTCATTTCATTGGTTTCAATCCCACTTCTTCACCCTTGTGAGCATCACCCGGTACAATGAGTGCTAAGCAAAGTATTCAAAAACCATGAGAAATTAGTTAGTTACGACTACCTCTCATGGAAATGGTCATAGATGAATGACTTTCTTAACGCAGTTGAATCCCAAAAAATGATATCTAATATAATGCACTGCGAAAGACCCTCAATACTTAAATAAATGTATATTGTTGCCTATGTCCTTAGGATATTGTTGTGGTGGTGGGAAAAGAGGAGTAATAGTAAAAGAGAGATGCTACTAAGATACAAATATAGGTTGAACATAAATGGGTCCTTTTAGGACCTCTATGAGACAACTTCTCTATTCTCACATCTTCAAACTAAACATTTGAGAGGATAATTTGCAATCTACATTAATTTATATGTTATCTACTAAAATAAGAGTATTTCATGTATAGAAAAGGTGAAAGTGATGGATAAAAGAGGCCTTCCTTTATGCATGCCATGCATTCTTTCACTTTACCTCACCTCTTAGTAACACCTCATCATTCATGGCACCTCTGTGTAACACCTATTTGTTAACTAACATATTTGTTATTCTCCATGAAAAGTTTATGAAAGCTTTATTATAAATCTAAATTTTTCAACTTGCAGGAGGGTGAATTAGTGAAAATCTCATAAACATGCAGGCTAAGCTAAACCAACATAGACAAAGGCTATATACAAGCCTACTAGTATGATATATGAAAAAATATATACAAAGTATGGTAATAACCTATTTCATTTTCAATGTAGAGTTTAACTACAATACTTCTTTAAAAAAAAAATGATAGTGTGAAGGAGAAATGAACGAAAAATCTTAGCATATTTATATTGTTGCTTTGGCTCTACATATTCTTTTATTTCAAACCTAGATGGAGAAGGTGTGACTTGGGTTTCTAAGATCCACTGTGGAGTTAAGGCGTTTGGATCTATCAAATCCAGGCATGCATGATCTTCTAACTTGCAGAATTGGAAGCGACAGTAGCCATACAGACCCACATTGTATTCAAATCAAATGAAGAAAAAATAATAATCTAGACAGAGTAAGAAGCAAAAATTGCGTTGATAAATTATACCTGAGATCTCTACCATGACGCTGAAGCTAACTGTTTAAGGGGTGAATCTACTTGGCTCAATTCTGGTCGTGAATGATGTTCAGTGGTGAATGATGAACCTACTCCTGTGTAGATTAAATGCATGTACGAGCCTCAGAAAAGAGGAAACTATTTTTCATGCACATAAATGCCATTTCTGGAACTGGGGTTAATGCAAAACGTAGGAACAGGAGCAGCGACACTTCTCAATTTGAAATTGGAAGGAGAGCAAGAAAAATAGAGTCTACATTCAAAAAGGATAACTTTTATTTCTGGAACTTGGGTTAACAAAAAACATAGGAAATAGCTTGGAAACTGAGTTACATTTTTGGCTCTGCGTCTCAGATGGAGAAGGTGCACTTCGAGTTTCTAGGATCCATCAGAAACGGACATAAAAATTAGAACCAGGGTTAACAAAAATGCAGTAATAGGAGTTAAAAAAAGGGTGTAAAAAATAGAATTGGAGTTAACAAAAATACCAGGGACCAGAGTTTAAAAAAACATAAAAATTAGTGACATGTGTCAAATTCATATTGGTAGGAGGAGGACGAAATTCCAAGTCTCCTATTGGTTGGATTTCCCCAAGCCAAACCCACAGAAGAACTCCTATTGGCAAAAATATGATGTTTTATCTTACAAAAAAATAAAAAATGTATATGTTTATATGAAAAAATTGCAACAAACCATAAAATTTATTAGGGCATTTCTATAATTCTTTTGCATGAGAATTATTACCAAATTAGATGATAGTTATTAAAGGGTTCATTTTCCATGACCCATTATAAAAAAAATTGACGGTATTCATCTCTATTGTTATTGTTAAATAAATTTAGACATAGAGAAAAATTTTTATTATATTAAAAAAATCTACTAATTTCAATAGCAAACCTCCCTACAATTATCTAAGTTTTGAATTTAATAATCCAATACTTAAATGAATTTATATTCGTATTCATGCACATATAACTCAACCTTCACCTATTAAAACCAGGCCCTATGAAATATTAAGCTAATACATGCATGCCTTTCCTTTAGCCAAATTGAATATGGTTTGTAAGCCATTAAGAGCGTTTGTAGCTAGAGTTGTGTTTTCAAATGGAATCCCTGTAATCTCAAGCAGGTTACATTGTCCTCGAACGAATTAAATGTTATTTGTTCTCAAATCTTTTATTTTATTTGTTTATGTACACATAAATAGTAATTTTCATACATATTCTCAATTAATATTGTGGTAATAGTTTTAAAAATTGTGTATTAAATTTATATCTGCAATTTTCTATGAAATTTATAGAGAATGTTAAGTTTTACTATCACAAAAAAAAATAATGCTTTTTGAAAGTCTAATTATAAGTAATATCATAATTAGTTTTTTCTATTTTTTTTTTATAATTGGACAATTTTTGCTTTCTAAAATATGTGCAAATATAATTGTTTGAATATGAATGAATATTTAGTGGAAGGCTTCTTATCTTATTTAAATTTTATGTGGATGAAAATATGTCGATTTTTTTTAATTTTTTAATTGATAACCTAAATTGATTCTCAAATTCTCAAAAAAATATGCTTAACATATACTTCCTCAACCATTGCGTTGAATTTTAATAAATTAAAAGAATTGAATGATAAGTGTTCCCCTATTCCATCGGAAAATTAATACCAAAAGTTGGAAGCTTAGTTTTAAGTGTCACCCTATGGCCCACTTTATGAGTACATAATAGAATAGAGTAGAGTTAGTGCTAATCATGGATCTTGGCAATTTGACAAGTTTGATAAATTCAAAGGAAAAAATAACCCACCCTTGGTTTTTCGATTGGTTCTGTGGCATCGGAATTGTTAATATTTTTTGGGCATTTTATTTGGAGGATTGTTGTTTTATTTGGGCATTTTAGTTATTTTAATCGTTATTTTTTTATTTCTTTCTGCAATTGATTCTAATTCTCACAATGTGGACGCCAATAATGGAAAACTCATGTCCCCTATCGAGTAAAGTCAGTGGCTTATAATGATCGTTAAGAAAAACAAACGATCAAAAATTAATGTCTTCGGTTCTATCTCTGATTTGATTAGTGTTATTATCATAAATTTCTGGATTCATTGCGTTTTCAGTCATGATGTCCATGATCGACCCTGCGACATCCATCATGAGGACTTTGAGAGATATGGGACCCCATTACAATTGTCATTTCGCTGGTTATTCGCTGTCATCGATTTAACGCGTTTGCAGAAATGAATTAAGTATCTAAGAGTTAAATTTTTCTTTCTTGCCTGAAAATTTTGAATTTTGTAAAGTAGCAAGATTGGTACAGTACGAGCGCTTTTCCGGTAGAGATGGGAAAAGTGGAGATAGTGCTTTGAAAAGCTTTCCCTACTCAAACCTTTCAATCTTTTTTTCCAATTGCGTTTACCCTTCACTACCCAATAAAAATAGACAAAGAATGAATAATTTATTTTAAATTCTTGTTTCTCGAAATTATAATTTGTTTTCGAAGTAACAAGTATTTTGGTTACATCTATTTGATTTAAAAAAAAATAAAAATTAAATATAATTAGTTTTATTGTAATACAGTGGTGGTCTGCAATATAATGGAATTATCTATAACTTTATCTACTTGTGTGAAATTACTTTTGTAATTATTTATTAATTATAATTAATATTTTTAAAGATAGGTACATCTTTGGTATACAGTCTAAATATTTTAATAAAATAATTTTATTTTTTAAATTATATATTTAAATATTTTAAAACTATAATATACGTTAAGATGAAAAAATAAGAAATATAAAAGAGAAATCAGAGAATAAATTGTATAGAATTATTTACATGGTGTATAGTTTCAGTGTCAATCAATTTTATATTTATATATATATATATATATATATATATATATATATATAATTTAAAGTTGTTATGTCAATATTAAATACGAAGTTAACCAGAAAATCCCCACCTAAAATATTTAATTTTCAATAATTTACATGTATTATTTACATAAATAAATCTAAAAATTATACCCTCTCCCAAATTTTTTTAAATAAATCTAAAAATTATGCCCTCTTCCAATTTTTTTTTTTAAGGATGATAATCTTTTTATAACTTGCTAGTGTCATCTTTGTTTTTCTTATTAGTGGATAATTACAAATATTTAATAGGGATTAGCATTTTCCTCATAATAATTTTTTTTGTTTCTTTATATTTTTCTATTTTTAGAAGACTAGAAAATATAGATTGGCATTTAAAACCATTGTTTTTGCTCCCAAGGCCATTATCAAAGTCTCTAAAACTATCACCAATCTATAAAACCTTGCAACCTAGCACATGTGATGTTACTATGGATATTCCTTGCAATGTAGCACATGTGACATTACTATGATACATATCCATTTTACATGGCTCTCATATTAAAACATAAAAGGTCATAGTGGTCCCCATATTATCGTCATATGTGCTAAAGGTCCCTTTATAGGACATATATTCATAGTCCATGAACCATAAAAGTAAAATTCGTGACCTCAGATGTTATCGTTCATATTTCTACCAAAATGGACATCCTAATACAAACCCTTGTTAAATATAATCCTCATTATGTAATCCATGTTACACTTGTGAGCTAAATATTACCTTTGCATATATTGTATCATGCTTTGGGACACTATGTACTATTCATGAACCGTAAAAACTCTTTAATATTACAAGACATTACATTTATGGTGGACTATGGGTAATGCATATAGAGCCATCATAAGTATCAAAAAGATTATTTGATCACATATAACCATATTCTGTTATAAAATTATATATTACAGAGCAATGGAACACATAAAAAATACTACAAAAACGTAAACATAGAAAACACATAAAATAAGAGAGACACAGATATACGTGGTTCACCCAATTTGGGCTATGTCCATAGAAAAACAACCAGTCCTTCCTTTTATATTATCCAACAAACTAAAGAGATACAACCTACAGCAGATCCGTTGTAATTCCCTCTTCACTCTCACACAATCTCCTCTCTCTTTTTTGCTCAGAATACAAATCTACATAGACCAATACAGTTACCTCATATATAGTGAGGGGTTGCCTTCTAGGGCAAAAAACCCTAAATTAAACATAACTTCTACTGTCAGATTTCCGCCAAATGAACAGCCTAGATTGACTACGAAATTACAACATTTTACAAGGCAATTTTACATCTATTTTTAGCTTCGGGGGCGCTACCCCCGATCCCCTGCCATGGGGGAGCTCCCAAAGATCACAACCACCCCCCCTAGACCCCCTCTGCAGTGCAAATATTATGGGTGGCGTTGCCACCACATTACGAACTGGGCTCCAATGCAATGATACCTCTAAAGAAAGAAGATAATCAGGCTCCACACCCAACATGTTCAAGGTTCCAACACGTGTCCCTAATGCACAGAATATCCCAATAGATCCCAAATCTACTCAGAGCATAAATATCCCTTCTGAAGGATGTATGTAGTGGTTTAATACCTCATTTTGTCCCTTGACCTAGTGGCGATCCTGAGGAGGGACACGTAGCTATGACCGTTTAATTCTTTAGTTCCGAAATAAGTTTGGTGGCAGGGTTTTTGGTGTGTGACTTTAATGCAGTTTATTGTTTTATTGTATGCCCTCTGTACTGACCTCTGGCTTGGGACTATGGGTTATCACTCTCACTGAGGGTGTTTGGAAGTCATTTCTCCTTTGCGATGGTTCGGCTCTGTGGTTTCTCTATGTTTTCACCTGGTATTTATGATGGGTGGTAAGTATCATGCCTTGTTTGTCCCATATGGTGGTTTACTGTGCTTTGTTGGTTCTCTATGGTTTGTTGGTCCTGTGACTCTGCTCGTTCTCTGTGGTTTGTCGATGTTGTGCCTTGGCTCGTTCTCTATAGTGTTTCACTGCTCTGGTTTTTGGAGGGTTTCAGGTCTTCTTCCTCTGCATGTGTATTTGTTTATTTGCTTCAAGCTCGTCTATGCTCTGTTTATGAAGATTTGTATGTTGTTTTTTGGTCTGGTAACGGTTCGGCCCTGCAAATCTCAGGTCCCTGCCTAGCTTCTACACAACACAACTTGGCGCATTCACTCTAAGGTAAGCTCCTCCTTCTGATTTTAGTTTTACTCCTTATTTTTGAAGGTTCTAAAACTCTGGTTCCTTGGTGAGCAGGAAAAATGCATCCATGGCTCTTCTACTGGTGGAAACCCTCTGTTGCGGGTCTCAGCTCTCATCCTCCGTCACGAATTCGATTCTCCTTCACGTAAAAACCCTTGTTCCTCTTCCAGTTGGCTATTCGCTATTGTTTTTGGTTTTCGTGGCTCAAACTCATTGTTGCCCTGCTCTGTGGTGGTGTGCAGTCCCTTCCAGGGAAGCGCTGCTCCATAGCTTCGTCCTGGGGACTGTTCGCGGGCTTAGGGAAACTCGGGTAGGGTCTTTCCATGGCTGTAGCAGTTTCTTGCTTGCTTTGTTGTGTGTTGAGTTTGCAATTGTTATGTCGCTTGCTCTTGTCTGTAATTCGACTATACCCTTGAGGTTTGGGTCCTTTGTGTCTGTATGTGATCTCTAAGGTGTTCTTGCCCTCGTTGTTAAATTTAGGCCTAGCCTGTGGACTATAATGTGTTTGGTTTTCATGGGTTTGGAACCGTCCACGATTTCCAGATTACAGAATTGTATGGTGAATTTTATTGAATGAAAAATGAAAATGCAATGTACAGGAAATGCTTTTTAAATGAAAAATATAATAGTACCTGGGTTTTGTTTCATTGAGGAAAGAAATCTATATGCTGGTGTACCTCTGCTTGGTTCTCGGTTTTAAAATGCTTCCTCTTATAGAATGCATGTCGATGCTTGTTCAAAGCTTTTGAATAAATGGTTTCACTGTCTTGCTTTCATTTTGATGCCTGAAACATCTATGCACAGAGAATGTAATGGAAATTAATCTATTTCCTTAATGACAGATTTTGAATTGTTAGCTATTATAGAAATTCAAATAATTTTGAGTTACAAATTCTGGGCTCTCTCTCCTCTCTAGATGGCAGCCCTTCCATCCTATCTAATTTTTTCTTTTCAATATATTATTAGCAGTTCCTTTACAATTTGAGGAATTGTTCCTCAGTTACTTTTCAATTGCTAAACATTTTCTTCAGACAAGTTCCTAATTAATCTTATCTTGATTTGTTTGTCTAATTTAAAAAATAACGATGGCTGAGTCAACCTTAATTTTAAATGACACAAAATGAAACTAAATGAAATAGAAACTTGAAGTGTTTTCTTCTTTGTCTATCAAAATAAAATGAAAATAAAAACATCTCCCAACTGTCGCCTCTTCACTTGGATGCTCCTGCATCAGGCTCCCGGGGTAAATTAAACTCATGGCTCCTGTCCATGAGCTCTTCAATAGAGTACCCAACGCTTTGAATCTCACCAACATCTAACCATGAGCTATCTTCAATAGGATGATGATGCAGGGTTACCCCCACTTACACCCACAGTATGCATGTAAAATGTATAAGCACATTTGTCCCGAGAATTTAACTCACCAAGGAGTCAAATCTTCAACCACTAATGGTTAAGGCCCTCTTCTTAATCTCTGTGGAATAAATTACAGACTAACCAACATAGTCTAACCCTTAGGTAATATCCACTTGTCAGGACTTAAATCAACCCTCAAGCCTTCATTATGACTTTATTAAAGCCTTTCATTTTCTCCTTCCTATCGGGACTTTAAACCTTTTCATAACCATTATAAAACCTTAAGCCCGCACATTAAACCTTAGTAATGTTGGACTTATACATGAACCCCCATTCCGGTGCTATTTCTATTATAATGTTTATATAATAGAAATCACATAAAACATATGAACCCTTACCTTTTCGCCTTTTCCCTCGGTCCTTGCCGGACTTCAAAAACATTACACCCTCATTCATAAAGATCGTCGGGTCCGCTCATCGACCCTTTGCATTATCGCAAGTCTCTTTCCCTTCGCCCTTTCTTTGATCAAACAACTTGCATATTAATCCTTCGATGTTGATCTACACTTAGTAGATCCGACGGTTCACTCCAACTTCGGATAGACTGTGAGCACGAGGGTTAACCACACGATAAAGCAGTTTTCCCTCTCCACTTTGCTGCCACGCATCGTGATATGTATGGAATCGGGCACTCAATGCTCAATACCACTTACCATTTAGACCTTGCTCGAAATACCGCCTACTAATGTGAGACAACTTCCCTTGCGAATTAACTTCCGTGCTCTTCCACATGCAATGACCGTTGATCTACTCCATTAGATGGCTATGATGGTTCCTTCAGGTTCCTCTAAGTTTTAATCTAGATCGTTGATCTCTGAGATCTAATGGTTAATATGCTCCAATACTTCACTTTTCCGCTCTTCCTTTCTACTTAGATTTTACTCTAATTCTTTAGTGTTTTCTTTGTGGTTTGGATTTTTCTTTAGGGTTTCACTTTCTGCTTCCACTGCTCAACTTCTCTAAGCTTAACTCCTCTGCAAATTCTCACTTCGCTACTTCTCTCCAGAGCTTCACTCTGTTTCTTCAATTGGATTCTAAGACCCGTGATGATTCCTCTGAATCATTCTCTCCTCTACGTATCTACAAAACTATGCCTGCAACCTTCTGCTATAGAACCTACGAATTCACAACTTACATGTAATTCATTCATTAAATACTCATTCCACACACTAACATAGTTAGGAATAAACCTTTGTATATATAAGTATAAACAAATGATTACATTCGAGACTCTATGTCTCTCACAGGCCTGATATTTAGTATCAGTGGCCTCCCCCCTCTACTCTACTCGTAGGCTTACATTTATACTACAAAGGTCCTATTGAACTAATTCTGGTTTAATTTCTAAATCTACTGAACTAACTCCTAGATATCCTCTATGCCCACTTTTAAGTTATCCCTAAGAACTCTATCTAGTTCCTTGAATCATGAAACTACTTTAAGAGTTATAATTGACTTCTAACTCTCTTTTCATTATTAACCACTCATGTTCTCCTTTATTTGAGAGCATTTACAAACATCCTAACATTATTTAATTAATTCCTATTCTAATCACTTAAAAGCCTAAATATTACATTAATTCAACACTTAGGAACCTAACTTCCTAAAACACATGACCCCCCTATGTCTACTAAATTACAATGATTTTCCTAGGGTTGAATGCTCCTGCATGAGATGACCCTTCCACTTGACTAGGTACTACAAATGTTCCTTCCTTCGAGTCTGTCTGGCCACCTAGGTATCTAGGATCTGTTCGATCTCTAGAGGCTTTGCTGGGGGAATTTGTTTAATCCACAAATCATTCTCTTTCTGGGTGTCCCATGTTTGTCTTTCTGAACTGTCTTCTTCATCTGCCATAATGTAGGGGTACATATTTGCCACATTGAAAATGGGTGAAATTACAATACGTGGGGGTAACTGCAATTCATAAGCATTCGCAGAAAACTTCTGAAGAATCCTGCAAGGCCTAATTTTTTTCCATTTCAACTTGTTTTATTCGCCTTTAGGAAACCTCTCCTTGCATAGGTGTGCTAATACCAGGTCTCCTACATTGAATTGTACCTCTTAACTTTTCAAATCTACCTTCTACTTGTATCTTTGGTTGTTGTCTTGTAATTTTAATTTCACCTGTTCATGAAGATCGTTGATTGCCTTTGAGAAATCTTCACCATCAGCACTCCTGCACTCCAATTATCCCAAATCCCATAACTCATGTACTCCACGTGGGTTCATTCTGTATAGGATCTAGAAAGGACTACTGCCTGTGCTTTAGTTGGGTGAATCGTTATAAGTAAATTCTGCTTGTGCAAGCACACGATCCCACTGTCAAGAATTTTCTCCAACCAAACTCCTCAACAAATTTCCCAGACTTCAGTTCACCACTGTGGTTTGACCATCATTTTGCGGGTCATAAGCTGAGCTGAAGTTCAGTTTGGTGTATAATTATTTCCATAGGGTTCACCAAAAATGTCCTGTAAACTTAACATCTCGATCCGAAACAATAGACTTCGACAAGCCATGTAATTTGACTATCTCGGTAAAGAAAAAATGTGCTACATGTGTGGTGTAATTGGTTTTCCTGCATGGAATGAAATGTGCCATTTTGGTGAAACGATCCACCACCACCATGATGGAATCGAATCCCCGTTGTGTCTTCGGCAGACCTAAGACAGAGTCTAAACTGACTGAGTCCCATGGTCTATTCATAATAGGTAAGGGTGTATACAACCCTGTGTTCTGGCTGTGCCCCTTTGCAAGTTGACACACTTTACATCTAGTCACAAACCTCTGTACATCTCTGTGCATCTTTGGCCAATAATAAAAGTGACTCAACTGATCCAAGGTCTTGTGTATGACAAAATGCCCGGCTAAACCTCCACTATGCTTTTCCTGGATTAAGTTCTTTCTCATAGAACATTTCGGAATGCAAAACTACCGTCCTTTGAACAACAACCCTTCCTGCATATTATAGTCAATCCATGAACTGTTATCTCTCAACAACAGATTTTGGCAAGCTTCATATGCTTCCTTAAAATCTGCATCTACCTCATACAAGTCCTTAAGATGTTCAAATCCTAATACTTGTATCGTACTTTCCTGTAGGATCAAATTCCTCCTGCTTAACGCATCTGCCACTTTGTTGGCTTGACAGTTGATGTGTTTCAACACAAACATAAAACTCTGCAAGTACTCCACCCACTTCGCACATTTATGGTTCAGCTTATGCTGCTACATAATATACTACAACACAGAATTGTCTGAAAATAAGACAAATTCATTGGACAACAGATAATGTCTCCAATGCTTTAGCACTTGAACCACTGCATAAAATTCCTTGTCATAAGACGTGTACTTCTACCTACTTTCATTTAGTTTCTCACTGAAATAGGCTACTAGCTTGTCCTCTTGGCTGAGTACTGCACCAATAGCTATCCCACTGGCATCACAATGAACTTGAAAAAGTTTGTTAAAGTCTGGTAATCTCAAAATTGGTTTTTCAATAATTTTCCTTTTGAGCAGCTAAAAACTCTTCTCTGCCATTTCTGTCCAATGGAAAGGTTGATTTGTCTTCTTAATGGTGTCCAACATGGGTGCACAAATCCCGCTGAAATTTTTAATAAATTTCTGATAAAAACTCGCCAATCCTTGAAAACTCCGTACCTCAAACAAACTTTTGGGAGATCACCAGCTAACTATGGATGCAACCTTTTCCGGGTCCATTTTTAGTTCATTCTCAAAAATTACGAATCCCAAATAAATTAACTCTTTCTTGAAGAAAGAACATTTCTTCAAATTTATTGGTAATTTATTCTATTGCAATTTTTCCAATACATACCTCACGTGTTGGAGATGCTCTTCCTTCATCTCGTTGAATATAAGTATATCATCCAGATATACAATCACAAATTTTCCAATGAATTCCTTCAACATCTCATTCATCAACCGCATGAATGTGCTAGAGGCGTTGCTCAAAACAAATGGCATAACCAACCATTCGTACAAGCCTTCATTAGTCTTAAAAGTTGTCTTTCGTTCGTCACCTTCTCGACTTCTAATTTGGTGGTAGCAGCTTTTCAAGTCTATCTTTAAAAAGTACGCTGATCCACTCAAACAATCCATCATATCATGCATCCAAGGTAATGGGAACATGTACCTAATAGTAATCTTGTTAATGGCCTCGGAATCCATGCACATTCGCCACTCACCTCCTTTCTTGGGAGCTAAAACAATCGAAATTGCACAAGGGCTTAAACTCTCTCGAATCAGTCCTTTATCCAACAACTCCTACACCTGCTTCCAGATTTCTTCATTATCCTTCGGAATCATCTAGTAGGCATCCTTGTTTGGCAAACTAGCTCCTGGAATAAAATGAATATGGTGACTAATGCTCTGCTTTGGTGGTAATTTGTCTGGTAGATCGTCTACCACAATATCACTAAACTCTTGCAGCATGTCATGTATCTCTTTAGGTAAGTTGGTGACTTCAGTATGTATCAATACTAGTTTTGTCCTTTGCACAACTACATACTTCACCTCATCATCCTCCATCTGTCACAGAAACTCTTTTCTACCTAACGGTAGTGCTTTTGTCCCACTGGTTTCTGCAACATCCTCTTCCTTCATGGGCAGTAGGGTATGCTTTATCCCATCTTTAAAAAACTTGTAATAATTTATTACTCTATCATGGATGACCTTCCTATCATACTACCATGGTCCATAGGCATGATATCGCAAGTCACCTTGTCCTTGTACTTGCCAATATGAAACTCTACTTCACACTGCTCATTAACCAGCAGTTGGTGGCCTTTCGGCAAGCACGACACCCAATATGGAGTTGGGTGCTTCAACTTCTTCAAAACCAATTTTCCCACCATTTCCATAGTTACCAGATTATCAATACTTCCACTGTCTATAATTAATTTGCAACATTTCCCATGCAACTTGCATACAGTCTAGAACAATGCTTTCCTTTGTGTCTGATCAGCTACTTCCTTAGCTGGTTTTAATAATACCTTATTCAACACCAAGGCCTCCCCGGTCTCTGGCATATTTTCCACCTCCTAGGGTGATGCCTCCATTTCATTGGGCTAAGTGACATATGCTCCCCTCTACCCAGTTTGTTCATTGTTAGGACATTCAAAGGACCTATGTCCCCACTTGTGACACATGTAACACCGATAGGCATTTCCTCTGCCTTTTCCATTACCACTTCCTTGCTGGTATGACCTTCCTCCTCTGGTGTTACCTTCGCTTTCACTCTATCTCGAAGTCTTCGAACTACAACCCTCTTCATTGTTGTTGGCAGTCCTACCTCTGCGAGAGGTCTATCCCCGACCTCTACCAGAGCCACATCCTCTTCTGGCATTTTATTTCCTACCAATCTTTTCCTCCACCTTCAAAGCACTCTGATAAGCTTCCTCTATGGTCTCAGGGGAAAGAATACTAATTTCGTCTGGGATCTCCATCCGTAGACCATTTACAAACCTTGTTGTTTTCTCAGGGTATCTCCAACATAACCATCTCTCAAGTTAACTTTATAAAATTCTTCAGTATATTCCTTCAGAGTCATCATTCTCTGCTTCAGATTTTGTACTTGTCTATGAAGGGCAATTTGATAATCTTTAGGCAGAAACTTGTTCTTCATTCTCGCAACCATCCTGTCCCATTTTTTAATCAATGGTTTGTTTAATCTCCTCCTTTCTGCCTGTACATTGTCCCACCATAGAGCTGCATGTCGCTTCAATTTGGTGACAGCAAAACTGATCCTCTTGTCTTCCCTGATTTCTTCATACTCAAAATATTTATCTAGTTCACTTATCCAGTCTAACAATGCCTCTATGGACAAATTTCCATCATAATTAGAGAGCTCCAGTGTTGGCTTGTTGTTAGCCAACAAAACTGACCTCAATAGTTTAATTTCTGGTCCTTCGTCATCTAACCCATCCGTCGTGGCTATGTTTTCCTCCTCACTGTCATCCCCACCTTCTGGATCTCTACACCTTCCTACTTCCACTGCTGCCAAACGTGCACTGAAATTCCTAATTTCTTCTCATAGCCCTTCATCTGCTACTCTTCTGATGGCTCTTCCTCGACCCCTTCTTCCTACCTCCATTTTTACTGAGAGAAAGGACAACCTACTCTGATACCAAAAATTGGTGGCAATCCCAAGGAGGGACACATAGCTGTGACCATTTAATTCTTCAATTCCGAATTAAGTTTGGTGGTAGGGTTTTTGGTGTGTAATATTAATGTGGTTTATTGTTTTACTATCCGCCATCTATACTAACCTCGGTCTTGCGACTATGGGTTATCACTTTCGCCGAGGGTGTTTGGAAGTCATTTCTCCTTTGCGATGGTTTGACTCTGCAGTTTCTCTGTGTTTTCACCTGGTATTTGCGATGGGTGGTAAGTATCGTGCCTTGTTTGTCCCGTATGGTGGTTTATTGTGCTTTGCTAGTTCTCTATGATTTGTTGGTGCTATGCCTTTACTCATTCTCTGTGGTTTGTTGATGTTGTGCCTAGGCTTGTTCTCTACAGTGTTTCAGTGCTCTGGTTTTTGTAGGGTTTTAGGTCTTCTTCCTCCGCAAGTCTATTGGTTTATTTGCTTCGAGCTCATCTCTACTTTCTTTATGGGGATTTGTATGTTGTTGTTTGGTTTGGTAACAGTTCGGCGTTGCAAAAGTTAGGTCCCTGCCTAGCTGCTGTACAGGACAACTCAGCGCATTCACTCTCAGCTAAGCTCCTCCTTTCGATTTAAATTTCACTACTTATTTTTGAAGGTTCTAATGCTCTAGCTCCTTGGTGAGTAGGCAGAACGACTCCATGGCTCTTCTGCTGGTGGAAACCCTCTGTTACAGATCTCAGATCTTGTCCTCCATCATGAATTCAATTCTCCTCCAGGTAAAAACCCTCGTTCCTCTTCCAGTTGGCTATTCACTATTGTTTTTGGTTTTTGTGGCTCAAACTGTCTGTTTCCCTGCTCTGTGGTGGTGTGCAGGCCCTTCCAGGGAAGCGCTGCTCCACAACTTCGTCCTGGGAACTCTTCGATGGCTTTGGGAAACCCTGGTAGGGTCTTTCCGTGGCTGTAGCAGTTTCTTGCTTGCTTTGTTGTGTGTTTAGTTTTCAGTTGTTCTGTCGCTTGCTCTTGTCTGCAATTCAGCTATACCCTTGAGCTTTTGGGTCCTTTGTGTCTGTATGTGATCTCTGAGGTGTTCATGCCCTCACTGTTAGATTTAGGCCTAGCCTGTGGATAGTAATGTGTTCGGTTTACATGGGTTTGGAACCCTCCATGATTTCTAGATTACAGAATTGTACAGTGAATTTTATTGAATGAAAAATGAAAATGCAATGTACAGGAAATGATTTTTAAATGAAGAATATAATAGTACCTAGGTTTTGTTTTGTTGAGAAAAGAAATCTATATGTTGGTGTACCTCTATTTGGTTCTTGATTTTGAAATGCTTCTTGTTAGAGAATGCTTGTCGATGCTTGCTCAAATCCTTTGAATAAATGGTTTCACTATCTTGCTTTCATTTTGATGTCTGAAACATCTATGCACAAAGAATGTAATGAAAATTAATCTACTTCCTTAATGACAGATTTTGAATTGTTCGTTGTTATAGGAATTCAAATAATTTTGAATTACAACTTTTGGGCTCTCTCTCCTCTCTAGATAGCAGCCCTTCCATCCTCTCTAATTTTTCCTTTTCAATAAATTATTAGCAGTTCCTTTATAGTTTGAGGAATTGTTCCTCAATTACTTTTCAGTTGCTAAACAATTTCTTCAAACAAGTTCCTAACTAATCCTATCTTGATCTGTTTGTCTAATTTAAAACCTAATGATGGTTGAGTCAGCCTTAATTTTAAATGACACAAAATGAAACTAAATGAAACAGAAACTTGAAGTGTTTTCCTCTCTGTCTCTCAAAATAAAATGAAAATAAAAACATCTCTCAGCTGTCGCCTCTTCACTTGGATGCTCTTGCATCATGACCCATAGCATATTTATTTAGGACACATGGACTTTTTTCCTCCTTTAACTATGGACACGGTCTCAAAATCAGTCCCATGAAAATTTTTATATTAGATTTCATATCCAAATTAAACATCAAAAATCCCTTCTAGAGGGCTTATATGGTGATTTCAAGAAATTTAAATGGTCCAAATATTTTAAATATTTATTTGAAAGATGATCTAGTTTATTTCTTGCCCTAAACATGGTCAAGGCCTTAAGATCCATCTTTGGTGGACAAAACCCCCTAATAGCACCCATATCACCCATATCACAATTGATGTCCAAATATGCTCTCCATAAGGCATGTGTAGTAATTTAAGGGATCATTGAAGGCACATTATCATTAAAAAACCAATTTATGTCCTAATACCCTTTCATCTCTACCATGACCATGATTAAGGTATTAATATTATTTCTTGACACCCATAACATTTTAGCAAAGCTCATATCCCATTCAAAGGCCAAATTTTCCATCGAAAGTGTTATTAGTGTGGTTGAAATAAATTGATTATGATCCCTAAAAAAATAATTAAGATTACATGGATGATATTTCCTCCATATACCATGGTGAAGTCAAAAAACCCATGCATGGTGAAAAATCCTCTAAATGATATTGATATCCCACCAGTTTTCCAAACATCCCCTTTAAAGGGTTTATGTGGTGATGATTCCTAGTTTAGCAATCAAAGGCATAAAATCTTATTTTTGGTCCAAGAGCCTCTAATTTCCTCAATTGACGATGACCAAGGCCTAAGTACCATCCCCTTCATGATCAACCTCCTAAATATACCCATGTCCCACTCAAGGAAAATTTTATCTTATAAGGTTTTGAATTGTAGTTTAAGGCTTCATTTATGCCCAGTAAACCTTATAATGTTTTTTTATGTATTTAGGACCTTGTTTTCCTATCCCGAATCATGGTCTAGGCCATTCAACCCATAACTATTATGTAAAAAATCATAATCCCACCCATATTCCACTTGTATGACAAAACCCCCCTTATATGACTTTTCTTATGGTTTAAGATGTTAATTTCTTAGTTTCTTGTATTTAGCCTCTAACAATGGTTAAGGAGCTAAAATCCATCCTTAGTATACAAAACTTCTTAGTCACACACACAGTCCACTCAAGGGAAAATGAACTTATAAGGGTGACATGTTGATTATTTATGGGTTCATTCATATCCCTTAGTCCTTAAAAGCTTCATATAAGACCTAAAATATTGTTTTCCTCTTGACAACAATGAACTTCAAACCCATACCTAGTATGTAGGATGCCATAATAGTACCCATAACACACTTTGAGACTAGAAATCATTTCCATATGTCTTGCTCTATTTTTTAAGGTCATGTTCATGGTTCATAAGCCCTAGAGATCTATTTATGTCTAAAACACGTATTTTCCTCCCCGGAACATAATTATAACCCAAGACCCACCTTCGAAGCATAAATATTATAATGATATTCGTATCCCATTTCCAGACCAAATATCCCCTTTAGATGGTCATTGTGATAATAAAAGGCCTTGTTCATTATCCATGATCATTAAAAACTCCATTTAAATACTAGTTATATTATGCCTTCCCCTTACATTTGTTAAATCTCTTAAACCCATGGATCATGTGCAAAACCTCCTAAAATAGCCAATATTATAATTGGATAAAAGTATTTATTTTTAAAGGGTATACATAATTACTTGAGGCCTTAGTCATGGTGCATAGCCTACTAAGATTCATTTAGGGCCCTAATGCCTCTAATATTCTACCCACAATATGATGGAGTCTTAGGGATTAATCTAAGGGGCATAACATCCCTTAATTATACTCATATCCTATGACGACAAAAAAGATCAATATTAGAACTCCATTATGGTGGTTCAAGACATTTTCCCAAACCCATTAGCCTTAGAAGATCCTCTTGGGTCCAAAGGTCCTTAAGTTTTCCATTGGACCATGGTTAAGTGCTTAAGAGTTACAACTACTATACATACCTTCCAATGTTTCAGATATCCCACCTAAAGATCATATATTCCCTTTATAAATCCTATTCAATATCTAAATTCCTCATAAAAAAGTAAAATCATAATATAAAAAAGTCTTTGAAATAATAATACTAGAATTAAATATGTTTTCTTCCTTTAAATATCTAAATAACAAATTTCCAATTTCACATCTATATTGTCCTTGTCAAAATATTATTTTTTAATTATTTTAAAAAATAAAATATATCTACATAAATGCATCAATATAACAACAATTTTTAACCATTTTCTATATTTTCTCAACTATACTAAAAATAAGAAACAAAAAAGAGAAAAAATAATAACAGAAAATTGTTTTTCAAATCTAATGACTTAGTCTTCTTTTTTTTATGAAGATAAGAATCTATCCGTCTACAAACATAAAAATTCATATGATAAATAATGTTGATATCCTAGAAACGTTTCCAACCATCTAAATAATAGATAGATATATTTGGAAGGTGTGAGGTTGGATTAAAAAGGAACATAGGCCACTTTTTCAGCCATTAGTTTCCTATAAGAGAATATTAGCATTCGCAATTATTTTTCTTTGCATAAACGATATATAAAGCAATCACATTCATAACATAATATTGTCTAGCGATTTTCATATTACACTAATTCTTTAATGATGCGTAGAATCTCCAAAAAATGGGGGAAGGTTTCAAGCTTAACATTCACTACTATTCATTATTTCAAGGAAAACCTTTCATAATTACGACAAACATTGAAAATATACACTTTCATAAACTAAATTGGATTAATTTCAGGAAGTTTATTTTTTATATATAACATCGATAGGGATTCGAAATCTAAGTTTTTCTTTGAAATTTATCTTTGTAATATAGAATAATATAATTATAATTATGTAACAATTATCTAATGAGGTCCTGTCTTTCGTCCTAGCTTTGCTGTAAAATTATCTAGTCACATTATTGAGGAAACCACTTCCAAATTCAATCACACATGCTTTGTGAAGAAACTTGAACAAATGACTGTGTTTTTTCCTCCCATTATACTTCCTAGACATAAAGAATGCCATTGTAAAATAAAAAGTCGATTGAACAAGTTTTTAGATTATCGCATGTTTTTCATCAAATAGCGAAGTGATTTCTTAGTAGATCTCAAGTCTATATCAAAATTAGTTTTTTTTTTTTTTTCGTCTCAGATATTATTTATATTTATTTGAGTTATTATTTATATTTATTTGTGTTTAACGTGGCTAAGCATTGATTTCACTTCTATAGAGCCAAGGTATGTATATAGGAAATGATCCTCATATTTCAATTCAGAGGTTGATATCTTTTTAGTTTCTCCTATCTAGATCTTATTTTCCCTATCCTTTCTAGAGTATGATTACCTCAAAATAATTGGCGATTATTTTGTAAGTATATTAACATGTATAAACCAAAAAATAAGTCATATATGCCTAAGTTAAATTTAACTTGAAGTTGATTTGGGAAAGGGTTTAATCATTTCCATTTGCTTAATTTTGGATTATTGGAATCACATTCAGTGCTTGATTTTAAGAAAGATTTTTTCAAATGTAGAGGATTCTATGAATATGGTCATTTGCTAATGAATACAAAAGGAAAACTTTGGGTTCATCTTCAAACATTCCAGAACAAGGGGAAGAGTGGCATTTGATAAAAAATAAACTACCGCAAAACAAAGACACCAAATGGATCTCAATCCCTTTTACATCCAAATAGGCTCTTGAAGCAATGCAAAGGAAATTAATTCCTAAGAATTCAATAGTAATAAATACACCATCTAAGCAATGAATGTACCAAGAAATATAGGTAAACACTTTCAACCACTTTGAGACATTGACAACTAAATCAAATGAGAAAAAAGGAAGAAACAATTTACAGGGCAGCAAATTTTAGAACTAGTGCATTTTCCCTAAACATTCTAGTTTTTCACATATAACAACATCCAAACCAACTTTATAAAAGAGAGAAATAATCCTTAGAAAATGAAAAGGAAATTGAACTAGATATAATTGGGCAGAAAATCCATGCTTTCATGGTTCATAATATATGGTAAAATTAAGCAAGGATTAAAAGCATCAAAAGAATAGGAAATACAAAATCAAAGGTCATCTCAGAATCTAGGAAGGAAAATGTGGGAAGAAGAACAATAGGAATTAGAAAATAAATATAAGCTAATGTGAATACAACAAATCATTCCAAACAATATTGTATTGAAAAATATCCCAAGGAAGCAAGGGAGAGGAATCTAAAGCACCTCAAGAACTAGTAGGGAGTGCACCAGCTCCTATTTGTATATAATTATAGTACTCTACTAAAATTCTAAAGTATTATGTATTAGAAATAACGAAGAATAACTTAGAGATATTATTAGAGCATAATGAACCATTATAATTATTTTTAAGGAGACTAACATGGAGGGAATAAATTGTTTTCAAGATGGGGAAAGGAACTAGAAAATTAGTGAAGGGGTTGTAATAAGGTTACAAGAAGGTTTTGATAGAATTTTCACAACATCGGATTCATCACAAACAATGATGGAAGCATAATTTTGATCACAACATTAGATAATAACTTGTTTAAATAATTTGGATTTATGTATGTATTTATGTTTAATTTATTTTTTATATTCCTATTAGGTATATAGAGAATATTGGATACTAGAAAACATTTCAAGCATTTAACAAGAATAACTCTATAAATTTCAACATTTTAGTTGTGATTTTAACATAAATTTGTTAAGAAAGGAGAAGTGGAGGAAACATAATTCAATATCCAATGAAAGAAATACTTGAAGGTTTGATTTCATATTGGGATCTTATAAATATATAACCCGCAAGGGAATATAAACATGGAGTAATAAATGATCTAGTTGTAGGAATGTAGGATCCCACTTGGATAAGTTTCTTATTCACATTAACTTCCTTTGAAGTGCCCATCTCATTTATTCTAAAATAATCCACTACGCTTTTAATCACAAGCATACATTCTTATCCTCTGAATCACCATATAATGTTGGCCTTATTCCCTTTACACTCAATTATCTCTAGATCCAAAACGAGGAAGTTTTATGTCTAGTTTTAGAGATGTGTAGGCTACCAATATCCAAGTCTTCAAATATATTTGTGAATTGAAGATAAAAGTGGTGAAATAGGGATTGAAGAATTGGTATAATTCTATATGCAATCACTCAAATAAATAAAGGTTGAGTTTTCAATCCTGGTTAGATGAAATTCATTTTTTTTTTTTTAAATGGAGTTATTTGAACAAAGGAGCCAAGAGATGAGAGACATTTTCCAAATACTACATGAAAATTTTAGAATTGAAGAGGAATATTGTATATAAAAATCATGTAACACTATGGTTAATATTTGGGGACAATGATAAAGAAATAAACTAAATAATGAAATAAAAAAATCATCTAGAGGATACGACAAGAGTAGAAGAAATCACATAATTTAAAAATGTAACCAAATCTCACTTTGAATAGATTTACATCATTGAAGAAGAAAAAAATACAAAAAAAAGTTAAAGATATGGTAGATGACATATCAAAACTGATGAGGTAAAAAGAGAATATAACACTTTTCTAAGAGATTGCAGAAGATGAAATGGCCCAAGTGATTTAGAGTAAAAACCAAGTAAAAGAACTAAGCTTATGATATTTTTATAAATTTTTTATAATATTTATATTATACAATGAAATATGATCTAAAGAGATGCTTAATTACATGTTTAAGAATAAAAATATAGTTTGTAAGACCAATTAATCTTTTTTTTGTTTTAATTTCAAATAATATAAACCCTTCCACCTTAGATAAAGCTGGGCATATTTCCTTATCTAATTTTTTATACAAGATCTTCACAAAAATTATAGTCAGTCAATTGAAAAATATGATTCCCAAGTGGATTTTAAAAAATCAATGTAGATTGTAGATAGTATAATTTAATTAAAAAAAACTATAAACCTAATTGAAAATTTTTCTTCCCAAGAGGATTTCACAAAATCAAGGTAGATGGTAGAAAATATAATTTTATTTAAAAAAAAACTATAAAACTAAGAAAAGTTAGAAAAGAAAAAGGATTGATAACCAATACGGATAATGAGAGTTATTTTGAATGAATTTTCCATTCTTTATTTTTCGAATATTTAATAAATTTTACATTTGATACGAATTTATAATTCAGATAAAATATTGTATTGATTCCCTATGGACAGCAATGGTAAATTTAAAACTAGTGGCATCTTTTATAATTAAAGTGGACCTGATACACGGTTTCCCATTTTATCCCATCTTATGCATAAAAATGGCATAAAATCTAAGTAGGAAGAAGGATCATGAAAAGAGTATTAGAAAATCTAGTGTATACATTTTGTGAAAAGAGTGAAAGGGTAAATGATTCTCAAAAAAATTTCGTACATTTCTCTCAGGATTAGCATCAAGTATGTTTGCAACGATATTGAAAAAAGGGCTTGGCAACTTCTTAAATTCCTATGGGGAAGTAAATAATTTTAAAACTAAAATTTATGGTTGCAATGTGTCTATTGAGTAGCTATAAGAAATTTTAATAGTATTAAGTTTTCCATGTTTTGATACTTGGAAAGCCTTTAAACATTATGGAATGCCAATATTATAGAGTAGGCTAGAGAAGAAAAATGGTCTTAGTTTTGATTTTTCCATTAGTTACTAAAATAATGGGTCTTATCCACTTATTATGGATCTTGATCCTAGTTTATATTTAAAACGATTTTTATAAATTAGTAAGTATGTGAATAGCTAGAGAAGTATTGGAAGTATGAGTGTAAGAGGAGGATAAAGCTAATTATTTTCAATATGGATCCTCTCTTGATTCATTGAAGGAAAAAACTATCATGTTGTAATATATCTTTCAATACGCGATATTATTTTTGTTTTTGGTGGAGTATTGCAAATGAATGTACATGAAGTGCACTTACTCTTTGAATTGATGCATATTCGAAGTAACCATTTGCTTCTCTTTCATCACTCTACAAAAATTGTGGTTGATAATATTGTTGCAGTTAGGATGCATGCATAGAAGAAATTCAATAATTTGTACTGTGGTTAAGTTATGATTGTTAATTCAATATTACATCATGGAAAATTAAATATTGGAATGTAGTATGGCAAATGATTCTAGTTGGTTGTTAAGTATTTGAAATCATATTTTTAATACCTAAATTTAGCTATAAATCATTGAGGAAATTGAATTCATATGAACAGGTTTATTTTCTTCAAATCATATTGCAATCACATTGGATTACTATGTAAACCTTGGTATTTAACACAAATTGTTTTCTGAAGAATAATTTGGTAGAAACTTGGGCATCAAGTGGTATCAAACCAGAAATAATCATTTTTCTAAAATGGTAGATTAACAAGGAGAGGAAAGAGGAGAATATCGGGGAGCATGAGTGGGAAGGCATGTATAAAATGTGGCTTTGTAGAAAGAACGGCAGAGACTTCATGAGAGGATGACAACCATGGAAGTTGCACAAAAGACCAAATGACATTCTAGATGTCATTGATGTTAAAGAAGAGGCTTCTAGTGAGGAAGAAGAAGAGGAGACACCAAAGGAGAAAATGTTGAAGATGTTTACGAAGATGTCTACCAGGGTAAAAGTGGAAGTACCAGTATATGAAGGTAACTTGAATGTTGATGAGTTAATGGATTAGATACATGCATTAGATAAACACTTTAATTAGGGGGATGTTGAAATGGATAAGGAAGTCAAGTATGTAGTGACTGAACTAGGACATGCATCTCTATGGTGGGATGAGGTACAAGACAAATGAAGGAGGAAAGGAAAAGCCAAATTAAATATTTGGAGAAGATGGTGGTGAAACTTAAAGGTGATTTTTTACCTAAGGATTATCACATTAATATTTTTAAGAAATTATAGAACCTAAAACAAAGGAATATGAATATTAAAGAACACACTAAGGAATTTTAAAAATTAAACATTACGGATGGATATGTAGAAGAGAATGATGAAAAAGTTGCAATGTACTTTACTAGTTTAAGGTTTGAGATTCAAGATGAAAATAGCTTGTTGTCTTTGAAAACTGTGGAAGATTCATGTCAAGAAGCTTTGCAGAAGAAGAGAATATTTCCCAAAAATAAAAACAGAGGAGTAGAGGAAGAAGTCATGTAAAGAATAAAGGACAAACTAGGAAACAAGAATTTCAGTCTCCAAAGGAAGAATAAGGAAGCGTTGAGAAATATACGGCATTAGCATTTCGTGATTTCTCTTCGATTAGTAACTGCTTGTGAATTATTTTAACTTATTTAGATTAGAATCTTCTCCTTTAGATTATTAGTGTTCTTCTTCATAAAACAATAACCAATGCATCAACATAACTAGATAAGAGACATAGAATGTAGGCTATCAACGAGGGCCAAAACTTCTCACTCTTTAAGAGGAAAACCTACACAAATTCTTCTTATAGAGATTCCAATTGATGAATACCAAGACCAACCACTTCAAGACCAAGACACAAATCCTTTCTACTCCATTCTTCTTCTTGACTTCTTTTCCTCTTCAATTGTGATCTTCTTCTTAACAAACTGTAGATGCACTAGAGATGTTACCGAAGCATGTCACCAAAATGTGACTATTGTAACAATACTAAAATACTATGGTATATCACTAAATGGTATTTTCTTTACATAACCAAACTATGGTCTCTTCACAACATCGGTCTATAATATATATAACCCTGACCAAATATTGTTTCTTTGCTGAAGTACCGAGACCTTCTTCCTTTGAAATCTGAATTGTCATTTCTGCATTTAGCCCTAGAGAGAACTCTGTTGTTCCTTCATCTCTTCCTTGATATCCCTTCCATCACTTCCTCATTGTCCCTTCCATCAGAACTATCTATATAATAGAGATCTCAATTCATCTCTATTTTACCGATCCGAAAAACTTAGATATGTGTGACCGAAAATTTGTCTCTCTGGAATAGTTTGACGTCCCTATTTATAGTGGTATGCCTGTCATATTATGCTGACATTAACTTATTAATAGGTGTTCCTTCAAACTTTGAGCCGACTTGAGTTTGTTACTCCATATTGGAGCCAACATGGAAGAGTAGGACTTGTGCTTGTCATTGGAGGGCTATTCATAATCTTTTATATATATATATATATATATATATATATATATATATATATATATATATATCTATATATGTATGTATATGTATGTATATATATATATATATATATGTATATATATATACATATATATGTATGTATATATATATACATATATATACATGTACATATATATATATATATATATATATATATATATATATATATATATATATATATATATATATATATATATATATATATATATATATATATATATATATATATATATATATATATATATATATATATATATATATATATATATATATATATATGACACATGATTAAGAAGAGCTTTTCATACATGACATTAATTCTTTTACTTTAATGAAAATCATAATGCTCTTAGTGGGAGGCATCTATATATAAAAACTCTTTCTCATGAAACCCATGGATAAAGGCATTACAAAAAAAAAATTATTCTCTTCTTTTGTTCATTTACAAAAGTCACAATTACATGTCATTATGAACACTAAACCTAGTTAAACTTTTCAACGCTCCCTCTTAAATATGGAGGTATTCATAATGGTACTTGGTCATTCTCAATCTAAAGAATTTTTCATAAGAAGAGTCAAATTGGTAACCCATTTGTATAGCGTCATACCAACCAGCATCATCACATAGGAAGGCCTTGACTAACAACTCTATCCACATGATCATAGCACAATGCTAGTGAGACCAATGACTCATAGACACCATAATAATTATCTCTCAAGGTAAATACTCCACTCGGGTGTTCATAGAGTATGACCTTATTTGGACTATTCTTATCTTGGATAGCCAGTCCTCAAATAATATTGCTTCAGAACTAGTCTTATCTTAGATGCCCTACCTCATCCTCAAAGAGTATCAGATGCTAGATGATTACCCAATCCTCTATTTTTTCTTCCTAAGTGAAGACCAAAATGATGTGTCTATATCTCCCTCTCAATTAGGGAGGACATATCAATTCCAATAATGGAATGTACTCATTCCTATGGAAGTAATGTACCTAATCTCCCTCTTAGATTAGTAATTTCCAAGTTTATTCTGAGTAAGAAAGTTGTTTTCAGGCTCCCTCTTAATTAGGGACCTGTAACAGCTCCCCGACCAGGTGCTTGAAGAGTTCCTTCCTTCGATGTCATGACTTTCTTTGTCAAGGAGTTTTCATCTTTTGGGTTCTCTCCATAGGGAATAAACCATCCAACACTTTCATTCATGAGTCGATCATTTCATAATTCCTTTCATCAGAAAGTGATCCACCAGTCTGCATCTGTCCTTACTTCATGCCATATCTTCTTCGGACGGAGCTTACATCCTACTACATGGTCCTCTTGGAAGGCATTCACAGTTCTTCCCTTTGGAAGTCATTCATAAGCCCATCTATATATTTGTTCAAAATAACAAATGAAAACATCAATCAAAATTACCTTTGTGATGGTCTTTCATCATGACATCTTCTAGTTTACATGAGCATCCTACATACATGTTGATATATCTCCCAAAGATATCAATCGTCAAGGGTCACCATCTTTTTCAAACTTTCATCAGAGTCTTCATATATTTCCAGAAGATTTCTTATTCAAATCTTCTAGTCCTCGGATGTTAATTCCATTTTGCATGGTTTCATAGTCCACGGGCTCTTCATTCCTTTCTTCACACATGATATTCCCAAGAACTTCAAATACAAGTTCCTGTAGTTGTTGTCAACCATGTCATTTTAATATGAGGACATATTATGTTGATTTCATCTGGTGTGACTTATGCCTTCCTACATCCTTTCAGAGGAGGAGATCCTTTTCCTTTGATCGTGCTTCTCAAGATAGAGACGTGATCCATGTTACCTGTAACCATACAACATGATTTTATAATATTTAATACACGCATGCATACCTTGTTTACCTTTCGTTCATCTAGGCTTCTTACAACAACTTCATTGATTGGAAAGATATTCAACCCCTTGATCTGCTTCATTTCTTATGTCATCATACAATCATCCCATGAATTCCACAAGTTGGAGTTCTTGATGAAACACTTGCTTCCACTCTAGATTGGTGAATCCTTCACTGAGGATTCCATCAGAGAATCTTTAGGATCTTGCATATCCCTATCCAACAGATGTTTCCTTTCGACTTGATGTATGATGAGACTTGTCCTGGATGACTTTTCCCTTTCCTAAGTTTCTAATGAGGTTCTGAAGAGATATAACCTTCATTGTTGGCTATCAGACATCTTTCATGTTTCATATAGTGATGTCATGAGGTCTTACTTCTAATGATTTTTCTCTTCCTTGTACTTTCTTCTTTCATCTTCCTCCACTTCTTTGATGAAATGGAATTCTTCTCTATCTTCCTTCTTATTTACCTTCTTAATATTAGGACAATATTTCCTGTAGAGAATTGATTATTAGCTATGCTCTTCTTTCATTTCGACAAATGTATGAATACCATTTTTTACTCAACCTATCTTCTTCTATCTTGAATAGAACCCACAAGTTATTCAATGGGATAGCCTTCTTATCCTCATAAACATTTGTTATCTTGTTTATCAATTAGTGCATTTAGAACAATGATGATTATCTCCTTATCATCTCTCCCAAATCTTGCAATTGAGATCTTATGAAGATATCCCTTCATCCTTTGATACCTTCAATTTTTTGTAGATCAGATCTAAGTGATATGACCTTTCTTTATCGCATATTCAGATAATAGTTCTACCAATTTATCGTATATCTCTTTGATGTCTCCAATCTTGTGATATAGGGATGAGGGGACCTTTGTTTGATCTCATAAGAATCCCTTGAGTGCTTTGATCCATTTCCATATATACAGAGGAGACCTCTCCATTGATATGTTCAATTACTTCACTTTCTTCGAGGACTATGTCTATCTTCCTTTTCCATTCAAGGAATCTCGATGTCCCAACCCGTTATTGATCTCCTTGCAAAACGAAGTAATTTTTATCATATTTAGATTATAGAATAAAATATACTTACTTGATAAGTGAAGATGAAATCTCCAACTTGATCACTTTGATGGTGGTTGAAGAATATGTATTAGTGCCCCTATTGGATGATCTTCTTTTAAATGAAAATCCCTTCTTCAACAAAAGGATATTGCACATTTTATGATGATGATTGATGCGGATGTTTTGATTCTACCTCATATGATCTTATTCAAGGATAAGGAGGGGATCCTTTCTTCAATGAGAGGGAACGTGTCTCATAGCTTTTGAAGGTGATGATAATGCCTTCTAGCCTTCTTTATCTTTAATATACTTCATCTTCTCAGTGGTGAATGACTGCAGATTAGAACTACTTCTAGGGTCTCCAAGATGATGTCATCTTAGTCCTAGAAATGATTCTCTTGGATCTATATACTTGGGTTTCCCTTCTTTGTATATCTCTTCATCTTGATGATGTTATTTTTGGTATTTTTCTAAGGACTATAGGAGCCAACACTCTTGCTATTGTAGACATCCAAATGCTTTGATTTATAGATCTATTTTCCTTCAGTAGAATTAAGGCTTTTCCCTTGATTATTTTGATTGATCATCCAAGAATTATTCTTAAGTAGACCTTCTTCTTTGATCTAGGGTTTGATTCTTCAATATAGGTTTTGAACTTTTTCTTTTATATCCTTCTACTTGCTTTGATGCCTTTCTTGAAACTCGATCCTTAAGTGTCCCTTTGATTGCATGCCCTTTTCTTGACTTTGACACCTTACCTATGAAGACATGTTGAGAAATCTAGGGCATTAGCATTAGGTTATTTCTCTTCACTTAGTAACTTCTTGAGAAAATACTTTTAACTTATTTAGATTATGATCTTATTCTTATTTGGATTATTAGTGTTTTTCTTCATCAAACATAACCAATGCATGAACATAAATAGATAACAGACACAGAATGTAGGTTATCAGCCAGGGCCAAAACCTCTCACTCTTTGAGAGGAAAACCTACACAAATTCTTCTTATAGAGATTCCAATTGAGGAATACCAAGACCAAGACCCTTAATCTATTAGCCAATCCAAGACCAAGACACAAGTCCTCTCTACTCCTTTCTTCTTATTGACTTCTCTTCCTCTTCGACTAAGATCTTCTCCTTAACAAATTGTAGATGCACTAGAGATGTTATCGAAGAATGACACCAAAATGTGACTGTTGTAGCAATATTGAAGCATAGTGGTCTATTATTGAACAATAGTTCCTTTACATAACTGAATTGCAGTTTCTTTGCATCATCGATCTATAATATATATACCCTTGACTGAATATTGTTTATTTGCTGAAGTACCAATACCTTTTTCCTTTGAAATCCAAATTATCATTTCTATGATTAACCCTAGATAGAACTACGTTGTCCTTGAATCTCTTCCTCATTGTCGCTTTCATCACTTCATCATTGTCCCTTCCATCAGAATTGTCTTTGTACTAGAGATCTAAATTCAACTATGTTTTACGCATCCAAAAAGGTCAGAGATGTGTGACCAAAAATTTGTCTCTGTAGAACATGTCGAGTTGGCTATTTATAGTGGTATTTCCATCATATTAAGTCAACATGAACTTATGAATAGGTGTATCTTCAAACTGTGAGCTGACATGGAAGAGTAGGAATTGTACTAGTCGTTGGAGGGCTATTGGAAATCTTAGATATATATATATATATATATATATATATATATATATATATATATATATATATATATATATATATATATATCGACACATGCTCAAGAAGAGCTCTTCATACATTACATTAATTCTTTGAATTTAATGAAAAATCCTAATGCTCTGAATGGAAAAATCTTGCTCATGAAACCCATGGAGAAAGGCATTACAAAAATAATTGTATTCTCTTCTTTTCATCATTTACAAAAGTCAAAATTACATGTCATTATGAAGAGCGAACCTAGTTACAATTTTCAACAGGACGTTCTAGTAGTCACACACCGAGAGAAAGTGATTTTAGATGGAGGAGGTAATTTTCCAAAGGCAGAGGTTGAGGAAGAGATTATCAACCTATATGTTTCAGTTGTGGACAATTAGGACACATGTCTTGGGAATTTCTTGAACATAGATGAGAAAGCCAATGGGGTTCTCATGTCACAGAGAAAAAGGATGATGCTATATATCTAGTTCTGGTTGTAAATTCTCTTGAGGAAGGTAAATATTTTTTATTAAAAAGAGTTTTGATCCAAGCAGAAAAAGAGAACAAAGTGTTAGGTAAACTTGACTCGGGATAGAGTCAAAGTTGGCGAGGTTAAACAGTGATGGTTTTGGGGCACATGGTATTGTGTACCCATAGTATTTTTCCCATGGTATTATATGTAATGGAGCTTATAAAAGACTCGAAGGACTTCATTGTAATGCAAGACTTGGAGGTGAGCAGTAAAGGCTCACTTGGTCGGACTGGCCAAGGTTTTGGCCAATGCTAATAAGATCTTATTAAGTTGGGGTTTTCCCCAGATTTGGGGTTTTCTCGGATAAACATTTGTGTTTATGTGTTTATGGTTGTTGCTGGTTATTTTTATATTTATTCCTCTCAGTAATTATTTATGTTATCTAGTAAATTTCTTAACAACTGGTATCAGAGCCAGATATTGGCTTCAAAGGGATTCTTTGATGCCAGGGGTTTATAGTGCCTGATGAGATCAATGCAACCTTTTTACAGATCTGGGTCTGAAAATAATGGTGGAACAATCGTATGCGGAAGAACCTCGAGGAGAATGTGCGGAAGATAGTGCCGTAACTGCGAGGGATCACAGTGAATTTGTGATATTTACCGGTTTGGAACATGCTGATGAATTGTTCGGGATTCATACGACTATTTAAAGAAAGTTAGCAGAAGAAAATTGTTCATGCGGCTTCGAAAATTTTTCGTTTTCTACTACATGAGGCCACCAGTGCTGGAATCTACAAGGTTCTCGTCAGGCTTGCAGTTGGAGTGGTTTGATAGAAGTTTTTGAGCAAAGAAAATTGAGAGAGGATGGATCAGAATCGTAGGAGCAATAAACAAAAAAATATTTTGATGAAGTCAAAATTATTGCATGTAAATGGGCATACTACTGTAAGACTTGGTAAGGCATGTGTACCCCTCAGTGATCACCGGTAAAGTCTTGGTTAGACCTAGGTGATAGGGGGGATGTCGGGTTAACAATACCCTGGGTAAAAACTCTAAGGGGGGTAAGAGCTAGAGTGAGCAGGATTGTCTCACTTAGCAGGTTTGGCTGGAGTTAGTCAAGGAACCCCAAGTCAAGTTTAAGGGGGGAATTGTTAGGTAAACTTGACTTGGGATAGAATCAAAGCTGATGAGGTTAAATAGTGATGGTTTTGGGGTACATGGTATTGTGCACCCATAGTATTCTGCCCGTGGTATTATATGTAATGGAACTTATAAAAGACTAGAAGGACTTCATTGTAATGCAAGACCTGGAGGTGAGCAGTAAAGGCTCACTTGGTCGGATTGGCCAGGGTTTTGGCCAATGCTAATAAGATCTTATTAAGTTGGGTTTTTCCCCGGATTTGGGGTTTTCCCGGATAAACATTTGTGTTTATGTGTTTATGGTTGTCGCTGGTTATTTTTATATTTATTCCTCTCAGTAATTATTTATGTTATGCAGTAAATTTCTTAACACAAATAATGAAGTCAAAGGAGGAGTTTGTTTGGACCTATGTGTAATTCCAAAGGTATGTTATTAAAATATGTGATTGATAATGGTTGCATGAATAATCTAGTCTCTATTAAAATGGTAGAAAATTTAAACTTAAAGAATACACCACATCCTACACCTTATAAGGTCTCCTGGTTACAAAAGGGTCATCAAGGTTTGGTTAGTGAGTAATGTAAGGTAGAACTTCAAATTGTAAGTTATAAAGATGAAATTTTGGGTGATGTTTTTCCAATCGACATCTGCCATATTATGTTAGGAAGACCTTAGTAATACGATGGGGACGTAACACATAATAGAAACCAAAACACTTACAATTTTTAGAAAAACAGGAAATTATATACACTTCTACCATTAAAGGATCCAAGAAGTAATTAGGTGTTAATGCTGGATAACAGATATTATTTGAAGGATGAAGCAGAATGCAAGGAATGTGAACCAGTAATTGAGGTAAATCACTTGCTTTCATAAAACAAGGATTTGTTCAATGAATATGAGAATATGGTAGTCAACGAGATGTTTATGATAGAAAATAGAGATCAAACAAGAATATCAATGGCAGAAATGGTTATGAATGAAGAGACTTTAATAAATGAACAATAGAAGAAAGTCAAGGAGAAGGTTTCTTTGGAAACCGATGAGAACTTAATGTGTGAAAATCTCCAAATCCCAGATGAAGACAATCATAATGCCAAATATTTTGGACAAGAATGGAGGAAATCAACAGAGAAAGTACCTTGGGAACCATAAAGAAAAAATTTCAAATTAATTCTCACATGTTTGTTTCATGCATGGAAAAGATGGTTTCAATTCTACAAGCATAGGTCCTTCCAAAGAAGTTCCTGAAGGAATTATTCAAAATAATTGGGAGAGATAAACTTACAAGATCCTAACAAAATAGGCTTCATTTTTTTAGTTGAGAACCTTGGGATGCTAGAGGAAATTTAAGTCATCATGAAAAAATTCAGGCAAAGATAAGTTACAATAAACGGTTAAAATTCTCCTAGACATGAGTGCATTAATTTTTTTTTCTTCACGAGTCTGATGCAGAAGCATTGGAAAACTTTTATAAACTTTATTAGATATTTTTATTTTATGAGGAATTTGGATTTTTGATGCAATGATTCTAATTTTGTAATAGTTAGTTGGACTCTAGAAACATTATCATCAACTATTATGGATTAGGTTAGAGAAAAAAATAGCTTTAGTTTTTATTTTTCCAAATTAGTTACTAAAATAATGGGTCCTATCCACTTATTATGGATCTTGAACATATTTTAGATTTAAAATGATTTTTATAAATTAGTAAGGATGTGGAGAACTAGAGAAGGATTTCAAGTATGAGTGTAAGAGGAGGATAAAGCTAATTCTTTTCATTATGAATCCTCTCTTGATTCATTGAAGGAAAAAACTATCTTGTTGTAATATATTTTTCAAGATATGATATTATTTTGATTTTTGGCGGAGTATTGCAAATGATTGTATAGGCACCATACTTACTCCTTGAATTGTTGCATATTCCAAGTAACCAATTGCTACTCTTTCATCACTCTATAAAAATTGTGCAAGTCATAATATTGTTGTAGTCAAGATGCATGCATAGAATAAATTCAATAATTTCTAGTCTGGTTAATTTATGACTGTTAATTCAGTATTACACAATGGAAAATAAAATATCGGAGTGTAGTATGGCGAATGATTTTAGTTGGTTATTAAGTCTTCAAAATAATATTGTTAAGACCATATTTTAGCTATCAATTGTTGAGGATATTTAATTAATATGAATGGGTTTATTTTATTCAAATCAGATTACAATCCCATTGGATGACTATGTAAACAATGGTATTTAACACAAATTGTTTTCTGAAGAATAATTTGGTAGAACCTTGGCAGCGGGTATAAGAAAATTCCTTTTGGAAGGAGGTTATATATATATATATATATATATATATATATAACAAACTATCAAAATTACACAAGTTAAGAGAGATTGCAAAAAAATAAGAAAGATATTGCAATATTATTTGACATTAGTTAATAGAGAAAATGGGGCCAATCCTTTGTGGCATTTGGTCACTATAAGGAATGAAGAGTAACAATCTATTTGAATTTTAAAATATTTTAATTGGGCACATAAAATATGCTTCAATTCTCCCATGTCAAAGAATGGTGGTTCAACAATGTGGAAATGGTGCAATGTAGTGATAATAGTAATTCAATCAAAGTTAAATTGCATACTAGGTAATGGGATAAGAATAATCAATTCATGGTAAAATCACATTTTAGGGAACCCCACTCGGAATTTCAACATAAAGGATATGAAAAAGTACTAGAAATTTTGGAGTGAGTGAAGAAGGTGTTAGAAATTAATTAACAGAGCAATGAAATACGCAAAATATTGTGGAAACGCAAATATACATGGTTCACCCAATTTTATCTTTGTCCACAAAGAAACAACCGGTCCTTCATTTTATATTATCCAACAAAATGAAGAGATACAGCCTACAACACATTCATTGTAATTTCCTATTTTTCAGTATCCTCTCTATTTATCACTCAGAATAATAATGCACACCTACAATATAATTCCCTCATATAAACTAAGGGGTTTCCTTTTATGGAAAAAAACCCTAAATTAAACATAATTTCTACCCTTATATTATCATCCTAATGAACGACCCAGATTGAAAATGAAATTATAATATTTTACAAAGCAATTTTTCATCTATTTTTAGCTTTGGGGGCGTTTCCCCCAAACACCCACCAAGGCGGGTGTCCAAACATGTAGCCTCCTTCCGTGTACCCTCCAAAAATGGCTCAAACAAGCCCTCTAAATCAGGAAGATAATCAGACTCCACATCCAACAATCTCCCACCTAGACATTAATTATATCAACTCCATCATTGCTTCACTTCCTCGATAATGCTTCTACTTTGGATCGGGTTATTCTTCATCTTCATCATTATTCTTGGAGGCCAATTTAAATATGGAGTAGCTCAATTTCTCGCTCGTTACAACCTTTGTCAACATATCTGTAGAATTCTAGCTACTGTGTATCTTTTCTAACTTCCACTTTCCATCATCCAAAACTGACTGTACGAAATTATACATTAGTTGTATATGTTTAGTCTTAGAATGAAAGGTTTAATTATTTGCAACATGAATGGAACTCTTGTTGTCACTATATAACTTGCTCATCTCCTTCTTCTTACCCAAATCATCCATGAACCTTTGTAACCAAATTATTTCTTTACTATCCTCTGTAGAAAGAACATACTCTGCTTCCATTCTTGAAAGTGCGACATTGTTTTGCAATTTTGAAATCCAACTGACAGTTGTTCCACCTACAGTAAGCACATACCTTGTGGTGCTCATCTTGTTATCTTTGTCACCTGCCATATCTACATCAACATATCCCAGTAGAGAAATGTTTAAGCCTCCAAAACATAATTATTGATTTGTGGTAGCTCTCAAATAACTAGGAATCCACTTCACTTTCATCCAATGCTCTTTTCCGAGATTGTTTGTACCTTCTTACAACTCCCACAACATGTGTGATATCAAGTCTTGTGTATACCATTACATACATTAAGATTCCAACAACTAATGCGTATGGAACTTTACACATATAATCCATCTCTTCTTGTGCCTTGGTACAAATCTCCTTACTTAGTTTGAAATGACTGGCCAAAGGTGTACTTACTGGTTTTGAATTCTACATATTAAATATTTCCAACACCTTTTCTATGTACTCACTCTGAGATAATGTTAATTTGCAATTTTTCTTGTCTCAAGTTATTCCCATACCAAGGATTTGTTTTGCAACACCCAAATCCATCATTGCAAATCTACATACAATAGAAATATAATATAGTTGCCATCATTTTTCCTTTTAAAATAAACACAATAGTTACAGTGACATCTAGTATAACCTTGTTCAGATATAAACTTGTCAAATTTTAGATACCACTTCCTTAGAGCTTGTTTTAACGCATACAATCTCTTCTCGAATTTTCACATTAATTTATCCTTCCATTTTAGCTCATACCCTTGTGGTTGTTGCATATATATTTCTTCCTCCAAATCCCCATGGAGAAAGGTTGTTTGTACCTATAACTTCTCAAGATGCAATCTTATGTTACCACTAGACTTAGAATAGCTCTTATTGAAGTCATTTTAACTACAGGAGAAAAAATTTCATCAAAGTCTATACCTTTCTTTTGTGAAAACCTATTCACCATAAGTCTAGCCTTATACCATTATTTATCTCCATCTTCTTCCTTCAACTTGTAAAACCATTTATTCTTCAATGTTGTTTTACCTGCAGGAAAGTTAACCAAGTCCCAAGTCTAGTTATTCATCAAGGGTTCCATCTTCTCTTCCATGGCTTGCTCCCACTTCTTCCTATTTTCTACCTGCATTGCCTCTTCATATATTTCTAGTTCACTGGAATCATACAACAATACATAATATATTAAACAAAGTCTTTTGGTAGAAATCACATGAGAGAATTTTTTGGCCGACACATTTCAAACCAACAAGTGTGGTTCATCATCTGGCCTTGATGATGAATCACACTTGTTGGTTTGAAACGCGTCGGCCAAAAAATTCTCTCATGTGATTTCTACTAAAAGGATTTGTTTAATTCACTATGGATCACAAAAGGTTGAATACAAAAATACATAATATAATGGAGAGTATCATCGAGGGGGTCTATTTATCCTAGTAAATATTTTAACACAACTTTTAGGTGTTTGAGCTACATGTTGTTCTTGTTGTTGCTGTGGTTGTTGTTTTTATTGTGATTTTCAGGCACTTTTAGTTTTTATGTGATCTCAGCAAGCACTGCATATTCATTTTTTTCTTTTTCTTGTTTCTTTTCCTACATTTGATCCTTATACAAGGCCTTTTCATTGAATATCACATCTCTACTCCTAATGATTTTGTGATTTTCATAATCATATAAGCAATAATAGAAATCATTTACACCATATCCAATAAAGTTATATTTCTTTAATTTTACCTCAAGATTTGTTCTATTTTCTCTATTGATGTGGACAGAGGCTTGACAATAAAAAATCTTTAAGAAAAGTAGTTTACCCTTTTACCCGTTCATGCCTCCTCTGGAATACCGCCATCCAAGGAAGTTGAAGTCCCTTTGTTTATTAGATAAATAGCAGTATCTACAGGATTTACCCAAAATTACAAGGGAAATCTTACATGCAATCTCATGCACCTTTCACGCTCCATGATTGTCATGTTCATCCTTTTTGAAACACCATTTTCTTGTGGTGTTCTTAGAACTATCTTCTCTCTGTAAATTCCATTCTCTAAACAATAGTTATCGAACTCTTTGTTGCAGTATTCACCTCCATTTTTTTCTCTATGACACTTCAACTTATTTCTTATCTCATTCTCAATGAAATCTTTCCATTTCTTGAATGTATCAAATACATAAGATTTATTTTGACTAAAATAAATCTAGGTTTTCCTAGTTGCATCATCAATAAAAGTAGAATAATAGAGAGAGCCACTAAGAGATGATACCTGAGCACATCCCCATACATCGCTATGCACAAGCTCTATTTTTTTCTCTTCTTTTCCTTCCTAACTCTGATAAATCTGACTCTCTTATGTTTTCCATAAACACAATTTTCACATAAATCCAAATCAACATGCTTCAAACATGGCAACAAATTTCTTCAGTGAATAATATGCATCCTTTTCTCACTCATATCACTAAGCCTATAATGCAAGAGTGTTGTATTTTCTCCTTTGGAGGTTAAAGCATTAACAAAATTAGAAATACTATTGCCTAAATACAATTGTTATGAAACCAGCTCACAAAAACATAGAAAAGATAGATCAACGCCTTAGAATTCAGCCTCTCCGGGTACTAAACCAACGAGAGTGTCTGATGAATAATGGAAGAAGTTGGATTGGAAGGAAAAGAGCATAATATGGTTGTGTGTCTCAGATTCAGTATTGCTGAATGTATCAGGGGAAGCTACGACGAAGGCTTTGTGGGACAAGTTAGGGACTTTGTACCATTCTCCCACTTGTTGTTTTCTTTCGACAGGGGGCCAGAGGAGAGCTTAGTCATTTTTCCAGCCCTGAAACACCCATTGTTTCTCTACACTAGGAGAACTTCTCAGAGCTCATAGATTTTGTCAATGCATTTGCAGTATTCTTCAAAATGTCCACCTTTACCAGCAACACCTTTTTGTCTTCTATCATATCCCTCACAAAGTGATACTGAACATCAATGTGCTTTGTCTTTGAATGATAAGCAGGGTTCTTTACCAAGAAAATTGCACTTTGGCTATCACAGTCTATCCTTATGGCTCCCTGTACCAACCCCATACTTGAACACAATCTCTGCAACCAAATTGCTTCCTTGCTTGCATGAGTGGTTGCCATGTATTCTGCATCTATATTTGATAGTGCCACTACAAATTGTTTCTTACCCATCGAACTGACTGCACCTCCAAATAGGTTAAACACATACCCACTTGTAGATCTTCTCTGATCTAGATCTCCAGCCCGATCTGCATCAATAAAGCCATGAATATCTAATGCTCTATACAATCCTGGTCTTCCTTGGTAGCACAAACCATAATCACTAGTGCCACGCAAATACCTGAAAACCCGCTTCACTGTTGTCCAATGCTCCTTTCCTAGTTTTGACATAAACCTGCTCAATTCTCCCACTGCATGTGCAATGTCTAGTCTAGTACAGACCATTGCATACATCAGGCTACTGACTACACTTGCATATGGAGCATGGAACATGTCCTCTTCCTCTTCTTGTGTCTTGGGACACTGTTCAGCAGATAACTTTACACCTACAGGAATAGGAACCTTCACTGGTTTACTATCCTGCATATTAAACCTCTGCAATATTGTCTCAACATACTTCCTTTGGTTTAACCAGAGCTTCCTCTTTGCTCGATCTCTTTTAATTTCCATGCCCAAAATATAGTTTGCATCACCAAGATATTTCATGTCGAATTTGGAGGAGAATTGGGTCTTCAAATCCTGGATAATTTCTTTGTCATTTCCCACCAGCAACATATCATCCACATACAAGACCAGATAAGTAACACGGTGGCCAATTAATTTAAAATACACACGGTGATCTGCTTTGCTTCTGGTGAAGCCAAGTCACCATATAAATGTATCAAATTTCTGATACCACATCCTTGGTGACTGTTTTAACCCATATAGAGACTTCTTTAACTTGCATACCAGTTCTTTCATACCCTTCACCGCAAAGCCTTCAGGTTGCTTCATGTAGATCTCCTCTTCCTGATCCCCATGATGAAATGTTGTCTTCACATCCATATGTTCTACCTAAAAATCAAAAGCAGCAGCAACAGATAAAAGTAACCTAATAGAAGTTACCTTGGCAACAAGAGAAAAAATATCACCAAAATCAATTCTTGGCACCTAGGAATAACCTTTTGCTATCAACCGAGCTTTGTATTTCTCCACCTTTCCTTCTGCATTTGTCTTGTTCTTGAATACCCATTTACTGCCAATGGGTTTCCTTCCAGCCGACAACTCCACCAGATCCCAAGCCTCATTTTTGTGCAAAGATGCCATTTCATCAACCATGGCCTCTTTCCAGAGTTTGCCATCCTTTGAATCTACTGATTCCTTCATAGTTCTGGGATCATTGTCAGTAATAGATAAAGAAAAATTTGAACAGAAAGCAGATGGACTATACCTTTCTGGCTACCTTCTTTCTTGAACTAATCCTCTTACACCCAGAGTTTGTGGCTCTTCATATTCTGATTCCTCCTTTGTTGTAGAGTCTAATTCTTCCTCCTTTAGCTCAAACTCTATCTTCTCAGGTTCCTTTGGTTGGACTTCATGTTTAATAACATCTTTCACCTCTCTGAACACCACATCTTGGCTATACACAACCTTACTTGTTGTTGGGTTTCAAAGCTTATAACACTTTAAACCATCCAAATACCCTCAGATGTGAAAGAGAGGGTTTCTTACCAGTCCATACCTCTTGTGGAGTCTTATCCTCCAATGCTAATGAAGGTGATCCGTTGACCAGGTAACATGTTGTCTCCACCGCCTCTACCTAGAATTCTTGTCCTAACCCGGCACCAATGAGCATGCTTCTTTCCCTTTCCATCAACGTCTTGTTCATTCTTTCTGCAACTCCATTTTTCTAAGGTGTATATGGAGTAATCTTCTGCCGTGCTATACCACACTTCTTACAGAATTCTTCAAATTCCTTACTGCAAAACTCTCCATCATTATCTGTCGTCGACACCTTTATCTTCTTCTCTGTCTGGTTTTCCACCAGACCCTTAAATTCTTTAAACCTGTCAAAGAATTCAGATTTCTTCTTAAAGAAATATATCCATGTATTCCTTGAGAAGTCATCTATAAATGATACTGTATAGTATACAAACTTACCCAGTGATGGAACCTTCATAGGTATAAACACATCACTGTGCACAAGCTCTAATATCTGTTTCGCCCTCTTACCACCAGAGGGGAAACTGACCTGATTTTGCTTCCCATATACACAATTTTCACAGAAATCAAAGTCGAGAGAGATATTACTCATACCTTCTACCATACCTTTATCATGAAGTATTCGAAGGCCCTTCTCTCCAATATATCCAAGCCTTTTATGCCACAGCATGGTCTTCTCTCCAGAGACCACTAGATTTTGTGCTCCACTTTTAGGAACCACAGAACTGTTGCACCCATCAATAACAGTGCTACCTTGCAGCTTGTACAGAGTTCCAATTCGAACTCCCCGCATCAATACTAGTGCTCCGCGAACCATCTTGCAGGTATCCTTCTTGAACACTGTTTTTACACCTGCATCATCCAACTTGCTTACAGAAATCAGATTTCTGGCCAATGCAGGAATATGCAGAACACCTGGAAGTGTTCTAACCCTTCCACCTTGCAACTTCAACTTTACTTTTCCACGACTAATGATTCTAGCCTTCCTGTCATCCCCTAAGAAGACATCACCACCATCGTATTTCTCATACTCGCAGAACCACTCTCTATGGGGAGTGAAGTGAAAGGATGCACCTGAGTCAATCAACCATGCCTCATGATCTACATGTGTACTTGAAGAATCCAAGTACACATCCCCACCTTCATCTAAGGTGGTTTTTGCCTCTGCAGAAGGAGCATCCTCAGATCCCTTTCCTTTGTTAGGAGCTTTAGATTTACATTCCCTTTTGTAGTGCCCTTCCTTTCTACATTTCCAGCACACCACCTTTACATGTTTTCCTGGAGATTTAGATCTTCCTCTAGATTTAGTTCTCCCACTTGATGACTTATTTTTGTTTCTATTCTGGGACCATCCTCGTACAGACAAGGCATCACCATTCTGGCTCTCCATATTTTTCAATCTCATCTCCTCCGTCAGCAAGGATGAGACTATTTCATCAAAATGCAAGGTAGTTGCATTGCTACCTATTGCAATAACCAGACTATCTCACGAATCTAGTAGAGAACAAAACAAACTAATGCACTTATCTTCATCTGAAATTTTGATATCAACAGATGATAATTGACTTACCACAGTATTAAACACATTCAGATGCTTTGTCACCAAGTCTCCATCTTTCATCCTCAGGTTATACAATTTTTTCCGCAGGAACAATTTATTCACCAGAGACTTAGATTGGTACAAAGTCCCTAACTTGTCCCACAAAGCCTTCATCGTAGCTTCCCCTGATACATTCAGCAATACTGAATCTGAGACACATAATCGTATTGTGCTCTTTGCCTTCCAATCCAACTTCTTCCATTCTTCATCGTTCACTCCTGTTGGTTTAGTACCCAGATCTACCGTAATCCACTTATCTTTATCCACCAACAGATCCTCCATCTTGAGTTTCCACAACTCAAAACTCTGACCATTAAATTTCTCGATCTCTATCTTTCCACTACTCGCCATATTCTTTCACCACTAGAATCGATCTCGCAGATCTCCCACTGAACAGGGTCTACCACAAGCCTGAGCGAAACCCCTCAGCAACAAAGGTGTCCCCTTGAAGCCAAAACAACTCTGATACCAAATGTAGGTTTTAACCCTATACAGAAATTACCTGCATATGAATTATAAAACACAGAAAATAAACAATGTGAGAGCATAACACATAAAACACATATACACAGAGATTTTCCCCTGGATCCCAAAATTGGGACCACTAGCTTGATTTTTCATTATGTTCCTTTCAATGTTACAATACATATTTATACATGTCGAAGCATCCAATACCATGGACTGAAAACCATCACGTCCAAAACAATGGACTGAAAACCATAGGTAGGTTCGCCCAACCTAATATAGCATCCAAAAAAAAATTTCCCGCGGTGCTGCCCCGGACCCCATAGAGGGGCGCTAGCCATCCCCCTTGTGACCCCCCCGCTACACAATCGGTTCAACGAAGGGGGGGCTCTACCCCCCCTCTAATCCCCCGGTTCACTACATAGGTTAGTAGTGGAAATAATATAACACAACCCAACAGGGGCAACCTCCTTTACATTACACAAATGAACAATTATTAGATGATAAAAATGAAAAAACCTCCTTTTTATATGTAGGATTCTAAGGGGTCACAATATAACCAAGCCGACCTAACAATAATAATATAAAGGCACAAAAATAACAATAATGGGATTCTATGGGGCACAATAAAACAAATAAAGGATACAATGACAATAGTAATGGGTGAATCACTAGTATTATAGGGACCTAACATGTCCCTCTCCCTCAAAAAAGTGTTGTCCTCAATGCTTGAGTAATTATGGATGCTTTTATATAAAATTTTCATCCTCCCATGTATAATCTTCAATAGGTAAGTTCTTCCACTTGATGATCTACTCTGAAATTGATCGATTTCGTAGTTGTCGAGTTCTTGTTTCTTTGACTGCTTCAGGTTTCAATATGATTTTTCCTCCCTCATCAAGTTCTGGAAATATTGCTTGAACTAGAATCTTGTCACCTATAACCTTCTTTAAGCATGAAACATGGAAAACTGGGTGCACTCGGGAAGCTGGAGGAAGCTCCAATTTGTATGCCATAGTACCTATCTTTTGCAACACCTTGTATGGACCATAATAATTTGGTGATAATTTATTATCCTTCTTATATTTCTTGATGGACATTTGTTTATATGGTTGTAGTCGTAGGAATACCCAATCACCTACATCAAAACTTCTTTCGCTGCGATGTTGATCTACCTACTATTTCATTCTATTCTCTGCCAAGGTGAGGTTATCCTTTAAGAGTTGGAGAACTTGTTGTTGATGCTCGATGTGATCTTCCACTGCTTGAACCTTAGAATTATCTCTTAAATATGATGTGATGTATGGTGGACGATATCCATAAAGTGTCATAAATGGGGTCATTTTTGTTGTAGTATGGAAGGAAGTGTTATACCATCATTCAGCCAAAGGCAACCATTTGATACATTGTGACTGTTCATCATATACAATGCAACGTAGATATCCTTCCAAACATTTGTTTTCTATCTCAGTTTTCCCATCAGATTGAAGATGATAAGGTGAGACATGAGCTAACTAAGTACCAAGACAAGAAAATAATTATGTCCAAAAATTTCCAGTGAAAATGTGATCTCTGTCGCTTACAATAATCTTTGGGTTTCCATGTAGCTTTTGAATTGCTTCCATAAATGCAGTAGAAACTATACTCACTTTAAATGGATGCGATAATGTACAAAAGTGTGCATACTTGGTAAGTCTGTCAACTACCACCATGATAACACTCTTTCCTTCAAACTTGGCTAAACGTGTGATAAAATCCATTGAAACCTCCCCCCAACGTTGGCTTGGAATCAATAAAGGTTTTAATAGTCTTGGGTTCTTAATTGTTTCCACTTTATTTTGTTGGAAAACCTAATATTCCACCACAAACTTTTGAATATCTGATTTAAGGCCATCCAAAAACAAATTCTTCTTAACCTTGTCGTAGGTTTTTAGAAATCCTAAGTGCCCTCCTAAGGGAGAGGTGTGTAATTCCCTAAGGATCTTTTGTTTGAGTTGGGAATTCTTACATAGGTATAACCAATCCTTGTACCATAACAAATCATTTTTTCAACTAAATGTATCAGATGACTTGGATCTTGTTGTATCTTTTGAATGAGTGCCCACACTTCTTCGTCATTCTTCCATTCATCCCTTGCTTCGTTTATCCAATCTGGTTGGATAATAGAAATGGCACAAATAAATGCTTCCACATCCTCATCCTTTCTTGAGAGTGCATCTGCCACAACATTTTTCTTCCCTTTTTTGTAAATGATTTCAAAGTCATAGCCCATCATCTTTGTGACCCATTTTTGTTGCTCTTCTGAAGATAATCATTGTTCTAAAAAGTATTTAAGACTATCATGATCTGTTTTTACCTTGAAGTGTCTTCCCATTAGGTAGGGGCTCCATTTCTTAAGTGCATGCAGTATTGCCAGCATTTCCTTCTCATAAATAGCTTTGTGTAAATACTTTCCTTTGATTGGATGATTTTCGAAACTAATGGGTATTTCTTCTTGCATTAAAACAACACCAATTCCATTTCCCGAGGCATCACATACCACAATAAAGGTTTTTGTGAAGTCAAGTGTAGCTAAGACTGGGGCTTGGCACATTGCCTCTTTAAGATGTTTAGAGGCCTTTGCTGCTTCTGCAGTCCACGAGAATGCATCTTTCTTCAATAATGTTGTTAGAGGTGCTGCTATTCTCCCATAATTCTTAACAAACTTGTGATAACACCCTGTCAACTCGAGAAATCCTCGTAGATGCTTTATGGATGTGGGGATTTTCCATTCCTTAATGGTTTTAATTTTGCTAGGGTCTACCTTAACACCTTCATGAGATACAATATGACCTAGATATTCCACCTCTTGTACTCCAAAGAAAAATTAAGAGATTTTAGCGTATAATTGTTTCTCCTTCAATGGTTTGAGCACCATGTCAACATGTTGGACATGATCCTTTCAAGACTTGTTGTAGATTGGTATATCATCAAAAAATACTAACACAAGTTTTCTAAGGGTTTGAAAATGGAATTCATCAAACCTTGAAATGTAGAGGGTGCATTAGTAAGGCCAAAAGGCATGACCAAAAATTCATAATGACCCTCATGAGTTCTAAATGTTGTTTTTGGAATGTCTTCAGTCTCCATTCTGATTTGATCATATCCTAAATGAATATCCAACTTGGTGAAGTAAATTGATCCATGCAATTTATCCAATAATTCATTAATGATAGGAATGGGAAATTTATCTTTAATAGTGAGCTTGTTGAGCTCCCTATAATCTAGACACATGTGCCATGATCCATCCTTCTTGTGAACCAATACTACTAGCGCAGAGAAAGAACTTTGACTAGGTTGAATTATACCCGCCTCTATCATTTCTACAACCACGCATTCAATTTCACTTTTTTGGACATAGGGATATCTGTAAGGCTTGATGTTTGGACAAACACTTCCTGGAATCAATTTGATAGCATGATCATGATCATGATCATGAATAGGTGGGAGGCCTTTGGGAGTCTCAAATACCTTGGAATGGTTGTCCAAGACTTTTTGGAGATTTGGAGAAATGGACGATTTCGATGTGGGAACCTCTAGTGAACATAATTGTGCAATTATGCCTCATTGTTCTTTCCTTAGAAGATTTTTCATTCAATTAGAATGATTATGTTTCCCATTTTCCCTACGACACCCCCTAATTCAACATCCTTTCCTTCTATAGATAATTTCATGAAAAGTTCTTAAAAATTAAAAGCTATTGTACCCGAGGGTTGTAGCCATTGGACTCCTAGTACAATATCAACACCACCCATTGGAATGGAAAGCATTGGGCTATTCAATACATATTCTCCCATGGATAGCTTGATATTATGGCATTTTCCTGAGCAATTTATGGTTCCTCCACTTGAAACCATCACTTGACACTCTGGTGCTGGATATAGGAAGCAATTCAATTCCTTGGCTATCTTACAATGAATAAAATTATGGGTACTTTCCGCATCAATCAACACTATTACCTTTTTCTTCTTAATATTCCCTTCTATCTCGATAGTTTGAGGAGTGGTAATTCCATTCAATGTATTACAAGATATGGTCGGATTCATTTCTTCTTTTTCTAGGGTTTGTTCCTCGTGTATATCCTTTTCTTTTGATGTTTCTTGTTCCTTTTCTTCCTCCTCTTCACAATCTATGTAAAATAATTTCTTCTCGGCACACTTATGACCTTTAGTGTATTTGCTATCACAACTATAACAAAGCCCTTTTTCTCTTTTTTCTTCCAATTGTTGTGGTGTCAACCTTGTAGGTTGTGGATGGCTAGGGGAAGCAACACTTCCATATTTATGATTGTGAGTGGTAGGCTTCCTTGTTGCCATAATTTTTCTTTCTATTTTTCTTTCTTCGAGGCATCAATTAATGATAATAATGCTTCACTATGCCCTCTAAATTCCTTCAAACTATTTTTTCAAACCAAGCTAACGCAAAAATTAAAAAAAAAAACTACACACCATTTTTTTCACTTTGTAGGAGCTTGATTTGAATCTGATGTATTTCTGTAATTTTGGATCTCCAAGGTCTAAAATTTCTTCTTGTGGTAACCCTATGAGTAATATTTATAACTCTGTAATTCTGGTCAAGATTGTATTCTCCAATGAAGAGTTATGACAAATCTCCCACGATGACCTGAGTATAGACCTGTTTAGTAGAGAGAACTTGTACGACATGCCACAGGTCACTGTTTCAACCTTAGGTTCTCGAAATCGTACCCAAAAAACTACAATTTGTCCTCTTTCTGAAACTTCTTACACGAATTCAATTTGATGCCCAGAGAGAAAGCTATGATGATTTTCCCAAGGTGACCTGTTTGGAATGTAATTTGGGGGTCTACAAAAGCCCTAACTTCCTCAAATTATATCTCAGAAAATATAGCCAGACATGATCTAAAATTCGGAACCGAGGTTCAGACCAATATCTTCTCAAATGGGTGATTTTTTTAGCTTTTGAAACTTCGTAGAGAAAGTGTTATAGTGAACATTCCACGATGACATGTTTGGAGTAGTAAAAGCCTAGAATCCAAAGCTCTAATACCAAATGTTATGAAACCAGCTCACAAAAAGATAGAAAAGATAGATCAACACCTTAGAATTCAGCCTCTTCGGGGGGGGGGGGGGGAACCTCCTTTAGATTACATAAATGAACAATTCTTGGATGATACAAATGACAAAACCTCCTTTCTATATATAGGAGTCTAAGGGATCACGATATAACCAAGCCGACCTAGCAATAATAATATAAAGGCACAAAAATAACAATAGTGGGATTCTATGGGGCACAATAATAACAATAAGGGATACAATGACAATAGTAATGGCGAAATCGCTAGTATTATAACAAAACGAGATAATTTACACCTACAGAACTTAAATTACTAGTAACCATGTTAAATTTATTTAAATGATCAACAACATATCCACCTTCTCACATATTCATATTAAATAGACGCTTCATAAGGAATACCTTATTTGAGGCTGAGGGTTTTTTTCATATAATTTTGTTAATGTCATCATTAAACCTTTTGTTTCCATTTCGTTTGAAATATTGAATGCCACTGACAATGCCATACATAGTTATATTGTTCCTAGTGTGTTTTTGTCAAAAATATCCCATTTTGTGTTCATCATGCTTGTAGGCTTCTATGATTTTCCTCTCAATGGTAGGTACAGATCTTTCTTATACAAATAATATTCCATTAGCATATTCCATAGCTGGTAGTTTTTTCTGTTAAATTTCTCGACCTTAAACCTACCATATTCTGCCATTTCTCCCATTTGAACCAAGAAGTCTTCTCTCTTGCAATTTTATCAGCGAAATAAATATTCGGATCTAATACCAGTTATTACAAATTAATTAATGGAGCAATGAAATAAACAAAATATTGCAAAAAAACAAATACAGAAATTAATAGAAAAAGAGACACACAAGTATATGTTGTTCACCAAATTTGAGCTACGTCCATGGAGAAAGAGTCAGTCCTTCCTTTTATACTATATAGAAAAATGAAGAGATACAACCTATGTCAGATCCACAGTAATTACCTTTTTACTCTCACACAGTCTCCTCTCTTTTCGTCGCTTAGAATAATAATGCACATCCGCAATACAATTCCCTCATATAAACTGAGGGGTTTCCTTCAAGGGAAAAAAAACCTAAATTAAACATAATTTCTACCGTCATCTCATCCGCCTAATGAATGGCCCAGATTGACTATGAAATTACAATATTTTACAAGGCAAATTTTCATCTATTTTTAGCTTCGGGGGTCTCTAGACATGCATCCACCCCCTTCTAGACCCCCCAAATAACAATAGTTGTGGGTGTACCCCCCCATCGGGGGTTGGGATCCAAACACAGCTGAAACAAGACATATGAATTAGGAAGATAATCAGGCTCCGCATCCAACAGAAGGGAATGGGAAGGAGTGGAAAATATAATAACTCTAGATATGTTATCACATAAGGTAGATATTTTAACCAAACATTTAGCTATAGCTCCCTGATTCATCGTAGCAACCTAGATGAAAAAATTAAAAGAAAGGAAGATTATGGACCTTATTCTTAATTTTCCTATCCCTTTTCAGTCGAAAATCTCAACTTTTATTTCAAAGGGAGATCCCCTTCCAAAAATTAATGTTGTTACATGGTTCATCGTGCATGAAATTTATTAATAACTCACAATTTACAAAAGAAGGAATACATGGGAATTCAAGATGCATCTTGTGGTGCACTAAAACTGAAATAATTCAATGTCTATTCTTTTAATGCCAATGTTTTCATAGAAACATGTTTGTAACAAAATTATAGATATGGTTTCACTCCCCAACTTATGGGTTGAGATATTCATTAGGTGAAATTGAAGGTATGTAGTCCCTTTTCAATGAAATCTTGTCTTCCATTGATTTTGGATGACAGTACAGAAATAAATTTCCTAATAAATGTGGATATAGAGAAATAAGCAAAGTTTTTAGCAAACACTTTTGTTGCATGTTCGATTGGAAAATGTAGTGTGCAATTTTGTAATGGAGGAAATTCAGATAAATGAATTAAAGACATATTTGTTGCTAGGAATGGATAATGAATAGAGGTCATTGGTACCTTTCATTTTTAATTATTGACTGGTGGCAAAAAAAATGAACTCTATTTCCAAAAATATAAAAATGGAAGATCAAATTGAGAGAGTAGGATTTTACAAAATGGATACATGCTCAAGAAAGTGTATTTTATGTTTTGATGGAATGCCAATAGGTAACCTATGGGATATAGGAGTAGGAGGGATGCTATTTGATTCAAAGGAAAATCATTTTCTTGGGTCTAAGAAATGCATCTAATAATTAGGTTAAGGAACTGAACTTATTAATAAGGTTTACATTAACTAGTTCTAGATATATACTGGAAAAAATTAGCTGTTTGAAATCCTAATTTAACAATTGAAATATTAAGACGAAGATATGGGAGAAATAATGGTATTTTCACAATATTCATTCAAATAATTAACAAGAAGAGGTCATGTTTAATGACCCAAAATATTGTCATCAACACAACATAATCAATGGAAGTGTAGAAGAGCTAGAATAAGAAGTAGGTTAGCTCGAGAAAGGTACATTACAAAAATAACAGGAGTAGGTACAAGATTATTTCCATAATTGGGTCGAGAGGCTCATTCTAAAGCCCATTATGAGAGAGATCCATAAGTATGTTTGTATTCAACTTGGAGTTGAGACATGTCCCTTTTAAAATTATATATATATATATATATATATATATATATATATATATATATATATATATATATATATATATATATATATATATATATATATATATATATATATATATATACATATACATAACTTCAAATATAATAAAAAATAGAAATGGACATGTGTTTGGTTTTCTTAATTAAAAGTATTATAAAATAGCAATAATCTAACTCTTAGTGGTTGTACTAAGGAGAAGTAGTAAAACTAATTTACTCACTCTCAACCATAAATAAAATATTTCATGGCAGATATTATAAAAGGACAAAAATAAATATACATGTTTGGTTTGCTTAATTAAAAGTATAATAAAACATCAATAATCTCACTCTCAATGTCCATACTAGGTAAAAATATTTCACTCTCACTCTCAACCACAAATAAAATATTTCAATGTCCATATGAACCAGCATAATATTATATCAACTTTATGGAGAAATCAAGTATTTAAAAGTTAAAAAATAACTACATATACATTATATAAAGCAATTAAAAAAAATAGTAGTCTCACTATTTTGTGCCGAAGTAAATTTTGATCCATTTTATACATTAAAGAAATGCAATGTGAACAATGAAAAATTACAAGATCTCTCTCTCTCTCTCTCTCTCTCTCTCTCTCTCTCTCTCTCTCTCTCTATATATGTATATATATCATTAAATGTATCGAGATGCTAGGATTTTATTCAATTTTTTCACTCTAAAAGAGGTTTTCACGTCAAGAGATTTGATTCATCTTGTCTCTTGTTACATCCACGGTTAAGATCAATCTATATTGGTTTATATGAAAATTAAGATTATTAATAATTGGAAGTTTCCCCTTAGCATTCTGAATAATGATGAAGGAATCAATATATTAATGGGGTCACTTAGAGGAGTCATCACCTAGCATGTTTTCTTATCATTCAAGCATGAAATGGAGGGTATGTCCTATAATGGGAAGAAATGTGTGGGATTTAGTCAACAAATCCTTCTTTTCATCACCAACAAAAGGTTGAAAATTTAATTTCCATGCAACAGTTTGACCTCGATATTTATAGATGGGTATTGGCTTAAGAGAAATTGTAAGGTTTTTTTTATTCTAGTGTTTTTGGTTGTTTCTCTCATTCTATTAAATGTGTATGATTTTATGGTGTTAGTGGCACTCTTCTTTGGAAATTTGGGAGGAGTGAGGTGAACCATATATTATACTCTTTGTTTCAAAGGAAACATAGGGAATGTTTGGAGAATTAAGGGGACTAGTCAAAAATGGGGAGAAATTAAACTATTGCAAGAATGATATTGTGGGTGTTTTTAATGGTTTAGTGGATAATGGTGTTTTTGTTAATATATTGTATGAATTTACGATGATTTTTGGACATAAGCACGAGGGGAGATTCTCTATGTATGAAATTTCAAAGTTAAAGAGGTAGTTCAGAAATCAAGAAAATGTCTTTGGAGAATGAATTGGCCATTACTAGCATATATCATATATAGGAAAATAATAGTTGTTTTAGATTATAGGTTAATAATTAAAATATAAATACATAAATATAGGATAAACCAAAATAGTTTCACAACATTGATTTAAAGTATTATCAAAGAAGAGGGAAGGTTTGATGAGATGGAATATTATTATTTCATAAGAATAATAAGTAAAACTGTGGAAAAATAAGAAAAATAGGCACACTAGCTTGAGAAAAGGATATTGCATGATAAACAAGGTGTAGGTAGGAAATTATTTCCATAAGTTAAATGAAAATCGAGATTAAAAAAGTTGTGAATGACCCCTTAACATTATGAATAACCATGAGGAAATCATATTAATTGGAGCAAGCATGTCACCCGAAGGGGCCATAAAATAACATTCTCCATAATCATGCAATTATGTAGTAGGGGGTAAATTCTTAATATCAAAAGCAATGAGGGGTTCAATCAATTATCCATTCATTTCATGAGCAAATAGGCAGGAAATTTGATTTCCGTGCCACACTCTTGGTTATGATGGAATGGTTTCATTCAATTTTGGTATTTATACGTGGGGCATTTGGCATAGGGAAACTCGGAAAGGATTTTTCTCTTCTAGTGTTTTGATTTTACACTCTAATTATATTAAACGTGTGATATTTCGTAGTGTTGGAAATACTCTTGAATGACATACATGGTAATATGATAGTCCACCCTACCCTAGTCATGTTGTTTGGAAAAAAATGCAGGGCCTCTTAGGAGAATTCATGAGACCGGTTGGGAATTGGGGTAATTCAATCCTTGCAACCATACAATTGTGATTTTTTTTTGTTGATTTGGTGGTTGGTGGATAAGGGTGCCTTTTTAGGTCTATTGTAGGAATTCACAATGAGTTGGGGACATAAGAATGACAAGAGATGTTCTATGTGTGAAATTTTAAAGTTGAAGTGTTAGTTGAAGAATTAAGAAATTTTGTTTTTCACAAGAAAATTACCGTTGTTAGAATAATAGAAAAAATTCAATCTTAAGAGAATGTTAAAAGCCATGAAATATAGGAATGATGGAAAGTACATTTTCATTTAGATGTAGCTTTAATCAAATTATTGAGTCACGGGAACATGGCTTCAACTATAGTTCACCTATCCATTGGGTCAAATGCAAAAGGGGAGAGACAAAGTGTTTGGAAACATCTTTATGACATGGAAAATGAAATTTTTTTTCAAATATGTTGGATAGTGTTTTCATTGATTGCAAATATAGGAAATGAAAATCCAAAGGAATGGTTTCAAATTAGTTATGGAGCTATAGTGAAGTGTTGGTCAAGCTAAGGGGTGTCTGAGTCAGAGGATACTAACAACCTCCAGGTAGATTCCAAGTCAAAGGAGACCAACAACCTTCGAGTAGAAGCCCATTACAAATTATTTGGATACCTCCACGTCATAATAACTATTGGAAAAATTACCACACTCAAATCAATGTTTAAACATGATCAAATCAATGTTTCAACAAAGAAGTCATTTTTCCCAATTGTTGGAGAAGTCATAAGAATATTTAGATTGTTTTCCTTTCATGAAGATGAGAAAAATACTTGGAGAATTTCAAATACATTAATGAATTTATATATTAATTTGATACCTTTTTGAGAATATTTACTCATCTAGTCTCCTCAAACTCGACGAAGAAATAAGGCTAAGGACATATCTTGATAGTAGTTAGCCCCGACATAAATCAAAACTTTCACTAGTAAGCCCAAAAAAACTAAGACACCTAAATCACTAGAAATTACCAATGTGTGAGGACATTTGAATAAAAATAAACTTGGTGGTTTTGGGAAATGTTCACTGTGGTAAAATGTGCATTAGACAGTGGTATTGAGGACAAGAAGCTTTCATTTTATGGTTGAAGGAAGCCTGTGGTTAAGGAGTGTTTTTGTGGCTTAACAGTATTCACTACAATCATCTCTAAATTGGAAAAAATCAAGATCTATAGTTTAACTCCAAGATAATTCTAAAGTTTTATTGTTTGGTTTAACTCTATTGTAGAGAAAAGTGAATTTCTTATGTAACATGTTGTGTAAGGGGCTGAAATTTTTAGGCCTCTCTTATACTTGTACTTGGGTAATTTTGGCATGGTTGGACTATTCGATCCAAAAGTTTATATACCTATTAATTATATTTTATACTTTCTATTGGGAGTAGGTTAATCCCTTTAAAATGGTGTCTAGTAACCTAATCAAAACCAAGCCCTAACAAACATTTATTAAATCAATGGGAATAGATATATCTTATGTATACAATAACATAGAGAAGAAGGGGCAAACGATAAAACGTAGTTCTTTGTGAGGGATTTTCAAGCATTATAAGGTTGGACAAGTCCTATAAAGAGAGGGATTGTAGTGAACTTAGGTGTGACAATGCAGTGACTATAACATGAAAAAGGTGTAGGACATGTGGCTATGATCAAGGTTGAAGCTGAAAACATAAAGGTAGCTTGATTGGGGGACAACACTCTGAAAGTTGATGTTGACAAATCCACAGAACAAAATAAAGTCATGGGATGGTGCCTACAAATTTTCTCAGTACATGCTCAACTATGAGATTGGAGTCTCTTGTAGGTTGGTGCCTATGGAATATGTATTGTTGGTGCTTAATAAAAATTAGTGTCCTCGTATTCTTGATAAGTTGGAGCCTACAACTTTTTTAAGTTGGTTCTTATTGAGGATTAGTGTCCTCACAAGTGGTTGTAATTGATTGAAGATTATTTGAGAAACATTCTATTGTTTCTTCTTCAAGTTTGGATTTGTACATTCATACATATTTTTTATGACTCATTATACCATGAGATTCTAAATTTTCTTAAGTTAGAATTTGTACGTTCATGTATATTTTTTATGACTGGTTATGCCATGAGATTCCAAATTTAAGATTAGTAAAGTGAAAATTTGTTAAAAATACCACATATTGATTCAAACCCTTCTTATTATTTCCAATAGAATAACTACGAATACCAAGTTTACATTTTCTTAATTCTAACTCTCTTTTTTTAATGCATTTTAAAAAAAAATTAGGATTAGGGGTCTTTGTTATGTTATAATCTATGATTTCATAATCCAAAATTCTAATCACTAAAGAATTCTTTAAAAAAAAAAATGAAATTCTAAAAAAGAAAAATGTTTTAATTAAGATATTCGATAACTAACATTAAGATTTTTTTTTTTTTTACAAAAATGGTTATGGGATTTCATTAACTGATTGGCAAAGAGCCACAAATTCGGTTACAAAAAGAGAGGCAGATTTCTGCATGTCTCTCCAGCAAGAGGAACATAGCGCCTACGCTTATCAGGCTCCTCTTTTTACATTTTATATAGTGAACTTTTGCTGCTGAGATCCCGAGCTTAAAAATGCAAACAAACTTTTTCAATAGTATGCAGTAAAACATGGCTCTTTAGGGGATTGGGTCCCAAAAGATTTCATTATCTCTAAGAATAGTTCCGGCAACTAACTAGACTGCCTTGTTTGCCTCAATGTCTGCTTCTTTGTTATTTGATCTCAAAACATGAAAGTATTTCAGTTTCAGGGACTTTGCCATTCCTTTAATCCTTGTAATTATCCTTGCGAGCTGCAGGTCCACTGGATTAGAATTGGTCGCCACTGCTTTGATGATAACCTGGGAATCCCCAAAGACATTTGCCTCCTTGAGGCCCAACTCTTTGAGAAGTTTGATTCCTTGAAAAAGGGCCATCGCTTCAGCTTGTATGCTTGAGGAATGGCCTAATCCCCAGGAAAATCTATGTGAAGATGTTTCATCTGGATTTATGATGAGCCCTCCAGCTCCAGCAATGCCTGGATTTCCTTTGGCTACCCCATCAAAGAAGAGAGAGGGAAGTTTTTGTTTGGACAGCCAAGATTGAAAATCTTCTTTGTTTTTCCTGATTTGCCAGTCTTTGAGAGATGTAGGTGTGCTTTTCGATTTTTGAAATTTGAAAGTAAGGGCAATTCCCAAATCAATGTCCTGCTGGCTTAGATTAGAATCATCTCCTTTGTCTCCCAGCCACTCAACTAGCTGACATTTCACTGAAATTTAAAAAATATAAAACAAATTATAATATTCAATTTATTTTTAAAATAGAAATAAATTGTTGAAAATATATGACCACTCTGTTTGAAATTTGAAACTAGATATATAATTGAAATGTGTTATTGAAAAAAATTACAATTTCTATTTTACAATGTTATATAATTAAAATTTAATAATTTTATTTTGATTAATATTTTTATTTTTATAAAAATATAATTGGTTAGTTAATAAAAAAAATTTAATCTTAGAGTGACGTGTAGGTATAACATAAGAAAGTTTGTAAACGTTTTCACATGTCCATTTAATATGTTGAATTTATATTAATATGTGCAATTTAGAATGTAGAAAGGATTGGTAAATATTGGCATGTTGGATAAAAGTAATATAGAGCCTAGTATGGGGAGATGTTGTACTGTTCATAAAAAATTAAAAATAATAAAATTCAATTTGTTACATTGTAATTTTGTTTTTATTAATAAAATTATGAATACTCTTTTAGATAAAAGAAAATCATAATATATATATTACATTAAAATATATAACTTATAAGTAGTAACAATAAGTTAAGATCCATTTTACCTTATAAAATAGAATAATGATTTTTGAACCATATTTAAATTTAATTAATAAGCACATCAAAACTTTAATACTTACAATATAACAATATGTTTGTGATAGCTATCATTAACTTGTAATTTGGTTTTGTTACAATACCATGGGGAAATATCATGGCTCATCAATACAATATGCCCATAAATCATCTGTCTTTTCACAATCTAGATATTTTATTTCAATTTAATTTTATAACTTAAATCTAAAAGAAAATAAATTATAATTACTTTTGAGATACATCTACAACTCTGCCACATTAAAATATATCACATATAAATAGTAGCTATAAATTAAGATCCATTTTACCATATGAATTAAAATAAAAAATTTGTAACCATATTTAAATTTCATTAATAAGCACATAAAAACTTAATATTTCAATATAACAAGATTTTAAACTATAGATATTCACCCCCTACTTTACCATGGATATTATTAACAATACAATACCATGGGCCAATATGATGGCTCATCAATACCACATGCCAAAAAAACATCTCTTATTTCATAATCAAAATAATACTTACAATATAACAAGATTCTTAACCATAGATACTCACCCCACTTTACCATGGGTATTATTAACCATACCATTCCTCGGCCAATATGATGGCTCATCAATACCACAAACTGAAAACCCATCTCTTATTTCACAATCAAAATAATACTTACAATATAACAAGATTTTTAACCATAGATACTCACCTCACTTTACCATGGATATTAGTAACCATACCATACCATGGTCCAATACCATAGGTCATCAATACCCCATGCTCAAAAACCACCTCTCAATTCACAATAAAAGTATTTTGTAAATATGTATTTTTTTAATGTAATGTTAATACATTTCTTGATAAGAGACACTTTCCATCCCATTATCGAAGAGATGTTGTAATGCTTTGTTATATTATCTTATCTAAACATTATGACCCAATCAAATTACATAGAAATAAAAATGAAAATAAAACCTTTTCCTAAGGACGAACCACATTAGTTGGTTCAAAATTGATTAGTGAAATTACATAAAAATAAAAATTAAAAGAAAATCAAATAAAATTAATAATTAAACGAGACTAGATTCATCTTAACTCTCGATCTATTAACCTACCTCAAAGAGATTAAACCTCTCGAGGTGTAAACCTTTCTTCAAGTTCTGCATTCAGAAAAGTGGTTTGGAGAGATTTGATCCCTCTCGGTGCTTGATAGATCTGGAATTAAGATGGATCTAGACTGGTATATAATACAATTGCATTTTTTGTTAAAAATATTTAATTTTGAATTTAAATTATTTTTATAATTATTTTTATTATAATTAAAAAGAAAATGAATTTAAATTATTGTTTTGGGAGACTGAGTCCTGGAGAAGCTAGGGTTGGAATTGAAGGTAGGGTTTTGGATTCAAGGTATCATGGCGAGGAGGGCAGGGGGGAGTGCTGCTCCCTCCTATAGCTAGGCAGTCACAGGAGGAAGTCAAAATGTGGGAAAGAAACATTTCAAAAAATCAATGGACAAGATCTCAGAAACGAGAAGTCAGGGGACATCTGGGAGAAGCGAAGATCAGGATCAGGAAGGGGATCAACAGGAAACGAGAAAAGAAAAAGAGAGTGGAGGCAGTAGTGAAACACCGGCTTCCAGGAAAACTACGGGAGTCTGCAAGCCCAATTCAGGCAATATTCCTCAGGTCGTATCGAGCGACCCAACGATACAAGCTCATAGAGATCATATGACGGAGCATGCAATCATATGCAAGTTCATGGGGCTATGGCCGACGGAAAGGGCTTTACATGTCTAGATAAGGAGCCATTGGAAGCCAAAGGGGGAAATACATTTGCATCTGGGTTCTAAGGGTTTTTTCACTGTAGTGTTTGCAAGCCTGGAAGATAAAGACAAATTTCTTGAAGGGGTGCCATATTTCTATGCTACGGCAGGACTCTACATGCAGCCATGGATGATGAACTTTGTCCCAGAATGTGAAACATTCACTTTAGTACCAGTTTGGATTAGACTATACTCCCTTCCTTTGGATTATTAGTTGCTGGAATCTTTCAAACCCATAGGCAACAAGAGGGACATTTTCTGAAAATCTCAGAGGTAACTTTAAGAGGGAGATACACCTCCTTTGACTGAATATGTGTGGAAATGGATCTATATGGAGCCCTGCCAGAAGTAATCATTTTAGAAGTATATGATGAAGAATGGGTGCAGATAGTGGACTACAAGCACATACCATTCAAATGCCACAAATGCCATGAACATGAGCATCTATATAGAGACTGCCCTACTATCAACAGCGAAGATAATCAAAAACCCACTAGTGAGAGAGACCACAAGGGTTTCACCAAGGTTGGGAGTAAAGGAAAAGGAGGAAAGCGTCCACACAAGAAGGAAAATGAGGACAAACACACAAGACAAAATAGCTTCAAGATCCTGGAGGAAGAAGAGGGGAACAAGGAGACAATCTAGAACATGGAGAATGTAACAAAAGAATAGGATAGGGTAGCTGATATGGAGGATATCGCAGTAGAAAACTAGCAAAAAGATGATCCACCAAGCCTAATAGAGATCAATAGGGACCAGGAGATGACTCCAAGTAAAGCAAGAAAAGAGGACTATGAATTACAGGAGATTCTGGATAGGGAAAACCTAGATCTAGAGAATTTTTTGGAACAAGGAAAAATAATAGGCGTGGACTCCCTGCCAAAAGAGGACTATGATAGAGTACAACAACTCTTTGTCTAGAGTTTACAAGTGCGGGGAGCAGGAGTCAAAAGAAATCATGAAAGCCAGGAGCCAAGTGGGGTCAAGATGATGGAGAATCCTCAGGCACAATCTCCAAAGAGCTCAGGTAGGAAAAGAGGAAAAAAGAGGCAGAATGAACTGTTGAACGAATGTGGAAAACTATTGATCAACTCAGGTAAGATGAAATATCTCACCAGCTATTCATTTTCTAATCTTTCTTAATGAAGTTCACAACCTCGAATATTAGAGGAATAGGTCGTAGAAGGAAACAAAGAAATATTAGTAACAGAATGAAAGTAGAAAAACTAGACATGGTTTTTATTCAAGAGACAAAATGTTCGATGGAAAAGATAAGAGATATTCATAATAAGTAGTTATGCAACTATCCTTGAGCGGGGGGGATTGTTACTTTGTGGGACCAACAAAAATTGAGAATTCTGGATGCTGAAGCAACTGGGAACTACCTCTCCCTAATATGTCAACCTGTAGGAGACAAGGAGATATACATGATTACGAATGTTTATGGACCTCAAAAGCTAGCAGATAAGCTCAAGCTTCTCAGTTCCTTGGAGGAACTTAGAGAGAGACATTCCACTATGCCCTGGATTGTTGCAGGAGATTTCAATATGATAAGATCTCTTTCGGAAAAAAAGGAGGCACTAGACAGCTAGGCAGAGACTCTGGCCTTCCAGAACTTCATTAGGAACATGAGGCTGGTGGATACTAAAACAATAAATGGAACCTTCACCTAGAACAACAAAATGGGAGGGGCCCATCAAGTTACTTCCAAACTTGACAGATTCATGATTTCAGAGGACCTCTTTCTCTTAGGACCTGCCGTGTCAGCCTCCATTCTGCCCTTTGGAGGATCCGATCATTGGCCTCTACAGCTGGAAGCCACCTTTATGGGTACTCCGAGAAACAGACCTTTCAGGTTTGAAAATGCCTGGTTCCCACATCCTAATTTCACTAATAACATTGAGACATGGTGGAGAGAGTAGTTGAATATTCAAGGTTCAAAAATGTACATGCTCTAGCATAAACTTAAACATATAAAATCCTGTCTTAAAGTTTGGAACAAAAATGAATTTGGAGATATATTCAAAGCCAAGAGAGAAATTGAACTGAAGCTCCAAGAGATAATCAGATCATCGTCACAGAGGGCTTCACCGAAGAGAGGCAAAAACTAACTAGCTCTCTGTAGGAAGAATGGGAGAATCGATGCTTACAAGAAGAAATTTTCTAGAGGCAGAAATCAACAATAAAATGGATCAAAGAGGGAGAAAGAAACACAAGATTCTTTCATAGGGCACACAAAAAAATCACAAAGATCAAGGATTCTCAAGCCATTGAGCTAGTTTCTCACAATGATATAGAATCAGTCCTTGTTCAGCACTTCTTCAATATTACAAAGGAGCCTCCAAACGACAGATCTAGGTTCATTGAACATTTCACTCAATATATCCCTAAGCTAGTTACGAGAGAGGACAACCACAATCTCAATAGGCTAGTTTCGGAAGAGGAGGTCAATGAAGTGATTAATGAAATATAGAGCGGAAAAGCACGAGGCCCAGATGGATTCAATGTAGAATTCTTCAAGGCCTGTTGGGATACTGTCAAAAATGATATCCTCGAAGTGGTGGAAGACTCAAGAAGATCCAAAAAGGTACTAAAGGCTCTGAATGCATCTTTCATAGCTCTGATTCCAAAGCAGGAAAATGCCATGATGCCGGATGGTTTTAGACCCATAGCATTATGTAATGTGGTGTACAAAATTATCTCCAAAGTAATAGCCAATCGACTCAAAACACTTCTTCCCTCTTTCATTTCAGAGGAGCAAATAGGCTATGTGTAGGGAAGGCAAATTATCAACAATATCATCCAAGCTCATGACGTGGTACACTCTCTCAAAACCAACAAACATGCTGGCATAATCATTCAGTTGGACCTCGCGAAAGCCTATGAAAAATTGAGCTAGGCTTACATAAGAGCAATTCTAAAAGCCTATGGTTTTGATTAGAACTGGATAAGGTGGGTCATGGCATTAGTTACCTCAACCAATTTTTCCATACTTCTTAATGGAGCTCCCTCAAGGACCTTCACTCCCTCTAGAGGGCTCAGACAAGGAGATCCGCTTTCACCATTCCTCTTCGTCCTCATGATGAAAGGGCTAGGTAGAGCAATTAAGAGGGAAAAGGCTGAAGGGAGAATTCAGGGTATTAAAATTACTACAGATGGAGAGGCCAACACTCATCAACAATTTGTAGATGATACTATGTTGCAGGGCATACCCACTGTCAGGGAGGCCAGAGCAATCAAAAATATCCTAAATGACTTTGCTATGGCAGCAGGCACTAAGGTAAGCCTTAACAAGTCCAAAGTTTTTTCTTTAATACTCATATTGCTATTCAGAGAAATATTACCAGAATTCTTGGATTTCAAAGAGAACAACTACCTTCCAAATATCTTGGCATTCCTCTTACTGACAAACCGCTAAGCAAGAGAGTGTGGGAGCCCATTTTAAATAAACTTTAGTACACGATGAAAAAATTGGCATGAAAAACACTAAATCTGGCAGGACGCCTTGTGCTCACATAGGCGGTCCTGCAGGCCATTCCCATTTTTATGTTTTCAGCTCTTCCTGCTCCTCAAGGTATTAAGCAGCTAATAAGAAACATTCAAAGGGATTTTCTATGGGGCAGAGAGGAAGAGAAAGACAAGTGGGCTTTAGTCACCTGGGAAAAACTTTGTAAACCCAAAAGCCATGGTGGTTTGGGGCTTCATGATCTTGAGACCCTCACCAAAGTCTCGGGAGCCAAGCTTTGGTGGAGATGGATTAAGGAACCAAATGCCCCCTAGGCTAAGCTTTGGAAGCAAAAATATGCGAAGCACTGGCATGAAAAGGATCATATTAGAATGTCAGGGAATATCATGGGCTCCCATTTTGGAACCTTGCCTGGAAGAATAAAAACATTATACAGCAACATTGTTTTTGGGAAATTCGGGTAGGGGATCTTGCTCGTTTTTGGGAGGACAACTGGAAACAAGAACCCAATCTATACAAGGATGAATTTACAGATCTCAAAAATGACACTGACAGCAAGGGTATGGTTCTAGTAAAGGACTTCTGGAATCAGGGAAGGAGCAATGGAAAATGGAGGGAATGGAAGGAGCTAGGATATAGTGATGAAAAATAGTTGAAAACCAAAGCAGAAGCCCTCACCCAGGAGCTCGAGCACAGAAGGATTCTTGTCTCATCCTCACCAGATCAATTAAGATGGTGAAAGAATACTGAAGGCAACTTTAACCTCAAAGAGGCCAAACAAGAAGTCAGAGGATTTAACTTTGTGAATCCTGATCAGATCTGGAAGAAACTTTGGCAAAGTCAGCATTGGATGAAAATAAAGCTCTTCATTTGGCTAGTGCATCAAAAGAAGATCTTAACTTGGGAGAATCTCCTCAAGAAAGGCTTCATTGGCCCTTCCAGGTGTTACCTTTGTGGTGCTCATGAGGAGACGAGTGAACACCTTCTCAACCTATGTCCTTTCACTTCAATAGTGTGGGACTGGGTGGCTGCTATTTTTAGACAAACCAATAGGGACAGGCTAAGCATATCCAACACGCTAAAGAACTAGAGAAAGAATTTCTCAGGGAATGAGATCGTGAACAAAGCCTGGATTCTGGTTCTAGGTTTTGTCATCTGGAATGTGTGGAAAGAACGCAACAATCATATCTTCAAAAACAAAACAAGCAAGCCTCAACATATAATGGAGCAAATTCTAAAGCAGATCAAAGACAGAGTAAGAGGCTTGCTGAAAGCTCTCCCTAAAGGTCCTCCCCTACCTCATGAGATGAGAATTTTACTTCACTTGGGTCTCCAGAGTATCGTTCCTTTAGGAATTATGAAGATAGGAAGCCTCACAAATAAGTGTGCCTCCATACAGAAACCTCCTCCCAATGGTTTCTTAAAAGTGAATATTGATGGAGTAGCCAAGGGAAACACACGATTAGCGGGCTTTGGGGGTGCCATAAGAGACAAACAGAGTCAAATTCATGTAGGTTTTAACCCCATACAGAAATTACCTACATACGAATTCTAGAACACAGAAAATAAATAATGCGAGAGAATAACACATAAAACACACATACACAGATATTTTCCCCTGGATCCCAAAACCGGGACTACCAGCTTGATTTTTCATTTTTTGTTCCTTTCAATGTTATAATACATATTTATACATGCTGAAGCATCCAATACCATGGACCAAAACCCATCACGTCCAATACCATGGACCGAAAACCATCGCATCCAAAAAACATGTGCGAAAATCATGCACAAAACCATAGGTGGGTTTGCCGAACCTAATATAGGGTCCAAAACCAAAATTTTCTGTGGCACTACCCCAGACCTCATAAAGTGGGGTTATGGGTGCCCCTCAAACCCCCTATTAACTACGTGGAAAGAATATAACACAACCCAACATTGTCCCACTTGTTGTTTTCTTTCCACAGGGGGCCACAAGAGAGCTTAGTCATTTTTCCAGCCTGAAATGCCCATTGTCTCTCTACACCAAGAGAACTTCATAGAGCTCATAGATTTTCTCAATGCATCTGCAGTATTCTTCAAAATGTCCACCTCTACCAGCAACACCTTTTTGTCTTCTATCATATCCCTCACAAAGTGATACTGAACATCAATGTGCTTTGTCTTTGAATGATATGCAGGGTTTTTTGCCAAGAAAATTGCACTTTGGCTGTCACAGTCTATCTTTATGGCTTCTTGTACTAACCCCATACTTGAACATAATATTTGCAACCAAACTGCTTCCTTGCTTGCATGAGTGGCTGCCATGTATTCTGCCTCTGTAGTTGACAATGCCACTGCAGATTGTTTCTTACTCATCCAACTGACTGCACCTCCAAATAGGTTAAACACATACCCACTTGTAGATCTTCTTTGATCTAGATCTCCAGCCCAGTCTGCATCAACAAAGCCATGAATATCCAACACTTTGTCCAATCCTAGTCTTCCTTGGTAGCACAAACCATAATCACTAGTACCACGCAAATACTTGAAAAGTCGCTTCACTGCTGTCCAGTGCTCCTTCCCTGCTTTTGACATAAACTTGCTCAATACTCCCACTGCATGTGCAATGTCTGGTCTAGTACAGACCATTGCATACATCAGGCTATCGACTGCACTTGCATATGGAACACGGGACATGTCCTCTTCCTCTTCTTATGTCTTGGGACACTGTTCAGTAGACAAGCTCACACCTACAGGAATAGGAACCTTCACTGGTTTACTACCCTGCATATTAAACCTCTACAATATTGTCTCAACATACTTCCTCTGGTTTAACTAGAGCTTCCTCTTTGCCCGATCTCTTTTAATTTCCATGCCCAAAATATAGTTGGCAGCACCAAGATCTTTCATGTCGAATTTGGAGGACAATTGGGTCTTCAAATCCTGGATAACTTCTTTGTCATTTCCAACCAACAACATATCATCCACATACAAGATAAATAACACAATTACCAACTAATTTAAAATACACACAGTGATCTGTTTTGCTTCTGGTGAAGCCAAGTCCCCGTGTAAATGTATCAAATTTCTAATACCACATCCTTGGTGACTGTTTTAACCCATATAGAGACTTCTTTAACTTGCATACCAGTTCTTTCTTACCCTTCACTGCAAAGCCTTCAGGTTGCTTCGTGTAGATCTCGTCTTCCAGATCCCTATGGAGAAATGTTGTCTTCACATCCATCTGTTCTACCTCAAAATCGAAAGCAGCAACAACAAATAAAAGTAATCTAATAGAAGTTACCTTGGCAACAGGAGAAAAAATATCACCAAAATCAATTCCTGACACCTAGGAATAACCTTTTGCTACCAATCGAGCTTTGTATTTCTCCACTTTTCCTTCTGCATTTGTCTTCTTTTTGAACACCCATTTGCTGCCAATGGGTTTCCTTCCAGCCGGCAACTCCACCAGATCCCAAGCCTCATTTTTGTGCAAAGATGCCATTTCATCAACCATGGCCTTTTTCTAGAGTTTTCCATCCTCTGAATCCACTACTTCCTTCACAGTTCTGGTATCATCATCAGTAACAGACAAAGAAAAATTTGAATAGAAAGCAGATGGACTATACCTTTCTGACTGCCTTCTTTCTCGAACTGATCTTCTCACAGCCGGAGTTTGTGGCTCTTCATCTTCTAATTCCTCCTCTGCTGTAGAGTCTGATTCTTCCTCCTTTAGCTCAAACTCTATCTGCTTAGGTTCCTTTGGTTGGACTTCATGTTTAATAACATCTTTCACATCTCTGAAAACCACATCTTGGCTGTACATAACCTTCCTTGTTACTGGGTTCCAAAGCTTATAAACCTTTAAACCATCCTTATACCCAATAAAGATGCACCTTTTAGATTTACTATCCAACTTTGTTCTTTTCTCCTTTAGAACATGTACATATGCATCACATCCAAATACCCTCAGATGTGAAAGAGAGGGTTTCTTACCAGTCCATACCTCATGTGGAGTCTTATCCTCCAATGCTAAGAAGGTGACCTGTTGACCAGGTAACATGCAGTATCCACCACCTCTGCCCAGAATTCCTATCCTAATCCAACACCACTGAGCATGGTTCTTGCCCTTTCCATCAACGTCTTGTTCATTCTTTCTGTAACTCCATTTTGTTGAGGTGTATATGGAGTAGTCTTTTGCCGTGCTATACCACACTTCTTGCAGAATTCTTCAAATTCCTTACTGCAAAACTCTCCACCATTATCTGTCCTCAGCACCTTTATCTTCTTCTCTGTTTGGTTTTCCACTAGAGCCTTAAATTCTTTAAACCTATCAAAGACTTTAGATTTCTTCTTAAGGAAATATATCCATGTATTCCTCGAGAAGTCATCTATAAATGATACATAGTACACAGACTTACCTAGTGATGGAACCTTCACTGGTCCAAACACATCACTGTGCACAAGCTCTAATATATGTTTTGCCCTCTTACCACTAGAGGGGAAACTCACCTGATTCTGCTTCTCATATACACAATTTTCAAAGAAATCAAAATCCAGAGAGCTATTACTCATACCTTCTACCATACCTTTACCATGAAGTATTCGAAGGCCCTTCTCTCTAATATGTCCAAGCCTTTGATGCCACAGCATGGTCTTTTCTCCAAAGACTACTAGATTTTCTGGTCCACTTTCAAGAACCACAGAACTGTTGCACCCATCAAAAATAGTGCTACCTTGCAGCTTGTACAGAGTTCCAATCTGAACTCCCCTCATCAATACCAATGCTCCCCAAACCATTTTGCAAGTATCCTTCTCGAACACTATTTTTACACTTGCATCATCCATCTTGCTTACAGAAATTAGATTTCTGGCTAATGCAGGAATATGTAGAACACTTGGAAGCATTCTAACCCTTCCACCTTGCAACTTCAACTTTACTTTTCTATGACCAACCATTCTAGACTTCCTGTCAGCCCCCAAGAAGACATCACCACCATCATATTTCTTATACTCGCAGAACCACTCTCTATGCGGAGTGAAGTGAATGGATGCACCTGAGTCAATCAACCATGCCTCATGATCTACATGTGTACTTGAAGAAGCCAAGTACACATCCCCACCTTCATCTGAGGTGGTTTTCGCCTCTGCGGAAGGAGCCTCATCAGATCCCTTTCCTTCGTCAAGAGCTTTAGATTTACAGTCCCTTTTGAAGTGGCCTTCCTTTCCGCATTTCCAGCACACCACCTTTACAGGTTTTCCTGGAGATTCAGATCTCCCTCTAGATTTAGATCTCCCACTCGACGACTTATTTTTGTTTCTGTTCTGGGACTGTCCTCATACAGACAAGGCATCACCATTTTGTCTCTCCATATTTTTCTGTCTCATCTCCTCCATTAGCAAGGCTGAGACTATTTCATCAAACTGTAAGGTAGTTGCATTGCTACCTATTGCAATAACCAAACTATCCCACGAATCTGGTAGAAAACACAACAAACTGATGCACTTATCTTCATCTAAAATTTTAATATCAACAGATGCTAACTGACTTACCACAGTATTAAATGCATTCAGATGCTCTCTCACTGAGTCTCCATCTTTCATCCTTAGGTTATACAGCTTTTTCCATAGGAACAATTTATTCACCAAAGACTTAGATTGGTACAAAGTCCCTAACTTGTCCCACAAAGCCTTTGCTATAGCTTCCCCTGAATACATTCAGCAATACTGAATCCGTGACACACAATCGTATTGTTCTATTTGCCTTCGGATCCAACTTCTTCCATTCTTCATCGCACACTCTCGTTGATTTAGTGCCCGGATCTACTGCGATACACTGATCTTTATCCACCAATAGATCCTCCATCTTGAGTTTGCACAACACAAAACTTTGACCATTAAATTTCTCGATCTCTATCTTTCCACTGCTCACCATCTTCTTTCACCAGTAGAATCAATCTCGCAGATCTCCCACTGAACAAGGTCTACCACAGGCCCGAGCAAAACCTCTTAGCAACAAAGGCATCCCCTTGAAGCCAAAATAGCTTCGATACCAAATGCAGGTTTTAACCCCATACAGAAATTACCTACATACGAATTCTAAAACACAGAAAATGAACAATGCGAGAGAATAACACATAAAACACACATACACAGAGATTTTCCCCTAGATCCCAAAACCGGGACTACCAGCTTGATTTTTCATTTTTTGTTCCTTTCAATGTTATAATACATATTTATACATGCCAAAGCATCCAATACCATGGACCGAAAACCATCGCGTCCAATACCATGGATCGAAAACCATCGCATCCAAAAAACATGTGTGAAAATCATGCATAAAACCATAGGCGGGTCCACCCAACCTAACATAGGGTCCAAAACCAAAATTTTCTGGGGCACTGCCTCGGACCCCATAAAGTGGGGTTACGGGTGCCCCTCAAACCCCCTATTAACTACGTGGAAAGAATATAACACAACCCAACAATTCAAATGATCTTCCATGGTCACTTGGGGAAGGCCACAAACAACATGGCAGATCTCATGGCACTTGAGCAATGCTTGGAACTCCTGGTGCTTTCAAGCTCACACAATGTCATAATTGAAACGGATTCAGAATTAGTTATTAGAGCGGCTAAGAAAATCAGCAATGGAATGTCACGACCTTGATCTCATATACATAATACTAAATTTTTTTTTTATATATCATGCATATAACAACATGACCTTATTAATGTTGGTTCTTGGAACATAATCGCATGTCCAACACATAGCTAGCCTTTAACCTTTGCGGTAACATTAATAAACGATTTGTAATGCTATTGAATGTCACTACCGTTCATCACACGGAAGTATCAATGTTTATGTTTAACACTATTATGGTATGACCCACGGTCCTACCACAGTCCTAACCCTTAACCCACCCCAGGGTACTGTGACATTGAATGGGCGCAGGTTTTGGCGGTCCGGCCACAGTCTCTTCCGGCGCCAACTCCACCCGAGACTTAATGCATAGCAGCACAGGTGGCATGGTCCGCCCATCAGGCCATGTGACACCTCGAGCCCGGCGTCCTCGGCCTTCTCAACTCGATTTCCCACCTGGCATGGACGGTCATGATTTAGCCTGGCAGATGAAGGGTCAGGATCATTTTCAAGGTTTTGGGTTGATACTTAAACCCTCGGAGAAGCCTCGGCGTTCAATTGTTTACACAGTCCATTCCGCTCTGCCCGGGTGCTTCCATACAGGTTCGAAGCCCATCTTTGCAGTTTCTACCTGTGACTTCTCGGAGAGCCCGGAGGCACCAGCCACAAACTTATATAGGTAATTACATTTGATATCAATCTTACTGATTGTTGGGTTATGGTCTTATGCTGCATCATAGCGTTCTGAGGTTAATCCTTCCTCTTGTTGACAGTGTGCAGGTGAATCTATGCAACTGCGGCTTCCATGGTCTTGAGGTAACCCATCTCTGCTACTTGGCTCTCTTCAGCGGCAAGGGGTAGGTTTTCTCCTCTTCCCATAGTTTTCCTTTTCCATATACGAGCCTACGCTATTAGCATGGTTATTTATGTTGATTCCTTTTGATGCAGACCGCCATTTGTACATGGGTTTTCCTTGCTAGCATTTGATGAGGAAGTCTTCCAACCGGAAACCCTCTCAGTTACGTTTCCTTACTTTAATGTTTGGTTGATAGCATCTCCTACCTGGTGAGTATTTGTACTCGGCGGAGCTTCAGGATAGATGTATATTTCAGGGTTTTAATGTATAGTTTTGTTTGAGACTTACTGGACTTGAATCCACAGATACTACTGTGCGATATTCGGCATTGCTTGTAACAGTAATGTTTGTTTCGGGCTATCATTCCAGACCCTACTTTTATTTTAGATTATGGCGAATATCTTTGTAGCTATACGGCTTACCCTTCAGGGTTACGATATTGTTAACAATTTGTGCTTATGACCTCTGGACATTTTCCTTCGCCGTTCATCAGATATGGTTTACATTTAACAGATGATGGTAATACAAGCCTGTATGCTTAGCAACTTGCTTGCCGTGCGTATATAGTTGCAGGACATATTTCGGCTAAATCGATATCTTAAACTTTTCTCTTATATCTTCCATATTAGCCGCTCGTCCCCAAAGACGGCTGGCTCATCTAATTTACTCGGACTGTATGGTTGTTTTGAGTCTCTTACATCAATATTCATATGTTTCCGGCCTTTTCAATGATTAAATATTAACACTATGCAGCTCTGTTCTTACGAACGCTGAAGAACTCACTTGTTTAGAGTTCTCGGGACTTATAGGATGGCATGTACAGGTTCTTGTTCTGGAATCGTTTTATTTTCTTTTTATAACTCATGGAACCTGAATTCACGACCATTATGTTTACGACTATTACGCATTGAAACTCTGTGATCTTTGGATATGATATGCGTACTTCCGTGTAGTCTGCATAGTAGTTTTATGTATAGATTTGTCTGCTAAATCTATTATTTTTACAGTTTACCATATATTCCACGAAGAGTTCCTGTTTTCTCAGCACAGGGGTTGGAATCCGCCACAGTATTGTGGTTTTCTCCACGGCACTGGGGTTTCCGACTCATTCGTTAACGATAGAATATATGTAAAGTTTGATTAACAGTCTCTCTCATTAAGCTTCCTCTTATGAACATGTCTTTGTTCGTGTTGATAGTCTGTTTGGTTAAGCGTTTTTCTTCATAAACATTTTCTCTGTTCTGTAACTGTTTCAAGCATATTACTCTCCTACCAAACAGGCTTTTATTTTGCTACTGTCAACAGTGTATTCTTTCAATAACAGAACTAGTTTTAAATCTTAACATCGACTAGTACTCGTACTTAGTCTTACACTTAAGCATTTATACAGATACTATACCATCGACTAACATTCTATCCTGAATTTAGTCTTACTCATGACAGTATATAATTGCTGAGATAATGTCTAATACTCAGTCCTGAATGTAACCTTACTCTTTAAACAGTATATCAACACTGTGACAGTCCTTTAAGAGGTGTAGCGCAGGTCTGGTTAATTACGGTAGTACTGTAACCCTCTTTGACTAAAAAGGTCTCTGGGGTTTGAAACCATACCTGGTTCACCAGAGTCATAAATAGGTACTCGAGCAAGTCACCTGTGCTTCGAGTCTGCTCTTCCACCCATCCGCGAGATTCCTTCATTCAATGGAGATCTCCCCCCGAGCCATCTTGCAGGCCTACAGCCCTCAACAAGATCTGTGCACTATTGTGCCTGGTTATCTGGTCCTTACCAGACTTAACCAGATGTCTTTTCTTTTCTCTTTTCTTTTCAGTCTTTCCCTCAGGAAAATCTCTTCTGCCTGTCCCCCCCATCGCCCCCATTAGCGTCCTCCTGTCATTCTTTAATTGACAGCTTTATGAATAACAAGAATTAGTTTTTGAAACTAATTCGTAATCTTTTTTTTTAAAAGAATTACTATTTCATAACTGAATAATTTACGCCAAGTTATTACCATAGGGATGTTACATACTCCCCCCCTTAACAGGAACACCGTCCTCGGTGTTCATCTTTCGTTGGAACTTTAGGCTTTACTCATGGTATTACCATCTAAACCACACAAAATGTGATCCTACCTCTTAAAAATCAAAGTTGTCATTCCAAGAAATGACAACAAACCGAAATAGTAATGATATAGTCATAAGAAATATCATTAGTTATAAACATCAATAGTCATAAACGTTTGTAATTGCAAAAATATGCAACTTCTAATCGCCACCACTTGGCCCTTATTCATTCATAGTAAACAATTCTCTGTGTCAACTTACCATTACTTACCATCTATTCTTGAAAATCATGAAGTCTTTCATGTAAGCATTTTAATAGTGGTTGGACAATTCTTCAACCCTCCATGGTAAGTAATTCCTGTAATATATGACTAACAAATTCAATTGCATTAGTCACTATATTTTGAGTCAAATGAAATACTTTTGACTATCAATCAATTGTGCAATGCTAGATGATTTCTAAATCGCAATACTTTTACAAGTACTTAGAGAGCACTAACACTAATCATCAAATGATAGATCACTGCTCACGTGCACACTGAACGAATTCTCACTAAAGACATCCGCAAAGTGCTTCTAGATGTACCAAAAGAGCACCTAGCTCTCTAATCATCAAAACAGTCAAGCACTGCATTATTTGAAAATGGTCTTAGCCCCTACTAAGACTTCCACAAGATTAGTAATACAACAAAGGAATTAACATTTCCAATAACTCCTTATATAGAATTCATCATCAACATATCATATAGCTGATTCGTTCATTTCTTTAGCTATGAGCACCATAATAGGCTAAAGAATTCCCAATCCATGGGCACTGGTTTCCACAACCAAACCGAGTCATTTCCACATCCAGATAGTTTCTTTGATAGAGACCTTACCAGGTCTAACATGGAATTCCACTGGCCAACCAGCTCAAGAATTCCAGGGAGAGTAAATCTGGGCAGACAAGTACCATCAACCCCTCCGGGCAGGTAGCTGCCATCAACCCAAAGCATTCCAGCCTTTCACAATCTGGGCAGACAAGTACCATCAACCCCTCCAGGCAGGTAACTGTCATCAACCCAAGGCATTCAAGCCTTTCACAATCCGGGCAGACAAGTACCATCAACCCCTCCAGGCAGGTAACTGTCATCAACCCAACTATCCGCGACTGTCTGGCATGTTAAATTTCTCTTTTATTACTCTTTCTCAAAGTAATTTACACAATGAACCATATAATCATTATCATTAACAAAATAAACATGCATGTACACCATGCATTTACACTTATCCCTCATCATGGGTCCACAACATCTAGATCGATGGAACATTTCTATCATATACGTTGTATGCATGCAAATTTCCAAATAACATAATTCATGCATATCATATAACCTCATTCTTTCTTATTTATGATTGCAATTCACATTGCAGCAATTTACGTGATGAGTTTTCTTGTTGCCATTACGCTACCGCTACTTAATCCCATCAGCAACGTTAGTTATAAATATGCATCAGTTAACACGTATTCCATTTCCAGGAATGTGCATGCACACAATATTGTCAACAACAGTTGAGTTAATAATCTAAACATTTCCAATTTGCCATAGTCTGTTGTCCTAATTCAATTCGTCATTAATGGAGTATTGTCTTATGTTTACTATGGATAACTTTGGTCATGCATAGTACAAAGAACATAACTCCATATCACAATGACTACTCTTTGTGCATACCATTGCTTATCGTATAAGCCCTTCTTTAATGTATGCAACACCCATTTCCTTCACTAGAAGGCTACCATCATTTCACACAACAAACCACATACCTCTTTCTTAAAGGCAGTCATTTTAACCTCATTCTTCTATCTTCCTATATGAGGGTTTCTCAAGATTCCCTTTCAAGGAATTATTAAAGATATGCATCTTTATGCATAAAAATAAAGATACAAAAACAAGGCTTTCTTATCCTTTATGCATCAAAATCAAGCAATCAACACAGCTCATCCAGCAAGACAATCTCTCCAAGAGATTATTATCTTCAAGAAAGCTAACATGACCACTTTCTCTAAGTACACACAGACTCATACTACCCTTATGTGCATGCAACATGTGTTTTCTCCTACACAATTATTTTTTTACTTCAATGCACATAGTTCTTTTCATGAACAAGTAAGGATTTTGTTTCTTGCATGAACACTATTCTAATGTGTCTTTAAGGGTAAGAACCTCCATTTTTATTTTCAAGAAAACTCTCACAAAATCCTTCATCTTCATACATGAAGTATGCATACTCTTAGGATGAGACTATATTTATGTATATATGTAATATACTCTTTCCTCAAGAAGTTAAAAATGAATATCTATGTGCCTAGAAGCACATCCTTAGCTATCTTTTATCATGCATGTAATGCATAACCATTTCACTAGAATCATAATGCAATTAGCATATATATATATATTTCCAAGAAGCTTTTATCAAATAAAGATACATATTTTAATTCAAGAAAACTTGGCCACCTTCCATGCTATGTCCTCAGGACATTTATATGCCTCATCCTCTTTTCTCAAGAAGATACTTTGGCTATATTTAGCAAAGATTTTATAGACAAGAGACAAGCATTTCTCACACAAGACTCATGTGGAGTCTTTCTAATAGGAACTACCTATTTTCTTTATTAAGAAAGTATATAGAATAATCAATCTTTAACTGCATGCCTTAACACATTTCCTTTACCAAGAAAATCTATAAAAGAACTATTCTTTTATTGCATGCATTCAAATACTTTCTCTACTAAGAAATCATATAAACATTCATACGTGTTCTTCAAGGAAGTGAGCAAGATACTTATCTTATCCTTGAATCAACATGCATAACTCACAACTTAAACCACCCTTACCAGAAGCAATTACTCTACTTATGCAATTAGAAGCATAATCTCCTAAGTGTCACACATGCACTAGAGCTACCACTTGGTGCTATATGCAACAACTATCGTAACACTAATATGTGACCATTTCAGAATAATGAGTTCAAGGAGACATTATGAAAATCATTAACATCAACACACTATAGTTATCTTTTTCCAACTCCTTAAGCATGATCAAGGGAATACTCACATGCACATCGAGCGCTATCTAGTCATCCCCCAGACTTAAAGTCTTCGGCAAGATTCTGACACTCAAAGCTTGCGCTATCTGGTCACCACCAGACTTAGCGATTTCTTTTCCCATCTCCAGCTATCCCTATAGTACGGTCTTCTCCCTTCTCCTTGCTTCCTTTTTCCTTTGGAAGCATCTATAGTTGGGGAAGGTAGTTAGAGTTTACTGACAACTGCATTAGCGCAAGTAGTCTATTTATGAATAATTATCACATGTAATTATGCCAGGAATGGGTCCTAGAAATGTTACCCACTGAACATGCCTTTCCAATTAAGTTCACACTGGAATGCAACATGCATAAGAAATCCATCATTCCCATAGTGGAGATAAATTCAACCATCATTAAATTGAGGCTCCAATGGTTTTATCTCTCAACAAGTAATGACAAACACATACCATGCTAATGGATTTCACTTAATTAGAGGGCAATCATCATTAGATCTATTAAGACATAAGAATATACTATTCATCATGCATGCTCATGGTGAATAAAATTAAGAACTCTTCTCATAAACAACTGGAACTATAGCACACACATTCCATGCATGTGACATCAAACAACCTTCACTTGTTTACGAATTGTAACAATCTTAGTCCAATTCAATTAATGCATATAAGTTCGATGGGTTAGTCATACAACACTAACCAATCTCAACTACCAATCGTCTTCATGCACCCATGACAAGACTGAATCAAAAGTTAGTTATGACAATCAAGTCTCGCTGCTTGACTCATTGCATGTTTCAATATCTAAGGGGGTTCTTCTAATGTCCTTTTAAAACAATTTGTCATCCTATTCAAGGATGTTCCCCATAATTTATATTCATGCATTGACTCATTAAGTTTTGTTCATGGTAACTTCAATTTTGTTTAATGAATGTATCATTGTTATTGCCATATTTGCAAGGTAAAAGTTGGTAGTTGATTGTCACTTTTCTCACTGAGTGTTCAATATTGTTCATGAATGTAGTGAGTACTCAATATTGTTCTTAGGTGTGACAAAAGTTTCATTGTCTTTTATCCTTATCAGGAATTTAACGTTATGAACGTAGTTATGCAACAACTTATTACTTACTACTTAAAGCAGTTATAAACATGAATCACACCTATCATGCCAAAAGTAGTGTACTACATAAATGAATATGTGAACGATTAAACTCATACCTAAGTTAATGCCTACTGATGGCGTACCTCAATATCCTTTCCGCTTACCAATTCCCAAAGGCGCCAGTACTGTAACCTTTGGCTCTGATACCAATTTGTCACGACCTTGATCTCATATACATAATACTAAAAAAAAAAATTATATATCATGCATATAACAACATGACCTTATTAATGTTGGTTCTTGGAACATAATCACATGTCCAACACATAGCTAGCCTTTAACCTTTGCGGTAACATTAATAAACGATTTTTAATGCTATTGAATGTCACTACCGTTCATCACACGGAAGTATCAATGTTTATGTTTAACACTATTATGGTATGACCCACGGTCCTACCACAGTCCTAACCCTTAACCCACCCCAGGGTACTGTGACATTGAATGGGCGCAGGTTTTGGCGGTCCGGCCACAGTCTCTTCCGGCGCCAACTCCTCCCGAGACTTAATGCATAGCAGCACAGGTGGCATGGTCCGTCCGTCAGGCCATGTGACACCTCGAGCCCGGCGTCCTCGGCCTTCTCAACTCGATTTCCCGCCTGGCGTGGACGGTCATGATTTAGCCTGGCAGATGAAGGGTCAGGATCGTTTTCAAGGTTTTGGGTTGATACTTAAACCCTCGGAGAAGCCTCGGCATTCAATTGTTTACACAGTCCATTCCGCTCTGCCCGGGTGCTTCCATACAGGTTCGAAGCCCGTCTCTGCAGTTTCTACCTGTGACTTCTCGGAGAGCCCGGAGGCACCAGCCACAAACTTATATAGGTAATTACATTTGATATCAATCTTACTGATTGTTGGGTTATGGTCTTATGCTGCATCATAGCGTTCTGAGGTAATCCTTCCTCTTGTTGACAGTGTGCAGGTGAATCTATGCAACTGCGGCTTCCATGGTCTTGAGGTAACCCATCTCTGCTACTCGGCTCTCTTCAGCGGCAAGGGGTAGGTTTTCGCCTCTTCCCATAGTTTTCCCTTTTCCATATACGAGCCTACGCTATTAGCATGGTTATTTATGTTGATTCCTTTTGATGCAGACCGCCATTTGTACATGGGTTTTCCTTGCTAGCATTTGATGAGGAAGTCTTCCAACCGGAAACCCTCTCAGTTAATTTTCCTTACTTTAATGTTTGGTTGATAGCATCTCCTGCCTGGTGAGTATTTGTACTCGGCGGAGCTTCAGGATAGATGTATATTTCACGGTTTTAATGTATAGTTTTGTTTGAGACTTACCGGACTTGAATCCACAGATACTACTGTGCGATATTTGGCATTGCTTGTAACAGTAATGTTTGTTTCGGGCTATCATTCCAGACCCTACTTTTATTTTAGATTATGGCTAATATCTTTGTAGCTATACGGCTTACCCTTCAGGGTTACGATATTGTTAACAATTTGTGCTTATGACCTCTGGACATTTTCCTTCGCCGTTCATCAAATATTACATTTAACAGATGATGGTAATACAAGCCTGTATGCTTAGCAACTTGCTTGCCATGCGTATATAGTTGCAGGACATATTTCGGCTAAATCGATATCTTAAACTTTTCTCTTATATCTTCCATATCAGCCGCTCGTCCCCAACGACGGCTGGCTCATCTAATGTACTCGGACTGTATGGTTGTTTTGAGTCTCTTATGTCAATATTCATATGTTTCCGGCCTTTTCAATGATTAAATATTAACACTATGCAGCTCTGTTCTTACGAACGCTGAAGAACTCACTTGTTTAGAGTTCTCGGGACTTATAGGATGGCATGTACAGGTTCTTGTTCTGGAATCGTTTTATTTTCTTTTTATAACTCATGGAACCTGAATTCACGACCATTATGTTTACGACTGTTACGCATTGAAACTCTGTGATCTTTGGATATGATATGCGTACTTCCATGTAGTCTGCATAGTAGTTTTATGTATAGATTTGTCTGCTAAATCTATTATTTTTACAGTTTACCATATATTCCACGAAGAGTTCCTGTTTTCTCAGCACAGGGGTTGGAATCCGCCACAGTATTGTGGTTTTCTCCATGGCACTGGGGTTTCCGACTCATTCGTTAACGGTAGAATATATGTAAAGTTTGATTAACAGTCTCTCTCATTAAGCTTCCTCTTATGAACATGTCTCTGTTCGTGTTGATAGTCTGTTTGGTTAAGCATTTTTCTTCATAAACATTTTCTTTGTTCTGTAACTGTTTCAAGCATATTACTCTCCTACCAAACAGGCTTTTATTTTGCTACTGTCAACAGTGTATTCTTTCAATAACAGAACTAGTTTTAAATCTTAACATCGACTAGTACTCGTACTTAGTCTTACACTTAAGCATTTATACAGATACTATACCATCGACTAACATTCTATCCCGAATTTAGTCTTACTCATGACAGTATATAATTGCTGAGATAATGTCTAATACTCAGTCCTGAATGTAACCTTACTCTTTAAATAGTATATCAACACTGTGACAGTCCTTTAAGAGCTGTAGCGCAGGTCTGGTTAATTACGGTAGTACTGTAACCCTCTTTGACTAAAAAGGTCTCTGGGTTTGAATCCATACCTGGTTCACCAGAGTCACAAATAGGTACTCGAGCAAGTCACCTGTGCTTCGAGTCTGCTCTTCCACCCATCCGCGAGATTCCTTCATTCAACGGAGATCTCCCCCCGAGCCATCTTGCAGGCCTATAGCCCTCAACAAGATCTGTGCACTATTGTGCCTGGTTATCTGGTCCTTACCAGACTTAACCAGATGTCTTTTCTTTTCTCTTTTCTTTTCAGTCTTTCCCTCAGGAAAATCTCTTCTGCCTGTCCCCCCCATCGCCCCCATTAGCGTCCTCCTGTCATTCTTTAATTGACAGCTTTATGAATAACAAGAATTAGTTTTTGAAACTAATTCGTAATCTTTTTTTTTATAAAGAATTACTATTTCATAACTGAATAATTTACGCCAAGTTATTACCATAGGGATGTTACATGGAACCTCTCCAGATTAAGTGTTGAAACATTGGAAGCTCCTATAGGTTTTTTAGCATATCAAATCTCACCTACGAACCCTTAAAACCATCAGTTTTGTTCATGTGAAAAGGAAGGCTAACATGTTAGCGGATCGTCTGGTGAATGAGGGAGTCACAAATAGGGACATGGACTCTAGATATGCTTGGGATACACTTCCCCCAGGTAAACTGCGGGGGGAATGTCTCCGTCAAGCTATCTAGGATATGGACCTATGGAACAACAAGCTGGAACATAGAAATCCTAAAGACCAAAGGGAGGGTGATGAATTCTACAGTCCAGGCTCCTCATGATCTAATGACACATGGCGTGACTCGGATAGCTTCACAGGATAGAGTAGCCAGCATCATTCGGCGAAGGCGGTGGCTGAAGAAGATTCTAGGGGAGCGGGATTGGCTCATGGAAAGCCTACTGGATGGAATCAAGGAATGACACATGGCGAAAGGAATTGTCAGTCTTCCTGCGAGTCAAACGCACCAAAGCCACAAGCGGTATATCGGGCGGGGTCTAAACAGTTTACGGTTTTTCCATGGAGATCTCCGATTCCACTCTTTCAGTGACACATCACGGGGCGAGGAGAGAGAAAACCACCCTCATTGGGCGGTTAACTCTCGCGCTTCTTGTCCTTGCGATATTCTTGATGAGCATTGGATCTTAGGTCTTGGATCAACGGTGGTGATTGTTGGTTTGTTTTGTCCGAACCTGGAAAAAGCCTTTAATTTCTTTCGGGTTCGTTTATCAATTTTCTGTTCGACTAGTGTTGCAAAGGGATTGGCTCCAGGACTGACCACAGAAAGAAATTGTGGGACTACACGTGGCAAAAAGGATTGTAGGTTTTCCCGCGCGTCTACCACTCCAAAACCACTGGCAGTATATCGAACGGAGGCCACATGGTTTCTGGTTTTTCCGTGTTTGGCTCTGATTCCATTCTTTAAGTGACACGTCGTGGGGCGAGGAGAGAGAAAACCACCCTTATCGGGCTTCTAACTCTTGTGCTTCTTGTCCTTCCGATATTTTTGATGACCATTGGATCTCAGTTTTTGGATCTACGGTGGGGATTGTTTGTGCACTTTTGGTGGATCCGAAAATTATTTCGAATTATTTTGCTTTCAACTCCTTCAGGTCTGATTAGATTGGTTTTGTTTGGCTTAGGGTCCTACGACAATTCTAGGACTTGCCCTCCAAGTTCATTTAGGTTATTTTGTGCAACAGCTCTAACATTCTACTAGATGACTGCTAAGAAGTTCTTCCTGGGTTGTTCTCGATTTTGGGTGATGGGTTTGGATTGGCTTGCCTCGTGGATTGTTAAATTCTCACAGACCGGCTGTGGCCCTTTGTAAAGTATCTACATTTAGTTAAGTTTAATATAAGGTACTACTCTTACTTATCAAAAAAAAAAAAAAAAAAATTATTTTTGTACTATTTCTTTATTATAATTAACCCAAAAAAAATGAATTTAAATTGTTCTTATAATATTTTTTTATTGAATTTAGATATTTGTGATCCATATTATGAAAAGTAAGAAAATTTTTGGTAGAAATCACATTATTAGAATTTTGTCAAGCATTTCGAACCATTCAATGTGATTCATCATCAAAATAAGATGACCATAATTATTAAACCATAATATTATTCATCTACACATGAATGAAATTTTTTATTTTTTATTTTAAATTAAATTTTATCTTAATTTATTATTTTAAAATTTAATAATTTAAATTCTACTAAAATAAACTATAAAATATATATTGAAAATAAAATTTTATAAACAATATCCGTCAAGCAAATTATAAATTTTAATACCATATTTAATAAGTGACCAAAATTATAAAGTTTAAGCCCATATTTAATCATTTAGAAAACATTAGAAAAAGATAGCAAATTTGTATATTATTCCTCTCATTTTCTAAAATATATTATTTGATATTTAACTATCTAATTAATTAATTAATTAATATAATATATATATATATATATATATATATATATATATATATATATATATATATAAAACTGTTAGTATTATAAATTGAGTTTTTATATGTTTGATGTACGTTTTCTTAATTGTTCGGACTGAATTTAATCTAGCTACTGGTTTTCAGATTTTAAACCCTAATTTATTTTCCGAATTTTAATTAAGTTAAATTAATTAAACCATTACAATTTCCTTGGCTTCGGAAATGTCATTGTCCTTATAATAAATCAGTACATGTCACATCTTCTAACTTGCAACCATTACTAATATACTATTATTATATTATTAATTATTTATATGAATAATATCTTTGTTATAATAATAGCTTAATTTTTTCTTTTTTCTTTTTTTTTTTTCAATTAAGACTAACCTAAGTACCCACGGGGGATTTGAACCAGTGACCTATCGCAAGGAGTGCCTTAACAGCGCACCCAATCACCGTCAATCCAAAGCTCTGTGGGCAATAATAGCTTAATTTTAATAGGTTACAATTTTATATAAAAAAATAATAACAATTTTATATAGAAAATAATAAAATTTTAAAAAATATTGTGGAAATTTTTGAAAATCCAAATTACAACTATCAATTTTCAAAATATTGAATATTATTAATAGAAATTATAACATAATTTTAAAATAAGAATATTATAATAATAGAATCTCATATATTTTTTTGATAAAAAATAATCAATTAGCCCATGGAAAGAGACTAAATATTAATATCAAATTTTTTAGCAATAATAATGGGATTGCCTTCACAACTTTATTTACCATGAAACTATAGTTTTAGGTCAAATTTCCTTAATTTGGAAAAAAAAATTATCTAACTTGAATGGTATAAGATTTTGTAAATTTAAAATTTAAAATTATAAATTGACATTGTAACAACTTAACCCCATGAATGTTAATTATATATGTATTTTTTTTTATTTAATTAAAATAGCCATACTTGGATTGATGACCCGAAGACTATATGTGTTAATCCTAACTCCAGTGTGAAATGCAAACCTTATGATTGCTATGGTATATTCATTGTTTAATTGAATTTCATTTAATTGGACCATTGATTAAGGTTGTGGTACACAGCAGCCATAGTGTACATCCATATAAGTTCACTTGATATCTCCCACGCCGGCATGCATTGGGTGGTGCCCCTCCATTAAGACGGGAGAGCCCCGAAGCCTTTGTCTGTCATCTACGTTCAACATCATACTGACTTTACGGTCCTGCATTTAAGAAACTGTTCGAGATGACCTCGAACCCCAGCGTCTAGCAAAACCTCCACTGTTGGATCCAAGAAGATCAATGGTCACGGCAATTGGGTTTGAAAGTGGTAGGTTAATAAAATTCCTGTGAGGTAAGGTTCATTTGGTTTACGCCGAGATGCTTGAGCTGTGGCTCTACAACAGTAGGTAACATGATGGCGAAAATGATGGAAAAGGCTTCCACAGGCGTACAAGTAAATGTAAGCTTGTTTTCGACCTTAATACATTGAGCTGCTATTTCATCTGTATATGTTTTTCTAGATATGCTCCGAGGAAACCCTGAGTTCGGCTCCTACATAGGTGGGACTGTTAATGGTAGTTTCATGGTTCAGGATTAATGCGTCGAGGCGCCCACGCTTCATCTTGAGGTATGGTAGACAGGACTGCCCTTGAATTCATATAAGTTTCTTTCATTAGCTCGTGAATCGATATGTTAAAATGTGATTTGCAGGTGTAGCTTGCCATGGCTTCTCAACCACTCTGCCTTCACGTAAGCCCGCTCCTCAGAATTTGTTTGTCTCTGTGGTAATCCTTACTATTCTTCCCAGGCTTATTCTAACTCTCTGACTGTCTGCAGATACATTCCATTGTGGGGTTTTTTCATACCTTCCAGCGGCCATTTCTCGGTGTGGCACTACGTTCTAACTTGGTTCAATCCTTCGATTTTAGGTTGGTTCCTTTTGATTCCTTGGTGAATCCTTGGTTGCAAACTCCAGTCTTAGCTGGAGGAAAGTCGGCCTTACATTTCTTAACTTATTGAGTAACTTGCACAGACGAAGTCTTACGACTATGCAGAATATGTGAGGGCTTTAAAGTTATGATAGAATAGGGGAATGGGGGGTGGTTGCGCCTAGACTTTAGTCCAACAACTATATTGATCATTTGTTCTCAGAACATATGCATGCAGTTTGTATCCAAGACTTGAATATCGTATTGTCTTTTGCACATTCAAATATTTTCTCTGTTCTTTTCGAATGGTTCACCGTTAAGTGTTTTCCCAAAATGGGGTTGACTACTTCGGTAATTATTCAACTTATAACTGTACAGATGCATGATACTTAAAATAATTGGTCCTTTTCTCTGTTTTATGGTTATAGATTAAGGTTAACGACTTTTACTGAGATGGATTATTTCAGTTAGATATTGTAATAGCTAAGAAGTAGATCTCGTTAAATTATCTGTCGTAGATGAACTCTACAATTATCCTTCTCATGTGTATTCTTTTATTAAAAGGGTTTGTATAAATGCCTATCAAGATTTAGGTTTTATTGGATACAGTTTTTAGTTGAAATGTATCCACAGTCTAATAAAATTTAGAATGCAATAAATGGTACTAGGGATTAATATAAATTAACTAATTTTTCATGAAAATAAATCTTCTATTGAAAGCTTGGAATGATTAGAGTATTTCATTTCAATAAATGAAACTAATTCCGTCACTTTATTTTCTTTTGAAGCACCCATATTGGTAACTAATTGACTGTATTGAGATAATAAATGATGACAGTATGCCTAGAATCTATTATTCATATATTCATACTATTCATTCCTTAGCATATTAATCTGTCCAATTCATAAACTAGAGAAGAGAGTTAGTCACCTACTAATACTTAATAAATATAGGATTTCTACTTATTTGTTTCTGGCTTTACTTGTAAGCCATGTGTGTTTATCTTTGCCTAGAAAGTCTCACCACCCAACCATGGAACTGGAAATTACATTGAGAGTTCCCCCTATGAGCTCTTTTAGCTCCTCACAGTGGCTAAACAACTTGGCACCTTGGGCGTCTGGACTATGTCCAACTTCAAGTTCCAGAGATCCCCCTATGAGCTCTTCTAGTTCCTCAAAGTGGCTAAACAACCCCCTATGAGCTCTTCTAGTTCCTCACAGTGGCTAAACAACTTGGTACCTTGGGCGTCCGGACTATGCCCAGCTGAGTCTCCTACCTCTAGGCTGTTGCTCAAGGTATTATTCCCTCTGGCTATTTTGTCCAGCTCTAGGATGAAACCATTCATAGCAGTGTTCTTTCCCCAATAAATTTTTCCCAACCCCTCGAGAGTTCTGTCCTTTCTCCTTTTTGAGGAAAAGATGTGAAACCGCTTATAACTGTTTCAGGAGTTATTCTAACTCATTCTTCAGTTCTTTTAACAATTGATCAAATTCTTTAAATTAATCATTAACAATACATGTACTTTGAAGCTTAATAATTTTACATTTTAAGTTAATATGAAAGTAAAATTGATAATAAATAAGTAAAACTTCAACTTCTGACTCATTCTCTAGTTCTTTTAAAAATGGATCAAATTCTTTAAATTAATCATTAACAATAAATGTGCTTTGAAGCCTAATAATTTTACATTTAGGTTAATATGAAAGTAAAATTGATAATAAATAAGTAAAACTTTATTTAAAAAAAATGTTGGTATAATTTTTATTTTTAATATATATATATATATATTTATTTAAAAAAAAAAATATTTAAATATTTTTTAAATAACTTATTATTTAAAAAATAAAAAATAAAACTACAATTTAATTGATGAAAGTTCTAATATATATTAAATATATATATATACACATCTCCCTCTCTTTAAATCAAATATTATTAAAGATTTTAAAATACTGTTTTCCTTTAAAACAGACTATTAAACCATGCACGGAAATCTAATCAGATGTATGAACTTTAATAGTTAAGAGGGAAGAACAATTCAATCTTTGGAGTGTATGGAAAATGTTTATCTACTACATTCCGAAACATTCTACAGAAATCTAATCAGATGTATGAAGTTTAATAGTTAAGAGGAAAGAATAGTGAAATCTTTGGTCTATGGAAAAGGTTTGTCTACCCTATTATGTAATATTCCACAAAAATAATCAGATGTATGGACTTTAATAGTTAAGAGAGAAGAACAATTCAATCTTTGGAGTGTATGGAAAAGGTTTATCTACTCTATCATGTAACACTTCACTTCATATTGTGGCTTGTAATATATACTATTTCAAATAAGATTCAATTCATTAACTGATGTACATTTCCTTGCTTAGCTTAAAGTTTATACGTAGAGTTTATATATATAATTTTGAACCATAAATAAATAAATTATTTTCATGTGTATATTATTTAAACATTTTATATTAATAAAGTAATTGAAAATAAATAAATCTTAACAATTTTTTATTTTCAAAAATATTAAGTTTGAAAGAAGAAGGAACTTTTTCCCCTTATTTCCTTTTATATTTTTCAAAACTTATTTTTTCCTTTATGGTGGTAGTTGTTTGAAATAGAGATTGGTGATGGAAAAAGGGATTCATTTGATATTGAAAAGGATATGGAATTGAATGAGGTGAAGAAAAACATGTTCTTGTTTTCTTTGCCAATAGAATTATTGGTGATACTAATGATATTATATAAATTTAATTCATTTTGTCTTTGCAAGAAAATGAAAACAATGAGTTTGCAATCTTTTGGAAAGCAGAGATACCATTGTTGAGGCAGCATAAGGAATATATTTAGCTTTTTTTGGAACTAGAATTCATCTATATTAAGTGAATACTAGTGCAGTAAAGGTTGTTGAGAAATCTTATAGCCGAAGGTGAAAATTTTCATATTAAGGAGAAATGGAAGCATTTATTATCTTCCTATGTTTAAGGGAAGAATTAATACCTCTGAGGCTACAATGCTTCATGGTAGGATCAGCTAGTTTTTATGAAAGAAAGAGGTATGTAGAGATTATGAAAACTCAAAGAGGACGATATATGCTAGTAAACAAACCTGTAGTAGTAGTTGTTGCAAGGGAAGTTATTTTTATAGGTTTATCTTCTTTTTCAAAAATATTTCCTATCCTAACTATCACATGGACACCTTTAAAATTATTGGCACTATCAAAATTAGGCTACTACAAGAAAATATATTTGAATTTATTACCATAACAAAGGTTTTAACTCTTGCAAAATTTCTAGTCTCAAATATAGAAGGTATTATGTCAGGAAAAATAGCTTATGGTTCTAGAATTCATGCTTCTTCCACTATGAAAACAAGACCTATAACAAAAAGGCTTTGAGAAATAACACCTACTGTTTTATAATTTATTGAATGGCCAAGCTTGTCAACTGTCAGAACAACCTTTTATGGCAATATGAGAAAAGAAATGGGAAGGTAATTGGAGCTATTCCCTGAGTAACCTTTGGTGGTAGAATTATGGCATGTGCAGGGCTACTGGAATTTCGAGATATACCTCTATATGGAGGATTGGTGAAGGTGGAATTCTGAGCATATGCTAGATTTGGAAGATTAAACATGGGTAAGTGCAGGTTGGTAGACTCTCATTTTAACAACTAGATATGCTATTTGTGTTGAAAATTGGGTTATGGGACGAATTTCCCCATAGGAACCTAACTACTTGAAAAGAAGCCCTAAAGAAGATTTAAAATTAGATGAAGGAACATATTATTTTTAGTGTGATTGAATCTCCTCTTATTATTATATTATGTGAAAAAATTATTTAGGAAACCTTCATCTAAGAATTTGGAAAATATATATTTAAATGATATTAAGAGCCAACCTAGATCAATCTTAACTACGGATCTATCAAGCGTCAAGAGCGATCAAATATCTCGAGGTGAAAACCTCTTTCTGAGTGCAAGACTTGAGGAAAGGTTTTCACCTCGAGAGATTTGATCCCTCTCGGCGCTTGATAGATCCAAAGTTAAGATGAATCTAGGTTGGTTTCAGTCATGTGTGGCCAAGGAAAATCTATTGAAGATATGATTAATTTTATCAATAATATGTAAATACATCTAATATTAATATAATCATCTTAAATATGCTAAATATTTCTAATATTATTTTAATTTTAAATTTGTTTAGCTACCTTAGTTTGTTGAGATGATAAGTATTGTTAATAAGTTTAATGATGAAAAATGATGGTATAAACTTTTTGAATGCAAAGTGACAATGTAATAGTGTTGAATGATAGAAAATGTGAATAATAAGAATGTAGTCAATTACAATTAGTCTTTTTTCTATCAATCTCAAATTATTTTCTTGTATTATTCTTATTGTCACCCTTATTAATTTTATCATCTTTTCATATCAATTATATGAAAAGGACAATTGAAATTGTAAACCATTTAAATATTTATCTTGAACTATTGTAGTAAACATCATACCTTGTCTCTCTTTCTCTCCAATATTAATAAGTTGAATTACTATAACACAAAAATCAATGTACATTGCCAATAATGTTTTGTGCTTACATTGAAATCAATGCACATTGTTAATCCAATCACTCTAAAATTATTGTACCATCATACATCGAATTACATCAAATCATAAATCAACATCTACACTCAAATCAATTCATCTAATGAAAGCAATCAAATAAGATTAGAAAATAACTTCTACACTGAAATAAATGCATCTAATGCAAACAATCAAATAAGATTAGAAATCAACATCTACACTCAAATCAATCCATCTACTGAAAGTAAGAAAATAGGATTAGAAACCAGCGTCTACGTTGAAATCAATGCATTTAGTGCAAGAAATCATATAGGATTAGAAATCGCCATCTACACTGAAATCAATGCATTTAGTAAAAGAAATCAAATAGGATTATAAATAATTTACATTGATCTAAATTCATCTAGTTAAAGCAATCAAATATAATTAGAAATCAACATCTACATTGAAGTCAATGTGTCTAGTGCAAGCGATCAAATATGATTAGAACTCACCATCTACATTAAAATCTATGCATTTAGTGAAAGGAATAAAATAGGAGTAGAAATCATCTACATTGAAATCAATGCATCTAGTGCAAGAAATCAAATATCATTAGAAATTAACGTCTACACTAAAATCAATGCATCTAGTGCAAGAAATCTTCTTCCCTCTCTCCCTCATCCATCTATATCTATATCTCCCTCTATCTCTTCTTCTTTGTCTCTCTATCTCACCCCCCCATACACACATACTCTCTCACTCCATATTTATCAATCTCTATGTCCCTCCCTCTCTCCATATCTCTCTTCTTCCCTCTATTCACCTTCCATCAATATATTTATCTCCCTTTGTCTCTTTATATAACCCCCAAAACATACAATCTCTTTCTCCAATATATCTAACTATCCCTCTCTCTCTCTCTCTCTCTCTCTCTTCCCCTTCTCTCTGTCTCCCCCACTTCTCTCCCTTTCCTCTTGCTATCCTCTCTCCCTCTCTCTCTATCTTCCTTATCACTCCCTCCCTCTCTCCAAATTTCTCTCTCTATGTATTTCTTTTTATCTCCCTCTCTCTCACCCTCCAATTTCATCTCTCTTTCCCTCCCTCTCTCCACTCTCTCACATCCTCTCTCTTCTTTCTTCTCTCTCTCTTTCTCTCCCACCTCTCTCTCTCTCTCTTTCTCTCCTACCTCTCTCTCTCTCTCTCTCTCTCTCTCTCTCTCTCTCTCTCTCTCTCTCTACCCTCCAACTCTATCACTATATCCCTCCCTCTCTCCTTCTCTCTCCCTTTATCCCCAGACCTCTCCATCTCTCCTTATCTCACCCCAAAACATACACACTCTGTCTCCATCTTTCCCTTGTAACTCCCTCTCTCTCTCCACTTCTCACTCGCTATGTATTTCTTCTTCCATCCCTCTTCCCCCCTCCAACTCCATGTCTCTATCCCTCCCTCTCTGCTCCTCTCTCTCTCCCTCTCTGATCCGCTCTGTCATCCTTATTTCCTCTCCCTTTCTCTCATGTCTCCCTATCTATCCCCCCATCACTCTCTCTCTCTATGTCTCTCGATATCTCTCTCTCTCTCTCTCTCTCTTCCTCTATCACTCTCCTCATATCTCTCAACTCCTCTATCTCATCCTTCCTCTCTCTCATTTCCTCTCCTACCTCCCTCTCTCTTCCCCCATCACTCTCTCACTCTCTCTCTCTTTTCCCTCTAATCCTCTTTATCTCTCTCTCTCTTTTCCCTCCAATCTTCTCTCTTCCCCCATCACTTTATCTCTCTTTCTCTCTCTCTCCAACTATGTTACTTTGTCCCTCCCTCACTCCTTTTCTCCCCAATTCTCTCCTTCTCTCCTTCCTTGTCTCTTTATCTCACCACTAAACATACACACTCTCTCTCCATCTCTCCCTTGACACTCCCTCTCTCTGTCCACTTCTTAATCTCTATGTCTTTATTCTCCCCTCGCTCTCTCCCCCTCCAACTCCATCTCTCTATCCCTCCCTCTCTCCTCCTCTCTCTCAATCCCTCTCTCTCGAGTCCTCTCTGTCATCCTTCCTCTCTCTCCCTTTCTCTCCTACCTCCCCATCTCTTCCCCCATATCTCTCTTTCTCTCTCTATGTCTCTCCCTTGCTACCCTCCAATCCTCTAATTATCTCCCTCCATGTCTCCTTCTCTCTCCACTCTCCATATTTGTGTCTCCTTATTCCTCTCTTACTCTTCTCTAACTCTCTCACTCCTCTCATTCTCTCTCTCTTCATTCCTCCTCTCCCATCTCCTTTATTTTATCTCCATATCTCCCTTGTGACACTGTCTATCTCTCCACATTTATCACTCTATGTCTTTGTTCTTCCCTCCATATATATCTGGACTTAATATATATTATAATATAACAAATTTAATTTTGTATTAATCTAAAATTACTAAATTTAATAATATTAATATTATAATATATTAATATGAATATTAGGTTTAATAATAATAATAATACTAATATTTTAATATAGGAGATTTAAATGCCAATGTGGAAAATGAAGAAATCAAAATCAGAGATAGGGAGCCAATAATTAATGACCCAAGCCATACTCGAGGTCGCCAAACACTGTTTAGGCAGACTGTACAACAATACTAGGTAATGAAAAACCTTTTGGCCAGGGAAATGATAACTTATAAGGATAGAGAAGAGTTAGAGGGGGACATGCAAGAGGAACGAAGCTTAAAATATATCCAGAAGGAAATCCAGTCAGTGCAAGTACATCAATATCACCAAAACCTCTTCTTAAAGAGAATGATAAAGCAGATCCAGACAATGTTGCAGGGTGAAGAGCCTAGGTCAAGTACGAAAGACCCGACTCCAGTAGAATCATCAGAAGCCTAGGTCAAGTACGAAAGACCCGACTCCAGTAGAATCATCAGATGTATGAAGCAGAGAGACAAACAGTTAAATTTTGTTATTATGCCAAATAGAATTTACTTTACAAACATTAAGTATATAGTAGATATAGCAACAAACGTAGACTCCATGATAAGAATCAAACTCTTTAAATTTTCGAGAGTTTTTGATGTTGATCGGTGGCCAATGGGCCTAGTTTCCTTCGGGCACATTGAGGTCACCAGACATATTTTACTACGTGCTTATAGAAAGTTAGTAGAAAAGGGAAGTACTACCAAGCTTACATAAAAAAAATACTAATATTTTAATATTAATATTACACTTAATAACATTTTTTTTGTATGATATTAATAATAATTTGGCCAATGCTATTTGGCCCATTGGCTTCACCTAAATAAAACCTCTTTTTTGATCGTTCATAAATATAAAGTGGATTATGGACTAAATATAAAAAAGAGTTTATTTATATTTTTAGTTATTTACCATACATCATTATATCTATTTTATATTTATTTATTTACCATACCTCTTTTATAAATATGGTATTTGGACCATGGTATTTAGCCCATGGTATTAAAATTTTATTTAGCCCATAGGCTTCACACAAATAAAACCATTTTTTTTAGTTTCCTTAACTATAAAGAGGTTTGTGGAGTAAATATAAAAAGAGGTTTTGTTTATTCACCATACCTCTAGTTTATTTATATTTTTATTTATTTACCATACCTAAGTATAAAAAGAGGTTTTATTTTTTTACCATATCTCTAGTTTATTTATATTTTTATTTATTAACCATATCTTTTTTTCCTCTCTATACATAATAATAATAATTTGACTAATTTTTAAATAGGTCCTACATTAGATTAAAAATGTGAAACGTTAAATTTTAAACATTACATTTAAATGTATACATTTACAATTACATGTTTACGTGAGATGTTCAGCCCAAAAAGAAATATTAAAAGATTTTGGAGCAAGATTTTCAATTCTTTGTGTTGAGTTAACCTTTGCCCTTTTATTTAAGAAATGACACTGACTTTATTAAAGAGTTAAATTGTTTAAAATTTCACTTAATTTGGATTTTTAATGTGGTAAATGTTTTTGTTAAAGGTAAATTTATGATCCATTCAAATTCACATATATGATAAAGGAACTATTAAAAGAATGAGAAAATTTACTATCCATTAATAAGATTAAAAAGTTATATATAATTTAAGATTGGCCGACATTAGCTAAAATTATTTATTAGTTTTTGAGGAAGTGACATACTTACATATATAGGTCATACTCGGTTGCAAAATAAGGGTTACGTTGGCATCAAATGACTCGCCATCAATAAGAATAAATAAGGATTCATGGAATCTCATTCAAGCATCATTGAATGGATAGGATCATCAAAAAGATCTGAGATTTTGTACATGTCTAATCTTTGTGGCTCACTTACCTCAGTGGCTCGTATATTTTTTAAGGATCAAGTTACCTTTTCTATTGCTCATATATTTTTGTATGAATCACATTATAGTTACATGGCTCACATCATTATCATTGCAACTCACATTGCTCTTGTGGTTTGCTTGAATTTGTATTGAAATTGTTCGACTATGTGGCATTATATTACATTTCAGTAGCTCGCTAAATATTTGTGGCATCATAATTGCAGTGGCTTGCTGATATATGTACATTGTAGTGGATTTCTAAATCTCTGTGGCATCATTATTATAGGGGCTTGCTAATATTTGTACATTGCAATGGATTGCATTATATTCTTAATGGCTCACATTATCTTTTTCTGTCACTCGATTACTTATATTGTGGCTTGGTTACTTATATGTGGCATGCATACTTATCTATGGATTGCATTTTCTTACCCATGGCTTGCATTGTTATCATTGAGGCTTGAATTTTCATTAAATAGGCTTGCATTCTATATCACTATATGGCACGAATTCTATATTTCTATGCTTCACATCTTTCATGTGGCAAGCATCTATATTCCTATAGCTCGCATCTTTTTGAGGCACACATCTTATACCTTTGTGACTTGCATCTTATATTTTGTGTAATGTATGATGTGAGATAGTGATCCATATGATTGTGAGGTAGTGATCTATACAATAGTGAGATAATGATCTTACAACAGTAAGGCATTCATCCCTATGACATGAGATAGTACTGTACACAACTATGAGATTATGATCTATACATTAGTGAGACATTGATCTTACAACATTAAGATAGTCATCCCTATGATGTGAGATAGTAATCTATACAATCATGAGACAATGATCTATACATCAGTAGGTAGTGATCTATATGATAGTGACATTGTGATAATGTATATGACAATGCCTTTCATCTTTATGACATTACCTTGATATATGATACTAAACTTGTTGTATGATAGTGGCAGTGACCTTATATGGTAGTGAAAACAATAATATTGATGAAAGTGATAACAGTAAGTCTACCTTTGATATGGTAGTAACCATGTATGACTATGACAGTGACCTTGATGAAATACAATGACAATGAACTTGATATGGAAGTATGGAATTCTAACTATGATGTATGCCTTATCCCAATGACTATTACTTGACAAACAAATATGTTACTTAGAGATATTATTCCCTGTGCTTGTCTACTACCACGTTTTCCAAAGAAGGCCTAATGTCTTGAATTATTTAAGATGTATATCATACACATTGAACATTGTATCTTAGATGAGAATTTGATGAATATCTAATAGAAAAATAATTTGGTTCGGTTTCCCCCCTTGTGGGGCTTTTCCCTATTCTCTGACCTAAATCTTGGTGTTCCTATTGTTTATGCTTTTATTTTGTTTTTATTTATTATTATTCTACTTTTTGATGTTATTATTGTCTCTACATAATTTTTAATGATGACATGATGTTTTGGGGTGAATATTATATGAAATTGTTGAAAATTTTGAAAATGCAATTATCTACAACATAGAACAATCTAGACCTAAAAATTAAGATGGTATTAGAGATGGGTTGAAGAAAAGTCATTAAATATAACTCCATTGAAGACACCTATAATGGAGTTCATGATGAAAGTAGATTCAAAGGGATGAAGATGACATATAGCTGAAAGAATGCTAGGGTTTGAAGGAAATCGTAGGAAAATATTATGATCTTGCAAATAGAGGACAGGGTTTGCGAGAAACCATGGGAGCAGCCTTGATATGGAAAGGGCCTAGTATGATTCAAAATTTTTCATGATATGATATGATCAGTAAGAAGCCATTCAATTATTCAAGTACATGTGACAGATTTAGATAAACCCTAGATGGACTTGTGTCCTACCCATTAGGATATGATATGATACAAATCCAGTGATAATCTTGTACATTGATAAGTTGGCCTTTGTTGACGATAAAAGAGATCAATGATGCAGGTGGTGTTCAAGAGGAATCATTTCTTATTTTTGTAAATGAAATTGACATATAGTGGATAGTTCACGGCGTAGGATCAAGAGGGAGCTAATAGCTTCCTTCAATCCTCATTAAATATAAGTACTTTTAAGTCTCATGTTATTTCTTTGTGACACTATTCTTGTTTAGATTTATCATTTTAGACTAATTTTTCCATGCATGAACACTTGAATGCTTCTAACCTCTTAGCTGAGGATGTGATCAAGGAAACAAAGTCCATCTTGAGTATCATCAAGATGTAGAACATTGCATGAAGAGATAGCCCTTAGAGGAAGCTAGTGCAGGAAAATGAAGGAGCCACTCTAATATCTAGAGAATAAATAGAATCCTTCCTCATCATCAAGTACATTCTCATTGTGTTTATTTAATTTAATATTGTTTCTCTTTCTCTTTTTCTAGGGTCAATAGGTACGTCATATGGATGTAAGGACCTAGTCCTCAATATCGAGTTTGACAGAATCGTAAAGCCATCACATGATTAGAGTGGAACTTGAAATATGAATAAGAGCTCAGACATTGAAGGAAGTGTCCCTGTCTTCTAGGTTAATTAAAGTGGATTCCTATTTAGAGGGAGAAAACTATCACAATAAGATATTAAGAAGCAATATGTCCTTCATACAAGGACCATTTTAGATGACAATATTTAGCCTCGGCAATGTTAAATCATCAATGATAAGGAATATGCTTTGAGAAGGAGAGGATTGTATCTCTTTTTATGAGATGCATTATCATCATATGTATGTGAACTATGATTTCTTGGAGCTACTTCATGTCTATGAAGCACATAAAATGAGACTCATGATTACAGATTAAAGATATTCCCATATGGACTCAAGTTAGTCCCCTAGACATGGAATACCTAGATTGTTGGACATCTCATGTAGACTCCAACCCCTCTTCAAGGTTGAAGGTATGTATTTAATTCTTTGTTTTATATATGCTAACAGTTTTTTTTTTTTAGGCTGAGAGCATATTAGTGTTCAATGCTAGAGGGAACTAACCTCTAAGCCTAGATGATGAATATTTTGATATTAGAAGTATAACTGAGAAATGATGAGGAATTCCTTGTTATGGAAAGTATGTTGTCAAAAACTTGGTATGATGAATTTCATTGAAGCAATTGAGAGACTCCTCTCAGATACATATTTGGTGGATCCCACCATGTGTCGACATATACATGGATCCTTTATTTGCATTATGAAATTTGAGCCAGATAGATATTTGACATGTATATTGGATTGCTACCAAACATGTGAAACTATTAATCATGGACTGGGATACACTTTGAGGCTTCATGCATACGGAAATACTAACTGAGGCTGAAAAATGTTGTTGACAAGAAGAGAACATTTGGGTGTTGTTTTAGCTTGGGGTCTACCATGATTTCTTGGATGAGCCAAATGCAGAATTCTATTGCTTTGAGTAGAGTAGAGGCAGAGTACATTGTTTCTAGCATGACTAGCTCTGAGGCAATATGGTTGATAATTCTCTTTAGAGGGTTGTTTAAGCATGTTATGGGAATAACTGAAATATATTGTGATATTAAGAGTGGGATTTTGCTTTCAAATAATCTCATTTTTCATGAATATTCCATGAATATTGAGATTAGATATCACTATACCTAAAAATGGTGCAGAAAGGAGAAATAAGAAGCCAACTCATCTCCTAATGAGCAGATAGTTCACATACTTACAAATCCTTTGTCGAAAGGGAAGTTCTTGGTATTTAGAGAGCAGGTTGGACTAGTGGAGGTGACCCTTCCAAGAAGTGGTCTCAGCTAATCAAGAACACTTGAGTTATGCTCTTCCCCCATGTTTAAGCTCCTAGGAGGGAATCAGAGCAAGAGAGCTCCTAGGATTGAGGGAACTTTGAAAAATAGGTTTGTTTGATCCTTACCCTTTGCGATAAGTTGTATATCTCCCATTGCCACTATAGGGTGTATGTGATCCTTGTCATTTATGGCAAGTTTTATCTCTCCCTATCAAGTCTGGGACTTGACAGAGTATACCCTAGTATGTATCTTACCCACAAGATGGGCTTGTAGTGATTTCCACCCATATGGCTAATGGGTGAGGAGACTTGGGTGTGTGTGATCCTTATCATTTATGATTAGTGGAATCTCTATCAAGTGATGGGATCTAGGTTCTCTACCACTTTATTCTTAAGGGTTAATGTGGGAAGGTTAATGGAAAATAGGTTCATGTGATCCTTACCCTTTGTAGTAAGTTGTATCTCTCCTATTGTCAGATGATAGGTGTGTGTTATCCTTACCCTTTGTGATAAGTTGTATCTATCCTATTATCATTATAGATTGTGGTTATCCTTACCATCTGTGGCAAGTTGAGTATCTCACCCTAGTCTCAACTCTAGGACTGGACCAGGTGGACATCATGTGACAATATCTCCCAAAGTTTTGGATGTATGGTATGACATGGGGTTAAAAATTGATCTCCCCTGTGATGATTCTTATTCTTTAGATAAAGACATCATTTTTAAGCTAATATAAAGGTCATGAAACATAACCTAGATACTTATAGGTTTGAAGCATCTCTACCAATGTGGTAAATCGATCTCAACTTCCATCAGTTCTAAATTGTTCTTCTTCTATGAGACGATATGATATAATATGAGATGAAAAGATATATGTTGAAGTAATTATGAGACATCTAAGATGAGACTTATAATGTAGATGGGAATTCCTCCATCACTAAGAGGGAGTGTTGAAAATGAGGGCAACTATGGGATAAATTTCCCCATAGGAACCCAACTAGCCCAAAATAATTCCCAAAGAAGAATTCAAATTGGGTAAAGGAAAATACTATTTTTAATGTCATTCATTATTGTGATATTATTATATATGTGATAAATTTATTTGGGAAAACCTTCATATAAGTATTTGAAAAATATATATTTAAATGATATTAACAATAAAATAGAAGGGTCTCTTTCAAGTCGACCTCACTAAAAGTAAGGGTTACGTTGGCATCAAATGACTCCCCATCAATTATAATAAATAAGGATTCATAGAATCTCATTAAAGCATCATCAAATGGATAGGATCATCAACAAGATCTGATATTTCGTATGGATAATATTTGTGCCACGCTTACCTCACTGGCTCGTATATTAATTCTAAGGATTCTCCCAGCTACTAGAATTAACCAAGATGTTTTAATTTTGTGATGTTAGAAGAATTGTATATGAAAGAGTATGAAAAACCACATGTGTATACCTTTAAAAAGAGGAAAAATAAGGAAACCATCAAATCAAATACCACATACAAGTTGATAATGGATTTCACCCAGTGTGGGTTACGTCTCCAAGCCCGTTGTTAAGAGTGGGGAGGCCACTTCATTAAATCTTGCAAGATGATGATGAGTGCATGATGTATTATTTATCAATACAAGGAAGAACTACCTTATCTAGAATGGCATGTCTCTCCATGATATGTTCTTCTATAAGAACTCTCACTCATAAAATCTCTCCTTTAGCATGAAAAAAAATAAACTCTCACAGGAATTAGCATACAAGTATCATCCAAAAATTTGGAAAACAGGGATCTCAACATCAAATCATCAGCTTAGAAAAAATAAAAGGAACACACACCATCAATACATCTTATACCTCCACTTCTAGGGATGGGCTGAAAATGCACACCTTTGCTAAATAATAAACTACGCAGTTGAATTACTTGCAGAAACCCATGAACTATGACTGTAAACTTGACCCCCTTCTGAATCGGTCAAAGCTGGGCTCCCTGGGAATCTCAGAGATTCCTCAAAGATTCTCTTTTGTAGCATGAATAAAATTCATCTTCTAGGATGAATAAACTGATCATTCCTTTATGTTCCTTGCAGAAAACTAGTTCAAATGAGTATAAGCTCAACATATTTTTGACACCTTCAAAATTATTCCCCTAGGGAATCTTAAAGATTCCTCAAAGATTCTTCATAAAGAATATTCTTTAAAATATTCTATAACATATACTCTAGCAATATTCTTAGAATATTCTTGAGATTCATTTCTTCATTTCCTTGTTTCTGTCCTCATCTCTCATGTATTCTCCATGGTTCCCTTTGAACCATTTGAATGAAATTTTATAACAAAGTGTGAGGGTGAATAAGGCAAACTGTGTGGTTGCCACAATGGTTGAAATAATCATACTAGACCTTTACTTCTTATTAGGGAGGTTTTGGATTCAAAACCCATGGACTCTTGATTTTCCTTTAATATGGGTTTAAAGCCCAATTTTGGTTTTAATACATTTTTCAAACCATATAACATATGGTATACGTATCACCATATTGTAACGACTCTCCAAACCATGAGAATAAGACAAAAATATAGGTTGAACCATGCCAAGTTTACTTGGGCCTAATTTGAGGTGCCATGTGGCACCATGTTATTGGGTCATGTGATAGTATCTCATTGGTCCAGTACATAATGTGTGATGTACTTTCCATGTGTTGACCTGTGGTGCTTCCACATGACCTGCTTGTGGGTCCACTTGGTTTGCTAACTTGGATGCCACATTAGTTTTGTCTATACCACTAGGTTTGCTGAATTTTCTACCACATGTCATTTGTATGGCCTGTAACGTGGTAGAATGTTGACTTTGACTTTGATTTTTACCTAGTTTCACAGAAACTTTGACTAAGCATAACTTTCACATACGAACTCGGTTGAGGTGACATTTGCACCATTGGAATCAGGAAAACAAGATCTACGCTTCGATATTTATTTTGAATGAAATCTAAATACTTTTAGTTTTGAGCCTTTTTGGAATCACTAGATCATTCCTCCCAACTGAGGAGCTTTTAGACCTCCAAAGGCATGAAAACTTTCTAAAATCTAATGTACTCCTCGTTATGCATAATAAGTGCCCTAACAGGCCACACTTCCTTCCCTTTCACCCTCTTTTCAAAGCCATAAGTGATGAACTGACCCTTGTACTCTATGCAAACCTATAGTACAACCTTGTAAAAAACATGTTCTTTTCTAAGATGAAACATGACCCAAGAAAACCCCATACTTTCCAAGAGTTTATAACACACCCTTTAGTCAAGTTTACATTGAAATTATAATAGAAACCAATACCTCAACTATAAACAAAATGCCAAAAACCTCATCACGTTGAATTCATAAGTAATGGAAAATACATCATCACTTTTACAATCATTTCACATGTGATTTAAAAAATACGTCCATGATAAGTTAATATCTCTAATAAAACCATCTCTCACTCAACAAAGTGAATGGGTCATCATTTTGGAGTTGATTCACTTGTTGAATAGACTTCATTAGTTGGTACCTTCGTAAGTGCTTTGTCCTTCTTGATACATTTCTTTGGATGGAGCCCTCGACATGTGGCTCTCTAATGTCCACTTCTGTTGCAATGACTACAAAAATATTCTTCCTCTAGGTCTGCTTAACCTTATTCCTTCCTTGATGTGGAGAAGGCCTTTCACCTCTTGTCCTCATTCTTGTTGCCATTCTTTTCCAACACTTGGAAACTACACAGTTATAAAAGCTACAAAAACTACATGGTTTTCTATGCCATGGTTTATGCTCATCATTAATAATATTCCTGTAATAAAAAGGAACATTAGCATACTGAGACTTTTTATACCTTACTTTTTTGTCTCTGGTGCAATCTTGCCAATATGAGCTTGCCTCAGCTCTTCCTATATAATGCACATTGTCATGGGAAGATTTTGATTTGTTCCCATAATTCTCTTTCCTTGATGATTTGGGAAATGGATTGGATTATTTTCCTAAAGAACCCCTTTGCTTCTTCTACCTTTGAGCATTGTCTTTCAGTGTAATAGTTGTAGTGGCTACAACCACCCTCCAAATTTTTTCCTTAGCCCATTTTGGAGCCTCCCTAACAAACTTACACAACACTTTGTCTTGCTTCGTTAAGTACACAAGATTTAGAGTTTTTCATGCACAAAGGCTGCCTGTCGAGCGTAGTTTGATCCATTCCCCTCATAGGTTGTTCACCCAGAATTGGTCCACCTGCAGTCTGAGAAGCTTCCCTTAGAAAATTGGCCATTTCTAGAGGGAAACCAGCCTTCCCTCTAGAAATTGTGCAATCCTATTTGGTAGCCTGTTGGTCTCTAGGATTGCGCAATCCTCCCAGTCAACACCCCCAGTAGGATTTGCAAAAATTTCCCCAGTAGGGCTTCTCAACCCAGAATTTGCGCAAATCTGGGTAGCAGTCAACTGCTCTACCTAGAAATTGCGCAATCCTCCTTAGTAGTCAACCCAGCTCCCAGCCAGAAATGCGCATTTTTCTGAAGCAATTGAGCAGCCACATGCATGAGCAGTCTGGCTCGCCAGTTCCACCCTGGACCAAGGAAACTTGACTTGCATGCATTCATGACGTTCTCTTCCCAAAATAGCAAAAGGAAACATGCAAAAGGTATACATGCAATGTTATTTTAGAATTTTCCCTGCAAGTGTCTCTTTTTCCTAGATTTGTGGTATGCGCGTCATGAGCCCAAACTTATTTATTCAACGCAGTAGAGCTCATTCTTCCAAATCGATCTTAGAGCTCTAACAACCCACATCACATCCAAGACTTTTAGACACATCCAACTCAGCTATTCATAGGTAAGTGGTCTCAACTTCTCTTTTTCAAAATTTCTGTCACCTTTTTTGGATTCGCTTGTGTGAGTGTTGTTTTCTTGATTTCCTTGAATGCTTTATGTCACTTTCATGTATACTAGATTTTCCTAGCTTTGTTTTAGTTTTTGTTGCTTTCTCACTGTTGTCGCATTTATGAAACTGTTTTGCACAAACGTTCGCTCAACTGGCGAATCGCTTCACCCACATGCATGTTGATCTGTTTGCTGAATATTTCATTCATGTATTGCATGCACTTTCCATCACTTCTACTTTCAGTTAGTGTTGCCATGAATTCATTGTCTTATTTTCTTTCAGTTTCCTGTTCGCGAGCCGGGCGAACCTTGTCTTGGACTCTGCCTCACTAAGACTGCTTTGCGCAATATCGGGAAGGAAGACTTTTCCTTCCTCTCCAGAAATATGCATTTTTTCCCAGCACTAGCCTCCAGGACTATTTTGTGTATTTCTAGAGGATAGTGACTGCTAGCCCAGGAAATTGCACAAATCAGTCCTTGGGTCTACAGTCCTTCCCAACTCCCAGCAGCCAATAGCCATTCTGGATTGTACATTGCATAGATCTAGTAGCCAGTCCTACCCCCCAGATAGCCCATACTATCTTTTGCACAGTCTTGGCATCTAGTCACCCAGCCTCCCAGAAAAAATTGCGCAATCTTGCTCGTCAGCTTCCCAGGTATGTGTTGTGTCATTCCCTGGAATTTGCTTTGTTTTCGCAGACAGATTCCTTGCCTTGCATGTTTCTTGTCTCTAGATATTTCACGTGTTCATCTATCTCAATGGCTTCCAAGAGAACAATATCTCAGGACACTGATGGAAATGCAGCTGGAGCAACAACTGAGCAAATGTCCTATATTCTGCTGATCTATGAAGATACAAAGTTGTATCTAGACAAGCACATCAAACTGAAGTGGCAAGAAGTTAATGAAACATTTGCAAGTACTTTTGGGAAACACCACGAAGACCATCAGGTGTATGTGAACATTCAGAAGTCCGGCTTCTACTGGTTTGCATGCAGATATCCCATGTTCCCATGTGCGGACATGATACACTAGATCGTCTCTCACACTGATCTCGAGATGATGACCTTGAGTAGTGTCAGTGGGATGAAGCTTACGACCTTCTGGGAATAGGATTATGATGAGATGTATCAGATGTCAAAGACCATGACTATCATGGAGACTACATTAAGCTTACCCAACAACAGTGCTAACTACAGAGACATTCTGAATGATTGGGTAAAGGAGCAAGCTCGTTTCAAGATGGGACCCAACGAGGTCTATAAGACAAAGATACTAAGCAAGGCATACCAATACTTGATCATATTTTCTTATCGACTGTATGGCCAAGCAGGAATGGAAATATTTCCATAGAGTTGGGTGGTTTCATTGGACCAAGTGGCTAGAGAAGGAAAACCATGTAACTAGTCCGGCATACTGGCTCATTAGCTGAAGGAGCAAGTCACGAAGGCTCGACAGTCACCCAGAGGTATGTATGCAAATATTTACATGTTCGCATACATCTTAGATGCAGTCTATGTCGGACACGAGTTCTCGAGCTTAGAGTGGGCATGGTCATCAATGAAGATTGTTGTGAACAAATATTTCAAGTTGTTGTCTAAATGCAGCTTCAAAGGAGTAATCACACGACTATCCGATCATTGTGTTGTCCCTTTGTACAAGATGATATTTTAATAAGATCTACCCTACATGTCAAAGGAAGCAATGGAGGCATTGATCACTAGTGTAGATTGGTATGCCTCACCGTCTGGTAGTTTCATTTGAACGTTCTATGTGGAGAAGCATCCACATGTTCTGCCAAAATTTTCGTTGGATGTACTTGTCATGTAGGAGGTAGCCTATCACATCTCGGCAGGATTAACAACTAGACTGCAGTAAAACAAGAAGGCACCTTGGCCCACTCTTCCATTACATATCAGGTTATATGAGATCCAAGTATCAAGAAAGCGGATGTTGAAGCAGAATTGATGAAGAAATACACATTGGACCTCCGAAGCTACAATCCGTATGACCCCCATTGCATTGTGAAGGATCACTGCATGAGAGTTCAATTCAACTAGATCTATGGGGCATTTGATTGAGCCAAGGAGGACCCATGGAGATATTTCTATAGTCTCTCCATACCTGACAAACCAGTCATATTCACTGTGGAGTGGTTAGCAAAGAAGCGTGAACATCACGCAGAGCACCAATAGTAGCAATAGTGGTAGCACAACCAATCATACTAGTGAGCGACAAAATGAAGAGGATTATTGCCAATCGCATGGAGGAGGAGAAAATATACAAGTTTCGAGCAGATCCACTTGTAGAGAAAGTAGCTGTTATGAAACCAGCTCAAGAAAAGATAGAAAAGATAAATCCACGCCTTAGAATTCAACCTCTTCGAGGGGGAAACCTCCTTTACATTACATAAATGAACAATTCTTGGATGATTCAAATGACAAAACCTCATTTCTATATATAGGAGTCTAAGGAGTCACAATATAATCCAGCCGACCTAACAATAATAATATAAAGCCACAAAAATAACAATAGAGGGATTCTATGGGGCACAGAAATAACAACATGGGGGTAATAGGGGCACAACAATATAAATAAGGGGTATAACTACAATAGTAATGGGGTAATCACTAGTATTATAGGGACCCAACATGCCCATCTCCTTCAAAAAAGTGTTGTCCTCAACGCTTGAGTAGTTCTGGATACTTCTGCATAAAATTCTCATCCTCCCATGTGGAATCTTCAGCGGATAAGTTCTTCCACTTGATAAGATACTCTGAAATTGATCGATTTCGTAGCTGTCGAGTTCTTGTTTCTGTGACTGCTTCCGGTTCCAATATAATTTTTCCTTCCTCGTCAAGTTCTGGCAATATTGTTTGAACTGGGAGCTTGTCGCCTATAACCTTCTTTAAACATGAAACATGGAAAACTGGGTGCAATCGAGAAGCTGCAGGAAGCTCCAATTTCTATGCCATAGTACCAATCTTTTGCAACACCTTGTATGGACCATAATACTTTGGTGATAATTTATTATCCTTCTTAGCTTGCTTTAGGGACATTTGCTTATATGGTTGTAGCCGTAGGAATACCCAATCACCTACATAAAAACTTCTTTCACTACGATGTTGATCTGCCTGTTGTTTCATTCTATTTTTTGCCAACACGAGGTTATCCTTTAAGAGTTGGAGGACTTGTTGTTGATGTTCGATGTGATGTTCTACTGCCTGAAACTTAGAATTTTCTCTTAAATATGATGTGATGGATGGTGGTTGATACCCATAAAGTGCCATAAATGGGGTCATTTGTGTTGCTGTATGGAAGGAAGTGTTATACCACCATTCAGCCAGAGGCAACCATTTGACCCATTGTGTTTGTTTATTAGATACAAAGCAACGAAGATATCCTTCCAAACATTTGTTTACTATCTCAGTTTGCCCATCAGATTGAGGATGATAAGATGAGCTATGAGCTAACTGAGTACCAAGACAATAAAATAATTCTGTCCAAAAATTTCCAGTGAAAATGGGATCTTTGTCACTTACAATAATCTTTGGGTTTCCATGTAGCTTTTGAATTGTTTCCATAAATGCAGTAGAAACTATACTGGCTTTAAATGGATGTGATAATGTACAAAAGTGTGCATACTTGGTAAGTCTGTCAACTACCACCATGATTACACTCTTTCCCTCAGACTTGGGTAAACCTGTGATAAAATCCATTGAAACCTCCTCCCAACGTTGGCTTGGAATGGATAAAGGTTGTAATAGACCCGGTGTCTTAATTGTTTCAACTTTATTTTGTTGGCAAACCAAACATTCCGCCACAAACTTTTGAATATCTGATTTAAGGCCATCCCAAAAAAAATCCTTCTTAACCCTGTGGTAAGTTTTTAAAAATCCTGAGTGCCCTCCTAAGGGAGAAGTGTGCAATTCCATAAGAATCTTTTGTTTTAGCTGGGAATTCTTACAGAGGTATAAGCGATCTTTGTACCATAACGAATCATTTTGCCAGCTAAATGTATCAGACGTACTGGAATCTTGTTGTAGCTTTCGAATAAGTGCCCACACTTCTTCATCATTCTTCCATTCCTCCCTTGCTTCGTTTATCCAATCTGGTTGGATAATAGAAATGGCGCACAACAATGCTTCCACATCCTCATCCTTTCTTGAGAGTGCATCTGCCACCACATTTTGCTTCCCTTTTTTGTAGATGATTTCAAAGTCATAACCTAACATCTTTGTGACCCACTTTTGTTGCTCTTCAGAGGATAATCTTTGTTCTAAAAAGTATTTAAGGCTATCATGATCCGTTTTTACCTTGAAGTGTCTTCCCATTAGGTAGGGTCGCCATTTCTTAAGTGCATGGAGTATTGCCAACATTTCCTTCTCATAAATAGCTTTGCTTAAAAACTTTCCCTTGATTGGACGACTTTCAAAAGCAATAGGTCTTTCATCTTGCATTAGAACAGCACTGATTCCATTTCCTGAAGCATCACATTCCACAATAAAGGTTTTTGTGAAGTCCGGTGTAGCTAAGACCGGTGCTTGGCACATTGCCTCTTTAAGATGTTCAAAGGCCTTTGTTGCTTCCGAAGTCCATGAAAATGCATCTTTCTTAAATAATGTTGTTAGAGGTGCTGCTATTCTCCCATAATTCTTAACAAATTTGCGATAATACCCTATCAACCCAAGAAATCCTCACAGATGCTTTATGGATGTGGGGATTTTCCATTCCTTAATGGATTTAATTTTGCTAGGGTCTACCTTAACTCCTTCATGAGATACAATATGACCCAAATATTCCACCTCCTGGACTCCAAAGAAACATTTGGATCTTTTTGCATATAATTGTTTCTCCTCCAATAGTTGTAGCACCTTGTCAACATGTTCAACATGATCCTTCCAAGACTTGTTGTAGATTAGTATATCATCAAAAAATACTAACACACATTTTCTAAGGAATGGTTTGAAAATTGAATTCATCAAACCTTGAAATGTTGAAGGTGCATTGGTAAGGCCAAAAGGCATGACCAAAAATTCATAATGACCCTCATGAGTTCTAAATGCCATTTTCGGAATGTCTTCAATCTTCATTCTGATTTGATGATATCCCGAACGAAGATCCAACTTGGTGAAGTAAATTGATCCATGCAATTCATCCAGTAATTCATCAATGACAGGAATAGGGAACTTATCTTTAATAGTGAGCTTGTTGAGCTCCCTATAATCCGGACACATGCGCCATGATCCATCCTTCTTGTGCACCAATACTACTGGAGCAGAGAAAGAACTTTGACTTGGTTGAATTATACCAGCCTCTAGCATTTCTGCAACCATACGTTCAATTTCACTTTTTTGGAGATAGGGATATTTGTACGGCCTGATTTTTGGAGGAACACTTCCTGGAATCAGATGAATAGCATGATCATGATCACACATAGGTGGGAGACTTTTGGGAGTCTCAAATACCTTGGAATGATTGTCCAGGACTTTTTGGAGATCTGGAGAAATAGATTATTTCGATGTGGACACATCTAGCGAACATAATTGTGAAATTACACCTCTTTGCTCCTTTTTTAGAAGCTTTGTCATACCATTAGAGTTGATTATCTTTCCTAGTTTCCCTGCAATACCCCTTAATTCAACTTCCTTTCCTTCCGCAGAAAATTTGATGAAAAGTTCTTGAAAATTAAAAGCTATTGCACCCAAGGATTTTAGCCATTGGACTCCTAGTACAACATCAACACCTCCCATTGGAATGGAAAGCATTGGGCTAGTCAATACATATTCTCCCATGGATAGCTTGATATTATGGCACCTTCCAGAGCAATTTATTGTTCCTCCATTTGCAATCATCACTTGACACTCCGGTGCTGGATATAGGAAGCAATTCAATTCTTTTGCTACCCTACAATGAATAAAATTGTGGGTGCTTCCTGAATCAATCAACACTATTACCTTTTTCTTCTTGATTTGTCCTTCTATCTTGATGGTTTGAGGAGTGGTAATTCCCGCCAATGCATTACAAGATATGGTCGGATTTATTTGTTCTTCATCTAGGCTTTGTTCCTGGAGTATATCTTCTTCTTTTGACCTTTCTTGCTCCTTTTCTCAGCACACTTATGACCTTTAGTGTATTTGCTATCACAACTGTAACAAAGCCCTTTTTCTCTTTTTTCTTCCAATTGTTGTGGTGTCAACCTTATAGGTTGTGGAAGACTAGGGGCAACAACACTTCCGTATTTATAGTTGTGAGTGGTATGCTTCCTGGTTGCCATAATTTTGCTTTCCATTTTTCTTGCTAACCTGAATGCCTTCTCTAACGAATCAGGTTCCCAAAGGCGAACATCATGTTGGATATTATCCTTTAAAGACCCTATGAACACATCAATCCTATGCTCCTCTGGAATATCTTTTACCCTTATGTTCAATTTTTGGAACTCCTCAATGTGCTCCATTACTGAACCCTTTTGTTTGAGACTTATCAATTGGCTAAAAAAAGTGTTGCTTTTTGTATCTTCATAATGTGCTATCAATTCTTCCGTAAAAATTGCCCAAGTGATAAATTTTTTACGAGAGCAAAGCCATTGATACCATACAAACTGATTTGGTTCCAAATATACAGTTGCCATACGTACCTTTTGTGTGTTTTGCACATTATTGAGATCGAAGAACTGCTCCATCTGTAATATCCATGTGGCAGGATCCTTGCCATCAAACTTCCTCATATCGATTTTTGGAATATGGTGGGTCTTCGATCCAACATTAGAGTCTATGGAATCATGAATAACATTACTTTTGTTCACATCATGAGTTTCCTTTACAACCTTTTCACCATTAGTAAGTATTTCTTGTAGAAAATTTGTCAAATCTGTCTTCAAATCTGCCATGTCTGTCTTCAAATCTGCCATCGAATCATCCATCTTAGCTTCCATGCCCTTTATCTTAGATTCTACGCCATTTATCTTAGATTCCACGCCATTTATCTTAGCTTCTGTTAGCTTTTGTGAGCGTGACATTTGTTGCACTCGTTCTTGTAATTTTGATATATCATGTAGCATTTCTTCCTCTTCTTCATGAGTCATGCTAGAGCTTTCAGGTTCCTTACTAGGTGTTTGAATTTTCTTTTCTCAGGGCATCAGTTACCGATAATAATGCTTTACTATGCCCTTTTAATTCCGTTAAACCAAGCTTACACAAAAATTTAAAAAAAAACTACACACCTTTTTTCACTTTGTAGAAGCCTGATATTGAATCTGATGTATCTCTGTAATTTCGGATCATCCAGTTCTAAAATTTCAACCTGTAGTAGCCTTCTGTGTCCTCTTTCCAATGCCACAAGTCTGACCCAAATTGGATTCTCCAAGGAAGAGTTATGTGAAATCTCCCACAGTGACTTGCTTCTAGACTAGTTCAGTAGAGCGAACTTGTATGACATGCCACGAGTCACTGTTTCAACCTTTGGATCTGAAACATGCATACAAGAAACTACAGTCCATCCTCTTTATGTACCTTCTTATGAAATTTCAACCCGATCCCCAGAGAGAAAGTTATGACGATTTTCCCCAGGTCACCTGTTTTGAATGTAATTCAGGAGTCTGAAAAAAGACCAACTTCCTCAGATCATATTTCCACAAATATCACGCGAAAAGCTCTGAAATTTGGACCCAAGGTTCAGCGCAAATTCTTATCAAATGGGTTCTTTTTTCGACTTCTGAAACATCACAGAAAAAAAGTTATAGCGAAAATTCCATGATGACCTGTTTGGAGCAGCGAAACCCTAGAATCCAAAGCTCTGATACCAAATGTTATGAAACCAGCTCAAGAAAAGATAGAAAAGATAAATCCACGCCTTAGAATTCAGCCTCTTCGAGGGGGAAACCTCCTTTACATTACATAAATGAACAATTCTTGGATGATTCAAATGACAAAACCTCCTTTCTATATATAGGAGTCTAAGGAGTCACAATATAATCCAGCTGACCTAACAATAATAATATAAAGCCACAAAAATAACAATAGAGGGATTCTATGGGGCACATAAATAACAACATGGGGGTAATAGGGGCACAACAATATAAATAAGGGGTATAAATGCAATAGTAATGGGGTAATCACTAGTATTATAGGGACCCAACAATAGCTATGGCTATAGAGGAAATGAGGCAGTAGCGCGACAAGCGAATCACGTGAAGGTAAAAGGATAAGAAGAGAATGGAAGAAGAAGAGAAGGAGTTGCATGAGATGAGAGAGGAACTCCGAAAGGAACAAGAGCTACACAAACAAGAGAGGGAAGTATAATAGTAGTAGATACAGCAAGGGGAGCATCATGTCCAAACAGACGAAGCAATGCCTGTAAAAGTAGTTGATTCATCTAAACAATTGGCATCAAGCGAACAGGGTGAACCATCGTAGGGGCAAGACTTTTCTCATGAGATAGGAAATGCACTTCAACAGTTGGATGCAGACATGGAGAAGAAGGAGTTGGAATAGGAGACCAACCTCATGCCTCACCACAAAGAGGTCGACTCACCCATTTCAATGCATCTAGAAGAATAGAAAGTCTTGGATGACCAAGGAGGCACTGAGATCTTTGGTGATCAGCAAAAAGAAGAGATGCACACAATCTCGTTTGATGAATCCCAAAATAGAGTTGTGTAGTCTCACAGAGTGTTAACTCCAGATGGTCAAACATCCCATGCGTAAGCTCAAGAATGAGTGATCATTACTGATGTACACAAGCATCCAGCTACTTTGGCTGATGCAACCAGAGTGCATGCCAAAGCCACTAGCTCAAGTGTTCATTTTCTTATAGCTAAGAATGAGTGAATGGCGAAGGAACTACAGGTGGCCAAGCAAGGAGGAGACTTGGTGACAATGTCTGCCCAAGCTACATTGAAGAAGGAAATACTAGATGAAGTATTGTCCCTTGACACAGTTATGTGAGCATTGTACTCCAAGTTTTGTACTGTGCATAAGGCGGTCATCCATCTTAATGGATGGCAATAGCAATGTTCTAGGGGAGCAGGCCTCTTAACGAACATACATGTTGCTGCTGATGACATGCAAAAATGGACGATGAGGTATAAGGGAGCCCCACTTCACTTGCCAAAGATGATCAGGCCAAATGTGGTAGAGCGGAAAGCACGTATCCATAGTCAGATCCAGAACTATGAGGACCTACCACAACTCATCACTATCATACAAGCTTCCCATGCATGAGTATTCAAGAGCATGGATGTTGTGGTGCGCACACATGCGATTTCATCACTTGGGACTCTCACCTAGGTGAATACCAAGAAGAAGGTTCAACTAGAGTTTGACTCGTACTTTGACAAGTTGATGCACATCGCCACTAGCCCAGACTTGCTTATCAATGCAGACATAATGCACAAGTATGTTGTTGGTCTAGCCACATTGAAGACAATGATGCATATGATTTTAGACAAGTTAGACAGAGGAGCCCAAGTAGTGTACTCGGATGCTATGGAGGCCAAAGTCACATTTCAAATGGATGTCACCATGGAACACACAGACACTATCAGAGACTACAAAGCTTGGCATCAATATGTTACTGTTGATCAATATGAGGATGTTAAGCAGTTGGACTTCTATAGTTGTCTAAGTCAGAGTGATGTCTAGTTTGGCTTGCTCAAGCCACCGTGTTCACATGGGTACACATGCATTGTAATGTTGAGTCATGTCAAGTGTATGTCAAGTGTCAATAGTGAATGTAAGAGTCATGAGGGTAGTTGAATAGTCAGAAAGGGGAATGTCAAGGACCACCCCACCCTTTGCTATAAATAATCCCTCACAACTCATTGTAAGGGCTTTTGGTTAGCCAAGCTTCTATTAAGACTATCTTGAAGAAAGTTTTGACAATATTGTAACGCGCCTTAGATTCTCCACTGCATGGAGCTAGTAGATCTCTTTGGAGGAGTAGGCAGATGTGGCGGTAACGCTTCACTGTTGGGATTAGAAGTTTTACATGGATGTATTGTATGATTGGGACTTACACTTCTTTATATAATAAGAGCCAACACATTTTCATGTATATGTTGTTCTTGTAGTTGGACTGCTCCAGTTTCTTAGCAATATATGTTGTTTAACTTACATATTTGTGTATGAATTGCTTCGTATGCAATTATATGGATCTTGTTGCAGATGTGTTGTTACTTTAACCATCACTCTGGATTGTCAACTGATCTGCTTTCTAGCTTGTGATGCATCTTCACTCATGTCTTCCCTTCTCAACTGAGTACTGCTACAGGTTGCTAAGGGGTGCACTCATCTCACCCCTATGTGTTAGAACCTCTCATTCACCATCCTTGACTCACTGTAGTAGTCACACCCTTGCTACTGACAAAGTTATCTTACTTGCCTCTATACAACATCGCAGTCAAGGCATTACCTTATGACCCACTATTGGGACTCCTACACCAAATGGTCTAAGTTCTAATTGGAGCTTCTTACCATGGAGATCTCATTGACATGTTGGCAGGTCCAACACTGTCAACAGTAACCTAATCCTGAAATCAGTACCTCAAGACTTCCAATAGAAATAACATCATAGGAAAATGAAACAAAAGAACTATCAACATTGTTCACCTCAGTTGTTGATTCAGAATCAGGTGACGATGGCTTGTCTAAGTCTTGGTTGCAATTCAACTTTTCCAAGGCCCCTTCCATGGCTCATAATTGAGGTTGCAATCTTTTCTTCTCCTCTTCAGCTTCTTGTAAAAGTCTCCTCAACTCAGAATTCTCCGCTTGAAGGCTCTAATTGATTTCTTCGTTTTAATGATGACAAGAATATGAAGAAGAAGAATATTCACTTGAATATGGATATGGAGCATTGTCCTCTTCTCTATCTTTATCCTACTCCTCTTTTTCCATTTTCTCCTCATAACCCACATACATTATATCTATGATGTTTTCCATCTTGTAGATGGCCTCGTAGATACCTCCATTTTCCTTCTTTTTACATGGTCAATCTCTGGTGTTCACACTCACAATTTGCATCCAAAAGAAGATGCATGGATACCAAACTTGATCTGGATTTTCTCAGCTACCAAAATTATTTATATTCATGTCTTCATTGCCCTAATTGTTCCCTCATCTCTCATGTATTCTCTATGGTTCCCTTTGAGCCATCTGAATGACATTTTATAACAAAGGTGCTTGACACAATGGTTGGCATAGTCTTATTAAGTTAAATCTTGTTACAGAAGTTTTGGGTTCAAAACCCATGGACTCCTAATATTGCTTTAATAAGGTTTTAAAGCCCAATTTTGGTTTCAATATTGTTTCCAAACCATATAATATATGGTATATGTATCACCATATTGGAACAAATCCCCAAACCATGAGAATAATACAAAAATATAGGTTTCACCATGCCAAGGCCATGGGCCTAATTTGAGGTGCCATGTGGAACCATGTGGAAGTATCCCATTTGTCCACATCATATGCCACCTACTTTCCATGTGTTGACTTGTGGTGCTGCCACATCACTTGCCTATGGTTCTAGCTGGTTTGATGATTGGGAGCCACATTAGCTTTGTGGGTCCCACTAGGCTTGATTACATTTATTCCACATTTCATATGTCTGACCTACCACATGGCAGAATGTTGATTTTGACTTTGACTGGACATAACTTGCGCAGACGAACTCGGATTGAGGTGTCGTTTGCACCATTAGAATTAGGAATATGAGCTCTATAATTCGGTATTACTTTTAATGAAATGTGAATAATTTTATTTTTTAACCTTTCTAGAGCCACTTGGATCACTATGGGATAAATGTCCCCATAGGAATCGAACTACCCCAAAAGAAGCCCCAAAGAAGAATTCAAATTGAGCAAAGGAAAATGCTATTTTTAATGTGACTCAATCTCCTCATATTCTAATATTTGTGACAAATTTATTTGGGCAAACCTTCATCTAAGGATTTGGAAATATATATTTAAATGATATTAAGAATAAAATAGAAGGGTCTCTTTGAAGTCAGCCACACCAAAATTAAGGGTTACATTGGAATCAAATGACTCCCCATCAATTAGAATAAACTAGGATTCATAGAAGTTCACTCAAGCATCATTGAATGGATAATATCATCAACAAGATCTGACATATCGTTTGGTGATATTTGTGGCTCGCTTACCTTAGTGGCTCATATATTAATTCTATGGATTGCATTACTTTTTCTATTGCTCGTATATTTTTCTATGGTTCTCATTACAATTATACGACTCACATATATCAATATCTATGGCTCACATCGTTATCATTGCAGCTTGCATTGTTCTTCTTGATCACTTGACTTTGTATTGACATTGTTCAACTTTGTTGATGCATATTACATGGTATGATCTCAGTAAATATATGTGGCATCATAGACGCAATGGATCACTAAATATTTTTGGTATCATAGTTGCAATGGTTCGGTAAATCCCTATGGCACTGTAATTGCAGTTGCTCGCTAATCTTTGTACACTACAATGGATTGCACTGTTATTTTTTGTGGCTTAGTTACTTATGCTATGGATCGGTTACTTATATGTAACTTAATTACTTATCTTTCGATTGCATTGTCATATTCATGGCTTGCATTGTTATCCCTGAGGCTCAAATGTTCATCAAAGAGGGCCACATTTTATATCAGTCTATGGCATGCATTATATATTTGAATGCATTGCATATTTCCTGTGGAAAGCATCAATATTCCTATAGCTTGCATCTTTTATGAGGCACATATGTTATACCTTTGTGACTTGCATCTTATACTTTGTGGAATGTTTGATGTGATATAGTGATCCATATGACTACAAGACACTAATCTATACATTAGTGATATAATGATCTTACAATAGTAAGACAATCATCCCTACGATGTAAGATAGTAATATATACAACTACAAAAGAGAGTTTTGTACATTAGTGAGATAGTGATCTTACAACAGTAAGGCAGTCATCCCTATGATGTAAAACAATAATATATACAATTCTGAGAGAGTGATTTATACATAAGCCAGACAATGATCAATATGACAATGAGGTAATGATAATGTATATAAAAATTCCCTTGATTTTTATGACAATGCCTTGCTATATGGCATTAAAGTTGTTGTATGGAAGTCGCAGTGGCCTTATATGACAGTGATAACAATAATCTTGACAACAGTGATTACAATATTTCTACCTTTGATATTGCAGCAACCATGTATGACTATGATAATGAAAGCTATTGCTAGTGAACCTGATATGGTAGTATCCCAATATGTATGTGATGTATGGCTCATCTCTATGAATGTGACTTGATAGAGAAATATGTTACTTGTAGGCCTTCCTCGCTATGTTTGTTTGTTAGCCTAGGAGGCCTAATGTATTGAATGATGTAAGATGTGTATCATATTCATTGAACATTGTATCTCAGTTGAACATTTGATGAATATCTAATAGAAGAATAATTTGGTTGAGCTTTCACCCTTGTGGGGTTTTCCCCTGGTCTCTACCGAAATCCTTGTGTCCCTATTATGTATGATTTCCTTATGTTTTATTTAGTTTTATGTTGAATTGTTGTTTTTATTGTTCTTTCTACATAATTTCTAATGATGATATGATGTTATGGGGTGAATGTTATATGAAAATGTTCAAAATGTTCAAAATGAAATTATCTATAGCAGAGAACAATCTAGCCCTAAAAATTATCATTTTGCACAAGGACATACAAAAGTGTAGGTGTGGGGAAGAAAGTGTTGTTGTATACATCCCTTATTATATTAAGTCTTATAAATGCACAGGAATAGAAGATTTCCAAGGACAAGAAAAATACTTTTGATAATTTATCATTGACTCACATTATTTTTTTATATAAAATGTAAAAATTCGTTCAAGGATATTTTCCAAACCATTTGTGAGATGGAAATGACATTTAGAGGGAATAATTATAGTAAGATGAAAAAATCTACAAAATTTCAAGGAAAATTAGTTTATAAATTTTGAGAAATTAAGCATCATCACCTAGAGTTGTTTTTCTTACATTTCCTGATTCATTCATTGAATAGATAAAAAAATTAGATGATATTAACTCAAAAGGAAGTGAAATAAGTATGATAAGGTGATGGTAATGTTCGAGATGATAAGGAAAGCAAAAATAGTGAACTCTTGTTTGTAATGATGAACATAATTCAACAATTGGAACAAAAGGATGGTAAGAATTCTTTCTTAGGAGTTTATTTTCAAGAAATGGACCAACATGGCCATGAATGTGAGGATTAAAAATTGCATTCCACTCCACCTATTTTTTGTTAAATTCCTCATACAACCATGCATGATTGTTGAATTTGAAAAGTTAGGTCACTCTTTCCTATCAAATTTATCTCTTTGCATGAGGACATGTAAAATTTTAGCAATGGCCAAGATGTTGAGTCATCATATTGTCACCTTTTTCACCATATTAAACATCCATTTTCAGTCATTTTATCACACTTCTTTGCATATCTATTACTCGTCTTGCTATCTTTCTTCATAAATGTGTTGCAATAGGCTTACAAGTGTTAACGCTCCCAATTATTGTTATTTTCCTTTATTTATGATGAATTATATAGGATTATTGTCGTTTTGTTGATGTTTGTTTTCCTAGTGATGTTCCTGTGGATTATGTGCAGTTACATACACAACCTTTATGCCCTCATCTCTACGTAGCTCGAGGAGAAATTTTGGAGCATGGATTTTGTTCTTAATGATGTTAACGTGGATTTATGTCATATAATTCATACCCAACTCAATTCCATAAGGGTTTATCTCATGCTCTATAATTTGGACAACTCGTGCTAAGAAGAATCGAGTAATGAACTTCTGGTGTGATTTCTTGAGAAAGGAGCAACCTAGTAAATACATAACATGGGATTTTTACAAAACATACCCAATTATATTATTGTCCGAAAATTTATCCAAAAAATGTTTGACTTGATAGCCACATGTAGTTCCTCAAAAGGGTTTTTTCATGTTGCGATCGTTGACAAGATATGTTCCAAATGGACCAAATCTAGTGTATTCTTAGACGGTTTCTGATAGATAAATCCAATTTTATCTATTCGTTAGATATTCTTCAACCAAGGTCGACTAAAAATATATCAAGCCAATATTTTGTAAATCTTCCCTTATCTTTGATAACTCAGATTTCCAAGAATTGGTTCCAATTCACCCCTTTCTTCTTTACGTAAAATGTATGGATAGATCAAAGGATAATACTTAGTTATGTATTCATAGAGAGAGGTTGGAATATATTGGTAAGGAGGTTACCTAATATTGTAGAGAGTGTCTCTAGGATTGCCATATCATTCATCTCATTACAATGAAGAGATTGTTGATCATTGGAATTTTTCATTATGTATTGTTGATAATTCCTCTTTAATGGAATTATTAAACGTTAGTGTTTAAATATCATGGCTATATTGATTACTTCCTTTTTATTCTTTCTATAATTCATGATAGTTTAGTTTCATTTCCTTTCAATTCTTACAGTAATATCATGGCTATATTGATTACTTCCTTTTTATTCTTTCTATAATTCATGATAGTTTAGTTTCATTTCCTTTCAATTCTTACAGTTGTTTGGTTTTACTTCCATCCTTATTTTTTATTCATATAGGTTGTATAGTTTGGTGTGAATATTGTTAGCATATTTAGGCTCTTGTCCCTTTTCCCTACCTTTTACTTGGTTTGGTGCAAATTTACTTTCTACATGAATGGTTTACTTTCTTTGCGACTGAATTACTTTCCACACAAGTGTCCTTAGATAGTTGAGAGTTTCTAGATTTGGTTTCCATTCTATAGAAACAGGATAGGAATGCTACTAGATCCTTCAGCTCCACACATATAGTACAAAATCATGAAGTTTGAAAATATCCCGGTTGACAAGTAATGTTTGCTTGAATGAATTGTTTTTAATAGATAATTGAATTTTACAGTGGTCTCCATAGAAGAAGGGTGAAAACCAATGCTTATGCGAGTGGTCGGAAGCATGGACAAAAATATGATAATGAAATTAATTTTGGTATATATTTCTTTTAATTTTGTCCTCAATCATTGTGACCAATACTTGACACACTAATAAATTAAGGGTGCTATAATGTGCTTATACACTATTTCATTTTTCTAATATAAAAATTGATAGTTTTTAAGCGAAATACTCGGCCATGTAGTACATTATATATATCATTACGCATTGGTGCATCATAATATTTGTAATACATCTATTATATTTATGGCTATATGTTAAATTTCTTGTTTCTATAATATTATTAAGTCCATTATTGTTGTTTTTTAATATGATAATATTGTATACATACTAGGAAAGTTATACCAGCAATGATTTTATTTCTATTTTTTAAATTATAATTTTTTGAATAATACTTTTTTCTATTTTAATCTAGTGCATATTTCATGCATGCATTGGTACTCTTAATTTAATCTATAGCAATGATATGATTTTTTAGGCAACACCATGTAGAACCCTCTCTCATGTTCGAACATGGAATTAACAAAGTTGATAGTGACAGTGTTAACAAGACCACAAGCCCATCCATATTTTTCAATTCACCTAAGGTCTAACCCATTATAAAGATGAGATAGAATGGGAAATTTGAGCGGAAAACTAATCCATGGTCTAAAAAAATGCTACCTAAATAGGTAGCAGAATTCATAATAAGAATGAGATAGAATGAGAAATTTAAGCGGCAAAAGAATCCACAGTCTAAAAGAATGCTACCTAAATAGGTAGCAAAATCCATATCTTTTCACAATTGCTAGCATATTCTAGTTTTGAAAGGTGAAAGGATTTTAATTCCTTCTCCATCTTTGTTTTTTTTGTTTTTTTTTTCCTCATTATTTTGGTTTTAAAAGGTGAAGGGATACTAATTCCCTCTCCATCTTAGTTTTTTTTGTTTTCTTTTTTTCTCAATATTTTGGAATAATGTTACTCATTTTATTTTATTTAGTGTCTATTTTTGTAAAGAAATTTTCAATTTTGAGAAGACATGGAACTATTGAAGTTTAAAAATACCCTCGAATATTCTAGAGTTCCAAAATTTAAATTAGGAAAACAATAAACTCCTATTCTTTAGAGATGATGAAGATGGCGAAACAAGAATAAGATCAAAATTCAAGTGAAATTTTATTTTTATTAATAGTAATTAAAAAAAAAACAATTTAGGAATCAATTAGAGAACTTTTGTCTTCCGGAGTTAATTCCTTCTTGGAACTAAGTTGTATTGAGATCTTATAATGATTAGTTATTAGAAGTTTTAGTGTAAAATCATGCAATATATCATCACGAAGAAAACAATATTTCACTACATTTTCATTATTGCTTATTAAAAAATCTATCTTATTTACAATATTTTAATGTAATAGACAAAGAAAATGTTTGTCACCATGCTTGAATCATCAATGTTTATTCTATATTACATTAAATAAGTTGATTAAGTAATCTCTTAAAAATAATCAATATGAATGTTTACATATAAGGGGTTTACATAATTTGTACAATAATTTAGATCATTGCGATCTATATAAAAAGAAAACGTACTAGCTAGTACATTTAATAAATGTTATCAAACTTCACCATCTATGAAATTTCATGGATGGTTGATAATGTATTAAAATTATTATATCTTATTAGTCCCTACCATCTGGTAATGGCATGGGACTATAGTAATCGGTTTGACGCACTTAACATTAGTTGTTCTTCAGGTTTCCAAAGTTTTTTTCTTACATGTTTGTTATTTCCCTTCTCTTTCAACTTCACCGTCTTATTTGGCCTCTTCATGAGGCAGAAGAGGCTAGACTATATGATATTTTCGGTTTAGACAGTTCATTTTTTTGAAATGTTTTGCACTAGGGAACTAATGTTAACATTAATTTGAGTTGTTATGGTTGGAGGTAGTTGAATGGATTGGCTATGTTTATTTGCTTTATTGCCTATGTCACAGGTAGTTGCATGGAGCGCCTATGGGATTACATGTGTAGGGATTACAGGTGTATGTGTATGCATGCATGCAAATCCAGGTGGATGGATGTGGGGTTGTTGCTGAAACTTAATCGAAATTCTGGGTTGTCTGAGACTCAATCACAGACTATAGAGGTTTACATAGAGAGGAGCTCAATCACAGGGAGGGCACACCCCTACTGCAGGAGGAAGAACACTGAGGCATGTAATCACAGACTGTAGAGGTTTATATAGGGAGGGGCTTAATGACAGAGTGGGCACACCCCTACTATAGGAGGAAGAACCCTAAGGCACGTTAAGGTCAGGTCATCGAATTTATATGGCGAATCGACACAGTCAGGGAGTTGTTGTTGGTGAGCTGTGAGTTTCCCTTTCTCTGGCCTCCCTTGTAGCTGGATCTGCTACAAAAACAAAGCTAGATAAATATATCTATACCCTCAACGGAATCAGAGACCTCAAACTCAGTAAGTGCTATGAGGAGGACTCACCCTAATCAAGTGGGGTGAGGAAGGAACTACTTGTCCACTTGGAAATGAGAATAATACCCCTCTTCAAATCTCGCTAAGAACCTATTTAGAATAACCTAATAGCCTCATAACCATAGTCGCTGCTATCTGTCTCTCTTCTATACCTTCATGCATGAATTGGTCTGTCTGGGCAGAAGGGGAGCGTTCTCATACTGAGGACGTCTAGGAGCATGCAGGATTAAATTTCAGAACACCTTGAGTGCCCTTCCTTCCATATAATATTTTTCAGATTCCTGACTCCAGGCAACAGACTGTGAGCTCTCTGAGCTAAGTGGAGTGTATTATCACTTCCCCATAGGAGATTCCTAGACACAAAACTTACACACTCACAAGTTGTGAAACTTCAAATATATGGTGATTAAGTAGCAGAGGCATGGAAAGCACGGAAGTGGGCAGTCATTTAGTATCTCAAAGTAGTTATTCGGGACTCCCATCCCCTACTGCTTGGAAGGTCATGGATGTTTGACAAGAATGTTTTCCATAATGGCATGGAGAATTCATATGAATTAAAGAAGGATGGGTAGTATTATAGATTGGAGCCCATGGCTGAGGAAGTGGTAGTGGCGAGGGACAGCAATGGAAGCGGAAATAGTAGCATCAGTAGCAGATGGGCTTATTATCAGAACTAAACAGTGAGGGAATATGACATATGTTTTGGCAACCTATGAAATCTGTGTTGGTTAAGCTGGTTGGGCTGATTTGATGGAGGTTAGTGAAAATCAGATCATTTATACGTGTTCCTTGCTAATAATTCATTGAGAACACATTTCATTTGATTCATAAACACATTTCATTTGATTCATCATTATTCATGCAGAGTCATGATACGTGTAAGTTACTGTTATTGTTATATAATAAGGTTACTGTCAATAAAGTTATATTTTTCTTATAATAAATTAATAGTGACTTGAGTGCTTCCACTTTTGTTTTTGCTTTGGCTCAACTTTGTTGGTGTATGTCATGTAAGTAAAAGCATTGCTGATTAAATTGTTTCCTTTCACGCTCTTATTACTTATTAAACTCTTCGCATAGGAACATCGTATATTCTTTGCAAGTCTTACGGTTTTTCCCCAGCTAGAGGGTGTCTAGAATGTGAGCATTGCCATGATATGTAATAACCTTGGTGACTCAAACAAAACCTCATGAAACCCAATTAAAACCTACTTATTATCATTTTGGCTAACGTTTTCTGTGACCTAGAGAGAAATTATGAAGGAATTTTCATTTGTATTACACTTTAAGGTTCTTTGACGTTCATTTAGATTTTCTCTAATGGATCCTTCACTTATTAGAGGGGTTAAACACCGATTTGTGTTGGTGATTCAGTTGTAATGGCGGTGGCAATAGAAATTTGATTTTTGATTGACCTATAAAGAAGAGTTTTATAGAATAATTATGAGTCCCTTAGGTTGATCTCTCAACATATCTTCTTACTCTAATCATATACAGTGTAGCTAGTACTAGTCCCTAAGACTATTGGTTACCCATTCTCTTTTGGGGTCAAGCCACCATTCTACCTCATCACCGCTGGGAGTAGAAGTTGTTCCACCTGAAACCAACCTAGTCTCCTCATGCCTCTAGATTCAATATACTTCTAATACTTAGAAAATCGATGGATGAATTGGTGGATGCCACACAATAATGATAAGAGTGGATAGAATATTGTCCACACTATTATTTCTGCCCCCTCTGAATTGCATAGATGAGCTATAATTATTCTATCACTTACAGTATGGACCTCAATACAATTACCATATTGATGTGATGCCCTGTTAAGTATTTCCTTCCTTACATCAGATTTTATTCCCTCAGACACTCATTTCAGTGGTCTGCCTGTTCTTTTTGTTCATGGCCAGGATCACTAGAGACATTGGCATTTTGAAGAATTTCCTCACTACTATTTTGCATATTTATTACCCTGCTAAGTGATGGTTCAACATGGATTCTAGATCCTGTAACCAAGCCTCGACCTGTTATTTTTGTTCATGACTAGGATCTCTAGAGAAATTGACATTTTGAAGACTTTCCTCAATCCTATTTTTCATATTTATTACCCTATTGTGCTTTTATTTTTGTGTGCGAAGGGCTCTAGACCAAGAGTCTATCTTTTGCCTCTTGAATTTCCAGGGAGACTTGGTAATCTTGTGTGGTATGTCTTGGTGAAGGAGGGGTTGGAGTAAGAACTGTTTTTTGAATTCCAATTGATTCAGTTTCCTACTTTGAATCTATTTATCTCATTTTTTATTCAGTGGACCCATAACCCCCAGCAGGGGCATAAGTAGTTTACCCAGTAACAAAGTGAACAAATCTATATCCCTTCATTGGATAGACAATTATATACGATGTGGATCTAGTAGAGGCAATCATCCATTAGCCTCACATCGTAACCTAATTATGCAAGTGGTCCACCACTTGCTAGTGTTGTTCCCTAATCTATATCCATAGCTACTCCATCCACTTCTAGTGGTGTTCCTCAACTAGAGTAGATTTCCAATTCATCATCTACAAACCAATCTAGCCCTATTGCTCACTTTGTAGCAAATGTATCTGAGACTGCTTTGAATATTGTAACCATGAAAAAGAAGGTCAAAGCTAAAATTGATGGATGTTATCTAACGTATGATCTATTACCCTTTCCTAATGGCTTGAAGTACCAGGCACATGGTGCTCTAATAGTAGATGAGCTTGTCGTGAATCTTACCTTTGAGCTTGTTGGCCCTCATGAATATTGGGTTGTCCACGCTAAAAACATGCAGCCAAACATTTCCATGTCTGAGTGTTCATGAGATATTTTTAGAGGCGTCACTCTTCCAAACATTGGTAGCTACATTGTCGCCATTGATGTAGTGTCTCTTGGATTAGAGAGTAGCACATCACATGCTTACAGTTTCTATTTTGTCAATTTTGATTCTTCTTTTGATTACCTTCATATAGAGGAGAGAACCCTTCCTCAAGCCTGTGAATGGTCTTCTCTTTTTTAGATTGTGTTGTGCACTAAGTAAACTATGTAGACCCTTTGGCTCTAATAGAGTAATATCAATTTGATTTTTGATTGACCTATAAAGGAGAGTTTTATAGAATCATTTTGAGGCCCATAGGCTGATCTCTCAGCATATATTCTTACTCTAGTCATATACAGTGTAGTTAGTACTAGTCCCTAAGACTGTTGCTTACCCGTTCTCTTTGTGGGTCAAGCCACCATTATACCTCGTCACCACTGGGAGTAGAATTTTTTCCACCCGAAATCAACCTTTTCTCCTCTCGCCTCTCGAATCAATATACTTCTAATACTCAACAAATCAGTGGATGCCACAATATTTATAGGAGTAGATAGAAGACTGTCCACCATGTTATTCTTTTCACCTTTGAATTTCATAAATGAGCTATAAGTATTCTGTCACTTATAATATGTACCTCAATACAATTACCATATCATCTGCAAATCCACTTTTATAATAGTTGTTAACCCCAATAGAGTACCTGCAGATCTGAGCAAGCTAATTATCTCAACAACAAAGGTTATTTCTTGTCTCACGAAATATAAACTCTACTGAATTATTTAATATCCTCATAGCATATTCTATTACAATATCTATTTTTTAATGTCCTGATATCATATTCTATTAAAATATCTAGCACTCAAACTATATTGAAACATGAACCAGGTAGAAGGAATGCTGATAATAGAAAACATTCATGCAGATCATCATGTGACAATTTGTAACAGTTTCTCTTTCCCAGCATATATGTTTGGAATAGTTTCTGGGAATGAACTCCATTATTCCACATGTAAACAGTCAACAACATATCGAAGTTGTCTACAATTGCATTGAATTATCCAAACATAAGAAAATGTTCAATATGAGTGCATTTTGAAAAATATTTTGCAATTAGAACTTTGTCCATCTTTGACAGATCTAACATATAAAAAGTATCTACAAGACGTTGTTGATGTTACATACAACCTTCGAGACTTCCATGTACAAATACGTTTTGTACTTCCATGTACAAAGCTTTTATACTAGATAATTCAAATGTCATTTTGCATATAGAATGATAAGCTTTGTCCGTCTTTAACAAATCTGACATATGGAAAGTATATATAAGACATTGTTGATGTTACATACAACCTTCGAGACTTCCATGTACAAAGCAATTTTGTGCTAGATAATTCAAATGTCATTTTGCATACAAAATGATGCAACTTCACTATCAAAGAGGGTTAATCTCTTATGTTATCTTATGCGTCTACCTGCCATGGTGCTCGCTCTCTCTTGTTTCCTTTTCATGAAATTTGTTCAAATTGCATTGTTTCAACATTTTCTTTCATAAACCATGCTCCATAGACCATTGACCTATCTAGGTAGAAATGGTCATGAGGATTTCCTGATGTTCATAGCCTTGTTCCCATATGGTATATCAAGCCAAGACCCCAGAACAGTTGACAGAATAGGTTGGCATTTTGCAAATGTAACGAGAGTGCAACTTTTGCAATCTGCAGCAAACTTGCAAGCCTTTTGGTGTCTGTGTCCTCAATCTGAACTCTGGGATCAAGGAGCAAGGTGGGATCTTGTAGTTCAGTATGTCATGATACTCAGAATCTCTTCACAATTATAAGTTGGACTTTTTCTTATCTGATCTAAAAAAGCTAAGCATGATGGTTTGTTACTCAGCATGTAATGTTTGCTTACTGAAAAGTAATTAGCTAAGATTTGTGGATAGGAATAAGGACCAGGCTCTATCAACACTACTTGGATTGGATTGCTAATAAGTAATTTACATTTGTGTTATCTTTGACCACTAGATGTTGTAAATAATAAATATTCATTTATTGTCTTAGCTTAATGGTTTGGGATATATTGATGATCATTTCATATTGGCCTTTATACTTGTTTCATGGCTTTGATACAACAATCTATGTACCATGAAAGCAGTCCTTAAATAGCCCTCATTTTGGCATCATTCTGAATTTTATTTGCACCTTTCACTAACCTGTAGCATTATGGCTGAGATTGAATTATTCTTTTCTATGCACAAAGCCATTGGAAATTCAATTTGTAGGACATGCTTTGATACAACAATCTATGTACGGTACAAGAAGTCCTTGTAGCATTATGGCTGAGATTGAATTATTTCTTTGTATGCACAAAGCCATTGGAAATTCAATTTGTAGGGCAGTAATCGCAATGAACTATGCCTCCATGTTAGTCATGTTCTATGACAGTAAAAATCTCACCTAGCTCTTATGCTGGAAAAGTTCTTTAGCATGATTATGCTAGTTTATCCAATAGACACTATCATATATGCATCAAATCACTTCGAGCACTCACTTATTGTCACACGGAATCTGTCAAGGGTGCGGACACGACTGACCTTCCTAGAAGTCTAAGACATTCTAATGACAAACAAGACAAAATGGAATGATCTTTCTCTAAATACACCTTTTACAACATGAAAACTACAAGTGTTTAGGCTTACCTTATTCCAAAACGCTGTTGTTGAAGTCCGTTCTTGACGATCCGGATGAGCTCCTCCTTCAAGTCAATTCCTGCAACCACAAACAATCAAACAATTACCAAGCACTTGCATTTCATATAATAAAACATATATTCAACATGCAGACCAAGGAACACATGAAATAACTCATTAACACAAGCTATTGAGAAAAATAAACCAGTTTGTATTAATAACGAAACAAAGAAACTCTTACAACCTGGCCTTGGTGTTGTGCAAGTTCCTCCCAGGGTCCATCAAGGGTTTTCCTCTACTTTGACAAAGCTCACCCTCTCCCAAGTAGAATCAAGTGAAGACAATCTCTCCTCACAAAGGCTCTAATGGAAGACCTAAATCCTGCAGCATTTACCCAAAGAAAATGTATAGCTCCAACCTCCTCTCCTTCTGGCTCAATGCCTTCATTTATAGTGCTGTAAAGAGGTTATTCAGGTCCACTATCAATGGGATCATCCCCCTCTATGGGTGGGATAGCTCCCTTATTGATGGGATAGGTTCCCCCTTAATAGAGATACATGAACCAACTGGAGGCGCATCCATTTCATCAAACCGACCTCTAGAATGTTCTAGAAGTAACCACAAGTAACTTTTTCAAGATAAAACTCGCGCATTTTGCCTTTTACAGAGGGACGCACCTGTCCCTTAACATACAGAGCGTCCATGGACGCATATTTTGTGAACATGGTCAGCGTCCCCGCAGGTAAGGCTAGAGAGAACCTGCGACCCCAGAGATAAACATGATTTTTACAAGACTTTCTCTCTTCTTTGAGTTTGAGATGGATAACAGAGGCATGAGACTTGCCTAAGAGGGTAGCATGACTTGTTGATTGGAGCCATACTAACTGTAAGTAGTCAAGGTGACATTTTTTAGTGTAACAGATTGCCCCCTAAAGTGCGAAGCCTGGAATAGAATAGGGTTTTGTAATTCTAGGAAGGGTGAAGCGCTTTATCATTTCAAGGATTGCCTTGTGGATGGCCTGGTTGGAACCTGCAATTTTCAACACAAAATACATGGATAAGATTATATCATCACTGAGGTAGGCATTCCCATACTCAGATTCAAAACTTTAACTAATGGACTAACTATTCTGATACAGGAATGATCTTGCAGTACATCATTTTTATAGACTTTTGTAGACACAGTATGGACGCAGCCATCTGTTTATGATTAGTCTACATAGATAATGAATACAAAACTCCTCGCAGCCTGGATGGTAGAAACTAGATCCAGGGTCTTCACTTCTACTTCCCGAATTGGTACGATTCTAGCCATGTGATTAAATGATTCGATGTCGAACATGGTAGAAACCACTTGATTACCAGTCAATGATGTAAACTGTTAACAAGCGTGAGAGAAACCACCAGTAATGTCAATGGTTCTCAAAGTACCAAGCACAACCCGTGAAATGTGAATAGATGTTTTGATGTCGAACACTTCACGGAATCCTCTGATCGAAAGTCAATGATGTAAACTGACGTCAAAGGCGAGAAACCTGCCATTGATGCATGCAGACTTCAAGGTACTGTCGATTCCTAAGTCATCTTTCTAGATAATGTGTCGATGTCGATAGAAAGCGACCCGTTGCAGGCAAGCCTGCAACACGAAATCATTGTTCAAGTTGAAGAAATGTTGCTGTAAGGACTGACTCAGGGATGGTCAATGGATGACAAGTATTTTGCAGATGAAAGTTTTGCTTGCAGACCTCTTGAACACATAACGACACAACAGATGGCTTGGTGACGAATAACTCAAAGTTGATCCCTGAACCCGGTTAAAGATTTTCAAAGTGATTTAGTCAACTGTGAGGTAAAAGATTTCCCAACCCAGGTGAATGAAAAGTGTCGTGTTCAAGAGCGGTAATAAAGTTTCTTCTGAGGCAAAAGGTGACAAATAGGTTCATTTTTCTCTTTTTTCCCCCACCATTTCTGGCAAGTACCTCTTTATTTTTAACAAGCTTGAGGAGGATAACATATGCTTGATTATAAGCTCATCCTTCGGACGAGTCCAACCTAGTTTAAATGCGAACCCTAGGAAGGAGTGGTTCGTTCCTGTTTGTAATTGAACAGGTCCTTTACTGTAAAAGTTTAACGAGCCCAGTATAGGAGAAACTCGGCGTTTTTCAATTTTAGAGAGTCTGAAAAACTTAAGGAAACTCCACGTTGAACTTTTTCGTATATTTGTGTCCCTCAAGCCCGAAAAAGTATAAAATAATACTTGGGGGAACCGCTTGATCTTTCGACCAAGGAGTACTTTCATAATAGTATCGTTGACCTGAAAAGTAAAAAGCGATCAAAGACACGTCGTTTTATTTCCTTATCGAGTTTGAAACGACAAAAACCCGGCAATCTTTTCCTGATTTTACGGTCAGAAAAGAGCTAAAAGGGGACCGTCTTTTAATTCCGTTTTAACGAGTGAAAAAGAAACACTCGGCGATCTTTTCATGTTTTAGGAGTCAGAAAAGGGCTTAAAAGATGACTCTGAAATTTTGTTTGTGAAAAATTACAATTTCCTTTGAAATCCCTTCGTCCTGCACAAAAGCGACACATTACTCATACCTGTTTAAAATAGGCAAAAATACATTTGAAAACATCTTTTCATGGTAAAAAATGAACTAATTCATCCAAAAAACCTATAAAAAGACCTTTTACCATGTCATTTTTACCGTTTCACTGTTGAGGTTGAAAAAGGAGCTTTTGACAAGAAACTTCCCGTGGTTGCTGCGGAAAATCTGACCGTCGGAATCGAACGCCGCTTCACTGAGGTATTTTACACATCCCACTCTTCATTTTTATCCATTTAGTTTTTTGTTTTTGGTCTCTGTTTCATTTTTTGGGGGGTTTTGGGTTCAAAATGCGCCCCTCGGCGGACGCAGGTGCCCTTCGGGTGAGCCGCGTCCCCCGACTTTTTCTCACACGGGAAAAAGGTCTGGGGACGCAGTCCGCCTTCAGGCGAGCTGCGTCCGGACGCCCTGTGCTAAAAAGCCGGGGTGCGTCTTCCGCAAAGGGCGCATTTCAAAACCCTAACTCTCTCAAAAAACCACCAAATTTTCTCAAATTAATTTCTAATTGACTCTTTTGATGTGCAGGGGCCAAAACATGTTAGACTGGAGAGAGAGAGAGCACGTAGAAGACGATGAAGCTGCGATTAACCACCAACCCTCTCTGGATGCCTTAAGAACATGTGGATTGTACAAATATTGGACCATACCGGGCATGAGGGGCCAGGTAAGATTTTTGGAATGGCTAGTTGAGCGATGGAACGTTCAAGATCAATGCTTTTACATTGGAGGGCACCAGCTCGAGATAGAGCCCTCGGATGTATACTTTCTCACTGGCTTGCCAAACAGAGGTGAGCAACTCAACCTTGCGGGGACCAGGCCGGGTGGCCAATCCCTTGATGATCTCCGCGAGGAGTGGTGCAGACCAGGGACTCGCCATAAAAAGGGCGTGGAGATAAAGCACATCGCTCTGGCGGAACTTAGAGTTATTGCATTTACGGTCACTAGGATTTGTGGCGCGGCCGCCTTGCACATTGCTTCCGGATCCCAAATGCGGATGGCAGTTGACTGTTACCAAGGCACCATCTTCAACTGGTGCGAAGCTGTGTCGGCTCATATGAAGAGCCAACTAACCAAGGCAAAGAACGGACGACTAAAGACTTTTGGATATGGGCCTCTAGTCGTGAGCTTTGCCTTGGAGAGAGTTCCTATGCTGATCCCTCAGCAACTCACTGTTGATGACTTGGGTCCTCGGGAGCCAAAGCTTGTTCGATGGGTTGCGGTGATGGCCCGGCATCCTGACGAGGGTGCTGCAGTGGTTCGATTCTCTGACAGTTACTTCGACTGGCTAGAGGGCCAGCTTTTTGTGATACAAGACTTTCCATATGCCGGAATGGATTTCAGAGGTGATCCGGACATGGTTCTTCCACAGGGAGAACAATGGGATGACAGAGGTACTTTCATTTTCACAAGTTTTCTAATTATGTATTTTTTTATTTTTTATATATATCGTCTCAACGTAACAGTAAAAATTTAAAAATGCAGATGTTGGACCACAGCGTCCAGCCAATCTCCGGCCTTACGACAGACGACATCCAGCTGCACCGGCACCGGCCTTACAGGATGCGACAGCAGAAGTACTAGCCGATTTGGAGCATGATCTAGAGCGTCTCACGGCAGATATACCTGAGACTACTATGGATGACATTCCAATGAGGCTTCAGCGCTTCGTGGTTGCAGTCCCTGGACCGTTTAGGAGATTTCTGCGCAAGATAGCCCGCGCAGTGGTGTCGTACAGAGAGCACCACCAGTGATTGACTAGTCACTTTTGTAGTCACATGTGACATTTTTGACTTTTTGCACTATCATTTTGCCGATCATAAGGTGTGTTAAACCTATGATCGAAGACGATGTATATATTTTTGGACACACTTCTATCTATATCTATATATCACTATTATCGGCTTATCTTGTTTAACATGTATGATGAAATGTCTTTAAATTTACTTGCATGATTATTATAAATGTCTGTCCAACACTCGAGAAGCAATTGCATCTGCTAATGTATTCAAAGACCTTGGAATATGTTGATATTCAATGTAATCAAATTCACGTTCCAAGAGACGCACTCTCAAAAACAACCTTAATAACACAGGATTTCTAATGGCATAAACTCTATTAAGCTGTAATACAACAAGTTCAGAATCTAACCTCACTATCAAACGTCGAATTCCAAATGAAATAGATTCGGATAATAATTCAACCACTGCACTGTATTCTGCAATGTTATTCGTTGTTTGACCGAGGCTTACCCCATGCATAGAAACTAACTCGTCAGAGGGCGAATAGATAACCCAAGCTGCGGAAGAGATATTCCGTGTACTACGACAAGCACCATCAGCAAATCCAATGTATGTTTGGAGAGGCGTCGACATCTACAATATCAAGAGTAAAACCAAGATGAGCCAAAATAATGACGAAAAACCACACTTGCTAAGCTAAGCACACTGACTAAACTAACACACTTGCTAGCTAGAAAGGAAATCTAACCTATCTAAAAATTTCTCCATCCACCATTTTAAGCATAATACCTCTTTAGGTAAAGTCCATTTCTGGGTTTGCCCAAAGAGTCCCCATCAAAATCAACTAACTCATAAGCCCCTTTTGCTAGCTTTCGCTTTACAATGTAGGGCCCATGCCACATGGGAACGAATTTTCCAGCACCTAGCTTATCGTTTGCTTGATCATATAATAGTACTAGGTCTCCTTCCGAAAAACTTCGAGGGGTTACATTTTTATCGTACTGAGCTTTCATTCGTTTCGCGTGAGTCTCGATAGCTAAAGTAGCGTCACGTCGAGTCTCATCTAATTTAGCTAAGTATAACAACCGTTTCTCCTCTTCGGAAGTAGCTGGAAGTAATTCGACAGCCATTTGAAGTGATGGGATTTCGCACTCAATAGGTAACACAGCTTCTAAGCCATAAACTAGCTGAAAAGGGGTGAAACCTGTTGAATTTTTCACTGAAGTTCGATATGCCCATAGTGCCGAAAATAACATGTTATGCCAATTCGTTCGATGGATACCAATGATCCGTCGAATCATGACGACTAGAACTTTGTTGATTGACTCAACCAAACCGTTGGCTTGCGGATAATAAGGTGTAGAGCTATCGTGGCGCAAACCAAGCTGGCTTGTAAGTTCAGTCATCATGACATTTCGAAAATGGCTTCCATGGTCCGTAATGATTGCTTGTGGGACACCAAACCTAGTTATGATATGATTGAATACGAAAAGTGCAGCTGTCTTGCCGCTTGCGTCGAATGTAGGCATCGCCTCGGCCCACTTAGTAAAATAATCAACCGCAAGGATGATATACGCATGCCCCCCGGCCGAGTGAGGGTTACAAGTAATAAAGTCAATGCCCCATTTGGCGAATGGACCAGCGGCAATTATAGGGTGGAGAGGAGCAGGTGGAGCGCGCATCTTGCGATCAAACACTTGACAGTTGTGGCATTTTCTGACGGCAAGGATACAATCTTTAAACATAGACGGCCAGAAATAGCCAGCGCGCAACACCTTCTGAGCTGTGGCATACCCAGACATATGACCGCCACATGCTCCAGAGTGACAATCATTCAAAACTCTCTCAGCCTCATCGTGAGTTAAACAACGTCGAAAAACTAAGTCTGCCCCCAGGCGATAAAGTGTATCTCCAATAATTCTGTATTGCTGGGATTGAAACCGAATTTTTCGACGGTTTTCCTTGGAAGCTTCAGGCCGAAAGGTTTGGGTTTGGAGATAGATGATTATATCCCCATACCACGGATCTACAGTGCTAATAAGAAACAAAGATTCGTCCGCAATGGACTCCTCTGCCACAGTCTCTGTGTCAGCACTCGGGAAATCACACATCAATTCCGCGAAGACTAAAGATTTCTTAGACTTGGACTTCTCAAACTCCAAGTCGAACTCTTGCAGGATGACGATCCATTTAGAGTACTTGCCCCCTAGCAGTTGTTTTGTCAAGATATAAATCATAGGGTTGCAATCCGAAATAACAGTAGTTTTGCGGAGAAGAATGTAGTGACGAAAACGCTGGACAGCTTGAACGGCTGCCAGGGCCAATTTCTCCACATGCGAATATTTTAACTCAGTTGGATTTAAGGTTCTGCTAAGGTAATATATCACATGCTCTGCCTTGAATTCATCTTCTTGAACTAACACCATTCCAATGGTGGAATGCGAAGCTGCGAGGTATAAGAAGTAGTCCTGGTTGTAGTTGGGAGGATGCAATAACGGTGCATGGGTCAACGCGTGTTTTAGTGCATCAAAAGATTGTTGAGCAATCTCGTCCCAAAAGAATTGTACGTTCTGTTTCAACAACCGTGTAAAACCTTTAGTGACCTCGGCGTAGTTAGGGATGAATCGGCGTAAAAAGTTTGCTTTCCCTTGCAAGCTTTGGAGTTGGCGCAAACTCGAAGGAGGAGGCAATTGGATGATAGCCTCGACTTTCGAGGGATCGACGCGAATGCCGGTTTTGGAAACAACAAATCCCAGCAATCGACCTGTTTCTATACAGAAAACACACTTGTGGGGATTCAACCGAATTCGATAATGCCTACACCTCATAAAGATTGCTCGTAGGTGGACAAGGTGATCAGCTCGGTGTAAAGAATGAGCAGGCAAATCATCGAGATAGGGTTGCACAATGTGCTTGATGTCATGAAATGCATAAGACATGGCCCGTTGAAAAGTAGCACCGGCATTCTTAAGGCCAAAAGGTAATTTGCAATAAGCAAATGTCCCCCATGGACAAATGAATGCCGTTTTTGGTTGATCGGCAGGTAGAATATTGATTTGATTATAACCTGAGAAACCATCCATGAAGGAAAACATCTCACTTCCGGCACAATCATCAATAATTTGATCGATATAAGGCGTAGGATAGTTGTCTTTTGGACAAGCTCGATTGATATCCCTATAATCGATACAGATTCTTATTGTTCCTTGTTTTTTATTGACGGGAACAATATTCGATACCCAATCCGTTAACGGGATCGGATAAATGAAACCTGCTTTCAACAGCTTTTCGACTTCGGCTTTGATTGCAGCTGCTTTTCGAGGGTGAATCTGACGCAACCGTTGCCGAATGGGTTTAGCATCCGGGTAGGTTTTGATTTCATGAACAACAATGGCAGGATCGATTCCTGGCATTTCTTCGTAGGACCAGGCAAACACGTCGCGGAATTCTTGGAATAGGGCCTTGTAAGTTTCAATTTCTTCGTCAGTACATGCGGCACCTATATGAATGTTCTCCTTGATTCCGGGCTTCACTGAAATGTCAATGGGAATAGTACGAGAAATATTCCCTAAATTCAGCTCTGAATCAGAATGTTTCGTTGGATCCTGAGCGTCTTTGACATATTCAGCGGTAAAGATAGATGAAAAATCATTTTCAAAGACATCATCCTTAGGTAAAAACGAAGATCTGTGATGGAGATCGTCCCATGGTAGATCATCTACACTTAGGATTTCGCGAAGTTGTTCGTCAGATGACACTTCTTCGGGAAACGTTATCCGTTCTAAGGGTGAGGTGAAAAGTGACTCTTCACTGACCACATTCATTTGGTCGGTTGAATGAAAGTCGGTAAAAGACATAAGAGCTTCATAAGCAATCTCATACGGACTCAACGGCATAACATCACCGAGTGAGTCTAGCTCAGAGTCAGAGGGAACATACCAAGGATCATCATAAATAATGTTTTCTGACGTGATCATATGAATTGTTGCGAACGAAGGGTCTGCATTGAGTGGAGGGAGAGGAAAAGTTCCCAGTAAACCGGAATCCTTAACTAAACCTACACCAATGTCCCTATAAGGGATTGTCGTTTTACCAACATGCTGGATAGTTTCTAAAGAGGTTGGGTCGGATGAAAAGTATGTCAGCTGATCAATAGTCACGATCTTACCGTTATGTGGAAACTTAATGACTCTGAAGACCGATGAAACGACCGCTGTCATAGCATATGACCAACTTCGACCCAAAAGAAGGTTGTAGTCTAGAGGGGCATCAACCACTTCCACATCCAGACTAACGGTTTTACCTTCGACCCCTATAGGCAATTCTTGTAGAATACCAAACGGACGGAACCCACGGCCATCAAAGGCCTTAAGGATGGTGGGGGATTGGTTCAACGAAGGAGAACCAAGCGATCTCCAACATTGAATCGACATAATACACGTAGAAGCTCCCTCATCAATCACAGTCCGATGAATAGGCCTGTTTTTGACTATCACTGGAATTTGGAAAGCCATTTGATGGGGGAGACGCGGTGTACTACTTTCTAGATCAAAGATCATTAGGTTCGGGTCCTGAACATCGACAGCTCCAATAGCCGACAAAAGCAATTTTCGTTGCGCTGGACATGATTGCAGCACTTCGAGTGCCGACATTGCTGAAGGTGAAACAGCTAAATCTTCAACAATGTTGTAATTCTGGGCTGCTCTCGCATGTGGATTGAAAGCAGACCTTCGAAGTACACCCTTGGCGGGCGGCTTAATCACTAAGTCTGGGTTAGGTTTTTCGATCTGTAGTGGATCGGAACCAGGAGCTGAGGTTGATGGGTTAGAGTTAGAAGATTCTGCTTCTTTACCATCAACAGGAGCCTTACTACCATAATCTTGCGATCGAGTCGCAATCCTGACATGAGACATCATCAAAATGGGTTCTTCACTGGCATTCGAAGAAGAACCTATCATCTTATTTTCCTGCTCGGGAATGGATTCTTTAACACAGCAGGAGTCGGAGAACCTTTAACTATTTTCACTACCTCGGCCCGATGAGGGCAGTCTCTCGTAAAATGATCTTCTTCACAAATGAGACAAGGATAACGAGGTTTGCGCTTTTCGTCATTAGTTTCCGACTTTTCCGTTTTCTCCTTTGGAGCCTTGTCTGCTTTAGCCTTCTTCTTTCCTTTCTTCTTTCCACCGTTTTTGGATTTGGCCGTAGATGACTCTACAGCGTGAATGTCGGCGGTAAGTTCAGGAGGAGAAGACTCTCCTGTCGGAGAATCAGGCAAAGTGATAATTGGAGTATTGGAGGTCTTGGAAGACTTCTTCTTACTCTTCGTAGTCACGATACCGATCATACCATCAGCGGCATGAGATCCCGAAGGAGCAGCAGCGATTTGGTTTGACTTTGGAAGATCCGGAATTTTCTCGTGTAACGTACCCGACTGAGTGTAAACTAAGTCAAGGTATTGTGCCTGAGCAATGACTTGCTCCTCAGTAACTACGCCGGCCTTAGCTACATCTTCAGTAATTCTTGGTAATAATGATTTTACAAACCATTCAGCTAAAATTTGGTCCGGGATAAAAACTTTCACTAATCTCCTTCGACGTCTCCACTCATGGATGTGATCAGAAATGTACGTGGATGTCGATTGTTTTAGCGAAGTTAATAATTCTGTACCATTATCGTATCTGACTGGTAACTGAAAATGAGTTAAGAATGAAGTAGCTAACTGGCTAAAGTTGTAAAAAGAAGCCCGTGGCAACTCAATGTACCACTTGGCTGCGAGACCAATGAGTGTACGCTGGAAAAGACGTAAGCGGATAGAATCATCTGAGATGGAATTTGATGCACACCAGAGGTGGTAAGTCATCACGTGATTAGACGGATCCTCTCCAGACTTACCTTCGAACTTGGGTATATCGCTGGGCAACTTATTTGGCATTGGCGGCCAGAACGGAAGATATTGAATTGGATCGTTCGTTAGGCGCGTCAAGTCGGGTAAATCTAAAGTCGCAATAAATGGTAACTGCCGGTTAGGATCTCGGAAACTCTGAGTCACAATACCAGCCCCAGGAGGAGGATATCCAGGATAACTAGGAACAGGATTCGCATTGGGGATATTATATCCTCCTGGAAAACCAGGATTAACCGGACCGTACTGGGGTTGTTGAGGTGGTTGATAATTGTACCCAGGATACGGTTGATACTGGTAAACCGGTTGTTGGGCAGCTTGACCAGGTTGATACTGTCCCTGGTACGGAGGTTGAACAAATTGAGGTTGAGTAGTAACAACCGTACTTGTACCAGGTTGACCTGCAGGCATCTGGACTGTGGTTTGAATCGTGGGTCCAGACAACGGTACAGATGTCTGAGGAACGGTTACAGGGACAGTAGAAACCGGAGCTGCCGATACTCCAGATGTAAGCATGGTAGATGAAGCGGTAGCTGCTGCAGCCGTGTGAGGTGGAGTACTCGGTGCAATTGGCGGCTGAGTAACTACAGAAGTTACAGGGGTCTGAACACTTGACTGGACAAGTTGCGGTTGCTGGGGTGGACCAGGAACTGCAGGTTGTCCTGCTTGAGGTACCGACTGTATACTTGGTTGCGACATCTGTTGACCCTGTGACGGATCCCATGTTAACATTCCAGGGTATTGACTCGTAACAGGTTGAGGATACTGAGATCCATAGCCGTATTGAGGATAGGGTTGATAACTGTAAGGTGTAGTCCCATATGATTGCCCTTGAGGTGGTTGATAACCTTGACCAGGGTATTGACCCGTAGGTTGATAACCTTGAGGTAAATACGAATACTGGGGTTGACCTTGACCTTGAGGTTGGTATCCTTGAGGTTGATACCCTTGGGGTTGATACCCTTGGGGTTGCCATCCTTGAGGTTGCCATCCTTGAGGTTGATACTGATACTGAGGTTGACTTTGGGGTACGTATTGAGGCTGGGGTTGATACCCTTGGGGTTGATACCCTTGAGGTTGCCCCCCAGTCACAAATGAAGTACCTTGAGGTTGCCCCCCAGGCATTAACGAAGGTTGCCCCCCAGGCGGTAATTGGCCACCTTGAGGTTGGTTAATGGGAGTTGAACCTGACATCATATAAACTTCACCTATACTCAATGGTACATTACCACTGTTTCCAACTAATAACCCATGATCAACAGGTTGAGGAGATGCTCCCGCAAAGGTACCAGAAAGTGACTGATACCCAGTAGGAACAGAAGGACCGCCATGTAAAAATGATTCAGGACTTTGCGAAAACACAGACGACTGACCAGACATATTTACAGGAGAATGAATTCCTCTGGGTGGAACCGGAGTACGAGGTGTAGAAAAACCTACTGAGTTGTCTAAAAAATTGGTTAATGCAAGGTACCAAGACTCACTTCTAGGAGGACTGTAAAAGATGGATTCACGCTCCCTTAGATCAAGGGTAATTAGATCTTCAGAATCAGAAACGCCTATTTCTTCCTCTGGAACAAGTTCTTCTATAGCAATTAATCCAACAGGAAGATTTTCGGTGATAATTCTTTCTATTCTTGGTGAATCAGGAACACTAGGAGTTGGAGTAACAGGTTCTGAAATTTCAGGTTCTTCGCCTGTTTCACTGGCAGATGAAAAACTACCAGCAAGCTCGGAAACTGTAACAGCTTCGGGATTGTAACCTGTTTCTAATCTTTGGTAATCTGGATGGACTACCAAAGAAGATTCTCCTTCTTCAGGTGAACCTACTTTACTGCCACTAGGAGTTACAAGGACCTTTAAACCCTCTAAATAACTGGGGTCGTCTCGAGGAGGTGAACCCCTAAGTTCACGGGATCTTCTCAACAATTCGGCCACAGATACAACTTCAGGAGACTGGCCCGCAATACGACGGGACCTTCTCGGTAATTCCGCCACAATTAAAGATTTTAACTACAACACACGAAAACAAAGTAAAAAATTTCAAATCAAACCACCTAAAGTCTTCTAAAGAACCAATCAAATTTGAAGCACACGCCTAAATAATCTAGAGCGTCAAACCACACACAAACAGTAGTCTTCCGGACCAAAAGCGCTAGTTGGTGATTAGGCCCAACCTCGCAGGATTCAGTACAGAAATAGTGGGTGGAACAGTTACCCCGGCAACCTGCTTAATGAATAGACTGGACCAAGTTCCTCCACTTTAACCGTCTCGAAGTGAAGCGAACCCCCCAGAAAATCCAAGTGAGTATAACCGACGTCTGCTCCAGGTACAGTGGGACCTTCCCTCCACCGTCACCTTGGGTAGAATCCTAGATATTATGGCCACTAAGGTTACCAATCACAACAATTACACCTGGGGGAACAGTCTAAACTCCGACAGCACGCAAGGGCAGAGTAGCAAGCTCCAATCCCCTTACCGGCTCCTTGACAACAATCCAAGGTTTACCGATAAGTGACCCCTGGCTCCTCGACAATGGTTAATCCGAGGTTTACCGTTTGTAATACGTACTGCCTGGCGTCGTTCCCAACGAGGGAGGAATGATCCCCTCACTGGTTCGGACACGAGCTCGTGTTTCTCCTTTAAGAGGAGCTTTCCCAGAATGTAACTGAAACAATTGGATTTGTTCTACTCAAGATAGACTATCTGTTTGGTTTTGTAGTCTTGGAGAGTTAAGTACTCACCTACTCCAAGACCCTAGCCTAAGCTATGTTGGTGCTTCAGAGCCCTAGAAAAATAAAGATTACTAGATTGATTTTAATTTAAGCGTTACTTTTAAGGTTGTTTCTTAAGTCAAAAGGTGATGGAAGTGAAACTAGTGGTATGTTGACTCGACTCGAAACCACTACAAAATGCACCTAAAATGATTTATCCACTACTTTACTTTTTCGATGAATTGCTTAACTAAAAAGTTGAGAGAATGCAATCCTTATAAAAGCAACTTCTTAATTGAAGACAATCAAAGAAACAATTCGTTTTTCTTTTCCAAGCATAAAAACATAACTTCTCTTTACATGCACGAAAAAACTCTTTTCTTCTTTTGAAAACAAAAAGCTACTTGAAACAAGACTTTTAAGAAGATGTTTTTGTATTTTTCTTTTAATAAAGCAAATAAATCTAATATAACCAAAAATCAATCTTAACAACTCTTAAAATCTATGAAAATGCACTCATAAGCAAACTAAAGGCAAATTTACTCTAAGCAATCTTAACGAGGCCAAAACTAACAATGATTATTTCTAAGGTGTTTTACTTGATCACAATCAAATCAAGGACTAGCTTATTGCAGAACCAAAAACTAGTCAAAACAAAATTCTAATCTTTTTGTCCTTTTTGAAAATGGAAATCAATACTTTAAAAACAAGCAATTCGAAATTTGACCCAAAACAACTCAAATGACAAGTTGCTCAAACAAGGAGACTTTACGGCAGGCTCAACTTCTAAGAAGGTTGACTAACCAGAGATATCTAAGGCTGGAACAACTTTCTAAGCTCAAAGTTACTACAAAGCCTTTCCAAAAATCAAACCCTAGGTCTAAACTTCGTTGAAAACCACTAAAACACTCAAAGCTCACAAAACCAGTTCAGGTAAGAATTCTTGACAGGGTACTAAAGGATCTGGGCAGAAAACACTAAGAAAAAACAAAATCTAAAAGTAATTTAAGGCAAAAATGGAATTTTCTTAACTTTTACAGGAAGACGCAGGCCAGCAGTTGTCACAGGTGCGACCCCGCACTGTGCAGTCGACAACAGCGCGTCCAAGGACGCACTGTGCAGCACACAGAGACTGCGTCTTTCTGGAAAAAAGAAGAAAAACTAAAGCCAACTAAAGCTACAGCTAAGCCACCCAAATACTAATTCTCACAGTCAAAAACCAGAAAATAAAAATGATTTTCTCAAAGCAAAGTTCATATAAAGGAAAAGACTCTCTCATTAATGGATTCCCCAGCGGAGTCGCCAATTTGTCACACGGAATCTGTCAAGGGTGCGGACACGACTGACCTTCCTAGAAGTCTAAGACATTCTAATGACAAACAAGACAAAATGGAATGATCTTTCTCTAAATACACCTTTTACAACATGAAAACTACAAGTGTTTAGGCTTACCTTATTCCAAAACGCTGTTGTTGAAGTCCGTTCTTGACGATCCGGATGAGCTCCTCCTTCAAGTCAATTCCTGCAACCACAAACAATCAAACAATTACCAAGCACTTGCATTTCATATAATAAAACATATATTCAACATGCAGACCAAGGAACACATGAAATAACTCATTAACACAAGCTATTGAGAAAAATAAACCAGTTTGTATTAATAACGAAACAAAGAAACTCTTACAACCTGGCCTTGGTGTTGTGCAAGTTCCTCCCAGGGTCCATCAAGGGTTTTCCTCTACTTTGACAAAGCTCACCCTCTCCCAAGTAGAATCAAGTGAAGACAATCTCTCCTCACAAAGGCTCTAATGGAAGACCTAAATCCTGCAGCATTTACCCAAAGAAAATGTATAGCTCCAACCTCCTCTCCTTCTGGCTCAATGCCTTCATTTATAGTGCTGTAAAGAGGTTATTCAGGTCCACTATCAATGGGATCATCCCCCTCTATGGGTGGGATAGCTCCCTTATTGATGGGATAGGTTCCCCCTTAATAGAGATACATGAACCAACTGGAGGCGCATCCATTTCATCAAACCGACCTCTAGAATGTTCTAGAAGTAACCACAAGTAACTTTTTCAAGATAAAACTCGCGCATTTTGCCTTTTACAGAGGGACGCACCTGTCCCTTAACATACAGAGCGTCCATGGACGCATATTTTGTGAACATGGTCAGCGTCCCCGCAGGTAAGGCTAGAGAGAACCTGCGACCCCAGAGATAAACATGATTTTTACAAGACTTTCTCTCTTCTTTGAGTTTGAGATGGATAACAGAGGCATGAGACTTGCCTAAGAGGGTAGCATGACTTGTTGATTGGAGCCATACTAACTGTAAGTAGTCAAGGTGACATTTTTTAGTGTAACACTTATTGTTTGCTACATATGTTTAATGACCTTAACGAGGGCTCACTTATAGTTTAATTATTTTTTCTTATAGGTAGAAATGTCCATGAGGATTTCCTAATGTTCATAGGCTTGTTCCTATATCATATATCAAGCCAAGACCCTAGAACAATTGACACAATATGTTGGTATTTTGGAAATGTGTCGAGAGTGCAACTTTTGTAATTTGCAGTAAACTTCCAAGCCTTTTGGTGTTTGTATCCCCAATCTAAACTCTGGGATCAAGGAGCAAGGTGGGATCCTGCAGTTCAGTCTGTCATGATACTTAGAATCTCTTCACAATTGTAAGTTTGAATTTTTCTTAACCAATCTACAAAATCTAAGCATGATGGCATGATACTTAGCATGTAATGTTTTCTTACTGAAAATAAATTTGCAAAGTTAGTACTCGATTTGCACTATATCGAGATAATTGTGATAATTGAGTCTCTCTGTGTATCTCTAGACCCCTCTATCACTGTGGGAGTGTCTCCATGCTTTTGGTTGGATAATAAGAGAATTGGTTTAGTTATAACATAATTGATAAGAAGTCCTAATGTTTGTGGGTGGTCAGTTTATTGACCAACTCAGTAAATGAAGCCCTAATCTGGACCAACAAAGAAATGTAAGCATGAATATCTACCAACTAATTTATCTTCTATCCCTCCATGTTAGTCATGTTCCATATGCTCCTCTAAGCTATGAAAAATTGTTACCTAGTCAATTTTATGTTTTCATATCAATGCAAAAATAGAATGTCCTCTTTTCTTTTTTTTCTTCCCTTCACGTAAAGAAACAATAAAAAAATATAAAAGTAGCCCTATCAGTTATGAGGAGTTATGGTCTTTGATTTCTTATTGGATGAGTAGGAAGTTATAATGGTTCATAGCATAAAGCTTAACCGAAACTACAACATATTTCCTATAACAGGCGATGCCAAGCAAGTCGCATTAGATTTGTGCTAATAACTTTAAAACCATGATACTGCAATAAGATTGCTGGTAGCCTGAAGCCAGTTGATCTTTGTGATTGAATAGGACTATCATTTATTGGAAATTCAATTTGTAGGACAGGATTTGATACAACAATATATGTACATATTTCTTTGTATCCACAAAGCCATTGCAAATTCAATTTGTAGGATAGTAATCGCATGAATTATTCCTCCATGTTAGTCATGTGCTATGACAATACAAACCGCTCCTAGCCCTTGTCCTATTTAATCATTCTTTCTTATAGGTAGAAATGGTCAAGAGGATTTCCCATATGGTATATCAAGCGAAGACCCCATAAAAGTTGACAGAATAGGTTGACATTTGGCAAATGTATCGAGAATACAACTTTTGTAGTCCACAACAAACTTTAATTGCAAAGATAGTACTCGATTTGCACTATGTCGAGATACTTGTGACAATCTAGTCTCTCTGTCTATCTCTAGATCCCTTTGTGGTTGGCCATCTTATCGACCAACTCTGTAAATGAAGTCCTAATCTGGACCAACAAAGTAATTTAAGAGCGAATATCAACCAAATATTTATCCTGTGTAGAAACTAATTTAGCTTCTCAACTAAGCTCTATAGACAGGAATAAGGACCAGGATGTTGTAAATAATAAATAGTCCTTAAATAGCAAGAAATCCTTAAATAGCTTGCATCTCTTTATATACAGTACAAGTAGTCCTTATAGCATTATGGCTGAGATTGAATTATTTCTTTCTTGTCCTGGAAAAGATCTGTTTCCGTAGAGTTTGTATACCACTCGATCTATATTGATCACTTGCATTGCTCCTCTAAGCTATGAAAAATTGTTACTTAGTCAATTTTATGTTTTCATATCAATGCAAAAATAGAATGTCCTCTTTTCTTTTTTTTTCTTCCCTTCACTTAAAGAAACAAGAACTAAATATAAAAGTAGCCCTATCAATTATGAGGAGTTATGGTCTTTGATTTCTTATTGGATGAGTAGGAAGTTGTAGTAAATTTTGGTTGACTCTACTATTATTACTCTATAACATCATCATTGTTGCAACACATTGTCCCTCTGAATTCACAAGTTGCAACAATTTGTCCCTCTAAATTCACAAGTTCTTGTAAGAACGGTTCTTTTCTAGGGAAGGTTCCATGACTAAACACCACCTCTATTATAGGTATTCAGTTAATAGGTATTCAGTTTGTCAATTTGAACTCTCACATCAACCAGTAAGCTTCATGGTTCATAGAACAAAGCGTAATAGGATCTACAACATTTTTCTTTTTCGGTATATCTCCATTGATGTCACAAGCACCAACCTCCATTGATGCGACAAGCACCAAGCTCAAATTTACTAGGTTGTTGGGTTCCATGAACTTGTGAGGTTTCGACTTATTGTTTTTTGCTCCTATTTTGATGGCTAGATGTTGAATATTGTCATACTTATACACTATCAAATTGTCTATTTTGATCATGTAAAATAGGTTCATAGCATAGAGATTATCTGGATCTACAACATCTGTCTTTTCTAGTGTATCTCCATTGATGTCACAAGCACGAACCTGCATTGATGTCACAAGCACTAAGTTGTTGTAAAAGCTCTTGCATCATGTCCTTTCCAAGCAAATTTGCATGTTGTGATTGGTCTTGACAAATTTTCAACCTATAGTGGAACAGACATTAGAAGGAGATTTCAATAATTAGGCTTAAGCATCACCCTAATATTCAAGCTGAATATCTCCATTTCATGGATTTCAAGCTTGTGTCTAAAAGGAGGAGAAAGGAAAGGCTTAACACTTCAACTTAAGAGTATGAAAGGAGGCTATTGAGCTTGGATTTCTTATAGTGGTTTTAAAGCAATACTTCTGCATATGAAATGCATTTTGAGATTGGATTTCTTAAGTAAGACTTGAAAAGATTTTGACAACTTCAACTTAAGTGAGCTTCTTGCTATCTCTTTTGGTGGAACTATGAAATCGGTATCAAAATTTCTGCATGCAAGGAAGAATTGTGATACATGACCATGTTTGTCTAGATTACAATTCAAGTTATAAATGTAATATTCAATCTCAAAAATAGAAAAGAAAAACCTCCATAAGCTTATTACTAATCTGCAGATTGTACATTTTTGCAATCTTATATCCAGATTCATTTTTTTGAAAATAAAGTTAAGTCTGTCTCTTGTGCATGCATGCCTTCTCTTAGTATGTTTTTCCTAGTTCCACCAGTTTCAGAACATCTCCATGTTCCTCCAGCTTAGGGAAACTATCCCCGTTCGTCCAGCTTAGAGCAAGGACTAGCTGTCGCGCAACCTCCTTGTTTATATTATTTTTGTGAAATATTGTTTATTCTTATTTTAAAAATAAATAAATTTAATATCAATATTAACCTATAAATAATTTATATGATTATTATCTTTACATAAACAAAACGTAGTAGCTAGTATATTCAAATCAATGATAAGAAGTGTAATTCAAATTTCACCGTCCATATAATTTCATATACTAAATAGTATATTCAAATCAATGATAAGAAATGTCAGTCAAATTTCACCATCCATACAATTTCATAATGGTTGATAACGTATTACAACTATTATACATTATTTCTAAAACACATTTTTTTATTATTTATTTCTATAACATTTTTTTGGAAAAGGATGGTCTAAAAAATATTTATAACTATTGAATTAAAAAAACTTATTAATGCATTAAACATTCGAATTTTAATTAAAATTATGATTAATTTTATACCTATCACTTTTACCTTACAATAAAATTATATTATATATATATATATATGAGAGAACATAAAAATATGTTTAAAAATAAAAATACTTGTAAAACTATTTACATCTTTGAAGTAGTTGATATTATATATATATATATATGTATATATAATTTAAAAAATCAACTATATAATTTTCGATAATTTATATGATTAAATTTATAATCAATATATTTATTTTTGGATTTCTAATTATTATTTTTATTTTAAAATAAAAATATAATACAAAAATTTATAATAATAATAAAAAATTATTTCCAACTTAGAAGTTATTTATTTTTATATTTATAATTATTATTTTTAGTTTAAAATGAAAATACGATATAAAAGATTATAATAATAATAATAAATTATTTCCAATTTAGATGTAATTTATATTACAAGAAGCTAAATTATTTAAATATAATTAGAGCAAAAAAGAACATATAATTTCCAATATGGTAATAAATAAGTATATTATATGATAAAATTATTTATTACAAGATTTTATTATGATTTTTATTGTTATTAGGGTGATAGGTGTTAAGCTCATGATATAATATAAGGGGATAGGGTGTTTTGTTAAATTAATAGTGGTGAAAAGGTTATCTATTCAAAACTCTATGAGCAAAAATTCAACCATTCTAACGGTTGGTGTGGCCTAGGGTAAGTTCCATCCCAAGGTGATTTTGATGGTTTAGATGCCCCTGAGTCGTGGCTACTCAAGTTACAGGTTAGTAGTAATAGTCATCTCATCACTCACATAACTAATAAAAAAAAAATCATATAATATAAGAAAAATGATTGATTATTCTTGTCATGTTGCTAATGCCATAGATCATAAAGTGGAAACTCTTATAGTTTTTAAAGGAATCACCATTTTCAAAATAATGGATCTAATAAATTTTAATAATTAGAGACTCCATTTTTATTAGCAAATCATCCTTCCAAAATGTGTCCAAAAATTATTTCTATAATAATGAAGTTCCACTATATTAAAGTTTATCATATATTCTACTTACAAATGTCAAAAGTAGATTAAAAAAAATAGTTGGGTCTCACTTATTGAAATAATGTTTATTTAAAAAAATAAGGGGATAAAGATAGAATAATCGTGTCCATGTCTCTATTACCACATATGTCATTAAGGTGGTACCACTAATCATTTACACATGTCTCAATATGCAATGAATGAAAAGGTTTCCATTATACATCCATGAAATTGTTAACACATGTATATGGGAGGTAATTATTCTCGTGTGTGGGATGTGGATAAGGCAAAACATGTAGTTTTCAAGATTGAAGTAGTTATAGTCGTCCATCCATATCTAGGTAATTTTTCTTAGAGCTTTCCTTCGTGATGAAAGCATCCGTAAATGGTGCATTTCCATTGTCACACTTTTTCCATTGTCACACTTAATGTTGTATCATAACCGATTGAAGGAGATGTAGAAGTGTTTGAAGAATTATGATAGCAATTTTAGGATACCAATAGAATTGTGGTTTCTTCAACTAAAAAATAAAGTTCATGGAAGGACGCAATAGAGAGCTACAAAAGGAAGAGGATTAGGTTATCAAACTAGTGGACAATTGAAGTGAATTAGAACATTATTAGTTTACAAGATGTAATGTGGGGACAAAATTTTTCATGACTATCCATCAAGGGAAATAGTATAGAATGATTATTCTATAATGACATTTCAATATTTCATTGGAAGAATGTTGGAAAATCTCAATCTCCGTCCTACAATTATTGTATATTCCATGACTAGCACCATGGACACTTCCATTGATTCACCCTCAAGCAACCTAGATAAAGCTTGTAGACTTCTTTTACACTATCCACTATTGAGTGTATCAAGAGATTGATTCACCCTCAAGCAACCTAGATAAAGCTTGTAGACTTCTTTTACACTATCCACTATTGAGTGTATCAAGAGATTTATTTGACCATTTAGGTGCATTTATTAAACTAAGAAAATGAAACAACATAAAATACCAACTTTAGATTGTACTTGAATATTGCTACCCACAAAAAGATAAGTAGTTTTCCATTTCTTATGTCTATTTCCTCTTCTCTTTTCTTTTAAGTCAACTCATTAAATAGTATACCAAAACATTTGTGGCCAAATATTTTGAAAAAATAAATATAAAAAATCCTTAAATAAAAATTGTAAATTAGAAAAACTAAAAATTTACTATAATTCTTAAATCACTTTTATAATTATTACATAGGAATTAAAATTTACATTAAAATTTGAACTAATTCTATTAGTTTCTATAAATTCTTTTATAAAAATAAATTATATTATTAAACTTATAAATTCTTTTATAAAAATAAATTATATTGTTTTGATATATTACATTGCAATAATATTTTTAACACTTTATTTCACATATATGTTTAACACCTCTTTTAAGTTTGTACATATTATTAATTGTGATGACCCCGGGAAAAATGTAAATATGGAATGTTATTGTGGTAAGAAACTAATGTGAGTTGTTAATTATTGTTTACTAAATGACATTATCTTATTTATGAAATTGAATATATTGGAATATATATCTTTGAAATGCTGGCAGCCTCTTGGTGGAGGATTTTTAAAGAAAAGGAATCAGTTATGAAACTGAAAAACTACCCTTTCACACAGGAAAAGTCCTGGGAAGGAAAACCCCTGGGCTGTTGGGACAGACAGGGGGAAAAATTCCAAGGAAGGAAAAAGGAAAAAGAAGAAAGGGTTAAGTCTGGTAAGGACCAGATAACCCAAGCATGGAGGTGCATGAGTCTTGTTGAGGGCTGCAGGCCTGCAAGATAGCTCGGGGGGAGAATCCAACGTGATGATGGATCTCAAGGTTGGGTGGATAAGAGCAAGCATGAAACGCAACTGAACTTCTGGAGCGCTAACTCCTGTGACTGGTAGACCAGGTACGAGTTATTTACAGAAATTAGACAACAAGTTATTTACGGAAATTAGACAACAGTAACAGTATACTGAGTATATAGATAGAAAATACAGTTGAAACTGAGTCTCTTTTAACAGCTAAATGTAAAGAGAAATATAACTGTGGGATATCTGTAAAATAGAAACAGTATGTACAGTTCAAATGAATATCTGGAAACTAGATGTTTAAGACAGTAAACGAGAGAAACTATCTGCTGTAAATGATTCACATTATCTATATATAACAGTACGAAAACCCAAATGCGGTCCTGAAAGACCATAGTAGTTGTACAGAATATTTATGTAAAGAGTATAAATAAATAGCGATTACACGGCATGGTGCCCAGCTATGGCATGGCGCCCAGCCAGAATGGAAAGATACCTTTGAAATACTAGAACAGTAGAAAGATACATTTGGAATACCAGTGCTGTGAATATTAAATAACGAAGTAGTAATGAAAACTAAAACAGACCCCTGTACCGAGGGTTCAGATATTCCATTACATTTTGTATCATGTATTACAGCAAATAACTGTGTTTATCGTGCTACGCTACGCCAGGACTCATCCGGCTAAGCGCACAAGTAAACCAATACAAATAATCACTGAAAATCGAACATTATATCATCTCAGAACAGAACCCAGCCATGAGTAAACGGCCGCGTACCCTGCTGTGAAACAGCTACATATAAAGAATCAAATGTATACGATTGCTATAATAAAACCCTATAGCAGTTTAGCTCAACACTGTTAAACAATGGAAATAACAGTAAATCTTATCATTAAAACGATCTTAAGGCATACTACCTTAAGCAAGATTAATGGCGTATAAGGAAAAGACGGCCATTGATACAAATTCGACCGAATGTAGAAGTATAAATATCGTATTCACAGAAGAAGAAAGGAAGCATATTAACATTAAGCTATATGAATAACCTTGGTGGGTACAGCAAAACAATGTATATTAAATGTCCAGAGAACCGATGAATACCATATAGTTCTTCACAAATAAAGACGACGATCTGAGAGTTTCTATTAAACATTTTTAAAACATGAGAAACAAAAGGGGGTGAGTATTCAGACTTCAAATTAAATCAGTTCAGGCATGGAGGCCGTGAACCATTAAATCAAATGTACATACAACAATTGGGCATATAAGCCAAAAACCGCATTTAACATAGCCTAATAAATCAAACGAGACACAGGTTCCGGCATGGAATGGCCGACCGCAAATCATAACCCAGGGTTTGGATCGATTGCAGAAACCCTGAGACAAATAAAACAGAGAGCGCCATGAGGAACTCCTCTGGCCAAGAAATCGACGTTAAACAAATCTCATATGTATAAACCCTTTACCAATCAGTGTAAATCTCAGCTCCGCATCCAGTCAAGATATGAGTACATACCTGAGAGCGCGTTGAGGCAGCATAGTCATTCCGCGAGCGGTAGGAGGGCTGTGGATGCAACCCGCCTGTACACTGGCAAATATACTCGGAGTTAGCTCATGAGCAGAACAATCTAAGCTAATACATTCTGAGAAAATAAACGCACTGTATATATATCTGAATAGCCGAAGAGTAGACTAGTAAGCATGGCAGGCATCAGTTGTTATTATACCTGAAATAGCGATGCAGAACCTGGCAATCGGTGCAGAGGAGGAACCCGCCGGGCTGGGGAGTATTCGACCTCACCAGACATACGCAAATGAGCCAAATCAAGTGACTCGGTGGTATATGAATCACCCTCCAAACCCTTGGGCGAGTCTGAGCCCTTAGATGTAAGTAATGAATCCCCATCGTTCATTCGAGCGGGAGTCTGGGCGCGAAATCCACAGCGTGTCAACCGAGGAGTCACATCGCTTCATGACGGTGCTAGTCCACCTGGCAAGGTTTGGTGAAACCATTTAAATTTCCGTCAACCACCTGGCGCCGGAGTTGGTCAAGGCAACAATCCGGTGGACGAACTAACCTTGACTTAAACATTAACTCCCAAAGGTCACCAAGTGTAAACCATCTAGTATTATGACAAGAGTGAGACATACGTGTTGTTAAGGATTGCATATATAGCAGAGCGTATAATACTTAAGAACGATACCTTTACATATGTGTTTCTATTTTCGCATAGATGGGTGGAGTAAGGTTTAATAAGCCATGTAAATATTTTTTTTTATTTTTACATATTTATTGTTGGGATCGTGACAATGTGGTATCAGAGCGGAGGTTTCAATACTGTGGCCTCTGGAGCAGTAAGATCCAGCTGCATGGAAGATTATCTTATATATATATATGAAGAATTAATTCAGCTAACTGATTCTCTTGTTTTATTAATTAGGGGGTAAATACAGAAACGATAATCAGCTAACAGTCAACAATAAAAGTAGAGGAAATGCAGGGAGCTGACAGCATTCTTCGGGAAAATCCAGAGCTGTGGGTACAGCTTGGTGAAGAGACACGCAGTACCAATCTGGCGATACTAGAAACTGTTCAAGAACTGAAAAATGAGATGGCACGTCTGCGAGAAGACAATGCGTGATTGACGGTGGAGCAGGAAAGAATACTGAAGAGTTTGTCGGACAGACAAAATCCACCGTTAGCCAATCCCAGTGCAGAACAGCAAAGGGCAACTGAAGAACGAAATTACCCAACTGCACCTGAAATTTCAGAAGAAAAGGAGGACCATTCTGATAACGTACTAGAACAACAGACCTCAAAGCGACAGAAGATGGAATTACAGGGGGAATTCCGAAAAATTAAACCTCCACATTTCGATGGGGAACAGGAAGAAGCGGCGGAGGCATGGTTAATTAACATGAACAAGTATTTCCAGCTGTATGAGTATGATCAGAATCTGAAGGCACGGCTGGCCATCTTCCAGCTACAAGGTAAAGCAACCCTGTGGTGGGAAGAAACCAAGATTGTAAAAGGAGTGAGTGAGCAGAACATAACATGGGAAAAGTTTCAGAAATACTTCAAGGAGAGATATCTAACCGAGCATTTCTATGATGAGAAGGCACGGGAATTCCATGATTTACGACTAGGACAGCAGTCTATGGACGAGTTCATTAACCGCTTCACTTCCCTGCTTCGCTATGTGCCATATATTAAGGAGGAGAAGGCCAAGGTGCAGAGATTTGTGAGCAGCCTACCTGCCTATATAAGAGAACGAATTGAGTTTGACAATCCCAGAACAATGGATGAGGCGATTCGTAAGGCAAGAACCTGTCACCAACAGAACAAACAAAAAGGAGACATTTCAAATAAAAGATGGAATGAAAGAAAGGGTAACAGAATTGCTGGTAATAATAAAGGGAGTCGTGGTAATGGCAGCAAGGGTGCTGGTAAGGGACAGGTTAGTAGAAATGTAACAAAGAGTACTTTCCAGACTAAGCCAAGTGAGAGCAGGATCAGTGAACCACCTGCCAGGTCAGATATTGAAGGGATGACCAAACCTCCAGTCCAATGTTGGGGTTGTGGAGGACCGCACTATGTTAAGAACTGCCTGCAGCGTAAAGGAGTAGACCAGATATCTCGGATCCACGAAGCATCGACCGTTGGGGAAGTGGCGCGCAGCGTACCAAGGATTAACGCAGCCTTGGATGATCGTCAAGCGGAATACCAGCCGACCATGGTGGAGTTTGAAGGTAAAATTTCAAATCTTTCTATAGCTGTTCTTATTGACCCAGGAGCTACTTTAAGTTATGTTAGCCCAAAAATAGTAGAACAGTGTAAGTTACCATCTGAAAGGTTCAGGAATCCATGGCTGGTATAGCTACCTATGGGAGCTAAGAGACGAGTCTTGGCCAAAATTAGTAATTGCTCTTTAAGCATAGCTGGACAGCCAATAACAGCATATCTGAATGTACTTCCATTGGGTTCCTACGACGTCCTGATTGGTATGGATTGGCTGGAAAAACACTGGTCATTGGTAAACTGCAAGACCAAAACCATCTACTATAAGGATGACTTGGGAAAGCAGCAGGAGTTGCAGGGGATTAAACACCCTGTACAGATCCGACCTATTACTGCATCCCAGCTAGCTAAATGTCTCAAGAAGAAATGTCCAATTTATGCTATTGAAGTTGGTTATGCAAACCAGAAAGACAAAACATCTGCACTGGACAATATTTCGGTGGTACAGGAATTTGCGGATGTTTTTCCTGAGGAGGTACCAGGACTGCCCCCCAAAAGGGATATAGATTTTACTATAGAGCTAACACCAGGAGTAGCACTGGTGTCACGGGCACCATACTGAATGAGCGTACCAGAATTAACAGAATTAAAAATGCAACTGCAAGAGCTGTTGGATAAGAATTATATCCACCCCAGCATATCACCATGGGGAGCTCCAGTATTATTTGTCAAAAAGAAAGATGGAACTCTCCGTATGTGCATAGACTATCGTCAGCTGAATAAGCTCACGATAAAAAATAAATACCCCTTGCCTCGGATTGATGAACTCTTTGATCAAGTGAAGGGGGCAAAAGTATTCTCCAAGATCGATTTGCGATCTGGTTATCATCAGATCAGGATTAAAGAAGAGGACAATGCCAAAACCGCCTTCAGAACACGCTACGGCCACTATGAATTTGTGGTGTTGCCTTTTGGTTTGACCAATGCACCTGCCACCTTTATGTGTTTGATGAACAACGTGTTTCACAGGTTTTTGGACAAATTCGTGCTGATATTTATTGATAATATTCTGATATATTCTCGTTCCCAGGAGGAACATGAAGAGCATCTTAGGGTGGTGTTGCAAACTCTTCGAGAACACCAGCTATACGCTAAGTTTAGTAAGTGTGACTTTTTCAAGGAGGAAATCCAATATTTAGGCCATGTGATTACCAAAGAAGGAATTGCAGTGGATCCTGAGAAGATAAAGACTATTATGGAATGGCCCATACCCAAGGATGTAGCTGATATCAGATCCTTTATGGGACTAGCTGGCTATTACAGAAGATTTGTGGAAGGTTTCTCGAGGATAGCATACCCTATCACTTCCTTACAGAAAAAGGGGAAGGTATTTAAGTGGACACCGGAGTGTCAGCAGAGCTTTGATCGGTTGAAGCATTTACTCACCACCGCACCCATCTTGAGTATAGCTGATCCTAGTAAGGATTACGTGGTGTGTACCGATGCAAGTAAGGAGGGTGTGGGAGGAGTATTAATGCAGGAAGGGAAAGTAATTGCGTATGAATCGAGAAAACTAAAAGATCATGAGCAGAAATACTCTGCTTACGATCTAGAGTTAACAGCTATTATTCATGCGCTGAAAATGTGGCGACATTACCGCCTGGGGAGGAAATTTCTGTTGTTAACAGATCACCACAGCTTGACAAATTACTTCAGTCAACCTACCCTGAATGCAAGACAAGGTCATTGGGCAGATTTCCTAAGTGGATTCGATTTCGAGATTAAGCACTTAAAAGGCAAAGAGAACCGGGTGGCTGATGCATTAAGTCGAAAGGTGCAGTGTTTGTGTGAACTTTCAGTCAGCAAGTGGCCCAATTCTCTGTTTGAGCGAATAAAAACAGCAGCAAATCAAGATGCTGAATATCAACAAATAAAACAGCAGGTACAGCAATTAGTTAATGGAAGATTACAGCAAGGATATACACTAGATGGTGCTGGAATGCTGTATTTTAATAAAAGGTTGTATGTACCTGACTTGAATGATCTTAAGAATCTGATTTTGGACGAGTTCCATATCAGCCACTAAACTAGCCACCCAAGATGCCAAAAGATGGTCACGTCACTTAGGAAGGAATATTATTGGCCAGGAATGAAGAAGCAGGTAGTTGAATATTTGGCGCGGTGTTTGGAGTGCCAGCAGATTAAGGCAGAACATCTGCATCCGGCTGGGCTGTTACAACCTTTGCCTATTCCGGAGTGGAAATGGGAAACCATTTCCATGGATTTTATAACCGGTTTGCCACGAACAAAGAAACACAATGATTCCATCATGGTCGTGGTTGATAAGTTGAGTAAAGCGGCACACTTCATACCCGTGCAGTCGACTTATAAGGCGGTGCAAATTGCTCACCTTTTTATGCAGAATGTGTTCAGACTGCATGGACTGCCGAAAGTAATCATATCAGACCGTGATGTAAAGTTCGCATCCACTTTTTGGAGGACGTTGTTCACTAAGTTAGGAACACAGCTGAACATTAGCACAACCTATCACCCGCAGACCGATGGTCAAACCGAACGAGTGAATCAGGTGTTGGAAGATATGTTGAGGGCATATGTGATGCTGAAACCAACCCAATGGGAAGAGTATTTACACCTGGTTGAATTCGCATATAATAATGGATATCATACGTCGACACAGCTAAGTCCCTTTGAGGTCCTGTATGGGCGAAAGTGCCGCACACCCTCAAGCTGGGGTGGACCTGAGGATAAGCTGAGTTTGGGTCCGGAAATGCTTAAAGAAATGGAAGACATGGTGAAAAGGGTGCGTGCCAATTTGAAGGCTGCGCAGGACAGACAGAAAAGTTTTGGGGACAGGAAAAGAAGATTCAAAGAATATCAGGTTGGTGACCATGTGTTTGTGAGGATCCAAGCCAGAAGAAGCACACTGCAATGGAGCGGATGCGCTAAGCTGGCTCCTCGATACTTTGGACCTTTTCATATCTTGGCTAGAGTGGGGCCGGTGGCTTACCAACTCGCCTTGCCAAGTCATATTAAGATTCACAATGTTTTCCACGTTTCTGTTCTAAAGAAATATGTATACGACCCTAAACATGTGATCAGATGGCAAGATGTTTGGGTAAGAATTAATCCGGTTGTTTTGATTATGCAGATATACTCAACAGAAACTGACTGAAAGTATTGATTATCTGCAGGTCGAACCGAAAGGCGAGGTTCTGGTCGAACCACAGAGCATTCTCGACCGGAGAGAAGTGCGGCTGCGGAAACGAGTTATTACCCAAGTTAAAGTGTTGTGGCAGCACTACGGGCCTGAGGAGGCTACTTGGGAAGACGAGGAACTTATTAGAAAAGTTTACCCGGACTTATTTAAGGGGAATAGACATCGGGACGATGTCCAATCCCGGGGGGGGGATGTGATGACCCCGGGAAAAATGTAAATATGGAATGTTACTGTGGTAAGAAACTAATGTGAGTTGTTAATTATTGTTTACTAAATGACATTATCTTATTTATGAAATTGAATATATTGGAATATATATCTTTAAAATGCTGGCAGCCTCTTGGTGGAGGATTTTTAAAGAAAAGGAATCAGTTATGAAACAAAAAAACTACCCTTTCACACAGGAAAAGTCCTGGGAAGGAAAACCCCTGGGCTGTTGGGACAGACAGGGGGAAAAATTCCAAGGAAGGAAAAAGGAAAAAGAAGAAAGGGTTAAGTCTGGTAAGGACCAGATAACCCAAGCATGGAGGCGCATGAGTCTTGTTGAGGGCTGCAGGCCTGCAAGATAGCTCGGGGGGAGAATCCAACGTGACGATGGATCTCAAGGTTGGGTGGATAAGAGCAAGCATGAAACGTAGGTGAACTTCTGGAGAGCTAACTCCTGTGATTGGTAGACCAGGTATGAGTTATTTACAGAAATTAGACAACAAGTTATTTACAGAAATTAGACAACAGTAATAGTATATTGAGTATATAGATAGAAAATACAGTTGAAACTGAGTCTCTTTTAACAGCTAAATGTAAAGAGAAATATAACTGTGGGATATCTGTAAAATAGAAACAGTATGTACAGTTCAAATGAATATCTGGAAACTAGATGTTTAAGACAGTAAACGAGAGAAACTATCTGCTGTAAATGATTCACGTTATCTATATATAACAGTACGAAAACCCAAATGCGGTCCTGAAAGACCATAGTAGTTGTGCAGAATATTTATGTAAACAGTATAAATAAATAGCGATTACACGGCATGGTGCCCAGCTACGGCATGGCACCCAGCCAGAATGGAAAGATACATTTGAAATACCAGAACAATAGAAAGATACATTTGGAATACCAGTGTTGTGAATATTAAATAACGAAGTAGTAATGAAAACTAAAACAGACCCCTGTACCGAGGGTTCAGATATTCCATTACATTTTGTATCATGTATTGCAGCAAATAACTGTGTTTATCGTGCTACGCTACGCCAGGACTCATCCGGCTAAACGCACAAGTAAACCAATACAAATAATGACCAAAAATCGAACATTATATCATCTCATAACAGAACCCAGCCATGGGTAAATGGCCGCGTACCCTGCTGTGAAACAGATACATATAAAGAATCAAATGTATACGATTGCTATAATAAAACCCTATAGCAGTTTAGCTCAACCCTGTTAAACAATGGAAATAACAGTAAATCTTATCATTAAAGCGAGCTTAAGGCATACTACCTTAAGCAAGATTAATGGTGTATAAGGCAAAGACGGCCATTGATACAAATTCGACCGAATGTAGAAGTATAAATATCGTATTCACAAAAGAAGAAAGGAAGCATATTAACATTAAGCTATATGAATAACCTTGGTGGGTACAGCGAAACAATGTATATTAAATGTCCAGAGAACCGATGAATACCATATAGTTCTTCACAAATAAAGACGACGATCTGAGAGTTTCTATTAAACATTTTTAAAACATGAGAAACAAAAGGGGTGAGTATTCAGACTTCAGATTAAATCAGTTCAGGCATGGAGGCCGTGAACCCTTAAATCAAATGTACATACAACAATTGGGCATATAAGCCAGAAACCGCATTTAACATAGCCTAATAAATCAAACGAGACACAGGTTCCGGCATGGAATGGCCGACCGCAAATCATAACCCAGGGTTTGGATCGATTGCAGAAACCCTGAGACAAATAAAACAGAGAGTGCCATGAGGAACTCCTCTGGCCAAGAAATCGACGTTAAAGAAATCTCATATGTATAAACCCTTTACCAATCAGGGTAAATCTCAGCTCTGCATCCAGTCAAGATATGAGTACATACCTGAGAGCGCGTTGAGGCAGCATAGTCATTCCGCGAGCGGTAGGAGGGCCGTGGATGCAACCCGCCTGTACACTGGCAAATATACTCGGAGTTAGCTCATGAGCAAAACAATCTAAGCTAATACATTCTGAGAAAATAAACGCACTGTATATATATCTGAACAGCAGAAGAGTAGACTAGTAAGCATGGCGGGCATCAGTTGTTATTATACCTTAAACAGCGATGCAGAACCTGGCAATCGGTGCAGAGGAGGAACCCGCCGGGCTGGGGAGTATTTGGCCTCACCAAACATACGCAAATGAGCCAAATCAAGTGACTCGGTGGTATATGAATCACCCTCCAAACCCTTGGGCGAGTCTGAGCCCTTAGATGTAAGTAATGAATCCCCATCGTTCATTCGAGCGGGAGTCTGGGCGCGAAATCCACAGTGTGTCAACCGAGGAGTCACATGGCCTCACGACAGTGCTAGGCCACCTAGCAAGGGTTGGTGAAGCCATTTAAATTTCCGTCAAGCACCTGGCGCCGGAGTTGGTCAGGGCAACAATCCGGTGGACGAACTGACCTTGACTTAAACATTAACTCCCAAAGGTCACCAAGTGTAAACCATCTAGTATTATGACAAGAGTGAGACATACGTGTTGTTAAGGTTTGCATATATAGCAGAGCGTATAATACTTAAGAACGATACCTTTACATATGTGTTTCTATGTTCGCATAGATGGGTGGAGTAAGGTTTAATAAGCCATGTAAATATTTTTTTTTATTTTTACATATTTATTGTTGGGATCGTGACAATGTGGTATCAGAGCGGAGGTTTCAATACTGTGGCCTCTGGAGCAGTAAGATCCAACTACATGGAAGATTATCTTATATATATATATGAAGAATTAATTGAGCTAACTGATTCTCTTGTTTTATTAATTAGGGGGTAAATACAGAAACGATAATCAGCTAACAGTCAACAATAAAAGTAGAGGAAATGCAGGGAGCTGACAGCATTCTTCGGGAAAATCCAGAGCTGTGGGTACAGCTTGGTGAAGAGACACGCAGTACCAATCTGGCGATACTAGAAACTGTTCAAGAACTGAAAAATGAGATGGCACGTCTACAAGAAGACAATGCGCGATTGACGGTGGAGCAGGAAAGAATACTGAAGAGTTTGTCGGACAGACAAAATCCACCGTTAGCCAATCCCAGTGTAGAACAGCAAAGGGCAACTGAAGAACGAAATTACCCAACTGCACCTGAAATTTCAGAAGAAAAGGAGGACCATTCTGATAACGTACTAGAACAACAGACCTCAAAGCGACAGAAGATGGAATTACAGGGGGAATTCCGAAAAATTAAACCTCCACATTTCGATGGGGAACAGGAAGAAGCGGCGGAGGCATGGTTAATTAACATGAATAAGTGTTTCCAGCTGTATGAGTATGATCAGAATCTGAAGGCACGGCTGGCCATCTTCCAGCTACAAGGTAAAGCAACCCTGTGGTGGGAAGAAACCAAGATTGTAAAAGGAGTGAGTGAGCAGAACATAACATGGGAAAAGTTTCAGAAATACTTCAAGGAGAGATATCTAACCGAGCGTTTCTATGATGAGAAGGCACGGGAATTCCATTATTTACGACTAGGACAGCAGTCTATGGACGAGTTCATTAACCGCTTCACTTCCCTGCTTCGCTATGTGCCATATATTAAGGAGGAGAAGGCCAAGGTGCAGAGATTTGTGAGCAGCCTACCTGCCTATATAAGAGAACGAATTGAGTTTGAAAATCCCAGAACAATGGATGAGGCGATTCGTAAGGCAAGAATCTATTACCAACAGAACAAACAAAAAGGAGACATTTCAAATAAAAGATGGAATGAAAGAAAGGGTAACATAATTGCTGGTAATAATAAAGGGAGTCGTGGTAATGGCAGCAAGGGTGCTGGTAAGGGACAGGTTAGCAGAAATGTAACAAAGAGTACTTTCCGGACTAAGCCAAGTGAGAGCAGGATCAGTGAACCACCTGCCAGGTCAGATATTGAAGGGATGACCAGACCTCCAGTCCAATGTTGGGGTTGTGGAGGACCGCACTATGTTTAGAACTGCCCGCAGCGTAAAGGAGTGGACCAGATATCTCGGATCCATGAAGCATCGACCGTTGGGGAACTGGCGCGCAGCGTACCAAGGATTAACGCAGCCTTGGATGATCGTCAAGAGGAATACCAGTCGACCATGGTGGAGTTTGAAGGTAAAATTTCAAATCTTTCTATAACTGTTCTTATTGACACAGGAGCTACTTTAAGTTATGTTAGCCCAAAAATAGTAGAACAGTGTAAGTTACCATCTGAAAGGTTCAGGAATCCATGGCTGGTACAGCTAGCTACGGGAGCTAAGAGACTAGTCTTGGCCAAAATTAGTAATTGCCCTTTAAGCATAGTTGGACAACCAATAACAGCAGATCTGAATGTACTTCCATTAGGTTCCTACGACGTCCTGATTGGTATGGATTGGCTAGAAAAACACTGGTCATTGGTAAACTGCAAGACCAAAACCATCTACTATAAGGATGACTTGGGAAAGCAGCAGGAGTTGCAGGGGATTAAACACCCTGTACAGATCCGACCTATTACTGCATCCCAGCTAGCTAAATGTCTCAGGAAGAAATGTCAAATTTATGCTATTCAAGTTGGTTATGCAAACCAGAAAGACAAAACATCTGCACTGGACAATATTCCGGTGGTACAGGAATTTGCGGATGTTTTTCCTGAGGAGGTACCAGGACTGCCCCCCAAAAGGGATATAGATTTTACTATAGAGCTAACACCAGGAGCAACACCGGTGTCACGGGCACCATACCGAATGAGCGTACCAGAATTAACAGAATTAAAAATGCAACTGCAAGAGCTGTTGGATAAGAATTATATCCGCCCCAGCGTATCACCATGGGGAGCTCCAGTATTATTTGTCAAAAAGAAAGATGGAACTCTCCGTATGTGCATAGACTAACGTCAGCTGAATAAGCTCACGATCAAAAATAAATACCCCTTGCCTCAGATTGATGAACTCTTTGATCAAGTGAAGGGGGCAAAAGTATTCTCCAAGATCGATTTGCGATCTGGTTATCATCAGATCAGGATTAAAGAAGAGGACATTGCCAAAACCGCCTTCAGAACACGCTACGGCCACTACGAATTTGTGGTGTTTCCTTTTGGTTTGACCAATGCACCTGCCACCTTTATGTGTTTGATGAACAACGTGTTTCACAGGTTTTTGGACAAATTCGTGCTGATATTTATCGATGATATTCTGATATATTCTCGTTCCCAGGAGGAACATGAAGAGCACCTTAGGGTGGTGTTGCAAACTCTTCGAGAACACCAGCTATACACTAAGTTTAGTAAGTGTGACTTTTTCAAGGAGGAAATCCAATATTTGGGCCATGTGATTACCAAAGAAGGAATTGCAATGGATCCTGAGAAAATAAAGACTATTATGGAATGGCCCATACCCAAGGATGTAGCTGATATCAGATCCTTTATGGGACTAGCTGGCTATTACAGAAGATTTGTCGAAGGTTTCTTGAGGATAGCATACCCTTTCACTTCCTTACAGAAAAAGGGGAAGGTATTTAAGTGGACACCGGAGTGTTAGCAGAGCTTTGATCGGTTGAAGCATTTACTCACCACCGCACCCATCTTGAGTATAGCTGATCCTAGTAAGGATTACGTGGTGTGTACCGATGCAAGTAAGGAGGGTGTGGGAGGAGTATTAATGCAGGAAGGGAAAGTAATTGCGTATGAATTGAGAAAACTAAAAGATCATGAGCAGAAATACTCTGCTTACGATCTAGAGTTAACAGCTGTTATTCATGCGCTGAAAATGTGGCGACATTACCTCCTGGGGAGGAAATTTCTGTTGTTAACAGATCACCACAGCTTGACAAATTACTTCAGTCAACCTACCCTGAATGCAAGACAAGGTCGTTGGGCAGATTTCCTAAGTGGATTCGATTTCGAGATTAAGCACTTAAAAGGCAAAGAGAACCGGGTGGCTGATGCATTAAGTCGAAAGGTGCAGTGTTTGTGTGAACTTTCAGTCAGCAAGTGGCGGAATTCTCTGTTTGAGCAAATAAAAACAGCAGCAAATCAAGATGCTGAATATCAACAAATAAAACAGCAGGTACAACAATCAGTTAATGGAAGATTACAGCAAGGATATACACTAGATGGTGCTGGAATGTTGTATTTTAATAAAAGGTTGTATGTACCTGACTCGAATGATCTTAAGAATCTGATTTTGGACGAGTTCCATATCAGCCACTACACTGGCCACCCAGGATACCAAAAGATGGTCACGGCACTTAGGAAGGAATATTATTTTCCAGGAATGAAGAAGTAGGTAGTTGAATATTTGGCGCGGTGTTTGGAGTGCCAGCAGATTAAGGCAGAACATTTGCATCCTGCCGGGCTGTTACAACCTTTGCCTATTCCGGAGTGGAAATGGGAAACCATTTCCATGGATTTTATAACCGGTTTGCCATGAACAAAGAAACACAATGATTCCATCATGGTGGTGGTTGATAAGTTGAGTAAAGCAACACACTTCATACCCGTGCAGTCCACTTATAAGGCGGTGCAAATTGCTCACCTTTTTATGCAGAATGTGTTCAGACTGCATGGACTGCCGAAAGTAATCATATCAAATCGTGATGTAAAGTTCACATCCACTTTTTGGAGGACGTTGTTCGCTGAGTTAGGAACACAGCTGAACTTTAGCACAGCCTATCACCTGCAGACCGATGGTCAAACCGAACGAGTGAATCAGGTGTTGGAAGATATGTTGAGGGCATATGTGATGCTGAAACCAACCCAATGGGAAGAGTATTTACACCTGGTTGAATTCGCATATAATAATGGATATCATACGTCGACACAGCTAAGTCCCTTTGAGGTCCTGTATGGGCGAAAATGCCGCACACCCTCAAGCTGGGGTGGACCTGAGGATAAGCTGAGTTTGGGTCCGGAAATGCTTAAAGAAATGGAAGACATGGTGAAAAGGGTGAGTGCCAATTTGAAGGCTGCACAGGACAGATAGAAAAGTTTTGGGAAAAGGAAAAGAAGATTCAAAGAATATCAGGTTGGTGACCATGTGTTTGTGAGGATCCAAGCCAGAAGAAGCACACTGCAATGGAGCGGATGCGCTAAGCTGGCTCCTCGGTACTTTGGACCTTTTTAGATCTTGGCTAGAGTGGGGCCGGTGGCTTACCAACTCGCCTTGCCAAGTCATATTAAGATTCACAATGTTTTCCACGTTTCTGTTCTAAAGAAATATATATACGACCCTAAACATGTGATCAGATGGCAAGATGTTCGGGTAAGAATTAATCCGGTTGTTTTGATTATGCAGATATACTCAACAAAAACTGACTGAAGGTATTGATTGTCTGCAGGTCGAACCGGAAGGCGAGGTTCTGGTCGAACCACAGAGCATTCTCGACCGGAGAGAAGTGCGGCTGCGGAAACGAGTTATTACCCAAGTTAAAGTGCTGTGGCAGCACTACGGGCCTGAGGAGGCTACTTGGGAAGACGAGGAACTTATTAGAAAAGTTTACCCGGACTTATTTAAGGGGAATAGACATCGGGACGATGTCCAATCCCAGGGGGGGGAGATGTGATGACCCCGGGAAAAATGTAAATATGGAATGTTACTGTGGTAAGAAACTAATGTGAGTTGTTAATTATTGTTTACTAAATGACATTATCTTATTTATGAAATTGAATATATTGGAATATATAGCTTTGAAATGCTGGCAACCTCTTGGTGGAGGACTTATAAAGAAAAGGAATCAGTTATGAAACTGAAAAACTACCCTTTCACACAGGAAAAGTCCTGGGAAGGAAAACCCCTGGGCTGTTGGGACAGACAGGGGGAAAAATTCCAAGGAAGGAAAAAGGAAAAAGAAGAAAGGGTTAAGTCTGGTAAGGACCAGATAACCCAAGCACGGAGGTGCATGAGTCTTGTTGAGGGCTGCAGGCCTGCAAGATAGCTCGGGGGGAGAATCCAACATGATGATGGATCTCAAGGTTGGGTGGATAAGAGCAAGCATGAAACGCAGGTGAACTTCTGGAGCGCTAACTCCTGTGACTGGTAGACCAGGTACGAGTTATTTACAGAAATTAGAAAACAAGTTATTTACAGAAATTAGACAACAGTAACAGTATACTGAGTATATAGATAGAAAATACAGTTGAAACTGAGTCTCTTTTAACAGCTAAATGTAAAGAGAAATATAACTGTGGGATATCTGTAAAATAGAAACAATATGTACAGTTCAAATGAATATCTGGAAACTAGATGTTTAAGACAGTAAACGAGAGAAACTATCTGCTGTAAACGATTCACGTTATCTATATATAACAGTACGAAAACCCAAATGCGGTCCTGAAAGACCATAGTAGTTGTGCAGAATATTTATGTAAAGAGTATAAATAAATAGCGATTACACGGCATGGTGCCCAGCTACGGCATGGCGCCCAGCCAGAATGGAAAGATACATTTGAAATACCAGAACAGTAGAAAGATACATTTGGAATACCAGTGCTGTGAATATTAAATAACGAAGTAGTAATGAAAACTAAAACAGACCCCTGTACCGAGGGTTCAGATATTCCATTACATTTTGTATCATGTATTGCAGCAAATAACTGTGTTTATCGTGCTACGCTACGCCAGGACTCATCCGACTAAGCGCACAAGTAAACCAATACAAATAATCACCGAAAATCGAACATTATATCATCTCAGAACAGAACCCAGCCATGGGTAAACGGCCGCGTACCCTGCTGTGAAACAGCTACATATAAAGAATCAAATGTATACGATTGCTATAATAAAACCCTATAGCAGTTTAGCTCAACCCTGTTAAACAATGGAAATAACAGTAAATCTTATCATTAAAGCGAGCTTAAGGCATACTACCTTAAGCAAGATTAATGGCGTATAAGGCAAAGATGGCCATTGATACAAATTCGACCGAATGTAGAAGTATAAATATCGTATTCACAGAAGAAGAAAGGATGCATATTAACATTAAGCTATATGAATAACCTTGGTGGGTACAGTGAAACAATGTATATTAAATGTCCAGAGAACCGATGAATACCATATAGTTCTTCACAAATAAAGACGACGATCTGAGAGTTTCTATTAAACATTTTTAAAACATGAGAAACAAAAGGGGGTGAGTAGTCAGACTTCAGATTAAATCAGTTCAGGCATGGAGGCCGTGAACCCTTAAATCAAATGTACATACAACAATTGGGCATATAAGCCAGAAACCGCATTTAACATAGCCTAATAAATCAAACGAGACACAGGTTCCGGCATGGAATGGCCGACCGCAAATCATAACCCAGGGTTTGGATCGATTGCAGAAACCCTGAGACAAATAAAACAGAGAGCGCCATGAGGAACTCCTCTGGCCAAGAAATCGACGTTAAGCAAATCTCATATGTATAAACCCTTTACCAATCAGGGTAAATCTCAGCTCCGCATCTAGTGAAGATATGAGTACATACCTAAGAGTGCGTTGAGGCAGCATAGTCATTCCGCGAGCCGTAGGAGGGCCGTGGATGCAACCCGCCTGTACACTGGAAAATATACTCGGAGTTAGCTCATGAGCAGAACAATATAAGCTAATACATTCTGAGAAAATAAACGCACTGTATATATATCTGAACAGCCGAAGAGTAGACTAGTAAGCATGGCGGGCATCAGTTGTTATTATACCTGAAACAGCGATGCAGAACCTGGCAATCGGTGCAGAGGAGGAACCCGCCGGGCTGGGGAGTATTCGGCCTCACCAGACATACGCAAATGAGCCAAATCAAGTGACTCGGTGGTATATGAATCACCCTCCAAACCCTTGGGCGAGTCTGAGCCCTTAGATGTAAGTAATGAATCCCCATCGTTCATTCGAGCGGGAGTCTGAGCGCGAAATCCACAGCGTGTCAACTGAGGAGTCACATGGCTTCACGACGGTGCTAGGCCACCTGGCAAGGGTTGGTGAAGCCATTTAAATTTCCGTCAACCACCTGGCGCCGGAGTTGGTCAGGGCAACAATCCGGTGGATGAACTGACCTTGACTTAAACATTAACTCCCAAAGGTCACCAAGTGTAAACCATCTAGTATTATGACAAGAGTGAGACATACGTGTTGTTAAGGTTTGCATATATAGCAGAGAGTATAATACTTAAGAACGATACCTTTACATATGTGTTTCTATGTTCGCATAGATGGGTGGAGTAAGGTTTAATAAGCCATGTAAATATTTTTTTTTATTTTTACATATTTATTGTTGGGATCGTGACATTAATACAATAACCTTTGTCCATCATTGAACAGTACTTCAAAAAAGCACGTATTTATCTACTTATATCTAAATATCCTTATTCTCTTTGTCCAGCATATTTATATGATTAAATAATAAAATGGACATTCATATCCATTTGTTTATGATTAGTATTCATTGCTTTAGGACTAGAAATCGAATAGACCTATTGTTATTCCCTTCAGCAGAGATTCAATGACCTTTTTCCAAAACATTCAAAAATCAGAGGCTGATTGACCATCAATGAAATATAAATATTGTAATTCCCTTCCCAAAGATTAAATATTTTTTCTCCATAGTTCAAATATCATAAGCATAAATGGATTTCATTTGTTGCAAAGTGAAAGATTCAAACATTTCTCTTTCATTGGTGACCAACCCTGTCCAACACTAATGAACCATCCTGCCCATCAATAACGAAGTTGCCTTCACTAGCTACAACCTTCCATGTGTCCAGATTTTTTTATGTTTTTTTATTTCGACCTTACCTTGATTTTTTTCCCATGAAATGACTAATCATACCCCGCTACAGACTCAATATTCGCATCAGAGAATGGTAGTGCCTTTGTGGTTATATTCACAAAGAAGGATTGATAAGAGAAAGGTCAGGTTCATAAACATGTGTAGTGAAAGTCACGTGGCTTTCTATTATTAATTTGAATAGATTTTAAGGAATCTGAGAAGAAAATATAATCCGATACATGCGCGCGTGCATGCTGGAAACGCACCAAACCGTAACGACCGCCCGCATTGGCTGTCGCTACAGGTTTACGCACAACCTTTGCTGCAATTTCATCGTCTAACATATTGTCATTATGCTGGTCATTTCACATTAACCCATAAATTTAGAAATAAAATAGATTTATTTATTACCAGTTATATAAATTTAGTTGATAAATGTGAATAAGTATAGAGTTACAATAAACATCAAACTATTTATTTTATAATAAAATCATAAAAAAAATATATTTTATTTTAAATTATTATTAAATTAGTAGTTATAATTTATTTAATTTTTTTTTTCTAAAAACTTTTGACACTTATCTATAGTTTAATATTAGGAATTTAATTTTTATTATTTTTGAAATTTATTTACTTGTAAGGTGATTGCTTGAGGTTTTATTATGGGTGGTTTAATAACTTCCATTTCTATTAGTTATTTATTCTTGTTTGTAGTTTTATTTCCTTTTTATTTAACTTTTATTTTCTATTATTTTTAAAATTTAATGAATTATAATTTTTTCACAATATTTTCAATTTAAGGCGACTTATTATTATATTAAAATAACATTTTAATAAATTTAATTATAGAAAATTATATATATTAATAAAAATAAAACACACACATATAGATATATGTATTTTAATATAAACAATATTAGTTAATCATATTTCTTAATTTTCGGTGATGACATTAAACAATATAATATTTAATTAATTGTTTTATTTTTGTGATAAAAATTTTGTACTAGCTACTATGTAGCCCTTGTTTTTATCATTTGAAAAACAACTAATGTATAAGTTAAACGTATAAACATTTGAAAAAATATGAAACAAATTATATATAGATATTTTTCTTTATTTATTATGGAAAACTTTAATTTATAAATAGACATTATTATAATACATGAGCCAATACATAATTTATCCACACACATGCCAAAAAAACTATAACTCATTTATTTCATATGACATTGTTTAGCATTATTTTTCTAATCAACCAATTTAATTTTTGAAATAAAATAAGCATAACTATTTTTAAAATAAATCTGATTTTGTACATTACTAAAAATATTCTAAAATATTCCATAATACTTAAATACCTATCATTTATCAAACTATTAATATAATAATTGACTTCAAATTTTAAAAACTCTATTCCAAAATACACATTACTATCAATATCAATGTAAATACAAACAAACCAACCAATTTTACTCACTTTCCACCTCATGGGCTTATAATGATCTTTATGAACAAATGAACCATCAATATATGGAATGGCCACCAAATCCACAAAAAAGTAATAAACTACCTAAGTTTTCAGGTACATGGGACTTCTTTTTTATTTGATCACAAGCGAGAAAATCGAATCCTGTTGATTATGGAAAAAAGACTTCCATGGTCGAGTAAAATCTGTTGCTTATAATGGTTTTCAAGAAAACAGAACTGTCAACATAATTGTTACCAAATCCACTAAGAAAATTAAAGATCACCTTGGTTTTGAGCTACCTTGGTTGTCTCTTCGATTTGATCACACGAATTATCATAAATTCTTTAGGATTGACTGCTTGTTCAATCATGTTGTCAACGTTTTGGATTGGCCCTTCGCCATCCATCATGAGGACTTGAGAGATATGACAGTGATTAACCAGTTATATCGAATTAGAGCTAATTCTCTCAGCACTCATCAGCTACAATACTTTGTTGACAAAAGCAACTTGTGCTTAGGCCATAGGTCATAGATTAGGTATCTCTCTTTTCCCTTTTGGAGGAAAGCTTCTGGAAATAATTTTGTGGCCATTTACAATCCTGCACTATCAACATTTATACGATGTCAGAATCCTCTCCTATTTTTAAATTGTTTTATATCTCACATCTAAGCTCGCATGCGTATCAAGAATTTCGAATAAGAAAATAAATGATAAATGTCTCAACGGATAAGTTTGCGGCTTGCAAATGGCATGCTTATTTAAATTAGCGAGAAGGTTTTCTTTTCTCGGGGTAATTATAGGGTTTGAACTGAAATTGGATCGGGTACTCACGAGAAACAATTCCAATATTTTAGGGTAATTATAGGGTTTGAACTGAAATTGGATCTGGTAATCACGAGAAACAATTCCAATATTTTAGTAAGCAGAGAGACATTTTATACCGAATTAGAGCTAATTCTCTCACCACTAATCAGCTACAATACTTTGTTGATAAAAGCAAGTTGTGCTTAGGTCATAGGTCATAGATTAGGTACCTTTCTTTTCCCTTTTGGACGAAACGTTCTCGAAATAATTTTGTTGCCATTTACAATCCTGCACTATCAACATTTATACAATGTCAAAATCCTCTCGTTTTTTTCAATCGTTTTCCATCTCACATTTAAGCTCGCTAGCGTATCAATAATTTGGAATAAGAAAACAAATGATAAATTTCTCAACGGATGAGTTTCCAGATTGAAAATGTCATGTTTATTTAAATTAGTGAGAAGGTTTTCTTTCATCGTGGTAATTATAGGGTTTGAACTGAAATTAGATCTGCTACTTACGAGAAACAATTCCAACATTTTATTGAACAGAGAGAGACAGTTTATTAATTCAGGTTCAGGCCTACACACAGAATATACTATGAAGTTCTATTATATAGCAATGGGATATGGGAAACACAATTTGTAAGATAACTATTACTCACCTTCATCTTATTTTTACATTGGAAAACCATATATTTTAGATATATTGGAAAATAATACATTTTAGTACACCTTAAATTCTAATATTCTAGAATTTTCCTTTCTCACTCTTTCCATAAATGAATTATTTAACACAATTTAAACGTGTTTATTACTTAACACAATGTAAACTTGTTTTTGGTAGAGTTATTAAAGATTTTTGCCACATTATTATTTGTATTACAATAAATCAAATCAATTTCCTTTGATTACATTTTTTCAAAATGTATCCCATACAAAATGATGGTGTGTTGGAAAATGTTTTGATGTCACATGATAGACTAGGTTGTTTTCTAACTTGATAAAGTTTCCATTGTTAATTCTTATTAGCCAAATTGATTCACATGTTGCACGGCATAAGGCCTTGTGCTCAACTTCAGCGGGAAGACAAAAATATAGTTGGTTGTTTTTGGCTACTCCATGAAACAACACTAGATCCAATAGTGAATGCATAACCATATGTGGACTTACTCTCAAATGGATCTCTTGTTTAACCAAAAAAAAATTTAAATAACTTGCTAATTAAAAAACCAAAAGTTTCATTCTACATCCAATATCAAAAGACTCTCTTGGTTGCTTTCCAATTACTTTAATATGGCTTAGCCACTTACTATCTGTCATCGTTGTAGTAAAGTCATTTAGAATTCCGACACATTTTATGTATAATGTGCCATTCACTTCTTTTGTTTTGTACATTGATCATATTAGCATTTTATTCCAATGGGTTGAAACTTCTTTACCTCCGTTCATAATTAATCTTCTAAGTAATTCATGTGTATATTTAGTTTGTGTGACCAAGGTTCTACTATTATCTCTACAAACCTGAAGGCCTAAAAAATAATGCAACTCTATAAGATCGTTCATTTCAAATTCTTATGATAGACAACTTTTGATATTCTCAATTAAGTTGTAGAATTTCTTGTTATAATACAATCAACATGTACACAAATTAAAACAATATGTCATTTTTCATCCCTCTTGATACACAAATTTGGAAGTCCTTTACTTTTAGTAAAACATTGTTGAGGGAATAATTTATCAATCTTCACATACAAACATTGAGGTTTCCATTTAAGTGCATATAATTTTTTAGTTAACCAGCAAACAAGATATTATTGTCCCTAATTTACAAAAGCTTATGATTGAAGAAGATAGACTTCCTCCTTTAATTCTCCGTTAAAAATGTTGACATGACATCTAACTGATTTAGATTTCAATTATGCTTAGTTTCCAATGAAACCACCATTCTAATGGTCTTCATTTTAGCTACAAGTGCAAATTTTTCTTCATAATTTATTCATTCTTTTTGTGAATAGTCCTTTTCTATTACTCAAGCTTTATATTTATCAATAGTTCTATCAACATTAAATTTAGTTTTGAGCAAACCAATTTAAATTTATGCAAACTTTATCCTTGGGAAATTATGTAAATTCTCATGTTATCATTTTTCATAATAGAATCATATTATTCTTTTATGACATCCATCTATTCTTTATGATATTTGGATTGCTCATAATATGAAGGCTCAGATATATTCATAAATTGAGTCATTAACACGTAATATTTACATCTAATTGGTGTTTGAATCCACCCTGTTGATGTTACTAATGGATTATTTATTTTTGGAGTTTCCCCACTTCCTCTTGGTGTGTTAATAGCGTCAAGGCTACCTTGTTCTTCTACATAAACCTATTGTTCTTCACCTTCTTCTTCTTTGTTATATTCAGGTAGTTTTTATTCATTGTGTTCTCCCTCATTTGAAATCATGTAATATACATTCCTGAAACATGACATCTCTTCTTGAAAAGAAGTTGTGAGTCATTGGATCATACATTTTATAAGTCTTATAACCAATAAAGATGCACTTGATTTCCTTGTCATCAATATTTCTCCTATATTCTCTTGGAACATGAGAAAATTTTGTGCTTCCAAATATTTTCAAATGACTCACTACTAGTTTGTAGCAATGAAATGTTTCGTAAGGTTTTATTTTATCTAAATGTTTTCTAATAATTTTATTTCTCAAATATACAACATTTATAATTACTTCAACATAAAATCTGTTAGATGAATTTTTACCTTTTATCATGCTTTGAGCACATTCAACCAATGTTTTATTTTTCCTTTCTGCTACATCATTATATTGAGAAGTATGTGGCACTGTAAAAGGTTTCTAAATTCCATGGTTTTTGTAATAATTAATTAACGCCCCTGATGTGAATTCTCCCCCTTAATCTAAACTGAATATCTTTACATATTTTATTGTTTTCTTTTGAACCATATTTTTAAATTCTTTGAAATATTCAAATACAACATTTTGCTTTCGATAAAATAGATCTGTGTGTGTTTAGTTTTCCTTAGTTTGCATGGGGCCACACACATTTATGTGTTAGCTCAATAATTTTCATCTTCCTCTTTATTGTAGGAGAGTCTTCCTTATGTTGTTTCCCTATTGCACACCCTTCACATTCAACATATTCATTGTTAAAATTCAAAACGCCTTCCACCATTCCTCTATTTTGAAATAAGATGAGATTATTGTAATTGAGATGAGCATACCTTCGATGCCATATTTCTTTTATTATCATGGTTGTAGAATCCATTGATTGATGATCTCTCTTATTAGCATCCAGGTTGTAAAATCCTTCAGCTTGTACTCTTGCTATGATGTTGTAGTTATCATTTACATATTTCACAATACAATATAACTTAAAGAATTCATCTTTGACATTGTGATATACAATGGTGGACATAGACTAAATGTATTTTTATTCTAGGAACATAGATTATATTTTGTGTTTTTATGTCATGGCCATTTGGTAAAGTTACACATATATCACTATAAACCTTGATTTTATGAGATATATCATCTCCTAGTTAGATTCATGGTTTGAAAGATCATGTATTTAGGATTGATGTTTTTTTTAACAATAATGAGTATTTGTATTGTATCAAATATTTTATTTATCACAACATGTACTCAGGAAATACATTTCATATTTCTCATCCTTCCTCCTATTATTATGCTTGTTATAGAAGACTAAATGAGGTCTAGAAAATTGTTTTCTTCCTTCCATATTCTAGTACACGAATCACATAGGTTAGTATACAAAATTTGGAATTGTTTTTGTAAGTATGTAATATGATTATGAAGTGCCTCTGACTTATCCAGTTTCCTGGTTGACTTACCTTTCCATGTTTAAACCTCCTATAACATGTTCACACAAGTTTCCATCTTCTCCAACCTCATATTCATCATCATCATATCTAGTTGAAGGATATCCATTTTCTCTGCCAATTGAGTGACCCAACCCTTACATCTACAACTAGTTTTCCTATCTTGGCTACTATCACCCAAAAAATTGCTTTTACCTCACCACATCTTAATATGGTTGATCAAGAAGTAGTAACAACCTTCATTAATGTATCCCATAGTCACCCTCAGGTCTCGTTTAATGTAGTAACATGCCACCCAAGGTGATATTTGGTTCTCACAATCCCCTAGACCATAGTTACCAAGTTCCCGTAGTATCCATTTGTCTCAAGTAGAAGCAATTCTATGGCCTCTCAATACTTCAACTCGACTTATACCAGGTTCTGATTCCTCTGAACCAACTCCTTCACTACTAATCTAGGAACAAAGAAGGTCCATAAACCAACCTATAACCCCAGTCATTGGAGCCAATGTGAAGTTATGTGTAGATACCATAAAATTATTCCTGCAACAAAATTCAACCCAAAGCGACCCTTCATGAGCCTATTCCAAGGAAGGAATGCAGAGATACACTACCTGTGTGATCTAGGTGGATATCATTGTCCACCATCCTATTCCAACTATACCTACATTTAGTTTCATCAATTTACTTGGTTATAGCAGCATTTACTATTTTTAGAAGTTTCTAAGGTCTTAAACTTCTGGAGTTGTTTTGACCCCGTAAATAGTGTTTTTTTTTAGCTCTGCAGCATGCATGTATCCATAATCAAGGGCCTATTGGAAATCCTATAGTACTTGGTGATACCTTTCTAATGAGGTATTATACATGCCAAACAGAGATCATATGACCAAGTTATGACCCCAGGAAGTTAGTTTCCAAACTAACCCCAATGAGACTCACAAACTCTTAGCATTCCATCTCCTAGGTTTAGGGTTTTAATTGTTTAGAGTTTCCCTTTATTGTCCAATAATAAAAGGCTCTAGAGCCTCATTGTAACACAATTTAGATGCATGTAGCCACCACATCTCTTCTCAGAGATAAGCTACCATCACACAAACTAGTTTATTTCCATTATGTATCTAAGCATCTTTCAGTTCTTTGATATTAATGAAATGAATATTTATTTATGTTCCATCTTTTTGTTTATGTTGATATATGTATTCTATTGCATTCTTGCATAAGTATGAATCAGTGGTATGAGATCGGTCTACTCTTTCTTACTTTTTCTTTGCATTTCCCTAACAAGGTCTGGGTATAAGGAGTTAAGGCTCGAACTGGTTGAACCTTTGCAAGACTAGCCTTGCAAACCCCAATGGTCTTGCATGGCGGAAGAAAATAAATATGAGGGATTTGGATACCCCTTCAAAATATTGCTTGAAGAATCCATCCAGCAACAAAGGAAAGTGGTGATGGATAAATTTGTCCATATCCTTTAGCGGATGCCCATTAGTGATGCATCTTCATCCAACAATGACTCTGGATATGCCACTCCATTCAAGGTAAAAGTCAACTTTGACGTTGCCATATTTGAAGGCTAGATAAATGCAGACGTCGTATATAGATGGCTAAATCTACTCGAATGATATTTTTCAGTTCATGATTTTTCCAATAAAGAAAAGATTACTTTTTCACTCCTCAATGTCACCCCCCATGTGAAGGACTGGTGGGAAACCTACTATGAATAGAGGGATGAGAAAGAACCCTCACTATTTTCTGCTACACCCATTCGGAACTTTTTACGAGAAGCCATAAGGGAACAAAATTACCCCTTGGGGAGCTATGAGGACAAGTACATACAATGGACTACATTGCCGCAACAAATAGATCAAGATGTGCATGAGCTAATGAATTTTTTTCATACCCTACACATAAAGTTGGGTATAAATGATTCTGAGAACCATTTGGTGGTCAATTACCACAGTTGTTGACACAAATATATTCAGGAGGAAATGTATTTCCTGGGTATCTCCTCACTTTGTGGGGCATACTGGTATCCTTCCAAGATGAGTAGAAATTCAAAGAGAGAAAGCGAGACTTTGGATCTGCAAACCCAAAGCATAGGAAAGGAACGCCCAAGCCATAGAATAAAGGGTATTGTTAGGTCACAACCCCCCAATATAACTCCTCGAAGCCACCAGCCAAGAATAATGAAAAGTCAAAGAAAGACACCAACAAGTTGTTTGAATTCCATAAAACTCCCACTCACAACACAAACAAATGTTGTGTGAAGCAGGCACTCGTGGCCAAGCTAAAAGACTCAGAAATGGATGCATGCACTGACTCTAAGTTGGAACCTAACAAGGGAAAGCAGATCATTGATGTTAAACCCACTGTGATGGTAACCACCACCAAGCTCTAAAAGGCAAAACCTAGAGATCCAAAGGAGGGGGAACGCCTCTTCCACTCGTAAATGTCAGTAAAGGGTTTATCGATATAGTTCATTGTTGACAGTGGGATCTAGAAGGACCTGATCTCAGAAAAGGTCATTAATAGATTGAATTTTCCAACAATGTCACACCCACAGACATACACCATTGGGTGGCTCCACCAAGGGTGAGATCTCCATGTCATCTAGTAGTGTCATCTTCCTTATAGCACCATTTCCTTTGTAGAAGAGGTTTTATGCGATGTTGCCCCTCTGGAAGTCTATGACATTTTATTAGGACAACCATACCTATGGAAGTGTCATGTTGTATATGAATCTAGACATCGTTATGTTATTATTACTTTGGGTTAGAAATTGTAAATGATACTAGAGGTAGCACCACATACACCCTTTCTTTGATCTCTGCTAAACAATGCAATAAGATCATTTCCAAGACTAGGAAATTTGTATTCCTTGTGATTCGTCCTGAAAATAAGAGGAAGATTGTGTCCACATCCATAGCCTCTAGACATGGCTCCTCTGAATGGCAGTAGCATATGCAGAAGGTTGTAGAGGAGTACAAGGAAATCTACACCTCACCCACAGGGGTACCCCTACACTATCAGGTCAAGCACTCCATCAATCTGACCCCGGGTGCATCGCTACCTAATGGACCAATCTAACAATGCTTTTTTTGTAGAGCGATGAGATCAAGACGTAGATTTAGGACTTTTTGTAGAAAAGGCACATCAAGCCAATTTCATCACACTGTGGGAACCCAACAATGTTGGTACATAATAAGGATGGAACTTGGAGGATCTATATTGACTATCGCAAGCCGAATAAGATCATTGTACATAAAAGGTATCCAATCCCATGGATTGATGACCTTTTAGACCAACTGAAGTGGGCCAAATATTTCAGCAAGATTGACTTGAATTTTGGTTATCACCAGGTATCGATTCAACCCTCCGATGTGTGGAAGACTACATTCAAATCCAAGGAGGGCCTTTTTCAATGGCTGGTCATGCCTTTCAGATTAATGAATTCCCCCACAAACATCATGTTGCTAATGGATGAGATCTTGTAGCCCTCCACAAACTCATTGGTGGTAGTGTACCTGGATGACATCTTGATCTCCAATTAGAGTTAGGAAGAGCACAAATGCCATATCCGACAAATCCTCCAAACCTCGTGACAACAAAAATTGTGTGCCAATTTGGAGAAGTTCACTTTTGGTATGACCCAAGTTCAATATCTGAGGTACATTATTGATGAGTGGGGTGTGCATGTGGACCCAGCCAAAATACAATTTATTCAACATTGGTTAGCCCCGACCACTCTAACAAAGCTCTGAAACTTTTTAAGTCTTACAAATTTCTATTGCAGGTTCGTGTTGGGATTCTCTCATATCACTTGGCGCTTGAGTCAAGTCACCAAGGGCGAAGTAAAATAAAATTTCTTTTGGTCTGAATCCCAACATAAGGTGTTTTTTGAGTTGAAACATCATCTCTGGTACACACTAATGCTCACATTACCAGTCCGGTAGAAACCATTTGAAATTGAGACAGATGCTTCCAACTATGTTATTGGTGCAATTCTTATCCAAGAGAGGCATCAGGTGGCATATCACAATGAGACACTTTGAGATACAGTTCGAAAGTACCCAACCTATGAAAAGATGTATTCCATTTTGTATGTTAGATGAAAATCAAATAATTACATTATGAACAAGGAAATAGTCATCCACACAAACCACTGACCCTTGCAGTTCATACAAACACAGTGAAAGTTACAGAATGGGCACGACTAGAAATGGTCCACATATATGCAACATTTCTATTTGAGCATTAAGTACAAGAAGGGAAACACCAATAATTTCACAAATTTTCTCAAATGATTAGTGGTTATGGCGTTGACCACTATGCTTGACACTTGTGGGCACAAGACTTCAGGAGGGTCACATCTTTATAAGAGTGATCCAAAATTTAGCACCACATACCAAATGCTCCTCAAAGGTAAGCAAGTACCATATTTTCACCTCCAAGACACACTTTTATACCACTTGGGACACCTTTGTGTTCCTTCAAGCGAGTGCTCCAAGATGATTTGGGAGGCACACTGCAGTCTAGTTGCTAGATATTTTGGGGTAGAAAAGAGACTATAAATGTTCTAGAAGTTTTTTTATTGGCCAAAACTTCGATGGGATGTTGGGAAGTACATCATATCTTGCACTTCCTATGCCATTTCCAAACCTACAATTAAGAAGAAAGGTCTATATACTCTTATGCCGACTCCTAGCCAGCCTTGGGATTCCATCTGCATGGATTACATGTCGGGCCTTCCTTCTACCATGTATAGAAATGACTGTGTTTTCGTCATCGTCAAAATAATATCTAAGATGGTCATTCTAGTGGCATGCAAGAAAAGTTTGATAGTAGAAGCCACTACTAAACTCTTATTTGAATGAGTATGCGTACAATTTCAGATTCCACAATCAATTATCTCATATTGGGATAGCCAATTCCTAAGTGCATTATGGTTAAGCCTCTAGTTAATTTTAGATACCAAGCTCACTAAGTCCATGGCATTCCACCCCCAATCTGATGGTCAAACAAAAGTCATCAATAACATGATTATGCACATCCTATGCATGTACAACTTGAAGCATCCACACACATGGGATGAGAGCATACCCTATGTCCAACAAAACTACAACAGGGTTCCCCATAGCTCAACTGATCATAACCCCTTTAAGGTGGGATTGGGATTCTAGCCACTATGTCCCATTGATGTTTCCATACCATTTGTAGCTACTCAAGAAAATTTGTCTCATGTAGAGTCTGAAGCTGACAGGGCTAGTAGCTTCATTGAGCACATCCAACACATCCACGAGTAGGTCCATGACATATTGGACAAAACAAATGCTAAGTAGAAATAACATCATGATCAACATTTGGTGCCACACCAGTTCCAGGTGGGTGACAAAGATTAGTTACATTCGCAGAAGGAGCGCCTCATTAGGGTCCACTGCAAGCTTCACCCACTCTGAAATGAGCCTTACACCATCACTACGGTTGTAAGGGACAATGCATTCGATCTTAGCATTCGATCGTTCCTTGGCATGCACCCAATATTCAATGTGCATTAGTTTCGGCCATAATTTCCCCCGTTGTTTGACACATCTATCATTGTTGAGAAGCTGACACAAAAAAACCTCAACCCAAGTTATATCAAACATGACACAACTGATAGGATAATGAACACAGAAATCAAGAGCACTCACCAACAGAGGATATATCTATATTTAGTTTTCAAATTCGGTCAACTCCTTCATGAGGGAAGGTGGCTCACGAAGGACTTGGTTCAATAGAAATTTCCTCACCTCATGTAGACTTTATACGCAATGGTGACCATTAATTCCTAATGGGGGAGGACTCATCTAGGTGGATATTGGTGACCACTTGCCTATTCTACCTAAAACTCTTATCGGTTTCACAAGTTTCCATGATTATAACAGCATTTACTATTTTTAGCAATATTTCAGGTCCTAAACCTTTGGAGATGTTTTGACCCCCTAAATGGAATTTTTTTTATTTCCACAACATGCTCGTAGCCATAGGGAGGGTTCTGCCACAAATCTTGTAGTAATTGGAGATACATTTCTCATGAGGTATCGCACATTCCAAACAGAGATCGTATGACGAAGTTACGACCCAGGGAATTTGGCGGCCCAACTAACCCCAACGAAGCCCACAGACTCTTGCTGTTCCATCTCCTATGGTTATGGTTTTGGTTATTTATGGTTTCCCTTTTTTGTTAAATAATAACAATGCACTTGAGCCTCATTGTAACATAGTTCAAAGGCATGTAGCCACCACAGCTCTTCTCAGAGATAAGCTACCATTGCTCAAGCTAGTTTATTTCCAATTTGTATTTAAGAATCTTTTAGTTCTTTGATATTAATGAAGTGAAGATTTATTTTGACTACATCTTCATGTTTATGTTTATATCTATATTTTGTTGCATTTCTGCATAATTCTGGATCATTGAATCCCAATAGACCATAATCCTAGGGCTTTTCTCCCACCCACCATCTCTAAAAATGGATCTCACTCGTACCTAATAAAATATCATAATCATCAATGCAAAATATTCCAAACAAAGATAGGAAGCAACCTAGAAGCTATATATCTGTATAGAGGAATATGGCACACCAAGCAAGTTTCTATACCAAAGGACCTATGAAATTATTCTACATTTCTTCCAAATTTCAATCACAAAAGTATATCTCGAAATGGCAACCCACAACATTCTATTAATTTTCTTCAACTTCAATTCACACTTTGTCTCCTATATCCCACATGAGTCTATTGTTATTGCGACATAACTATTCATAAGTTCCTCTCCCCTAAGTGCATTCATTGTTGGATGTGGGGGTACAATGGAGTATTTATACTGTGTCCTTTGGCTTGTATCCTACTTATGAAGAAGTTATTATTTTCTTCCTTTTGCATTCACCAAACTTAATTGGGCACCACAACATCCATCGGGCCCCCTTCCCAACTTTTATAATGAATTCAACCACATCAATAAGTTGATTGATGAAATAATTCTTCAATAAGGGAAACAAATCCAAATTCTTTCCTTTGAAGTAAAATTTCCCTTTAATGTTATTGTAGAGGGCACCATCTCGAGTTTCCATTTACTTCTAAATTCCCCACCTAAACCTAACAGGCTTGATTTGCACAAGTATTTGCTTCTTCATTTTGACTTCTAAGGATATCAAAGTACTCTTTTTATAGAATTTCATCAAGGATCCTCCTTATTTTGCTTCATTAGGCTCCCCATATGCTTATCCGAGGGAGATATTCATTTACATAGGTGTTGGACAATAATGAGCTAATCTCCCAAAATTATAAAGTTAGACACTTGCGAAGTTCTTGCCAATATTAGACCTTGTAACAAACCATGCATTTCTACTTATCAGTTTGTCATTGAACCCATCCCCATGTATACCTCTTAACACAGTTTCCTTTAGGGCTAAATAAAACCCCTTGTGCTCTCACCACCCTTAATGAGAAATGTTATCAAAAATTGACCTAATTCCTATTTTATTTTAAAAGAATTAGAAATAACAAATTTGTGATAAATTGTTTTTTACATAATAATATTTTTTCCTTAAAATATAAAATAATTTATCTAAAAATTTGAAAATTTAAATATCAAAATTTAAATTATTTGAATAATATACTAAAAAAAAAATCTCAATAATAATATTAATTAGCATTTGCACTAGATGTTGCAAAGGAAACGTCATAAGGCAAAAAGTGTGGAAGAATAACAACATCAACATGTGAATGGACGTTGTTGAAAGAAAATCTATGTATCATAACTTCAAACTACATGCAATAATATATTTCTGAGTATTCAGAGCAAAAAATGTGAAACAAAAAATACACAACATTTCAAAGAAAAATGTATAATATTTCATTAATTGGAAAAGAGAGGGCTACAAATTTTTAAGATCACATTCTTATAAGATGATTGTAGAGACTACAGATATGATACAACATAGAATCTGGAGCCTACAAGTTACATTGTGTTCAAAAGATAAATCTTAAAAAATACTTCAATTTATTTCCTTTCAAAATAATTAAACACCAAACACATGCATTTGCATGCTGTCACTTGTGGCTTCCAGTTTAAGTTGCTACATTGATATCTTGTTTATTCTCTGTTTGGATTGGTCTCATAGCTTTGGGTCTCTACATGTAAATGTTGTGAATGCTTTGCTATTTCTCTTGTCTCCTTCTGGAAGATGACCTCTTTTCTTTTCTTCCTGTACTTCTCCCTTAAGCAGAAAGCTTGTTGGCCAACTGCCCATTTATTTGTTGTTCGGTGATTATGCCCACAAACACTCAATTGGCTCGGCCGCATTCCATTGTCTACCTTTGTTTTGTGAAGGAAAAATGCAATTGGAAGACTCAATGGGTCTTGATTACCTTTGCAGTTGCATGAGTGTGATTTCAACTTGCTTGTTTGCATTGAGTAGTCCCTTGGCCCGATTGGCCCACAGGGGCGTCACTGACAAACCAATATTATATCACGTGCATTCATATTGGGGCATTAAAAATGGAAAATTCACAAAATAATATATTGGGGTTATAATGAGGGCCTAAAGGGTTTTAATATACCATGAAACAATATATATATATATATATATATATATATATATATATATATATATATATATATATATATCCTAAGGTATTTTTTATATGATGTTTTGGCCAAGCGAGGGAAAAATATCGGGCTACATCGCAGGGGGGGAGGGAAAGAGTTGGAAATGATTCATTTTGGAGTCGAGGTGGAGTCTCACCACTCTACAACCCTAGGAAAAATATCAGGCTACACACACTTGGCTCACACTCAGCTACAAACAGGGGAGGAGGGAAAGAATTGGAAATGATTCATTTTGGAGTCAAGGTGGAGTTGAACCACTCTGCAACCCTAGGAAAAATATCGAGCTACACGCACTCAGGCAGAGGGAAAGAGTTGGAAATGATTCATTTTGGAGTCGAGGTGGAGTTGAGCCTCTCTGCAACCACTCTGCAATCCTAAGCCTTTCTACTTTTGAACCCTAAGAGGAGCTTTGTTTCTGAGTTTGAACTAGATAAGACCACTCCTCAAATCCTCACCCTGCCTCTTGCTTTTTTGAACCCATGTCCAACTACCCTATTTATGTATAATGAACACATCAACTGTGTCATAGTAGCGGGTTTCTCCAACTGCAGTGAGCACATGAGTGAGACTTACCAACAGATACCCAGTAAGCAGGCAAGAGCACTTGGATTCAAGGATACTACTAAGAAAGGAAGGCAAGGTAGGCTTTTGTCACTGTCGATCGATCCAGAAAATCAAGATGAGGTGGGGATGATCAATGAAATGGATACTCAGTTACAGAAAGAGATACAGAAGGAGATGTGTTGCCATACCGGGTGGGTCATGAGATTCATCAAGTTTAGTTTTGTCTAACCACCTTTCTACCTTTCCAGCTTGAGTGAGACCTACTGCTTTCATTCGAATCTCTGAGCATGTTTTCTTGCTTATAAAACAAAGCTACCTTATTTTCACCCACCTAGATACTCTCTCATTCGCATTCCAGAGGGAGTTCGTAACCTAAAATTAATGTGTTCTGTCCATGTTCTGTCCAGCTATGGTAACCTTCAGGATCAAGGATTTAAAAAATGACGGGTTCTATGAACACCCAACACAAACAGAAGAAGAGGTGAGGAGTCAGCTTGTGGAGTGAAACAAGCAGTATTAGCAGTTGATTCAGAGGAGTTGGCTTGTGGAGTGCAACAGGCGATATTAGCAGTTGATTCAGAGGAGTCGGCTTATGGAGTGCAACAAACGATATTAGTAGTTGATTCAGAGGAGTCAGTGAATCTCTATACTATATAGGTACATCCTTAAATAATTCTCTTGGCTCCTTCACAAACATGCTGACAATTTTGACTTCTTTTAAGAAAAATTGATAACTTGAGACTTCATAATTTTAGCTTCTTCAATTTGGATTTTGACTTTGCAAAACATTCTCAGAACTTTCTTCATGTAGCTTGAACTTCAAAAATTTCGTAACCTTTGACAGTGGTCTCAAAATAGGACTAATGCCCAACATAGACCTTCAACTAATGTAGAGGACTGGATTTTTTGGAGAGTATCCTTCTAGGGCTTATGCACAGAACCATACACAAATTTCAAACTATAGACAAAGGGTTTTACTCCTTTATAGCATTGATATAGTTTCCAATAGGAGGGCCTTAAGTGCCTTGGAAAACTAGAACAATCCATTCTTAACAATTTCACTAATCAATAATGTACATACCAAAGTCTATGTAGATGTTCATAAATTTGGTGATTTGGAAGATTCAAACCTAGGGGGCACCTTCTTGTTTTTTTCTCCAATGTGAAGAGGTGTGGCTTCTATTATGCTGCTAGATAATTCCTTTGACTCTTCACAAATATGGTCCTTACGCCTTTTTCTAATAAAGAAGGTTTGCAGTCTTGATTGTAGAGATAAGAGGACTCTGTTGATTTCTGCCTTTCATTGTTCAAGACTTGGGGAAATAGGTGTACAAAACAGAAATACCCGTGTTCCTCTAGAGCAACAAATTCATCATTGAGGATTTCATAACTTGTGTAATGTTGATACTCATTATCAGAAATTCCAATGTTTGGTACAAAATCCTTATTGCTATCATATTTGGAGCAAAGTCTCTCATCCTCAGAGGGATATTCTATCCTCAATTCTTGTGACAAGTCTAGGGAGGTTATTCCAACACTTTTATAACATGACACAGTCTCAAAACCCTCATGATGGATGCTTGTGAAGGGCTCAGAAGTGGCTCAGAATCAAACTTCCCCTCTTCTTCGTGATCACCAAACATCAATGGTCCATGCAAGTAGTGTATAGGACTTGCCTCTACCCAACCCAAAATATATGGTCTGATGATTGATCCATACTGATGAGAGGATCATTATGAGTTTCTAGGCTTATGTTTTTATTATTATGATTATCATGTACATAAGCCATAAGAGAAGGGAGTGTTCTTGTTTTTATTTGTGAGCATAAATCCCATACCAAATTCATCTCAAAATTGCTACTACTTTCTTCTTCTGTATCTGCAACACTGTTTCCTATGGGGCAGCCAAAAAAACATCACCAACATGATGCCAATCCTCACTAGAAAGAGTGACACATGTATCATTTGAAGGTGGTGTAATAATTCCATCACATTTTTCATGTTGGTACTCATTTATGTGTTAAGAAATCACTTTAGATGCTAAAATGGCCCTCCTTCCTGTCATTGCTGCCACAAGGTTGTTCATGTTACAAATATCTAGTGTTTTCATATTCAAATTTTGAGCATAATCCCTCTTCCATAGATGCTCCACTTTCATCCCCAACAATGTTATCATTTCCTTCAAAAAGACCAAGGAGGCCTTCCTCTTGTAGGGTTGTCAACAACTCTTGATATGTACCATCAAATTTCTGATGGTTGAGGAAGATTTCAACTAGAGTTTTGAGAGAATGTTATGTTGTTTGGGCTACAAGAATGCTTCAACTAGCCACCATGCCCTTGTCCTAAAGAAAGCATAAATAACCTTATCATGGAATCTTCATGTCTTTCCATCAATTCTCATATATGCTTCATAGATTCTAGGACATGTGGGGTAGTAGAAAAAGAGTACCCCTCAAACTATGGAAGCTCCTTGCTATAGCTAGGAGGAAATTTTTTTTGTGTGACAACCTATTATTCTATGATACATGGAAATAAAATATGCTTAGAAACTTAATATGTGTATAAACTCATCACATGAAACTCCTATTCTATAATATCTCATACTTCCATGAAAATTTCATTACAAAGGTGAAATATTTATAGTGCAACGTACAACTACCTTGAGTGATGTATAAGATATTCCTTTAATAAATTGTGGATGGAAACTTCAACCATAATTGCACCTAGAGAAGTGAGGTGATCTTACATCCCAATTGGAAATCCCATAGAGAAGGAAACCACCTGTATCACTTTGAAATGAGATCTTCTAAATCATCAATATAAAGTTGAAAGAGTATGGGACCTAGGTGACAATGGACATCTTTGCTTTGACATGTATGGTTCTATGTATTCCATTTGTTTCTCTACCTTGCTACTAAATAGTTTAGTATGTATGATTTATATATGCTAATTTTATTGGTTTTTGTGGGATGGTAGTGGAACACCAACTTGGGTTTTGCTCACAGACACCAACAAAGGGAGAATGTAAAGATATGAAAGAGAAAATCATAGTTGCCAAAGAATTTACACAGCATAGGTCCAAGGAGATAACATTGTCCCAATAGTTGAAACAACAACACTCAACATCCAAGAGAAATATGGTCACCCAGAGAGAGAGAGAGTAGTAGCCATTTTGTTGAACACCAACATTGTGAACCCTAGGCTGGAGGAACATCACAATGGGTTTCTTTTGATTTTCCCGTAGAAGTTTGTTCAAGATTCAGTTCTAGTCACAATCATCATTTTTAGCAGGAATTGCATCATCCTGCTCTACCGTCGTCTGGGTCTAGGATTTTGCCCCTAATTATGTCTACTTTTCCGTAGAGGAGTATACTGGGCTCTCTTTATGATTCACCTTCATAATCCTCTATCTCAAGGGAAACTATTACATCTAATCAATCTCCTATTGGTGACTGCGTTGGGAGATCTATGGGATCTCTTTGCATGAGCCATTGTCATTAGCACTGTCTAGGGAAGGTATTGTAGCCAACTTCACTACCCAATAGAAAGACATTAGCTTTTAATTCTTCCACCAATTTTATTTTCTTAATTCTTTGAAAACTCTTTGTTTGGAATTTACTCTTCATATCACATTTCCTCTCATTTCCTAAAATCTCAACAATTTTATCCCAGGGAAGCCTCCCTTGAGCAGGGGAGAGGCAGCTTAAAGTGTAAACGAGAGAGGTTTAGGTGATAGTGGTCTCCCTCTTATTTACATGAAAGATTTTCTTGATCTTTACGACTTTATGACAAACAATGAGGGTTTATGTGATAAAAAGATCTATTGAAAGTGTTTCAACAATGCAATTTTGGGGCAATCTATTTTATTTTTAGATAATTGTATCAATGTAAACAATTTTGCCTCTCTCAGCACTTTTAACGTATGTATGGTGATTGGTTTAGCACCTATTCATTATTCATTGATTTCAAACCCTAAGTATATGATGTCAAATGAGGGCTCTTTTCAACCCTTGACAGCTCTCTCTGAAACTTTACTTCTAAGACAAGTCTCTATCCTTGCTAGAATTCTGGTACCTTTAATGACTGCTAGAAATAATTTGCTGGAATTTTAATAAATCCTCTCTCATGACTCTTTAAATATTTCTCTGATACTTTAGATTTATAGGCAATCTGATCAATTATAAGTCTTTAATCCTCTCTTTCACTGCGCCACTCTGATTCCTTCAATAGGTTAGAGATAACCTCTAATTCCTCGTGCTCTGTTTCTAGCTGTAGGGTGAAATTCGTAGCACAATTATTATATTTAGTTCAAGATTTAGACTTGAATTATGCTTAAAATATCATTGTGACATCGGATTTAAATACTATGATATGTCATATACTTATACTTATTCCTAGAGTATATTTAACTATTGGATACTATCTACTTACATGTTTCATCTCTGTTATTTCACTCTCACACACCTAAAAAGAAAAAAGGTTTGATACCTGATATTTAAACATTATTGAAAATTTACATTATTCATCTGCAAGGAATATGAAAAGTGATAAATGAACTTGAATAGTCTTTGCGAATCCCAAACGCCTCTTAAAAAATTAAAACTCAAAAACTAAAAGTCACATAATATTATATTATATTTCAATCTCTATCTAGTTAAGACCTATCCTTCCATTTATGCCTGCCCGACACTTTTCTTATCCATCATAATCTCAAGGACTCTGTAAAAATTAAACATTTTGTAGAGTCCAAGAACAAAGCAGAAACTGAATGTCTTTAATATAAAATTTTAGGCACATTTATCTCATACACCTTAACTTTTGAACTTTGAAAATGGTGGAGGCTCTCTCATAGGTTTTTGAGTTTCCAGACTATTTGATTGAAGAGATGTTGACATGTGTACCAGTAGAATGGAACAAAATTCCATGGTTGATCGCAGGTGATGTGTAAACAATCGGGATTGTTGGGAATACTCCACCCACTCAGGAAAATGGCAGAGCACCCCTATATCCCTTCCCTTCATGAAATTTTATCAAGAAGATGCAAAGCAAATTCCTTCTCCCTTTAGTTACCTGGCATCAACCACAAGCTTATTCTTGTTTCAAAGAAATGTCAACCGCTCCACATATAGTTTTAAATTTTGGAGAAGGCATTTATCTTAGCAAGTGCAAATTCTGAAATATTTGAGAACTTTCAATTACACCATCAAACTTTCAAAATTTCTCTTTTTCAAATTTGGATTTTGAAATATTTTAGAAATCCAAAGTATATCATCAAATTTTCAAAAATTCTTTTTTCTTGATACAAATTCTAAAATATGTTGAAAATGTTCAGTACACCATAGGAGTTAAACTTCCTCCAAATAGTTCTCTGAACATCATAGCTGGCTAAGACTTGGTTTCCATAGGAGTTGCAATAATGCTACAATACTTTTCCCCATACGAGCTGTCCAAAGTGGAATTTGGCCCTAATTGTCAATTTTAACAAGTATTTACATGGTTGAAACAATTTCAAGATGCACAGATGTTTGGCCTATCTAGCTTAATAATGGGCATTTTTAGAAAAGCATTTGAAATTTTGGTTACAAATCATGTTAAGATTATGAATTAAAAATAATTGTACAATGTTTTTCCGAGTTATGGTGCAACAATAAATCAACTCTTAATTTGTTTTAGTAATATGTTTTATTTCTGGTTTCAATTCCATTTTAGGAATCCACCAATAGTACATTTTGAATCAAAGTGTTTCATCCAAATAGTAATATTTCTTCATGTTTTTTGGATCTTTGAATTGAAATTTCATACTTTTCTTCCTTACTCTTTTTTTTATAATAACCAATATGCTTGTGGAATTTTACTTACTTTTTCATTTATTTATGTGTAACAATAGATGTTGTTTTATAAAATTGCTACCGGTGAAGAAAATTTTGTCATTGGGGTGGTTAAATGTTGAGAAGGTTGTACATTTGCTGAAATTCATGATGAAATTGTGGATGATGAAATCATTGGATACCCTTTTGATTTTATCCAGGATGGAATAGGTTTAAATCCAAAGCAAGAGAAAAAATGGAAAGTTTTTACAACACTCGTAGGCTTCAAGAGGAAACTAGGCACATTTGATGTGGAAGAACAATGTTCAAATGTAGTGAAAACAATACCAATCTTTGAAAACATTGAAGTGAATGTGGAGGGACCTATTGATAAAAAACAAAGAGTTGAAAATATGTCTTTGTTAGTGGAACAATCCATATTTGTTGATCCTAGTGTATTGGCACCTTGGGAAAAAAATGTTAAAAGTTTAATGGAAGAGTTTGTCAATGAGAGAATTACTCTCAAAGTATATTCAGAAAAGGGAGAATCTAAAATAAAGATCCATTGTAAAATTTGTGGCATTTATTATGGAACAGGTGATGTATCCTTGGCAGCACGAACAACACGCAACTTCAAAAACCATCATATGAAAACAGGGGCCCATAAACAATGCCTATCAATGCCAAGTGGTAGTGAAATTCCTTCATGTAACGAAGTACAACAGACAATGATGGTTGGAGATCAATTTCATATTGATCAAGCAATCAAACTTATAGATGATTTCAATAAGACACAAGATCCTAATTTGTTCAAGGTGGTGGAAGCAACACTTGCAGACTATAAGGACATGAAAAAAGTGAGAGTGGAATGTACATGATGCAATAAATGGTTTTGTTTAGTGCCGACAAGTGGTAATATTGTCAATTCTCTAAATGAACACATGAAATCAAAGAAGCACACTATTACTACTACAAATGAGGGTTCACATGAGGAGATTGGGTTGAGGAGTGGCACAGTTGGGAGACCCAAAAAGCCTACCAATGATAAGTCCCAACAAAGTTTGACTAGGTTCTTGGTCCCATTATTACCATCAATATTACATAGGGGTTCTACAAGTCCAGATCCTTCTACTTCAGGTATGTTAATTAAAAACTTAGACTAAACTTGAATATGAATTTGTATATTATTTTATTTATCTTACCTCAAATTTATTTGTTTGTTGTCATCTTATTACAACTCAATTATCTCCCTTGTTACTATAATGTTGGGGGTATTGGTATCCTTATATTGATAGAAATGGGGAGAGATTGGAAACAAAGGTCCTAATGGATGATCAAAGGGGTAGAAAATTATGGGCCATAGAGAAGCATACCAAGATCATGTTATGTTATGAGGGTATTGAATGTCATATTGATGGTACATATAGGCATATTCATTGCCAAAGGGCTTCTAAAACAAGGATCCCATTTGATTCATTAGCATGCAAATTTTGTAAGTTGGTTCCAGAATGTGATGACTTTAGGATGGGATTATATCGTGAATCAATGTGCACCAATAAAAGAAGTGAATGAGATACAAGAAAAGGTAGAAGACTCGACTATTTGACTCACAATGAATTGAAGAATGCTACAAGGGTTACAAATGCTAACCATAGATCAACAATGCGATCTCTTTAGTGGGAGAGGACAAAGGTTGCTACACTCTCTATTAGAATGAGATCCCTAAAGGAAAAGTTGTTTGAATCAACAGAAAGGAAGGATGTCTTTAGGTTTTGCAAGGATGTGTGTGAGGCACATAAGCAAGGAAAATTACAAGGTAAAGATGCAGTTTGGGAATTTGTCAAGGATATTTTTCATAACTTGATGCATGCAAAAGCAGGGAGAAGGTATAGTACATCCACAAAATCCCTTTATGAGATGATCAAGTTATGGGGAGGCCCTAGATTACATAGCTTTATTAGCTTGAATCTAGATGGTCCTTCAATATCTACGAATTTAAGGCAAGTTAGAAAGTCATTAGCATATATCCCAGGGGAGCACGAGCATATTTTTAAGGCTTCTTATAAAGACAAGCATGGTATAGATGGCCCAATTCTTGTGTTGCTCATTGAAGATGAAACAGTTGTGAAAAAATATGTTAGGTGGGTAGCAAAAAGTGATACACTGGTGGGGTTTTGTGGTACGAAAGAAGAACATCAATGCCAATCACATTTCTTGGTGAGAGTTGGTGACGGAGCTATAGGCTATGAGATTATAATAGATTCTTTTAAGAACAATGTTATTGGCCATTACACACATGTTATTATTGCAAACCCTTTACATGAAAGGCTTCCTCATTTGGTTGTGGTTGTTCATCCAACATGCAATAGGTTCAATGCAAATTTTGTTTATCAACAATGGGAAAAGGTAGAATCTATGTGGAAGAAACACATGGAAAATAATTTTGGACCTATTGTTGGTCATTCCTCCGATGGGGATAGCAGAAGAAGACAACTTATGTTGAAGGATTATTCTTCAACATCAGGTCTTCGATATCAAATTCCTTGGGTAGGGTGGAGGCTAACCGGGTTGGACAATGGTTGCAATGTAATAGGATTGCATGACCAAGATTACATCCACAGTAGCAAAAAGCTATTGAATCCTTTGTTTAGTGGTCAACAAGAATTTGTTTTAGGAAATGATTACATAAGTTTTGGTCATGTCAGAATGGTTTATCACACTTTTAAAGTGGACGATCACAAGCTTAAAGGTGAAGATATAGAGAGGAAGGATTGACAAAATTGGGGATCCACACAACGCATTGATTCAAGGCATCTTCAAAGGTGTTTGAAAGAGTTGAGAAGTACACCAAGTGGAAGGTTAGAGAGGACACTAGCTACAAAGACTTATCTAATGATTGTTGTTGACTACATTGACATGTTTATGTCTCATAGTTTGAGCCTTTGGGAAAGGGTGCGAAATTCTTCACGAGTTCATCATTTCTTCACATTATGGTCATGTTGGGTACAGAAACAATCTCATACTAATGTCAACATAACTTTCACATTATGGTTATGTTGGGTACAGAAACAATCTCATACTAATGTCAACATAACTTTCATCAGCAGAGAAGCATATCAATATGTGAAAATTTCTTGCCATTTTGTAGTTTTGTTGATGAGATTGTTTCGAGATCATTACTCTAACTTTCCATGAGTTTTGCACTTGACTGGGTCAGATGTATGTGAGAACTTCTTTAGTAAAGTTGGCAGGATGGTTGGAGTGGAGAGGGCCTATGATTTCACTGACTTGCTTCATGCTGTTGGAACCCTTAATAGAGTTGCTAAAGAAGAATGAAATCCCCAAGGGCTTCATTTTAATAAATCTCACAAGAAGCAAGAAAGCATTTGGAATAGATTGCACCAAGAAACAATACAAAACATTGATATGTTGTCACAATATGATTTAATATCCACAGACGCTAAAATTGTAGAAGCCCTTAATATTGGATTGAAGGATGCAAAAGACATTTTATCAACTCTTGGAATGCAACCAGAAAATTACACTCAATCTTCTTGGTGGGTTAAACAATGGACAGAGGAACAAAATTATCCAACATTCCAAATTATGGATGAAGTAACTGATGCTTCTCCACCGAGTTGTTCCAACTCTATATTCCAATCTTCATCATCATTGGTACAGAATGAAAGTGAATTTCAAATAATGGAAAGTGAGTGGCGACACGAGTTGGATGAAATTTTAGATTCCATTGATGAAAATGGAAGAAAAACAATAAACCCAGTCGTGGATCTTGATGGTAAGGATATGTTTAAAGCATGTTTGGTTAGTCATTTGAATGAAAATACAACATTATCGAAAGATAGGTTGACAAAAGTGAGAAATGGAGTCTACTTTAGGCGAGATGGGAAGGCTCCACAAAAGGGAGTTTCAATTGGCTTTGGAATTGGATTAGATTGTGGGGTGTTGTTTGAAAGCAACTCAATTCCCCCCACTGAACGTACTGCAAGAAAAGGTGTTCCTCGAAGTATAAAACAAGGTGTTTCTTGTGGAACATGGTACATTGGAAGGGTTCAAAGAATAAGGAAGAAAGATGGTAATAGGGTGTTTGATTACCATAATGACATTGACCTTTTGGATAGATTAGAAGGCATCAAGCTTCAATTATGTTGGTATAGTAGAATAAAGGGGCAACGCATGTATACGTATGATTTGACAGATCATGCATTTGTACAACTTGAATGTATTATAGCAATCGCAAACTTATCATACAATGCTAGGAATGATACATACAAATTAAAAGAATTTGATTACAAAGTTTTTTCAAATTTTGTCAAAAATCCAAACAAGGTGGATTTTCAAAACATTATACTTTCTCTTTCCTTATGTATTTCCATATGTTGGATCATTTATAAATAATTATTGGTTGTATTTTTGTTGATTTGTTCGTATGAATCTGATGTTAATTTTGTACTTTTTGGTTTTAGGTCTAGTGAATAGTTCAAATGGTGAATGTTCGAGACATGGTTCAGGATAACTCAATCTTTTTTCGCTATGTTCTTTTTGATGTAAGTTTCTTTCACTAGTCATTCATCATTTTGTAGTTGCATTTCATTCAAATGTTAATTTGGTCCCTCTGAAGTTGGTCCATTTAATCATGAAAAAGAAGAAAAGGTGGTTCCCTTTTCATGAATATTTTTTATGGATAAGTATGTGGTTCTTCTCACCAATGATAACATTTTTCTTGAATTTTTAGATTAATGGTTCACTTGCTAGAAAGGATATCAAGGATCTGATGGCACGAGCTTCAGTAGTGATGGTTTTTGCTCACTCAAGTCAACAAATTTACACCATAGCAACGTCTACCACATGAAGTGCATTTTATTTTGTATGTTTATTTTGTAGTTGGCTTTCCTATTTTTTAAATTGGACATATAAATCAGAGTCTATAGTTCAAATGTGCCATCAGAGTCTTTTTGGAGGTATTTATGTTTTGGCCATCCGCAAGGCGTCTACAACTGTTAAATTGCATTTGGTTATTATTGTTAATTGATTCCTCAATCACATTTTGGGCATTTCCTTTCAATGCTTTCACTAAACAACATTAACATTAATTACTATCTGTAAAGGCTTTTGGACATGTGATGGTAGTTTTTTTTTTAATTATTTGCAACTTTATTGAGATATGTGCTTCTGGTAGATTGTTTGGGTGATAGCATTTTGCTTTCTTATTTTTGCCTACATTGATATACATGTGTTTGATGGGCCTTGCAATGTGTTCATATGATCCAAGGGCTATTTTAAGGTGAATGGTATCTGATTTTTTGCAACTTTTCAATTGACAAGAATTTGATAGGGTGAATGGTATGCAAATTTTAATTGATTTTATTTTTCCAGAGAAAGAATGCACACGTTTCTATTTCATGGTTTGGAATAGGAAAATACATAGCAAAGTTCTTATAGCATGACATATCACCTCCAAAAAGGAAAATAAGGCCACTTGGTGGCCACTTTTCACAAAATTTCATACATAATATACCTATGATCTCTCCCGGGAACATAAATAGAAGAAAAAAATATGCGTTGTTGAGTGAGGCAAGTTGTCAATGGGAGGTGATGTAGAGCTAGTTCCAAGTTTTTTGTTGCTTATTGGTCTCTCCATTATCCCAGAATCTCCAAGATGGTTGGTAAGATTTTAAAATTCTTGAATTTATGTTTAAGGTCACGATCACGCTCAATTATGGCTTCCTTATCAGTTTTGGAGGCATTTGATTGTTCAATAGTTATTGAATGCTTTGTGTTTGTATTTTCAGCAAATCAAAATTGGAATCTCAAATAGGGTGGCCAAGCCCAACAGGCCCAAGGCTAAAAAAAGTATTTTACAGTATTCTGTTGTCCAAAAGGATTGGAATCTAACCCTTGGACTGTAACACATTCTTCTTGTATGTGTTCAACCACTTATCAATTTATCTTATTTATGGTACGATGTGATTATGTTACAAGAGATACAGTTTGCTTATGTTATAAAAAAAATATGTTTATATGGGTTTATTTTGTAGGCTCTATACAAACATTCATGCTCTGAAGCCCAAATTGAAGAGTAAAGTGGCAATTTCAGAGTCTATTGCTGTAAATGAAGGCCAAAGAAATACCCTCGTGACCTCTCCTACTCCACTTCTACCATTCCAAACAAATATGAGAATAATATCCAAGATCCAAGCATAAATGTCGCTTCAACAGAAGCTATAGGAGTTGGTGCATCAATATTTCACAAGAAGAAGGATCTAGCTTCTATCAGAGTGCACATTGATAAGAAAAAGCTAGATTCAATTTAGGAGGGCATGGTAGATTATGAATTGTATGATATGTACTTTTCAACTATAACAGATGAATATTCTAACACCAGGCTTTGTAATGTGTCTTAACAGTGGTATTAGGTTTTTCACAATAGTCATAGGTTTTCTCTAGTGCTTTTACAAAGCTTTTTTTGACCAGTGCTTAACAAGTTAACATGGCTCTAGGTTTATGGAGTTGTTTCATAGATTCAATTTATTCTAGCATGATGATATGCAGGTGTTTATTGTAGCATGGTTTCTTTTGGACTATAAGGGCCATCTACAACCTCTTTGTTGATGCATTTCTAGTTCAAAGATGGATTGCAGTCAGTGTTATTTTGGTTATATGCACCTTTACTTGTTATATATATGAGAAACTTTGCATATTTGTGTATAACAGTTTAGATTCATATTGATGTACATGAATATTTACATTTTTTTTGAAAAAATGAATATTTATGTAATTTTTTGTTCACTGGTCTTTTGGTTTGGTTTTTCTCCGATTATCAGTTTTGGGGTCAACTGGTTTGATGACTAGTTCAATTTTGATAACATTGGTTCATTTTCCATTGATCATTTTCATTTTTAACTGTTGAGTCTCGATTTTTTATACTAATGGCCTTAGACCAGGTCTTTGACTCATCACCTTCTACTATTTCTGAGTTTGAGTAATTTCGATTTACTAGTCTAATATTTAGACTTTAGTATCTACTATTGAATCATTTATGGTATGTGAATCAATATATTTCGTTATTGAATTTAAATTTGAATCATGTTTATAACACACACACATATCCTGACATCCCCCTATCCCGTGAATCTTGGAAACTAGGTGGAACATTTGTTGTAATTGCTTGATATTTGTTCACTAAATGAATGCTACCTCTTGGGTATGAGTCTATACTATTGATTTTAGTGTCATGGTTGAGTGTATTGATTGATGGGAGATGTTGTTGATGATGCCACTTTGAGTTTATAGACCCAACCTTTATGACAAGCTTCATATGTGGAATCCTGAGTTTTATAAGAAGGCTAAATAATTAGTCTTCATAAAACATCTGAAAATGAAATCTAAAATGTTCACCAATGCACTCATGCTCCTGTAAGTTTGGTCTAGGGGTCAACCCTGACTCTTGAGCATTGCAGGAGTGTTACATTACTCCTTAAGCTCACCCAAGAATTCTATCAATCTTCCTCAGACTTCATTCTTGAGTTAAGCATAGATCTGGGCAAAAGAGCTATGGCAATGTATTATGGATTGGCTGGAGTAGTGAAATATTTTATCTCTACCTTATGGAATCCTCATACCCTATCTAACGAAAATATTGAAGGTTTTTGTTATACTTTGGAGTCTTGGAGTGTAGAATTTAGATATGACCATTTATATGCTTATGGGCCAACTCCTCAATGTTTATACTTGCTTGGATGAGGAATTATTATTCTGAATTATCTTCAGTAAAATAGACCTTGGAAATCTGAAATTGACATCCATAGGCCATATTTGGGTTAGCTTGAAAATATGAAATCAACGTCCCCAATTAAGATTGGTAGTATATATATGTGTGTATTTATGTATGTATTCAAATTGGGATGAAAATCCAAGTCCAATCCTTTTTTGGACAGCATGTATGTTCACCTCTCATGTATATATAGGTATTTTTCTCTGACAAAATATAGACACACGTAACCTAGAAAACTATAGTTGATGGGCCATGAGTTGGAGTGCAGGTTGGTCATGGAAGATTGGATGTGTCCTCATCCAAGGCTTGCAAGCATAATTATATATGTATCGTTAAGCTAAGGGAGAGCATCCCATCACAACGAGGGAGAGCATCCTTTTACAATGATAATGTAATGGGTGTTAGCACCAAGAACTTCATGGATGAAATGACAAATTTGTACACAGGTTTTAGGGCTTCTAAGTATTTCTTTGGTCTTACTGTGGTCTTGCTAGGTTGGCTATGCATATACTTACATAGCTAAATAGGACATCATATCTTGGAACTTCTCACTAAAAAAGGAATAAGAGTCACACCAGACCTCTTTCTCCTCATCAGAGTATCTAATAGAGACTATTTTGTGATGGTTTCAGAGGCCTTTCGTGGGATTTTCTTTTGGTAAAAATTGGGCATCACCGTGGCATCAGCCAGACCTGGAAATGAATTTGCATTGTGGGAGTCTACTTCCAATGCTCTTATGCCTGAAGAAAGTGTTATCCATCTAAGAGAGCAGATTCAAAAACTAGATACAAGCTGTAATGGTAAAGATTGTCTCTTGCCTCAGAAAAGTACTCATGGTGAAGTTATCACTTGCCTAGGTATAGTTTTGCATATGCATAAATTATGTAGTTAGATTCTATTCCTAGAGGTTTCAATTCAGAATTAGCAACATTAAGAGATGCATTGTGACCTGATAAGTAGCTACAGTAGCATGGGAAGCTAAGCAGCCACTAGTTATTGAAGAAATTCAAGTAGATCCACCACAGGCTATGGAAGTCCATATCAAAATCACCCACACATCCCTCTGTCATACTGACATTACATTCTGGAATGGTGGGGTAATCAGTAACATGGTTTCAAGCTTGTTATGCTATATATTTTCCATGAAGGTTATGGAGCTTGTTATGTGATGTAGGAGCATGAGGCTTGGAGGAAAAAAGCTTCAAACTTATTTCAAAGATACAAAAAAATCTACAAGAAAAGGAGTGGGATCCTTTAGCCATCAATTTACAACTTTCTAGATAGGATTGTGAGCTAGAAAGTAGCAATTGAATGATTTTGTAATTAATTAGAATAGTTTGATTTAGTTGAGAGTCTAGAGGAGAATATTTCTCAGATTTGATTTTAGTTTAAAATAGACAGATTTGATCCATTGTTTAAGGATCTTATAGTTAGAGTGGAGTTGTATTTATGTAAGTTTCAAAGGATGTAAAACGAATTTGGATCGATTGGATTTTTGGACTGATTGGAATTGATTTGGCTTGTTTGGCCTTATATGAATAAAAATTGTAGAAACTTAAGCTCTGTGTATTTTCATTGTAAATTGGTCAATCCCAGAGGTGTGTGTTTCTATGCAATACTCCATTTTTCATCAATTCTTGGTTCGGCTCGAATTGTTAAAGGTACTTTAAATTCATGTTCAGTTTGGTAAATTATTTTCAGTGTGATTGTTTAAGTCTTTATCACTATATTTATAACTGCGGACGGATGAAAGAATTAATTCTTAAATCAAGGGACATACCACAGTCATCCTACTCTGTTGATTTCATTGACTAACCTGCGCGCTAGTTGAATCTCGCAAGCCGTAGATCTCTTGGCCTTGTCATCTGGTGGATTTCAGGTTGAAAAAGTGAACGGGTGTTAAGCGAGAGGTCGGACACGAAATTTATTAGATTGGCGATTTATAGTTACCATAGGGTATGGAATTTGGTTAAGGGTCGTGCAGTTTGTGCACCCGAAATCACTTTTGGTCGTCGGATCAGTTGGGGGTTAGATCTATGACAGGGAATCTCCGAGGAACTTTATTGATCAGATGAATAGTTGACCATCAAATTGCAATTAACTGAAACCATTAGATCGTGGAACTATATCGCATCGTTGTATATTATTGCACTGGGAAAAATGTTGCGGAGGTGTTAAGCCCGGTCTGTTGTGACTGTCAGGAAGCGATGCACTGATAGTGTATTTTATACACTTTCACATGTTTTCCATTTTAAACAATGACGATAGTGGTTTTATGTGTATTGTTCCATTTCTATTGTAAAGATAGTGTCGATAGTGTATAGAGCCCCTCTATTATGAAATTGTGCCCGATAACGAAGGTTTGGGCTATTAATGTAAAGGATTTTGTTATAGCAGCTACAAAGGGGAAAATTTATAAAACAGTCAGTCTAGTAATAGATGACTGATACTCTGCCCGAGAAAGAGGAAGGGATTCCGCCAGAATTAGAGGAGATTGTATCAGGTTTTGAGCATTTGTCTTTAACGCCTGCACCCCAGCTACCATTATGCTTGTTATTGGTACTCATTGCTGGAAATAACTGTCTTACTTCAAACGGCTTATGTATGTCTACAAGATGAAAACATGCAAACTTTTCCTCGCATACCTGGACATGAGGGTGTTGGGTAAACCTTTGTTAGTTATAGTTAATATGAGTCTAATTATATGTTTTTCGAACAAATTATGAAATAAGAGCATACAATTTATGATTGCATGATAGTAGAGAGCGTGGGAGAAGGCATGACAGATATTAACGTTGGAGACCATGTAATTCCCTTGTTCACAGGAGAGTATGGATATTGTGTGTCCTGTAAATCTAAGAAGACTAATCTGTGTGATAAATTCAAAATCGATCTCACAAGAAAAGTGATGAGAAATGATGCAAAGACGTGTTTCTCAATCAAGGGATTGCCCATTTACCATTTCATGTCCACTTCTACATTTAGCAAATACACAGTTGTTGACTATGCTTGCAATGCCAAAATCAATCCAGAGGCTCCACTGTACAAAGCATGCTTGTTTGGTTATGGAATAGCCACTGGTATGTTTACTGTGACTTTTTTTATGCATCTAAGCCTCAATATTGGAGCTACAATATTCAACTTACAATTAGAATGAGCAATATCTCTTTTGATTGTTCAGGTGTTGGAGTTGTTTTCAACACAGTTGACATCCAAAGTGGATCAACTGTGGCCATTTTTGGCCTTGCTATCAGTAATATCATCCTAACACTAGTTTAGTTTTATGTGATATTCTCTACAAACGATTTCAGACTTCATGATATACTCTAAAGTGTACTCATGATGTTTTCATGGGCACTCTGTAGGTCACAATGGGTGAAAGAATGAGAGGTGCCTCCAAGATAATTGGTATTGACACAAATTCAAGCAAGTTCATCAAAGGTAAAATGGATTCTCCTATGAAGATCAGAAAACCATACATTTTCTGAGTCCTAATTATGTAGAACCAACTAAACTGAATATCATCATAACTGAGACCAGGGAATTAAGTAGAAACTCACCAATTAACTTCATTTAAGAAGAAAGGTGAAACTAATATGCATTTACAATGTATATCAAAAGAAGAAAGGTGCATTCTAGAATGCATGTGAGCTCGTAAGAGAGGCATCATCTCACTATACAAAGGATATAAAAATAAAAGGGTATAAAAAATCTGAACAAAAAAATGGAGACAAACAATATTTAGTAAAATAGGGGTTTTTTAAATTGGGAAGGTGTATTGGATTTATATTGGTAGGGGGTTAAATAATGTGATTTTTAGAGGTATTTTCCAATATGCAGTCGAATTAAGGGTATTTTTTAGTATGCCATGAACGCACGTGCTATGTCAGAGGTTCAGTGAGTGAAGCCCCCGTGGATTGGCCTAATCCATATATATCTTTTGGTTACCTTTATAAGTATGAACCACAAATGGTTGTCCATCTTTATTCAATATATATTTATGTGGTGTAATGAAGTATGTGGCATCATGAACCCACAAATAACATAATAAGTGCTACCAAAGAACACCTTACAGAAATCTAATGGGATTATGATCACCTTATACTTCATCTTCGAATGGAATTGAGATGGAAAATTTGACATTACATCACCTTGTGACTTGGAGTTCTGTGCCCTTGTTGTGCATTCTCAATTGATTAGTTCCAGATGCTTGTCAGTCTTCAATCACAATTTTTGCACTAACGCCATTGAGATCAGATTCTTTTGACCTTCCTTTGGGTTTTCCATTTCTCCATTATAGCCTTCTCACAGTGGTCATAGAGGTTCTTTACCTTAAAGAAGGCTAGTTCTCTTCTAAGGTAGCATTGTAAAGCTCCTTCCCTAGATTAAGAACTGTTGATCCTCAAGCTCAAGGTCTAACGATAAATTTTTTTTTATTAACTCAATAATGTAATCTTGGACACTTTACCCCTACTCCAACCACTATGATTAATGACTTGCACAGAAATCTTGGCGAATATTCTAGCCAATAGATCCAAGGATATAGCACCCAAGGTCTCTAGGCATGTATAGATGGTATATGTTAAAACAGAGCAAATTAAAACAAAACTTCTAATGGGTGTACAGTGACACCTAAAATTATAAATTACAGTGAACTGAAGTACAATGTTTGTTCCTAGTCTTTCCCTTTCTTTAGGTTCTATTTGTGTGGTTGTTGAGAATAATTAAATGCATATGTAATGTATTCTTGGATGCTTTACCCCTTCTCCAACTACTACGCTTAATGACTTGCATAGAAATCTTGGCGAATGTTGTAGCCAATAGATCCAAGGATATAGTACCTGAGGTCTCTGGGAAACTACAGATGGTATATGTTAAAACAAAGCAAATTAAAATAGAACTTGTAATGGGTGTACAGTGACACCTAAAATTATAAATTACAGTGAACTGAAGTACAATGTTTGTTCCTATTCTTTCCCTTTAGGTGGGTTTTATTTGTGTGGTTGTTTAGCATAATTAAATGCATATGTTGTTTATGTAGGCGAACAATTCTTCCAGCAAAAGAAGAAATAACAACATAGAAATAAAGAAAGAAACATAGTGAACAAGTATTCAGATAGAGTTGACACTCACTTTTTAACTGGAGAAAAACCCTCTGAGGAGTTGAAAATATCCAATGTATATTTATAAAAGACATGCATTTGCGCGCTTGTCACTTGTGGCTTCCAGTTTAAGTTGCTACAGTGATATATTGTTAATTCTATGTTCAACTTGGTCTCGTAGCTTTGGGTCTCTATAGGTAAATGTTGTGAATGTTCTGCTATTTCTCTTTTCTCCTTCTAGAAGATGACCTCTCTTCTTTTCTTCTTGTACTTCTCCATTAGGCAGAAAGCTTGTTCGCCAACTGCCAATTTGTTTGTTGTTTGGTGGTTAGGCCCACAAACACTCAATTGGCTCGGTTGCATTCCATGGCATACCTTTGTTTTGTGAAGGAAAACTGTAATTTGAAGATTGAGTGGGTCTTGATTACCTTTGCGGCTCCACAAGTGTCATTTCAATTTGCTTATTTTCATTGAGTAATCCCTTGGCCTAATTGGACTGAACCATTTATATCTTTTGGTTACCTTTATAAGTATGAACCACAGTGGTTGTCCATCTTTATTCAATATATATTTATCCAGTGTAATGAAGTATGTGGCATCACGAACCCATAAATAACATAATAAGTGCTACCAAAGAACACCTTATAGAAATCTAATCGGATTATGTTCACATTCTACTTCATCTTCAAATGGAATTGAGATGGGAAATTTAACCATGGAAAAGTAGGACTTCTATCATGTGGGCTTACAACTGAATCTACTAGTGAATTTCTTCTAAGTTTGGCTACACCAATCCATCTTGCCCCTAGTTGATTTCCATCACAAACAATAGAACTAGTGTTTTTATTTTCAACTCTAGAGGAAATGTGTTGCTCATCCCTAGAAATGTTTAGGTATATTTTGTCATTCCCTCTCATGCACTTCTGATTTATGGAGTCTATCTTGTCAAATCCATCTCCATTGCTGCCAGATTTAATCACATCAGTTGATTTGGTTGATATTGTAGATGGAACCACTCTTCCAACATTGTTTATTTCTTTCTTAGCATCTACAGTTGTTTTCGGTCTAAATGAATTGCTTCTAGGGACAATGACAGACACTATATTAGGTCTACTTAAGGTTTGAAAATTTGTTGTAGGCTGCAGTCTTGATGTAATGTTTTTCTTTGGAGTCGAGACATATGACGGTGGACCTGAACTTGCAGGGAGATTATTTGAAGAAAAGGCTATTCCATCTCGTTGAGGTGTGCTAAAAAGACCTTCAGTGGCTACACAATAGTAGAAAAATAAAAAAACATAACATATTTAGTTTCTTCAAATAATACAGCCAATAAAATGAAATCCAAAAATAACAAAAGGAACCCAATACTATAGTCCAATTGGCTTGTTTATGCTACAAAATGTTCCGTACTAGTCCAATAGTAGCAATTCTTTTAGTATAAAACAAAAAAGGAAAATTCAGGGAATGCAAATCTTAAAAGATGAAACATACTACATGCAAATTAAGTAACATACTAGTTACCGATGCGGTAGTCTTTGGTTCCTTGATTCTTGACTTTGTACTATGTGACAAGGAAAGCCTCGCCATATTTGTCTTTAAATTATTATCTAATTGTTGGATAGATGGATGACCACTGGAAGCCAATTTTTCTTCATTATGGCCATTTGTTCTTGATACATTTCTAGCAGCATATGGCCCCACCTGTTGGAACACCACAAATGATAGCTTCAATGTAATTACCTTTATACTAGCACCACAAAATACAATCAACAGAAGATAAATGTCACAAAGACATATAATCAGTGCATGGGTTGATAAAAGGATACCACTTATTCATATCGAAATGTCCACAACACATACACCAACACAACTTTGATTGTATGAATAACTGAGAATCTTTCCCTCATGTATGTTGAGGTTAGCCAATTTAGACCAACCAACATCGACTGCATCGTAGCATCTTAAAGGTTCCCAGGAAAACACCTACTATCCAATGCAAGATATTTTACAAATGGCCCTTATAAGAGGTTTAAAATAATTTCCACCCCAAACATTTTAATACTAGAATAGATCAAATGCATTGCACCAAAAGAGGCCCCCATCTTCAAACTTTCATGCAATCCAGTTAACAGAGTCCTTCCATCCAGAGTCAAAATCATGGCACGAACTCTAGTTGTCTGAAATACAAACACACAACCATTCATGGTAAACATGCAATAGATATGTAAACTATAAAGCATACCTACTTTGAAAGATCATTTTCCAAAAATACAAACTTGTATACCCAATGAATTGGCAGTGTTGAACTGAAATACTAACATAATTTGCCAAAAACTATGTGTTCAAGATTAACTTGCTCCTTTATATAATTTCTTATTTTGAATTAAAACTTCCTTTCTCCTAATACTAGCAGTGTGTACAAGGCCTTAATTAAAAAATGTCATTGATGCAGCGTCCGTAGGCATACCTCGAAAAGAAAAAAACTGCAAGGGATGGATTTGCAATGGAAGAATAGTATCTGATTTACTTTGTACTTACTACTACCCCATTCTTTTCACTTTCTTATTTTAATGTAGAAAGAACAACCCTGTCGAAAGAGAGGAGATTGCCCTCGAAAGAAGATCCAACTAAACCTTAGTCAGTGGTATATGGATGCCAATGTTTCAGGAGAAAATGAGTGTGTCGAAAGTAATAGAGATGGCGAGATCTGCTGCATCACATTCCTGAAATAAAACAGAGAAGAAGGGCAGCCAAATCCCCTTCCCCACAACAACAGTTGCTTTAAGCCTGTCTGTCCCACACCAAACCTACAGCATTCGACTTTAATCCTTTGATGCAAAGAGAGTGAATGCAAATACTACAGATGATCCTTGGAAGTAGCGTCGAGCAAGGGCAAGGGTGAGGTGTCCACTCCGAGAAGCACCTAGAAGTAAAGTCAAGCGAGGGCAAGGGTGAGATCTCTTGCATCTCATTCTCATAATTTGTAATTAAATTTCTAACTAAATTAATACAGTATCGTACCGGTTGAATCAATCGGATAGCTAAAATTATTTTAATCATCTAACATTTAAATTAAAGACTCAGAAATGTACACGTAACCTAAGAGGAAAGTTGATTGCAGAAGGAAATTCTTTACGACCTAATAATGATTTTATTTAAATAGATATATTTTTAAGTAAAATTTTATTATTTAATTAATAAATTAAATAAATATAAATAAATTTAGATTATTTAAATATTTATTACAATTTATAAATTGTAACACATTTCAAAAATTAAGAAAGTGCTATATTTATATAATTGTTATAAATTTTGGAATTAAATAAAAGCCTTTTGAGTTAGCGTCATAGCTAATGAATGATGAACGATGATATCTTATAATTAGTAAATGTTAATGTACATATGAAAATACAAAATTATATTAACGAAAGATATTATATTTAATATTAATGTAGATTTATCTTGGTTATGGATTTAGCAAAATTTGAGAAGATCAAGTTTTTTGATGTATAGATTTGTTTTAGAGTGTAAAAAAAAAAAAAAAATAAAAATTATATTTTAAAAGGTTTGATCCCCTTAACACTTAGTATATTTGTGGCTAGGATGGATCTATACTAGTTACAGAGATGAAGATGAGAGTTGTCATTAAAACTTTTATAGTTTACCACTCTATTTTCAATATTACGATATCTATCAGCTTAATTAGTCATAAACATAAGAAATATTACCATTTAAAATCAATATAGATCCATCTTAGCTATTTATTAGCAAGGGTAGAGATGGATCAAATCTCCTATAGAGAAAACCTATTTTAGATTGTAAAATATGAAAAGGTATTTACACCTCAAGAGATTTGATTACTCTTAAGTTTTTTCTACATCTATGGTTCACACACATACACACATAATTATATAAATTTTCATTTTTAAAATTCTATTTTTAATGCATTAGGATTCAACACTTTGAAAACCCCCTTCTACACTTGGATTATGTAAATTACATAGATTAAACTTATGATTCCAACAAATCTTTGTTGGATTTTAGATTAAATGGATCAAAAAATATACATAAATCTAGGTCAAAATATAGAATCTTGAGACTACTTGAAATGTTTTTTTTGAGTAAGTTGAAATATTTAAATTTTTGGGTAGATAGTTAGAGAAAAATGATGTATTTTGAATAGTGTGTTAAGAAGAGACAAATTTAGAGGGGAAAGAAATTTTCTTGAATTAAAGTAAAAATTAGTGGCATGTCCTGATAATAATAATAATTTTATGTTAATAATAATAATAATAAGGAGGAGGAGGTAGAGGGATAAGGTTAAATAATAAAAATAGATTAATAAAAATAATAAAATGTTTCAAATGAAAAGAGAAATAATAATAAAAAATTGTCAAAATTTGTGGTTAGTTTTATACAAATCTTTTGTCAATTTATTATATATAAAAAAAAGAACGTAGAGGGAAAAGGAGTTATTAATTAAAAAATAAATTAATAAAAATAAATGAAATGAGAAATAATAATAAAAAAATTATCAAAATTTTTTATTTGTTTTATACAAATCTTTCTTCAAATTTTTGTTTCTATATATTATTTTTCCTTCTCTATGATGGGTTTTTTTAATTCTGAAAGCCCATTTTTTCTAATATTGTGATACATTCCCCTCTTCATAAATCTTTCCACTCATTTCTCTTTTTTTTAAATTTACCTCTTGATTCTCCTTTCCCTAAGTCTTCTTGTACTTTTCAAACATTGTTTGATATTTAGTTAATGAATCCCTCTCTCGACTATTATAATTTCTTTTTCTTTCCATATAAACCAATATATAAATTTAGCCCTTAAGGGTTAGTATAGTTTGTCGAGTTCCCATCATTAACACACATTTTCTATTGAGGCGTCACACATAAAATTTTCTCAACACCCTCTGGATCATGCACCATGGTTGAACCGACAAGAAATGATTTGTTCAGGGGGATCTTCCTAGTGAAAATATTTCATGGTTGTAGTTTTTATTGATGTAGGCCCATGAACCACATAGGAAAAAAAAATATTTTTTTATTTATTTATTCTATTTAAATTTTCCCCACATTAACTCACACACACACATATATAATTTTAGCCTTGAGGATTCCCTCAATTGGCCGAGTTCCTATTGTTAAAGCACATTTGTTATTGATAGGTCATGAAGTTAATTTTCTCAACACTAATGAGGTTAGGGTCCATGGTTGAGTCAGTAAGAAATGTCCCCTTTGAGTGGATCTTCATTGTACAAATATTTCAGGACATAGCACTCATCGATCCGCTAATTTTGTGAACTCCATGTATATATATATATATATAGCACACAGAGCAATTGCAAAACACAAATTACACACTATGATATTATTGATCACAACAATGAAATATATATAAGACATAGCACACTGACTTCAACTCAACACATAGGAATCAACAACTTCTATACTGACGCCTAGGGACTCACAATGACAACTACACATGACATGGAAGTGTTACTTCCGACATGGGGCATAACATAGGAGATCATATTAAAGAATAAGGATACTATTAAAAATATTATTACTTCCAAATTTAAAGATAATATGTGGGATGATATGGAGTTAGAGGTAAATAGGAAGCGAAGATATTTTGATGTGATCAACCCAAATATCAAAAACTAAAATTGTCTTTCTATCTTGATTAATACTATAAAAAAAAATGAACATTGTGAGGATAAAAACTAATTCTCATGAGCTTCATAGTGAAATTGGGTGTTTGTCTATATCTAAAACACTTAGGGATGAAAGAGTTTGTCACCTTTGCGACACTAAGTGGGTTGAAGATGCAAAAAACTTTCTCTTGGATCTTACTCACATCCATTCTAATTTTCAAAATTTCTTCCACGATACCAAACTTCTTAACTTTTCAAGTCAAAAAAACTATGGTGATCTAGGAAGACTTGTATCCCTTATTTTTTATCGTAAAAATAAAATGTTAAACAATTTCAATTCATGTGTTTTACTTTTTTAAGGTTTCATAGACCATATTCATGTTAGTGGAAGTCAATCATCACCATTATATTATTTTACTTTATTTTTATTTATTTCTTTATATTTTAAATATTTCTCTTTACATTTAAAGAATTTTGCTAATTTTTTTTTTTTTTTTTTTTTTTTCCCCTCTACCTTATTTATATTATGTTATCAAAAACTAAAGGGGAAACCAATAATACTAATGGTTAATTTTAAAATTAACTTAAGATTTTTTCTTCCTCTAGTTAATATTGTCTCCTCTTTATATATGTTATTTAGCACTCTCACATCATTATTAAAAAAAAATATTTTGTCCCTTATCTTCGAATAATATTTCGGCCTATTTACTCCAATAAACTATATAAAATATGAACTACTAATTAAAAAATTGCACTCAAACATCTAAATGTTTTACTTAAGATAGAAATTGGAATATTTTATTTATAAAACACATTGTCCATATTAAAATGTGTCTTCTTTAATTCATATATTTTTAAATACAATATTACTTAATAATTAAATGTACTTCACATCTCTCTTTTATTATTAATGGAATACTTTAATTTCAAATAATTTGTTTCTTAAGGTATTGAATTTTTTTATTATAATGAACATTTTTTTCTTTTTAGTAGTTTCTCTATATAGAAATATATATATATAAAGCTGATGTTGAGATAAATTAATGACAACGCAATGAAGCTTTTAACTTTGCCTTGGCTAAAGAGTTCCTCTCCAATGGCGGCGCCTCTAGGTTAGGGTTTCTGAGCACTGTTACAGACACAGAGCTCGAAGCGAATAGATTGAGGCTAGCGGTTTTATTCAGAAGAGGACAAGATCTGACCCTACAGATGGTCAACGAGGGGTCCATTGGGACCCCTTCTTTTAAACAAATAGTCATGCAGAAGCAGAAGCTAACAGCGCAGGAAGGAGTCATAATTTCAGGATACGAAAGGCTCAAGCAGAACAACGGGAAAAACAAGGAGAAAAAACAAGAAGAAGTCAGAGAACCCAGCAGCAACCCACAAGTCAAAGAAAAAGGAAACGAGGGTTTGGAGAATAATGGAAAAAATGACACTACAGGACAAAAACTTACAGTTCATAATGAGAAGCAGTCAAAGGAGAAGGGGGAGCATAAGGAAGGCCCCCAAGGGAAAGAAGAAACGGAATGTGAAACCAACTCGAACCCCAGCAGCCACCCAATAGCAAACGGAACATGCAAACCTAAAAAAGCAGAGACCCTTAGAGTTGTCATTGTAGATCCAAAGATCCAAGCTTATCGAGAGCACATGGTAGAGCATGCAGTCATTTGCAAGTTTATGGGCTTATGGCCAACTGAAAGAGCTCTATGTCAATGGATACGACAACACTGGAAACCCAAGGGCGATGTGAAACTACACTTAGGAGCAAAAGGCTTCTTCACTGTAGTTTTCACCAACCTAGAAGACAAGGACAAAATTTTTGATGGAGGCCCGTATTTCTTAGCTTCAGCAGGTCTCTACATGCGGCCATGGAAACCAAATTTTGTTCCAGAAAGAGAAACTTTCACTCAGGTACCAGTATGGATCCGTCTGTTTTCTCTTCCCATAGACTATTGGGGTATATCAGCTCTGAAACAAATTGGGGATCGGCTGGGTACTTTTGTCAAAGCCTCAGAAGCGACCATACAAAGAAAATACACCTCGTGTGCAAGAATCTGCGTGGAAATGGATGTATCCGGTGCTCTACATGAGGGTTTATGGCTAGAGTACAGGGATGAGGATTACTTCCAAGCAATAGACTATGAACAAATTCCTTTTCGCTGTCGAAGATGTCATGAGCATGGACATCTAATGAGGGAATGCCCTCTGAACAAACAAGAAGAAGTTATTAAAACAGAGCAAGCAGATAGAGGCAGAGATAACTTTGTAAAACCAAAGATAAGACAAAGAGCCAACCGAAGAAGAACAAACAGAATAGAAACAGAACGAGGGTACCATAGGAACACTTTTGAAATCTTAGAGTTAGACACAGACTCAGAGGATCTGAATAAAGCTCTAACCTCCAATGGAGGACCAACAGGTAAAGCTGGGGAAACCATAAGAGAAACAGAAGAAACCATTATTAGCACAGAAGTCCAAATGAAGGAACAAACAGAAGAGCCCGAGGAGGATGCAGACATGCTCACCAGCAATGGAGGAAGCGATGATTTAGAACTGGAGGAGGTTCTAGCAAAGGAAGGGATGAACCTACCAGTCATGGCAGAGAACTGGAAATCTCGAGGCATAGAAAACGTGCCGGAAGAAGAAATCAGGAAGGTCAATGAGCTATTCATAGCAAGGCAAAAAGCAGAGTTAGAAAGGCAAAGTAGAAAGTTAGGTATAGCAAGAGGAGCTGGGAACCACCCAAAGAGTCTCCTCTGCAACTCAACAAGTTCTAAGCAAAAGAAGAAGAGAGGACGGAGAACAAGTGGTGAAGCGCTACAGGAGCTTGGGATAATAATGATAAACTCCGGGAAGATGAAGGCTCTAAATGCCTTCCCATCTTACCAATAATTCTTCTAGTTAATCATGAAAATCATATCATGGAATGCAAGAGGGCTAAACAGCCAAGCAAAGCAGAGAGTTCTGAAAAGAAAATTTCAGAAAGAAAAACCGGATATCTTTTTCATTCAGGAAACTAAAAGCAGCAATACAAGCATGACTAACATCAATAAGAAGCTTGGCAATCACATAAATTATATGGAAGTAGAAAGTCAGGGGTGAGAAGGAGGTTTAGTCACAATGTGGGACTCAAGAATGTTTCAAGTCCTCTCAGCAGAAGCAACCAGAGCATTTATAGCTGTGGAAGCCCAACCCACAGGTAACTCTGAATCCTTCTTATGTATAAATGTTTATGGACCGCAGAAGATAGAGGATAAAATAACCTTTTTAAGCTCTCTGTCAAGTTTGATTTCTAGGCATCCATATTCCAAATGCATTATGGGGGGTGACTTTAACATGATAACCACCCTTCTGGAGAAGAAAGGGGGAATAAGAAAACTCAGTAAGGATGCGGAATTATTCACAAATTTCATTGATAATGCTAAACTGGTGGATATCCCACCTAAGAGTGGTACTTTTACATGGAATAACAGACGAGGGGGCGATAGGCTGATTGCCTCTCGTCTGGATAGATTCATCATCTCTGAGAGCATCATTATGGATGGTATTCTAGTTGAGTCAGACATCCTTCCAAGTGGAGGATCTGACCACTGGCCAATATCTTTAATAGCAGCTATCCATGGCACCCCAAGGAATAAACCGTTCAGATTCGAAAAATTTTGGTTGGAACACCCCAATTTCCTCAATCTGGTGGAGAAATGGTGGTCTGAACCTGTGATTGGAGGGGGATCCAAAATGTTTAACCTTCAGAAGAAACTAAGGTATACTAAAGCCAAAATCAAAGAATGGAACATTACGGAGTTTGGAGATATTTTTAAGGAGAAAACCTTGATAGAAGATAAACTGGAACAGATTCACAAAGCGTGGGCTTTAGGGAACAATAGTGAGGAGTCTATAGAGCAGGAAAGAGATCTAACTAATCAGTGGCATACACGCTGTCAGCAGGAAGAAATTATTTGGAAGCAGAAATCCAGAATTCAGTGGCTTAAAGAGGGTGAGCAGAACACCAAATTTTTTCACAGATCGGCTCTAGATTATAGAAGTGCGAATAGAATTCTAGAACTCAAGGATGAGAATGGTGAAACTTTAAAGAATCACCAAGACATAGCGGCTTTACTAACTAGGCATTTCAGCAGTATTGCCCAGGAACCGCAAGCAAACAGAGAGAATGCCATAAAGGAGCTCATCTCGGCCATCCCCAAAACCATTACCAACGATCAGAACTCAGCTCTAAGCAGAGAAATAACCTTAGAGGAAGTGGAGGAAGCAGTCAGAAGTATGCCTAGTGATAAGGCCCCTGGACCGGATGGTTTCACCATTAATTTTTACAAAGCCTGCTGGAACCTAGTGAAACATGAGATATGGGAAGTTGTTGAGGACTCTAGGCGATCTGGTTCCATCCTCAAATCTCTCAACTCCACCTTCATAGCGCTTATCCCAAAGATGGAAGAAGCAAACTCTCCTGAGAAGTTTAGACCAATTGCTCTGTGTAATGTCATTTATAAAATCATATCGAAAGTTATAGCTAATAGACTAAAGCCAATTCTTCCTGGTCTCATATCAGAAGAGCAATCTGGGTATGTCGAAGGGAGACAGATCTTAGACAATATTCTTCTAGCTCAAGAAATGATTCACACCCTTCAAACTAGAAAATTAGCAGGGATGTTAATGCAGCTTGATCTATCGAAAGCCTATGATAAAGTTAGTTGGCAATATCTAGAAGCCATTCTAAAAGCCTTCGGTTTTTGCAAGCATTGGATCAATTGGATCCTAGCCCTTATTAAGTCCTCCAGATTCTCGATCCTTGTCAATGGATCCCCCTCTGAACCCTTTTCACCCACTCGTGGAATCAGACAAGGAGACCCTCTCTCCCCCTTCCTGTTCGTAATTCTCATGGAAGGACTCAGTAGACTCATAGCCAAAGCAAAAAGAGAAGGGAAAATCAAGGGCCTTCAGCCTCTCCAATCTATTCCAGCAACAACGCACCAACAATTTGTGGATGATATGATGTTACATGGAACCCCCACAGTGAAAGAGGCTCTGGCTTTTAAGAAAATCCTTGATCTTTTCAGCAAGGCATCCGGAATGGAAATTAATTTTTCCAAATCCACGATTTTTTTCTTTCACACACATCCAGCTATTCAGAAGCACCTCTCTAATTTACTTGGATTCAGAAAAGGATGTCTACCTTCAAGATATTTGGGAGCACCTCTAACACTCAAACCCTGGCAAAAAGTGCACTGGGAGAAAATCTTGGCTAACCTGGAGAAAAGGTGCAAGCACTGGACGCACAGAGCACTTAATTTTGCAGGGAGATTAGTTCTTACAAAGGCAGTTCTGCAAGCTATCCCTCAGTACTTACTTTCCATGCTGCCGTCCCCCAAGGGCATCCTCCAACAAATTAGAACAATCCAAAGATCCTTTTTATGGAATGGTAATGGGGAGAAGAAAAAATGGGCGCTTGTGGCATGGCACAAACTCTGCAAACCAAAAATTTTGGGAGGCCTAAATCTGGTGGATCCTTCAATCATCAACATGACTTGTGGTGCTAAACTCTGGTGGCGATGGATAAAAGAGCCCCATCTCCCCTGGGCAAGACATTGGAAAGAGAAATATACCCCCGAACACAATAATCAGGATCTTATTAGGCTTCAGGAGGTTCCTGAGGGATCACCCATATGGAATCTTGCCAGGAAAAATCGCAACTTGGTGCAGGAAAACAGTTTCTGGGAAATCCGGAATGGGCATTCAGCTCTCTTTTGGGAAGATGCTTGGCAGCAGCTCCCAAAACTGGAAAAGCCTGAACTCGATCTTCTCAAGCAGAAATGCCAACACGAGGGTCGACACAGAGTTCATCAATACTGGAACTGGAACAACAGGGATCCCATCTGGAGAGAATGGATAAACTTCGACTTTGACAACAGCAATGGGGAAAACGACAGCACAAAGCATCTAATTGACCAACTACTCAAAAGGAAGATAAGGAATACGGAAGAAAAGGACCAGCTTAGATGGGGAATGAAGGGCAACGGAAATTTCTCACTCAAGGAAGCCAGGGAACTGATAGAAAATGCAGAGCAAAGGGAGGTCTTACCTTGGAGTCATAACGTGTGGGACGGCCTGTTTTGGCCAAAAATCAAAACGTTCCTCTGGCTTTTAATGAGGAAAAAAACCTTGACATGGGAAAATCTACGCAATAAAGGCTTTCATGGGCCGTCCAGATGCCCAATGTGCCTGGTAGAGGAAGAAACAATAAATCATTTATTTAATTCCTGTGACTGGGCTTGTCATTTATGGAATTGGGCGGAGGGTATTATGCTATACTCTAACAGAAATAGGGAGTCCATTCAGGATACTATACAAAATTGGCAAAAAAATTACTCAAAAAATTCCAGAGTCAACAGCATTTGGAAAGTTATGCCGGGTTTCTTAACATGGACCATATGGAAGGAGCGTAACAGGAGAATATTCCAAGATGAATACAGAAACACAGAGCATGCCATTGATACTCTTATGAGAAATATTAAACAGTTAATTCAAGTAAAAGTGAAAGCAGATACTAATGAGAAGCCTTCGTCTGGTGACTCACGGATTTTAAAACTCTTCCATCTACACATCAAGCAGAGCATGGCCACATCGAGAGGCCAGCAAAGCTGGCAGTCTGAGTCCAATAGTTGGAATTACCTGCCGGTTGGCTGGCTGAAGTTGAATTTTGATGGTGCGTCTAGAGGAAACCCTGGGATGGTGGGTATCGGAGGCATCATAAGAAACCATAAAGGAGACATTCTTCATATTTATTGCAAAGCACTGGGAGAAGGGACGAACAATGAAATGGAGTTTGCAGCTTTAGAACAGGGACTACAGATTCTAAAAGACATGCAGAATTATACAGCGGTGGTAGAAGGTGACTCGGCCCTGGTAATCTCTGTGGCAAAGAGAATCTATGGCGAAACCAAAGCGAGCAAAGCAACGAAGCATTGGAGATTAGCAAAGGTGACGGAAAACATAGCCGAGTTAATCAGCGGCATGAGAGGGTTAGTCTTCCAGGCGGTGAGACGCAAGGCGAATGCGATAGCGGACCACCTAGCAAATCATGGCATCGACAACCAAAATAGGGAATGGGACAGCTGTTGGCAGCAGGTGAACTGCCCAGACCTGAAAAGGAAATGCATCCAGCTGGCCAAACAAGACAAGGATAATGCCAACCGGGCTTAACCGGAAGGCGTTCGGACTCCGCGTTTTTCTATGATAAAGCACAAAGGAGTGGATACGGGTATTAAAAGTTGGCAGAAGACAAAAGGACAGGTAATTCCGGTGCATTTATGGCAACAGAAGGGGAATAAAGGAAACAAATCTAAAATGATGTGCTGCAACGATCACTGCCGTCACCACAGCAAGTTGGAGGACACTTGGCAATTTCTGATTAGAGAAGGAAGAGGTAACATTGATGTCAAAGGTTGGATACATCACTCGGAAAACACAGTTCAAGGCAGTAACAATTATGTTAGTACATCCACGTCATTTCGGGAGGATCGGTTAGTCATGAGCAATATCCTCCAGATCAACTATTTAACAGCGAGTAGAGGCATAGTCATGAACAGAATTTTGCAGTGCATCGTTCCGATTCATTTACTTTCGGCTCTCAGCGCCTGTTCTCACGTTGCAAGTGTTAAGATAAGAATGGAAGGTGACGGCTGCCGCAGTGCCACTGCGAATATGGAGCTCAAAACAGCGAGGGAAATGTATGAAACCAGAACCGCGTCGAAGAACAAACGCAAATTGTCTGAACTGGAGGCCTCTGTGAAGGAAGAAGAGCGAAAGCGGTCGGAGGAGGATATAGCGCAGGAAGTTGACTGGCTTCAAGATCCTGGTACAGTAACTAAACGCGCAACTCAGTTTGTGCGCACTCAGGCGGAAAGCTGGAGAGTTAAAACCCTGTTGGCGCGTGCTCTGGATGCGAAAGAAGATAGTAAGAGGCTAGCTCAGAGTGACCAGGTCATCCCTGAGGCACAGATGAAAAGTCTATACGACATTTATGAAGCTTTGGATTTCAAAGTCACTGCAGTGCATGAGGTAGTAGACTCTCTGTCCAAGAAGGTGACGGTGCTCATTAAGCTCCTCAGGCAGACGCTTAGTCCAGAAGCAAGGCAAACTGGAGGACCGCAGCAAGAAAAGCAGGCGGAATGCCGCAGCTATCAATCCCTGCAAGCGAGAGCGGACAACCATGTTCTGGAACAGGCCTTGGACACAGCGAGCAGGTTCGGGAAGTCCCCTTAATATTTGTGTTCTGATGTTAATTCTCATCCATCTTAACCGGATGTTCATATGTCCTGACCGGTGTTTTTTTGGTCTCCCCAAGATCTGGGGTTTTGTTATTACCATAGTCTCTGCGGGTTGAAGGGCTGCGGTCCTCGTTTTAATATCTTTTATTCTCAGGCGATGTTAGATAGCAGGATCAGCCACCCTGCGTGGTGTGCAGTTGATAGTTTTTTGTGGTTTTTATGGATGGAAATCATGGTGTCTGGCTTGTTTTCTTCAGGCCTCGATCTGCTATGGCAGATTTTTTGTACTATATTTTTACTCTTTTAATATAATCCTCTGACTTACACAAAAAAAAAGAGATAAATTAATTTACATATATATTTAAATATTTTATTTGTGTACCGAAATATTTTAAAAATGTGTAAGAATTATAAAATATAATATTTATATTTTACCTTTAATTACTTTATTTCTTTTTCAAGTTGATAAATTATGTTATTTTGCATATAACAACAAAAATAAAAATATTTTATTTATGGCTTACAATGAGAATGAAATATATTTACTCAATTTTCTTTATAAACAATGGAATTAAAAATAACCATTCATAAATGCCTTTTTTTTTTACCATGATAGGTATTGTGTTTTTATTTAGATAATATTTTATTTCTATTTTATAATAGATATTTGTCAACTTGAAGTTGATCATGGAAGAAATTTCACATCTCCTTCATACTAGGTTGTAGAGTACACGTACACAATGATGTATTTGTATTATATTATTTTTCCAAATACTTTCATATTCTTTAAAAATAAATAAATAAACATATAATTCAAATTATTGATAATTTTTTAATATATAAATTTCAAAATTTTTCATGATTAACCAATTTTATTTTTTAGAATTGTATGTTTGGATATTTCAAAATTATTGTATGAGAGACACATTCAATAGCCCAACATAAGAGCAATGTGTGATTATGTTTGTGGTCAATGTGGAATTGAGACATGTCTATGTTAAAATAAAAATAAAAGTGTCTAAATAGAAAAGCGATGTCACCTATAATGAAAAAGGAAAATGGAAATGGAAATGTAAATGCATGTTTAGTTTTTTTTAATTAAAAGCTTTATAAAAATCATTAATCCCAATTTGACTATGGTCGTTCGATTTGTTGTTGATATGACAACCCAATGTGGTCAAAATATTTCACTTAATTTTAGTGATAAATAAAATATGCCAATGTGCTCATGACTAATATAATCTCATATCAACTTCAAAAAGAGATCAAATAACTAGAAGTTAAAAAAGAATGAGTAAAATGTTTAAATCCTATATTTTTAAAAAATATTTCAACTCAAAATTTAATTTAAATATTTAAAAATTTATCTTAAATAATTTATGTCCATATCAACTTTATATATCTATATATAGAAAAAAAAATTAAAAAAATATTTTAATGCTATATATAATAAAATATTCAACTTCCAAAGAAAAATAATAATTTAAATTTAAAAAATAAATGAAAAATACAAAGTACTTACTAATAAGAATAATAAGAGCTAGATGTGTTGTTCATCCAATTCTAAATATAAAATTAATATGTGATATTTAGAAATATTCATAATGCTAAAAAATTTCAATGTGGGCTACAACATTTGCAAATACTGGATTAATTATATTGATGTATGTTGAAAATACACTAATAACAAAAATAATCATTTTAATGTAAACAATGTAGTCCACAAATTAAATGTTTCAATGAACTTGCTATGTAAATGTCAATTATGTGTATATTATATATTTCTTAAAACAAATATGTATATATCATATAAAGCAATTGAAAAAATTATGATTTTATGGTTAAAATATTTGAAATAGACTTACTATTTTATATTTTGGTCCTTTTTAAATATATTTTTTTGGCTAGATTTTTTTAAAATTTAACAAATATTTTTTAGACTTATAAATTATATACCCAATATAAAATTAAATATAATTTATATATATTAATTAATTAATAAATAAGTGATTGTAAAATTGTATTTTTTATTTTTTGAAAAAAAATTCATAACTTTTTATTAAAATATATAAAATGTTACATTAGTACATGGTTGAAGCATTTCACCATTCAAATGAATAAGTAAAAATCAAAACCCATTTTAAAAATTAATCCTCGAGCCCATAATATTCCCAACAATAGAGAAGGTATTTTTTTATTAGTTGTATTTTTTATTAGGTAATAAAATTATTTCTTACAAAATTTCATTATTATTAGGATGATAGGTGTGTCCTTAGTGATATAATGGAGGAAAAGTGGTATTAGTATGGTAAAGTAGAAACTTTATAATATTTAAAGATTAAATATCTTTAAAATAGTGGAATTATTAAAGTCTAATAATCAGAGAATCTATATTTATTAATAAATTATTTTTTAGAATTTCTTTTATCAAGATGTGTTAAAATTTTATTTTTATATTAATGAAATTTCACTATATTAAATTTTTTATATTTTTTATTTATCAACATCAAAAATATAATAAAGTTTATCGTATTCTCCACTTAATTAAAAGTAGATTTGAAAGAAATTAATTATGTCTTATTTAGTAAAATCATTTTTATAATAAAAAAGTAAGGGATGGCCATAAAATAATTATTTCCATGTTTTCCTTATTATCAATTAATTATTTCCATATCTCTCTTATTATGAATTTCATTTAAGTGGTATCATTACTTCTTTACATGTGTCTTAATATGCAAAGAATCAAAGAAGTTCCATTAAACTTTCTATGACATTGTTACTCCCATGACATTGTTAACATATGTATGGGAAGGTAATTGATATCATGTATGAGATGGTTGGGAAGTAGATAAAACCATATATGGCCAAAGAAAAGGCTAAACATGCCATCTACTAGATTGGAGAAGTTATAGTCCTACATCCAAGTCTAGGAATTTCTTATTGGAGTTTTCCTTTGTGATGAGAGCATCCACCTTGGTACATTTCTAGTTGAAGGAGATTTAGAAGTGTTTAAAGCATTATGAAAGCAATTTTAGGAGACTAATAGAATTTTTTCTTCCACAACTAAACAATAGAGTTATTCATCAAATGTTATCAAATGGGCAAATGATCAAAGCAGATGTCAAAATTACATATTGTATCCTTTATTAGAAGATATTTAGCATTTAAAACTATCTTTTAATGCCTTCTCTATTCATCACATCTACAGGGAACGCAACGACGTTGCAGACAAGCTTTCTAAAGAAGGTCTACAACAAGATATGGGTAGCTGGAGAATAGTGGAGGAAAACAATGGAGGCACTCACCTCTCGGACCAGCCTCCTTATGTGTAGTTTGCATGCTTATGCACATAGTAGAGCTGGTCATTCTAGGTTCTTTTTGTTTATAGCTGGAAAGTCTGCTTATTGAAATCTGTTCTAGTCTTTTATGATAGTGTTGTGCATTCTTTTTCATCTTGGGTTGTTTTCCTCGATAGAGGAAACCCGGGGAAAGATGCCAGTAAATGTTTTTGTTACCATAAACATTAAACTGTTGACTCTTTTTGATAACGCTGAGGAAGGGAGTTGTTTTCCTCTCTAGAGGAGGCTCTGCTTACGCTCAGAATGACCCATAACACTCAATTAAAGGAAGGTAGAATAGCCTTCCAGCAGGTATTATGATGCTCTATCATACAACAAAAGGAAGTTGTGGCATGTATATGTAACTTTTTATTATGATTATAAAAAGTTAGTTTTTTTCTTTGGAAGAAAAACTAAACAATAGAGTTCATGGAAGGATGCGATAGGGAGCCATGTATGGAAGAAGAATAGATTACTAAACTAGTGTACCATTGAAGTGAATTCTGCACATTATTAGTTTTCAAAAATGGGATGTGGATCTTTCATGACTTTTCATCAAGAGAAGTAGTTTAGAATGACTTATTGAATAATGGCACTACTATATTTTAGGGAGAAAATGTTGGAACATCTCAATCTCCCTCCAACTATTATTGTATCTCCCATTCCTAGCACAATGGTCACCTTAGTTGATTCACCCTCAAGAAAATTACTTGAATCTTCTAAGACTCTTTTATACTGTCCATAGAGACTATTGTTGTGAATGTTTAGGTGCATTTATTACTAAGGAAATGAGCAACACAAAGCAACAACATGAGAGTGTACTTATATATATATATATATATATATATATATTCTCTTTGATTTTCTTATAAGAAAAATATATACCCATTTGTTTTGGAAGAATGAATATATCAAATTCTTAAATGAAATTTATGCATAACAAAAACTAGAAATATTACTACAATGCCTAAATCCATTTTGTAATTATATTTGTTGAAAAAAATAAAAATAAAAATCTTTCATAAATTTTATACACATTAAAATTTAAACTTAAATCTATAATTTCTATAATCTCTCATAAAAATAAAAATAAAAATAAATTATATTATTTTAAAATATTATATAATAAAAATATTTTTTAACATTTTATTTCTTTAATGTATCTTTTATTTGTTATGTATTATTCCGAGGAAAATCTTTATCCATCATTGAAAAATATGACAATAAACATATATTTATATGCTTATATCTGATTTAATGTTCTCTCTTCTCTTCTCTAATATATTTATATGAGTAAATAATTAACTAGGCATTCATATCTATTTGTGTCAAAAACATATATTTATATTTCATTAAATATTTTTCGTTCTTTTAATCTATCTCATTTAATATTTCATTTTCTTCATTTTTTTAATATATTCATATAAATAAACAATTAACTAAATATTTAGATATTGTTTCTGAACCGTCTTCACTGCTTTAGGGCAACAGAAAAATACGTTTTATTGTTCCAGTCTTCACTGCTTTAGGACTAGGAAAGAAAACTCATATTATTATTCCCTTTAGCACAGATTCAATGAGTGTTTTCCAAAAAATTCAAACACCCTAAGCTGACTATGACTATCAATCGAATATACATATTGTTATTGCCTGGGCAGGGATTAAACATTTTTTCCCACCGCTCAAATATAATAAGCATAAACTGATTTCATTTGTTAGAAAGCAAAAGATTGCAACATGACAATTCCTTGCTGCCCACACCTCGCCACTATTAATGAACCATCCCTACCCACCAATAATGAAGTTACCTTCACCAACTACAACCTTATTATGCACTCATCTTCCATGTGTCCAGAATCTTTCAAATAATGACGCAGAATGGACCATAATTTTTTCCCACATCAAATGATTGACCATACCCCACTGGAGACTGAATATTCGCACCAGTGAATGATAATACCTTTCCGGTTATATTGACAAAGAAGGATTGATAAGATAAGGGCGAAGTTCATAGTGAGAAACACGTGGCTTTTTATTATTGATTTGAATACATTTTACAATCGTTTAAAGGCAATAATGTTGAGATGCACTGATAAATTCAGAAACAAAATATATTTGTTTATTACCAGCCCGGGTTGGTTAGATGTGAATGGATATAAATTTATGATAAAAATCAAATTATTTACAGTATAATATATTTCAACTTATTAAAATGAGAAAGTGAGGAAAATTTTAATTTTCTTTTAAATGTGTTATTCATTATTAATATATATATATATATATATATATATAATATATTTGAAAAAATATGGATAAATTATGTATGGAGATTTTTTTTCACTTATTATTCAAATTTTTAATTTATAAATAAATTTTATTATAATAGATGGGCCAATATCATAACTTATCCACACTACATGCCCAAAATACCATAACTCATTTATTTCATATAACATTATATGTGACATCCCCAAATTAGGTACATATTTTAATTAGTGCAAACCAAACAATTTGATACTATTTTAAATATGGAATTATTTTTTAAAACTCTTATGCATAAGTGAATTACAGATACTTGAAAATATTGTTTTACTTACTAAGTGGTTAGAAAGAAACAGTTATTGGCCTAACTAATTCTTGAGTATTTACTAAAAGAACGATCAAGAGAAGGAAAGAGGAAATAATATGTGTTGAAGAGTCAGACATAGTTCTGATGCTACGTTTGGTTTGGACCAGATAGCCATAAGAGGTATTACAGATCTCGTCCAAGAGATAGTGAGAAAAGTTCCTGAGTACAGGAATAACTCAGGGGGAGACCACCGTGAGAGTAGTCTCAAGGTTGGGAGGCATTTTATTGTGCAGCAAGTCTGAGCTGCAGGACAAGTCTTGAAAAATGGTATAAACGAGATAAGTAAATTATCTTACAAGTAAATCTAGAAGAACAATGATGTATCTTATGAAAGTACTTTTGTGTTTAAAGCTATTATGAAGAAAGTAAAAAAAACTAAGTAGAAGTTAAATATACAAGAACCCTATAATAGACTACATAACAGGATAAATAGTCTGACAACTAGTAGACTAAACATATAAAGACACGTCTCTAATGACAGACAAGCAGAATATTTAATGTCAAATTCTGAATTAGATACAGAATAAAAGGAAGAGTCTCATACAAGTATAATAAAAAGTCTGATATCAGAATTGTTAGGCGGAAAAACAAAAAGTATTAACAATTTTCAATTATCTTGCTGGCATTAATGATGATTTTTCATAATGATGAAACCCATACCAGAATCAAGATCTTAGCATATCAAGCTTATGATAATTCTGACACTAATCTACATGTAATTGATAATACAACAATTTCATAATAAAATGGGGAAAAAGCCTGGACAGTAGGAAACTCTATATATTAGTAGAATACCAAAATTCATATAAGAACTCTAAGAATAATTTCAGTAGAAAGACACATTACTGACTCATAGATTTATCGTATATAGTTTAATTTGGGAAGTACTGTAAGTCTTGAGAGCTATTGTTCAATAATCTAAACATATGAAACATTCCCAGTGTGGAGCTTCGTAATCACCACAAATAGTTATCAAATGAAATTGAGACATTTCATATTACCTATAGCTACAATAGGCAAACAAGATGAGTAATAACACTACAGTTTGACAAAACAAAATATTAATACTATATTAACTTATAGATTCCTGAGAGGGTCTGAAACTAATAGTCACCATATGTAAAAGTCTGAGTATAGTAAATTCTGAAGGAGTCCATAGTCTGGCTGTAGAATTTAGCCGAAAAAGCTGAGGTGATATCGAACATAAACTAGTCAGCCTTGGCCTTGTCTCATCCACACAGGAAACCAAAATATATACACTATCTCTGTTGGTTAAACCCCATGAATTAAAATATTAGAACCAGACCATATGCTTAAAACTATTACAAATCTCTAAAACGTTGAAATCCATCCACAGTAAACTCTGAACTATATCAAATACCTGGATAAGGGACTGAGCTTCTAGCTTGAAGTTTGGCGAGATGGTTAAGAGCTCCATCCACCCTTTGCCTCGGAGCCTCTCCACTTTCAAACTAATGCCTCCAAACCAGGAGGGAACACGGGTTGTTGTCCATTTACATAAAACCATAAGCATGCAAACAACTGAAGTAGTAAAGTAGTTAGAGAACTTTACCTTTGAAACGCTCACGTCACTGTTGTTTTCACTGAACTAGAAGTCACCTCATAATCAACGAGATAGGAGTATAGATCACTATGACAGAGAAGGAGAGCCTCGACATCCAACGGCTCGAAAACTTGACCAAGGAACAACAGCGTGGGCACACCAAAACCCTCTAGCAAAGGAGAATGATGAACACCATCAGAGGAGAGAAACAATGACCTCAAACTACCAAGCCTTCAAAAGCATAAGAACCTAGGAATGATATCAAGCATCGCATCGAGCCCAAGGCTGGATGACCGTGGATAGGGCCCGAAATCCCATAACTGCAGAAGCGCTCCACATGATTGAAGAACAGGATAGGCTAGACCTTGCCCCTAGGCTGTCAGAATAGCCGGACTAAATTTAGCAATTAATGAGGCTAGATGGTGGCAAGTGATGTATCTAGTATTAAGTTAAAGTTTAAATAAAATGACTTGTAAACCCTCAACCTTGGTTGATAGGACAGGGTGATACCAAGTATATTTATAACAACTGTAAATTTGTGGTACAAATAAATCCCTAAAGTGTATGTAGATCATTGACATAATCTCAGAAAACCTTTGATAAAAGGGACAATATTAAAGTAAGGATTACATCCATCTTATAAACATCAATATAACTGTATCAATTTTATAAATTTAACATAAAGGTTTCAAATGATATATGAACATTTAATATTCAATATAAATGGTGAATGTATATATTTACTTTACAGTAACAGTTGGTAAGAAATAACAAAGTTATATATATATATATATATATATATATATATATATATATATAGATATCTATATATATATATATATATATATATACTGTTTTAAATATATGGATTCATGACATATGGTATCAGAGCGCTTAGGTTACCAAGTTGAGACCTCTTGAATAAACAAATAACAAATTTGGTGATATACACGTAGGAAACCAAGAAGCAGTCAGTATGAGAAGAATGAGGAATTTACCACCCAGATTCATAATAGGGATGAGGCCTACAACATTTCAGGAAGGAAATCCTGAGGTTTTGGTATAGTTGGGAGATAAGTCGCGGAATATTAACCCAAATATTATGGTGACAATGCAAGAGTTAGAGGATGAAATGGCCTAGTTACGAGCATACAATGAAAGATAAATGCAGGAATAAGAAAAAAAATATGAAGAGTCTATTTGATAGACAAAATAATTGGCCGCTGGTACATAGTCTCGAATACAGAAATATGATAGAAGAACAAGAGTTTCAGACAAAGGATGTAGAAACTGAGGGTGGTGAGGAAAACCATGAAGAAGAAATAGATAATGTGTCTAATCATAGGACACAGAAAGAGAAGAAAGTGGAACTTCAAGGGGAATTTCGAAAAAATAAAGCCTCCTCTTTTCGATGGCAAACGGGAAGAAGTGGCTGAAGCATGGCTCATAAATATGAACAAATATTTCGAGCTATATGAATATGACCATAATCTGAAGGCTCGCCTAGCTATTTTTCAGCTACAAGGAAAGGCCACACTATGGTGGGAAGAGGTAAATACCGTTCGAGGAGTGAATGAACAAAGTATAACCTCGGAACAATTTTAGAGATATTTTAAAGAAAAATATCTACGAGAGATATTTTATGATGAAAAATCAAAAGAATTTCAAGATCTCCAGCTAGGCCAAATGTCTATGGACGAGTTCATAACAAAGTTCACATCATTACTTTGGTATGTTCTTTACATTCACGAAGAAAGAGAAAAGGTACAGAGGTTCATCAGCAGTCTACCTCTATTCATGAAGGAATGCCTAGAATTTGACAATCCAAAAACAATGGATGAAGTTATTCGTAAGGCACGGATATTCTATCAGTAGAACATGCCAAAAGGAGACATGAATAAGAGATGGACTGATAAAAATGGAAGTAAATTTATTCCCAGTCATAAAGGGAATAAGGGCCCCGACAACATAGGATTGTACAATGGTCAAACCAACTGAAATTTTAATAAAAACCAGCCCAGATTCAAAGTATCAGGCGAAGCTAGAACTAATGATCAATCTAGCAGAACTGAAGAAAAATCGACTGCTAGACCTCCTGTACAGTGTTGGGGATGTAGAGGCCTGCATTATGTCAATAATTTCCCACACCGCAAGGGATCTGACTAGATTTCACAAATACAAGAAGCCTCCATAGTAGGGGAAATAGCAAGGAGCCTCCCTAAAATCAATGCTGCTCTGGAAGATCATCAGGCGGAATTTCAACCAACAATGATCGAATTTGAACGTAAACTTTTTGATCGAACTGTATCTATTTTGATTGATCCTGGGGCTACATTGAGTTATGTTAGTCCCAAGATTATGGAACAATGTAAATTGCAAGCAGTAAAGTTTAAAAATATAGGGCTAGTATACCTAGCCACAGGGCCAAAAAAAAAGTTTTGGCCAAAGTCAACAATTGTCCTATAGAATTAGCTAACGAGTCTATTATGACAGATTTGAACATGTTACCCTTAGGGTCATATGACATCCTTATAGGCATGGATTGGCTAGAAAAAACATTGGTCCCTTATTAATTGGAAGACCAAAACCATTAATTTCTAAAATGAGCAAGGGGAAAGACAAGAGGTGCAAGGTATTCAGAAACCTTTGCAAATAAGACCTTTAACAACTTCCCAACTGGAAATATGCATCAGGAAGGGTTGCTAGATCTATTCCATACAATTGGGTTATGCTGACTCTAAAGAGAAATCTATTGCCTTAGAAAATATACCATTAATATAAAGTTTTCTGGATGTTTTTCCTGAAGAAATTCTAGGTCTACCTCCAAAACAGGACATAGATTTTACCATTGAGTTAATTCGGGGGGCTACCCTAGTTTCTAGAGCCCCCTACCATATGAGTATCCCCGAACTAATAGAGCTAATGATGCAACTACAAGAGCTATTAGATAAAAATTATATGTGGCCGAGTGTATCCCCTTAGGGAGCTCCAGCACTTTTCGTCAAGAAGAAAGATGGAACATTATGAATGTGCATGGATTATCTTCAGTTAAATAAATTGACTATTAAGAATAAATACCCCCTTGCTCATATAGATGAGTTATTCGATCAGGTAAAGGGTGCAACTGTTTTCTCTAAAATTGACCTCCAATCAGGCTATCATCACATCTGAATAAAGGAGGAAGATATAGCAAAAACAACATTCAAAACCTAGTATGGACATTATGAGTTCGTGGTCCTACCCTTTGGGCTGACTAATGCCCCTGCAACTTTCATGTGTCTCATGAATAACATATTTCATTAATACTTAGACAAATTTGTGCTAATCTTCAATGATGACATACTGATTTACTCTAGAAGCATGGAAGAACATAAAGAACATCTCTGAATTGTTCTTCAGATCCTAAGAGAACACCAATTGTATGCCAAGTACAGCAAGTGTGACTTCTTTAAGGAACAAATCCAGTACTTGGGACACATCATCACCAAGGATGGGATCGCAGTTGATCTGGAGAAAATAAGAACTATCATGGAGTGGCTCGTACCGAAAGATGTGGCAGACATAAGATTGTTCATGGGCTTAGCTCAATATTATAGGTGATTTGTGGAAGGTTTTTCTAGGGTGGCATACCCTATTAGCTCTCTACAAAAGAAAGGAAAGGCATTTAGATGAACTCCTAACTGCCAAAAGAGCTTTGATCAGCTTAAATATATACTCACCACCACCCCTATTTTGAGTATTGCTGATCTTAACAAAGAATATGTAGTTTGTACTGATGCTAGCAAAGAAGGTGTAGGAGGTGTATTAATGCAAGAAGGTAGGGTTGTAGCTTATGAGTCAAGGAACCTTAAGGAATATGAACAAAAATATTCCACTTATGATTTGGAATTAACAGTAGTAATACATGCCTTGAAAAAGTAGCGACACTATTTGTTAGCCAAGAAATTTCTGCTATTAACAAATCATCATAGTTTGACAATCTACTTCCAACAGCCCACTTTAAATGCTAGGCAAGCCATTGGGTTGATTTCCTAAGCGAATTTGACTTTGAAATCAGACATTTGAAGGGAAAATAAAACAAGGTTGCAGACACTTTAAGTCGAAAAGTGAACTACTTATATGAAATCTCCTTTAGTGAATCTTGAACTACCTTCTATGAGCACATCCATGAAACAACCATGGAAGATTTAATTTATAAACATTTATGGCAGCAAGAAAAGATTGAAAACAGTCATGAACAACAATTAAGATATGAGGTCAATCCAAATGAACTTCTGATATATAGGAAGAGGTTATATGTACCTAACCAAAAACTGTTTAAAAATTCAATCTTAGATAAATATCATAAAAGTGCTTGTGCAGGGCACCCAAGATACCAGAAAATGATTTCTGCCCTTAGAAAAAGAATTATTTTGGCTTGGTATGAAGAAGGAAGTCGCCAAGTATTTAGGACGTTGTCTAGAATGCCTGCAGGTAAAGGCAGAGAACTAGCACCCAACAGGGTTGTTCCACCCACTACCAATTCCTGAATGGAAATAGGAAACAATATCTATTGATTTCATCACCGGACTACCTAAATCAAAAAATCTAAACGACTCTATCATGGTGGTGGTAGATAAATTGAGCAAATTTGTTCATTTCATACCAGTTCAATCAACTTACAAAGCAGTGCAAATTTCAAATATTTTTATGCAGAATATCTTCAAGTTACATGGTATACCCAAAATGATCATCTCCAACTGAGATGTGAAATTCACATCAGCCTTTTGGAAGGCCCTTTTTGAAGGATTGGGCACACAGCTACACTTTAGTACTGCATACAATCCTCAAATGGATGGGCAGACAGAAAAAGTTAATCAAGTAGTCGAAGACATGTTGCGAACCTACGTAATGCAACAACCTTCTAAGGGGGAGGAATACCTGCACTTAGTATAATTTTCTTACAACAATGGGTATCATACATCGTTACAGATGAGCCCTTTTGAAGTGTTATACAGAAGAAAGTGCAAGACACCTTTGAGTTGGAGTAGTCCAGAAGACAAACTAATGCTAGGACTAGATATGTTAGATGAAATGGAAAAGATGGTAAAAATGGTACGAGGAAATTTAAAGGACCCCTAGGACCGGCAAAAGAATTTTTTTGATCAGAAAAGGAGCTTCTGAAAATTTCAAGTAGGAGAACACGTTTACATTCGGGTACGACCCAAGAAAAGCACCTTGTAGTGGACCCAATGTGCTAAGTTAGCACCTCATTTTTGTGGGCCTTTCAAGATTCTAGCTCGAATTGGGCTGGTGGCCTACCAGCTTGCTTTACCCAGCCATATCCGTGTACACAATGTCTTTCACATTTCCTTACTTAAGAAATACATTTATGATGCTAATCACATAATCAATTGGTAGAATATACAGGTAAAGTATAATATAGACATTTTACTAATAATCAGATGTTTATTCTTTTTCTTTTAAAAGGACAAAGGGGACTCATTGACAAACTAAAATAATTTTTTTTTGTATAGGTCGAATAGGAAGGAAAATTCTTGGTCGAGCCTCTCGTTATGCTCGATCGGAGAGAAGTAACACTGCGGAAATGAGTTATCACCGAGGTTAAAGTGTAGTGGTAGCACTATGGGCCAGAAGAGGCCACTTAGGAAGATGAGCAAGTTATGAAGAAAACCTTTTCAGAATTATTGGTAAGAGGAAAACATCGAGACGATGTTACATCTTAGGGGGCGAAGATGTGATATCCCCAAATTATGTAAATATTTTAATTACTGCAAACCAAACAATTTGATATTATTTTAAATATGGAATTATTTTTGAAAACTCTTATGCATAAGTGAATTACAGTTACTTGTAAATATTGTTTTACTTTCTAAGTGGTTAGAAAGAAACAGTTATTGGCCTAACTAATTCTTTAGTATTTACTCAAAGAAGGATCAAGAGGATAGGGGTATTTGAGATCAGGAGAGAAAGAAAGAGGAAATAATATGTGCTAAAGAGTCAGACAGAGTTCTGATGCTATATCTGATTTGGACCAGATAGCCATCAAAGGTATTATAGATCTCGTCCAAGAGATAGTGAGAAAAGTTCCTGGGTATAGGAACAGCTCGGGGGGAGACTACTGCGAGAGTAGTCTCAAGGTTGGGAGGCATTTTATTGCACATCAAGTCTGAGCTGCAGAACAACTCTAGAAGAATGGTGCAAACCAAATAAGTAAATTATCTTACAGATAAATCTAGAAGAATAAGGATGTATCTTATGAAATTATTTATGTGTTTAAAGCTATTATGAAGAAATTGCAAAAAAAAACTAAGTTAAATATACAGGAACCTTGTAATAGACTGTAGAATAGGATAAATAGTCTGACAAATAGTAGACTAAACATATAAAGACATGTCTCTAATGACATACAAGCAAAATATTTAATGTAAAATTCTGAATTAGATAAAAAATAAAAGGAAGAGCGTCATACAAGTATACTAAAATAATCTGATATTAGAACTGTTAGGCAGAAAAAGAACAAGTATTAACAATCTTTAATTATCTTGCTGGAATTAATGATGATTTTCCATAATGATGAAAACCATACCATAATCAAGATCTTAGCATATCAAGCCTATGATAATTCTGAAATTAATCTGCCTGTAACTAATAATATAACAATTTCAAAATAAAATGAGGAAAAAGCCCAGACAGTAGGAAACTCGATATATCAATAGAATACCAAAACTCAAGTAAGAAGTCTAAGAATAATTTCAGCAGAAAGATGCATTATGGACTCATAGATTTATCCCATATAGTTTAATATGGGAAGTACTCTAAGTCCCGACAGCTACTGTTTAATAATTTAAACATATAAAACATTCCCAGTGTCGAGCTTCGTAATCACCACAGATAGTTATCAAAATAAATCAAGACATTTCATATTACCTATAGCCGCAATAGGCACAAAAGATGAGTAATAACATTATAGTTTGAGAAAACAAAAGATTAATACTATATTAACTTATAGATTCCCCGGAGGGTTTGAAACTAATAGTCATAATATCTAATAGTCTGAGTATAGTAAATTTTGGAGCAGTCCATAGTCTGGTTGTAGAGTTTGGCCAGAAAAGCCAGGCCGTCTCGAACAGAAACTAGCTAGCCTTAGCCTTGTCTCATCCACACAGGAAACCAAAATACATGCACTGTCTCAGTTGGTTAAACCCCATGAATTAAAAGAGTCGGAACTAGACCTTATACTTAAAACTATTACAAATCTCTAAAACCATGAAATCCATCAACAGTAAACTTTGAACTAGATCAAATACCCAGATAAGGGACTTAGCTTCTAGCTTGAAGTTCGGCGAGATGGTTAAGAGCTCCATCCACCCTTTTCCTGGGAGCCACTCCACCTGCAAACTAATACCTCCCAACCAAGAGGGAACACGGGTTATTTTCCATTTACATAAAACCATAGGCATGCAAACAACTGAAGTAGAAAAGCAGTTAGAGACCTTTACCTTTGAAGGGCTCACGACACTGCTTTTTTCACCAAACTAGAAGTCACCTGATAACCAACAAGATAGGAGTATAGATCACCATGACAGGGAAGGAGAGCCTCGGCATCCAGTGGCTCTAAAACTCGACCAAGGAACAACAACGTGGGCACACCAAAACCGTATGGTGGAGCAGAATGATGAACACCATCGGAGGAGAGAAACAATAACCCCGAATACCAAGCTTTCGAAATCACAAGAACCTGGGAATGATATCAGCCGTCGGATCGAGACCAAGGCCAGATGACCATGGATAGGGCCCGAAATCCCAAAATTGCAGAAGCGCTCCACAGCATTGAAGATCACGACAGGCCGGACCTTGCCCCTAGGTCGTCACAATAGCTGGAGTAAATTCTGTGATTAATGAGGCCAAATGGCGGCATGTGATGTATCTAGTATTAAGTTAAAGTTTAAATAAAATGAATTGTAAACAAATATAAATTCCTGGTACAAAAAAATCCCGAAAGTGTATGTAGATCATTGATTAATCTCAGAAAACATTTCATAAAAGGGATGGTATTAAAGTAAGGATTACATCCATGTGATAAACATCAATATAACTGTATCAATGTTATAACTTTAACGTAAAGGTTTCAAATGATATATGAACATTTAATATTCAATATAAATGGTGAATGTATAAATTTACTTTAAAGTAACGTTGATAAGAAAAAACAAAGTTATCTCTCTCTCTCTCTCTTTCTATATATATATATATATATATATATATATATATATATATATATATATATGCAACAGTATTAAATAGATGGATTCATGACATTATACCATATAAATTTTTTAATTAATCAATTTAATTGAAAAAATTTAATGTCAAATGTTGATTTTATCAATAGTTTAAAATAATTTTTTTAGTTAAATATCTACCATCCATCTAACTATTAATAATTAACTCAAAATTCTAAAAACCCTATTCCAAAATACACCTCATATTCATATAAATACATATAAATTAAATACAAATCAATTTTTCTCCTTCATGTGTGTAAGGACTTGCGGTTCTTACTGAGACCACCGTGGAGTGTGAAGGTTGGAGTCCGACTTGGTGTGCGCATGAGTTAACAAGACATGGCAGACCAAACACTTGGGAGCGTGCGTGTGTACAAGTGAGGAGCAAGTCATGTGTTTATATGATGAACAACGTGGGCATTCATGGAGTGAGCCGACAGTGATGGAAGTTGGTTGAGGGCGTTGGCGGATGAAGCCGACCATATGAAGAACCAAGGAAAAGGGCGTCAGTGGAAATATAACGCAGGTCAGCCATGGAGTTGGTTAACCATGCATGCAGCATATATATTGGTGTGTTGAAGATTCATTTAAAACAAGCTCGAGCATTCACACAAGTTTTCAACACAAGAAGTGTGAAGTGATAAAGAGCCACAACAAAGGTGAAGGCGCAGGTCGTATGCGCCCAACCTTGGGCAACTCCTTAAGGTAGCACGAGTTCTTGGAAAGAAGGCAAAGGTGTGATGCACGAGTAGAAGTGCCAGGCACTTGGTTGACATAGGTTCTTGGGTGGCTCAGGTGAGTGCCCGCCCGTTGTGCGAAGACAAATGTGGAGGTGGAAGAAAGGGGACTTGGGTGAGGTCGCCTACCCACCGTGCGGAGGTAAATCAAGGGTGACTTGGGTGAGGTTGCCCACCCATCATGCGAAGGTTCGGTTGTGAAGTTTGGTTGGCAGCTCATGTGAGGGCGCGCCTACCCGACTTGGGCAAAGAATCTTGGTTATCACATGGAGGTGTGAGAAGTTGTAATTTTGGCTAAGTATGAAACTTGGTGTTTCCCAAGTATACTTGTAAAGCTTTGTAACAATGAAAAGTTGATTAATATATTGTATTCGGGTAGACTCATTGTTCAGGGAGTTGCCCCTACCTTTATACTATGCAATTGTGTTCTTTGTTTATAATTGTTGATGATAATGAATGTGTATGGGTGTTCATTGGTATAAAGGAAACATAATAGTTACTTGGTTGAGAAACATAAAATAATTAGTACAAGCAGTTAGGTGTAGTCCATGAACATAAGTATTGGTGAAAAGAAAGTGTTCAGTGGTGCCGCACCTCGACAGGAGCAGTTGAAAGACTACTGCCGGCCTGGGGGCATGACAGTTGGTATCAGAGCTAGTCTGAAGACTTGGAGGAGTCTTGTAGGAAGCTGGGTGAAGAAAGTGCATATACACTTGGAAGTTGATGACAGTGGAAATAGGTACTTGCAGGTGAAGGAAGTTGGTTTCACATACAAGTGGAACAAGAACTGGCTCGGGTTGCAGGAACTTGGTGAAGCTGGTAAATATGGAGAAGGCTGAAAGGGCAAAGATGGTAGATGAACCTATTGAAGGTGAGTCTAGCCATAATGCAGGTGAAGTCTTCCAGTACAAAGTGTTGGAACAGGTGGATCGATGGAGTTCTAACTGGGTTTCGATGAAGGCTAAGAACATGAAGATTCGGGAATGTTGTTCGGAACTAAGGAAGGAACTTGAAGAACTCAAGAGCCAATGCGGAAGTACGATGGATGGTGAACTCAGGGAACTTGACAAGGAGATCCAACATAATGGAATTGATCTTCAAGAGCTCTTGGATGAAAGAGCCCCGTTGAGGAAGGAGAGTGCCATGGTGGAGACCGAAATCAAGCAGCTTGAGGATGAAATGAAGAAGAAACTTCTTGGTAAGAAGGTTGTTGTAATTGAGCAGGATGAGCTCGACTACATTAACAGGCTGGGAACTCACTACCATAATAATCCAGAGGATGTTCGGAAGCTTAGTTCTATGGAAGTAGTCAATGGGCACCTGGTTGGTGCACTTAAGCGGAATGTGACGGAGGACAAGCTTGAAGGAAGTCAAGCTGAGCCAGGATCGAGTTGCTTAGAAGAGTCAAGCAAGGAAGTGAAGTACCTTAGGAGGAATGTCAAATTGGAGCACAAGCCAGTGGACACTTCTGAGGCCAAGTTTTTGAAGAAGGTTGCTGATGTAAGACACAAGATAAAGCTGACAGAAGGGGGTGATGCCTTGAAGCTGATTTTTGTGCAGGTGACCGTGAAGGGCAAGAGATTTCCAACTTTGGTGGATACGGGGGCTACTCATAGCTTCTTGAGTAAGAACGTAGAAAAGTCTTTTGGGAAGAAAGTTGAAGTGGAGAGGGAGTGGAGTGCTTTCAAAGCAGTTAACTCTACCATGAAGGTTGTTACTGGTGTGATGGGGAACACTCAGGTGAGAGTGGGCTCGTGTTTTGGAAGGTTGGACTTGAGGATCGTAGACATGGATGATCATTCTATGGTGTTGGAGCAAGATTTCATGAAGCTTGCACAAGCCATACCAATGGTGGATTGGGACATTCTCTTGATCACAGCTGGAGGAAGAACTATGTTGGTTCCGATGAATAGAAGGAGTTGCTTGTGGTATAGACCAAGGATGAATTCTACGACTTTGTATCCCAAAGATCCGAATGTGAAGCATGAGTATGTGGAGCAAAGATGACTTGGGAGTATGACTAAAACAACGAAGGAAGGGAAGTTGATTGACTTCATTGCAAGAGCAAGGAAGAAGGAAGGAAGTGAGAGGACAATCTCATGAATCATGGAGCACTTGACAGAGACATCTTCTACTGATGATCTTCACAATGGAGTTGCAAATGAGGGGAGTCCGAGTACTACTTCAGAGGTAGTGGTTGTAGAGGAATATGCAGGTAGAGATCCTCCTAGTATAGTGGACTTTTGCAGGTATGCTATGGGCATATATGATTTTCAGTTGAAGAAGGACAAGTTAGGTGAGCTTGGGTGCACATGTGAGGAGGTTGAGGCTGTGCATAGATATCTGAAGGCACAACATCAATCTGATACATGGGTGGATGAGAGTCAGGGAGGTAACTTCCTGGCCGTCCTTTCTCTATAGACAACCTTAGAGATGGGTTGGTGTAGGGACCTTGTTTGGGAGGGGCTACACCAACTTAGCAAGGGGCCTTGGAGGAGGCTTCTTTATGACAGATTTGCAGACTTGGATGCAGATGATCAAACGTTGGGATGAAGTCTACATGAGTTGGACATCATGGACATCAAGTTGGAGACATGGAGCATGAGTTATGTAGGGACATAATGCAGGAGCATGTATAGAGGTATCATTCATGGGAATTCTATGGGGGTGCTAAGGCAGGGATGTTGTGCAGATGTTGATGTGACATGGAGATTTTTTGTATGATCTGATGGAGAGGTTGTACTCTTTTGTGCAACAAGACCATGGACAGGACATGTTGCAGAGGGGATGGAGTTTCCTTAGACCTAAGGATGGGATGTTGAGCAAACTTTGATGAGTCTGAGATGTAGCAGAAGTCAGGGAAAGACTGATAATGGCATAAGGATGTGCATTCTTGTGGTTTGGGTGTATGGTTGGATTAGCTACCCAACTAGTTCGAGTCATGAGGGGTACCAGTGTGCAGAGTTGTGCTAGTGTGGGGACTACATGTTGGCACATGACAGAGGTGTGTTGGCATCTGATGAAAGACTACATGATGACACATGATGGAGATGGTAGTTCTACATATGTTGCAGGGATGTTTGTTGTATGTGGAAGAGTTGATATCATGGATAAGATTACTTGGATATGAAAATATTGATCTTGGAGAATGGCTACCAGGATGGTATGTTTTCGAGGATGACAACGACTTTAGGTGGAGGAGGATGTAAGGACCTGCGGTTCTTACCGATACCACCATGGAGTGCGAAGTTTGGAGTGCGACTTGGTGTGTGCACGAGTTAACAAGACATGGCAGAGCGAACACTTGGGAGCGTGCATGCATACAAGTGAGGAGCAAGTCATGTGTTTATATGATGAACAGCGTGGGCGTTCATGGAGTGAGCCGACGGTGATGGAAGTTGGTTGAGGGCGTTGGTGGATGAAGCCGACCATATGAAGAACCAAGGAAAAGGGCGTCGGTGGAAATATAACACAGGTTGGCCATGGAGTTGGTTAACCATGCGTGCAACATATATATTGGCATGTTGAAGATTCATTTAGAACAAGCTCGAGCGTTCACACAAGTTTTCAACACAAGAAGTGTGAAGTGATAAAGAGCCACAACAAAGGTGAAGGCACAGGTCGTATGCGCCCAAGCTTGGGCAACTCCTTAAGGTAGCACAAGTTCTTGAAAAGGAGGCAAGGTGCGGTACATGGGTAGAAGTGCCGGGCACTTGGTTGACACAGGTTCTTGGGTGGCTCGGGTGAGTGCTCGCCCATCATGTGAACACAAAACGTGGAGCTGGAAGAAAGGGGACTTAGGTGAGGTTGCCCGCCCACCATGCGGAGGTAAACGAAGGGTGACTTGGGTGAGGTCGCTCTCCCGTCGTGCAAAGGTTCAGTTGTGAATTTTGGTTGGCACCTCGTGTGAGGGCGTGCCCGCCCGACTTGGGCAAAGAATCTTGGTTATCACACGGAGGTGTGAAAAGTTGTAATTTTGGCTAAGTATGAAACTTGGTGTTTGCCAAGTATACTTGTAAAGCTTTGTAACATTGAAAAGTTGATTAATATATTGTATTCGGGTAGACTCATTGTTCAGGGAGTTGCCCCTCCCTTTATACAGTGCAATTGTGTTCTTCATTTATAATTGTTGATGATAATGAATGTGTATGGGTGTTCATTAGTATAAAGGAAACATAATAATTACTTGGTTGATAAGCAAAAACTAAGTAGGACAAGCGGTTATATGTAGTCCATGAACATAAGTATTGGTGAAAAGAAAGTGTTTGGTGGTGCCACACATCGCCAAGAGCGGTTGAAAGACTACCGCCGGCCTGGGGGTGTGACAGTTGGTATCAGAGCTAGTCTGAAGACTTGGAGGAGTCTTGCAGGAAGCTGGGTGAAGCAAGTGCATATACACTTGCAAGTTGATGACAGTGGAAATAGGTACTTGCAGGTGAAGGAAGTTGGTTTCACATACAAGTGGAACAAGAACTGGTTCGAGTTGTAGGAACTTGGTGAAGCTGGTAAATATGGAGAAGGCTGAAAGGGAAAAGATGGTAGATGAACCTATAGAAGGTGAGTCTAGCCATAATGCAGGTGAAGTCTTCCAGTACAAAGTGTTGGAACAGGTGGGTCGATGGAGTTCTAACTGGGTTTTGATGAAGGCTGAGAACATGAAGATTCAAGAAGGTTGTTTGGAACTAAGGAAGGAACTTGAAGAACTCAAGAGCCAATGCGGAAGTACAATGGATGGTGAACTCAGGGAACTTGACAAGGATATCCAACAGAATGGAATTGATCTTCAAGAGCTCTTGGATGAAAGAGCCCCATTGAGGAAGGAGAGTTCCATGGTGGAGACTGAAATCAAGCAGCTTGAGGATGAAATGAAGAAGAAACTTCTTGGTAAGAAGGTTGTTGCAATTGAGCAGGATGAGCTCGACTACATTGATAGGCTGGGAACTCACTACCGTAATAATCCAGAGGATGTTCGGAAGCTTAGTTCTATGGAAGTAGTCAATAGGCACTTGGTTGGTGCACTTAAGCAGAATGTGATGGAGGACAAGCTTGAAGGAAGTCAAGCTGAGCCAGGATCGAGTTGCTTAGAAGAGTCAACCAAGGAAGTGAAGTACCTTAGGAGGAATGTCAAATTGGAGCACAAGCCAATGGACACTTCTGAGGCCGAGTTTTTGAAGAAGGTTGCTGATGTAAGACACATGATAAAGCCGACAGAAGGGGGTGATGCCTTGAAGCTGAGTTTTGTGTAGGTGATCGTGAAGGGCAAGAGATTTGCAACTTTGGTGGATACGGGGGCTACTCATAGCTTCTTGAGTAAGAACACAACAAAGTCTTTTCGGAAGAAAGTTGAAGTGGAGAGGGAGTGGAGTGCTTTCAAAGCAGTTAACTCTACCATGAAGGCTATTATTGGTGTGATGGAGAACACTCAGGTGAGAGTGGGCTCGTGGTTTGGAAGGTTGGACTTGAGGATCGTAGACATGGATGATCATTCTATGGTGTTGGGGCAAGATTTCATGAAGCTTGCACAAGCTATACCAATGGCGGATTGGGACATTCTCTTGATCATAGCTGGAGGAAGAACTATGTTGGTTCCGATGAATAGAAGGAGTTGCTTGGGGTATAGACCAAGGATGAATTCTACAACTTTGTATCCCAAAGATCCGAATGTGAAGCATGAGGATGTGGAGCAAAGAGGACTTGGGAGTATGACTCAAACAATGAAGGAAGGGAAGGTGATTGACTTCGTTGCAAGAGAAAGGAAGAAGGAAGGAAGTGAGAGGACAATCTCATGAATCATGGAGCACTTGACAGAGACATCTTCTACTGATGATCTTCACAATGGAGTTGCAGATGAAGGGAGTCCGAGTACTACTTCAGCGGTAGTGGTTGTAGAGGATTATGCAGGTAGAGATTTGGCTAGTATAGTGGACTTTTGCAAGTATGCTATGGGCATATATGATTTTCAATTGAAGAAGGACAAGTTAGGTGAGCTTGGGTGCACATGTGAGGAGGTTGAGGCTGTGCATAGATATCTGAGGGAACAACATCAATCTGATACATGGGTGGATGAGAGTTAGGGAGGAAACTTCCTGGCCCTCCTTTCTCTATAGACAACCTTAGAGATGGGTTGGTGTAGGGACCTTGTTTGGGAGGGGCTACACCAACTTAGCAAGGGGCCTTGGAGGAGGCTTCTTTATAACAGATTGGCAGACTTGGATGTAGATGATTAGATGTCGGGATGAAGTCTACACAAGTTGGACATCATGGACAACTAGAGTCCTGGACATCAAGTTGGAGACATGGAGCATGAGTTATGCAGGGACATAATGCAGGAGCATGTATAGAGGTGTCATTCATGGGAATTTTATGGGAGTGCTAAGGCAGGGATGTTGTGCAGATGTTGATGTGACATGGAGATTTTTTGTATGATCCGATGGAGAGGTTGTACTCTTTTGTGCAACAAGACCATGGACTGGACATGTTGCAGAGGGGATGGAGTTTCTATGGACCTGAGCATGGAATGTTGAGCAGACTTTGATGAGTCCGAGATGTAGCAGAAGTCAAGGAAAGACTGATAATGGCATAAGGATGTGCATTCTTCTGGTTTGGGTGTATGGTTGGATTAGCTTCCCAACTAGTTCGAGTCATGAGGGGTACCAGTGTGCAGAGTTGTGCTAGTGTGGGGACTACGTGTTGGCACATGACAGAGGTGTGTTGGCATCTGATGAAAGACTACAAGATGACACATGATGGAGATGGTAGTTCTACATATGTTGCATGGATGTTTGCCGTATGTGGAAGAGTTGATATCATGGATAAGACTGCTCGAATATGAAAATATTGATCTTGGAGAATGGCTACCAAATGGTATGTTGTCGAGGATGACAACGACTTCAGGTGGACGAGGATGTAAGGACCTGCGGTTCTTACCGATACCACCGTGGAGTGCGAAGGTTGGAGTGCGACTTGGTGTGTGCACGAGTTAACAAGACATGGCAGAGCAAACACTTGGGAGCGTGCATGCATACAAGTGAGGAGCAAGTCATGTGTTTGTATGATGAACAGCGTGCGCGTTCATGGAGTGAGTCAACGGTGATGGAAGTTGGTTGAGGGCGTTGGTGGATGAAGCCGACCATATGAAGAACCAAGGAAAAGGGCATCGATGGAAATATAACACAGGTTGGCCATGGAGTTGGTTAAGCATGCGTGCAGCATATATATTGGCATGTTTAAGATTCATTTAGAACAAGCTTGAGCGTTCACATAAGTTTTCAACACAAGAAGTGTGAAGTGATAAAGAGCCACAGCAAAGGTGAAGGCGCAGGTCGTATGCGCCCAACCTTGGGCAGCTCCTTAAGGTAGCACGAGTTCTTGGAAAGAAGGCGAAGGTGTGGTGCACAGGTAGAAGTGTCGGGCACTTGGTTAACACAGGTTCTTGGGTGGCTCGGGTGAGCACCCGCCCATCGTGCGAAGACAAACGCAGAGGTGGAAGAAAGGGGACTCGGGTGAGGTCGCCCACCCACCGTGCGGAGGTAAACGAAGGGTGACTCGGGTGAGGTCACCCGCCTGCCATGCGAAGGTTTGGTTGTGAAGTTTGGTTGGTAGCTCGTGTGAGGGCGCACCTGCCCGACTTGGGCAAAGAATCTTGGTTATCACACAGAGGTGTGAGAAGTTGTAATTTTGGCTAAGTATGAAACTTGGTGTTTCCCAAGTATACTTGTAAAGCTTTGTAACATTGAAAAGTTGATTAATATATTGTATTCGGGCAGACTCATTGTTCAAGGAGTTGCCCCTCCCTTTATATTGTGCAATTGTGTTATTCGTTTATAATTGCTGATGATAATGAATGTGTATGGGTGTTCATTGGCATAAAGGAAACATAATAATTACTTGGTTGAGAAGCACAAACTAAGTAGGACAAGCGGTTAGGCGTAGTCCATAAACATAAGTATTGGTGAAAAGAAAGTGTTGGGTGGTGCCGCACCTTGCCAAGAGCGGTTGAAAGACTACCGCTGGCCTGGAGGCATGACAATGTGCTTTTTGATGCCGTCTTTGTCTTTCTCCGAGTTAGCGCCCATTAAGCTTCATTTCTCTTATTAATGGAAATTTTTTGAGTGATTCATTAAATTCAGTTGCTTATCTTTATGAAAAAAAGGAGCAATCAATATATGGAATGGTCAACAAATCCACAAAGAAAGTAAGGGTACCTCTGACATATCTTTTGATTCGATCAGGCAAGAAATTTGAATCCTGTTGCTTATGGGAAAAACAATTTCGTGGTCGAGTAAAGTCTATTGCTCATAATGATTTTCAAAAAAATAGGATTGTCAACATAATTGTTGGTATTTCGAGTTCATTAATATTTAATTGAGGAAGAAATGTAAAGAATAAAAATTAAATGGCACAAATTAATATAGTGATTTATTTGGTAAAACTTGACAGTATGTTAAAGAAATTATCGTGGGTAAAAGATTGGAATTTTTATTGCTCTAAGTCAAAAATGACTCTCCAAATGTACATTAAATTTCTAAGTCAATCACCAATTTAATATGAACCATTCCTTAAATAACTTCCTATAACTAAAAAGTAACTCATTTTACTAATTACATCAATACATCTAATAATAATTTGTAGTTATTAATAATGGTCTGTGGTCATTTTTAACCATAATGACTCCCAAATCCACTTAAAAAAATTAAAGGATCACCTTGGTGTTCATCTACCTTGGTTGTCTCTTCGATTTGATCACACGAATTATCATAATTCTTTCGGGATTCACTGCGTTTTCAATCATGTTGCCGACGTTGTGGTTGACCCTTCACCATCTCTCGTGAGTACTTGAGAGCTATGAGACTTATATATTACCATTGTCATTGGGAAGTGATTAACCAGTTATATCGAATGAGAGCTAATTCTCTCACCACTCATCAGCCACAATACTTTGTTGATAAAAGCTCTCGTGAGTACTTGAGAGCTATGAGACTTATATATTACCATTGTCATTGGGAAGTGATTAACCAGTTATATCGAATGAGAGCTAATTCTCTCACCACTCATCGGCCACAATACTTTGTTGATAAAAGCAACTTGTGCTTAGGTCATAGGTCATAGATTAGGTACCTCTCTTTTCCCTTTTGGACGAAAGTTTCTGGAAATAATTTTGTGGCCATTTACAATCCTGCACTATCAACATTTATACGATGTCAAAATCCTCTCCTATTTTTAAATCGTTTTCTATCTCACATTTAAGCTCGCTAGCGTATCAAGAATTTCGAATAAGAAAATAAACGATAAATGTCTCAATGGATCAGTTTGTGGATTGTAAATGGCATGTTTATTTAAATTAGCGAGAAGGTCTTCTTTTCTCGGGGGTAATTATAGGGTTTGAACTGAAATTGGATCTCGTACTCACGATAAACAATTCCAATATTTTAGTGGGCAGAGAGAGACATTTTATTAATTCAGGTTCAGGCCTATACACTATGGAGTTCTGTTATATAGTAATGGGATATGATCACTACAATTTGTAAAGATAAGTAGTAGCCAGCTTTATCTTACTTTTACATTGGAAAACAGTATATTTTAGGTACACTGGATCATGTAATACATTTTGTAATACATTTTATTATGTGATCTTAAATTCTAGTAATCTAGAATTTTCATATCCTATTCTCTCCATAAATGAATTATTTACCACACTTGTTCTCTATATAGTGTAAAGCTATTTTTTTTAGAGGTTTAATAAGCTTTTTGCCACATTATCATTTGTATTACAATAAATTAAATCAATTATCCCATACAAAATGATGGTTCGTTGGAAGATGTTTTGATGTTGCATGATAGATTGGTTTGTTTTCTAACTTGATAGAGTTTCCATTGTCAATTCTTCTTAGCTAAAATGATTCAAACGTTGCACGGCATAAGACCTTGTGCTCAACTTCAGCGGAAGAAAAAAAAATAGTTGGTTGTTTCTAGCTACTCCATGAAATAGTACTAGATCCAATAGTGAATGCATAACCATAGGTGGACTTATTCTCAACTAGATATCATGTGTAACCAAAATTTAAATAAGCTTTTAATTCAAAAACCAAAAGTTTCATTCTCCATCCAATATCAAAGGAATCTCTTGGTTACTTTCCAATTACTTTCATGTGGCTTAGCCACTTACTGAATATATGTCATGGTTGTAGATAAGTCATTTAGAATCAACATATATTTTATATATAATATGCCATTCACTTCTTTTGTTTTGTCATCACTGATCAACTTAGAATTCTCTTCCAATGGTGTTGAAACTTCTTTACATCCATTCATATTTAATATTCTATTTAATTCATGTGTGCATTTAGTTTGTGTGACCAAGGTTATACTATTATCTGTACAAACTACCTACCTAAAAAGTAATGCAACTCTCTAAGATCCTTCCTTTCAAATTCTTATGACATACAACTTTTGATATTTTCAATTAACTTGGTAGCATTTCTTGTTATAAGATAATCAACATGTACACAAATTAAAATGATATATCCTTTTTCATCCCTCTTGATATACAAATTTGGATGTCCTTTACCTTTTGTAAAACCTTGTTGTGAGAAGAATTTATCAATCTTCACATACAAAGAGTAATGTGTTTATTTGACTATATATAAATTTTTCTTTAACCAACAAAAAAGATGTTGTTTCCCTACTTTACAAAAGCTTCGACTTGAACAAGATAGACTTCTTGCTTTAATTTTCCAATAAAAATGATGACATGACATCTAACTAATTTAGCTTTGAGCTATGCTTAGTAGCCAATGCAACCACCACTCTAATGGTCTTCATGTAGCCAATGCAACCACCACTCTAATGGTCTTCATTTTAGCTGCAGGTGCAAAATTTTCTTCAAATCTATCCATTATTTTTGTGAATATCCCTTTGCTATCAGTATAGTTTTATATTTATCAATAGTTTAATCAATATTTATTTTTGTTTTGAATAACCAATCTTTATCCTTTGGAGATTATGTCAATTCTCATGTATCATTTTTCACAATAGAATCATATTCTACTTTTATGGCATCCATCCATTCTTTATTATCTTTGTATTGGTCATAATTTGAAGGCTCAACTATATTCATAACTTGAGTCATTAACACATAATCGTTACATCTAATTGGTGTCTGAATTTACCTTGTTGATGTTTGTAATGGATTATTTATTTTTGGAGCTTCCCCACTTCCTATTGGTGTGTTAACAGCTTCAATGCTACATTTTTCTTCAACATAAACCTATTTTTCTTCACCTTATTCTACTTTTTTATATTTATGTAGTTTCTATACATTATGCACTCCCTCATTCAAAATCATGCAATATATATTCGTGAAATATGACATCTCTGCTTGAAAATACATAGTGAGTCATTGGATCATACATTTTATAAGCTTTATAATCATAACAATAACCATTAAATATGCACTTGATTTCCTTGTCATCAATATTTATCCTATATTCCTTTCGAAAACGAGAAAATCTTGTGCTTCCAAAGATTTTCGAATGACTTGCTACTCGGTTATAGCCATGAAATGCTTTGTAGGGTTTTATTTACTTTAGAATTTTTTTAATACTTTTGTTTCTCAAATACACAACAGTGCTAATTACTTCAACACAAAATCCATAGACAAATTTTTACCTCTTATCATGTTTTGAGCACATTAAACTAATGTTTTTATTTTCCTTTCTGCTACATCATTCTATTGAGAAGTATGTGGCATTGTAAAATGTTGCTAAATTCCATGACTTTTGTGATAATTGATTCATGCTCCTGATGTGTATTCTCCCCCTTAATATGAACTAAATATCTTGATGTATTTTCTTGTTTTCTTTTCAACCATATTTTTAAATTCTTTAAAATATTCAAATACATCATTTTTTCTTTCGATAAAGTAGACGCATATGTATTTAGTTTGACTTAGTTTGCATGGGGCCGCACACATTTTTGTATTAGCTCAAGAATATTCATCTTTCTCTTTTCTATTATTGTAGGAGACTCTTCCTTTGATGTTTTCCTAATGCACACACTTCACATTCAACACATTCATTGTTAAAATTCGGAATCCCTTCCACCATTCCTTTATTATTGTAATTGAGATTACCATATTGTTGATGCCATAGTTATTTTATTATCATGGTTATAGAATCCAATTATGGATGATCTCTCTTGTTAGCATAAATCTTGTACAATCCTTTAATTTTTAATTTTTATATGATGGTGTAGTTATCATTTATATATTTGACAATTCAATGTGACTTAAAGAATTCAACTTTGACATTCTGATCTACAATGGTTGACATTGATTATTTCTTTTTCTAGGAGCATACATCATATTTTGTATTTTTCTTACATAGATATTTGGTAAATTTACACATATATCACCATAACATTTTATTTTGTGAGATCTATCATCTCCTAGATAGATTCATTATTTGGAAGATCATGTATTTAGGATGAATGTTTTCTTTAAACAATAATGAGTATTTTTATTGCATCAAATATTTTCCTGATCCAAACATCTACTTGGGAAATACATTTCCTATTTCTGATCCTTCCTCTTATTCCTATGCTTGTTATAGAATAATAAAACTTCCAAGGGACTATAAATTTCCACAATATTCAACACATTCCTATAGGGATACATCTGACAGTAAATTTCTAATAAAATATAAAATTTATAGCAATACATATATCATTTGAAGTCATCAGCCTCCTCCTATGGTGGAATTATTAGGTCTAAAAACTTGTTTTCTTCCTTCCATATTCTAGTACTCAATTCACAGGTATACCCGTAAAGTTAGAATTTTTTTGTAAGTCTGCAATTTTATTACGAAGTTTCTTTGACTCATCCACTTACTTGGCTGACATATCTTTCAATGTATAGACCTCCTCCAATATGCTCACACTAGTTTTCATCTTGTCTTGTCTCATATTCATCACTGTCATATCTAGTTGGAGGATATCCATTTTCTCCACCAATTGAGTGACCCAGTCCTTACATCTACAACTAGGTTTTCTATCTTGGCTACCATCACCCAAAGCATGCCCTTAACCTCACCACATCTTCATATGGTTGGTCCAGAAGAAGAAGTAACCTTCATCAATGTATCCCATAGTCACCCATAAGTCTCATTCAATGTAGTTACGTGCCACCGAATGTGATATTTGGTTCTCACAATAATCCAACCCATAGTTATCCATTTCCCAAAGTCTCCATTTGTCCGAAGTAGAACCAATTCTACAGCCTCTCAATAGTTCAACTCAACTTATACCATGTTTTGAGTCCCATGAACCAAGTCCTTGACTACTAATATGGGGAATAGAGAAGGTCAATAAACCAACCTATGACCCCAATTGTTCGAGCCAATGTCAATCTCTCTATAGGTACCATAAAATCATTCCGAAAATAGAATCCAACCCAAAGTGACCCTTTACGAGGGTATTCCAAGCTAGGAATGTAGATATACACTACCTGAGTTCCATAAGACGATAATCCCATGGATTTTCTCCCACCCACCATGTCAAAAAATGGATCTCACTCATACTGAATAAAATATCACAATCATACATGAAAAATATTCTAAACAAAAAACAAAGATAGGAACCAACCTAGAAGCTAAATGTCTCTATAGAGGAAGATGGCGCACCAAGAAAGTTTATATACCATAAGACCTACCAAATTCTTCTACATTTCCCCCATTTTTCAGACACAAAAGTGTATCTCAAAATGGTAACACACAACATTCTATTATTTTTCTTCAACATAAATTCACACTTTTTCTCCTAGATCCCATGAGTCTAGTGTCAGTGCATTCATCATTGGATGTGGAGGTAAAATGGAGTATTTATACTACATCCTTTGGCATGTGTCCTTCTTATGAAGAAGTTATGATTTTCTACCTTCTACATGCACCAAACTTAATTAGGGCACCACAACATCCAACGAGCCCCCTTCCAAATTTTTATAATGAAGTCAGTGCCCATCAATAAGTTGATTGAAAAAATAATTCTTCAATAAGGGAAATGAATCAAACTCCCTTCCTTTGAAATAAACTCGGTCTTTAGAGTTATAGTAGAGGCTGCCACCCTGAGTTTCCGTTTACCTCTAAATGCCCTACTAAGCTAGCAATCTTGATTTGCACATGTATATGTGTCTTCATTTTGACTTCTAAGGATATGAAACTAGTATTTTTGTGTAATTCCTTCAAGGATCCTCCTTATTTAGCTTTATTAAGCTCCACATATGCTTATCCCAAGTCGATGTTCCTTTACATAAGTGTTGGATGATAATGGGCTAATCTCCCAAAATTTTAAGGTTAGACACTTGTCAAGTTCTGGCTAATAATAGACCTTGTAACAAACCATGCATTTCTACTCATTTGTTTGTCATTGAACCCAGTACCCATGCATACCTCTTAATAAGATTTCCTTCAAGGCTATATAAGGCCCTTTTTGCTCTGGCCACCTTTCCCTTCAGGAAAAATGTTATCAAAAGTTGACCTAATTCCTTTTTTTTTTTTTAAATGGTAAAAGACAAATTTGTGATAAATTGTTTTTATAATAATATTTTTTTTCTTAAACTATAAAATAATTTTATTTATTAATTTAAACAATTAAATGTCTAGATTTAAATTTCTTGATTAATATACTCAAAATATTCCTTAATAATAATAATAATTTTTATTTAAATAAAAATAACTTTTTAAGTAAAATTTTATTATTTATTTATAAATTAAATAAATATAATTAATTTTAAATTATTTAAATATTTTTACCATTTATAAATTGTAATACTTTTTGAAAATTAAGAAAGTTTTATATTTATGTTATTCTTATAAATTTTGTAATTAAATAAATTATTTTGAATTAGTGTCGTAGCTAATTAATGATGAATGATGATATCTTATAATTAGTAAATGTTATGTAGATATGAAAATACAAAATTATATTAATTTAGAGAAATATACTGTATTTACTACTAGTATAGATTTATTTTGGATATGGATTTAGCAATTTGAGAATGATCAAGCTCTTTGATGTGATTTCTTTTAGAGTATAAAACTTGAAAAAGAAATTACACTTCAAAAGGTTTGATCCCTCTTAACACTTAGTAGATATGTGGCTAAGATGGATATATATTTGTCACACACATGAGGATGGGAGTTTCCATTAAAAACTTATCATGTACTACTCCATTTTCAATATTAGGATTTCTATCAACTTAATTAGTCATAAACATAAGAAACATTACCATTTAACATCAATATAGATATATCTTAGCCATTTATCTAGGAAGGGTGGAAAGGGATCAAATCTCTTATGGCAAAAACCTATTTTAGATTGTAAAACATTGAAATATGTTTACACTTCAAGAGATTTGATTACTCTTAGGCTTTGCTACATCCATGGTTAACATACACACACATAGACAATCTAGAAACCAACGAAAAAAATCACATTTTGCAGATGCTCAAAAGCATTCGATCAAATCAACCTTTCGTCTAATGCAAAAAAAAGACAAAATAATAAAAATTACATAAAATTTTCGGCACTAAGTGTGAAAATAATCAGTTAATTTGCCTTTTATTCCTTTCTTTTTTTCCATCTTTTGACAAACCCATGGATTGGGAGCCACTGATACTATTTCCAATTGGTTACCTTCCACCTTTGAGGGAACTTCTTTGTCTGACTCCAAACTCTCAAATGTATGGATTTGATTTATGCCCCCCGAATTCATTTTGAAAATGTATGACCATCTTCTTCTAATATGCTACTATAATATCTAATGCTCCTTCGATGTTTTAATTTTCCTCATGTTGATTTCTAGCAGTTTGGATCACTACTATATCAATGTCTTTTTTGGTATGTTTAGAAAAATCATTTTGCTTCTCTTCACCCTCCTCCACTTGGGAGCCTTGTTGATTATGTTCTTTTAGTTATTGAAGACTCTCATCCATTTCTTCATCTTATTCATCTGAAGAAAGTGGATGTAAAATTTACATCACTTTCACTTTTTTTATCTTTTCTCTATATTTTTTTTTTCACTTGAGGGCATGAGTTATGTAGGTAACATGTTTGATGGTAGATCTGACGCCTAAATGTAGTATTTTCAAAGTCTAGCCACTGTGTCCAATTGAAATCTTGATGAGTGAGATGGATGTGATCTGGTATACCTTTACTTAGGTCTATCTCTATGCAAATTCCAGAAAATGTAAAGATACCTTTGTCCATTCTTTCTCAATCAATCTGAAGAAATATTCCCAATGAATTTCCAATGCCTTCTAAAACTTGATGGTTCCAAAAGTAAGTGAGATATTGTGTAACCTTACTCATATGAGAAGATTTGTAACTACCATTGTTCTAGCATCAAAATCTAGAAACCATGGAGTGATGAAGAGACCCTCCCTTCCCAAAATCAAAGGTCCTTTATTTACGACATAGTCCAAATTGTCTGATTATTGAATTGAACAACAAAAAATCCATTTGCACGTAGATAAATATTAAAAAATAAATAAAAAAAATTCTGATGAGGTAGATCCATTGATGTACATATTCGTACTTGGGCTAAAAGCCATTAAATTGGAAAATCATAGCTTTAGCTTGGAGAACAATGAAAATCCCACTCACTTCTATCAATTTTACTAATATATATGGTGCTTGCTTTGCCTTCTCAAATAGGTAAGGCCATGGGATAGTCAAATTTGAGGTTTGTGTGGCAAATTTCCCTCTCACTGCATCCTTAAAAGAACTTGGACCCTTAATCATTGAAGTTGTTCTTGGTAGTATGCTCGATCCTAGGACTCCATCCCGCAATATCTATATATATATATATATATATATATAACTTTTCATTTTTAAAATTGTATTTTTTTAATGCACAAATGCATTGAAAACCTTGAAAATCCCATTTTTCACTTGGATTGTGTAAACTACACATATTAAACTTATGATTCCAACAAATCTTTGTTGGATTTTAGATAAAAATGGTCAAAAAATATACAGAAAAAGAGGTCAAAATGTAGAATAATGAGATTACTTGAAACGATTTTTGATTAAGTTGAAACATCCAAATCTTTTGGTAAACGCTTAGAGACAAAATATTTTTTTTGAATATTGTGAGAATGTTGAGGTGTAAAGAAGAGAAAAAATTAAGGGGAGAAGATTTTTGCTTGAATTAAGGTAAAAATTAGTGATATATGATAATAAAAATAATACGTTTTTATTCAAAATAAGTCATAATAACAATAACAATAATAATAATAAGGCAGGCGTGGTAAGAATTAACAAATAAAAATAATAAAATGGTTTAAATGTAAAGAGAAAAAAGAATTTAAAAATTGGTCAAAATTAGTCGTTAGTTTTATACAAATACTTCCTCATTTTTTATTTTTTTTTCTATATATTGTGTTTCCTTCTCTATGATGGGTTCTTTATTAAAAAAATCCCCCTTTTTTTTATAATCTTGTGATAATTCCCCCCCCCCCCCCCCCCCATAAATCTCCCCACGTGTTTCTCTCTTCTTTTTAAATCTACCTCTTTATTCCTATTTCTAATGCCCCTTCTTTACAATTTTCCATTCCTTCAATTCCATTGTTTTCCATTATTTTATTTCTTATTTTTTTTTTTTAATCCCAATTCCTTTTGTACTTTTCAAACCTTTTTTAATATTTACTTAATGAACCTCCCTCTAGTATATTATAATTTAATTTTCTTTCTATATAAACTAATTTATTAATTTATCTTCAAGGGTTAACATAGTTGGTCGAGTTCTTGTCATGAAAGCATCTTTGTTATCAAGAGGTCACAAGTAAAATTCTTTCGACTCTCTCAAAATCAAGCATTGTGGTTGACTCCACAAGTGATTCGTTTGGGTAGATCTTCCTAGAATAAATATTCCATGGATGTAGTTGCCATTGATCTTTGGGGCCTGTGAACCACATAAGAAAAGAAAAATATTATTTATTTATTTTTATTATTTACATCTTCCCCACTTTACCATATATATATATATATATGGTGGTGTTCCCATTGTTAAAGCACATTTTCTATTAAGAGGTCACAAGTTCCATTCTCTCAACACTGTTATGGTCATGCTCCATAGTTGAGCGACCAGGAAGTGACTCCTTTAGGTGGATCTTCCCGATACAAATATTTCATGGACATACCGCTCATTAATCATCCCTCTAACTCCATATCATCCCACAACTTATCCTTAAATTTGGAAGTACTAATATTTTTAATATTATCCTTATTCTTCAAGATCGTCCCCTTTTCTATCCCCCGATGGTCTAGCCAAAACTCTCCATCTTTACACAAATACTTCTTTAGCTAACCGTGTATATATATATATATATATATACATATATATATATATATATACATATATATATACATATATATACATATATACATATATATATATATATATATATATATATATATATATATATATATATATATATATATATATATATATATATATATATATATATATAAGATGTCAAAATCCTCTCCTATTTTTAAATAATTTTCTATCTCACATTTAAGCTCGCTAGCGTATCAAGAATATAGAATAAGAAAATAAATGATCAATGTCTCAACGGATCAGTTTGTGGATTTCAAATGGTGTTTTTATTTAAATTAATGAGAAGTTTTTATTTTCTCGGGCTAATTATAGGGTTTGAACTGAAATTGGATTTGGTACTCAGAAGAAACAATTTCAACATTATAGTGAGTAGAGAGAAACATTTTATTAATTTAGGTTCACACCTATACACAGAATACACTATGGAGTTCTATTACATATCAATGGGATATGATCACCATAATTTGTAAGGATAATGTGTAGTCATTTTTATGTAAATTGTCTTACTTTTGTATTGGAAAACAATACATTTTATATATGTTGGAAAATAATACATTTTATTACATGATATTAAACTCTAATAATCTATAATTTTCATTCCTCACCCTCTCCATAAATGAATTATTTACCACACCTGTATTGTCTCTACATAATCTAAACTTATTTTTTGGTAAAGGTTTAATAAGAATTTTGCCACATTATCATTTCTATTACAATTAATAAAATCAATTTCCTTTGGATACATCTTCTCAATATGTATCCCATACAAAATGATGGTGTTTTGGAAGATGTTTTGATGTTGCATGATAGACTAGGTTTTTTTGCTAACTTGATGGAGTTTCTATTGTCAATTCTTCTTAGCCAAATTGACTCATAGGTTGCACGACATAAGTCCTTGTGCTCAACTTTAGCATAAGAAAAAAAATAGTTGGTTGTTTCTAGATACTTCATGAAACAACACTAGATCCAACAGAAAATTCATAACCATAGGTGGACTTCCTCTCAACTAGATATAATGTCTAACCAAAATTTAAATAACATGTTAATTCAAAAACCAAAAGTTTGGTTCTCCATCCAATATCAAACGACTCTCTTGGTTGCTTTCCAATTACTTTCATGTAGATTAACCAATGATAGAATATATGTCATGGTTGTAGATAAGTCATTAAGAGTCACCACATATTTTATATATAATGTGTCATTCACTTCTTTTATTTTCTCATCATTGATCAGCTTAGCATTCTATTCCAATGGTGTTGAAACTTCTTTACATCCATTCATATTTAATATATTATTTAATTCATGTGTGTATTTATTTTTTGTGACAAAGTTTATACTATTATCTATACAAACTTGAAGGACTAAAAATTAATGCACCTCTCTAAGACCCTTCCTTTCAAATTCTCATGAGAGACAACTTTTGATATTTTCAATTAACTTGATAACATTTCTTGTTATAAGATAATCAACATGTACACAAATTAAAATGATAGATCTTTTTTCATCCCTCTTGATATACAAATTTGGATGTCCTTTACTTTTAGTAAAACCTTGTTAGGAGAAGAATTTAACAATATTCACATACAAAGACTGAGGTGTTTATTTGAGTGCATATAATTTTTTTTTTAACCAACCAACAAGATGTTCTTGTCCCTACTTTACAAAATCTTAAGGTTGGACAAGATAGACTTCTTCCTTTAATTCTCCATTTAAAATTGTTGACATGACATATAACTGATTTAGCTTTTAATTATTCTTATTAGCCAATGCAACTACCACTCTAATGGTCTTCATTTTAGCTATAGGTGAAAAGCTTTCTTCATAATCTAGTATTTGGGCCATGTTATTTCAAAGGAAGGACTAGTGGATGATCCTGAGAAGGTTAGGGCCATGATAAATATGCCCATACCAAAGTAAGTGTCGAATGTTCACTCATTTATGGGAATCATGGGATATTGCCAAATATTTATAGATTTATTATCTAAACTAGCACATCCTATTACATCCTAACATAAGAAGGGAGAATGTTTTGAGGGGACAACTAAATGCCAAGAAATTTTGTATAAGTTAAAGCACTTACTTACAATGGCCCCTATGCTAAAACATGTAGATTAAAATAAAGAGCTTACAGTTTGCACCAATCCTGTATAAAAAATCAATAAACATTGATCCTAAATATTTGGAAATTCAACAAAAATTGCAACAAATTAACATTCCCGGTTATGATGAAAATTCTGAAAAATTATTGATTTACAAAAAATGGTTGTATGTTCCCACTATGAATGCCCTGAAATGAATGATACTAGATGAGTATCATAAGAAACAATATGTAGAACATCCTGGGTAACAAAAGATGATAACAACATTATGAAAGAATTTCTTTTTGCGAGGTATGAAAAAAGAGGTGGCCAAATATTTATCAAAATGTTTAGTCGAATGTCAACAAGTAAAGGTAGAACATCAACACCCTACTGGGTTGCTGAATCCACTACCTATTCCTGAATGGAAATGGGAAAAAAATTCCTTAGATTTTATCACATGACTACCAAGTAAAAAGAGGCAGCACGACTCTATTATGGTGGTGGTAGACATCTTAAGTAAAGTGGCACATTTCATACCTATACAGTCTAGTTATGGTACAACACAGATTGCCAATATCTTCATGAAGGAGAATTTTCGGCTCCATGGAATGCCCAAGATGGTAGTGTTAGATAGGGATGGAAAATTCACCTCAAAGTTTTTGAAGGCATTGTTTGGGGGCATGGGAGATCAATTAAGTTTCATCACTGCACATCATCCTCAAACAAATCAAAAAATCAAGAGGACCAATAATATTTTAGAGGACATGCTAGGAATGTATTTCATGGATAAACCTAATAAATGGGAGGATTTTCTACATTTGGCAGAATTTCATTACAATAACAACTATCAAACTTCCATAAAAATGACCTCCTTTGAAGTCATGTATGGTATCAAATGCCATACACCTCTCATTTGGAGTCATCCAGAGGATAGGTTGATATTGGGACCAGATGCTTTGCAAGAAATGTGTAGAAATTCTCACTATAGATCACCTGATAATGCAATGTACTAGAGCAAAATACTTGATCTACTGAACTACTATCAAACTTTGCGGAAGCTTAATCAATTTGAGCAAGATCAATCAGAACACATGTAACAGAGAAGAAGAAATCATACACATGAAACATAGAAGAATACTCTGGGGAAAGCCTTAGCTAAAAACCTTACTATCTATATTAACATACAAGTGGAAATATCTCAAGATTACACAAATCTTTAACTCATAAGTTATCCAGCTCTCAGTACAATCCCTCACTATTGCTCATAGACAAAATAGACAATGCATATGCCTTCCTTCAGTCCTCCAAGCCTCCTATTTCCTTGTGTAGTTTCTCCTAGGTCCTCCATCTACAACCTATGTTATTCTCACCTCACACACAACACTGACCTCTAAAATAACTGTGCAATCCTGAAGGAGATGATTCCTTCTGCATGGATGAGTTTCCTTTATAGGAAAATTCCTCCAACTGATAGTACAATGTCCCTATCTTTAATCTCAACTCGGTCTCTATCTGAACTGACATGCATGAGTTATTTATGAGAGAATATTCAGTTATCTGGAGATCACTAGTTGCATGCATGCATGTATTAACTGACTGAACTCACAATTAGTTCTTGCAACTATTCATAACTAATTTAACTGGACTTAACTCAGTTAACTGAGCTAACTAATTACAACTCAAATACAACTCATCCTTATCTCTTTAATTAAGGGATAACTTCCTCAATCAAAGGGATAACTGTTGCATGTCTTCACAAAGACTTCATGTTTGAATCACTCCAACTAATTAACTCAAGATGAATTAGTTAATTATTTTTCAAGCAACTAGTGAGACTAAATTCAAATTTTAATTCTCAATTTCAATTCAATGGCAAATTAAAATTGGAATATATCCCGAAATGTTATTTATAGAAATTCTATTTTTTTCTATTTCCAACAGAATTGGAGTATATCCTGAAATGCTATTTATAGCAATGCTATTTTTAGCATTTCTATTTTTAGCATTTCTTGTTGCCATTTTCAACACTCCCTCTCAACAAGAAAGGCATTCAACTCGAACCTGATCCTGAACCTTTGGAATGTTCTGCATGTAACACTTCTCTCAAGTTTTGTTGCTCCAGCAACTCTAGAAACACAAAAAATATCTAACCTGAATCAGAATGATGCCTCTGTCATCAAAGTCTTTGACTGTTATTGCCTCTGTCGATTGAAAACTTTGCACCTCTATGCTCTTCAATATCTGACTACTCTAGCCTCTGTCACTTTGATCTCTGACTGTATCAATCACACTAATTCCTCCTGCTACATCCGTGCTGCCGCTGGTCCTATCTCCCAGCACTACATCTGCACTACACCTCCTCTCATCATGTTGCATCGTGCTACCCACTATTGCACTACAACTCAGTTACTGAGAAGTAAGTAACTGATCTCCCAACTCACCTCCCTATTGGGCTAGAAACACCCTCTGATGTTGAAGCTCCTTCTGCCGCCCCAAATGCATCTATATCTACCCACTCAGCCAATCCTACTACTCCTCGTCAGGGCTCCTATAGCAAGGTCTAGTCAAAGAGGTTGGGCACCTCAAAGATCCTGCCCCTATTTCAGCCTTCTTGGGACTATCACTTCACATTGCCCCACCTCACACCTGGAGGTATGGTTGCATGTGATCCCTCTACCCATTAGGCTCAAAATTTCCCCCTACTAGAGGTCTCTGCATAAGTGGATGCCTCCACTCGATCTCCTCTCAGCTTCTCTAGTTATGGCTGCTCCATAATCTCCTAAAGCTGCTTCACCAATTGTGGCTCCTCCACAATTGTCTGAGACTTCTTCTAGCATTGCATGTTGAGAGGTAATGTACTCTCCCTCTTAATCACTAAGTCTCTAACAATTGCCTTGCTCCTCAAGGCCTTGCATGCATCTTTAACCTCAAGAGCATATAGGTTCTGTCCCAGTGAACTGATCTATTTCACCTAACCCATGGTGATGTGTCTAAGGAAAACCTTTCCCTTATTGAAGACAACATTGTAGCCTTTGTCCTCCACCATCATGATCGATACCAAGTTCTTCTTCAGTCCTGGAATGTACTTCACATTAGTCAGGGTGATAGAAGCTCCATGCTCCCTCTGAAAAGCAACCGTACCTTCACCTGAAACACAGTACTTTCCATCATCACCCATCTTTATGCACATCTGGAGGTCCTTCTCCTCCAAGGTACTAAATAAACTCTTATCCTCGGTCATGTGGAATGAGGCTCCACTGTCAAGAAACCAACCACAACCCATCATCGATGAAACCATGCATGCAATGAGGGTAAAATCCAATTTGAACTGAGAGGCCAATGCCTCACCTTCAGATCCTTCCAAGGATCCCTTCTTTGACTTCTTCAATGGACAATTAGTTGCATAATGGCCCACCTCATAACAATTAAATCATCTCACTTTAGATTTCTCAATCTTCTTCCCACCATGAGAAGAACTTGATTTGGGATGAGAATCCTTCTCCTTCCCTTTCCTTGCCTTACTCGCTAAGGCTAGATTTTCCTCATCCTCCTTGGATGAGGAACCATCTCTGGTGCTTCTCTTGATCTCCTCCTACATCAGATCTGACCACAGTCATTCCCAATCTGGCAGTTTCTCTCTTCCATTCACTGAAACCCGGTACCTATGCCAGCTCTTAGGAAGACCGAGGAGAGAAAGACTCACCATATCATCATTGGTTGTCATGTTTCCTACACTTCCAAGCTCATCTCTACAAGTGGTGAGCTTGTTCAGATATGTAGAGATCGTGTCACCCTTTTCACACTTGATTTTCCAAAGCTTGTCCTTTAGCGCCAGCTTCCTCTAGTTGTTATTGCTCTGATATAGATCCTTCAATGTCTTCCACATTGAAAATGGAGTCTCCTTCCCATGGAGACTTGAGACAATATGATCTCAAACTCCCTCCAGAAGAACCTCCTCGCTCGCACCACACATTTATTCCATTCTGCCAATTCTTGGGCATTAGTCGCTGTTGGCTTGGGGACTTCTTGATCAATGAAGTCCTTCAAACTGTTGTCCTCTAATACCACTTCCATGAAATCCTTCCAGGCTCTATAATTAGAGCTTCCATCCAAGGAATACTTGAGTCTCAAGCCATTGAATGCCATTGGTGAACTTTGAGATGTGATAAGAAATCAATTTTGTACCTACAATCAAGAACTTCAAACTTAGAACTTCTCCCTTCTTTGTATACTGTTCACTACTTTGATCACCTTTGCTCCGATACCATATAGAAATTTCTCTATGGATCAGCTACCTCTGATACCATGTAGAAATTCTCACTGTAGATTAAACTAATTATGCAATGTACTAATGCAAAATACTTGATCTACTTCTACTGTTAAACTTTCCAGAAGCTTAATCAATTTGAGCAAGATCAATCAGAACACATATAACAGAGAAGAAGAAATCATACACATGAAACAAAGAAGAATACTATAGGGAAAGCCTCAGCTAAAAACCCCACTATCTGTATTATCATACAAGTGGAAATACCTCAGGATTACACAAAGCTTTAGCTCACAAGCTGTCCATCTCGGACTACAATCCCTCACTGCTGCTCATAGACGGAATAGACAACACACATGCCTTCCTTCAGTCCTCCAAGCCTCCTATTTCCTTGCACAGTTTCTCTTGGGTCCTCCAGCTATAACCTGTGTGATTCTCACCTCACACACAACACTGACCTCTGAAATAACTGCGCAATCCTAAAGGAGATGATTCTTTCTGCATGGATGAGTTTCCTTTTATAGGAAAATTCCTCCAACTAATATTACAATGTCCCTATCTTTAATCTCAACTAGGTCTCTGTCTGAACTGACATGCATGAGTTATTTATGAGAGAATATTCAGTTATCTGGAGAACACTAGTTGCATGCATGCATGCATTAACTCACTGAACTCACAATTAGTTCCTCCAACTGTTTGGAACTAATTTAACTGGACTTAACTCAGTTAACTGAGCTAACTAATTACAACTCAAATACAACTCATCCTTATCTTTTTAATTAAGGGATAACTTCCTCAATCAAAGGGATAACTGTTGCATGTCTTCACAAAGACTTCATGTTTGAATTTCTCCAACTAATTAACTCAAGATGAATTAATTAATTATTTTTCAAACAACTAGTGAGACTAAATTCGAATTTTAATTCTCAATTTTAATTCAAGGACAAATTAAAATTGGAATATATCCCGAAATGCTATTTATAGCAATGTTATTTTTAACATTTCTATTTTTTTCTATTTCCAACAAAGTTGGAGTACATCCTGAAATGTTATTTATAGCAATGCTATTTTTAGCATTTCCTGTTGCCATCTTCAACAAAATGGAGAAAATAGTATGGAGGATTCGGCAAAACATAAAAACTGCACATGATAGACATAAACTCTATGTTGATAAGAAGAGAACACACAGGGAGTTCAAAGTTGGACATCATGTTTATTTAAGGGTGAAACTAGGAAAAAGTACCTTAAGGATGGGAACTTGCACAAAATTGGCACCACGATTTTGTGGGCCTTTCAAAATTCTAGACATGATTGGACCTATATCTTACCAATTAGCATTACCTAGCCATATTAATGTGCACAGTGTTTTTCATATATCTTTGCTAAATAATATGTACATGATGGATCTCACATAATTGATTGGAAATTGCTACAAGTGGAACCCAAAGGAGACTTCTCGGCAGAACCTCTTTGTATGCTAGATCAAAAAGAGATCTTGCTCTAGAATCAAGATTTCGTTTGGGTTAAAGTGCAATGGAATCACTTTGCTCTCGAAGAGGCCACATGGGAACTAAAAGATGAAATGTGGAAGAACTATCCATCACTATTCCAAAGAGATGTAACTGGTGACTAAACATCAGGGACAATGTAAATAAAAAGGGGGAGCAGGAGATGTAATGCCCCTCTATTTCTGTAATGATTTTTATTTTTCAGACTAAATTATGTTAGACTAGATGGTAGAAAATCCATGATTTGAAAGAAATACAGTAAAATTCTTACGTAATAAGTAATTCTTATTAATAAATAAAAAGTGTTGAAATTTATTAGGAATGAGACATTTGAGTAAGAGATTCGATTGCCAAAGAAAGAAAAAAAAATCTCATTAGTGGATGAGATTGATATAAAAATTCCATGATAAGGAATCCTGGATAAGATTTATTGGATAGGAGAGAAAAATCCATTAAATCGCTTAGCTGGAGAAACATGTTAAGCATGGGTAAGAATAAAGAAAGACAGGAGAGAAAAGTGGGCTTTAATGGAAAAGCCTAGGCAAGTGGAATTTCAGAAACACAAAAGAGGGATGTCATTGAAGGAAAAATCGATTATGGAAGAAAATATATAAAATACCTATTTAAGGGATCAATATGGGTTGGTGATTCCCTAGCAAACACATATGAGCTTGGGGTTGAATTGGAGGATTTCAGTTCAAGCTTGGGTGGAAAATGGTGCAAGATTCCCAAGTGTTCACCTAGCAACATTACCGGTTAGATTTTCTATTATTTTATTTTATTTTACAAATGGATATGTGTAGATGGTAAATTTTAGAAATTTGTTGACCTGAATATATTTAAACTATAACTTAGATTTTTTGTTATACTAATTTACAAATGGATACGTACAAATGGTAATGTAGGAACTCTGTTGATGTGAATGTATTTGAACTGGAAATTAGATTTTACTAATGAACTGAATTCATACTATGTTAGTAAATATGATTATATTAGAAAATGGGTCCTATTATTGAACTGAATATGTGTAGGAGTTAAAATACTTGAGCAGACCCAAAAGAAAAAGACTGGAATATATAATAACATATTTTACTTAACAATCTAGAAATTATAAATATAGTTGTTACATATTGTAAGTTATTTACTTAGTTACTAGACATATATTCATCTCCATAAATGATGTATTTTAGCCTATTCAATTACAATATTACATGTAGGGAGAGAAATATTTTGCGTTACATAATTAGATTATGTTGAAAAGGAATAGGGGTGATCTATCCATCTACACATGTTATTTTGTTTCTATTTGGGGATATGCTAGTAGGTATGCATCAATCGAAATTTGGTAAGGGAAGATGCTACTACGGTCGGTCTAAACCTAGTACAGTAAATGGATAATAACCATGTTAATTAATTATTTAAACATAGCCATAGAAATAACAACAAATTCAAATTACCATGAGAAAAGAAAAACAATACACATGTCTCCATACATGACTAATTGAGAATTTCAGGATAATAAGATAACATGACTATGTATCCTGTAACACAAGTGTCCATCAAATTTTTTGATAGAGTATATTACATATAGAAAACAAAAAATATAGGGAAATGACGAATAACCTCAATTCCATGCATAAATTAAAACTAAAATGACCACCCAATATACAGATGGAAAACGAGTACATTTAGACATTGAGTAAACTCAAATGAAATATTTACATTGGCAGCCAAGTTTTGATCACCCTTCTCTTTTAAAGCCACAATCAAAACAATTATAATAACCAACTGATGATTGATTAGAAAGGAAAAGTAAAGAATAATGAATATTTATTATATTCAATTTTTACAGGCATATAAACTAGCATTTGCCAATTGTTAAAACATAGTGAAAATTTGTATTGATCCCAAAAGACGAAAGGGAACACATGTATTAAATAGTTGATTAAATTAGCTAATAATAGTAATATAGGTATCCATAATACAAAGATTCAGGCTAGTCTCTCAATTGTTTACACATCAAAAAGGAGCGAGGCCTCTAACGATAATGAGTAAAAGAAACTAAATTTTTAGGAAAAAACAAATATATGAGGAAGCATTCCTGGAAGGGAAATGAACCTCATATATCTCGGCACCATGGATATCAAATTGATACAGAGCACATACATCAAGAATAAGACGGAAAGTCGATTTTGGGTGCCCACCTGAAACAAGGAAATCCCAAAGGAGGTGAGCTCTTCGGTGAGTTGTCCCAAAGAGGAAGTAGGTAGGAAAATAGAGCCATGTTATTGGTACATGAAATAGGAATAAAAGAAAAACAAAATACAGGATTAGTGCGAAGATTAAAGACAAAAGTTATTTTTCCTAGAAAATGCATTTTGGAATAGGGGAAAGACAAGTAATCAAGATTAACTATAGGGGTATCTCCATAAATGTTACACTGAGCCTGCACAATCAACTCCATAACATCATCACAATTTTATTGAAAATAATTCAAATTATTTAGAAAATATAACTTAGGAAAAAAGAAACAACATTACTCCTTGGTAGTATACTATGACACAGACAACACAAAAATAAGCTAGAGGGTAGGACAAGGAACTAGAAAATAACAATGCTTCAAACCCATATGATTTCCTTACTACAAGGAAGAATTGAGGAACATCGTATACTTAGAAATCCATCATCAGATTTATAACTCTTATATGCCAAGAGAAACTAAAATAATAATAACAATAATAATAAAAACAAAAAAAACAAAAAACAAAAACAAAGAAGGGTAGAAAAAATTACCTGAGATGCACAGTGTGTAGAAGAGAGATTCGGATGAAGTTTATCGAAAACTTTCCAATCCTTCTTCTCAACCTGAAATGACCATAGGTAGATATTAACAAAACGAGCTATAAGAAAAGTACCCAAAGGTCTTAAGGTATTCTACCTCGATGCATAATTTGAATAGCACTAAAATCTACAACAACAATAGAACCCTGGAAAAATGTTTTACCTCAAATCATCACTTGATGAGAAATGGAGGAAAAATGGGTAGATATGTGCCCCATGGAGATCAAGAAATATGAGTATCCTGCAATGAAAACAAAAAACAACATGGAATATCACTCTGAAGGAAATTCCACAAATTTCTCAATAGGAATGAATAATTAATAGAAAGAACCATACATACTAAACCAACATACTTGAGGGAAAAATGTGACGTTCGCAGATGTGGAGGCCGATCAATGTCACTAGGAGGAAATAAACAGGTTTCTACAGAGGTTCACCCAGGCATCAAAAAACCCTTGCTTGCAGAAAAGGGTACTAGCTAAAACAACATAGGAGGGAAAACGAAATTTTCATTGAGAAGGCGATTTAGGGTTAGTGGGAAAAGAAAGGATCGTCATGGACAGTTAGATCATGACTCCATATCCTCCATCATTTATGAAGGACACAAGGACAGGGCACGTGAGAAGCACATGGATAATGGGATGTAGGACTGTAGATTGTTTCCACGATGGGCTGAACCCATCTATGGAGAGCTTACTCACCCACCTCTCTCAGAATATATTTAGAAAACTAAAGCCTCGTGTTGCATTACCATTAGAGAGGTGAAATAAATGCATAAATCAAGATTTAAATATATAACCCTTACCACAACATTAAAATAAAAATAATATACTTGTGCCACTCACCATAGAGAATCATATTCTATACCAAAGGATAGCATACACACTAAGTAAGGGGATATTTGGGTATGAATAAATTTCAAATATTAGTTAGGCTATGGTAAATTACAAATAATTGTCATAAGACAAAACCTTAGAATCATTGGGCATGAAAATAAGAAAATTAAAATGATAAAGTATAGTAGAGATAAATATAGACCTTTGTATATGGGAAAAAAAATTTGAAGTATTGGGAGATGTGACGTTCAAAATTATTTTATCAAAGGCATGTTCTATAGCCTAGTATAAGGGAAATATTTGTTTATGTTTGTGGTCAATGTGGAGTTAACACATATCCCTCTTAAAATAAAAATAAAATATTGTCAAAGGAAAATTAAAATGGAAATGGAAATACATGTTTAGTTAATTTTAGTTGAAAGATTTATAAAACATCATTAATCCCAATCTCACTATGGTCACTCGATTTGTTGTTGATATTACAACCCAATATGGTCAAAATATTTCACTTACTCTGAGTGATACATAAAATATTTCAATGTGCATATGACTAATATTATTTCATATCAACTTTAAAAAGAGATAAAGTAATTATAAGTTGAAAAACGTATGAGTAAGATGTTTAAACCCTATGCTTTTCAAAAATATTTCAACACAAGATTTAATCTAAATATTTGAAAACCTATGTTAACTCATTTATTTTGATATCAACTTTATATATCTATATATAGAAAGAAAATATTAAAATAAAATTGTTTAATGCTATATATAATAAAATATTAAATGTCCAAAGAAAAAGGGTAATTTAAATTTTAAAAAATAAAATAAAAAAAATATCAATTACTTCTTGATAAAAATAATAAGAGCTAGATATGTAATTCATTCAATTCTTAATATAAAATTAATATGCAATATTTAAAAATATTTATAATGATAAAAAAATCAATGTGGTTTACCAATAAAACTTTTTAATATGCGCGATCAATAATATTGACATGTGCTTAAAACTATATTAATAACAAAAAAAACATTTTAATTTAAACAATGTAGTCTCCCTCATGGGGGTGAGAAACAGGGTCTCTGAGACACGTGCATGATGAAAGGGTACAGTCGGTGGATGGGAAGGAGGACAGGCTCACTATCCTCCCATTACATATGGTGTATGGTTGGGTTAATGGTGATGCATGTGGAGTCTCAGTGTCATTCATTCTCCTCAAGTTTGAGTGTTGGAGAGGTAATATGGTTTATGGCGCTCATTGAGGTTCATGAATGTCTTATTTTTATGGTAGTATGGTAGTTGGTTTCTTGTGTCCTAAGATTTGTTCACCAGTTCGCCTTCTTAGGCCCTAGGTTAATCTGGGAGAGGAGGAATTCTCGTCACTGTCACTTCCTCCATCATGAATGGCTGAAAAAAGTGGTAATTTCATCTCCCACAGTCTAGTGCCCCTCCTGTATCAGCGGATTAAATGAATTTGGAATGGTAATTGGGTCGATTCTTGTGCCTACTCCTGCACAACTTGCTAAATTTCTTCATGAGTGTCCATTGTGTCTAGGAAGCTCTATAAGTTTCTTATCCATCGCATTTCTTTTGGGTATTCCTCTTTCTATGATCTCTCCATGGATTCTTGAGCCTCACTGCTAGGTGAGTAGCAATTGGGTTCAATGGTGGAAGGGGGTCTAGAGAAAATTGTTGTGGTTGGTAATTGGCTTGGGTTTGATTTGTTGTGGGCTCGTGCTCTGGTGACATGTTCTTCTCTTTGCGGCTCTATTCCATGGTGCTCCCCCTAGTAGAGGAGAAGCAAAGGTAGGAGTCTAGTTATTTGTGGTTTGGCCTATAACTCTTTGGTTTGGTGATAGGTGGTTGTTAGCCCTTTGGACTAGATGTTTGATGGATAATTCGGGGTTGTCTTTGGCCCTGTTGCAATTCTCGGTTAGTTGGGTGGTTCTGCTGCTCGTTATTAAGGTGTTTCTTTGGGCCTGCATCATGAGACTCGTGTCACATCATTCCTGCTCCCAGCCCAAGCGGAGGGGAGTTTCACTCAGCGAGGAAGGATGTAGTGCAGTGGCAAAGGTGGTAATGGAAGGTCATATTTCTGAGCATTCCAAGAAGTGTGGATGAGTTGTTGGGGTTGTGGTACATGAAGTGCCAAGAGCCTGTGGTGGAAGAGGGGGTCTGAGAGTAGGGCAAGGTGGTCATGTAACTAGTGGTGGTAAGAAAAGGAGAGTGTTATGTGAGGCTGGAGCAGGTGTGCAACATCAGAACCATCAGCTGGGGTGTGGAGGAGCTACTGGCAAGTGGAATTGCTCTGAAGTCTGTCGCAATTTCCTTTAGTGTGTTTTCGATCGCCTGGAAATTTATGATCGGGCTAGAAAGAAAGAACACGAGGTTTTCATTGCTATGTTCAACCAATTTCATTACACTTAATGCCTTGTCCGATAAAGGATTGTGGTCATATGGCGGGTATGGCGGGGTAAAAATATGCTACCTAAATGGAGAAGCTGGAAATGTGGTTGTCCCATTTCAAGAAACATGTATAGCGTACCTATCATCCCCCTCCCCCTCTAGGGGCTAGGCCATATAATCCTTCTTCCATCACTTCAGGCAATTGAGCATGGTTATAGGTGTTCTTCTAGTTTTGATGGTATTTTGGTGCTTTTGGTCTCTCAAGCTTTGGATTGTTCCTTTAGTTTTGTTTTTGTTTCTATGTCATATGGTGCTAGCATCAATTAACAAACCCAATCGGGGTGAGACTACTTTCATTTTTCTATCTATAAACTTTTCTTTTGATGAATGAATAGAACGTTGATTTACAAAAACAAATGTAGATAATGTAGTCCAATAGATAAAATGCCTCAATACTCTGTTATGTAAATGCCAACTATATATATATATTATATGTTACTTAAAATAAATATGTATATATCATGTAAAGAAAATAAAAAAATTAAGATTTTATGGTTAAAATATTTGTAGTTTCATAATTTTACATTTGTCCCTTTATAAATATAATTTTTTTCCAAATTTCCTTGAAATCCAACAAATATTTTTTTATTTTATAAATTATATACTCAATATAGCATTGAAAAATTATATATATATATTTTTGTAAAATTGTATTGGTTTATTTTTTTCAAAAAAGAAAATGATTACCTTTTATTAAAATATATAAAAAATTATATGAACACATGCTTAACCATTTCCCCGCTAGTATAGAGAGCATAAATCAAAATATAGTGTTTTTTAAATTAATCCTCCAACCCAAAAAAATCCCACTAATATAAAAGATGTATTTTTTATTATATAATAAAATTATTTATTACAAAATTTCACTATTATAAGGATGATAGGCGTGTCGTTAGTGATATAATGTGAAGGTAGAAACCTTACCATATTTAAAGTATCAAATATTTTCAGAACGGTGGAATTATGGAATTATTAAAGTATAATAATTAGAGAATCTATATTTATTAATAATTTTATTTCTTTTTTATTTCTTTTATCAATATGGGTTAAAAAAATTATTTTTATACTAATCAAATTTCACCATATTAAATTTTATCATATTCTCCACGTCCTAAATTAGGTCTTACTTAGTTAAAGCATAAAATTAATTTTATATTAAAGAAATTTCACGATATTAAAGTTTATCATAGTCTCCACTTCCTAAATTAGGTATGTGTTAGTCAAAGTGTTTTTATTATAAAGGAGAAATGGGATGGGATATACTAATTATTTACATGTCTCCAATTCCACGATATTAAATTTTATCATATTCTCCACTTCCTAAATTAGGTCTTACTTGGTTAAAGCATAAAATTAATTTTATATTAAAGAAATTTCACCATATTAAAGTCTATCATAGTCTCCACTTCCTAAATTAGGTATGTGTTAGTCAAAGTATTTTTATTATAAAGGAGAAATGGGATGGGATATACTAATTATTTACATGTCTCCTTTATTATGAACGTGAATGTTATTAAGGTAGTCACAATACTTCTTAACACATGTTTTAACATACAATGAATCAAAGATTTGTTATTAACCTCCCATGACATTGTTAACTCATGTATGAGGAGGTAATTGTTATGTATAAGATTTTTGGTAAGTAGATAAAAATATATGTAATTAAATAAAATGTCAAATATAAAATATATTTGATTGGAGTACTTTTTTCCATTTAAATTTAGGTATTTTTTATTGGAGTTTTCCTTCTTGATGAGATCATCCATTCATGGAACATTTCCATTGTCAGATTTGGTGTTGTATCATATTTTATTTGAAGGAGATTTCAAAGTGTTTAAATAATTATGAAAGCCATTTTATTAGAATAATAGAATTTTGGCTTCCACAACTAAACAATGGAGTTCATGGAAGGATGTAATAGGGAGTGAGGTAATGAAGAAGAATAACTTATCAAACTGGTGTACCATTGAAGTGAATTATGTACATTATTAGTTTTCGAAAATGAGATGTAGAGAGAAAATATTTCATGACTATCCATCAAGGAAAGTAGTTTATAATGACCTATTGAATAATGGCACTCATATATTTCATGGGGAAAATGTTGGAACATCTCAATCTCCATCTAATTATCATTGTAGCTCCCATCCCTAGCACAATGGACACCTTAGTTGATTCACCCTCAAGAAACTTACTTAAGCTTCTAGGATCCTTTTATGCTATCCACTACTGAGTGTATCTAGAAATTAGTGTTGTCAGCATTTAGGTGTATTTATTATTCAGGAAATGGAACAACATGGAGCAGCAACATGAGAGTGTACTTGAACATGGATATCTACATAAAGCTCAGTTCTAGTTTTATTTTCCATTATATATATATATATATATATATATATATATATATATATATATATATATATCTTTTTGTTTTTTTTTTAAAGAATTTGTTAAGGAGTATACCTATTCATTTGTTTAAATACTTTTGGAGGAATGAATATAAGAAATTCTTAAATATAACTTTTTCATAACAAAAACTAGAAACATTACTACAATGCCTAAACCCCTTTTGCAATTATAATTGTTGCAAGAAAACAAAAACATCCTTCATAAACATTATACACATTAAAATTTAAACCTAAATCTATAATTTCTATAGTTACTCCCATAAAAATTTTAAAAAATATAAAAATTATATTATTTTAAAATATTATATTGTAACAATAATTTTTAACATTTTATTCTTTAATATATCCTTTATTTGTTAGCTATTATTTCTAGAACAAACTTTATCCATCATTGAACAATATTTCAAGAAATATATATTTATTTCTTAAAATTAAAAAAATATGAAAATTATATTATTTTAAAATATGATATTATAATAATAATTTTTAACCTTTTATTTTGTTAATATATCTTTTATTCGTTACTTATTATTTCTTCTGGAACAATCTTTGTCCATCATTGAAAAATATTTCAAGAAAATTATATTTTTGTGTTATTTAAAGTTATTCATTCTCTTCTCTAATATATTTATATGTGTAAATAATCAACTAAACATTCATATTCATTTGTTCCAAAAAAATATATTTATATACTTATATTTTATTTAATATTCTTCATTCTCTTGGTTTATCTGATTTAATATTCTTTATTTTTTTCAATCTAATATATTTGAAAGAGTAAATAATTAACTAAACATTTATATTTATTTGTGTAAACAATCTTCATTTAAGACTATAAAATAAATACACATATTGTTGTTATTTCAATATTCAATATTCACTACTTCTCGACTACAAAAAGAATACACGTTGTTATTAATCCCTGCTTCCGGCAATGCAGGGACTCTAGCGATCAATACTCCATTAACCATCGATTAATTGATTGTTTGACTGAAAATTTTCATCTTATTTCGGTCTTTAACCAAAGTTTTAGATGGGCTATTTCGGTTCACTAAATTTTAACCAAAGTTTTAGAATTGCCCTCTTATTACAAACTTCACTTGCCCCGATGCTATTTTGGGGCAGACAGGTTATTTTATCCAAAGTTTCCTCCCAAGTTTCATAAGTGAGTTTCGAGCAAGTTTTTTTATGCAAATTTTTTAAAATGGTGGTTGAGGCAAGTGTTTTTAACCAAAGTTGCATGGGTGATTATGACCCTCATTTACACCTGCCCCATTGTTTATAGCTGCCACCATCCAAACCACCAAACAACCATAGTTTCCACCTGCCAAGATTTGAACAACTTCAAAAACTTTAACCTCTACGGATTCTTAACCCTCCTCTACCCTAGTTTCCAGGGCATTTTTCTCATGCCCTCATTGCCACTATCCAAACCACAAAACAACCATAGTTTCTAGATTTGAAGAGCTTCAAGCTCTATGGATTTTTAACCCTCCTCTGCCCTAGTTGCCATGGCATTTTTCTCATGCCCTTAGGCTTCTGTGGAGGCTAAAGAGCACCTCCTCTGTGTTTCATGCATGTAATCCAAAGCACCTTCTTCTCTGCACATAGTGTGTTCAAATTTCAACAATTTAATGTACAAAGATAGCATGTCATCCAGAGAACCTTCTTCTCTGCACACAGTGAAAGGTATGTTCAAATTTCAACAATTTAATGTATAGATCTAGAATAAAAATAGAGCAAAAAAATATATTTATAGTTTTTATTTCCTGCATACCTACAAAATATTGACACGAGATAAACTACTTACTCTGTTATCGAAGAAGTGTTTGTTATCGAAGAAGTGTTACAGAGTATGCTGAGAAATGTTTCTTGTTTTACCTCAGATGCAGGTCAGCTGGGAAAGAGCAGATCATGAGTTTTGAGAAATGGTTGTGGTAGCCAATACCCATATTGTGTGCAAGTTCTCTTTTAAGTCTAGCATAATCCCACCATTTTCTTAGCCTTGTCGGTTTTTGCCTGGCACAGCAGAACCACACCTCATTGCCAAACACCTGTGTTGCCGATGACAAGAGTCTTTGCCGCTAGTCGATCCAGGTAGGTGTCGATGCGCCCCTCTCACACTGTAGGTGCTAAGCAAGAGTTTTTTTGGGCATGTACTCGTAGACAAGTATAGGCTCTCCATTCTCAAGGTAGCAGCCCATTAGATGCACCAAGTTTGGATGTTCCACAGATGAAAGAAGCTTTATTTCGTTCATCATCTGTTTGATTCCATGGGTGTCGATATGTATGATCTTTTTAACGGCCACAGGACAGTCGCCTTTGAGTTTCCCGGCATAGACCATTCCAAATGCACCATTTCCCAATCTTTCTTCTTCGGAGAAGCCCTTTGTGGCCTTCTCCAGCTCCTTGTATGTGAAAATTTGGATTATTAAGGATCCACCATTGGCCAAGAGGAGTTTCTTTCTGCTTCTCCTCCTTTCATTTTCTAGAGCCTTCTTCTTGAAGAAGTAGTATAGCAGGACTATCACCACCACCAATGTCGCCCGTGCAATTAACCCTAGCTCCGTGGAACGGTAAAAAAAATGAGATTTTCATCCAAAAGGCTAACAAATATAATTAATATTGAAGCTCTGTAATGGATATTTTACTTACCTCTGACGAGAACAGCCACTCCAGTCACCCCGCCACAATGTTTAGTCTAAGGATTACACTTCTCTGAAAAATTAATATCAGCAGAGCTAATCGAGCAAAGACCTATGTACAATCTTGCATTTTCTCTTGGCAAAGAGACCTATATTCTTGGTTCACTTGACCAATTAATGAGTGGTTAGGGCATGGAAGAAAGGTGAAGCCGTACCTCGAAGATAGTTGCTCGACCAAAGAGAGAGAGCAGGAATAACCTTTGATTCTTGGTAGAAGGAAACAATCCTCATTTCACTTTCATGCCTTCAGGAATAACCGGTAGCGAATACCCATCTTGTATGCAAGTTCTCTTCTAGATCAATTTTCCCTATTTTTCCCTATGCATGAATGTTGCTATTAACTATCCTCCTGCAACCAAGTGTGAATGCCGCTATTCAATACCCTCCTGCAAGCAAGTATGTTGCAGTGATTCTTAAGAAAGTATGAATGATGTTATTCACTACCCTCCTGCAAACAAGAATGCTACACTGATTCTTAAGATTACTACGAAATATTTGTAGATACGATATTCAATTGCAGATTTCAATTGCAAGGCATAAAGGAAATTTCAATGGCAGGGCTCGATCAAAATCGAGGTAATCAAGCTCAACAGAGAGACTTCAAGTAGTCACATGGCGTCCTCCATGTCTTGCATGGTTGTTTTGGGGAACTGAGTAGTAAGGCACGTGGCCTTCATGTGGGGTCCACATGGCATATGAAGTTAGTAGTTTATAATTTTGGTTAGACAAAGCACTTTTGTCACTTACAATCTCTACATGGCTTACAGGTGCCTCACTGTGAATCCAAGGGCAGTTACCCCAGGCTTATTGAACGAAATTCAAGCCAAGAAGGCAGCATTAACATAAGACACTGCATTCCCTTAAATTAGTTTTGGTGTAGCTATAATGGTTAGTAAATGTAAACAACAATAAAATGTTATTATAAAAATGGTTAAATAGTAAATCAAGAAAGGGCTTATTACTACTACTTGGTAAAATATCTATGACCTTTAGAGTGGATCAAAAGACGAGAAATCCTTATTATAAATTGAGTCGTAATGCCATGAAGTATTGTATTTTTATGTGGTTATTATTTCTTTATCTAAGGTGTGCAATCCCAAATGATACCAGGATCCTTGTCAACCGTGACACTGATCTTCAAGTAGGCACTGCTGATTCAAGCCCACCAGGAACACAACAAGCATAGACATGCAAAAGATTGACACGGGATAAACTACTTACTCTGTTAATGAATCCAGTTATTCTCTTCTTCAGATAGTTGGGATCTCCCAATGAACCTCTCTGCCTCTAAAGTAAGCTCTGTGAATTATGCGCATGCTGGAAGATCCACATCGATAGGTTGTTGACCAGACCTTGTAGCCATCAATTCCTTCTCTGCTTGGTGATGCATTTGGTCAAACCGTGCAGTAATTATAGGCTTCAGAGATATCCTCAGAGAGTGCTCCAGAACGCATCTCTGGCACTTGCACTTGAAACCCCAATACCTGCACCTGCATTGGAACTGTAGGAAGGGAAGGAGGGGATCCAAGTAAGGAGTGGTGATCTCTTCTCCTCTCTCGATGGGCTTGGAGGCATGAATAAACATGGCGCTTCCTACAAACCGCTTGTAAGAGTTCGGGAGGCAAGAATGGTTAATGAAGGACGGTAGCAGCCAAAGACCATTAAAACTCTCTCCGGTAAGGACTACCGCTACGACAGTGGCTCCCTTGTTCCCTTTAGCATAGATTCAATGATTTTTTTCCAAAACATTCAAACATCATAGGCTGACTACTTTATGACCATCAATCAAATATACAGATTGTTATTCCTTTAGCAAGGATTACACATTTTTTTCTCCACCGCTCAAATGTCATAAGCATAAACTGATTTCATTTGTCAGAAAGTAAAAGATTCAAACATCACACTTCCTTTGCAGGCCACCCCTGACCACCATCAACGAACCATCCCTATCCACCAATAATGAGTTTACCTTCACCAACTACAACCTTACTTTGCACTCATCTTCCATGTGCCGAGAATCTTTCAAATAATGAAGTAGAATGGACCATAATTTTTTCCCACATCAAATGATTGACCATAACCCACTGGAGACTCAATATTCGCACCAGTGAATGATAATGCCTTTCCAATTGTATTCACAAAGAATGATTGATAAGATAAGGGCGAAGTTCATAGTGAGAAACACCTGGCTTTTTATTGTTGATTTGAATATATTTTACAATCGTTTAAAGGCAATAATGTGAGAGCGCACGTGCATACATGGAAAGCAGCAAACCCTAACGACCACCACCCTTCCTTGCCACGGCAGGTTTCTGCACTAGCCTTGGAACAATTTTATTGTCTAACATATTGTCATTATGCTAGGTTATTTCATATTATAAATTCATGATAAATATCAAATTATTTATTTTATAATATATTTCAATTTATTAAAATAAAAAAGTTACTAAATTTTTTATTTTATTTTAAATTAATGTTATTTATTATTTTAAAAAAATTAACATATAAATTAAATATATTTGAAAAATATAGAACAAATTATGTATACAAATTTTTCTTGATTTACTATGTAAATTTTAATTTATAACTAAACTTTATTATAATACATAGATCAATACAATAGCTTATCCACACTACATATTAAGAAAACCATAACTCATTTATTCCATATAACATTATATCATATAGTATTTTTAATTAATTAATTTAATTAAAAAAAACTAATCTCAAACTTTCGTTTTATAAATATTTTAAAATAATTATTTTTAGTTAAATATATATCATCCATTTAACTATTAATAATTAACTCAAAATTCTGAAAACCCTTTTCAAAATACACATTTCTATCCATATAAATACATATAAATAGAATACAAACAAACAAACCAACCAATTTTGCTCCTTCATGTGCTTCCTAATTCCGTAGCGCCCATTAAGCTTCATTTCGAAAATTAATTCTCAACTCTCACATTGTGCCTCCTTATTAATGGAAATTCTTTGAGTGGTCGATTAAAGTCGGTTGCTTATAATGATTTGGCCAACAAATCCACAAAGAAACTAATGGTATCTCGGCCATAGTTTTGATTCGATCAGGCAAGAAATTTGAATCCTGTTGCTTACCACGGAAAAAATTTCCGTGGTCGAGTAAAGTCTGTTGCTCATAATGATTTTCAAGAAAACAGGATTGTCAAGATAATTGTTGGTATTTTGAGTTCATTAATATTTAATTGAGGAAGAAATGTATAAAGAATACAAATTGAATCGCACAAATTAACGCAGTGATCTATTAGGTAAAAATTGATAGTATGTTAAGAAAATTGTCTTAAGGTAAGGAATTGGAATTTTTATTGCCTTACGTAAAAAATAACTCTCGAACTGTACATTAAACTTCTGCATCAATCACCAATTTAATATGAACCATTCCTTAAATAACTTCCTCTAACTGGAAAGTAACTCATTTTACTAATTACATCAATACATTCAATAATAATTTGTGGTCATTTCTAACCATAGTGACTACCAAATCCACTTTAAAAAAACTAAAGGATCACCTTGGTGTTCATCTACCTTGGTTGTCTCTTCGATTTGATCACACGAATTATCGTAAATTTTTCGCGATTCACCGCGTTTTCAATCATGGTGTGGACGTTTTGCCTTCTCTCGTGAGGACTTGAGAGATATGAGACTTATATTACCATTGTCCTTGGGAAGTGATTAACCAGTTATATCGAATGAGAGCTAATTCTCTCACCAATCATCAGCTACAATACTTTGTTCATAAAAGCAACTTGTGCTTAGGTCATAGGTCATAGATTAGGTACCTCTCTTTTCCCTTTTGGAGGAAAGGTTCTGGAAATAATTTTGTGGCCATTTACAATCCTGCACTATCAACATTTATACGATGTCAGAATCCTCTCCTATTTTTAAATTGTTTTCTATCTCATGCGTATCAAGAATTTCGAATAAGAAAATAAATGATAAATGTCTCAACGGATCAGTTTGCGGATTGCAAATGGCATGTTTATTTAAATTAGCGAGAAGGTTTTCTTTTCTCGGGGTAATTATAGGGTTTGAACTGAAATTGGATCTGGTACTCCCGAGAAACAATTCCAATATTTTAGGGTAATTATAGGGTTTGAACTGAAATTGGATCTGGTACTCACGAGAAACAATTCCCATATTTTAGTAAGCAGAGAGAGACATTTTATTAATTCAGGTTCAGGCCTATACACTGAGTTTTATTATATAGTAATGGGATATGATCACTACAATTTGTAAAGATAACTAGTAGCCAACTTCATCTTATTCATTTTACTTTTACATTGGAAAATAATACATTTTAGATATATTGGATCATGTAATACATTTTATTATGTGATCTTAAACTCTAATAATCTAGAATTTTCATTTCGCGCTCTCTCTATAAATGAATTATTTACCACACTTGTTCTCTACGTAATGTAAACTTATATTTTGGTAGAGGTTTAATAAGATTTTTGTCACATTATCATTTGTATTACAATAAATCAAATCAATTATCCCATACAAAATGATGGTTTGTTGGAAGATATTTTGATGTTCCATGATAGATTGGGTTGTTCTCTAACTTGATAGAGTTTCCATTGTCAATTCTTCTTAGCTAAAATGATTCACAAGTTGTAGGGCATAAGACCTTGAGCTCAACTTTAGCTGAAGAAAAAAATAGTTGGTTGTTTCTAGCTACTCCATGAAACAGCACTAGATCCAATAGCTAATGCATAACCATACTTGGACTTCCTCTCAACTAGATATCATGTCTAACCAAAATTTAAATAACCTTTTAATTCAAAAATCAAAAGTTCGTTCTCCATCCAATAGCAAAGGAATCTCTTGGTTACTTTCGAGTTACTTTCATGTGGCTTAGCCACTTACTGAATATATGACATGGTTGTAGATAAGTCATTCAGAATTAGCACATATTTTATATATAATATGTCATTCACTTCTTTTGTTTCGTCATCACTTATCAACTTAGAATTCTATTCCAATGGTGTTGAAACTTCTTTACATCCATTCATATTTAATATTATATTTAATTCATCTGTGTATTTAGTTTGGGTGGCCAAGATTATATTATTATCTCTACAAACTTAAGGCCTAAAAAGTAATGCAGCTCTCTAAGATCCTTCCTTTCAAATTCTTATGAGAGACAACTTTTGATATTTTCAATTAACTTGATAGCATTTCTTGTTATAAGATAATCAACATGTACACAAATTAAAACATTATATCCTTTTTCATCCCTCTTGATATACAAATTTGGATGTCCTTTACTTTTAGTAAAACCTTGTTGAGAGAAGAATTTATCAATCTTTACATACAAAAATGTTGACATGACATATAACTGATTTAGCTTTCAATTATCCTTAGCAGCCAATGCAACCACCACTCTAATGGTCTTCAATTTAGCTACACATGAAAAATTTTCTTCATAATCTATCCATTTGTTTTGTGAATATCCCTTTTCTGTTAGCATAGTTTTATATTTATCAATAGTTTTATCAATATTTAATTTTGTTTTGAATAACCAAGCTTTATCCTCATGAAATTATGTCAACTATCATGTATCATTTTTCACAATAGAATCATATTCTACTTTATGGCATCCATCCATTCTTTATGATCTTTGGATTGCTCATAATTTTAAGGCTCAACTATATTCATAACTTGAGTCATTAACACATAATCGTTACATCTCATTGGTGTCTGAATTTACCTTGTTGATGTTTCTAATGGATTATTTCTTTTTGGATCTTCCCCACTTCCTCTGTGTGTTAACAAAGTCAACGCTACCTTGTTCTTTAACATAAACCTATTTATCTTCACCTTATTCTACTTTGTTATATTAAGGTAGTTTCTATACATTGTCCTCTCCCTCATTCGAAATCATGTAATATATATTCATGAAATATGACATCTCTTCTTGAAAAGACATTGTGAGTCATTGGATCATACATTTTATAACCTTTATAATCATAACAATCACCATTAAATAGGCACTTATTTCCTTGTCATCAATATTTCTCCTATATTCTTTTGGAACACAAGAAAATCTTGTGCTTCCAAAGATTTTCGAATGACTCAATATAGCCATGAAATGCTTCGTAGGGTTTTATTTACTCTAGGAATTTTCTAATACTTTTATTTCTGAAATATACAATAGTGCTAATTACTTCCACACAAAATCCATTAGAAATTTTTTTACCTTTTATCATGTTTTGAGCACATTCAACAAATGTTTTTATTTTCCTTACTGCTACATCATTCTATTGAGAATTATGTGGCATTGTAAAATGTTGCTAAATTCCATGATTTTCTGAATAATTGATTCATGCCCCTGATGTGTATTCTCCCCCTTAATATGAACTAAATATCTTGACATATTTTCTTGTTTTCTTTTCAACCATATTTTTAAATTCTCTAAAATATTCAAATACATCATTTTTTCTTTTGATAAAGTAGACCCATCTGTATTTAGTTTGACTTAGTTTGCATGGGGCCACACACATTTTCGTATTAGCTCAAGAATTTTCATCTTTTTCTTTCCTATTACTCTAGGAGACTCTTCCCTATGTTGTTTCCCTAATGCACACACTTCACATTCAACACATTCATTGTTAAAATTCAGAAGGCCTTCCACCATTCATTTATTTTGAAGTAACATAAGATTATTGTAATTGATATGACCATACCTTTGATTCCATAGTTCTTTTATTATCATGGTTATAGAATCCACTAATGGATTATCTCTCTTGTTAGCATAAAGCTTGTACAATCCTTCAATTTTTACTCTTTCTATGATGTTGTAGTTATCATTTGTATCTATAACAATTCAATGTGACTTAAATAATTCAACTTTGACATTATGATCTTCAATGGTTGACATAGATTTTTTTTTTTTATTCTAGGAGCATACATCATATTTTGTATTTTTCTGACATGGCTATTTGGTAAAGTCACACATATATCATCATAACCTTTTGTGAGATCTATCATCTCCTATATAGATTCCTTATTTGGAAGATCATGTATTTAGGATGAATGTTATTTTAAACAATAATGAGTATTTTTGTTGCATCAAATCTTTTCCTTATCCAAACATATACTCGAGAAATACATTTCCTATTTCTCATTCTTCCTCTTATTCCTATGCTTGTTATAAAATACTAAAACTTCTGAGGGACTATAAATTTCCATAATATTCATCGCATTCCTATATGGACACATCTGACAGTAACTTCCTAATAAAATATAAAATTTACAGCAATACATATATCATTTTAAGTCATCATCCTCCTCCTATGGTGGAATGTTTAGCTCTTAAAACTTGTTTTCTTCCTTCTATATTCTAATACTCGATTCACGGGTATACAAAAGTTAGAATTTTTTTGGTAAGTCTGCAATCTAATTATGAAGTTCCTCTGACTCATCCACTCACTTGGTTGACATATATTTCAATGTATAGACCTCCTCCAACACACTCACACTAGTTTTCATATTCTCTTGTCTCATATTCATCACAATCATATCTAGTTGGAGGATATCCATTTTCTCTACCAATTGAGTGACCCGATCTTTACATCTACAACTAGTTTTCCTATCTTGGCTACTATCACCCAAAGCATGTCCTTTACCCCACCACATCTTAATCTATTTGCTCCAGAAGAAGTAACCTCCATCAATGTATCCCATAGTCACCCCTAGGTCTCATTCAATGTAGTTACATGCCACCCAATGTTATATTCGGTTCTCACAATAATCCAACCCATAGTTACCAAGTTCCCACAGTCTCCATTTTTCCGCAGTAGAAGTAATTCTATAGCCTCTCAATAGTTCAACTCAACTTATACCAAGTTCTGAGTCCCATGAACCAACTCCTTGACTACCAATATGGGGAATAAAGAAGGCCGATAAACCAACTTATGACCCCAATTGTTGGGGCCAATGTCAAGCTCTGTATAGATACCATAAAACCATTCCTGCAATAGAATCCAACCCAAAGTCGCCCTTTATGAGCCTATTCCAAGCCAGGAATGTAGATTTACACTACTTGAGTTCCATAAGACCATAATCTCAAAAGAGTAACCCACATCGTTCTATTATTTTTCTTCAACTTCAATTCACACTTTTTCTCCTAGATCCCATGAGTCTAGTATCATTGCAACATAACTAGAGTGCATTCATCGTTGGATGTGGAGGTAAAATGGAGTATTTGTACCAAATCCTTTGGCATGTGTCCTTCCTATGAATAAGTTATGATTTTCTACCTTCTACATGCATCAAACTTAATTGGGCACCACCCATAATGAAGTCAACGCCCATCAATAAGTTGATTGATGAAACAATTCTTCAATAAGGGAAATGAATCAAACTTCCTTCCTTTGAACTAAACTTGGCCTTTAGGGTTATGGTATAAACCACCACCCTGAGTTTCCATTTACTTCTAAATGCCCTACTAAGCTAGAAATATTGATTTACACATGTATATGTGTCTTCATTTTGACTTATAAGGATATGAAACTAGTATTTTTGTGGAATTCCTTCAAGTATTCTCCTTATTTATCTCTATTAAGATCCCCATATGCTTATCCCAAGGCGAAGTTCCTTTACATAAGTGTTAGATGATAATGAGCTAATCTCCCAAAATTATAATGTTAGACACTTATGAAGTTCTGGCGAGTATTAGACCTTGTCACAAACCATGCATTTCTACTTATTTGTTTTGTCATTTAACCTAGTCTCCATGCATACCTCTTAACAAGATTTCCTTCAGGGCTATACAAGGCTCTTTCTGCTCAAGCCACCCTTCAAGATAAATGTTATCATAATTTGACCTAATTCCTTTTTTCTTTTCAAATGATTGTAAAAGACAAATTTGTGATAAATTCTTTTTTATAATAATATGTTTTTCTTAAACTGTAAAATAATTTTATTTATTAATTTAAACAATTAAATGTCTAAATTTTAATTTCTTGATTAATATACTCAAAATATTCCTTAATAATAATAATAATTTTTATTTAAATAAAATTAATTTTGAAGTACAATTTTATTATTTATTTATAAATTAAATAAATATAATTAAATTTGAATTATTTAAATATTATTACCATTTATAAATTGTAATGCATTTTGAAAATTAAGAAAGTTTTATATTTATGTTATTCTTATAAACTTTGTTATTAAAAAAACTGTTTTGAATTAGTGTCGTGGCTAATTAATGATGAATGATAATATCTTATAATTAGTAAAAGTTAATGTAAATATGAAAATACAAAATTATATTAATTTGGAGAAATATATTGTATTTAATACTAGTATAGATTTATTTTGGATATGGATTTAGCAAGATTCGAGAAGGATCAAGCTCTTTGATGTGATTTCTTTTAAAGTATAAAACTTGAAAAAGAATTACACCTCAAAAGGATTGATCCCTCTTAACACTTAGTAGATATGTAGCTAAGATGGATCTATACATGTCACGCATGTGAGGATGGGAGTTTTCATTAAAAAACTTATCATGTACTACTCCATTTTCAATATTAGGATGTATACCATCTTAATTAGTCACAAACATAAGAAAAATTACCATTTAAAATCAATATAGATCCATTGTATCGATTTATCTAGCAAGGGTGGAAAGGGATGAAATCTCTTATGGTGAAAACCCATTTTAGATTGTGAAACATGAAAATATGTTTACAGTTCAAGATATTTGATTACTCTTAGCCTTTGCTACATCTATGGTTAGCACACACACACACACACACACATATTCCGAAGAAAAATCGTAATTTTATTCAATCTAGAAACCAACGAACAAAATTACATTTTGCAGATGCTCAAAAGCATTTGATGAGATTAACCTTTCAACTAATGCACAAAAAGGCAAAAAAATAAAAATTACATAAAATTTTCAGTGCTAAGTGTGATAATAATCAGTTAATTGCCCCTTTTTTTCTTTCTTTTTTTCCATCCTTTGCCAAACCCATGGATTTGGAGCCACTGATACTATTTCCAATTGGCTACCTTGCACCTTCGGGGGAACTTCTTTGTCTCACTCCAAACTCTCAGATGTATGGGTTCGCTTTATGCCCCCTACTTCCTTTTGAAAAAGTATGACTGCCTTCTACTGCTCTGCTACTATAATATCTAATGCTCCTTGGATGTTTCAATTTTCCTCATGTTGATTTCTCAGAGTTTAGAACACTACTATATCATTGGATTTTTTGGTATGTTTAACAAAATCCTTTTGCTTCCCTTCTCCCTCCTCCACTTGGGAGCCTTGTTGATTATGTTCTTTTGGTTGTTCAACACTCTCATTCATTTCTTCATCTTCTTCATCTAAAGAAAGTGGATGCAAAAATTTCCATCCCTTTGGCTTTTTTGATCTTTTCTCTATATTGTTTTTTACTTGAGGGCATGAGTTATGTAGGTAACCTGTTTGATGGCAGATCATACACCTTAATGCAATATTTTCAAAGTCTAGCCAATGTGTCCAATTGAAATATTGATCAGTCATATGGATGCAATCTGGTAGACCTTTACATAGGTCTATCTCCATGCAAATGCTGGAAAAAGTAAAGATACCTTTGTCCATTCTTTCTCAATCAATCTCAAGAAATGTCCCCAATGAATTTCCAATGCTTTAAATATTTGTAACCACCATTGTTCTAGCATCAATATCTAGAAATCATGGAGTGACGAAGAGACCCTCCCTTCCCAAAATCCATGGTCCTTCATTTACGACATAGTCCAAATATGTCTGATTATCGAATTGAACTACAAAAAATCTCTTTTCAAACAGACAAATATCACAATTTTTATTCCAGATGAGGTATATCCATTGATGTACATATTCGTACTTGGGCTAAAAGCCATTAAATTGGTAGATTATAGCTTTAGCTTGGAGAACAGTTAAATCCCACTCACTTCTATCAATTTTACTGATATATCTGGTGCTTTATTTTCCTTCTCAAATAGGTAAGGCCTCCCACTAACTTCTATCAATTTTACTGATAGATCTAGTGCTTTATCTGCCTTCTCAACTATGTAAGGCCCTAGGATAGTCATATTTGGAGTTAGTGTGGCAAATTTCCCTCTCACTTCATCCTTAAAAGAACTTGGACCATTAATCGATGAAGTTTTTCCTGGTGGAATGCTCAATCCTAGGACTCCACCCCACAATATATGTATGTATGTATGTATGTATGTATGTATGTATGTATGTATATATATATATATATCTTTTCAATTTTTAAATTGTAATTTTTAATGCATAAATAGATTGAACACCTTGAAAATCCCCTTGTGCACTTGGATTGTGTAAACTACACATATTAAAGTTATGATTCCAACAAATCTTTGTTGGATTTTAGAAAAAATTGGTTAAAAAATATAGAGAAAAAGAGGTCAAAATGTAGAATAATGAGATTACTTGAAATGTTTTTTTGATTAAGTTGAAACATCTAATTTTTTGGTCAACACTTAGAGACCAAATATTTTTTTTGAATATTGTGTGAGAATGCTAAGGTGTAAAGAAGAGACAAAATTAAGGGGAGAAATATTTTTATCTCAAATTAAGGTAAAAATTAGTGATATATGATAATAATATTAATGAGTTTTTTTTCAAAATAAGTCATTATAATAATATTAATAATAATAAGGTGGATGGGGTAAGAATTAAATAATGAAAATAATAAAATGGTTTAAATGGAAATAGAAAAAATAATAAAAAAAATTGTCAAAATTAGTGGTTAGTTTTATACAAATATTTCCTCATTTTTTTTTTTTCTATATATTTTTTTCCTTCTCTATGATGGGTTATTTATTACAAAAGCCCCCCTTTTTTATAATCTTGTGATATTTCCCCCCTCCATAAATCTCCCCATGTGTTTCTCTCTTCTTTTTAAATTTACCTCTTTATTCCTGTCTCCAGTGCACCTTCTTTACAATTTTCCCTTCTTTTAATTCCATCATTTTTCTTTATTTGATTTCTAATTTTTTTGTTTTTAATCCAAATTCCTTTTGTACTTTCCAAACCTTGTTTAATATATAGTTAATTAACCTCCCTCTATTCTATTATAATTTAATTTTCTTTCAATATAAACTAATTTATTAATTTAGCCTCAAGGGTTAACATAGTTGGTCAAGTTCTTGTCATTAAAGCATCTTTGTTATCGAGAGGTCACAAGTAAAATTCTCTTGACACTCTCAAAATCAGGCATTGTGGTTGAATTGACAAGAAGTGATTCATTTGTGTGGATATTCCTAGTATAAATATTCCATGTATGTCGTTTTCATTGATCTTTGTGGCAAGTGAACCACATAGGAAAAGAAAATTGTTATTTATTTACTTTTATTATTTACATCTTCCCCACTTTACCCTATCTATATATATAGATATATATATATATATATATATATATATATATATATATATATATATATATATATATATATATATATATATAGATATATAGATAGATAGATAGATAGATAGATATATGATTTTAGCCTTGAGGATTCTTTAAATTGGTGGAGTTTTGATTGTTAAAGCACATTTTCTATTGAGAGGTCACAGGTTCCATTCTCTCAAGACTCTCGAGGTCATGCTCCATGGTTGAGCTAGCAGGAAGTGACTCCTTTGGGTACATCTTCCCGATACAAATATTTCACGGACATATTGCTCATTAATCATCCTTCTAACTCCATATCATCCCACAACTTATCCTTAAATTTGGAAGTAGTAATATTTTTAATATTATCCTTATTCTTAAAGATGATTTCATTTTTTATCCCCCAATGGTCTAGCCAAGACTCTCCATCCCTACACAAATCCTTCTTTAGCTCACAATATATATATATATATATATATATATATATATATATATATATATATATATATATATATATATATATATATATATATATATATATATGATGTCAAAATCCTCTCATATTTTTTAATCATTTTCTATATCACATTTATGCTCACTAGCATATCACGAATTTAGAATAAGAAAATAATTGATAAATGTCTCAATGGATTAGTTTGCGGATTGCAAATGGCATGTTTATTTAAATTAGTGAGAAGGTTTTATTTTCTCCAGCTAATTATAGGTTTCGAACAGAAATTGGATCTGGTACTCACAAGAAACAATTCCAACATTTTAGTGAGCAGAGAGAAACATTTTATTAATTCAGTTTTAGGCCTATACATAGAATACACTATGGAGTTCTATTACATAGAAATGGGATATCATCACCACAATTTGTAAGGATAACTCATAGTCATTTTTATCTAAAGTGTCTTACTTTTATATTGGAAAACAATACATTTTAGATATGTTGGAAAATAACACATTTTATTACATGATATTAAACTCTAATAATCTAGAATTTTCGTTTCTCACTCTCTCCATAAATGAATTATTTACCACACCTCTATTATCTCTACATAATGTAAACTTATCTTTTGGTAAAGGCTTAATAAGAATTTGTCCACATTATCATTTGTATTACAATAAATAAAATCAATTTCTTTTGAATATGTCTTTTCAATATGTATCCCATACAAAACGATGGTGTGTTGGAAGATGTTTTGATGTTGCATGATAGACTGGTTTTTTTTGTAACTTGAAAGAGTTTCCATTGTCAATTCTTCTTAGCCAAATTGATTCACACGTTGAATGGCACAAGGCCTTGTGCTCAACTTTACCAGAAGAAAAAAATAGTTGGTTGTTTCTAGCTACTCCATGAAACACCACTAGATCCAATCCCGAATGAATAACCATAGGTGGACTTCGTCTCAAATAGATATATTGTCTAACCAAAATTTAAATAATCTATTAATTCAAAAACCAAAAGTTTGGTTCTCCATCCAATATCAATGGATTCTCTTGGTTGCTTTCCAATTACTTTCATGTGGCTTAGCCAGTGACTTAATACAAATAAGTCATTTAGAACCGTACATATTTTATATAGAATGTGTCATTCACTTCTTGTGTTTCATCATCATTGATAACCTTAGAATTCTATTCCAATGGTGTTGAAACTTATTTACATCCATTCATATTTAATATTCTATTTAATTCATGTGTGTATTTTTTTTGTGACCAAGGTTATACTATTATATATACAAACTTGAAGGACTAAAAAGTAATGCACCTATCTAAGACCCTTCCTTTCAAATTCTTATGAGAGACAACTTTTGATATTTTCAATTAACTTGATAGCATTTCTTGTTATAAGATAATCAACATGTACCCAAATTAAAATGATATATACTTTTTCATCCCTCTTGATATACAAATTTGGATATCCTTTACTTTTAGTAAACCTTGTTAGGAGAAGAATTTAGAAATCTTCGCATACAAAGACTGAGGTGTTTATTTGAGTGCATATAATTTTTTCTTTAACCAACAAACAAGATGTTCTTGTCCCTACTTTACAAAATCTTCGGGTTGAACAAGATAGACTTGTTATTTTAACTCTCCATTAAAAATTGTTGACATGACATCTAACTAATTTAGCTTTCAATTATGCTTAGTAGCTAATGCAACTGCCACTCTAATGGTCTTCATTTTAGCTATAGGTGAAAACATTTCTTCATAATCTAGTATTTGGGCCACGTTATTTCAAAGGAAGGACGAGCGAATGACCCTGAGAAGGTTAGGGCCATGGTAAATAACCCCATACCAAGCTAAGTGTCAAATATTTGATCATTTATGGAAATCATGGGATATTACCAAAGATTTATAGAGGGGTTCTCCAAACTAGCACTTCCTATTACATCCTAACATAAGAAGGGAGAAAGTTTTGAGTGGATAACAAAATGCCAAGAAATTTTGTATAAGTTAAAGGAATTAATTACAATGGTCCTATTCTAAAAATTGTAGATCCAAATAAAGTGTTTACAGTTTGCACCAATCCCTGTATGGAGGGATTAGGGGTTGTTTTAATGCAGGAAAAAGCAATGGTAGCTTATGAGTCTAGAAAGCTGAAAACACATCAAATAAATTACGATGTATATGATTTAGAGATAGCTAACATAATACATGCCATAAAGATGTGGAGGCACTACCTATTAGGAAATAAATTCACTTTGCTAACAAATCATATCAGCTTAAAAAATCCTTTCAACCAAGTAGATCTCAATGTCAAACAAGCTATGTGGATGGCATTTTTTAGTGAGTTTGAGTTCAACATTAAACACATAAAAGGGAAATAAAACAACATAGCACATGCCTATACTTTAATTGGGGTATCTGCTAGTAGTGTTAGCATAGATTTGATGGAAAAAATTAAAAAATCAATAAACATTGATCCTATATATTTGGAAATTCAACAAAAATTGCAACAAATTAACATTCTGAATTATGCTAAAATTTATGAAAATTTGTTGATTTACAGAAAATGGTTATATGTTCCCAATTAGAATGCCTTGAAACGAATGACACTAGATGAGTAACATAAGAAACCATATGTAGGACATCCTGGGTATGAAAAGATGATCACAACAATAAGAAAGAACTTATTTTGGCGAGGTATGAAAAAAGAGGTGGCTGAATATTTATCAAAATGTTTAGAATATCAACAGGTAAAGGTAGAATATGAACACTCTAATGGGTTGTTAAATCCACTACCTATTCCTAAATGGAAATCAGAATTAATTTCCTTATATTTTATCAAAATACTACCAATGACCAAGAGGTAGCACAACTCTATTATGGTTGTGGTAGGCACCTTAAGTAAAGCAACATATTTCATACCTATATAGTCTAGTTATGGTACAACACAAATTGCCAATATCTTCATGAAGGAGTTTTTTCAGCTCCATGGAATGCCCGAGATGGTAGTGTCGGATAGGGATGGAAAATTCACCTCAAATTTTTTGAAGGCATTGTTTGGGGCATGGGAGCTCAACTAAATTTCAACACTGTAGATCATCCTCAAACGAATGGAAAATTCGAGAGGACCAATCATATTTTAGAGGACATGCTAAGGATGTATGTCATGGATAAACCTGCTAAATGGGAGGATTTTTCTACATTGGGCAAAATTTTGTTACAATAACAACTGTCAAACATCCATAAAAATGATCTCTTTTGAAGCCATGTATGGTATAAAATTCCATACACGTCTCAGTTGGAGTCATCCAGAGGATAGGTTGATATTGGGACTAATGCTTTACAAGAAATGGAGAAAATAGAATGGAGGATTAGGCAAAACATAAAAACTGCACAGGATAGACAGAAAACCTATGTAGATAAGAAGAGAACACACAGGGAGTTCAAAGTTTGAGATCATGTTTATTTAAGGGTGAAACCAAGAAAAAGTAGCTAACGATGGGAACTTGCACAAAATTGGCACCAGGATTTTGTGGGCCTTTCGAAATTCTAGACATAATTGGACCTGTATCTTACCAATTAGCATTACCTAACCATAGGAAAGTGCACAATATTTTTTCATATATCTTTGCTAAAGAAATATGTACATGATGGATCTCACATAATTGATTTGAAATTTCTACAAGTGGAACCCAAAGGAGACTTCCTCGCAGAACCTCTTTGTATCCTAAATCAGAAAGAGATCTTCCTCCAGAATTGAATTATCATTTGGGTTAAAGTTCAATGGAATCACTTTACTCCCAAAGTGGCCGCATGGGAGCTAGAAGATGAAATGTGGAAGAACTATCCAGCACTGTTCCAGAGGGAAGTAACGGGGGACTAAACATGAGGGACAATGTAAATAAAAAGTGGGAGGGGGGAGATGTAATACCCCTCTATTTCTGTAATGATTTTTTCTTTTTTTCAGACTAAATTATGTTAGACTAGATGGCAGAAAAGCCACGATTTGAAAGAAATATAGTAAAATTCTTACGTAATAAGTAATTCTTATTAATAAATAAAAAGGGTTGAAATTACTTGGGAATGAGACATTTGAGTAAGAGATTCTTGCCAAAGAAAGAAAAAAAAAATTCTCATTAGTGGATGAGATTGAGATACAACTTCCATGATAAGGAATTCTAGATAATATTTATTGGATAGGAGAGAAAAATCCAATAAATCGCTTAGCTGGAGAAGTATTTTAAGCATGGGTAAGAATAAAGCACTGCAGGAGAGAAAAGCGGGATTTAACGGAAAATCCTAGGCAAGTGGAATTTCAGAACCACAAAAACAGGATGTCACTGAAGGAAAAATCGATTATGGAAGAAAATGTATAAAATACCTATTTAAGGGATCAATAGGGGTTGGTGATTCCCTAGAAAACACATATGAGCTAGGGGGTGAACTGGAGGCTTTCAGTTCAAGCTTGGGTGGAAAAAGGTGCAAGATTCCCAAGTGTTCACCTAGCAACATTACCGGTTAAATTTTTTGTTATGTTATTTTATTTTACAAATGGATATGTGTAGATGGTAAATTAAGAACTTTGTTGACCTGAATATATTTAAACTAGAACTTATATTTTTTGTTATGTTAATTTACAAATGGATATGCACAGATGGTAATTTAGGAACTCTATTGACGTGAATGTATTTGAAATGGAAAATATATTTTACTAATGAACTGAATTCGTACTGCATTAGTAAACATGATTATATTAGAACATGGGTCCTATTATTGAACTGAATATGTGTGGGAGTTAAAATACTTCAGTAGAGCCAAAATAAAATGGGTCGAAGATATAATAACATATTTTACATAACAATCTAGAAATTATAAATATAGTTGATTCATATTGTAAGTTATTTACTCAATTACTAGACATATATTCAACTCAATAAATGATGTATTTTGACCTATTTAGTTACAATATTGCATGCAGGGAGAGAAGTAATTTTTGTTACACAATTAGATTATGTTGAAAAGGAATAGGGATGATCTATCCATCTATATATGTTATTTTGTTTCTATTTGGGGATATGCTAGTAGGTATGCATCAATCAAAATTTGGCAAGGGTAGATGCTACTATGGTTGGCCTGAACCTAGTACAGTAAATGGATAATAACCATGTTAATTAGTGATTTAAACATAGCCATAACAATAACAACAAATTCAAATTACCATGAGAAAAGGAAAACAATACACACGTCTCTATACGTGACTGATTGAGAATCTCAAGATAATAAGATAGCATGACTATGTATCCTGTAACACAGTGTTGAGGGCCCCGAAGTCGGGTCAACAACAAGGCGGATACCCACCCGGTCCGGAACCTGGTTGGCGGCTCCTTGCCCATTTGGAGTAGCAGGTCTGACTGGGGATGACGGGACCAGTTTCCCGATGCATGGGATGTGTATGTGTGTGTGTGTGGAATTTTGGTTAGGTTATTTCTAAGAAACGTTCTAAAACTACTGTAAATCTATCTTGCAAACTTGAATCTAAATTACTATAATCAAATGAAAAACAACACACAGAATTTACATTAACCCGGGATGTTTCTTTTGTTATGCGATCTAGAAAGATTTCTAACAGCAGCTGGTAATAAAGATCATTCAACTGATATCAGAATATAAATCAATAAAGATAAACCATTCTGCATAAGAAGTTAGGCAGAGCGGTTGTGAACAGCACATCGCATAATCAAATCATTCGCATATTAAGCATAAATAGATAGTTCCATCGTACAGAAGTGCCAAATGATAACTTATATATTCATACATTAGCATGCAAACAATATCAGCTGTATATCGCTTTAAGAATACAAGCAGAAGTTAATCAAGAGATAAAAGTACCATTAATGACTAATCCTTACTCATAGACTTCAAACAATAACGATCTACCTCTACTTGCTTCTAACGTCTACCAAGAGTACAGAAGTGCAACATCAGTAGCAGACATAAAAATGCAAACATAAATAAATCACGATCCTTCCATTCATCAAAACCTCCTCTGAGGGTGCAGAAGTGCATGTTCTGAGGACAAGTTTTTGACAAATTTCTGGACCCTTCTCCAATGCAATGAGAAGGGTTGAAATACTACTATCTAATCCTAATAATAGTATTATTACAAAATTTAGGATACGGCTCTCAAATGGCCGCCCTTTTTCTAATTCAGTAAAACAAAAAGAAAAACAACTTTCTAAATTGAAATTACTTCCTAATTTGGTCCCTGAAATTGCAGTTATCAAGCATGGGCTTGAGAAGAGTCGGTTGACCGACTTCCGTGCTTAGTTAGGCTGCGAAAACAGCGTCCATAAGAGCTGGCGCTACTTTCTCGGCCGCGTTCATGATGCACCTTACCGTCATGCATTGGCTGTGAGGCTTAACTAAGTAAGTCTAGTAACTTTCCCAGTTTAACCTAGCCAATGCCTGAATTGTATTCCCGTTTGCCTGTGCTTTCTGCTTCCATTCTGCTCCCAGCTGTAACACATTTGGTAAGTATCCCGGGGTGGACTCTGAAATCAAATTAGCTCTGTGCAAATTTTCATTTACACAATCGATAAGTATGGTCGCCTGTGTTGCCGCTGACTCTGCTGCCTGCTCCGCCTGTGTTATTTGCTCGTCCCATTTGTTGAAGAGCAAGTCTTTGTGATTTTCATTAATCTTAGGCGCCCCTGCTTTCTTCCCTTCCTCGTCATTTTGCCAAGCCAGATATTCTGTTACTCTTTTGTTGGCCTGGTCATAATCATTCCGTAGTTCCACTACCTGGCTGGTGATCTTGTCGCTCAGCTCACAAAAATGCCTCCACTGTGATATTCTACGTGCCATGTCTTCCTGTTGCTATGACAGTTGGTCGTTCAAGCTGATGGATTCTGAAATAAATTCTGTTAGCTTGGGTTCATCCTTGTGCATTTCTTGCACCGTCTGCAACTGTTTTTCTTTTTCTTCAATGCTTCTTTGGTGGCTCACCTGCATCTGGCGAAAGCTTTCTTGTAACTCTTCAAGCTGCTTGGAGGCTTCAGCGTTCTCATTGGCTTGTTGCAACTGTTGTTGCAGCAATTGTATTTGGCTTTCGCGCTCTTTTAGAAGTTGCTGAACTTCGGAAGCCTTGTCGATGGTCGCAGAAGCATATGCTCCTGCAATCTGAGACAACTTGGTGAGGTTTTCGGTTGGATTGCTATTCGGATCTTTCCACAAGACATCTAGGTGTTCAGCATCTTGAGCTAGCGCATCCGCAAGCTTTCTTTTCTTTCTTTGTCTTCTTACAACTGCCTTGTGTTGTGGGCTGTAGAATACGTCTAGTGGAGGGATCTCTTCTACGCTAAGTAGAAGTTCTGAGGATGGAGCGATAGGAAGATGCTCCATCTCTATGGTACTACTGACTATGGTTGAGAGGACCTCTTGCGCCACCTGCGTGTTGTCCACGGGTGTTTTCGGGACCTGACCTTCAAGATTAATCAGTTCATTGAAGGTCTCCCATTCTTTATCTAATTCTACTATAACAAGAGGTGCTTCGGTGACGGGGGGAGGAACTTCTTTTAGTGGCAGGGCGGTAACTTGCTGCTGAACCATTGAGCTTGACTGAGCTGTGTCCTTGATTGTTTCTTCGTTTATTTCTTCTTTGCGGACAGACTCTTCAAGATCTGGAGATATTTCTTGCACGGCGCTGGAATTAGATTTGGAGGCACTGGAGTGTTCACTGAGGTTGACGCTTGGAGTCGGCTCTCTGGCAGCTATCCGCAGTGTTTCCAGTGGAATATTAGCCAGTCTTCTTTCTCTATATAACCTGAATTTTCGGAGGTCGTCCGGGGACAGCCTCGACTGGGCTTCCCGCAAAACTTCTTCGAGCGAGTTCTTGCCCTGAAAGAGATCGTCAAACGGATCTTTTTGCCGGAGAACACACTTATCCTGACATTAGTTGTGAATTCCTGGGCCACCTTATTTGGGTCAAATGGCCTTGGTGAGAATTTAAATAGTTGGAGACACGTCACGTTCTCCACCTCGCCAAAAGCGTGTCCTACATCAAATAAAGCGAAGGCCCCACATGTGACTGGGAATTGAGGCCAAATGGCCTTCTTTTTGTTCTTCAGGTCCTTAGTTAAACTGCCTTCAGAACAAGTCTGATATGCGATCTCTCGGGCTAACAATTTATCTGGGATGTACAAGGGTAGGACATGTGGGGGTACTGTGCTTCCAAAAACTCGGATGTATGTAAACCATTCTTCCCCAAACCATCATGCGATGTGGGTGATATCAATCTGTGCCTCGGGAGAGCACCTTGGGGGGTCTTTATCGTATATTATCTTATGTATGGGCAACATAAGTCCATGACAAATCTGGTAAAAATGGGGGGCGAATTGGGAATCCCACAAGATTTTATGATAGACGTGAATAGGCAATGGGTCCTGGGTAGTCCATTGCCAACCCATAGTAGGGAATTTCGACACAAGACAAACAGAATCCATTATATAGGCAGATAAATAAAAAGGCGGATAGACCCTTTGGGAGTAGGATCTCTTAGAACGGTAGTGGAGGACTGCCACGTACAGAGTGTCAGAAAGGATTTTGGCCCAATCGACTATCTCAGAGCTAGTCGCGGCATCAATCAGCGGTAGCCGTTCAGGTGAAAACTTATTGATATCTGGCTTGCCGAATATTCTACATAGCATGGCTGCAGCAAAGCAATATGGAGAAGTAAGAGAAACAGTGCTATACATACCGTTCTTATCTTTCTTTAATGGCTCATCTCTTCTTGACCACTCCTTAGTTGTGTCTGATAGGTCCGGATTTTCTGCTGCGAACTTCTCAACAAACTCTGCGTTGTAGGTCGCTTGCGGCTCAGGTAGATGATACATGAGTTTCAGGTCTTGAGCTGCAAACGATCCCACGGGCCCATGTCCCTGGACCTTGAACTGTCTATGGTGCAACTCCGCATCATCTAGTATCCATTTGATCATGTCTGTGTATGGCAGGATCTTTGGCCTCGCTGCTATCCTATGGAGGAAAGAACATGCTAGATCTTCGAGGGATGTCTCTGAAGAACGTGATGCACCCGCGACAGCAGCAGTTACCTTGATTATTCTCGGGTTTTCTTCCTCCAATATCTTATACATGCCTTCCCAAGTTGAGATGCCTGCATCTTTATTGCATGCAGTATCTGTGTAGAGGGGCGCCATCTCTTTGGTCTTTTCCCTCATCTCTGAGTTCTGAGCTTTGTTCTTCTTTCCCATCTTCGCTTAGCGTTTCTGTTCGGTTTTGCCTTCGCACTTTGCTCCTGCAGGTTACGAGCGAAAATGGAAAGATTGATCAGAAAGGTGATGGGAGAGTTTTAAATGCAAGAGATAGATTAGATACGCCACCTTACGTGAAACAATTCCGCATTAAGGCACGCGTCTTTATGCCACTTAATAACTGACAACTAATTCATTACTAACATTAAAAGCGCATAATTTCCAAGTCAGTTTATGGTAAGTGGATTTTCTTTGGGAGGCTTGCGCGAAGGAGTCGTACTAAGGTGCTTTTATGACTTGCCAACGCATCCTTGCATGTCGCGCGATCGCAAAGGTCAGTGATCACAACATCGCAGATCGCCATATCGCAGATCGCAATGATTCAAATATTTGCTAACGTGCCTAGCCTTATTTCTGCGATATACGATCGCGCGATTGCAACATCGCAGATCGGCGGACCTTGAAGCTCTTCTTTATGGATGCTAGTGTATTGCGATGCGATGTTGTTCATTAATACCGAGGCGATGTGCATATTGGTTTGTAGAGGTGAAACGAAGGCATCTCTTTGATTCTTTTTGTGAAGCCATCTTAGGATTTGCTTTTATGATCACAGGTCTAGGCTTAAGTCGTCTAAGGGCCTTTTTCTACGTTTTATGCTTGTAATTTCAAAAGAAGTCTTTGTTTTCTTTTTTTTTGGAAATTAACTAAGGGTCCCCTATTCAATCTATCATTATGACTGATATTAGGCTGAATTAGGGGGGGGTTGTTGCTGGCCACAACAATTGGTGATTCACTTGGGAGAACCAGTTATCTCTGCTCTTTTTCTATTGATGCTTTCGGATTTTATATATATATATTTTTATTTTTTTTGCAGGGAATCCGAACTTTATTATAAAAAGATAACAACAAACAATACTTCAAAGCATCAATGATGTTTTGTTTTATCCCCATCTTATTTCAATTACTTGCATTCCCAGGTTGTTTTCCGAGTTTAGATCAGTTATTACTTGGCCTTGTTAAGACATAGAAATAAAGAGTTCTCTTATGTATCAACCCCTTTTTAAGAATGCCCTTTTGTCGCAGGTAGAGCCACTGCTGCCAACAGGCGTCCATAGCCTCGACAGGGTTACCTATTATCCAGGAATGATCCTTTATCCAGCTTCGGGCTTTTTTTTAACAACTTTTTCAAAAGAAATATACCTTTGCTGATGCTTTTTCCTCTCTAAAGAATGATGTCTTGGTTTGGTGGCCAAATTATGACACAGTCATTCACTCAATTTATACTTTTGCTGAACAAGCTGGCTCGTGATGAGACCCCTTGTCTTTTGATCGCAACAATCTTGAGTCGTTGCCCTGTTTTGGTAGACAGTTTTGGCAAAGTCAGCAAGTTATAACATCTGTGATCATGATAAGTCGGCTCGTGATGAGACCTCTTATTCTTCGAGATATAGCATCTTTCTAGGTCATTTCTCTGAACGTTGCATTTTCCTTTAGCAGGGAGGAAGTAAAATTCTCTTTCCTTAAGAAAGTTCTGGACGACAATGATAGGGTTGCTTTTGATAATGGTTGCTTTTACAGAGAATCTTTATTCTAATACTGATACCTTTCATTGTGCTGATCTAAAAACAAATTCCTCACCGAGATAACTTTCTTTAAAAATTTTCTGGGTTTAAACTTTAACATCATCTCTGGGTTAAAGATCTATTGATAATAAAGGTCAGACTCCCACAGGAATAGCTGTTCATAAGAGCCGAAATTCCAAAATCTTTAACAGAGACAAGGTTTCTTCAGTAACCGTCAAATACTGTTTAGCCAGAACAAACTTTATTTTGGATAGGCAATTGTTATCTAGGGTCATGTAGAGAATACAACTGACTTTGCCTATCTTTATTGGAAGCAAACTAATACCCTATCTAAATTACCACTACTCCTACTCTAATTATGTACAGGGAATAGCTAAGAAAAATGGTATTTCCAGTGGAACCAACGATTCATTATTATTCCTAGCCGTATGGGTTTCCCAAGCATCAGTAAAAAGAATTGAATTCCCCTTGGATAGAAATTGTCGGCTAGGAAAGAGGAACCCATAAACTTAGTTGGCATCTTTTCTGATTTCGTTTTCTCATGATAGGTCTTTTCCAACTGAGTAACTATTGGATCACAAAAATTGGGATGAATCTCTTTTGTAAATCGGTGATCTTTCAATAGAAAGGATAACAAGCCGAATTGTGAAATAGGTTGTTTAATCCCGATGGCTTGTAACCCGTTGATTGTTAACTTTGAGTTTTTAGCGATTTCGTTTGAAATGAGAGTTTTTATATATAAATCGCCAGAATCTGATCTATCAAAGTTTTGAAAACCTAAAAATAAGTCAGATTTTGTACAAAATGAAAGTGAGTGAAAAAGAAATGATTGGGTATCTATATATACAGTGGTGTCGCACGTCTGGGAGTTACTTGAAACTCTGTGTTTTTCACAAGAACTGGCCGGGTTCTGCGAATCAGAAATTAAATCATGATTGCGATCAGGGATAGAGATCTCCTCTGGATATGAGTCGTAGATAGGAGCATCGTCTCGGACAGTAAAATTATTCAAATGAGATTTTGCTTTGAGATGAGGGTCAGACAGAACAGTTTCTGATCTAAGATGTTTCTTATAACCAGACCCTAGTTGAGTTACTTGCGATAATTCAATATCATCATAAATATCAAAGCAACTATCACGAAAGATTTTACAATTTTCCCTAGGTTCCTCTTTTTCATTATATGCTTTTAGACAAGGGAGATGGGGCAGCTCTTGCTTGATATGAATCGTAGACTGTGATATAGTGGTCTCTTTATTTTGGAAACCCAGTGATGTCTCGTTTGAATAGCCCTCTGTTGGAATAGACTTAATACTATGAGGGAGAAGATCGTCATTACTAAAAACATCGGGGTAAAGAGAAAAATGTGGATCTGGAACAATGTATTTAAAATCATCAAATAAATCTCGTTCATCAGATTCACAATAAGCATCGGGCTTTAGATCATACCTTTTTGCGTCGATACTTTTCGAAAGAGAAACAATAGGTGGATCTAACCTTGGCACCAGGAGTTGTTGATTTGAAATGATGTTGTTTGACTTTATATTAAAATCGTTTTCTGATGTCAGGGCACCTTCCCTTTCAGTACTCTCGCCTGCGTTTTCTGATGTTAGAGCATGCAAAACTCCTAGGCTAAATTCTGTCTGATCAGGTACAGGAGGTAGGAAACACTCATCATAATCCGAAGATTCTTCATCTGTGAGTTCATCTTCAAGATCATATTGTAGACATTTAAGATGAAATCGTATATTGAAATCCCTTACGGGCTCGTCTTGTTTCCGCAGATGGTTGATTTCATCGTATACCTGGTCATATTCATAGCAATCAAATTCCAAGACGAAAGCTCTAACGAGTTGGTCCCAGCTGTGGACTGATGCAGCGGGGAGTTTTCTGCACCATTTCCTAGCTTCTGCCGTGAATGTGAGAGTGAAAATCCTGCATAAAACGCCTTCGTCAATTTTCTGAATATCAGCACTAGAGACTCTATGGATGAACTGTAAGGCGTGATGAAATGCAGAAGAATTATTCTCACCATTAAATTTTACCTGAGATAATAGTCTTACCACATCCGGTGGAGTGTTGGAAGATGTAGGAACATGGATGCAACTCCAAATGGGAATTCTGTGAGTAGACATCCTCTTTTAGTTTTAAAAATATTCCAACAGACAATAGGCTCAGGCCCTCCTTCTAGCGCCAGAAATGTTGAGGGCCCCGAAGTCGGATCAACAACAAGGGGGATACCCACCCGGTCCGGAACCTGGTTGGCGGCTCCTTGCCCATTTGGAGTAGCGGGTCCGACTGGGGATGACGGGACCAGCTTCCCGATGCATGGGATGTGTATGTGTGTGTGTGTGGAATTTTGGTTAGGTTATTTCTAAGAAACGTTCTAAAACTACTGTAAATCTATCTTGCAAACTTGAATCTAAATTACTATAATCAAATGAAAAACAACACACAGAATTTACATTAACCCGGGATGTTTCTTTTGTTATGCGATCTAGAAAGATTTCTAACAGCAGCTGGTAATAAAGATCATTCAACTGATATCAGAATATAAATCAATAAAGATAAACCATTCTGCATAAGAAGTTAGGCAGAGCGGTTGTGAACAGCACATTGCATAATCAAATCATTCGCATATTAAGCATAAATAGATAGTTCCATCGTACAGAAGTGCCAAATGATAACTTATATATTCATACATTAGCATGCAAACAATATCAGCTGTATATCGCTTTAAGAATACAAGCAGAAGTTAATCAAGAGATAAAAGTACCATTAATGACTAATCCTTACTCATAGACTTCAAACAATAACGATCTACCTCTACTTGCTTCTAACGTCTACCAAGAGTACAGAAGTGCAACATCAGTAGCAGACATAAAAATGCAAACATAAATAAATCACGATCCTTCCATTCATCAAAACCTCCTCTGAGGGTGCAGAAGTGCATGTTCTGAGGACAAGTTTTTGACAAATTTCTGGACCCTTCTCCAATGCAATGAGAAGGGTTGAAATACTACTATCTAATCCTAATAATAGTATTATTACAAAATTTAGGATACGGCTCTCAAATGGCCGCCCTTTTTCTAATTCAGTAAAACAAAAAGAAAAACAACTTTCTAAATTGAAATTACTTCCTAATTTGGTCCCTGAAATTGCAGTTATCAAGCATGGGCTTGAGAAGAGTCGGTTGACCGACTTCCGTGCTTAGTTGGGCTGCGAAAACAACGTCCATAAGAGCTGGCGCTACTTTCTCGGCCGCGTTCATGATGCACCTTACCGTCATGCATTGGCTGTGAGGCTTAACTAAGTAAGTCCAGTAACTTTCCCAGTTTAACCTAGCCAATGCCTGAATTGTATTCCCGTTTGCCTGTGCTTTCTGCTTCCATTCTACTCCCAGCTGTAACGCATTTGGTAAGTATCTCGGGGTGGACTCTAAAATCAAATTAGCTCTGTGAAAATTTTCATTTACACAATCGATAAGTATGGTCGCCTGTGTTGCCGCTGACTCTGCTGCCTGCTCCGCCTGTGTTATTTTCTCGTCCCATTTGTTGAAGAGCAAGTATTTGTGATTTTCATTAATCTTAGGCGCCCCTGCTTTCTTCCCTTCCTCGTCATTTTGCCAAGCCAGATATTCTGTTACTCTTTTGTTGGCCTGGTCATAATCATTCCGTAGTTCCACTACCTGGCTGGTGATCTTGTCGCTCAGCTCACAAAAATGCCTCCACTGTGATATTCTACGTGCCATGTCTTCCTGTTGCTGTGACAGTTGGTCGTTCAAGCTGATGGATTCTGAAATAAATTCTGTTAGCTTGGGTTCATCCTTGTGCATTTCTTGCACCGTCTGCAGCTGTTTTTCTTTTTCTTCAATGCTTCTTTGGTGGCTCACCTGCATCTGGCGAAAGCTTTCTTGTAACTCTTCAAGCTGCTTGGAGGCTTCAGCGTTCTCATTGGCTTGTTGCAACTGTTGTTGCAGCAATTGTATTTGGCTTTCGCGCTCTTTTAGAAGTTGCTGAACTTCGGAAGTCTTGTCGATGGTCGCAGAAGCATATGCTCCTGCAATCTGAGACAACTTGGTGAGGTTTTCGGTTGCATTGCTATTCGGATCTTTCCACAAGACATCTAGGTGGTCAGCATCTTGAGCTAGCGCATCCGCAAGCTTTCTTTTCTTTCTTTGTCTTCTTACAACTGCCTTGTGTTGTGAGCTGTAGAATACGTCTAGTGGAGGGATCTCTTCTATGCTAAGTAGAAGTTCTGAGGATGGAGCGATAGGAAGATGCTCCATCTCTGTGGTACTACTGACTATGGTTGAGAGGACCTCTTGCGCCACCTGCGTGTTGTCCACGGGTGTTTTTGGGACCTGACCTTCAAGATTAATCAGTTCATTGAAGGTCTCCCATTCTTTATCTAATTCTACTGTAACAAGAGGTGCTTCGGTGACGGGGGGAGGAACTTCTTTTAGTGGCGGGGCGGTAACTTGCTGCTGAGCCATTGAGCTTGACTGAGCTGTGTCCTTGATTGTTTCTTCGTTTATTTCTTCTTTGCGGACAGACTCTTCAAGATCTGGAGATATTTCTTGCACGGCGCTGGAATCAGATTTGGAGGCACTGGAGTGTTCACTGAGGCTGACGCTTGGAGTCGGCTCTCTGGCAGCTATCCGCAGTGTTTCCAGTGGAATATTAGCCAGTCTTCTTTCTCTATATAACCTGAATTTTCGGAGGTCGTCCGGGGACAGCCTCGACTGAGCTTCCCGCAAAACTTCTTCGAGCGAGTTCTTGCCCTGAAAGAGATCGTCAAACGGATCTTTTTGCCCGGAGAACACACTTATCCTGATGTTAGTTGTGAATTCCTGGGCCACCTTATTTGGGTCAAATGGCCTTGGTGAGAATTTAAATAGTTGGAGACACGTCACGTTCTCCACCTCGCCAAAAGCGTGTCCTACATCAAATAAAGTGAAGGCCCCACATGTGACTGGGAATTGAGGCCAAATGGCCTTCTTTTTGTTGTTCAGGTCCTTAGTTAAACCGCCTTCAGAACAAGTCTGATATGCGATCTCTCGGGCTAACAATTTATCTGGGATGTACAAGGGTAGGACATGTGGGGGTACTGTGCTTCCAAAAACTCGGATGTATGTAAACCATTCTTCCCCAAACCATCTTGCGATGTGGGTGATATCAATCTGTGCCTCGGGAGAGCACCTTGGGGGGTCTTTATCGTATATTATCTTATGTATGGGCAACATAAGTCCATGACAAATCTGGTAAAAATGGGGGGCGAATTGGGAATCCCACAAGATTTTATGATAGACGTGAATAGGCAATGGGTCCTGGGTAGTCCATTGCCAACCCATAGTAGGGAATTTTGACACAAGACAAACATAATCCATTATATAGGCAGATAAATAAAAAGGCGGATAGACCCTTTGGGAGTAGGATCTCTTAGAACGGTAGTGGAGGACTGCCATGTACAGAGTGTCAAAAAGGATTTTGGCCCAATCGACTATCTCAGAGCTAGTCGCGGCATCAATCAGTGGTAGCCATTCAGGTGAAAACTTATTGATATCTGGCTTGCCGAATATTCTACATAGCATGGCTGCAGCAAAGCAATATGGAGAAGTAAGAGAACCAGTGCTATACATACTGTTCTTATCTTTCTTTAATGGCTCATCTCTTCTTGACCACTCCTTAGTTGTGTCTGATAGGTCCGGATTTTCTGCTGTGAACTTCTCAACAAACTCTGCGTTGTAGGTCGCTTGCGGCTCAGGTAGATGATACATGAGTTTCAGGTCTTGAGCTGCAAATGATCCCACGGGCCCATGTCCCTGGACCTTGGACTGTCTATGGTGCAACTCTGCATCATCTAGTATCCATTTGATCATGTCTGTGTATGGCAGGATCTTTGGCCTCGCTGCTATCCTATGGAGGAAAGAACATGCTAGATCTTCCAGGGATGTCTCTGAAGAACGTGATGCACCCGCGACAGCAGCAGTTACCTTGATTATTCTCGGGTTTTCTTCCTCCAATATCTTATACATGCCTTCCCAAGTTGAGATGCCTGCATCTTTATTGCATGCAGTATCTGTGTAGAGGGGCGCCATCTCTTTGGTCTTTTCCCTCGTCTCTGAGTTCTGAGCTTTGTTCTTCTTTCCCATCTTCGCTTAGCGTTTCTGTTCAGTTTTGCCTTCGCACTTTGCTCCTGCAGGTTACGAGCGAAAATGGAAAGATTGATCAGAAAGGTGATGGGAGAGTTTTAAATGCAAGAGATAGATTAGATACGCCACCTTACGTGAAACAAATCCGCATTAAGGCACGCGTCTTTATGCCACTTAATAACTGACAACTAATTCATTACTAACATTAAAAGCGCATAATTTCCAAGTCAGTTTATGGTAAGTGGATTTTCTTTGGGAGGCGTGCGCGAAGGAGTCGTACTAAGGTGCTTTTATGACTTGCCAACGCATCCTTGCATGTCGCGCGATCACAAAGGTCAGTGATCGCAACATCGCAGATCGCCATATCGCAGATCGCAATGATTCAAATATTTGCTAACGTGCCTAGCCTTATTTCTGCGATATGCGATCGCGCGATCGCAACATCGCAGATCGGCGGACTTTGAAGCTCTTCTTTATGGATGCTAGTGTATTGCGATGCGATGCTGTTCATTAATACCGAGGCGATGTGCATATTGGTTTTTAGAGGTGAAACGAAGGCATCTCTTTGATTCTTTTTGTGAAGCCATCTTAGGATTTGCTTTTATGATCACAGGTCTAGGCTTAAGTCGTCTAAGGGCCTTTTTCTACGTTTTATGCTTGTAATTTCAAAAGAAGTCTTTGTTTTCTTTTTTTTGGAAATTAACTAAGGGTCCCCTATTCAATCTATCATTATGACTGATATTAGGCTGAATTAGGGGGGGGTTGTTGCTGGCCACAACACACAGGTGTCCATAAAATTTCTAGACAAAGTAACCTCAAAGAAACAAGATAGGGAAATGATAAATAACCTCAATTCCATGCATAAATTAAAAGCAAAATGACCACTGAGTATAGAGATGGAAACCAAGTACATTTAGATGCTCAATAAACTTAGATGAAATATTTACATCGACAGTCAAGTTCTGATCACCATTCTCTTTTCGAGCCACAATCAAAACAATTATAAGAACCAATTGGTGAGGCATTACAAAGGAAAAGAAAATAATAATGAATATTTATTATATTCAATGTTTAGAAGCATATAAACTAGCATTTGCCAATTGTTAAAACCTAGTGAAAAATTGTATTGATCCAAGAAAACAAAAGGGAACACATGTCTTAAATAGATGATTAAATTAGCTAATAATAGTCATATAGGGACCCATAATACAAACATTCAGGCTAGTCTCTTGAATGTTTACACATAAAAAAGGAGTGGGGCCTCTGAAGGTAATGAGGAGAAGAACCAAAATTTTTAGGAAACAATAAATATATGAGGAAGCATTCTCGAAAGGGAAATGAGCCTCAGAGATCTTGACAACATGGATATCAAATTGATACATAGCACATACATTAAGAAGAAGACATAAATTCGATTTTGGGTGCCCACCTGAAATGAGGAAATCCCAAAGGAAATCAGTTCTTCTCAGCGAGTTGTCCCAAACAAGAAGTAGGTAGGCAAATAGAGTCATGTTATTGGTACCTAAAATATTAATAAAAGAAAAACAAAATAAATGATTAGTTTGAAGATTAGAGACAAAATATATTTTTTCCCAAAAATGAATTTTAGAATAGGGAAAAGACAAGTAATGAAGTTAACTATAGGGGTATCTCTGTAAACGTTACACTGAGCCTACACAATCAACTCCATAAAATCATCACAATTTTATTGAAAATAATTCAAATTATTGATCAAATCTAACTTAGGAAACAAGAAACAACATCTCTCATTGGTAGTATACTATGACACAGACAATGCAAATATAAGCTGGAGGGTAGGACAAGGAACTGAAAAAGAATAACACTTCAAACCCATATGATTTCCTTACTGCAACGAAGAGGCGAGGAACCTCATATACTAAGAAATAAATCATCATATTTAGAACTCTTATATGCCAAGAGCAACTGGAAAATAAATAAATAAATAAGGTTAGAAAAAAATTACCTGAGAAACACAATGCGCAGAAGAGAGACTCGGAGGAAGCTTGTCGAAAACTCTCCAATCCTTCTTCTTGACCTAAAATGACCATGGGTAGATATTAACAAAATAAGTTATAAGAGAAAAAACCAAAGGCATTAAGGTATTCCACCTCAATGCATAATTTGAATAGCACTAAAATCTACAACAAGAAGAGAACCCTAGAAAAAACGTTTTACCTCCAATCATCACTTAATTAGAAGGAGAGATGAAATTGGTAGATATGTGCCCCCTAGAGATCAAGAAATATAAGTATCTTGAAATGAAAACAAAAAACAAAATGGAATATCACTCTCAAGGAAATTCTACAAATTTCTCAATAGGAACAAATAATTAATAGAAAGAACCATACATAGTAAACCAACATACCTGAGGGAAAAATGTGATGATCCATGACCAAAGATGTGGAGGCCGATCAATGCCACCAGGAGGAAATAGACAATTTTCTAGAGAGGTTCACTCGGGCATCAACAAACCCTTTCTTGCAGAAAAGGGTACTAGCTAAAAAAACATAGGAGGGAAAATATAAAGTTCATCGAGGAGGCAGTTTAGCGTTAGTGGGAAAACCAAGGATCGTCATGGACCATTAGATCACAACTCCATATCCTCCACCATTTATGAAGGACACGAGGAAAGGGCATGTGAGAAGCACGTGGAGAACGGGATGTAGGCATATAGAGTGTTTTCCATGATGGATGAACCTAGCTATGGAGAGATAACTCACCCACCTCTATCAGAAAATATTTAGAAAACTAAAACCTTTTGTTGCATGACTATTAGAGAGGTGACAGAAATACATAAATCAATATTTAAATATATAACCCTTACCACAACATTAAAATAAAAATAATATAGTTGCGCCACTCACCATAGAGAATCATATTCTATACCAAAGGATAGCATACACAATAAGGGGATATTTGGGTATGAATAAATTTCAAATATTAGTTAGGCTATGGTAAATTACAAATAATTGTCATAAGAGAAAACCTTAGAATCATTGGGTATGAAAATAAGAAAATTAAAATGATAAAGTATAGTACAGATAAATATAGACCTTTCTATATGGGAAAAAAAATTGAAATATTGGGAGATGTGACGTTCAAAAATATTTTATCAAAGGCATGTTCTATAACCTAGTATAAGAGCAATGTGTGTTTATGTTTGTGGTCAATGTGGAGTTAATACATATCCCTCTTAAAATAAAAATAAAATATTGTCAAAGGAAAATTAAAATGGGAATGGAAATACATGTTTAGTTAGTTTTAATTAAAATATTTATAAAACGTCACTAATCCCAATCTCACTATGGTCACTCAATTTGTTATTGATATTACAACCCAATATGGTCAAAATATTTCACTTACTCTCAGTGATACATAAAATATTCCAATGTGGACATGGCTAATATAATTTCATATCAACTTTAAAAAGAGATAAAGTAATTATAAGTTGAAAAACGTATCAGTGAGATGTTTAAACCCTATACTTTTCAAAAATATTTCAACTCAAGATTTAATCTAAATATTTGAAAGCCTATGTTAACTCGTTTATTTTGATATCAACTTTATATATCTATATATAGAAATAAAATATTAAAAGAAAATATTTTAATGCTATATATAATAAAATATTAAATGTCCAAAGAGAAAGGGTAATTTAAATTTAAAGAATAAAACAAAAAATATCATGTACTTCTTGATAAGAATAATAAGAGCTAGATATGTAATTCATTTAATTATTAATATAAAATTAATATGTGATATTTAAAAATATTTATAATGATAAAAAAATTCAATGTGGGCTACCAATAAATTTTATTAATATACATGATCAATAATATTGACCTATGCTTAAAAATATATTAATAGAAAAAAAAACATTTTAATGTAAACAATGTAGTATCCCCGATGGGGGTGATGAGAAACGAGGTCTCTGAGACACGTGTGCGATGAGAGGGTACATTCGGTGGATGGGAAGGAGGACAGGCTCATTGTCCTCCCATTATATATGGTGTACGGTTGGTTTAATGGTGATACATGTGAAGTTTCATTCTCATTCATTCTCCTCAAGTTTGAGTCTTGGAGAGGTACGCTGGTTTATGGTGCTCGTTAGGGTTCATGAATGTTTTATTTTTATGGTAGTATGGTGGTTGGTTATTTGTGTCCTAAGCTTTCTTCACTAGTTTGGCTTCTTAGGCCCTATGTTAATCTGTGAGAGGTGCAACTATCATCGGTGTTACCTCCTCCATCGTGAATAGACCACAAAAGTGTTAAGTTCATCTCCCACAGTCTGGTGCCCCTCCTCTATTAGAGGATTAAGTGAATTGTGCATGGTAATTAATTGGGTTGACTCTTGTGCCTACTCATGCACAACTTGCTAAATTTCTTCATGAGTGTCCCTTGTGTCTGGGAAGGTGTCTAAGTTTCTTATCCATCACATTTCTTTTGGATCTTCCTCTTTCTGTGGTATCTCCATGGATTCTTGGGCCTCACCGCTAGGTGAGTAGCAATTGGGTTCGATGGTGGAAGGGGGTCTAGAGAAAATTGTTATGGTTGGTAATTGGCTCGGGTTTGTTTCTTGTGGGCTTACGCTCTTGTGTCATTTTCTTATGTCTGTGACTCTATTCCCTAGTGCTCTCCCTAGTAGAGGAGAAGAAAAGGTTAGAATCTGGTTATCTGTGGGTTGGCCTATAACTCTCTGGTCTGGTGATAGGTGGTTGTTAGCCTTCTAGAGTAGATGTCTGGTGGTAATTTGGGGTTGTCTTTGGCCCTGCTACAATTATCATCTGGTTGGGTGGTTCTGCTACTCGTTATTGAGGTGTTTCTTTAGGCCTAAATCATGAGACTCGTACCGCATCACTGCTGCTCCCAGCCCAAGCAGAGGGGATTTTTGCTCAGCTAGGAAGGATGTAACACAATGGTGAAGATGGCGATGGAAGGTTGTATTACTAAGAATTCCAAGCGGTGTGGATGAGTTGTTGGGGTTTTGGTATGTGCAGCGCTAGGAGCCCGTGGTGGCAGAGGGGGTGCGAGAACATGGTGGGGTGTTTGTGCTACTAGTGGTGGTAAGAAAATAAAAGTGGTACGTGAGGTTGGAGAAGGTGTGCAGTATTAGAACCATCGGTCGAGGTGTGGAGGAGATACTAGTAGGTTGAATTTCTCTAACATCTGTCGCAATTTGCTTCAGTCTATTTTAGATCGCCTAGTAGGCAGAATTGCTGTAACATCTGTCACAATTTTCTTCAGTCTATTTCAGATCGCCTAGAATTTTATGATCAAACAATAAAGGAAGAACACGAGGTTTTCATTTCTATGCTCAATCAACTTTATTACTTTCAATGCCATGTCTGAGAAAGGATTATGGACGTATGGCGGGGTCAAAATATGCTACCTCAAAAGGTGAAAAATTTAGAAACATGGTTGTCCCATTTCAAGCAACTTGTATTGTGTACTTATCATCTCCCTCCCCCTCTAGGGACTGCCCCATATAATCTTGCTTCCATCACTTCAGGCAATTTAGAATGGTTATAGGTGTTCTTCTAGTTTTGTTGGTGATGCAGGAGCATCCAGCACCCTTAGAGAAAGGGAGGAATCTAAAGCGAAGCGAGGAGGACGTGGACCAGCGGAGCTGAATAAAAGAAGAAAAACAACGAAAATCTGTTTTAGAGCAGTTAAAGCAAAATTAAAGAGAGAATTGATAAGTCTTGAAGACTTACTAATGTAATCTACCATGTGCATATGCATGCATGTACTGAGAGCTTTGAGGGCTTTTGTTGAGAAAATCAAGGAGTGGATTTGATCGGATCCTTCCAGTGATTCGATCCAATATTTCTTATATATGTATACGAACCTGTGTGTTCGAAAAGGGGGATATAGATAGAGAAATAGATAGAGGGTGTAATCAGGGCATAGTCCAGATGTAGTCGAGAGGGAGTCTGTTCCTAAGGCTGAAATGCCTTAGATTTGTAGCCGTGTTGTTCTTATATAATATACGTGTGTTTAAGTGTTGATTGTGGGTTGTCTGTGTTATATATATATATATATATATCTATATATATATATATATATATATATATATATATATATATATATATATATATATATATATATATATGCATTAATGGTTTTTCCAACTCTGATTCTTATATGTGTGAGTCAATGGTTTAATCCCCAATCGTGAAGACACGCTGATCGACCATCGACCACCATAAGGTCGATAACAATCCCTTGAATAATGAGTAGCGTGTGTTAACAGAGTGTAAGTGGTAGATACTGTGGCGGAACATCTTTAAAACACAGAAACCATCAAAATGGCGAGAAGGAGAGGTTTGATGCTCAGCAGCCATTGGATCTCTTAAGACCAACGGGCCGGATCCATATCGCATCGGTGGCAGAGCCATTATCGCATCGGAGAATCGGCCGAACTCTTGTGAGTTATCGGAACCGGCCATTGAACCATAGCGATAGCGATCAGGCGATTTAATCCTAACCGTCGGATCACAACCTGACCGACGGTCTAGATTTTATCGCTAATTGGATATCGAAGAGTTGAAGGGCTAGTGGATGGTGTAACGGAATGCCGATGGGCGATATGAAATGGATCGTGAACCGTCGGATCGTGAATCTAGATCGATGGTTCAGATCTAATCGGCGATCGACATAGTGGAGTACCAATGTAATCGGCAAAGGATCAATCGTCGATATCGATGACAAAGCATATCGGCGATCGGAGGTTGGAGAGTGCTATGGCAAAGAATGGTGCGGACCTGCCGATATTTATAAAGGTGGGTCTATTATCTTTGAAGTCTGATTGTTTGTGTTCTGGTGGGGTTTCCTTTGTAATTCCCTTTATGCTGTTATTTCCGATAGACATATTGGATTGGGGTTTTCATGGTAAAGGCGAGGTTAAGGTGGATGCCCATATGTAAGCCTCCGACAGTGTAAAGTCCCGATTGGGTAAGGCTCTGATTCTAAAGTAAGTCCATGGTTAAAGGCTTAAAGCCTAAAGAGCGCTTCCGATAGGCTTTGTGGCCATAACCCACAGGCCTCAAGATCGATATTTTGAGGGAAAGGGATTTTGGTTTAACCCCCAAAATATCAACCCCATCATTTGGTATCAGAGCAGGGAAAGTTTCCTGTGAGGAGAAGGATTCCAGAGAGAAAGAAAAGAAGCAGGAGGCACAGTTGGTTAAGCTGGAGAGTTTGTGGTCTTTCTGTCGTGCAGATGGCGGCAGCAGAAGGTGAGAAGATTTGCAGCAACCATTTGCAGCAACCTAGAGCAAGGTGTGCTCAATTGGTTCGAGAGAAGAGAACCAGAAGGATGCCAAAAGACCAAGTGAGGAGGGCTTGGTGAGGTATCGTGTAACAGAGGAGACTGTTACTGCAGAGGTTGGTTGCAGCTCATAGAAGACCATGAAGGCAATTCCACTGAAGGATTGAACCAGTGGGTAGAATTGCTAAGGACAGGAAGAAGCATATGACCAGGAGGTCATAAATTTTTGTGCCTCGGGAGTCTGATGCAGGAGCATCCAGCACCCTTAGAGAAAGGGAGGAATCTAAAGCGAAGCGAGGAGGACGTGGACCAGCGGAGCTGAATAAAGGGAGAAAAATAGAGAAAATCTATTTTAAAGCAGTTAAAGCAAAATTAAAGAGAGAATTGATAAGTCTTGAAGACTTACTAATGTAATCTACCATGTGCATATGCATGCATGTACTGAGAGCTTTGAGGGCTTTTGTTGAGAAAATTAAGGAGTGGATTTGATCGGATCCTTCCAGTGATCCGATCCAATATTTCTTATATATGTATACGAACCTGCATGTTCGAAAAGGGGGATATAGATAGAGAAATAGATAGAGGGTGTAATCAGGGCATAGTCTAAATGTAGTCGAGAGGGAGTCTGTTCCTAAGGTTGAAATGCCTTAGATTTCTAGCCGTGTTGTTCTTATATAATATATGTGTGCTTAAGTGTTGATTGTGGGTTGTCTGTGTTATATATATATATATATATGTGCATTAATGGTTTTTCCAACTCTGATTCTTATATGTGTGAGTCAATGGTTTAATCCCCAATCGTGAAGACACGCTGATCGACCATCAACCACCATAAGGTCGATAACAATCCCTTGAATAATGAGTAGCATGTGTTAACAGAGTGTAAGTGGCAGAGACTGTGGCGGAATGGCTTTAAAACACAGAAACCATCAAAATGGCGAGAAGGAGAGATTTGATGCTCAGCAGCCATTGGATCTCTTAAGAACAACGGGCCGGATCCATATCAGATCGGCGGCAGAGCCATTATCGCATCAGAGAATCAGCCGAACTCTTGTGAGTTATCGGAACCGGCCATTGAACCATAGCGATAGCGATCAGGCGATTTAATCCTAACCGTCAGATCACAAGCCTGACCGACGGTCTAGATGTTATCGCTAATCGGATATCGAAGAGTCGAAGGGCTAGCGGATGGTGTAACGGAATGCCGATGGGCGATATGCGATGGATCGTGAACCGTCGGATCGCGAATCTAGATCGACGGTTCAGATCTAATCGGCGATCGACATAGTGGAGTACCAATGTAATCGGCAAAGGATCAATCAACAATATCGATGACAAAGCATATCGGCGATCGGAGGTTGGAGAGTGCTATGGCGAAGAATGGTGCGGACCCACCGATATTTATAAAGGTGGGTCTATTATCTTTGAAGTCTGATTGTTTGTGTTCCGGCGGGGTTTCCTTTGTAATTCCCTTTATTCTGTTATTTCCGATAGACATATTGGATTGGGGTTTTCATGGTAAAGGCGAGGTTAAGGCGGATGCCCATATGTAAGCCTCCGACAGTGTAAAGTCCCGATGGGGTAAGGCTCTGATTCTAAAGTAAGTCCATGGTTAAAGGCTTAAAGCCTAAAGAGCGCTTCCGATAGGCTTTGTGGCCATAACCCACAGGCCTCAAGATCGATATTTTGAGGGAAAGGGATTTTGGTTTAACCCCCAAAATCTCAACCCCATCAGTTGGTCTTTTGGTGCTTTCGATTGTTCCTTTAGTTTTGTTTTTGTTTCAATGTCATATGGTGCTAGCATTAGTTAACAAACATTTTTCTATGTATGTACTTTTCTTTTGATGAATGAATAGAACCTTGATTTATAAAAAAACATGTAAATAATGTAGTCCAATGGAACAAATGTCTCAATGCACTTGTTATGTAAATGCTAACTATGTATATATTATATATTACTTAAAAAAAATATGTATATATCATATAAAGGAAATGAAAAAATAATATTTTATGGTTAAAATGTTTGTAGTCTCATCATTTTACATTTTGGTCCTTTTATAAATATAATTTTTTTGCCAAATTTTTTAAAAATCCAACAAATATGTTTTGATTTATAAACTATATACTTTATATAGCATTCAAAAATTATATATATAGATAGATAGATATATAAACCCATAAATAAATAATTGTAAAATTATATTTTTTTATTTAAAACAAATCATTACCCTTTATTAAAATATATAAATATATAAATACATGCTTAATCATTTCACCATTCACTAGTATAGAGAGCATAAATCAAAATATAGTCTTTTTTAAATTAATCCTCCAACCCAAAACAATCCTAATAATATAAAAGTTGTATTTTTTATTATATAATAAAATTATTTGTTACAAAATTTCATCATTATTAGGATGATAGGTGTGTCATTAGTGATATGATGGAGGAAAAGTGGTATTCTTTTGGGGAAGTAGAAACCTTGCAATATTTAAAGTATAAGTATTTTCAAAACGGTGGAATTATTAAAGTATAATAATTATAGAATCTATATTTATTAATAAATTATTTTTTTAATTTCTCTTATTAAGATGGTCAAAAAAATTTATTTTTATACTAATGAAATTTCACCTTATTAAAATTTATTATATTCTCCACTTCCTAAATTAAGTCTTACTTAGTGAAAGCATAAAATTATTTTTATATTAATGAAATCTCACCATATTAAAGTTTATCATATTCTCCACTTCTTAAATTAGGTATGTATTAGTGAAAGAATTTTTACTATAAGACGGAAATGGGATGAGATATAATAATTATTTACATGTTTCTTTTTATTATGAATGTGAATGTTATTAAGGTAGTAATAATATTTCTTAACATATGTTTTAATAGGCAATGAATCAAATATTTTTTATTAACTTCTCATAACATTGTTAAATTATGTATGGGGGAGGTAATTGTTATTATTTATGAGATTTTTGGCAAGTAGATAAAAATATATATAGCTAAAGAAAAAATCAAATATGAAATCTAATAGATTAGAGTATAGTCTTCCATTCAAATCTAGGTATTTCTTATTGGAATTTTCCTTCATGATGAGAGCATCTATCTATGGAACATTTCCATTACCAGATTATGTGTTGTATCATGTTTTATTTGAAGGATATTTAGAAATGTTTAAATCATTATGAAAGCCATTTTAGGAGACTAATAGAATTTTGGCTTCCACAACTAAACAATGGAGTTCATGGAAGGGGAGAAAATATTTCATGACTATCCATCAAGGGAAGTAGTTTAGAATGACATATTGAATAATGACACTGATATATTTAATGGGGAAAATGTTGGAACATCTCAATCTCCTTCGGGAAAATGTTGGAACATCTAAATCTCCTTCTAATGATCATTGTATCTCCCATCCCTAGCACAATGGACACCTTAGTTGATTCACCCTCAAGCAACTTACTTCAAGATTCTATGATTATTTTATACTGTCCACTATTGAGTGTATCTAGAGATTAGTGTTGTGAACATTTAGGTGTATTTATTACTAAGGAAATGGAACAACATGGAGCAGCAACATGAAAGTGTACTTGAACATGGATATCAACATAAAGCATAGTTATATATATATCCTCTTTCTTCTTTTCTTTTAAGAGAATTTGCTAAGCACTATACTTATCAATTTGTCTAAGTACTTTTGGAAGAATGAATATAAGAAATTCTTAAATAGAACTTTTGCATCACAAAAACTAGAAAAATTACTACAATGCCTAAGTCCCCTTTTGTAATTATAATTGTTGCAAGAAAAAAAAAAGAAATCCTTCATAAACATTATACACATTAAAATTTAAACTTAAATCTATAATTTCTATAATCTCTCCCACAAAAATTAAAAAATATGAAAATTATATTATTTTAAAATATTATATTATAATAATAAATTTTAACATTTTATTTTTTTAATATATTCTTTATTTGTTACTTATTATTTCTAGAACAATCTTTATCCATCATTGAACAATATTTCAAGAAACATACATTTATGTCTTAAAATAAAAATATATAAAAAAAATATGAAAATTATATTATTTCAAAATATTATATTATAACAATAATTTTTAACATTTTCTACATTTTGGGGTAAAGTGGTACCTGGGCAGAGGCAATTGTGATGGGAAGCGTGAGGGGCGGGGAACCTGCATCAATATGGAGAGGCATGAGACCACGTCCTAAGAACTAATGCATCTCGTGTGTGAACAGGCACGGAAAAGAGGAGATGGCCCAACCTGCACTTGGAAGAGGACGCGATAGAAGGGGGAGGTAGTCGACCCGAGCAACAAACTCGATCACTTCGAAACCTAGACATCGGAGGAAGCCTGTAGAATGCCTCATCAGCGAAGCGACAACATCTTAGAGGGAAGGAACGAACACAGGAATCCGTAAGATTTTGGATGAATGCGAGGAGAAGATAAAACAAGAGGAGGAGTTTGAAGAGGAAATGGAGAATTGGTAGTCTGTAATCTCAGATCATGGGAGTACCAGGGGCAGACTCATGACTCACCCAAGCTAAACAGATGCTATATGTGTATTGGCTCATGAAGAGCCTCATGGGGAAGGCAATGGAGCAAATGTCAATGGGGATGGCTATGACCCTCCAGGACATGCCCAATTACAAAAAAGACTTGCAGACAATCCAATTTCAGTTGTGTAAGCAAGACATCTACCTTGATCGAATCCAAAGGCACATCCCTTGCATTATTGAGCTTGCTGACATGCCTGAAGACAGCGAAAGACTCGGCTCCAGTGGAGTCTGCCTTAGAAGAGCAACATGATTAGTCAGTTTCATGGATGTGTTTTTGTTTCTTGCAGGTAGCATTTACTTTTACTGATGCATGCTTATGATAGATAGACACATAGACTCTTATCATGATACAGATACGTGTATAGCTTGGTTAGATCGACTTAAACTATATTATTTTTGGATGGTTTATAACAAGGATAGGTGGCCAATAGACTTGGTTTCCCAGTGGACAAGTTGAGGCTACCTATCTCACATATGTGGTGTAAACTTGTGTTTTATAAATAGAAAAACAAGATCCTCCCAAGATTAACCAAAAAAAAAAAAACATTTTATTTTTTAATACATGATTTATTTGTTACTTATTATTTCTAAAACAATCTTTATCCATCGTTAAACAATATTTCAAGAAACATATATTTATGTCTTATTTAAGGTTTTTCATTCTCTTCTCTAATATATTTGTATGTGTAAATAATTAACTAAACATTCATATCCATTTGTTAAAAAAAAAAAACACATTTATATACTTATTTTATTTAATATTCTTCATTCTTTTGATCTATCTAATCTAATATTTTTATTTTTTTTTGTTTTATATATTTAAAAAATTAAATAATTAACTAAACCTTTATATACTTATTTTATTTAATATTCTTCATTCTTTTGATCTATCTAATCTAATATTTTTATTTTTTTTGTCTTATATATTTAAAAAATTAAATAATTAACTAAACCTTTATATCTATTTTTGTAAACAATCTTCATTTAAAAACAAATAAATAAATACATATATTGTTGCTATTTCAATATTCACTGCTTCTCTACTAAAAAAATACACATCGTTATTCCCTTTAGCACAGATTCAATGATCTTTTTCCAAAACATTCCGGCATCATAGGATGACAACTTTATGAACATCAATCAAATATACATATTGTTAATCAATCAAATATGCATATTGTTATTCCTTTAGCAAGGATTAAACATTTTTTTTCTCCACCGCTCAAATATCATAAGTATAAACTGATTTCATTTGTGAGAAAGTAAAAGATTCAAACATCACATTTCCTTTGCAGGCTACCCCTAACCACCATCAATGAACCATCCCTATCCACCAATAATGAAGTTACCTTCACCAACTTCAACCTTACTTTGCACTCATCTTCCATGTGTCCAGAATCTTTCAAATAATGATGTAGAATGGACCATAATTTTTTCCCACATGAAATGATTGACCATACCCCACTTGAGACTGAATATTCGCACCAGTGAATGATAGTGCATTTCCGGTGATATTCACAAAGAAGGATTGATGAGAGAAGGGCTAAGCCCATAGTGAGAAACACGTGGCATTATATTATTGATTTGAATAGATTTTACAATGGTTTAAACGTAATAATGTGAGAGCGCGGGAAAATCTTAGTAGAAAATATAATCGGATACATGTGCACGTGCATACATGGACCGTCCCCGTTCCGTGCCGCGGCAGGCTTCTGCACTAACCTTGCTGCAATCTTATCATCTAACATATTGTCATTGTGCTTGCTCATTTCATATTAGGTTGAGAGGCATTCATAAATTCAGAAATAAAATATATTTGTTTTTTAAGGGCCATATAAATTATAGAGTTGTTAGATGTGAATAGATATAAATTTATGATAAACAACAAATTATTTATTAAAAAATCAATTTATTAAAATAAAAAATAAAGAAAATTTTAAGAAATAATAATATATAAATTAAATATATATATATTTAATAAAATATAAAACAAATTATGGAAATTTTTTTCTATTTAAATTTTAAATTTATAAATATATTTTAATATGATATATAAATCAATATCATAATTTATTCATATTAGATGTTCAAAAAACCATAATTCATTTATTTTATATGATATTGGATAATATGACTTTTTTAATTAATGAAATTAATTAAAAAACTTAAATAAACCTAACTATTTTAAAAATAAATCTCAAATCATCATTCTATAAATATTTTAAAATAGTCATCTAACTAATTATGGATAATTAACTCAAAATTCTAAAAACTTGTTCCAAAATACACATTCATATCCATATAAATACATATAAATTAAATACAAACAAACCAACCAATTTTTCTCCTTCATGAGCTTCCTAATTCCGTTTTGTCTTTCTCCCGGGTAGGGCCCATTAAGTTTCATTTCGAAAACGAATTTTCACTCTCACATTGTGCATCCTTATTGATGGAAATTCTTTGAGTGATCGATTAATGTCGGTTTCTTATAATGATGTTTATGAAAAAAGGAGCAATCAATATATGGAATGGCCAACAAATCCACAAAGAAAGTAATGGTACCTCGGACATATTTTTGATTCAATCACAGGCAAGAAATTCGAATCCTGTGGTCGAGTAAAGTTTATTGCTCATAATGATTTTCAAGAAAAAAGGATTGTCAAGATAATGGTTGGTATTTTGAGTTCATTAATATTTAATTGAGGAAGAAATGAAAACAGGATTGTCATTATTGTTGATATTTTGAGTTCAATAATATTTAATTGAGGAAGAAATGTATAAAGAATAGAAATTGAATTGAACAAATTAATATAGTGATTTACTTGGTAAAATTTGATAGTATGTTAAGGAAATTATCATGCTTTAAAGGATTGGAATTTTTATTGTTATAAGTTAAAAATGACTCTTTAAATGCACATCATCAAATCTCTAGGTCAATCACTAATTTAATATGGATCATTTCTTAAATATTTTTCTATGACTAAAAGATAAATCATTTTTACTAATTACATCAACAATACATTTAATGATAATTTGTGGTCATTTCTAACCGTAATTACTACCAAATCCACTAAAAAAACTAAAGGATCACCTTGGTGTTCATCTACCTTGATGGTCTCTTCGATTTTGTTGGAGGTACTACACACCTAGGACCTTCATTACTGGCACATGCAGACATTTAGTTAGACCATGGGACTATATGCAAGATCCTTTCTGCATGATTTACTCCCTTTGCTCCTTCCTTAACTCTACAACTGGCTAGTTCTTCTGCATGACTTACTCCTTGATTTGCTCCTTCTTTAACTCCACAACTGGGTAGTTCTTCTGCATGATTTACTTCCTGATTTTCTCCTCCTTTCACTCCCCAACTGGCTAGTTCTCTCCAGAACTTGTTGTAGATGTTGAGTCCTCTCATCGATCACCACTATGGTGCATTACCTTGGGATCTTCACCCAGTAATGTTATATCATGAGCATTGTAACCTATTTTCGAAATGAATCATTATTTTTGTTCTTTCGATTTTCTTTTAGTGTTTTTGCTCTGCAAAGCTATGTGTTCAACCTTTACTAGCTAGATTCATCTGTGCAAGTTTTCTAACACATTTACATGGTTTCAGAACCCATAGGTTGCTAGATAAAAGGTGCACCAGTACTTTATTTTGCAGGTATTATAGCTCGGAGATTGAAGATCGACAAAAAAATGTAGTTTCCCAAAACATCGATCCTAACACCATACAACTATCACGAATGGAAGGACCAAATGGCTCGATACCTTCATCAGAAAGGGTTGTACAGGACTACCATGGCTACATAAGTGGAACCCATTTCAGCCATAGAGAAATCCAAGTACCTCAACTGCATGGATGAGGCCCACAGATCCATATGCATGTGTATCTCCCCAGAGTTTCAGTTTCATCTATCTACCTGCAATACTCCAAATGAGATTTGGAAAAAGGTTGAAAAACTCTATGGGAAACAGGACGAGATGAAAGGACATCTTCTTGAAGTGGAGCTACTCTCATTGGATCCATGGAACTATGACATAATTCAAGACTTCTTCACCAAATATAATGATCTATTGCTCCAACTCAAGGATTGTGGAATTAACAAATCCAAGGAGGAGAGTCACCAAGTTCTCTCTATTATGTCAAAGCTTGAACCAAAATACTTTGTCTCTGTGTCTACATTTCATTCAGTGAGGCTCGCAATAGGTAAAACCCACACTATGCCTTCTCTCAAAGAGTTCATGGAGTCCCTTAATTTTGAGCAAGATAAACTCATTGGCATGGAGAAATTTAAACCTCCATATCTGATTCAAATCAGAAAAATCAGCAGCAAAAAGACAAGGGAAAAGTGCATTCCCATCCAAAGAAGGAAGGGTACACCAAGCCCTTCAATGACTCCTCTGGCTCCAGAAATGAGAAAGGGAAGAAAGGAGACAAATGCACCTACTGTTACCGAGGATTCCATCCGGAATCCTCCTGCATGAAGAAACAAACTGACCAAATGGTAGAAATCCTTTAGAAGCACAACCTTGGGGACTACATCCCTCAGGGTGCCAAGAAGAAAACTGAGGATCTACCACATGGGAAAGGTAAAAAATTTCATGTTTTAGTTGCAATAAATTCTTCCTCGGATGCATGGATTATAGATTTTGGTGCATCACATCATATGGCTATTGCAAAGGAATTCCATTCCTCTTTGGATGCATGCAAAGGACCTCCCATCCTCATCAGAGATGACTCAGCTATTGAGGTCACCGAAAAAGGTAGAGTGGAACTTTTACACGAAAGCTTTAAAGATGTGCTTCATGTTCCAAAACTTTCAGTAAACTTGCTTTTAGTTTATTAGGTCACTACTTCTGGCACTAGAAAGGGAGTGGAATTCACTCTAGATGCAGTGAACATTTATGACTTACATAGCAGCTCCAAAATTGCAACTAGTGAGGTAAACAATGTATCTAGACTGTATACATTTTTTGAATTTATTGAATCTAAATCCTCCTTATTGCTTATGCATGATGATAATAGTAGTAGGCTTTGGCATAAGAGGTTTGGTCACTTAAATTATAGGTATATGCAGTAGCTAAGCAAGCATGAGATGGTGGAAGGCTTGCCAAATATCAATTTCTCCAAAGGAGTTTATGAAGGGTGTGTCCTTGGCAAACACCCTAGAGAAAAGATTGACACTGGAAAGACTCACTGGACATCCTCTCCTCTAGATCTAATCCATAGTGATCTCATGGGGCCTTTTCCTCATCCTTACATCAACAAAGCAAGGTATGTGCTTACATTTATTGATGATTTCTCACGGTATACTTGAGTGTATCTTCTCAGGGCCAAATCTGAAGTTTTTGTTCACTTTTAAGATTTCAAAGCACTAGTTGAGACGCATTCAGAAAGAAATATCAAAGCCCTCCATACAGACAATGGGGCAGAATATGTTAACACAACACTTCAGATCCTTTTCCTTGAATCCGACATACAGTTGCAGCACACAGTTCCATACACTCCGCAGCTGAACAGAGTTGCTGAGAGAAAGAACCGATCTCTCAAAGAGATGGCTTCCTGCATGCTGCATGCTAAGTCACTGCCTCATAAGCTATGGGTTGAAGCACTTAATTGTGCTAACTAAATCTAGAACAGGTCTCCTCATAACTCTGTCAAGGATCCAACCCCCTTTGATGGTTGGAGCGGCACTAAACCAGAGGTCACCCACTTCTGTGTTTTTGGCTACCGAGCATGGGCCAAGATCCCCTCTAAAAAGAGGAAAGATCTTGATCCACAGAGCATTAAGTCCATCTTTGTTGGATACCCTAATGTTGTGAAGGGATACCGACTCCTGATTTCCTCTACGGACAAGCTCATCATTGAGCGAAGTGTCAAATTTGAGGAGATTCTCTTGCATGCACCTCAATTGCCGCATGCAAACACCTTTTATCTACCTCATGTCCGAGACGATGACTCAATACACTCAGATGCAGATACAAAGCATGTAGATGCCGAGGTAGAGCATGCAGATGCAGAGACAGAGTCTTCGGATACAATCCAGTGCATGCATATGATGATCCACATCCAAGTCTAGATTGGGCTTCTAGCAGGGAATCAACCTCCCCTGTCATAAATCAGAGAACAAGGATCTTACGTGAGATATATGCATAAGACAACCTAGCCACTAGAAATGGTCTTGTGGGGAATAATTCTGATCAGCGGAGGACTAGCTCAGATTTTATTGAGCCGCCTCCTACCCTCGCTGCCACTGAACCAATGCCATCCTGGCATTTGGTTCAATATTCTGATTGAAAGTCTTATGCTAAGGTTGTTGGGCATCCCTCCTGGGAGTCCACCATGGAGGAGGAGTATAACTCCCTCCTCGAGAACCAGACTTGGGATCTGGTCCCCCTTCCTTCAGGGAGGAAACTTGTCCAATGCAAATGGGTCCATAGGACCAAGAGTGCTGTAGATGGGCAAATCACCAAACAGAAAGCTAGGCTAGTAGCCAAATGCTTCCAAAAAGTGCATGGCATTGATTATGACCTTTGCTCCAGTAGCAAATATGGATTCCATACTCTTTGCACTTTCCATTATGGCTGCCCACGGGTGGGAAGTACATCAGATGGATGTGAATAATGCCTTCCTTCACAGAGACGTATCTGAGGAGATCTACATGGAGTAGCCACATGGTTTCATTCAGGATTCATCTTTGGTCTGTAGACTGAAGAAGTCTCTCTACGGCCTTAAGCAGGCCCCGAGAGCTTGGTATGCAAAGATGGATTCTTTTCTCTTATCACAAAACTTTGAAATATGTAAGTTTGATCTGAATTTTTACATGCTCAAGACACATGATTCTCTTCTTATCTTAGTTTTGTATGTGGATGATCTCCTGATCACCAACAGCTTGGCTTCAACCATTGTTGCAGTCAAGAGGGCCTTACATGATAGGTTCTTGATGACAGACATGGGCCCATTACACTTCTTTCTTGGTCTTGAGATCAGCTAGGATGCCACAGGCATCAAACTCTCTCAGGCTAAGTATGCACGGGATCTCCTTGAGAGATTTCACATGACTAACTGCAAGCCAACACCGACTTCTTTTCTGCCTGGGGTCCACCTTAAGGATGGAGGTGACGCTCCATTAGTTAACAATACTCTCTACAGACAACTAGTGGGGAGCTTACTTTACCACACCCACTCCAGACCAGATCTCTCATATTTAGTAGGGGTAGTTTCCAGATACATGCAGGAGCCGCATGATCTACACTAGAATGCTACCAAGTGCATCCTCCGATATGTACAGGGCACCATCACCTTCAGGATTCATTATGCAACAGGCACTACATTGAATCTCCTTGGCTTCAGAGATTCTGATTAGGTGGGTGACAACATTGATCTCAAGTCCACCTCCAAATATTCACTTAGCCTAAGATCTACCCTATCTGTTGGTTGAGTAAGAAGCAGGCTGCTATTGATCTCTCTTTACTTGAGGCTGATTACAGAGGAGTAGTCAACATCACCATTCAGGCTCTGTGGCTACAACACTTCCTCACTAAGTTGGGCGTCCAATTCCACCAGCGCATTGTCATCTAGTGTGACAACCAGAGCACTCTCAAATTTTACAGGGATGCAGTACAGCAGCAGCGGGCGAAGCACATAGAGATCCATATGCACTACATTAGAGACTTAGTACATGATCGGGTCATTGATTTGCAGTTCTGTCCTTCAGCAAAACAGACTACAGACATCTTCACCAAGACATTCACTGAGCAAAAGTTTCACTCTCTGTGCGATCGTCTTGGAGTGAAGGACACAGTTGCTTAGCAAGTGTCTTTTCTTCCTCTTTTCTTTTGATTACATTGTATTTTGAGGGGGGGTTTTCCCATGAGGTTTTCCCTCTCTCCTCAATTTTAGTACAAGTTACACTATATTTTGGATGACCTTTTGTCTTAGTTTCCAAGCCCCATTTTCTATTTTTCCCCATAGTGGTGTTCAGGGGGGCTGTTGGAGGTACTACACACCTAGGACCTTCATTACTAGCACATGCAGACACTTAGTTAAAGCATGGGACTACATGCAAGATCCTTTTTGCATGATTTACTCCCTGATTCACTTCTTCTTTAACTCAACAATTGGCTAGTTCTTTTGCATGATTTACTCCTTGATTTTCTTCTTCTTTAACTCCACAAATGGGTAGTTCTTTTGCATGATTTACTCCCTGAATTGCTCCTCCTTTCACTCCGCAACTGGCTAGTTCTCACCATAACTTCTTGTAGGTGTTGAGTCCTCTCATTGATCACCACTATGGTGCATTACCTTGGGATCTTCACCCAGTAATTATATATCATGAGCATTGTAACCTATTCTCTAAATGAATCATTCTTTTTGTTCTTTTGATTTTCTTTGAGAATTTTTTCTCTTGAAAGCTGTGTGTTCAATCTTTACTAGCTAGATTCATCTGTGCAGGTTTTCTAACACATTTACAGATTTGATCACATGAATTATCATAATTTTTCTCGGATTCACTGTTTTTTCAATCATGTTGTTGACGTTTTTGGTTGACCCTTCACCATCTCTCATGAGGACATGAGAGATATGGGACTTATATTACCATTGTCCTTGGGAAGTGATTATTGAGTTATATTGAATTAGAGCTAATTCTCTGGCCACTCATCAGGTACAATACTATGTTGATAAAATCAACTAGTGCTTAAGTCATAAATTAGGTACCTCTCTTTTCCCTTCTGGAGGAAAGGTTTTGGAAATAATTTTGTGGCCATTTACAATCCTGCCCTATCAACATTTATACGATGTTAAAATCCTCTGCTATTTTTAATCATTTTATATCTCACATTTGAGCTCGCTAGCGTATCAAGAATTCCAAATAAGAAAATAAATGATAAATATCTCAATGGATCAGTTTACGGATTACAAATGGCATGTTTAGTGAGAAGGTTTTCTTTGCTCAGGGTAATTATAGGGTTTGAATTGAAATTGGATTTGGTACTCACGAGAAACAATTCCAACGTTTTAGTGAGCAGAGAGACACATTTTCTTAATTCAGGTTTAGGCCTATACACATAATACACTATGGAGTTTAGAAATGGGATATGAGCACCACAAATTTGTAGGATAATTAGTACTCAGCTTCATCTTACTTTTATATTGGAAAATAATATGTTTTAGATAAATTGGAAAATAATACATTTTATTATATGATCTTAAATTCTAATAATATAGAATTTTTATTTATCACTTTTTCTATAAATGAATTATTTAACAGAATGTAAAGTTATTTTTTGGTAGAGGGTTAATATGTTGGAAATAATACTGAGAGGGGGGGGTGAATCAGTATTATCAGATCAGATAAAACTTTTCAATTTCATACTCAGATTCATACACGCAGCTTCAGTTAAGGATATCAGCGTATACACATGACTTTGTTAAGGGCAACTAGCGTACATGCAGTAATCTTATGATTCAGTTAGCTTATCTTCAGTAAATGCATCAGAACATTATTACCCATATTAACAGTAAACAGGTGCAGTATAACAGAACAGATCATCACACATAAGGCACACACATGAACACCATGATATAAGGTGGAAACCCAATGTGGGTGAAAACCACCTGATGCAATTTGTTTCTATCTTCCTTTAATAAGAAACTTCTTTTACAATGTACTTTTGCAGTCCTTTACCAGCACGTAGGCTACAACCTGCAGAGGGCTACAACCCTCTTAGCTCTTGTACTAGCCGATCCATTTACTAATACGTAGGTGCCTGCCTACAGAATGCTCCAACCTTTACTCGTTCTTCAGCTGCTCCTGGAAGGGAGCTACAACTCCTTTGCTCTTGTACTGGCTGATATGTTTACCAGTACGTAGGTGCGAGCCTACGATCTACCCGGGACCACGTTTCATACATTTTCATACTGGATCCATAAGACAATCACCATTGTAGTACAACCTGCATCATCAATTACTGAAACACTGAAACTCTGTCAACAACACAGTCACCAGAGCACAGAGCAGACACAGAACTCTGCAATAACCATCAGACCCATCTGCAACTTCAAATATCAAGCTTTACAGTGTACATGCTACTTGGATGAACCCAACCTGCGTGTATAAGCCCTTTTTCCAAAGCCAACCCGCGTACAGACCTAAAATTATTTCTTATAACTTTGCAGCTGTACCAGACATCAATCATACTATAACACTTATAGAATATTATTTGCGTCAGTATGCAGATCTAGAATAAGCATAATCAACCATATAAAGATAGTTCATTTCAAACCATTTGATCCCGATCTCTCCTTAGATCTTGTTCTCCATCAACCGGTGAGATCTCTCCTTAGCTCAAATCAAGCAATTGCATCATCAACCCATAACCTGCATACTGGATCTAATACTTCATCAGATATTCAAGACCTTTCAGATACATTTGCCTAATGATCTTCTTCTCCTTATATAGCCTTAGGCCTTGCTCAATACCACGGGCCAAAACCATAGAAATCCAATACCATCAACTTCAAAACTAGGGATCAACACGTCCGTCGAGACACCATGGTCCAAAACCATAGGCACAACTTCCAAGGAATAACCGCCACGGACCAAAGATAAGTTTTCCACATAGACTCTCTTTTACTGAAGCCAACCTGCGTGTACATGCGACTTGGTATATAGCGAACCTGCATATACGCGACTTGGTATATAGTGAACCTGCTTGTATACGCGACTTGGTATATAGTGAACCAGCGTGTATATGTTTTCTCTTCATACTTGTAGTCTAATCATCAATTCCTTGTTGCTATCCTTCTGCACTATGATTTGTCATCAGTGTGATTTTCCATCAAGGCCAACACTTGAATCATAATGCCAACAATCTCCCCCTTTGGACTTGATGGCAAAGCGAACTTGTTACACTTAGAACTATCATCTGATTCCTTTGAGCTGTCCTCCATCAGTCACATCTAACATATTTTTTGAAGATTCATCCAGTTATACATAAGTGAGATGTTCTTCTATGAGAGGGTTGCCATCAAGTACAACACATGCATCATAATGCCAACAATCTCCCCCTTTGGACTTGATGGCAACAACACCAAATCACTCTCCCCCTTTGACATCAAGGGCAAAGGGTGGACCAAGATATTCTCTTCCTTTGTTGAATCATTCCACTGTCCATACTCCCCCTGAGTACTTGCTGAAATCTCTGAATAATCTCCCCCTTTGTATATGCCAAGGTGTACCAATCTGTCCATGCTCCCTCTGAGTACATACTGAATCTCTGTTCTTGCTGAAGTGTGTTGATCATGCTCTCCCTGACTATAAGCAAGGTCTACAAAAAAAATGTTCTACAAGAAAGAACACGACTCTATACATCATAAGTGACCTTCCTAGCACGAAAGACTCATACATACATCCATCTCCCAATCCAGTGGGGATATACCAAAATTTTACACATGATAATTCAAGAGTATAACATCATTCATCCCAGGCATAGTGGGGAAACCAACATAGGCCGTTACATGACCTTGATGAAAATACATGACTGAAATATTTCAACATTCATCAAATGACCAAAAGAGATTTCATCAACTGATTACAATAGATAGAGACACTCAATTACTTCATGAGTCAAGAGACCAGACATCTAAGTAAGACCACGATAGTCATCAGCAGCTATCATACACAATGTATGATTTGTTCCATAAGCATCTAGTCCAGCAATTATATTTTCTTTTTGTTCTCCCTCTGCATCTAAGGTAATGCCAACACTGCATCATTATCTGATCCCTCTAACTGTACCAGATGGTCTCTGTTAGACCCATTTCAGAATCTTTTCATTCAGAGTTTTCCCTTGCTGTTCAGAACTCCATATACGTGACTTCACCTACATCAATCAGCGTATATACGCGGATATCCCTTACGCAACACGCGTACACCATATACGCGACTATCCCCGCATAAAACGATGTATGTACGCGGATATCCTTTAAACAACACGCGTACACCAATTTCCATATCAACAACCTGTAAATGCCCTGTAGAGAATAAGTCATCAACCTATAACAAGGTATGCCTGCATCAATTCATCCCTTTGAACAGAATTCAGAGTCATTCACATTATATCACGTGTGAAACCACCATAGCCATTTCATCAAGCTCTACATGATCCAAGTATCATTACTTGGGAACATCTACATCAACCAACATATGTAAGTATAAACCTATCATCATATAGATACGAACTCATCATCATGTCTCCAACAAAGTGACTTTGAGGAGTCATCCATGTATCAACACTATGTATCTTGAGCTCAAACTCTTTTGACAAAGCTTCTTGATATCATCATCAGCAACAATCCTTATCCACATGAGTGCCTGCATCATAACTGTATGATCTTTATGCATATGACAACAGCATTATATAAGTGACTCATCATCAAGTGAGGAAGATGTGTATTCAAGCTTTGTACTCCTCCTTGTCCTTATGAAGATCACCATGTAAGCACCATATATGCATCATCAAAGAATCAACCATAAATCTGATCTGAACATCTTCTATGTAACTTCAAGAATCATATGAGAGTTTATCATAGACAACTCACAACCACATCATAGCAAGATATATCATTTAGCCATATAAGAATCATCACCAAGGATTATTAACCATAATGCCAACAATGAATTACTAAAGGCATATGCTCCCCCTCAACCAGTGCCATCTGTTAGATCTGATCATGCATATATCAGCAATAAGCATCAAAACATCATCATCCTCAAGTTAGGATCAAAACACTTCTAGACATCATACAAGTAACAAAACATTTCCACACATCCTTAGCAGACTGTAACCAATAGAGAAAATAATAGACTGAATCATATCAGATCCTTTTTCTGATCCTGTCCCCACTGCTTTTCCTCAGACTGACATATACGCGACTTTGCAGTGTCTAACTCGCGTATGTACGCGACTTTCCTTTAAGGAACTTGTGTATGAGATTCAGAACACTGAAGTTTTACACTTTCAGCTCCCCCTGAGTCTGATATGTCTGTGTTGTGTTGTGTCTCAGTACATTGTGCTGACTGTACTTCCTTCTTCCTCCATATCTTCAAGTGTGATGAGGTTTTCTCCTTTTGGTGTGATGTCCATCCTTTGTTCCTGCATTCCTTTGCTATATGTCCAAGCTTGTTACATGCATAACATCTTACATGTTTCATATTCCTCCTGTAGCAATCAGCAGCTTTGTGACCAAACATATTTCAAGAAAAACAATATCCATTAAAGTACCTTGAATGTGATGATCTTTCTACATGATGGTCTTGAACCCTTCTTCTTCCACATCTAGCTGCAACATGTCCAAGATTATGACATACATAACATTCAACATTATTCATAGGAGGAGTAAAAGATTTTCTTTGAGGAGTCTTTTTCTTTGATTGTTGATGGGGTTGACCTTTCATATCCTTGTTGATCATTTTAGTTTTCTCTTTAGAGTTCCTTGCCTCACCTTGTGAGCTAGATTCACCTTCAACAGATTCATGAAAACCAAGACCAGTCTTGATAGCAGGAGACCTTTGACTACTAAGAATATCATCCAAGGCTTTAGTACTATCTTGAAATCTCAAAAGTTTATCCTTTTCTTCTAATTTACCTTTCAAGATATTTACCTCAACTTGAAGTTGTTCCTCCTTTTCTAGACATTGCTTCTTCATGTCTTCTCCATCTTTCCTTCCTTCTTCCAACTGATGCCTTAGTTTGAGAATATTCTTTTCTTGTTCTTCATTCAGATCTTGCTGCATTTGACGAATTTTGAGAGCACATTCCAGTTGAGATTTTAAGCTGATATCTTCGTTTACCTGTTTTTCAATAGCTTGGAGTAGATCTTTATTCTGCTTCTTTGATTCTTCAAGATCTTTCTTTAGCGAGAGGATCGTGGCTTCAAGACTTTCATAGTAACTGGATCTATCTCTGAGTTTCTTGATGGTTGTGCTTCTTTCATTGACTTCATCTCTTAATGATGTCACTTCACCCTGCAACTTTTGACATTGATTTTCCTTGTCCTTGAGTAACTTTCTTACCTTGTTTCCTTCCTCTGATTGAGCTTTTAGTTTGGTAACTTCTTCTTTGAAAGCACATTCCCTTTTGCTCAATAGATCTTGTTGATCTTTAACTTTGTCTGTAAGCCTTCTAAATACTGCCTCTATTTGATACTTTTCTTGCTCACCCATAAAAGCATGTTCAGTAGTTTCACTATCACTTCCATCACTTTCACAAGGAAATATAGCAGGAACATCATAGGATAACACATTCATACCTGATAATGATTCTGAATCTAATTCTGAATCTGAAGAACTTCTTATACCTAATCCCCAATCGACTCTCCCACTGTCATAGATCTTCTGAGATGTCTTCTTCTTCTTATGAGCTTTCTTCTTAAGCTTCTTTCCCATTGTTCCACGGATCTCCTTCAAGCGATCAAGCTTCTACCAAAGGACCGGCTCTGATACCAATTGTTGGAAATAATATTGAGAGGGGGGGGGGGTGAATCTGTATTATCATATCAGATAAAACTTTTCGATTTCATACTCAGATTCATACACACAGCTTCAGTTAAGGATATCAGCGTATACACGCGACTTTGTTAAGGGCAACTAGCGTACATGCAGTAATCTTATGATTCAGTTAGCTTATCTTCAGTAAATGCATCAGAACATTATTACCCATATTAACAGTAAACAGGTGCAGTATAACAGAACAAATCATCACACATAAGGCACACACATGAACACCATGATATAAGGTGGAAACCCAATGTGGGTGAAAACCACCTGCTGCAATTTGTTTCTATCTTCCTTTAATAAGAAACTTCTTTTACAATGTACTGGTGCAATCCTTTACCAGCACGCAGGCTACAACCTGCAGAGGGCTACAACCCTCTTAGTTCTTGTACTAGCCGATCCATTTACTAGTACGTAGGTGCCTGCCTACAGAATGCTCCAACCTTTACTCGTTCTTCAGATGCTCATGGAAGGGAGCTACAACTCCTTTGCTCTTGTACTGGCTGATATGTTTACCAGTACGTAGGTGCCAGCCTACGATCTACCCGGGACCACGTTTCATACATTTTCATACTGGATCCATAAGACAATCATCATTGTAGTACAACCTGCATCATCAATTACCGAACCACTGAAACACTGAAACTATGTCAAAAACAAAGTCACCAGAGCACAGAGCAGACACAAAACTCTGCAATAACCATCAGACCCATCTGCAACTTCAAATATCAAGCTTTACAGTGTACACGCTACTTGGATGAACCTAACCTGCGTGTATACACCCTTTTTCCAAAGCCAACCCGCGTACAGATCTAAAATTATTTCTTATAACTTTGCAGATGTACCAGACATCAATCATACTATAACACTTATAGAATATTATTTGTGTCAGTATCCATATCTAGAATAAGCATAATCAACCATATAAAGATAGTTCATTTCAAACCATTTGATCCCGATCTCTCCTTAGATCTTGTTCTCCATCAACTGGTGAGATCTCTCCTTAGCTCAAATCAAGCAATTGCATCATCAACCCATAACCTGCATACTGGATCTAATACTTCATCAGATATTCAAGACTTTTCAGATACATTTGCCTAATGATCTTCTTCTCCTTATATAGCCTTAGGCCTTGCTCAATACCACGGGCCAAAACCATAGAAATCCAATACCATCAACTTCAAAACTAGGGATCAACACGTCCGTCGAGACACCATGGTCCAAAACCATAGGCACAACTTCCAAGGAATAACCGCCACGGACCAAAGATAAGTTTTCCACATACACACTCTTTTACTAAAGCCAACCTGCGTGTACACGCGACTTGGTATATAGCGAACCTGCGTATACGCGACTTGGTATATAGTGAACCTGCTTGTATACGCGACTTGGTATATAGTGAACCAGCGTGTATATATTTTCTCTTCATACTTGTAGTCTGATCATCAATTCCTTGCTGCTATCCTTCTGCACTATGATTTGTAATCAGTGTGATTTTCCATCAAGGCCAACACTTTTCTCATAATGCCAACAATCTCCCCCTTTGGACTTGATGGCAAAGCTAACTTGTTACACTTAGAACTATCATCTGATTCCTTTGAGCTGTCCTCCATCAGTCACATCTGACATCTTTTCTGAAGATTCATCCAGTTATACATAAGTGAGATGTTCTTCTATGAGAGGGTTGCCATCAAGTACAACACATGCATCATAATGCCAACATAATAAACATTTTTACTACATTACCATCTGTTTTACACTAAATCAAATCAATTTCCTTTGATTACATTTTTTTCAATATGTATCCCATAGAAAATAATGGTGCTTTGGAAAATGTTTTCGTTTTGCATGATAGACTAGCTTGTTTTCTAACTTGATATAGTTTTCATTGTCATTTGTTTTTAGCCAAATTGATTCACACGTTGTGGTGCATAAGTCCTTGTGCTCAACTTTAACAGAAGAAAAAAATAGTTGGTTGTTTCTTGCTACTCCATGAAACAACACTAGATCCAATAGCGAATGCATAACCATAGGTGGACCTCCTCCCAACTAGATATCATGTCTAACCAAAATTTAAATAACCTGTTAATTCAAAAACCAAAAGTTTCCTTCTCCATCAAATATCAAAGGAGTCTCTTGGTTTCATTCCAATTACTTTCATGTGGCTTAGACATTGACTCAATATACGTCAAGGTTGTAGATAAGTCATTCAGAATCTGCACGTATTTTATATATAACGTGTCATTCACTTCTTTTGTTTCCTCATCATTAATGAGCTTAGCATTTTATTCCATTGTTGTTCAAACTTCTTTACATCCATTCATATTTAATCTTCTAGTTAATTCATGTGTATATTTAGTTTGTGTGGCCAAGTTTCTACTATTATCTCTACAAACTTGAAGGCCTAAAAAGTAATATGGTTCTCTACGATCCTTCTTTCAAATACTTAAGTTAGACAACTTTTGATATTTTCAATTAACTTGGTAGCATTTCTTGTTGTAAGATAATCAACATGTACACAAATTAAAACAATATGTCCTTTTTCATCCCTCTTGATATACAAATTTTTATGTCCTTCACTTTAAGTAAAACCTTGTTGGGAGAAGAATTTATCAATGTTCACATACAAAGGATGAGTTGTCGATTTGAGTGCATATAATTTTTTCTTTAACCAACAAATAGGATATTCTTGTCCCTACTTTACAAAATCTTATGGTTGAAAAAGATATACTTCCTCATTTAACTCTCCATTCAAAAATGTTGACATGACATCTAACTAATTTAGCTTTCAATTATTCTTAGCATCCAATGCAACCACGCTTCTAATGGTCTTTATTTTAGCTACAAGTACAAAATTTCTTCATAATTTATCCATTCTTTTTGTGAATAGCCCTTTTTTATTACTCTATCTCTATGTTTATCAATATTTCTATCAACATTAAATTTAGTTTTGAACAACCAATTTCAACCTATGCAAACTTTTTCTTTGGGAAATTATGTCAATTTTCATGTATCATTTTTCATAATAGAATGATATTCTTATTTTATGACATTCATACATTATTTATGATATTTGGATTGCTCATAGTATGAAGGCTCAAATATATTCATAAATTGAATCATTAATACATAATATTTACATCTAATTGGTGTGTGAACTTACCTTGTTGATGTTTGTAATTGATTATTTATTTTTTGAGTTCCCCCCTTTCTCTTGGTGTGTTAACAACATCAATGTTACTATTCTCTTAAACATAAACCTATTGTTCTTCACCTTCTTCTATTTTTTTATATTCAGGTAGTTTCTTTATAACGTTCTCTCCCTCATTCGAAATCATGTAATATACATTCCTGAAATATGACATCTCTGCTTGAGAATAAGTTGTTAGTCATTAGATCATACATTTTATAAGTCTTATAATAATAGCAATAACCAATAAATATGCACTTGATTGTCCTGTCACCAATATTTCTCCTTTCTTCTTTAGGAACATGAGAAAATGTTGTTTTCCAAATATTTTCAAATGACTCACTACTGGTTTATAGACATGAAATGCTTCGTAAGGTTTTATTTTCTCTAGAATTTTTCTAATACTTTTATTTCTCAAATATACAATAGTGATAATTACTTCAACACAAAATCCATGAGACAACTTTTTTACTTTTTATCATGCTTTGAGCACATTCAACCAATGCTTTATTTTTCCTTTCTAATACATCATTATATTGAGAAGTATGTGGCACTGTAGAATGTTTCTAAATTTCATGGCTTTTGCAAATAATTGATTAGCGCCCCTAATGTGCATTATTCCCCTTAATCTAAACATAATATCTTAATGTATTTTATTATTTTATTTTCAACCATATTTTTAAATTCTTCAAAATATCTAAATAAATCATTTTTCTTTAGATAAAGTAGATACATGTGCATTTACTTTGAATTAATTTGCATGCAACTACACACATTTGTGTATTAGCTCAATAATTTTCATCTTTATCTTTTCTATTATTGTAGGAGACTCTTACTTATATTATTTCCCTAATGCATACCCTTCACATTCCACATATTCATTGTTAAAACTCAGAAGGTCTTCCACCATTACTCTATTTTGAAGTAGCATAAGATTACTGTAATTGAGATGACCATACCTTTGATGCCATCATTATTTTATTGTCATGGTAGTAGAATCCATTGATCAACAATCTCTCTTGTTAGCATCCAGGTTGTATGGTGGCTGGAGTGTAGGCATTATTGAGAAACGTTCAAAACTAGACACAATCTCTTCTAAATCAAGTTGGACCGCTTCTTCACTTTCCTGTGGAGTTTCGTTCATCTATCTCTAAAGTTATCTATTCCACTAATCTAAAGAAACCGCTTAAAATTTCCCCAACAGGATGAGCCTTAAAAATCTATTAAACATCACAAAATCACAATTGCCAGACTATTAGGCAAGGTTTACTTACTTTTTACTAAAGCGATGCAAGGTTGATCGAACGATTGGCAACCTTCGTGATCTAATGGTCACCGTATCGTCACTCGACAATCTACACAGCCTTTAACTGGCCACATGGACTCAATGAGGTTTATAAACACTCAGCTTGTAGAATTTCAGGTCCAGCTTTTCCCATGTGCTTAGTTCCTTAGGATGGACCCGATGGGGTTTATAGACTGTAATATAATCAATGTCGATTCCAGTTCATGAGTTATGTCCGCTCAATTCTTTAACCGATATCCGTCAGATAACGATGGCCATTGGATCCTTCGACTTGTGGGACCTCTAATAAACCACAAGTTAACACCAGGCTAACCCCCGCTATGGACCAATCGTAAGGCGTTGATATTAAGATCAACGGCTAAGGATAAATGTGGTCCTTCAAGCCCGATCAAGGAACCTGTCTACCTTCAAACTTTGCAGTCCATAATACATGCAAAAAGGGATTAAACTCGATTACACAATACTCGAACATTTTATAATTAAATAGGAAATTCAACAAAACACAATGATGCTATAGAGGGATGCAACACCTCTGGTATTGACAAAATCTACATAGAAATAAACAAAGAGATATTTTCTGCAACTAAATCTTATATATGGAAAAACAAGCCGAATCAGTCAAAAATCCCCTTATTATGATTCAGAACTTACATAAGTACTATTTCAATTAACAACCAGGTCCTAAATCAATTTACCAAACTAACTATCATATCTAATCTGCATGCTATTCTCCTCGAGAATCTCCACTACATCTAACTACTTGAATTTATTACATGATAATCTATATCCTAGATTCTAAGCTAAATCCTACCTAGAAAGCTTTGATTGACAACTAAATGACCCCACTCCTTTTCTTGTAACCTTTTTTGGATTTTTTTGGAATAATACGAAGTCTTTTGTCTTTAAGCCTCATGCTCCTGCATCAGACTCCTGAGGACAAAATCCTTCATGGGCTCCTGTCCATGAGCTCTTCTACAGAACTGCTCAATTTCTGTAGCGTAGCATCTGTTACCCAGCTAGCTTTAGAAATTGGTTGATCTTTCCACTTAACCAAATACTGAAAAGACTCTTGTCCCCTTGTCTTCTTCAATAATTTCTTGTCCAAAATCCTCTCTGGTTGTAATTCCTTCGCTGTAGGTAACTATTTTACCCAATCAATTTCTTGCTTCTCTTGGTCTTCTGTTGTGTCATCTATATTTTCACCTTCATACTTGTACAAATCAACAACATTGAAAATTGGAGATATTCCAATATCAAAGCGTAATTCAATTTCATATGCATTTGCAGAAAATTTTCTCAATACTCTGCATGGTCCAGTTTTATTGAACATTAACTTGCTATAATCTGTTTTTGGAAATGTTTCCTTCCTGAAGTGTACTAAAACCAAATATCCAACTTCAAAGTTAACTTCTCTCCTTCTCAAGTCTGTTCTAATTTTGTACTTTATGTTGTCGTCCTGTAACTGTTGTTCTACCTGTTCATGTATTGCTTGCATTTCTGAAGAAAAATCTTCCCCTCCAACACTTCTCATCCTAGCTTTTCCTAGATTTTTTAATTCAGACACTCCCCTTGGATGCATTCCATAAACTATGTGGAATGGATTTTTCCCTGTACTCCTATTAGGAGAGTCATTATATGCATATTCAGCCTATGCCAATACTTGATCCCATTGTTCTGGATGTTCACCTGTAAGACTTCTCAGAATATTAACTAGGCTTTTGTTTAATCCTTCAGTCTATCCATCCGTCTGAGGATGATAAGTAGAACTGAAACTCAGTTTAGTTCCAACCTTCTTCCACAATGTCCTCTAAAAATGTGCAACAAATTTAGAGTCTCTATCTGAAACAATACTTTTAGGTAACCCATGCAATCTTACTATCTCTTTAAAAAATAGATTAGCAATGTGAGTAGCATCACTAGTTTTATAACATAGAATGAAATGTGCCATTTTTGAAAATCTGTCAACTACAACATAAATTGAATCATTTACTCTTTGAGTCTTTAGCAATCCCAAAACAAAATCCATGCTTACCATATCCCAAGGTCTATCTGGAATAGGTAAAGGAACATACAACCCTGTGTTTTGGCTTCTTCCTTTTGCATACTAACAGAGTTTACAATTATTCACATAATTTTCCACTTCAGTCCTCATCATCGGCCAGAAATAAAACCTATTAAACTACTCATAAGTCTTATGTGCACCAAAATGTCCTGCAAGTCCACCACTATGTTTCTCCTTGATTAAATTTTCTCTCATAGAAACATTTGATATGCACAACTGATTTTTTTTAAACAACAAGCCATCCTGCAAGGAATAATCAAGCCACTTACCTCTGTCTAATAAAACGAGACTTTTAAAAGCTTCAAATGCCTCTTTCAAATATAAGTCTTTTTCATACATTTCCTTAAGAAAATTAAAACCTAACACTTGAATTTGACTTTCTTGAAGTAGTATGTTTCTTATACTTAAGGCATCTGCTACTTTATTTGATAAGTCATTTATATGCTTCAAGAAAAAATTAAAACTTTGAAGATACTCTACCCATTTCGCATGTTTTTGGTTAAGCTTTGGTTGTTGCATAATATACTACAATTCATGGTTGTCTGAATAAAGTATAAACTCTTTAGACATCAGATAATGTCTCCACTTCTTCAATGACTACACAACTACATAAAACTCTTTATCATAAGAAGAATACTTCTTCTTTGACTCATTCCGTTTCTCACTGAAATAAGCTAGAGGCTTGTCCTTCTGACATAAAACACCTCCAATAGCTTCTGCACTAGCATCACATTTCACTTGTAAAGGTTTATTAAAATCAGGAAAAATCAAAATAGGTTTTCAGTGATCTTTCTTTTCAACAGCTGAAAGTTCCTTTCTGCTTCAGTAATCCACTTAAATGGTTGTCTTTATTTCTTTATAGTTTCGATAATAGAAGCATTGATCTTACTAAATTTCCTTATGAATTTTCTATGAAAACTAGCAAGACCACGAAAATTTCTTACCTCAGAAACACTTTTTGGTGAAGGCTACTTTGTGATTTCCTTGGTCTTCTTTGGATACATATTTAATCCATTAGCAGAAACAACAAAACAAAAATACATCAATTCTTCCTTCATGAATGAACACTTCTTTAAGTTTATCAGTACCTTCTCTTGTTGCAACCTTTGTAAGACATACTTCAAATGTCTCACGTGTTCCTACTTAGACCTGTTGTAAACTAATATATCGTCCAGATATGATATTACAAATTTACCAATAAATTCCTTCAAAATTTCATTCATAATCCTCATGAATGTATTAGGTACATTTCAAAACCCAAAAGGCATTACCATCCATTCATACAACCCTTCATTTGTTTTAAAAGGAGTTTTCCATTCATCCCCTTCTCTAATCCATATTTGATGATACCCACTCTTTAAATCTAGCTTTGTAAAATATATTGCTCCACTTAGACAATCCATCAAATCTTCAATTCTAGGTAAATGAAATCTGTACCTGATGATTATTTTATTGATTGCTCTTGAATCAGTGCACATTCTCCAGCCTCCATCTTTCTTTGGGCTCAGCACTATTGGCACTGCATAAGGACTCAAACTCTCTCTAATCAGTCCTTTATCTAATAGTTCCTGCACCTGTTTTCTGACTTCTTCATTCTCTGTGGGGTTCATACTATAAGATGCTTTATTTGGTAGATTTTCTCCTAGAATCAAATATATATGATGACTGATTTTTCTAGTGGGTCGTAACTCATTAGGCAAGTCATCTACAATGATATCACAATAATTGTCCAGCATCTCTTGAATCTCAATTGGTAAATCAAAAACTTTTGTGGAAGTAATTATTACCTTGGGTTTACAAACCAATGCAAAAATTACCACATCTTCCTCCATCTGTTGTAAGTAGTCCTTTCCACCCAGCGAAAAGGTCTTTGCTTCAAGTTTCTTCAATGTATCTTCTTCTTTTGTTGGCAGCAATGTATGATTGACACCATGTTTGCTGAATTTGTAGGTGTTCTTCTTTCCATCATGCATAGCTCCTCTCTCATACTGCCATGGTCTACCCAACAATATATGACACACATCCATAGCCATCACATCACACAAAATTTTATCTTTATACTTTCCCAACTACAAGCCCGCTTCACATTGTTCATTTACTAACAACTGATGTCCCTTTTGTAACCATGATACCTTGTAAGGTGTTGGATGTTTCTTTGTTTTCAATTTTAATTTCTCCACCATTTCTATAGATATCAAATTATCAGTGCTGCCACTATCAATTATCATCGCACAACATTTCCCTTGAACCTTGCACATAGTCCTGAACAAGGTCTTCCTTTGTGTTGGTTCAACAACTTCCTTTTCACGCTTTAGCAATATTTTGTTAACTACCAAAGATTCTCCTCTCTCTGGTACATTTTCTTCTTCTATCACCATTGCTACTTCCTCTTAAGTGTGTGCAACAATTGCATTTCTCTGAGGTATTCCTGTATTTTCTAGGCACTCATAAGCTCGATGTCCCAGCTTGTTACATCTGTAACATCTAACTTCTCTTCCTCTGCCTCTGCCTCCTCTTCCTCTGGAAAAAATCCCTCTGCCACTTGCATCACGTCCTGTGGGTGTATGCTGACTTGAGTTGCCGCTACCTCCACCTACAAGTGCTATAGATCTTCCTCTACCACCTTGTCTTCCCCTTCCTCAGAAAGTACCTCTATTTCTGGAAGATTGTTTCCTCAAGAGTTTTTCTTTAGCTTTCAGTACCATCTGATAAGCATCTTTCACTGTTTTAGGAGATAGTACACTTATCTCATCTTCAATGTCCATTCTAAGATCATTCACATATCTGGCAACTTTCTCATCTGTATCTTGCACTTGTCCTGCTCTTATACTCACTTTGTATAATTCCTCTATGTATTCCTTTACTGTCATAGGCCTCTATCTAAGATTATGCATCTATCTAAATAATGTTTGCTGATAGTTACTTGGCAGAAACTTACTTTTCATTTTTTCCACCATTATGTTCGAACTCTTAATTGGTTGTTTGCACGTGATGACCGCGGATCTTTTTCCATTGGATGGCTGTGATGACTCTGTTGGATTCCTCTTCCGCTAACACTTAATTTTAATCTCCGTTGTTCATTTCTTTTACTTTATGATGCATGGCTTAATCTTGATCGCCCATCACCTTCAACCTTGTTCCTTGATCTCCTAGATCAAACAGCCCTTGCACATTATCACCTCATTTCTTCGTCATTCCTCTACTTCGGTTTTGTGCAATTTCTCAATGTTTCTGTTGTTTCGGGTTTCTTCAGGGTTTCAATATTTAGTTGCCATGCAACACAATTCCCTATACATTTAAATCTACATGCTCTTAACAAAGTCACTCCTGAACCTTGATTGTGATACTCTGAATGGATTCAAGCGATCCAATACGATCCTTCATATCACTTCTTCTCTGTGTTTTTCTCGAACTCCACCTACAACCTCTGTTACACAAAATTTACTCTAGTTCACACACAGATTATAACTAAATTACTCCATACACACACATAAACTCAGAATTGAGTTGTTTGTATTAATAAATAGGTATTTACACAATAACTCTCTCCTTGGCTTGATCTTCTATATTAGTGGCCTCTATTTTCCTAACTACCCATGGGCTTACAATCAAACCTCCAACTCACCATCTCTAACTAGCTAACCAGTTAACTATATAACTTGACTAACGTTTTCTCTACCTTTTTAGCTTACATTTATAAAAAGGGATTCTATAACCAATTCCTGGTTTAGATCCATAAACTTCTCAACAAAATCATAAAATATCATCTTTATCTCTAAGGATCCTCTTTAATCCACAAATGATGAAACCAACTCCTAATATAATATTTGCAATTGATTCTCAAATCTTCAAACTATCCTAAATCTCTCATGTTCTCCAACATTCGATAACATTTACAAATATGCCTCACAATACTTAATTAATTCCTATTCTCATTAAAATCACTCAAAATCCTAAGTAATTACATTAATTTTAACACTTACGAAAGCAACTTCCTAAAAACACAAGACCCCCCTATGTCTACTAAAATACAATGATTCTTCTGAGTTGAATGCTCCTACATCAGACTACCAAAGTAGAAAACATTCATGATCTCCTCATCATGTGTCTTCATATGTTGATAAAAACCTTCAGGGTTCGAAACTTTAGTTTGTAGTTGTCTGAATGCTCTACACCTTTTTTGTTGTTGTATGTATGTTGTCTTTTGTTTCATCTTCCTCTCCTTGTCAATAAAGTTCAAGTTTTGATTGGTCATCCTTCCTACAATCATTTCCCTCATCCTAGATTGTTTCATCATCAACTATTATAATTCTTCAATCCCCATCTCCGGCACATCCTTGGGCTAGTCCATACTCTGCCACTTATTGTTACCTCTTTCTCTTTGTTTCAGGTTGTTGCTATTGTTCACTAAATCTTCAAACTATTTTTCTTCTCTTTGAAGTTGTCGAATTCTTACTATCACCCTTTCATCTTTACCCTCTTTCATGATTATCTCTTTCTGCATTGAATCTTGACTTTCTAGCATTCTCTCCAGCAATTGAACATCTTTGTTCCATGGATTAAATTCTTCCACAAAATCCTCTTCTACCATCTTTACTTGGTTGCACATATTGCCAAATTTCCTCCAGCATCTGCAACTAAACCTCCACTCACAAAAAAATTATTAAAATAAAAAACATAAGGCCTTAATGCGTCTTCTTCCTTTGGCAACACTTCAGTAAGTTGCTCTGATTTCTCCTATTCTATCAGCACATATGTATGTTGATTCAACATCTTTAAAGGATTATCTAAATAATTCTCTAATGTACTCTCAATACTATCATTTAGTCTCCCCTCCAAATCATCTGCTCTAATGATGTCTTTCTACTCTTGTCCACTATAGTGAACTCCTTCCGCTACAATCACACTGTCATACTCTGAATTTCCCAACAAATACTCCAGCAATTCAATTTCTCTGCGTCACTTCATCATTACTTATGATTCTTGTATGTATACAAAAATTATAATTTTGAAAATTACAAGGTTCAACAATCTCAACTGTTGCTTCACATATCAATTCTTCAGACTGAATTTCATCTCCTTTCATAAGAAATTTTTCCTGTGTTGTCACAGCTTCAAACATCAGTGTATTACAAAATTCCTTTTGCTGCAATAATTCATTGCTTTTCTCATTCAAGAGACATTCTCCATCATTCTTTACTTCAGAGTTTTTATCTTCTGAAAGATACTCTTCCATACTTTTGACAGCTTCAAAATATTTCTCATCCTCTGCAAAACCTATAATCACATCAAAATTATTAGATTAAAAAATATAAGGTTTTACATTCTCGTGTTGGTTTTTTTTTTCCAATAGTTCATAAAATGATCAATAATTCCTTCTTCTTCACCCAGAACTTCACCTTGCTCTACTTCACAAATGGAAACTTCCATTTCCAAGTCAGCTGCTTTGAGTTTTTCCATCAACCACTTTACCTGCTTCTGTTGTAGGATTCTCTGTAACTTAGACCACTTCATTGGCTTCTTCTTTAATACCCAACCTAGTCTTTGGTTTTCCTCAAGTATCATCCTTAATACATTGAGTTGTTCTTTCATCTCAGCAATCTCTTTGTCAATTTCCTCTTGAGTCATTCTCTCGCCATTTGCCTTGGCATCCTCCTTCTTCACCTTTCTTCTGTTGTGGTTTTCCTCAAAACCTCTATTATGACTATCAATAGTCATTTTCTCTTTCTCTATCTTCATGAGCTCCTTACTCACTTACTATGAGCTGCATTAAAGCCTCTGCAATAGAAAGTCCTCCCTACTGCCACTTACCTCCTCAAGCTTTCCTTTGTACTTGGTCTTTTGGAAAGCACTTGGTTCTCTATCTCTAGAACCAATTTTGAGCACTTCTCTCTGCTCCTCCTAAGCTTCAACTGATCTGCACATTTCAGGAACACAACTTTCCTCTTGTATTTCAATCACTAATGAAATACTAGGTTATAACCACCACTTCTTTCAGAAACCTTTACTGGCTTCCCTCATAACTGCTGTTCATGCTGTGATATTCTTTCTGAGATGCTTCATTAATTAATGTTACCTGCATATCAATGATAATTAAACCAAATATCATTTCCAAGCTTTCAAAAGCTTGATGTTCCTCTTCCTTCTAAGAACACTCTTGTCCTTTCTGTCCAACCTTCAGTTGGATTCTTCAGGTTCACTTCCACCCATTTATCTAGTCTTTCATTCACTTTGTTCTTTAGAACATATACATCTTTCCTTGTTTGTCTGCTTCTATCAATCTTTACTCTGTCTTTAACCTGCATAACTCAAACCAGAGTTAAATAAAACAATACCTATATGATTTCACAAGCAGTCTCCATCTACTCTTCACATTGAGTGAATCTCCATTTTCCTCAAGAAAACAAACATCATTATGTTTTATTTATGCTTCTGCAATCTCTTCTTAAGAGTATCACTTCCTCTCATCTTATTTCATGCCTTCTACTTATCAGATTCACATAACTTGATCATCCCTTTCTTTCATATACATTTTAAAACATAACATAGAATTTCCTTTCTGTTCTGATATCAATTGTTTCAACGACAATTCTGCTCTGATACCAAATGATGCCATCTTAAGCTGACAATACCCACATTATGCAAATAAAATTACATGTCATTGGTCCCAAGCCTTAATCACCTGATCCATGGTGAAAACCTTCACAAATAAAGGTTTAAGGCCCCTTAATTAAATCTCATGCAGAAACATTTTATTTGACTAACCCAAAGTCTAAACTTTAGTCAACCTTTCCACCACCTTACGCATATAGTGATGCTCACTTTTATCGGTTCAATCCTCCACCATTGATTTCGCTTAACCAAATCAATGGTCATCACATCGTATCACAACTTAAACCCATTCATCCGCGAGAACTCAAATCGCTTAACTCACATCGATAAACTTCTCTGGTCCACTCAGGTCATTAACCATCACACACTTCTCTGCATGATCACCATCCGATCACAAACCAATGAACAATCCTGATCATCAGAATTCAATGAGGGTTTAAGCTTGTTCAATAAACCTTCATCGCGTCTGCTTTTTCCACAAACATTATCGTGCTAACTCTCTGTTGTTGGTCTTACGTTTCAATCTGACGGTTGTTGGTTCACCTAACTAACAAACCTAATCGGCGATCCTCCACCATTGATCAAAACCCACTTGATCCAACGGTCAACAACGATATCGGACAGGAATCTTGTGCAATGTTTACCCACTCGATAAAGTGGTTTTCTCTCTCCACCCAAGCGCTATGTGTCAGTTGATTAATGGAATCGGGTGACCACCCTAAATTACCACCTACCACTTTTCCTTCACCCAATGAAAATCTTCACTAATAAAACCACCTTTCTTCATTGACTATTACACGAGTTGATGGTTGCCACGGCTCCTCTGGATTCCTCTTCCACTAACACTTAAGTTTAATCTGCGATGTTCATTTCTTTTAATTTATGTTGCACAACTTAATCTTGATATCCCATTGCCTTCAACCTCGTTCCTTGATCTCCCAGATCCAACGGCCCCTGTACATCATCACCTCAATTCTTTGTCCTTCCTCTACTTTGCTTTTATGCCATTTCTCAATATTTCTATGGTTTTGTGTTTCTTCAGGGTTTCAATATTTAGTTTCCTTGCAACACAACTCCCTCTTGATTTAACTCCGAATTCTCTTAAAGCAGTCACTCCTGAATCTCAACTATGATCCTCCAAATGGATTCAAGCTATCCAATACTTCATAGCACTTCTTCTCTGTGTTTTTCTCGAACTCCACCTGAAACCTCTATTACATAGAATTTACTCTAGTTCACACACAGATTATAACTAAATTAATCTATACACATACTTAAACTCAGAATTAAGTTGTTTGTATTAATAAATAGGTATTTACACAAGAACTCTCTCCTTGTCTTGACCTTCTGTATCAGTGGCCTCTGTTTTCCTAACTTCCCATAGACTTACAATCAAACCTCTAACTCACAATCTCTAGCTAGCTAACCAACTAACTATCTAACTTGACTAACTTTTTCTCTGTCTTTTCCGCTTACATTTATACAAAAGGATTCTATAACCAATTCCTAGTTTAGATCCATAAACTTCTCAACAAAATCCTAAAATCTCATCTTTATCCCTAAGGATCCTCTTTAATCCACAAATCCTGAAACCAATTCCTAATCTAAGGTTTACAATAGATTCTCAAATATTTCAACTATCCTAAATCTCTCATGTTCTCCAACATCGAGAACATTTACAAATATGCCTCACAATACTTAATTAATTCCTATTCTCATTAAAATCACTCAAAACCCTAAGTAATTACATTAATTTTAACACTTAGGAAACCAACTTCCTTAAAATACAAGACCCCTTATGTCTACTAAAATACAATAATTCTTATAAGCTGAATGCTCTTGCATCACCTTCTTATGAAGATGTTATTATTTTCCACCTTCTACATGCACCAAAATTAGTTGGGGCACCACAATTAATTGAATCCCCATCAATAAGGTTGTTGATGAAATAAATCTTCAGTAAGGGAAACGAATCAAATGTCATTTGAAATAAACTTGGGCTTTAGCGTTATTTTAGAGGCCACCACCTTGAGTCACCATTTACTTCTATATGCCCTACCTTAAGATAGAAGGCTTGATTTACAAATGTATATGTGTCTTCATTTTGACATCCAAGGATATGAAAGTACTCTTTTTATGGAATTTCATCAAGGAGCCTCCTTATTTCATTTTATTAAAACTCATATGCTTATCCCACGGCAATGTTCCTTTACATAAGTGTTGAACAATAATAAGCTAATCTCCCAAACTTATAATGTTACGCACTTGTGAAGCCTTTATTAAACCTTCTGACAAGCCATGCGTTTATGCTTATATGTTTTTCATTGAACCCAATTCCCAATGTATACCTCTTAACATGATTTCCTCTAAGGCTATACAAGACCCCTCCTCTAAGCACCTTTTACGAGAAATCTTATCAAAAATTGACAATTTCTATTTTATTTTAAAATAATTGGAAAAGATAGATCTGTGATAAAAGAAATTAGGTAATGATATAATTTTTTAATATAAATAATTTTACAAAACAATTTATGTATAAATTTAAAAATTTAAATGTCAAAATTTAAATTACTGGATTAATATACCAAAAAAAATCCTCAATAATAATATTAATAATGATTTTATTTAAATAAAAGTATTTTATAAATACAATTTTATTATTTATTTGATAAATTAAATAAATATAATTAAATTTAGATTATTTAAATAGTTATTAAAATTTATAAATTGTAGTACATTTCGAAAATTGAGAAAGTGTTATATTTATATAATTCTTATAAATATTGGAATTAAATGAAAGTGTTTTGAGTTTGCGTGGTAGCTAATGATGAACGATTATATTTTATAATTAATAAATGTTAATGTATGGCACACTCCACGGTAATACACCATAAAAAAATTTTATGATAACCTTTACTACCAAAAACCTTACTCAAACCCCACCACACAACGACCATATTCTAAATATAAACATATGCATATGCAATACATTGGTTATATAAACATATATATATACGTAATGCATTTGATTAAAGCACTAACCGTGTTGCAATGATTCACATATATTATGACCAACACCTAACTTACGGTTCAGGGTTCATGGGCGACTTTTAATATGGTTTGAGGTCAACGGAATCATGGCGATCAATTCTACCTTTCCGATTTGTTTCCGGTGCCAGGTTTGTTCGGAGTACTAAATGTTCTCCACCTACCCTGGCCAGGTGGCCACCGTCGTGCAGAGGCCATGTGAAGCCTTGGGGAGGTCGCCGGACTTGCGCGCCAAATTGCTGAACAAAGGAACGGTGAGGATCTGTTGCAAGGATCCAAGGGTTGATATTGCCCTAGGGTTTATCGGTTCCATTTATACCGCCGAGTCGCTTGATACGGGTTTATTTGCATTTGGGAGAAGGGCCGAACCCTTGCTCCATCCCGCCGCTCCACCCTGCAACACATGCCAAGTCTCGGCAAGCTATCTCAGGTAACCACAAACTATAAACCGTCGTTTCATCGAACTCTGTCAGCTGTCATTTGTTGAGTATAAACACAGTGCATTACTTATCAGGATATCTTGCCTATGTTTATTGCGTTCATGGTTACTCTCTATGTGTTCCTCGTGTGCAGGTCAATGGTTCTCGTCCCTCCTACCCCAACAGAGAAGAATGTTACAGCCGAGGCTTTGCCCAGGTATTTGTCTACTCATGAATGGTTCAGTGCATAGATTAATACGTTAGGCGGAATGCATCTGGGAGATTTCTTGTTTTTCCTTTCGGCCTGAGAGGTTCCTCATGGCATTCCTTATGTGTTGATTCAGGGTTCCCCTCTACTGCTAAACCCTGGCTAGGGTACGAGGTCGGCTTCCCCATGCCGGTACCTGTGTCCTTCTCTGGTTACAGTTTAGTATTGTAATTATTTGGCACATTTGTATGTTTAAATCAAGGGTTTCACGGTCTCCCTGCCGGAACCGGAACAGTTCGACTCAGGACGGAATGTTTACCTCTTCCGAGTCCTCTTATTTCCAGAATGTTTACTGTGATTAGTTTTGTTTTTATGCGAGACCGTGAGTCTACTTTTCCAGCTCTCTGATCTTTGACAATTAGACTGTCATAATACCCGTAAGGGTCTATTAATTTCGATGTTATTGTATGAATACCTTGTTCTCCTGTGGAATACAATATACAGGTTCTCATTATTTGGTTAGTTATATCTACGGCTTGTTTCCGCCATACATATGTATTTGATTTCAATTGATACATGCTCGTCTTGTTTACGGTTATATACATTTCCTCTGTTTAACAGGGCCGAGACATACCCCTTTCGAGGGTTTCGTCCCCAACATCCCTTTGCTAACTTGTAAGGGTGTGACTGTATGTGGCGGTTCAGCGGCCATTTCCATGACAGTTCTATAACATCATATTTGATATTATTTGTTATATTCTGTGACTTGTATTGCATGTTTTGATATACTTCTTCGGCTGTTCAAGAGATACGATTGATTTATGCGTCGTTCTGGTGTTTCATATAGTCATTATATTGTTAATGGGTACAGAAACCCTCTCGCGGTTTCTGTGTCATTGAATGGTTAAGTTGTATGAAAACCCTCTCACGGTTTATATGTCATTATATGGTTATTTTGCATAGAAACCCTCTCACGGTTTATATGCCATTATATGGTTATTATGCACAGAAACCCTCTCACGGTTTATTTAATCATTATAACGTTTCTTGTTCAGAAACCCTCTCACGGGTTTATGCCACTGTATTATTAATTTGTGCAGAAACCCTCTCACGGGTTAACAATGTCCTGCATTTCCACTACACACTCACGTGCTCTCGGTATACGATTATAATCTTTCAGAGTCATTGTATCGTTTCTATGCTTTGACTTTCCATGCAGAATGAGCACTAGTTTTCTATATAACTATATGCATCGCTAATATACAGTTATCGTGCAATGTTCTTTTCACAGTGATCTTGCATTGTTCTCTTGCAGTTATCATGCATCATTTTCTTACAGATATCATGCATTGTGCTCTACACAGTTTTCCATGCATAGAATGTACCAGATAATCCCTATTGGGTTGAATAGTCAGTCCTAAGCAAACTTAGACACTGCTAAGATATTATAAATAAGTTGTGTCATCTAGTTAACAACAGAACTCAGGCGCAACCATACCTTCATTCCAAGCATCCAGCATACTAATACAGCAGTCTAGTTCAGGTGAATAACACATACCTGGTTTATTAGGCACCAGTGTTATAGCTCCAGAAGTTCACCTGCAATCTACAAGCTTGCTATTATCCACCCAACCATGAGATCCAATGATACGTTGGATTCTCCCCCCGAGCTGTCTTGCAGGCCTGTAGCCCTCAACAAGACTCATGCACAGTTGTGCCAGGGTTATCTGGTCCTCACCAGACTTAACCCCCTTTTTCTTTTTCTTTCTCTTTCTTCAAATTTCTCCCCCTCTCTGTCACAACAGACCAGGGGTTTCCCCCCCAGGACTTTTCCTGGCTGAAGGGTTAGTTTTTTTTTTCAGTTTTATAACTGTTTCCTTTCTTTAGAAATCCTCCCTTAGGAGGCTGCCAGCATTTTCCAAATATCTTCCATTTCATAAATAAAAATAATATCATTTAACCCAGTAATTAATAATTCACAAAATTTTCTTACCATAGTAACTTCATAATTACATGTTTTTACGGGGTCATCACATCTTCCCCCCCTGGGATTGGACATCGTCTCGATGTCTATTCCCTTTAAATAAGTCCGGATAAACTTTCCTCATAAGTTCTTCATCTTCCCATGTAGCCTCCTCAGGCCCATAGTGCTGCCACAGCACTTTAATTTGGGTAATAACCCGTTTCCGCAGCCGCACTTCTCTCTGGTCGAGAATGCTCTGTGGCTCGACCAGAACCTCGCCTTCCGGTTCGACCTGCAGACAATCAATATCTCTAATTAGTTTTAAATCAAATATATCCACATGTTCAAACAACGGGATTAACTCTTACCCGAACATCCTGCCATCTAATCACATGTTTAGGATCATATACGTATTTCTTTAGAACAGAAACATGGAACATGTTGTGTATTCTAATATGGCTTGGCAAGGCAAGTTGGTAAGCCACCGGCCCCACTCTAGCCAATATCTGAAAAGGTCCAAAGTACCGAGGAGCCAGCTTGGCACATCCGCTCCATTGCAGTGTGCTTTTCCTGGTTTGGATCCTCACAAACACATGGTCACCAACCTGATACTCTTTAAACCTTCTTTTCTTGTCTGCAAAACTTTTTTGCCTGTCCTGTGCAGCCTTCAAATTGACACGCACCCTTTTCACCATGTCTTCCATTTCTTTAAGCATTTCCGGACCTAAACTCAGCTTATCCTCGGGTCCACCCCAACTTGAGGGTGTGCGGCATTTTCGCCCATACAGCACCTCAAAGGGGCTTAACTGTGTCGAGGTATGATACCCATTGTTATATGCGAATTCAACCAGATGTAAATACTCTTCCCATTGGTTTGGTTTCATCATCACATACGCTCTCAACATATCCTCCAACACTTGATTTACTCGCTCGGTTTGACCATCGGTCTGTGGGTGGTAAGCTGTGCTAAAGTTCAGCTGGGTTCCCAACTCAGCGAACAACATCCTCCAAAAGGTGGATGTGAACTTTACATCCTGGTCTGAAATGATTACTTTTGGTAGGCCATGTAGTCTGAATACATTCTGCATAAAGAGGTGAGCAATTTGCACCGCCTTATAAGTGGATTGCACGGGTATGAAGTGTGTCGCTTTACTTAACTTGTCAACCACCACCATGATGGAATCATGGTTTTTCTTTGTTCTTGGCAGACCGGTTATAAAATCCATGGAAATGGTTTCCCATTTCCATTCCGGAATAGGCAAAGGTTGCAGTAGCCCAGCTGGATGTTGATGTTCTGCCTTAATCTGCTAGCACTCTAAACACTTTGCCAAATACTCAACCACTTGATTCTTCATCCTGGGCCAGAAATATTCCTTCCTAAGTGCAGTGACCATTTTCTGGTATCCTGGATGGCCAGTGTAGTGGCTGGTATGAAACTCATCCAAAATCAGGTTCTTAAGGTCATTTGAATCAGGTACATATAATCTTCTATTAAAATACAACATGCCAGCACTGTCCAGTGTGTACCCTTGCTGTAATTTTTCACTAACTGATTGTTGTACCTGTTGTGTTAACTATTGGTATTCAGCATCCTGATTTGCTGTTGATTTAATCTACTCAATCAGAGAGTTCCGCCACTTGCTGAACGAAAGTTCACACAAACACTGCACCTTTCGACTCAGTGCATCAGCCACCCGGTTTTCTTTTCCTTTTAAATGCTTAATCTCAAAATCGAATCCGCTTAGGAAGTCTGCCCAACGACCTTGTCTTGCATTCAAAGTAGGTTGACTGAAATAATTGGTCAGGCTGTGATGGTCTGTTAACAGCAGGAATTTCCTCCCCAAGAGGTAATGCCGCCACATTTTCAGCGCATGAATAACAGCTGTTAACTCTAGATCGTAAGCAGAGTACTTCTGCTCATGATCTTTTAATTTTCTTGATTCATACACAATTACTTTCCCTTCTTGCATTAATACTCCTCCCACACCCTCTTTGCTTGCATCGGTACACACCACATAATCCTTATTAGGATCAGCTATACTCAGGATGGGTGCAGTGGTGAGTAAATGCTTCAACCGATCAAAACTCTGTTGACATTCCGTTGTCCACTTAAACACCTTCCCCTTTTTCTGCAAGGAAGTGATAGGGTAGGCTATCCTTGAGAAACCTTCCACAAATCTTCGGTAATAGCCAGCTAGTCCCATAAATGATCTGATATCCGCTACATCCTTGGGTATGGGCCATTCCATAATAGTCTTTATTTTCTCCGGATCTACTGCAATTCCTTCTTTAGTAATCACATGGCCCAAGTATTGAATTTCCTCCTTGAAAAAGTCACACTTACTGAACTTAGCATATAGCTAATGTTCCCGAAGAGTTTGCAACACCATCCTCAGGTGCTCTTGGTGTTCCTCATGGGAATGAGAATATATCAGAATATCGTCAATGAATATCAGCACGAATTTGTCCAAAAACCGGTGAAACACGCTGTTCATCAAACACATAAAGGTGGCGGGTGCATTGGTCAAGCCAAAGGGCAGCACCACAAATTCATAATGCCCGTAACGTGTTCTGAAAGCGGTTTTGGCAATGTCCTCTTCTTTAATTCTGATCTGATGATAACGAGATCGCAGATCAATCTTGGAGAATACCTTTGCGCCTTTCACTTGATCAAAGAGTTCGTCAATCCGAGGCAAGGGGTATTTGTTCTTGATCGTGAGCTTATTCAGCTGACGATAGTCTATACACATACGGAGGGTCCCGTCTTTCTTTTTGACAAATAGTACTGGAGCTCCCCACGGTGACACGCTGGGGCGGATATAATTCTTATCCAGCAACTCTTGTAGTTGCATTTTTAATTCCGTCAATTCGGGTACACTCATCTGGTATGGTGCCAGTGACACCGGGGCTGCCCCTGGTGTTAATTCTATAGTAAAATCTATACCTCTTTTTGGAGGCAGTCCTGGTACCTCTTCAGGAAAGACATCTACAAACTCCTGCACTATCGGAATGCTGTCTAGTGCAGATATTTTGTCTTTCTGGTTTGCATAACCCACTTGAATAGCATAAATCTGACACTTCTTCCTGAGACATTTAGCTAGTTGGGAAGCAGTGATAGGCCGAATCTGTACAGGGTGTTTAATTCCCTGCAATTCCTGCTGCTGTCCCAAGTCATCCTTGTAGTAAATGGTTTTGGTCTTGCAGTTTACCAACGACCAATGCTTTTCCAGCCAGTCCATACCAATCAGGATGTCATAGCACCCCAATGGGAGCACATTCAGGTATGCTGTAATTGGCTGTCCAGCTATGCTGAAAGAACAGTTATAAATTTTGGCTAAGACTCGTCTCTTAGCTCCTGTGGCTAGTTGTACTAGCCATGGGCTCCTGAACTTTTCAGAAGGTAACTTACACTGTTCTACTAATTTTGGACTAACATAACTCAAAGTAGCTCCAGGGTCAATAAGAACAGCTATAGAAAGGTTTGCAATTTTACCTTCAAACTCCACCATGGTCGGTTGGTATTCCGCTTGACGGTCATCCAAGGCTGCGTTAATTCTTGGTACGCTGCGCGCCACTTCTCCAACAGTCGATGCTTCTTGGATCTGAGATATTTGGTCCACTCCTTTACGCTGTGGGCAGTTCTTAACATAATGTGGTCCTCCACAACCCCAACATTGAACTGGGGGTCGGGTTATTCCTTCAAGGTCGGACCTGGCAGGTGGTTCATTAATTCTGCTCTCACTTGGTTTAGTCCGAAAGGTGCTTTTTGCCACATTTCTGCCAACCTGTCCCTTACCAGCACCCTTGCTGCTATTACCACGACTTCCTTTGTTGTTACCAGCAATTCTGTTGCTTTTTCTGTCATTCCACCTTTTATTTGAGATGTCTCCTTTCTGTTTGTTTTGCTGATAACAGATTCTTGCCTTACGAATCGCCTCGTCCATTGTCCTGGGGTTATCAAACTCAATGCGTTCTCTTATATAGGCTGGTAAGCTGCTCACAAATCTCTGCACTTTGGCCTTCTCCTCCTTGATATATGGCACATAGCGAAGCAGGGAGGTGAAGCGGTTAATGAACTCGTCCATGGACTGTTGTCCCAGACGTAAATCGTGGAATTCCCGTGCCTTCTCATCATAGAAACGCTCGGTTAAATATCTCTCCTTGAAGTATTTCTGAAACTTTTCCCAGGTTCTGTTCTGCTCGCTTACCCCTTTTACAATTTTAATTTCCTCCCACCACAGGGTTGCTTTGCCCTGTAGATGGAAGATGGCCAGCCGCGCCTTCAGGTTCTGATCATATTCATACAGCTGGAAGTACTTGTTAATGTTAATTAACCAAGCCTCTGCCGCTTCTTCCTGCTCTCCATCAAAATGTGGAGGTTTAATTTTCCGGAACTCACCCTGTAATTCCATTTTCTGTCTCTTTGAAGTCTGCTGTTCTAACACATTGTCAGAATGGTCCTCCTTTTCTTCTGAGATTTCAGGTGCATAATTCCGTTCTTCGGTTGCCCTTTGCTGCTCTGCACTAGGATTGGCTAATGGTGGATTTTGTCTATCCGACAGGCTCTTCAAAATTCTTTCCTGCTCCACTGTTAATCGCGCGTTGTCTTCTCGCAGACGCGCCATTTCACTTTTCAGTTCCTGAACTGTTTGCAGTATCGCCAGATTGGTACTGCGTGTCTCCGCACCAAGCTGTACCCACAACTCTGGATTTTCCAGAGGAACGCTGCCAGCTCCCTGCATGTCCTCCATCTTTATTATTGACTGTTAACGGATTACTGTTTCCGTAAGTGTTCCCTAAGTAATAAACAGAGAACAATTAGCGGAATTTAATTCTTCTTCATACATGTATTACATGATAATTTTCCGTATAACTGAATCTCACTGCTCCAGAGGTCACAGTTTTGAAACCTCTGCTCTGATACCATATTGTCACACTCCACGGTAATACACCATAAAATTTTTTTATGATAACCTTTACTACCAAAAACCTTACTCAAACCCCACCACACAACGACCATATTCTAAATATAAACATATAAATATGCAATACATTGGTTATATAAACATATATATATACGTAATGCATTTGATTAAAGCACTAACCGTGTTGAAATGATTCACATATATTATGACCAACACCTAACTTACGGTTCAGGGTTCATTGGTGACTTTTAATATGGTCTGAGGTCAACGGAATCATGGCGATCAATTCTACCTTTCCGATTTGTTTCCGGTGCCAGGTGTGTTTGGAGTACTAAATGTTCTCCACCTACCCTGGCCAGGTGGCCACCGCCGTGCAGAGGCCATGTGAAGCCTTGGGGAGGTCGCCGGACTTGCGCGCCAAATCACTGAACAAAGGAACGGTGAGGATCTGTTGCAGGGATCCAAGGGTTGATATTGCCCTAGGGTTTATCGGTTCCATTTATACCGCCGAGTCGCTTGATATGGGTTTATTTGCATTTGGGAGAAGGGCCGAACCCTTGCTCCATCCCGCCGCTCCACCCTGCAACACATGCCAAGTCTCGGCAAGCTATCTCAGGTAACCACAAACTATAAACCGTCGTTTCATCGAACTCTGTCGGCTGTCATTTGTTGAGTATAAACACAGTGCATTACTTATCAGGATATCTTGCCTATGTTTATTGCGTTCATGGTTACTCTCTATGTGTTCCTCGTGTGCAGGTCAATGGTTCTTGTCCCTCCTACCCCAACAGAGAAGAATGTTACAGCCGAGGCTTTACCCAGGTATTTATCTACTCATGAATGGTTCAGTGCATAGATTAATACGTTAGGCGGAATGCATCTGGGAGATTTCTTGTTTTTCCTTTCGGCCTGAGGGGTTCCTCATGGCATTCCTTATGTGTTGATTCAGGGTTCCCCTTTGCTGCTAAACCCTGGCTAGGGTACGAGGTCGGCTTCCCCATGCCGGTACCTGCGTCGTTCTCTGGTTACAGTTTAGTATTGTAATTATTTGGCACATTTGTATGTTTAAATCAAGGGTTTCACAGTCTCCCTGCCGGAACCGGAACAGTTCGACTCAGGACGGAATGTTTACCTCTTCCGAGTCCTCTTATTTCCAGAATGTTTACTGTGATTAGTTTTGTTTTTATGCGAGACCGTGAGTCTATTTTTCCAGCTCTCTGATCTTTGACAATTAGACTGTCATAATACCCGTAAGGGTCTATTAATTTCGATGTTATTGTATGAATACCTTGTTCTCCTGTGGAATACAATATACAGGTTCTCATTAATTGGTTAGTTATATCTACGGCTTGTTTCCGCCATACATATGTATTTGTTTCAATTGATACATGCTCGTCTTGTTTACGGTTATATACATTTCCTCTGTTTAACAGGGCCGAGACATACCCCTTTCGAGTGTTTCATCCCCAACATCCCTTTGCTAACTTGTAAGGGTGTGACTGTATGTGGCGGTTCAGCGGCCGTTTCCATGACAGTTCTATAACATCATATTTGATATTATTTGTTATATTCTGTGACTTGTATTGCATGTTTCGATATACTTCTTCGGCTGTTCAAGAGATACGATTGATTTATGCGTCGTTCTGGTGTTTCATATAGTCATTATATTGTTAATGGGTACAGAAACCCTCTCGCGGTTTCTGTGTCATTGAATGGTTAAGTTGTATGAAAACCCTCTCACGGTTTATATGTCATTATATGGTTATTTTGCATAGAAACCCTCTCACGGTTTATATGCCATTATATGGTTATTATGCACAGAAACCCTCTCACGGTTTATTTAATCATTATAACATTGTTTGTTCAGAAACCCTCTCACGGGTTTATGCCATTGTATTATTAATTTGTGCAGAAACCCTCTCATGGGTTAACAGTGTCCTGCATTTCCACTACACACTCACGTGCTCTCGGTATATGATTATAATCTTTCAGAGTCATTGTATCGTTTCTATGCTTTGACTTTCCATGCAGAATGAGCACTAGTTTTCTATATAACTATATGCATCGCTAATATACAGTTATCATGCAATGTTCTTTTCACAGTTATCTTGCATTGTTCTCTTGCAGTTATCATGCATCATTTTCTTACAGATATCATGCATTGTGCTCTACACAGTTTTCCATGCATAGAATGTACCAGATAATCCCTATTGGGTTGAATAGTCAGTCCTAAGCACACTTAGACACTGTTAAGATATTATAAATAAGCTGTGTCATCTAGTTAACAACAGAACTCAGGTGCAACCATACCTTCATTCCAAGCATCCAGCATACTAATACAACAGTCTAGTTCAGGTGAATAACACATACCTGGTTTATTAGGCACCAGTGTTATAGCTCCAGAAGTTCACCTGCAATCTACAAGCTTGCTCTTATCCACCCAACCATGAGATCCAATGATACGTTGGATTCTCCCCCCGAGCTGTCTTGCAGGCCTGTAGCCCTCAACAAGACTCATGCACAGTTGTGCCAGGGTTATCTGGTCCTCACCAGACTTAACCCCCTTTTTCTTTTTCTTTCTCTTTCTTCAAATTTCTCCCCCTCTCTGTCACAACAGACCAGGGGTTTCCCCCCAGGACTTTTCCTAGCTGAAGGGTTAGTTTTTTTTTTAGTTTTATAACTGTTTCCTTTCTTTAGAAATCCTCCCTTAGGAGGCTGCGAGCATTTTCCAAATATCTTCCATTTCATAAATAAAAATAATATCATTTAACCCAGTAATTAATAATTCACAAAAATTTCTTACCATAGTAACTTCATAATTACATGTTTTTACCGAGTCATCACAATTTACTTATGAAAATACAAAACTATATTAACTTTCATAAAGATATTATATGTATTATTAATATATATTTATTTTGGCTATGTATTAAGTAAGATTTGAGAATGATCAAATATTCTAATGTAACGAATTCTTTTTGTCGAGTATAATTTTATTTTATTTTTTAATTACACCTTAAAACGTTTGTTCTTTCTTAATATTTAATAGACAAGGTGGTTAGAGTGGATCTATATTGATTACACACGTGAGGATGGAAGTTTTCATTAAAAAATGTATAGTTTATCGCTCTATTGTCAATATTAATATGTTTATTAACTTAATTAGTAATACACATCAGAATTGTTATCATTTAAAATCAATATAGATTTATTTTAGGCATTTATTTAGCAAGGGTGTGGTGAATACTTATTTTAAATTATGGAATATGAAAAGATATGCTATTACTCTCAGCCTTTGCTACATCTATGTTTCACATGCACACATAATTATATAATATTTCATTTTTTAAATTTCGTTTTCTATTGTATAAATGGATCCAACACTTTGAAAACCCATTGTGCACTTGGATTTTGTAAACTACATAGATTAAACTTATGATTCCAACAAATATTTGTTGAATTTTAGAAAAAATTGATCAAAATAATATACATAAAACGAGATCAACATATAGAATAGTGAGACTACTTGAAACGAAATGTTTTTTGAGTAAGTTGAAACATTTAAATTTTTGTGTAGAGACTCAAAGACAAAATATGTGTTTTGAATAATTTGTGACAAAGTTGAGATCAATATGTAAAGAAGAGACAAATTTAAAGGGAGAAATATATTTTCTTAAATAAAATTAAAAATTAATGACCTATAATGTTAATAATAATATATTTTGGTCAAAATAAGTCATTCTTATTATAATAATAATAACAATAATAATGGGAAGGAGGAAGTGGAGTGATAAGGAGTAAATAATAAAAATAGATTAATAAAAATAATAAAATGGTTTAAATGAAAGGAGGAATAATAATAATAAAATTATCAAAATGTCTCCTCATTTATACCAATATTTCCTCAACTTATTATATAATATCAATAAGGTAGAGAGAAAGAAGTAAATAAAAATTCAATTAACAAAAATAAGAAAATGTTTTAAATAAAAAGAGTAATGATCATAAAAAAAATTATAAAAAATATCATTAGTTTTATACAAATATTTATTTAATTCTTTTTTCCTATATATTATTTTTCCTTCTTTATGATGGGTTCTTTATTACGAAAGTCCCTTTTTCTGAAATTGGGATACTTTCACCCCCCATATATCTTCCCACTCATTCCTCTCTTCTTTTTAAATTTATCTCTTTATTCCCCTTTCTAATGCCCCTTCTTATAATTTACCTTTTTCTTCATTCCATTATTCTCCTTTATTTTCTTTCTAATTTTGTCATTTTTAATCTCAAATCCTTCTGTACTTTTCAAACATTGTTTAATATTTAGTTAATGAATCCCCCTCTACTCTATTATAATTTATTTTTATTTATATATAGATCAATTTATTAATTTATCCCCTAAGGGTTAGCATAGTTGATCGAGTTCCCATCATTAATGCACATTTTCTATTTAGAGATCACATGTCAAGTTCTCTTAACAATCTGAGGCACCTTGGTTGAACCAACAAGAAATGATTCATTCAAATGGATCTTCCTAGTACAAATATTCCATAGATGTAGTTGTTACTAATCTCTGGGGCCCATGAACCAGATAGGAAAAAAGAAGAATTTATTTACTTAATTTTATTATTTACATTTTCTCAACTTTACCTTATATGTGTGTGTGTAGCCTTGAGGATTCTCCTAATTGATGGAGTTCCTATCATTAAAACATATTTTTTAATAAGAGGCCAATACTCTCAACACTCTCAACACACTCGAGGTCAGGGTTCGTGGTTGAGCTATCAAGAAGTGACCCATTTAGCTGGATATATATATATGTATGTATGTATGTATGTATGTATACTTTCATCTCAAGAAAGACTTGCCTAAGGATGTAGAGTCTTGGCCATACCATTGGGGGATAACAAAGGAGATCATCTTAATGAATAAGGATAATATTAACAATATTATTTCTTCCAAATTTAAGGATAATAAGTGGGATGATATGGAGTTAGAGGGTAAAAGAAAGCCAAGATATTATAAGGAGGTGATAAAATCCAATCTCAAAGGCTAAAATTATCTTTGTAGAGCATTGGGGGATAACAAAGGAGATCATCTTAATGAATAAGGATAATATTAAAAATATTATTTCTTCCAAATTTAAGGATAAGATGTGGGATGATATGGAGTTAGAGGGGAAAAGAAAGCTTATAAGGAGGTAATCAACTCCAAATACTAAGAAAAAAATGAATATTGTGAGGATAAAAACTAATTCCCATAGCTTCATAGTGAAATTGGGTGTTGGCTTGTATCGAAAACACTTAGAGATGAAAGAGTTTGTTGCATTTGCCACACTATGTGGGTTGAAGATGAAAAATACTTTCTCTTGGAACTTACTCACATCCTTTATAATTTTCAAAAATTTTGCCAGACTACCAACATTCTCAACTTGTCTAGACAAAAATATGGTGATCTAGGAAGACTTCTATTCCTTCTCCTTTATCATAAAAATAAAATGTTAAGGAATATCAATTAATATCTTATTTTCTTAAGGTTCCATAGACCATCTTTGTGTTAGTAGACGTTAATCATCACCATCATATTATTTCTATTTATTTTTCTTTATTTATGTTTTAATTAATTTTCTTTTCATTTAAATAATTTTGCTAATTTTATTTTTATTATTTATTTTTTCCCATTCTACCTTATTTAAATTTTTCTTCCTCCCATTAATCCTGTTTCCTCTTTATGGATTTTATTTAAATTTTTCTTCTCCCATTAATCTTGTCTCCTCTTTATAAATTTTGTTTAGCGCGTTCACACCATTATTCAAAAATATTTTTTTGTCCCTAATATTTTTCATCCTACTTACTCCAATAATCTATCTAGAAATATGAACAACTAATAAAAAATTGCAATTAAAGATCTAAATATGTTAAAATACTTTATTTATAAAACATATTGTCCATATTAAAATGTGTTTTCTTTTATTAAGATATTTTTAAATATTAATATTACTTAATACTGCATATCAAAATATTTGATTTATTGCCTATATTGAATTTTTTTTATTAATTAGATTTTTAAATCCCACATATTAATTTGATACTAATAATTAAATGTATTTCACATCTCTCCTTTATTATTAATCAAACGCTTTAATTTCAATTAATTAGTTTTTTAGCTTATTGAATTTTTTTATTATAATGAGCATTTTTTTCCTTTTAATTATATATATATATATATATATATATATATATATAAATTCATTTACATGTATATTTAAATATTTATTTTTGTATTCAAATATTTTTAAAATGTTTAAGAATTATAAAATAGAAAATTTATTTTATTACTTTTAATTACTTTGTTTTTTTTAAATTGATAAAAATATGTTATTTTACAAGAACATTAAAATATTTTATTTATGGCTCATAATGAGAATTTAGTCCATGTTCTTTACGCATAGTGGAATTAAATAATAACCATTCGTAGATGTTTTTTTCCTATTTTTACAATAGCAAATATTGGGTTTTTATTTAGATAATATTTTAGTTTTATTTTAGAATAGATATTTGTCAACTCCACCTTGAGCATAGATGGAATTTCACATATCCTTCATACTAGGTTGTCAATTACACTTACACAATTATGTATTTCTATTATATTACTTTTGCAAATATTTTCATATTCTTTAAAAATGAGTAGTTAAACATATAATTCCAATTATTCATAATTTTTTATTACATAAATTTTAAACTTTTACATAATTAACTAATTTAGTATTTAAAATTCTAGATTTAGATATTTCAAAATTATTGTATCAGCCATATTTTATAGCTCACTATAAGAGAAATATGTGATTATGTTTGTGGTCAATATGGATTTGAGACATGTCCCTTTTAAAATAAAAATAAAATAATGTCCAAATAGAGAAAGGATGTCACCTATATTAAGAAAGGAAAATGGAAATGGAAATAGAAACGGGTGTTTAGTTATTTTTAATTAAAATATTTATAAAACATAGCTAATCTCAATTTCACTATGGTCACTTTATTTGTTGTTGATATTACATTCCAATGTGGTCAAAGTATCTGACTTACACTTAATTTCATATCAAATTTAAAGAAAGCTAAAATAATAATAAGTTCAAAAAAATATGAGTAAGATATTTAAATGTTATAGTTTCAAAAATATTTCAACTCAAAATTTAACTTAAATATTGAAAATCTATATTAAATAATTTATGACGATATCAACTTTATATATCTATATATAAAAAGAAAATATTAAAAAAAAAGTATTTTAATTCTATATATAATAAAATATTCAACTTCCAAAGAAAAGAGTAATTTAAATTTAAAAAATAAAATAAAATATGTCAAGTACTTCCTAATAAGATTAATAAGAGTTAGATGTGTAGTTCATTCAATTCTTAATATAAAATTAATATGTGATATTTACAAATATTCATAATGTTAAAAAATTTCAATTTAAGCTATCAATAAAATATTTCAATGTAAGTGATTAATAATATTGATATATGTTTAAAATATTAATAACCAAAAAAATCATTTTAATATAAACAATATACTTCATAGATCAAATATCTCAATATACTTGTTATATAAATATCAACCATATATATATTATATATTTCTTAGAATAAATATGTATATAAAAAACAAAACAAACAACCAAACAAAACAAATTATCATTAAAATATTTAAAATAATTTTACCATTTTACATTTTGATCTTCTATTATTATTATTATATATATATATATATATATATATATATATAGTTTTAAAACTCAATAAATATTTTTTGAACTTATAATTTATATACTTAATATAATATAATATAATATAATATTTATATATATATATATATATATATATATATATATATATATATATATATATACACTAATTAGCCGATAAATAAGTGTAAACTTGTATTTTTTTTATTTTTTTTTCAAATTAAAATATATAAAATGTTACCTAAGTTAATGCTCGAAATATTTCACCATTCAACATTATAGAAAGCATAAATCAAAATCCAGGATTTTTTAAATTAATCCTCGATCCCAAAACAGTCCCAACAATATAAAATTTGTATTTTTTATTATACAATAAAATTATTTCTTACAAAATTTCATTATTATTAGGATGATAGGTGTGTCGTTAGTGATATAATGGAGGAAAAGTGGTATTCTTGTGGTGAAGTAGACACCTTATAATATTTAAAGGATTAATATGGTAATGGATTAAATATTTGCAAAATAGTGGAATTATTAAAGATAAAAAAAATTATTCTTTTGGAATTTCTTTTATCGACATGTGTAAAAGAACTATTTTTGTATTAATGAAATTTTATTATATTAAAGTTCACATTTTCCATTTACTAATACCAAAAATATATTATATTGTGTTATATCTTTCACTTACTAATATCAAAAATAGATTTAAAAGAAATTAATGGGGTGTTATTTAGTGAAATCATCTTTATAATAAAACAAAAAACGGATGGCATAGAATAATTATTTGCATTTCTTTTTATTATGAATGTCATTTAGGTGTTACTATTATCTATTTATATATGTTTTAATATGTAACGAATAAAAGAGTTTGCGTTAAAATTTTATGACATTTTTAATTTAGAGGAGGTAATTATTATCATGTATAAGATGTTTGGGAAGTAGAAAAAATATATTGACTAAACAAAAGGCTAAACATGTAATTTACTAGATTGGAGAAGTTATAATCCTCCATCCAAATCCAAGTATTTCTTATTGGAGATTTCCTTCATGATGAGAGCATCTATCCATGGTACATTTCCATTGCCATAGTAGATTTTGTATCATATGTGATTTGAAGGAGATTTACAAGTGTTTAACCCATTATGAAAGAAATTTTAGGATTTTGGCTTTCACAACTAAACAATGGATTTCATGGAAGGATGCATTCAAGGGCAAGGTAGGGAAGAAGAATAGCTTATCAAAGGAGTGTATCATTGAAGTGAAATTTGCACATTATTAGTTTTGAAAAATGGGATCTAGAGAGAAAATATTTCATGACTATTCATCAAGGGAAGTAGATTTGAATGACCTATTCACTAATGGCACTAATATATTTCATGGGGGAAATGTTGGAACATGTGAATCCCCCCAACTATTATTGTATCTCCTATTCATAGAACAGTGGACACCTTAGTTGATTCATCCTCAAGCAACTTACTTGAAGCTTCTAGGATTATTTTATACTATCCACTCTTATCCACTTATTTGTGAAAACAAATAAGTGGATAAGCTATGGCATTGACTCATGTATTATAATAAAATCTAATTATAGATTAAAATTTTTTATAACAAATGGAAAAAAATATCTATATATATATTTTGTTTCATAATTTTTTAATTATATATATATATATATATATATATATATATATATATATATATAACTTCTAAATTAATTATTTTTTAAAAAATAAATACCAATAATTTAAAATAAATATTTCCTTTTTATTTTAATAAGTTAAAATATATTATAAGATAAATGATTTGAGGTTTATGAATTTATGCCTATTCACCTTTAACAATGATTTAATTTATATATATGTGATAATAAATATTTTTTTATCTCTGTATTTATCAGTGCATCTCAACCTCATATGAAATGACCAAGCATAATGACAATATGTTAGACGATAAAATTGCAGCCGAGATAGTGCAGAAACCTGCCACGACAACGGAGGGGGGCGGTCGTCAGGGTTTGCTGAGTTTCCATGTATACACGCGCGCATGTATAGATTATGTTTTCTTCTCAGATTCCCTAATAGGTTCGACCCCTCTCACATTATTGCCTTTAAACGATTGTAAAATCTATTCAAATCAATAATACAAAGCCACGTGTTTCTCACTACACATGTTCATGAACCTCGCCCTTCTCTTAACAAACCTTCTTTGCGAATATAAACGGAACTACACTATCATTCACTGGTGCGAATATTCAGTCTCCAGTGGGGTGTGGTCAATCATTTCATGTGGGAAAAAATTATGGTCCATTCATCATTATTTGAAAGATTCTGGACACATGGAAGATGAGTGTATAATAAGGTTGTCGTTAGTGAATGTAACTTCATTATTGGTGGGTAGGGATGTTCATTAATGGTGGACAGGGGTGGCCAGCAAAGGAAGTGTGATGTTTGAATCTTTTACTTTCTAACAGATGAAATCAGTTTATGCTTCTGATATTTGAGCGGTGGAAAAAAATGTTTAATCTCTGCAGAGGGAATAACAATATGTATATTGCATTGATGATGATAAAGTAGTCCGCCTATGATGTTGAATGTTTGGAAAAAAATCATTGAACCTGTGCTGAATAACAATATGGGTATTCCTTTTCTAGTCCTAAAGCAGTGAAGACTGTTCAGAAACGAAGACATAAATGTTTAGATAATTATTTAATCATATAAATATATTAGACTAAGAGAATGAAGAATATTGGTTCAAAATGACTTGTTTTTGCACATAGGTGGAGCATGGTTCTGGTCTACTTTTTAAAGTTTCTTTTCAGCTGGGTAGCACAGTCATTTGCTTTTCTGTCTTTTTTTTGGAAATGTTCTAAAGGTCTTGAAAGGTCATCTTTTTGTTAGTTGGAATGATGGGTTAGTTTTATGATATTTGATAAATGGTTGTTAGTTAAAATAGCTAACTGTTTAGCGTGATTTGAACTAGTTATGTGAGCATTTCAACATTTGGTTAAATACTATCAAGAGAATGATGAAGAATATTACATAGAATATAAGTTTTTAAATATGTGCTTTTGAAATACTGTTTAATAATGAAGATGGTTCAGAAACAAATAGATATGATATGAGTGTCTAGTTAAAGTAGTGAAGTGAAGATTGTTCAGAAACAAATAATTATAAATGTCTACTTAATTATTTATTCATATAATACTCATATAAATATATTAGATGAAGAGAATGAAGAATATTGAATAAGATAAACCAAGAAAATGAATAATATTAATTAAAATATAGGTATATAAATATAAGTTTTTTGAAACATTGTTTAATGATGGATAAAAATTCTTCAAAAAATAATAAGTAACAAAAATATATTAGAAGAATAAAATGTTAAAAAAAATTGTTATACTATATTATACTATAATATATTAAAATAATATAATTTTCATATTTTTTATTTTTATGGGAGATATTATAGATTTAGGTTTAAATTTTAATGTGTATAAAGTTTATGAAGGATATTTTTTTGTTTTTTTTTCAACAGTTATAATTAAAAAAAAGAGACATAGGCATTGTAGTAATGTTTTTTATACAAAGGTTTTATTTAAGAATTTTTGTATTCATTCTTCCAAATTATCTAGACAACTATATAATGGAAAATAAAACTAGAACTAAACTTTATATGGATAGCCTTGTTCAAGTACACTCCCATGTTGTTGCTCCATGTTGTTCCATTTCTTTAGTAAAAAAATTAGCTCAATGTTCACAACACTAATCTCTTGATACCCTCAAGAGTAGATAGTATAAAATAATCCTAGAAGCTTCAAGTAAGTTGCTTGAGGATGAATCAACTAAGGTGACCATTTTGCTAGGAATGGGAGATACAATAATAGTTGCGGGGGATGAGTTCAGATGTTACAACATTTCCCCCATGAAATATATTAGTGCCATTAGTGAATACGTCATTCTAATCTACTTCCTTTGATGAATAGTCATGGAATATATTCTCTCCACATCCCATTTTTGAAAACAATAATGTGCTAAATTCACTTCAATGACACACTCATTTGATAAGCTATTCTTCTTCCCTACCTTGCTCCGAGATGCATCCTTCGAGGAATCCCATTGTTTAGTTGTCAAAGCCAAAATCCTAAAATTTCTTTCATGATGGGTTAAACACTTGTAAATCTCCTTCAAATCAAATATGATACAAAATCTATTGTGGCAATGGAAATGTACCATGGATGGATCCTCTCATGATGAAGGAAATCTCCAATAAGAAATACATGGACTTGGATGGAGGACTATAACTTCTCCGATCCAGTAGATTGCATGTTTAGCCTTTTGTTTAGCCAATATATTTCTATCTACTTCCAAAACATCTCATACATGATAATAATTACCTCCCCTATGTTAAAAATGTCATAAGAAGTTTAATGGAAACTCTTTGATTCATTGCATATTAAAACATAGGTAAAGAAGTAATAGTAACACCTAAATGACATTCATAATAAAAAAATATTGTGGGTTAGTTTATGATATTTGATAAATGGTTGTTAGCTTAAATAGCTAACTGCTTAGTATGATTTGAACTAGTCGTGTGAGCATCTCAACATTTGGTTAAATACTACCAAGAGAATGAAGAATATTGCATAGAATATAACTTTTTAAATATGTGCTTTTGAAATAACGTTTAATAATGAAGATGGTTCAGAAACAAATAGATATGAATGTCTAGTTAAGGTAGTAAAGTAAATATGGTTTAGAAACAAAGAGATATAAATGTATAGTTAATTATTTACTCATATAATAGTCATTTAAATATATTAGATGAAACTAATGAAGAATATTAAATAATATAGACCAAGAGAATGAATAATATTAAATAAAATATAAGTATATAAATATAAGTTTTTTGAAATATTGTTTAATGATGGATAAAAAATCTTCAAAAATAGGAAGTAACAAAAATATATTAAAGGAATAAAATGTTAAAAAATATTGTTATACTATATTATACTATAATATATTAAAATAATATAATTTTCATATTTTTTACTTTTATGGGAGAGATTATAGAAATTCTAAATTTAGGTTTAAATTTTAATGTGTATAAAGTTTATTAAGGATGTTTATTTTTCAACAATTATAATTAAGAGGGGGACATATGCATTGTAGTAATGTTTTTTATACACATGTTCTATTTAAGAATTTTTGTATTCATTCTTCCAAATTATCTAGACAAATATATAATGGAAAATAGAACTAGAACTAAGCTTTTTGTGGATAGCCATGTTCAATTACACTCTCATGTTGTTGCTCCATGTTGTTCTATTTTTTAGTAAAAAATTCACCCATGGTCTTTTTGATTAATCAATATAATTAAAAAAAAAGTAAATAGGAATAGCTATTTTTTAAAATAAATCTCAAACTTGGACTTTTGAATTTTTTTCCCTTGAGAGTTCCATTCTACAACTCATTATGATGACCAAGATGTGTAAGTATGTCATGTCTCCAACAAATAAAAAGTAATTTGAGCTAATATAGGCTTACTAATTATTTTATCATATAAGTTGAATTTGAATGGATAATATATTTACCTTCACCAAAAAAAATTACTACATTAGAATTCCATATGAATACATATAAATTAAATAAATAATGGATTTCATGGAAGGATGCATTCAGGAGCAAGGTAGGGAAGAAGAATAGCTTATCAAACAAGTGTATCATTGAAGTGAATTTTGCACATTATTAGTTTTCAAAAATGGGATGTGGAGAGAAAATATTTCGTGACTATTCATCAAGGGAAGTAGATTAGAATGACATATTCACTAATGACACTTCTATAATTCATGGAAGAAATGTCGGAACATCTTAATCCCCCCAACTATTAGTATATCTCCCATTCCTAGAATAATGGACACCTTAGTTGATTCATCTTCAAGCAGCTTACTTTAAGCTTATAGCATTATTTTATACTATCCACTCTTGAGTGTATCAAGAAATTAGCATTTTGAACATTTAGGTGCATTTTTTACTAAAACAATAGAACAACATGGAGCAGAAACATGAGAGTGTACTTGAACATGGCTATCCATATAAGGCTTAGTTTTACTTTTATTTTCCATTATATATTTGTCTAGATAATTTGGAAGAATGAATACAAACATTCTTAAATAGAACATGTATATAAAAAACAATACTACAATGACTATGTCCCCTTTTTTAATTATAATTGTTGAAAAAAAATGTCCTTCATAAACTTTATACACATTAAAATTAAAACCTAAATTTAGAATTTCTATGATCTCTGCCATAAAAATAAAAAAATATGAAAATTATATTATTTTAATATATTATAGTATAATATAGTATAACAATATTTTTTAACATTTTATTCCTTTAATATACTCTTGTTACTTATTATTTTTTGAATATTTTTATCCATCATTAAATAATATTTCAAAAACTTATATCTATATACTTATATTTTATTTAATATTATTTATTCCCTTAGTTCTATCTTATTTAATATTCTTCATTCTTTTCATCTAATATATTTATACGAGTATTATATGAGTAAACAATTAACTAGACATTTATATCTATTTGTTTCTAAATCATCTTCACTTCACTACTTTAACTAGACATTCATATCTATTTGTTTCTGAACCGTCTTGATCATTATTAAACCATATTTCAAAAGCAGATATTTAAAAATTTATATTCTATGTAATATTCTTAATTCTCTTGGTAATATTTAACCAAATGTTGAGATGCTCAGACAACTAATTCAAATCATGCTAAGCAGTTACCTATTTTCACTGACAACCATTTATCAAATATCATAAAACTAACACACCATATCTTTTTATTATGAATGCCATTTAGGTGTTACTCTTACTTCTTTACATATGTTTTAATATGCAATGAATCAAATATTTTCCATTAAACTTATTATGACATTTTTAACATAGTGGAGGTAATTATTATCATGTATGAGATGTTTTGGAAGTAGATAAAAATGTATTGGCTAAACAAAAGGCTAAACATTCAATCTACTAGATTGGAGAAGTTATAGTCCTCCATCCAAGTCCAAGTATTTCTTATTGGAGATTTCCTCCATGATGAGAGCATCCATCCATGGCACATTTCAATTGCCATAGTCAATTTTGTATCATATTTAATTTGAAGGAGATTTACAACTATTTAACCCATTATGAAAGAAATTTTAGGATTTTGGCTTTCACAATTAAAGAGTGGATTTCGTGGAAGGATGCGTTCGGGAGCAAGGTAGGGAAGAAGAATAGCTTATCAAACGAGTGTATCATTGAATTGAATTTTTCACATTATTAGTTTTCAAAAATGGGATGTAGAGAGAAAATATTTCGTGGCTATTCATGAAGGGAAGTAGATTTGAATGACCTATTCACTAATGGCACTAGTATATTTCATGGGGGAAATGTTGGAACATCTGAATCCCCCACCCCAAACTATTATTGTATCTCCCATTCCTAGCACAATGGACACCTTGGTTGATTCATCCTCAAGCAACTTACTTGAAGCTTCTTGGATTATTTTATACTATCTACTCTTGATTGTATCAAGAGAGTAGTGTTGTGAACATTGAGTTGCATTTTTTAGTAAAGAAATGGAACAACATGGAGAAGCAAGAAGAAAGTGTACTTGAACATGGCTATCTATATAAAGCTTAGTTCTAGTTTTATTTTCCATCATATATTTGTCTAGATAATTTGGAAAAAGTTCTTAAATAAAACCTATGAATAAAAAACATTACTACAATGCCTATGTCCCTTTTTTAATTATAATTGTTGAAAAAAAAAATAAAACATTCTTTATAAATTTTATACACATTAAAATTTAAACCTAAATCTATAATTTCTATAATATCTCCCATAAAATTAAAAAATATGAAAATTATATTATTTTAATATATTATAGTATAATATAGTATAACAATATTTTTTAAAAATTTACTCTCTTAATATATTTTTGTTACTTATTATTTTTTGAAAAAAAATTATCCATCGTTAAACAATATTTCAAAAAACTTATATTTATATATTTATGTTTTATTTAATATTATTCATTCTCTTGATTTATCTTATTTAATATCCTTCATTCTCTTCATCTAATATATTTATATGAGTATTATATGAATAAATAATTAACTAGACATTTATATCTATTTGTTTCTGAACAGTGTTCACTTCACTACTTTAACTAGAAATTCATATCTCTTTGCTTCTGAACCATTCATTATTAAATAGTGTTTCAAAAACACATATTTAAAAACTTATATTCTATGTGGTATTCTTCATCATTCTCTTGGTAGCATTTAATATTCTTCATCATTCCCTTGGTAGTATTTAACCAAATGTTGAAATACTTACACAACTAGTTCAAATCATACTAAATAATTAGCTATTTTATCTAACAACCATTATCAAATATCATTAAAAAAAATAACCTTTCAACACCTTTAGAACATTTACTATAATTATAAATATAAGTATAAAAAAAAACATAAAAAAAAACAAAACAAAACACCCAACTCAAAGGTTCATGAGAAACTTTAAAAAGTAGACCAGAGCTATGCTCCACCCTATGTGCACAAACAAATCATTTTGAACAATATTCTTCATTCTCTTATTCTAATATATTTATATGATTAAATAATTATCTAAACATTTGCGTCTTTGTTCCTGAGCAGTCTTCACTACTTGAGGACTAGAAAAGGAATACCCATATTGTTATTCAGCCCAGGTTCAACGATTTATTTTCCAAACATTCAACATCAGGCGGACTATTTTATCACCATCAATCGAATATACATATTGTTATTGCCTCTGCAGATATTAAACATTTTTTTCCACCGCTCAAATATCAGAAGCATAAACTGATTTCATTTGTCAGAAAGTATAAGATTCAAACATCACACTTCCTTTGCTGGCCACCCCTGTTCGCCATTAATGAATCATCCCTACCGACCAATAATGAAGTTACCTTCACTAACTACAACCTTATTATACGCTCATCTTCCATGTGTCCAGAATCTTTCAAATAATGATGTAGAATGGACCATAATTTTTTCCCACATGAAATGATGGACCATACCCCACTGCAGACTGAATATTCGCACGAGTGAATGATAGTGTATTGCCGTTTATATTCGCAAAGAAGGTTTGTTAAGAGAAGGGCGAAGTTCATGAACATGTAGTGAGAAACACGTGGGTTTGTATTATTGATTTGAATAGATTTTGCAATCGGTGAAAGGCGATAATGTGAGAGGGCGGGAACCTGAGAAGAAAATATAATCTATACATGTGGGCGTGTATACGTGGAAACTCAGCAAACCCTGACGACCGCCCACCTTCGTTGTCCTGGCAGGTTTCTGCACTATCCCTGGCTGCAATTTTATCGTAACATATTGTCATCATGCTTGGTCATTTCATATGAGGTTGAGATACACTGATAAATACAGAAATAAAATAGATTTGTTTATTAGATGCACTGATAAATACAGAAATAAAATAGATTTGTTTATTATTACAGAGATATAAATTAAATCATTGTTAAAGGCGAATAGACATAAATTCATGATAAACTTCACATGCTTTATTTTATAATATATTTTAACTTATTAAATAAAATAAAAAATAAAAAATAAAAAACAATTTTTTATAATATATTTTAATTTATTAAAATATAAAAGAGATATAAAAAAAATATTTATTTTAAATTATTGATATTTATTATTTAAAAACAATTAATTTATAGGTTAAATATATATATATATATATATAAAACATATGAAACAAAATATAATAAGAGATTTTAAAAATATGAAACAAAATATAATAAGAGATTTTTATCCATTTGTTATAGAAATTTTTAATCTATAAATATATTTTATTATAATATCCTAGTCAATACCATAGTTTATCCACTTATTTCTTTTATATGGCATTAGTTCATATGAATTTTTTAATTAATCAATATAATTAAAAAAAGTAAATAGGAATAACTATTTTTTGAAATAAATCTCAACCCTTACTTTCTACTTTTTGTCTTTGAAAGGCCTATTTTACAAGTCATTATGATGACCACCATGTGTAAGTATGTCATGTCTCCAACAAATAAAAAATAATTTTGACTAATATAGACTTAATAATTATTTTATCATATAATTTGAATTTGAATGGATCATATATTTACATTCAACAAAAAAAATTACAACATTAAAATTACAAAGTATAGAAAATTTTAAACATCTTTACTCTTCACTAAAGCCCATATCATTTCTTAATTCAAAAAAAAAAAAAAATTAATTCAACACGAAACTGAAAATCTTGTACAAAATATTTTAATATTTTTTAATTAAATACATAAAACCAATCCTTAAAAAAATGCATATCTTATAAATATATTAAAATATTTATAAACATAAATACTTCTATATCAAAATTATAATCCTGAATTAAGTAAATCTAAACTAATGTATATACTACTAAAAATATTCTAAAATATTTCAAGTTAGTTAAATACCTACCATCAATAATTATAATCCTTGAAACCCTATTCAAAAATACACATTACTATCCATATAAATTAAATAAAAACAAAACACATTACTATCCATATAAATTAAATAAAAACAAACCCGCCAATTTTGTTCACCTTCCCGTCCTCCCTCTTCATTCCGTATTCGTCCTTCCTCATTATTCCGTATTTGTCTTTCTCCGTGGTAACGACCATTCAGCTTCATTTCAAAAACTAATAATGGAAATTTTTAAGCGATCGAATAAAGTCGGTTGCTTATAATGTTCTTTATGAAAAAGGAACATCAATATATGGAGTGGCCACCAAATCCACAAAGAAAGTAGTAAATCACGAGCGAGAAAATCGAATCAGGTTGCCTAACGAAAAAAATTGTCCGTTGTCAAGTAAAGTCTATCGCTTATAATGATTTTCAAGAAAACAGAACTGTCAGGATAATGGCTACGTAATCCACTAAGAAAACTAAGGATCACCTTGGTTGTTTCTTCGATTTGTCACACGATAAAACTAAGGATAAATTGTTTCTTCGATTTGATCACACGAATTATCACTGCGTTTTCAACCATGTTGTCGACGTTTTGGTTGACCCTTCGCCATTCATCATGAGAACTTGAGAGATCTGAGACTTCTGTTACCATTGCCTTTGTGTAGTTATTAACCAGTTATATCGAATTAGGGCTAATTCTCTCAGCACTCATCAGCTACGATACTTTGTTGATAAAAGCAACTTGTGCTTAGAAACATTTATACAATATCAAAATCCTTTCTTTATTTTTAAATCCTTTTCTACCTCACATTTAAACCATAGTTACCAAATTCAAATTCGAGTTCGAATTCGAATTCGATTCGATACGGAAAAAATTCGACCATCAAAAATTCAATACGGAAAAAATTCGAGAGTATGCATTATAGAGACACTTATTTTTAAAAAAAATTAAAAATTAAAAGGAACCATAACTAGCATTTGCACCAAATGTTGCAAAGGAAACGCCGTAAGGCATAAATTGAGGAACAATGAGGACATGGAATGGGCAAATCTAAATGAAATGTAGAGATGTAGTAGAAATGAAATTGGTTTAGGGTGCCTTACACTATTTTTTATTAATTATTAAATTAATATTGCATATAAATTGTTGTTCATGACTATGAAGCTACCAAGTTGCTCAATGGGAAAGCTATAGCCAAAGGAGAGGAGAGGTAGGAAGAATACTATAAATTGTACATGTGAGTTAATTTGAATTTACTTTAAAATCATAGTAATTTAGTTTCAATTTGAATTTATTTATTTCTAAGTCACCTTTTATTCATAAAAATTAATTAATGGTTGTGAAAGATATGAGCATCCTATTGATTGGTTGTATATCACTGAGAAAATAACTTGTAATCAGATATGCCAATCAAGAACAAAGAATTGGATGAAGGTTGAACACTTTCTCTGAGTGTGGACAACCGAAGAAGAACCTCGTGAGTAAGCCCCAACTGAATCATGGAATTCAAAAGGATGAATAAAAAATAGCTGCCAATTTTCCTCTTCTACCAAATCCCCCATTCTTATTATAGATGTCTCTGCAACTCCAATTTCTGACAGGACTTTGTGATTCCTTGAACTTACAACGAGTCTCGAGTTGGAGTGGTGGGCTAGCAGCAAAAAACCAAATTTCTTCCATCAACTGGGAACCATCTCTCAAAATTTTCCTTGGAAAAATGCTGGTAGCACGGACTGTTGAACATATATATATCGACCTCTCGCAGAGGGACGCTCCATCAAGAATATGTGAGCATTACAAGCATCCTCAGTGTGGACTAATAAAATGGAACCCATGATATCATGAAGCTCCCTTAACCATTCAAAATGTTCAGCGTTGCCTGAGAGATGTGAACATTAATATAAGAACAGGAAAAATGGGCATTTTTCTGTTAATGGCAGGTCTGAAAATTATGCTCTTACCCATTGGATACTGAGAATCAAAATGTTCAACATTGATACAGAGATGCGACTTTAATATAAGATTAGATGAAATGAACATTTTTATATTGATTTCAGATTTCATGTATCTTATTGATATGTAACAAAACTATGCTTATACCCATGAGATACAGAGAATCCATAATCAACCTAAACTCAATGAAATAAAACAATCCATAAGAGAAACACCAAGCCATGAAAATTTACAAAAATAAGATCAAATATCTAATGAACGCTTACCATATGTGTGACAAGATAAAAATGTAAATTACATTTTTCTAAATATCAAGAGATTTGCATTTCAAAGTAATTTCAAAATAATGGTTGAGAAGCTCATTTTACAGTCAAGTCAAAATAATGATTGTGTTGGGTAAGAGATTGTGTTAAGAAGCTCATTTTATAGTGGAATATGAAAATTATTTGGGATTTCATCACTTTTTAAAACCGGTCTACATTTATCTAATTCTAAATCTATTATGAGCATACAATTTTTCAACTCATAAATTTGATCCTCTGCAACCTAACCCTAATAAATCCAGATTGATTAGATTTATCTAATTCTAAATCTATTATGAGCATGCAACTTTACAACTCATAAATTTGATCTTTTGGACCCTAACCCTAATAAATCTAGATTGATTATATTTGAAGTTAAGATAAAATTACAGATCTTTTAATACAAATCTTTGAAGTGAGTAGTAACAGCGAACTTACCCAGAAAATAGGCTTTTCACGTCTCATGATATCGATTGGGGTCCAGCAAGATTCATCGAGGCAGTCCCTGAATTCGCCATCATCATTAAGTGGCGAGGCTGCAGTTATGGATGATGTGTAAATTACATGCCTCACAGACTTTGCCTGACTGCAAGCCCTCAAAATATCAAGAGTACCATTCACCTAAGCTTCGATAACATTCATCTGTGTTTGAAGAAAAAGTACATTAAAAGGGAAAATTTATATCCAAAAAAGGGGTCAAAATCCAGTAATAAATTCGTTGTTTCCGGAAGTTGTGCATTCGGGTGGTTGTTAAAAAATACCTGTGCTTCAATGGCGAAATCCATTATAGTTTCCAAATGACAAATGTACTCACAACCCTCAACGGCAGCATGGAAGCTTCCCTCTTGGCGGAGGTCGGCTTTGAAGAGTCTGAGCCTCTCTTTTGCTCCTGGCAGGCACAGAATACGGCGAGTTTTGCTATCATTGCCTGCAGCATGTGAAAGACGGTTGACAGTTCGTATGGACCGTCGCGCCTGGCATTGCTCAATTCAAATCAACGGTTAATGATTACCCGATCATCTAACAACCAAATTGAATGGCACATATTTTGACACGACAACAGTTTGGAGAGTTCATTTCAGAGGGAAACGCCTTACGGCGTAAATATGTAAAGAAATAAATATGCTAGGCAATAAATATGTAAAGTAAAACTGAAAATAGAGCCGCGTGACGAGACACATCAAAAGGATGGATGGGAGGCTGAATTTTTATAAACAATTCATACTCCAATTTTTATTCTGTGTAAATATAGACACAGTGTGAAACAATTATCCACAATTATTTTCTCTAAATATCCTAATGGCAAAGGAAAAAAATATCACCTAGAAATTCCAAACTTATTATAGATCGATTAGTGGAACATTTTAAATAAGAAACTACACCTTGTTATCAATATATCAAAATATGATTTCAAATCTCATGCCTCTCCTATCAGTTTTCATCACATGCATAGAATCAAAGGGTCCATGAATTGTGTAAGAACAAATCTAAATGCCATAGTTTAACTAGCTGAGGAATTTTCTGGATTGTTATGGAAATTTAGGTTATATTTAGAAAATATGTGGTAAATATTTTTGTAAATCCAAGTTATAGTTGTTAAATTTCAAAATTTTAAGTGTCCTAGACGTTTTTGATGGTGTTGAATCTATTTCTACTGATGGTGCTGAATCTATTTCTACTATCAAAAATAAAATTCAAACACTGCATCTACAAGATTTTTTGAAATTATTTTGCCCAGATTCCTAGCACTTTTGGCCATCCAAACAATTCGTCCGTATCCAATTCAAATGGACAAAGGCAAAGCAAGGCTATTTAAACAAAAGGATCAACAATTCTCGGAACAATGTAATAAAATCAGTTTTTCTTCAAAGAATGTAATAAAGTCAGTTTTTCTTCAAAGCAATTTACATGCTTTTTCTTTGATTGCAGATTATCAGGAGGACAATCTTATTTTCTCTATATTATAAACTTTGTGACTGGTTTTTATATGTTCAACAGAACTGATAAATTATATATCTTACATACACACAACTATGAACCTTTATAAGAATTCTTATACCATATTATTATTTTGACATATCTCAGCTGGTACTACGGCCATATATACAACATAAACATGTTTTTAAGGTGGTAGGGTACTAATAACTGGGCAAAAATTATTGCATCTCGGGTTTTTTATACCTGTTTCAGTGGCTCAACATTAAAGATATTCAGGTATTTGGGGATTTAAAAAGTTGCATTGATGGGATAAAAAGGCTCAATTGCTTTCGGCCTCCAGTGATGTCATACGGGATGAAACTGTGTTAGTTAAAGGTTGTTGCAAGATTCTCACAAATCTTATATTCTCAGGATAAAGAGTGAATATTTTATGACCATAGAAACCCAACCTATGTAAGTAGGTGATATAAGTTTGAGAATATAGATACTTTGGAGATGAGTTGTTAGTCTAGTATGATGCTAGAGCCACATAAAAGATTTGATCATGGACAGATTTGTGATCCAGTGAATTAGTTTCCCTAATAAATCAAATGTCTTTTCTTCAATTCACTTACAACTTCATTCGTTGTTTGTAATTCATTCGGTTGTTGTTTTTCAATTCACTTATAACTTCATTCGTTGCCTGTTTTTCATTGTGTTGGATTTTTATTCCCAGCATGGCCAACTCCGCCAGTTTCCACACTATGCTCACATTGACCTATTTTACCACTTATTCATCCCAAAAGATTTCAATATTTACTAACAAAATCATTTATCTCCCCGAGAGATAAAATTCAAAATCCAAAACACCATTACATTTCTAGTTCTCCAATATCTTCATACCCACAAATATGAATATATTTACATGAACAAAGCTTACATACGAGAGGATATGACTATTTTTCCTCAGCTCAGAGACATTTGTATCCACCAGTTCTCTCCCAGATATTATAGATACTCTAATTCATGGCTTGCATTCAATGGAATGTCGAGTCTTGTTTTTGAGTCGGTCACTTCTATAAAACATTTGGTCCTGTTCAATAACAAGATTGTTAGTTAAAACGAGTGGACATATAGTGATTTAGAAATTGTTTTTTCCTATCAAACACAAGGTTGGACATAATAGAGCATCACAGGGAAGTTTACCATGGACATATAATGGTAAATCAATATTTATAATTCTCCTTCACCGCAATATGCCACAAACGACACACGAATTTATGGTGGAATTTCGAACGCAAAGAAACTTATATTATACCTTGTTTTTCCCACGTGTCACTGTTTTGTTTTCACGCATTTCTCCAAAACTACCCAAAGAGAGATCAAACCATTTAATTTTTATGACAAAAATTTTTTTGACATTTTATTTTTAATGACAATTTTTTGTTTTTTTATATATGAAAACATGAGACCTTAATCAATCAAGCAATTATATATACCTCTCAAGCAATAATATATGCCTCTGTTGAGGGTTCCTGCTCTCCTTGTTTCGATGTTTTTGACAGTACTTAGATGGCATAGAGACATGCATGGCGCAGACGCTCAAATCCTCCTCTGCCAATTTGCGTTACGAAGCCACCGGTTATTTTCTCGATCTCAACTAAATTTTATGCATTGGGATGATGCTAAGTCATGCCCAATTTTCAGCTCAATCAAATGAATTTTAGCTACGGGAATATTGTAAGATGTCGTTACAAAAGTTTCAAAATCACTTACAAAGTATTTTTGACTGAGACACAGACCAAAGGAAAGCACGGTTCAGCCCCTCACTACTTCGAGAAGCAACCCCAACACTCAGAGACGGTTCCTTCGTTCTTTACGAGGCAATTGAAACATACATCCAGATAACTAAAGAAGCCTGTGTTGACCAATCTCTTTGTACAGCATGGAGACGGTATTGCTCTCACATCCTTATCCAACAGTTGCGAAACAAGATCAACCATAGGTCAGGGAAGTTTACCATGGACATATAATGGTAAATCAATATTTATAATTCTCCTTCACCGCAATATGCCACAAACGACACACGAATTTATGGTGGAATTTCGAACGCAAAGAAACTTATATTATACCTTGTTTTTCCCACGTGGCACTGTTTTGTTTTCACACATTTCTCCAAAACTGCCCAAAGAGAGATCAAACCATTTAATTTTTATGACAACAAAATTTTTGACATTTTATTTTTATTGACAATTTTTTGTTTAAGGTTAAGGGCAAACATTTTTCCTTGCACAGGAGAAATTGCGATACAGGCTACATCCCACAGGGTCCTTTCATTTGCTATTGCAATGCATAAAATTTGCGAAATTTCATAACTGCATAATAAATGGAAGATGTCACGAAAAGTGTGTTCCACTTGTGAGCAAATCTGCCCAATCTGCCCAGGTTTTTCCTTACTATTGCAAGCCATCTCCTTCTCTCTTTCGGTTTCTGCCTGATGGGTATGGGAGCATACTCCTGCATACGCTTAGCAAAGATTAAGCATGCAACCTTGCTTCGGAAAGCCTTTGAATTCTTTCTTTTATTCTTTTCGGTAGAATGAGAGGTCTCGGGTTCGAACTCTGTGAGACGAATCCGATTATTACTCGATTTACTCTTCCTATCCCTACCATCAGCAAGCGAAACACTAACCGGGGTTCTGTGGACCTCCAGCTCTGAATCAGATTCTTCTTCCTTCGTCTTAACATAAAAGACATTTTCGATGTAGCTAAGAAGGCTATGCTCATTTATGCTGTCCATGGAAACAACCTGAGTAAACTGAAAGGCCAGGTGCTTATCCACATCCGAGGAGTCATCGATATCCTCATCGAAGCTTCTGTCTGCATCAAGCAGCACCATCTGGCCTGCGAAGGAGCAGCCTGACCCCGAATGGTAGGACAACGCCAAAGCTAACAACCGATGGACGAAGCCACGAATCAAGCCGGGTACCCACGACACCGCCTGCGTCGCCACTGTTGCTATTCCTAGACGCTGCTTACGGATTCTGGGGAGCACTTGCCATACCAGAAGCGCTAGCCGCGTTATGTTGAACACATCTTCCAGTGGGCCGACCTCCAAGCCGGCCCACAGGGTGTACAGAAAATGCGCAAACGGCATAAGCCTGGGGACGATATCGCTCTTGGAAACTATATGCACAAAGTGTCTTCTGTAACACGAATTTATATGTTTTTCCAATTTTGAATCCGCGAAGAGAGGGCATCCGAACGAATAACATTGAACTTGTTCGTGGTAAAACTTAGGGCTCGATTCCAACAATCTGAGGGTGAGCAACGAGGCAACGGCTCCTCCTAAAGAATGGCCCGTCAATACAATTTTGTTCCCTTGTATTAACTGGCGCCTAAGATACTTCAATGGGATGCTCTTGGCTCTGTCAAGAAACCCCGCATGAGCAGCTCCCGCTCCCAGGCTCAAGGACCTCTGCATTATGTTGAGATTCGTTAGCGCATCCATAAACCCCGTGGTGCCTCTGCAGGCGATGATCATGTGATCTTTGGCCAGGCTTTTAACGACCAGAAGAACCTGCTTTCGGCCGATCTCGAAGCCTTCTTTTAGCAGCTTGTCTTCTTCCAGAAATTCATAGATCGCCGTTTCCGGCAAGCCGAATGTGGTATTCAGTCTTTCAAGTTCCTGCCGAGGATTGTCGCTGTATGCAACGGCTGAAAGAATCAGCGCATCCGCAAGCCAGACGGGATGACGGTCTTGCTTGATTATTTGGCTGAGCGTGGCCATCGATTTTGTGGTTCTGCGAATACTAATGTCTCTCCCTCCACACCACCACAATGTCTCGCCTCCCAGGCGCCTCACCTTCTCGTCTATGCTCACCGCAACGTATCTTGTTGAAAGATGGTTGACGGTTCGTATGGAGCGTAGCGCGTGGCATTGCGCAATTCAAATCAACGGTTAAGGATTACTCGATCGTCTAACAACCAAATCGAATGGCACATATTTTGACACGACAGCAGTTTGGAGAGTTTATTTCAGAACGCCTTAAGGCGTAATTATATAATCTCATTGGTTTGATTTCCGTCATGAAATCCAGATCTGATTCTCATACCAAAAAGTTTAAATTGCCATTCAAATAAATTGGGTCCATGAAGAATGTTATATTACTTTACTGAAATTGCAGAATCTCGTTTCGACCATCACCTCTCGTCCAAAAAGTCTATTAAGATAAGAAGCTATCTGACTTTTATCCTAAGACCAGAATAAGAAACGATCCAAATGGCATTTATCCCAGACACTTTTCAGGCCATCTGAATGGGCCACCTATGGCAGTTCCGGAAAGCTCCGGACTAACTCTCATGTCGAACTCATACACCTAACAGTAGGTACAGCCATCTTTGACGTGGCGCTCACTCCATTGCTGCAATTGTTTGGTTGGACGATGCATTTTAGGCCTTCAGAAGAAAAATCCCTGCCTTATCATTAATCTCAGCATCTTCCACGAGAATAAGGAAAAAAATTGCATTGGTCCTCACCATATACTCGCTATGGCCGATGTGAGCTTCATTCTTGGTGTTGTCGGTCAGTACATACAATATATGATCAGAGTCGCATTTAATGTTTCTTTAGTGATTTGAATCGCTTGTTCATCTGAATTATTATATGTTTGGGCAATATGTTGCAGGAAATGTGATATCGTTCCTCGTTTTCATATCGCCGGTGTAAGCTCTTAAATGTTTTGAATGGTTAAATACATTTAGTTTCTAGGGAGTTTTGTCAATCTTGCAAGTGTTGTTCAATAATATTTTATTTACAGGAAGACATTTTGGCGTATAGTGAAGAATAAGTCCACACAGGACTTCAAACCTCTCCCTTATATCTGCACGTTGTTGAGCACTTCGCAATGGACATATTATGGATTAATAAAGCCCGGGGGACTGTTGATCTCTACGATTAATGGGGCAGGCGCGGTATTGGAAGCAGCATATATCATTCTGTTTATAATTTATGCCCATAAGGGACTTCGGGTTAGTATTTTTTTTTTTTTCAATCACCTTCATATTGAGTGTTTCAGTTGATGCTTCCACGACTATTAGATCGAACACAAATATTAGTATGTCACATAGAGAACTGGAATTCTGATAACACTTCATAAATCCAAAGTGAAAGATGGATCTTGTCGACCAATAAATTTTATGACTCATGGTACATCTAATTGGTGTTGTTATGCAGCTCAAGACTATTATTCTGGTGTTGCTTGTGGATATAGTATTTTTTGCTGCTGTATTTTTGGTGACCTTTCTGGCACTAAATCAACAAACGAGAATAAACGTAGTAGGAATTATATGCGTGTGTTTAACGTTAAGCATGTATGGTTCTCCATTAACAGTTATGGTAAGCTTGGTTTTCAACATTTAGGCACAGAAAAAAAATTGTCAATAATTCAAGGAAGATTAGTGCCATTTTGAATTTTACAGACTGACCTTGTAATCCCCACGTATGTGGGTGGCAACAGAAAAGTGTCATAGTAACAAAGAGCGTGGAATTCATGCCATTTTTCCTGTCATTCTTCCTGTTTCTTAACAGAGGAGTTTGGGCAGTTTGGGCAGTGCTGGAACGAGACGTGTTTGTTGGGGTTAGTGTTGAAGTTTTTCATTGAAATTAGATTTAGGTAGAATGCATATTATTCAAACAAATGTGTTGCTATAATGTATAGATCCCGAATGGAATCGGCTTCGGCCTTGGAGCTGCACAGCTTCTTATGTACTTGATTTATAGAAAGGGGAAGCCCAGGCGAGAAGGAATCAGAGACGAAGTTGTAAAGACTGAGGACTTTAAACTTGTGACGGATATCGAGATTGGCGGTGGAGGTGTACATCAATTCAGTGCAGAAGATAAGAAGTCCCAACCCAACAATCTAGAGATCTAGAGAAAGGATTGAGTATTCCTAAGGCTAATGTACAGGGTCTCAGAAAGCTTGTAAAATCCCTTTCTCTAGACTCTGGAATGTTGCAATCAGATGCAGGCCAAATGCAGTATAACCTCTCTCTAGTACCCCATCATGAAGGCGAAAATCCAGAACGCTATTGAAAATACTGAATGTGAAAAAGCAAATGTTGAATCTATCCTGCACCATTTTTTAGTAACTAGGAGTTTACAAAAGCTATCCTTGGATCAATAAATCTATGTCAATAAAAGCGTATGTTATTGTATAATCTGCCACTGTAAACTGCTTAGAAAAACTCGCGCGTACCTTGAGCGTATCTTCATCTATCGAAATGTGTTACGATGCAACAGGCATAATTTGAGCCTTCCGAAATCTGCTATAAATTTGCAGCTTGTCTTCTTCCAGAAATTCATAGATCGCCGTTTCCGGCAAGCCGAATGTGGTATTCAGTGTTTCAAGTTCCTGCCGAGGATTGTCGCTGTATGCAACGGCTGAAAGAATCAGTGCATCGGCAAGCCAGACGGGATGACGGTCTTGCTTGATTATTTGGCTGAGCGTGGCCATCGATTTTGTGGTTCTGTGAATACTAATGTCTTTCCGTCCACACCACCACGATGTCTCGCCTCCCCAGGGGCCTCACCTTCTCGTCTGTGCTCACCACAACGTATCTTGTTGAAAGACGGTTGACGGTTCGCATTGCGCAATTCAAATCAATGGTTAAGGATTACTCCATCGTCTAACAACCAAATCGAATGGCACATATTTTGACACGACAACAGTTTGGAGAGTTTATTTCAGAGGGAAACGCATTACGGCGTAATTATATTCAAATTTTTAAATAAAAGTTATTAAAATCTTTTCTCACAAGAATAGTCATGTTTACTTATCTCTAACAATGACCTCTCTTGTCTAAAATGCTACAACCCCTCCTATTTAAGATGATAAAAAACAAATGAGGGATAAACTAAAACATGTAAAGTAAAATTTAGGAATGAAAAATGAAAACTAAATTTTATATAAAAAAATGGAACACTAAATATTAAAAATAGACTTAAGTGATCTCCACATACTAATAAATTTATGTCTCTATCCTTCAACAAATCCATATAAACTTTGAAAATTTAAAAGACAACCTCATTTCTGGAAAGAGAATGCCTGCATTAGTTCAAAATTTCAAATGGCCCTAAGTTTAATAGATGAAAGCTAAATTATCACCTAATAAATCAAGTTCTAAATACAATGAAATATCATAATATTAAATTCAAAGTTTAGATAATTATATAAAAATCTGATAGTAAAGTTATCCCATTTTTTAAACAAATTTAAAACTTCAACTTCATTTAACTAATTTCTATGGAAACTAAATTTATTCAACAATAATGAAAAATAATATTAACAAAATAATTATTAACAAAATAATTTTTTATTATAAATTGTAGAAAAAAACTTTTATTTGAATTCCATTACAGTAATTGTTTAGCAAAATTTTACCTTATTTCAAATTTGGTAAGGTAAAAATTTCTATCTTTTCTATATATTTTGGATATTTTTAAATATAAAATTTACATTCGTTATTATATTGTAATATAGAAATTTCTATTTTTCCAATGTATTTAGATATTTTTAAATATAAAACTTACTTGGATTACTGTAATATAGAAATTTCTGTTTTTTACCAGATAGATGGCTTTCTTTTTGGGTTGCACGTCCACTAGGAGCAATTCTGTTCATGGGGAAAGATACCTCCTTCCCACCCGATCCTTAACCGCTGGTTGGTAGTCGGTTTGGAAGTCCGTTTGGAAGAATTGCAAAAAGCAGTAAATTCAATCTTTCAAGGTTCTCTTGATCCAATCCTTAATTGGTGGACCAAAAGGAATATTTGGCCACTTAACATTCTTTCCAAGATTGACAAAACTAGGTTCAGAGCGATAGCAAGAGAAAGCTAAACCCGCACCGTATTGAATTTCACGAATTAGCAGACGAATCGAACCGAACCCACGAATATTCGGATTTTTTGGGCCAATTCGCCCGAATTTGGTAACTATGATTTAAACTCGTTAGGTACGAAGAATTTGGAACAAGAAAACAAATGATAAATGTCACCACAGATCATTTTGACCGATTGCAAAAGGCCTGCTTATTTAAATTAGTGGCAAGGTTTTCTTTTCCAAGGATAAATATAGGTTTAAACTGAAATTGAATCAACAACTTAATTCCAACATTTTCGTGAGTAGAATTTACCTCACAGAGACATCCTATTAATTCAGGTTCACCCCACACCAAATCTGACATCCTATTAATTCAGGTTCACCCCCACACCAATACATGATAGAGTTCTATTATATAGCAATGGGATCAATAGGTAACTCCTAATCAGTTCCACCACACTTTTACATTGGACAACAATAAATTTAGAACACTGCCTAGAATTCCTATCTATGACACTTCAGGACACTTATATTGTCTTTACATTATGTAAAATTACATTTTCCTAGAGGGTAGTAAAGATTTATGTTACATTATCATTTGTATTACAACAAATCTAATCAATTTTCATTAATTATATTTTTCAATATGTATCATGTACAAAATGATATTGTTATTGAATATGTCTTGATCTAGCATGATAGATGAGGTTGTTTTCTAATTTGATAGATCTTTGATTGTGGTATTAGATCCTTGTTGGTTCTTCCTATTTTTCTCCCATCTCTTAAAGAAATCTTCTTAGCGGGTTGTTTTCTAATTTGATAGGTCTTTGATTGTCATATTAGATCCTTGTTGGTTCTTGATATTTTTGTCCCATCTCTTAAACAAATCTTCTTAGCCAAATTGTTGTGTATAAGCCCTTGTACTCAGCTTCCATGGAAGACAAAAACTTAGTTGGTCATTTCTTGTTGCTCCATGGCATAATGCTAGATCCAATAGTGAATGCATGACTAGAGGTGGAATTCCTCTCATATGGATGTCTTTTTCAATTAGAATCTGAATAACGTGTCAATTCAACTTTCAAATCTTTAGTATATTCAATGTCAAAAGTTTCATTCTCCTTTAAATATTGAAGGACTCTCTTGGTACCTTCAAGTGACTATCATGTTGCTTAGCCATGAATTGACTAAGTATTCTAACTTAATATTCAATATCTGGCATGGTTGTAGCTAAGTCATTCATACTTCAAACCAATTTTGTATATAATGTGCCATTCATTTCTTTTGTTTCATCATCATTGTTTAGTTTAACATTTTACTCCGATGGTGTAGAAACTACTTTAGATACATTCATTGAATCTTGTAATTAATTGTTGTGTGTATTTACTTTGTATGACCAAGGTTCTGCTATTATCTCTCCAAACTTGAAAGCCTAAAAAGTAATGCCACTATTTAAGATCCTTCATTACAAATTATTAGGATAAGAAATTTTTCATTTTTTCAATTAACTTTGTAGCATTTCACGTTGTGATAAGATCGTCAAAATATACAAACATTAAAACGATATGTCCCCTTTCATCCATCTTGATATACAAATTTGGATCTCCTTTATTTTTCGTAAAACCTTGTTGATAGAAGAACTTATCATTGCTCACATACAATGATTGGGGTGTCTATTTGAGTGCATATAATATTTTATTTATCTTGCATACAAAATTTTCTCATCCCTACTTTACAAAATATTATGGATGAACAAGATAGATGTATTCCTTTAATTCTCCATTCATAAATGTTGACTTGAAGTCTAACTAATTTAGCTTTCAATTATGTTTAGTAGCCACTGCAATCAACATTCAAACTGCATTCATTTTAGCTATAGCTACAAAACATTCTTCATAATATATCCCTTGTTTTGATGAATAACATTTTGCTATTAGTCTGGCTTTATATTTATCAATAGTTTTTTCAACATAAAATTTAGTTTTGAACAACAAATTCGAGCCTATATTAACTTTATCCTTGAGAAATTCTATCAATTCCCATGTATTTTTTTTCATAATGTAATAATATTCTTCTTTCGTGTCACCCATCTATTACTTATGATCATTTAATCACACATAATCTTGGCTCAACTATATTTATAACTTGCGTCATTAATGCATAATGTTTATACCTCATTAGTGTCTTAATTTACCTTTTTTGTATTCGTAATGGCTCATTATTTTTTGGAATAGCTCCACTTCCTCTTGGTTTGTTAAGAGCTTGTTGTAGCGCCTACAACCAACCTCCAAAATTTTGGCTTGCATGAAAATTTTTTAGCCTATCTTGGACCGCACGATCGATTGTCCTTGGTCACTTGTTGGTACGCTGATGATCTCAAGCTTCCCCTCCTTGATCTTAAGAGTTGTTCATGTTCTCATCCTTATGCAACATGTGTCATCTTTGGACATAGGGATTGTTGTTTGTCATGCAAAGGGACTATTGTTTTTCTTCAAGGGAGATCTTGCATGTATGAGATGTTTTCATTACATAGACAGGTTTCACACTCACTTCACACACTCTTGTAATGAATGTTGCTGCATCAAGCAGAGTATGTTTTATACATTCTATATGGTCTACCTTGTATCACTAAGTGTTAGTGCGTGATTATAGTCGAGTCTTATCATTGTTTACATATGTTTCACTCATCTCACACTTCGCTCATGTCATGAGAAACCTAGCCTCATCCAGCTTCTTGGAACTATGAACTTTTCTTCTTCAAACCTAAAGCTTTCTCCCTTGCCTGCTAGAACTCCATACTACCCAGAGACCCCAAGCTACTTTTGCATCCAAAACTACATAGTGGTTTCCTCTAGAAATTGTGCAGTATTTCCTCTCAATTGCACTGCACTTAGAAACTGTGCGGAGGTGTCATCCCAGGACCCCATCCTGTAGCAATGTCTTTTTCCTCAAAAATGTGCAATGTGGTCCAAACTACCCTATCTCTATTGCATTAAAAAATTTCGCAGATGAGCCTCCCAGGACTTCATCCCAACAGCAGTCACTGCCCTCTAAAACTACATTGATCCATATCTTAGTGACTACAAGAAAATATGAAATGCTAAGATCACTCCCAAGGAGTTGATGAGAAGGGCCAAGAGACCAAGTGATGAAAAATATCAGAATTGCATGCAGACTTCATTGAATGCATGATCATCTCGAGGGTAAGTATGGTAAATAAAGAAAACCTTTTGAAGTACACCTCTTAGTTGAGTTTGCAAGACTACTTGTCATTGTCATATCATCCTATCTTCAGTAACATGCATGTGTGTAAAAACAAAATAATCATTTCATGTGTTTCCTCTACATGTCTTGCTTCCTTTTCTCTTGTTTGACCAACTATCGTCTTGAGCATGTTGATTGCTATGTCATGCTTGCGACCTTTTTCTGGTGATGCTGAAGGTTTGTCTTTGTGTGTATGAGTTGTGTTCGCTATGTAAACATCTATCGCACTCACACACGAAGTTGTAAACATTGTCGCGCAAGTGTCATCACGGTCATTCAATGATATATATCGCGTTGAACTTTTCGCTCTCAACCTTTAGATAGTCACACTGAGACATGTTGTCTTGTTGTTGAGTCATGTTGAGTGTGTGTTCACAAGGTCATGTATACACGAGTTCACTCAGTCACATACTTAGCCGTTTTTCAGAGATATGTTGATTGAACCAACCTCCATCAACCGGACCTCCATTGAGTTGCACTCTGCAGTCTCCGCCCTTAGTGGCCTTACAAAATTGCCCAAAACTATACAGAGATTGAGGTTGTCCTCCAGGTAGTCTGCACTACGTACTTCCGGAATCAAGCCAGTTGATTGTCACCGAGAACAACACAGAAGGTGCCCAAGAATCCATTTCAATCTATGCTTCCCGCAAGCCTCTCCATCAAGCCTCTAGCTGGTCAACTCCTCATTAGTGTCTTAATTTACCTTGTTGATATTCGTAATGGCTTATTATTTTTTGGAGTAGCTCCACTTCCTCTTGGTCTGTTAAGAGCTTGTTGTAGCACCTACAAGCAACCTCCAAAATTTCCGCTCGCATGAAAATTTCATATCTTACCTTGGATTGCACGATTGATTGTCCTTGGTCACTTGTTGGTAAGATAATGATCTCAAACTTCCCCTCCTTGATCTTAAGAGTTGTTCATGTTCTCATCCTTATGCAACTTGTGTCATCTTTGGGCATAGGGAATATTGTTTGTCATCCAAAGGGACTATTGTTTTTCTTCAAGGGAGATCTTGCACGTATGAGATGTTTTCATTACATAGACAGGTTTCACACTCACTTCAGACACTCTCATAATGAAGATTGTTGCATTAAGCAGAGTATGTTTTATACATTTTGGATGGTCTACCTTGTATCACTAAGTTTTCGTGCATGATTATAGTCAATTCTTATCATTGTTTACATATGTTTCAGTCATCTCACACTTAGCTCATGTCGTGAGAAACCTAGCTTCATCCAGCTTCCTAGAATTGTCACTTTTCTTCTTCAACCCTAAAGATTTCTCTGGTGCCTGCTAGAACTCTGTAGTACCTAGAGACCCCAAGCTACTTTGGCATCCAAAACTATGTAGTGGTTTCCTCTAGAAACTGTGCAGTATTTCCTCTCAGCTGCACTGCACTCAGAAACTGTGTGGAGGTGGCATCCCAAGACCCCATCTCGCAGTAGTATCTTGTTCCTCAAAAATGCGCAATGTGGTACAAACTACCCTATCTCTCTTGCATTAAAAAACTGTGCAGATGGGCCTCCCAGAACTTCATCCCAACAACAGTCATTGCATGCTAAAACTATGTTGATCCATATCTTAGTGACTACAGGAAAATATGACATGCTGAGATCACTCCCAAGGAGTTGATGAGAAGGGCCAAGAGACCAAGTGATGAAAAATATCAGAATTGCATGCAAACTTTGTTGAATGCATGATCATCTCGAGGGTAAGTATGGTAAATAAAGAAAACCTTTTGAAGTATACCTCTTAATTGAGTTTGCAAGACTACTTGTCATTATCATATCATCCTATCTTCAGTAACATACATGTGTGTAAAAACAAGAAAATCATTTCATGTGTTTCCTCTACATGTCTTGCTTCCTTTTTGCTTGTTTGACCAACTATCTTTTTGAGCATGTTGATTGTTATGTCATGCTTGCAACCTTTTTCTAGTGATGTTGAAGGTTTGTCTTTGTGTGTATGAGTTTTGTTCTCTATGTAAACATTTATCGCACTCACACATGAAGTTGTAAACAATGTCACGCAAGTGTCATCATGGTCGTTCAATAATATATATCAAGTGTCGCACTTTTCGCTCTCAATCTTTAGATAGTCACACTAAGACATGTTGTCTTGTTGTTGAGTCATGTTGAGTGTGTGTTCACAAGGTCATGTATACATGAGTTCACTCAGTCACATACCTAGCTGTTTTTTCAAAGATATGTCGATTGGACCACCCTCCATCAACCAGACCTCCACTGAGTTTCACTGTGTAGTCTCCGCCCTCAGTGGCCTTACACTATTGCCCAAAACTATGCAGAGGTTGAGGTTGTCCTCCAAGTAGTCTGCACTACATAGTTCCAAAATCAAGTGAGCTGACTGTCACCCAGAACATCACAGAAGTTTCCCAAGAATCCATTTCAATCTATGCTTCCCACAAGCCTATCCGTCAAGCCTCCTACTGGTCAATCGGAAAATTTGACTTGAGTTGTGACCCGCAACTGCACTCATCTCCAAAACTGTGTAGTAGTTGTCCAGTGTGCTTACCCGGACTGCCTGCAGAAATCGCATAGACATGAGGGATTGTTTCCTATCACTACATTGTGCCGGGAAATTACACAGTTCTGTCAAGAAGTCCCCCTATTAGCCTGCTCTCCATTCCTCCTTAAAACTACACAATTTTCATTAACAGTCTACCTATTGCCTGACACTTCTTTTAGCCCAGAAACTGCACAGTCATGTCTTTCTTGATCACCTCCCAGAACTGCGTAGTTCTGACTAGCAAGCTTCTGCAGCCTGATTCTGGTCTCCTCTGGGAAAATGAATAGTTTTCACTGCCAGTGTTCCCACAACTGAATCTCAGCCTCCAATGGAAAACTACACAGTTTTCACTTCTAGTGCTCCCTGCTACCTGCACTGTCTTCCCAGAAAAACTATGCAATTATGCCTCCTAGCAGAGCCATCTCCTGCAGATGTCATTATTGTCCCAGACCTCTCAACCCAGCCTCTGAGTGACCTTTGCGTAGTTTTTGTCAATAGTTTGCTGGAGCCTCGCATCTCGTCCTAGCATGTGCTTTGTGTTGTCCAAGATCCTTGTCCTCTCTCCCAGTCACTTGCACCTGGAAACGAAAGATAATGCATGATTTGGATTTAAATAGTAATGCAATAAGTTACAGAGATAACCATAAACATAGAGATGTAGTGAAAATAATACTTCATTTCATTAATGTAAAATACTGAATATGCTTACGAACAGAAATGGAAATAAACTAGTTAGGGTGATGGTAGCTTATCTCTAAGAAGAGATGTGGTGGCTCCATGCCTCTGAACTATGTTACGAAGAGGCTCGAAGGCCAAATTGTGGACCCCATCTGGGTAAATTGGCGTATCAACTTCACGGGGTTGTAGCTTTGTCATACGATCTCTATTTGACGTGCACAATATCTCGTTAGAAAGATCTATCCAATAACTACAACTTTGGGAAGAGAAACATTGGCCCATTGACCCATGTTGTGTTCAGTGTGGAGCCTGATTATCTTCTGTATTCAAAGGTATCATCGCATTGGACCCTAATTCCCATTGCCACCCATGAAATATTCACTGTAGGGGGGTCTGGGGGGGGCAGTTGCGACCTTTGGGTCTTTTGCCCTAGAAGGCAACCCCTCACTATATATGAGGGAATTGTATTGCATCTATGGATATATGTATTCTAAGTGGGGAAGAGAGAGGAGATTGAGAGCGAAGAGGGAATTATAGCATATCTCCTATAGGTTGTGTCTCTTCAGTTTGTTGGATAAGATAAAAGGACTAGCTATTTCTCCATGGACATAGCCCAAACTGGGTGAACCACATATCTCTGTGTCTCTCCTGTTTTATGCATTTTCTGTGTTTATATTTCTACAATATTTTATGTGTTCCATTGCTTTGTACTATATAATTCTCTAATAATTGGTATCAGAGCTGAAGGTCTTTTTTGGCTGATAAACTCACAGGAGAGAAGCGTTCCTGGTTCGAGTGGGAGCAATGATAGAAGATGGTAGGTTTAGGGTCGAAAAAATTAATGGCTAAAACTACAATCTGTGGAAGATGCAGATGGAAGATTATTTGTACTTGAGAGATCTATACCAACCATTGAGCAGAAATACAAAGAAGCTGATGAGTATGACAAACATAGAATGGGATATTCTTGACAGAAAAGCACTTGGAACAATACAGCTATGACTAGCGGCATTGGTAGCATTTAATATTTCAAAGGAAACGATAATAGAGAGTTTAATGTTGACATTGGCCAAACTATATGAAAAACCCTCGGCCTCAAATAAGGTATTTCTTATGAAGCATTTATTTAATATGAAGATGTGAGAATGTGGATCTGTTGCTGATCATTTAAATGAGTTTAATACAGTTACCAGTCAATTAAGTTCTGTAGGGGTAACTTTTGATGATGAAGTTATGGCTCTGTTATTTCTATGCTCATTTCCAAAAATTTGGAATGGTTTATTTATGGAAATTAGTAACTCTGTCTCTGGATCTAGTACTTTAAAGTTTGATGATGTTGTCAGTGCAATCCTTAGCGAGGAAATGCGATGGAAAAGCTCCAGTGAGACATCAGGTAATGCTTTGACTGCAAAGACTAGGGGAAGAAAAATGGAAAGAGGAAAGAGCCCTAGATATCGCAGTAAGTCAAGAAAAGACAGATCCAAGTCCAGATCGGGGATAGTGTGCTAGAAATGCAGGAAGAAAGGACACCTCAAGAAATACTACAAGTCTCGAAAGGGAAAAGAAAGAGATGCACAGTAAGAAAATAATCATGAAGCGAATGTAACAAGTGATGTGTTGCAATATGATTTGATTATTTCATTAGAAAATATTATTGATGCCTGGGTGGTAGATTCAGGGGCCTCATTCCATGCCACACCTGATAGGAAACATTTTTATGATTATGTTCAAGGAGATTTTAGACAGCTTAGATTGGGTGATGATAAACCCTGTAAAATCATTGGAATGGGTACAGTTTTCATAAAACATCAGAATGGAAATCAGTGGCTATTGAAGGAGGTAAGGCATGTTCCAGATTTGAAGAAAAATATGATTTCAATAGGGCAGTTGGGAGGTGAAGGTTGTGTAAGTGCTTTCACAGATAAAACCTGGAAGGTCATTAAAGGATCTCTGGTAATAGTGAAAGGAGAAAAGTTTGGTACAATGTATTTATGAAATGGTATTTCTAATTATGTTAAAGCTTTAACCTCGACAGGAGAAGATATGGCATTGTGGCATCATAGGCTCAGGCACATGAGTGAGAAGGGGATGTCGATTCTTCACTCAAGAAATTTGTTGCTAGGTTTGAAGCATATTGATTTAAAATTCTGTGAGAATTGTGTTTATGGAAAATAGAAGAGAGTCAGATTCCTTAGAGTTGGGAAAGAAAAGAAGAGCAAAAAATTAGATCTTGTGCATACATATGTATGGGGACCTACACAGGTATCTTCTGTTGGTGGCTCTCATTATTATGTTACTTTTATTGATGATGCAACCAGAAAAACCTAGATTTATTGTATTTGAAATAAATCTGATGTATTTGATACTTTCAAGAAATGGAAAGCCTTGGTTGAAAATGAGACAAGAAAAAAGGTTGAAGTGTCTCAGATCAGACAATGGAGGTGAATATTGCAGCAAAGAGTTTGATAGGTACTATTCAAAGAATGGAATTCGTAGAGAGAAGACACTTCTAGGAACACCAAAAGAAAATGGTGTGTCATAAAGGATGAACATAACAATCATGGAGTGCGCAAGGTGCATGAGATTGCATGCAAGATTGCCTTTATAATTTTGGGCAGATGTTGTAGATACTATTGTTTATCTAATAAATAGAGGGTCTTCAAGTTCCTTGGATGGTGGTATTCCAAAGGAGACATGGACAGGTAAAAAGGTAAACTGCTCCCTTTTAAAGACTTTTGGTTGTGAAGCCTTTGTCCACATTAGTAAAGAAAATAGAACAAAGCTTGAGGCAAAATCAAAGAAATGTACCTTTATTGGGTATGGTGTTAATGATTTTGGTTATCACTTTTATGATTATGAAAAACACAAAATCATTAGTAGAAGAGATGTCATATTCAATGAAAAGGTTTTGTACAAGGATCAACTGTAGGAAAAGAAACAGGAAAAAGAAAATAGAGAATACACAGTGCTTGACGTGATCACATGAAAAGTGATGGTGCCTGAAAATCATAATGATCAATAGCCAGAACAACAACCGCAATAGTAACAAGCACTTCAAGCCCCTGAAAGTGATGTTAGAAGATCTACCAAGATAAGTATACCCCCTAAACAATACTCTCCTTCATTATATTTTGTATTGTTGACTGATTGTGGTGAACCAGAATGTTATGAAGAAGTAATGCAGGTAGAAACTAGGAAGAAGTGGGAGCAAGCCACGAAAGAAGAGATGGACTCCTTAGAACATAACTAGATTTGGGACTTAGTCAAGTTGCCTACAGGTAAAACAACATTGTAGAATAAATGGGTTATAAGTTGAAGGAAGAAGATGGAGGTAGAAAAGGTATAAAGCTAGACTTGTGGTGAAAGGGTTTGCACAGAAAAAGGGTATAGACTTTGATGAGATATTTTCTCCTGTTGTTAAAATGACTTCAATCAGAACTATTTTAATTCTAGTGCAGCTAAAGCTTTTCATCTTGAGTAGTTAGATGTAAAGACAACCTTTCTCCATAAGAATTTGGAGGAAGATATATATATGCAGCAGCCACAAGGATATGAGGTAAAAGGGAAGGAGAAACTAGTGTGTAGGTTGAAGAAGAGCTTGTATGGCTTAAAATAGGCTCCAAGGTAGTGGTATCTAAAACTTGATAGGTTTATGTCTAAACAAGGTTATACTAGATGTCACTCTGATCATTGTGTTTATCTCAAAAGGCAAAATGATGGCAGCTATATTATATTGTTATTGTATTTAGATGACATGCTTGTTGCAGGTTCTAGCTTGCAGGAAATAAATGCGCTCAAAATAAAATTGGCAAGCTCATTTGCAATGAAGGATTTGGGTGTTGTAAAACAAATCCTTGGTATGAGAATAACTAGAGACGGGAAGAATCGCAAATTAAAATTGCCTCAAAGTGAGTACATAGAAAAGGTGTTGAAAAGGTTTAATATGGAGAATGCAAAAACCAGTTAGTATACCTTTGGCTAGCCATTTCAAATTAAGTAAGGAGGAGTGTCCCAAGACTCAGGAAGAAACGGTTCATATGTCTAAAGTTCCATATGCATCAGAAGTTGGAAGCTTAATGTATGCAATGGTCTACACAAGGCCTGATATTGCACATGCAGTGGGAGTTGTAAACAGGTACATGAACAATCCAGGAAAGGAACATTGGATGGAAGTGAAGTGGATTCTTAGGTATTTGTGAGGTACCACAAATAAAGCATTATGCTTGTGTGGTTCAAACATTGCTCTACAGGGATATGTTGATGTAGAAATCGCAGGTGATAGAGACAACAGGAGAAGCACAATAGGGTATGTGTTTACTGTAGGCGGAACAACTATCAGTTGGGTCTCAAAACTGCAAAGTGTTGTTGCACTCTCAACAACATAAGCAGAGTATGTTTCTGCTACAGAGGCTAGTAAAGAAATGATTTGGTTACAAAGGTTTCAAGATGAATTGAGTAAGAAGTAGGAGTTGGGCAAGTTATACAGTGACAGCCAAAGTGCCATACATCTTGCAAAGAACTCTCCATTTCATTCCAAGACTAAACATATACAGCTCAAGTACCATTTCATATGGTCAACGTTGGAAGATAGATAGTTGAAGCTGGAAAAGGTACACAATAGCTAGAATCCTACAGATATGTTAACAAAAGTTGTAACTAGGGAGAAACTGAGAATTTTCTTAGTTTCAATTGGTCTTCAAGTATGTTTAAGAAGATGGGAAATAGCCAGGTCCAAAGTGGAGTCATTGTCTAGCAAATAAAGCACCAGTGGATTTGCTGTAATCAGTCTCCAAGTGGGAGATTGTTGAGTGTTGAGCCTGATTATCTTTTGTATTCAAAAGTATCGTCGCATTGGACCCCAATTTGTAATGGGGCAGCAACACCACCTGTAAAATATTCGCTACAAAGGGGGTCCAGGGGGGGTCAACTACGACCTTTGCTAGCCCCCCTGGCAGGGGGGTCGACTACGACCTTTTCTAGCCCCCCTGGCAGTGGGGTCGGGGGTAGCGCCCCCGAAGCTAAGAATAGATGTAAAATTGCCTTGTAAAATTTTGTAATTTTGTAGTCAATCTAGGTCGTTCATTAGGCGGAGATTTGATGATAGAAGTTATGTTTAATTTAGTGTTTTTTGCCCTAAAAGGCAACCCCTCACTATATATGAGGGAACTGTCTTACGTCTATGGATATTTGTATTCTGAGTGAGGAAGAGAGAGGAGATTGAGAGTGAAGAGGGAATTACAGTGGATCTATTGTAGGTTGTATCTCTTTAGTTTGCTAGATAATATAAAAGAACTACTGGTTGTTTCTTTGTGGACGTAGCCCAAACTAGGTGAACCACGTATATCTTTGTCTCTCTTGTTTTATGTGTTTTCTGTGTTTATATTTCTGCAATATTTTATGTGTTCCATTGATTTGTAATATATAATTCTCTGACATGTTGCTCCCAGTTTTCCCAAAAAACGTTGTTTAGGGTCTCAAAATGGCTCAGGAAGTTCAAGACCTGAAAAACTACTAAAAATAGTAAACAATGCTATAATTAAGGAAACTAAAAAGCTGAAAGAAATAATAGTGGGGGTCAAGTGCACTTGCTAGGTGGCCAACAATATCCACCTGGATCACTCCTCCCCCATTGCATTGAGTTCCTCCATAAGATGAGGAAACTTCTGTTAAACTTGGTCCCTAGTGAGCCACTTTCCCTGGTGAAGGAGTTGGCCTACTTTTGCAACTTGATACAGTTGGATATTCTTCTAGCGAGTGTGCTTGATTAGTGTGTCCATGATCCAATTAGTTGCAGCTTGTTCCATGCAATCTGGATTTAACTCTATGGGTGTGAGCTGTTCTGCAATGTTGGATATGTCTAGTAATGGCCACTTTGAACACTAGGTGTAGGCCAAGGAATGGAGGAATATTGAGCTCAAATGCATGTCCCCCATAGCCTTGGTAATGGTGTAGGGACCATATCGGAGTGGTCTGGGTTTCTGATAGGCTCTGTTAATGCGTTCCTTTTGTAAATGCAACTAGACTTTATCGCCCACCTAAAATTTGTGTAGCACTCGATGTTGATCATCTCGCTGCTTGTACTTGGAATTTGATTTCTCTAGAATGTCAAGGACTTGTTGGAGAATATGTTGGATGTGCTCAATGAAGCTATTTGCCTTATCTGTTTCAGACTGGACATGAGTCGAATCTACGTGAGTAGCTGCAAATGGCATGGCCACATCAATGGGACATAGTGGCTATAATCCCAAGCCCACCTAAAAAGGGCTATGGAGAGCCCAGTTGTAGATGTGCTAAAAATAGGGGAGGCTCGCGTCCCATGTGCATGGATGTTTTGAGTTGTACATGCGTAGAATGTGTACGATCATCCTGTTGACAACCTCTGTCTTGCCATCAGTTTAAGGATGGAAGGTTGTGGACTTAGTGAGTTTGGTGTCCAGCATCAACCAGACGCTGGACCAAAATGTACTCAGGAACCTGTTGTCCTGATCTGAGATGATAGATTGTGGGATCCCAAAGTGTACCCACACTCGTTCAAAGAAGAGTTTAGCAATGGCTTCAGCTGTGATATTCTTCTTACAGGTCGCCATAATGGCCATCTTCGAGAACATGTCAACAACCATAAAAACGCAGTCATTTCCATGCTTAGTGGAAGGAAGGCCTAACATGTAATCCATGGAGATGGATTCCCAAGGTCAATTAGGGGTAGGCAACAAGGTATAGAGGCCTTTCTTCTTAATGTTCGGTTTGGCAATGGCACAGGCAGTGAATGATCTTATGTACTTCTCGACATCCTATCAAAGATTAAGCCAACAGAAATACTTTTGTAGTACTTCCACCATTTTCTCGACCCCGAAATGCCCAACAGCTCGACTGTAGTGTGTTTCCCAAATCATATTGGCACACTCGCTTGTAGGAACACAAAGGTAACCCAGGTGGCATAGTAGGGCATCTTGGAGGTGAAAATTTGGAACATGTTGACCCTCCAAGAGTGTCTAGTATGTGTAGCTAAATTATAGGTCACTTTTGTAAAGAAGTAGCCAATAAGAAGTCTCATGCCCATAAGAGTTGAGCACGGTGGTTACCGCCATGATTGGTGGTCGACTGAGGTAATCTGCAACATTGTTGGTGTTTCCCTTCTTATACTTGATATTCAAATGGAATTGTTGCAGGTATGTGGACCACTTCTGATGGCAATCATTCTGCAATTTCGCTTGGGTCTGTATGAACTGCAGGGGTCGGTGGTCTATGTGGATGATCATTTCCTTCCCCAAAATGTAATTCTTCCATTATCGGTAGGCCTGCACAATGAAATACATCTCTTTGTCATAAGTGGGATACTCATGGACTGTGTCTGAAAGTGTCTCACTATGAATGCCACTAGATGCCCGTGTTGAGTAAGGACTACCCCAATAGCATAGTTAGAGGCATAGGTCTCGACCTCAAATGGTTGTTGAAAGTCTAGTAATGTGAGCATTGATGCTAATAAGAGGCGGTATTTCAACTCTGTGAATGCCTTATGTTGAGATTCAGACCAAAATAATTTTGCTTCCCCCCCGCTTGGTGACTTGACTCAAGGGCCAAGTGATATGAGAAAATCCCAACACAAACCTGTGGTAGATGTTCGCAAGACCTAGAAAGTTGCAGAGCTTTGTAAGAGTGGTTGGAGATGGCCAATCCCGAATGACTTGGTTCTTGGTTGGATCCACATGCACCCCCTGTTCATCAATAGTGTATCCCAAATACTGAACCTAGGTCATGCCAAAAGTGTGTTTCTCCAAATTGGCACATAACTTGTGTTTCCGCAGTGTTTGGAGAACCTGTCGAATGTGGTGGAGGTGCTCTTCCTAACTCTGGATGAAGATTAGGATGTCATCCAAGTATACCACTACAAATTAGTTGGTGAATGGCCACAAGATATCATCCATTAGCCTCATGAAGGTTGCAGGAGCATTCGTCAATCCGAAAGTCATAACCAACCATTCAAAAAGGCCCTTCTTAGCTTTGAATGTAGTATTCCACACATCAGAGGGTTTGATTGGTACCTGGTGATATGCTGACTTCAAATCGATCATACTGAAATATTTTTCCACCTTTAGTTGGTCCAGGAGGTCATCAATCTGTGGGATCAGGTACCTATTATGAATAATGATCTTGTTCAGCACCCGATAGTCAATACAGAGTCTCCAAGTCCCATCCTTCTTCTGTACCAACATGATCGGGCTCCCACGGGGTGATGAACTCGGATGGATGTGACCTTTCTGCAGCACCTCCTAAATTTTCCTCTTGATTTCATCGTTCTCCAAAATGGAGCACCGATAGATTGGTCCATTGGGCAGCAGCGCACCTGGGGTTAGATCAATGGAGTGCTTGACCTGATAGTGCATAAGAATCCCTGAGGGGGAGGTGAAGATGTCCTCGTACTCCTCCATGACCTTGTCCATCTGTAGTTGTTCTGCGAGGGGGGCCTGTCTGGAGGTCGTGGCCACTATCTTCTTCTTTCCTTAAGGGCGTATCATCAGGAAAAAAAATTCCCAGTTTTGGAAATGAGCTTACCGCATTGTTCTGCAGTAACCAAAGAGATGGTGGTAGGCGGTGCTACCTCTGTTATCCTGTACAAATTATTTCCCAAAGTAACAATAACAGCATGGGACTTTGATTCACACACATCATGTCACTTCCACAAGTATTTTTGTCCTAATTTTACATCACAAACTTCTAGGGGAGAAATGTCACACAATACCTCATCCGTGAAGGGCTTGATGTTGTATGGAAGGCGACACTACTGGCTCACACGAAGATCCCGTCCTTGGTGAAGCCACCGGATGGTGTATGGTTGTGGATGTGATGTGGTTGGTAAGCCTAGCCTCTTCATGACCTCTATCAAAATGAGGTTCTTTTGACTCCCGCTATTGATAATGAATTGTAGTTGGAGCCCTTACCCAAATCTGGGAGCGGAAGAGATGCTCCTCCTCCTCTGGATCTTTGGGTTCCTCCTTCTGGATCTTTGTGGTGGAAATAGTGGTGTTGGGCTCCGCATCAATAATTTGCTTCCCTTTGTCATTCCCCTTGTCAAGTTCTGACTCAGAGTGGGAACATGCATCTAATTCTAAAACCTTTAGCTCGGCTACTAGTGACTTCTTGGCCCGACACTCACTTGTGTTGTGAGTAGAGCTCTTATGGAACTCACACCACTTTCCCATTTCCTTTTTTCGCTTTGCGATGTTTTTCTTTACTTGTAGCTTTGGTAGGTTGTCTTAGGCCGCCCCGCCTTGGCTTTGTCCTTTGTTCTGCAGTTTGGGGGCACCTTTCCCTTGCTTCAAATTTGCAGATCCAAAGTCTCACTTCTTCTATTTAAACTTTTGCTCGACCTTGATGGCATATCTGTTTGCCGTGCCGAGCGAGGAGATGTTTAGGAATTCTATTTTTTCCTGAATGTACTTATGCAGGCAGTCATGGTATTTGAGTATCAAATGCTATTGTGAATCCTTGATACCCAACTTTATGTGAAGGGTATGGAAAATATTAGTAAACTTATGAACAAAAAAATAACCCTCTAGCAGATTTAACCATTTATCGACAGCATCCACATCTATCTAACCCTCGAATATGGGGATTTCAAAATTAACTTGTACCTTAAATGGTGTGGCGTTTCCAGAATAATTGTTCGAAGCCAATGAGTCGCCCCTGGGTAGCGGCTGAAGGATCTGGGCAACGCTGTCCATCATCACGTTCCTTTGTCACTCGAGGGCCTCTTCACGCAAGAATTTGATAGGATCTCCTACCCCCTCGTCTTTCTTTTCATCCACCATGGGAGGCCATTGGGATTTGTGAGACTGGTCTTGCAAAGGTTCGACCAGTTCAAGCCCTAACTCCTTATATCCCAACCTCATTGGGGACATGAAAAGAAAAACAGAGAAAAAGAAAACCGCTATGATACCATTGATCTGGATTTAAATAGGAACGCAACAAATTACATAGATAACCATAAACATAGAGATGTAGTGGAAATAATACTTCATTTCATTAATGTAAAATAGTGAAGTATTCTTACAAATAGAAATGGAAATAAACCAGCTAAGGTGATGGTAGCTTATCTTTGAGAAGAGATAGGTGGCTACATGCCTCTGAACTGTGTTAAAATGAGGCTCGAAGGCCTATTTATTGTTGAGAAACAATGGAAAACCCTAAACATCCAAAAACCTTACCCTAGAAGATGAAACGCCAAATTGTGGGCCCCGTTTTGGTAAATTGGTACATCAACTTCCTGGGGTCATAGCTTCGGCATACGATCTCTGTTTGACATGCACAATATCTCGTTAGAAATGTCTATCTGAGAACTACAACTTTTGGAAGAGCATCATGCTCCATGGACCCATGTTGCTTCCATTTTTCCCAAAAAACATCGTTTAGGGCCTCAAAATGGCTCTGGAAGTTCAGGACCCGAAAAACTGCTAAAAATAGGAAATTGTGCTACAATTAAGGAAACTAAAAAACTAAAAGAAACAATGGTGGGGATCCAAGTGGACTTGGCAGGTGGCCACCAATATCATCCTGAATCAATGCATCATGGTAGATGAGGGTATTTCTGGATTTGATGTCATCTCTTCATGAGTGATTGCGGAAATAGGTACATGGAGGAGACATGGTGCAAAAATGAATGGGGTGAAAAAGGAATGCATGCTAGAAGACTTTCTCGCAGTTGGACGGACACACGAAGCATACCAACTGGCAAGCTAAGGAGACACATGCACATGCATGACCCATCAAGTGAACATCAAGACCATAAAAGACCCTGCATGCTTCATCATGTGGAGGTGAAGATATGATACACCGAGAGAACACTCATTACTCAACAACACAGCAACTCAACACGAACAACACAACTAACATGTGCAGGCCAGCAGTGTCATGTCGAGTTGTGTCATGAGTCATCTCAGCCACATCACTACTATGGGCCATACTTGTTGTAATCATGTAACGTAACATGGAATTCCAAGAGACCCACAAATGAAGTCAAAGAGTCATGTAAGTTGAAAAGCCATGTAAGTCAAATAGTCGTAAGGGGAGCCGAATATTCAGAAGGGTCAGTTTCACCCTTGGCTATATATACCCCCTCATTTGTACAACAAATTACGTTTCACCTTGGCTCCTCCCACATAGATTTGAGAGTCTATAATCTTTTCTTTGAGGAGAAATCAATGGCTCAAATTCTCCACTACTAGGGTTAGTGATGTATGGAATACAATTGTGTCTTGGAACTTTCTCTTAATTCAGAAGCCTATCACAGACCAACACATTTTCACACATGTATTGTATTTGTTTGTAAGACTATTATTTGGACACTTGTAATGCATGTTTCTTTAATGTGTACTAATATATTTGAACTATTTCAGTTGTTTTATTGTATATGTTGTTGTAAATGCATTGTATCAGTTGTTATCGTTATCTCTCCCATGTCAAATACTACACCAGACACTAAACAAACTCATTCTTGTAAAATTTATAAAACAACCATCAAACTCATGTGGACTACTCCATTCCGTGTTGTATGTGCTATTTTTTCACCCTTTTGTATGTGACTGCTGCATGTATGTGGAATAATCCACTAGAAACTACATAGATTATGTCGTGTTGTGTGTCTCTACCGGAGTTGGGACTACTCCCTTTTGACTTGAGACTCACTCTCACCCTCCCCCTTCTACACTGAAGGAACTTAGACACAATTTACATTAAGCACTCACTAGGCACATGAACCTCGTTGTTTGAAGACTGAGCATACCAATCTCATGTGCTGACAAGCAAGAGCTAAGGCATATCTTTAAGATAATGGCAACCGAGCCATCATACTAGATGAGACTCCTACACGAAATTGTGTGAGGTCTAGTTGGGAATTCATACTAGGGAGATCCCCCTAAATGTTGGCAGATCAAGCACTGTCAAAATTTCTAGTGCTAGAAGGAGGGCCAGATGAGAAGTTGATTCCTCACAATATGTTTTGAATCTTCACATACTTATCATGACTAACCACAAAATTCCTCTTCCGAAGTGTATGTCTTATGGCAAGGAATTTAAAATCTCAGAGAAGATTAGGAATGAATTATCATGTAATACATACAATGGTGATTGCAGAGCAACCTTTCTTAGACACATAGTTGCCATCATAAGCTCCTGTGAAAGGCATGAAATCCATGAAGATTACATGAACTTCATGTTGTTCACATTCACACTTCGAAGGAACCCACTAATATGGTGGGCCACACTGCCCGAGAAATATATTCACTCTTTCCATCAGTTGTTTGCAGAGATAGCCCATGCTTTCAAACATTTTTATCATAAAGCACTCAATAAAGAAATTCCAAAATTACGGAAAGACCTGATGAATCCATTGAGAATTTTCACAAATGCTTTTGTAATCTTGCATATTGATTTACTAAAGATGAAATTGATTGAGAATTTCTCGATGGAAGGCTTAAGTATCTTCTTTACATATCCAAAAATCCACAATTCTTAGAATCTTTCGAACTCCTCCTAGCATACCTCAGTGTTAGAGCTACCAATCTAAGGCAGATAAGGTCACTGTCACAAGTGACTATCCATCCTCTTCTCATCAAACAACTTTATCTTTTTAGTACGAGGTAGGAGAAGGTGTGCACACATATGTTGAACTGTCACATCCTCCCACCCCATCTGCTCTCAATTTCTATGCAAATTTGGCTTGCAAGCCTTCTATTTATCATGTGGACATGTTCCCTCAACCTCCATCCCCACATTCCATTGATCCTATGGATTGTACTGTGTGACGTTCTCCCATAACGAGACTCCACATCTTGTGCTCACTAGGATCAAGTTGTCAATGGAGTTGATGTTGTGCAACCAACTTCCGCTACCATTCATGATGAGTGTGTGCAGGGATCTAAAGAAGAACCCGCAGCGAAGGATGACTCCCTTCCATTTGTGCCTCATCCTCTCTATCCTGATATCTCTTTTGATTTTTCCACTTTTGATTTTCCTTGTGAAAACTCATCTTCAGGTGTTTGTACTTCCGATAATTCATAGGACACACCGGATGTTAGCCTATCATTACATTGTGGAGAGGACACATCTTCCTTTGAAAACCCGTCCCATCTACCATCTGTCATTCTTGAAAACAGAGAGGGTGAACATCCTTGTTTCTCATCAACCCCTCTACATGATTCATCAGATCATGAGGATACCGACAAACATCCTAAATTTTCTAATCGTTGTTGTCATGATATCTGTACTTATTCATTTCATCACAGTGTTGATTCACTCATTGTTAATATTTCTAAGACACTGGTCTTCAATGATCTATCTATTGACGAAGTGGAAACCCTGTAGGTTGTCAAGGAATTTTAGCATAAGATGATGGTTATGTCAGGCCCCCATTGTCTTGAGGTTAGTTCCACTTCTGACAAAAACTATTTTGAAACACCCAAGGCTCCTCATCACTCTCTATTTCGCATTGAAGATCAATCTAATATGCAAATTTTACTTCCTCCACTCAAATCACATGATCCCATCACTCATGCCTTGAAGGAATCTTACACAACAAGCATGATTGCAAAGCATAAGTTTTTTGTCTTTCTCATGTTCACTTGTATATCATATTCCAAAGAGTGTGTATGTTTACCATACGCACGTAGTACGTCGCAACACCATGGTACATCTACAAAATATTTGTCTTATGCATTCACTCTTTTATTTTATGTGGATGCTTTAGAACTTGAAGCGTGTTGGTCTTCATTGTTCTATCTTTCTTGTTCATTGGTTTACATGTATATCTTTCTTGTTTAGCATGCCTTTACCAACATGGGCCAACCAATGTGCCAGTGGCTACATCAAAAATATCACTTTACGTGAGTAGGCCCATGCATTGTTTAGCATAGGAGTAGGAGTGGTCTTTGCTTTCCTTCATTGCTTTTCTTTCTGGTTTGCATGTTTTCTTTTCTTTCTTACTTGGTTTGGTTTTCTTTCTTGCTTAATATAAAATATTCAACTTCCAAAGAAAAGAGTAATTTAAATTTAAAAAATAAAATAAAATATATCAAGTACTTCCCAATAATATTAATAAGAGTTAGATGTGTAGTTCATTCAATTCTTAATATAAAATTAATATGTGATATTTAGAAATATTCATAATGTTAAAAAATTTCAATTTAGGCTACCAAAAAAATATTTCAATATAAGTGATTAATAATATTGATGTATGTTTAAAATATTAATAACAAAAAAAAATCATTTTAATGTAAACAATGTAGTTCATACATCAAATATCTCAATGTACTTGTTATATAAATATCAACCATATATATATTATATATTTCTTAAAATAAATATGTGTATAAAAAAAACAAAACAAAACAATCAAACATAACAAATTATCATTAAAATGTTTAAAATAATTTTACCATTTTAGATTTTGATATATATCAATAAATATTTTTTGAACTTATAAATTATATACTTAATATAATATTTAAAAATACAATAAATAAATAAATATATTTATATATATTCATTTTAATTAGCCCTTTTTAAATAAATATATATATTTATATATTCATTTTAATTAGCCCAATTATTATATATATATATATATACTAAACTTGTATTTTTTATTTGTTTTTCAAATTAAAATATATAAAATGGCTCGAAATATTTCACCTTTCAAAGCATAAATCAAAATCCAGGATTTTTTAAATTAATCCTCGAGCCCAAAACAATCCCAATAATATAAAATTTGTATTTTTTATTATACAATAAAATTATTTCTTACAAAATTTCATTATTATTAGGATGATAGGTGTGTCGTTAGTGATATAATGGAGGAAAACTGGTATTCTTGTGGTGAAGTAGAAACCTTATAATATTTAAAGGATTAATATGGTAATGGATTAAATATTTGCAAATAGTGGAATTATTAAAGATAAAAAAATTTATTCTTTTGGAATTTCTTTTATCGAGATGTGTAAAAAAAATATTTTTCTATTAACGAAATTTTATTATGTTCATATTTTCCATTTACTAATATCAAAAATATATTATATTTTGTTATATTTTTCCCTTACTAATATCAAAAATAGATTTAAATGAAATTAATTGGGTGTTATTTAGTGAAATCATTTTTATAATAAAAGAAAAAAGGGATGAGATAGAATAATTATTTGCATTTTTTTTATTATGAATGTAATTTAACTGTTACTATTATTTCTTATGTTTTAATATGTAATGAATGAAAGAGTTCCCGTTAAATTTTTTATGACATTTTTAATCTAGGGGAGGTAATTATTATCATGTATGAGATATTTGGGAAGTAGATAAAAATATATTGGCTAAATAAAAGGCTAAACATGTAATCTACTAGATTGAAAAGAAGTTATAGTCCTCCATCCAAATCCAAGTATTTCTTATTATAGATTTCCTTCATGATGAGAGCATCCATCCTTGGTACATTTCCATTCCCATAGTAGATTTTGTATCATATGTGATTTGAAGGAGATTTACAAGTGTTTAACCTATTATGGAATAAATTTTAGGATTTTGCCTTTCACAACTAAACAATGGATTTCATGGAAGGATGCATTCAAGAGCAAGGCAGGGAAGAAGAATAGTTTATCAAAGGAGTGTATCATTGAATTGAATTTTGCACATTATTAGTTTTGAAAAATGGGATCTAGAGAGAAAATATTTCATGACTATTAATCAAGGGAAGTAGATTTGAATGACCTATTCACTAATAGCACTAATATATTTCATGGGGGAAATGTTGGAACATGTGAATCCCCCAACTATTATTTTATCTCCCATTCATAGAACAATGGACACCTTAGTTGATTCATCCTCAAGCAACTTACTTGAAACTTCTAGGATTATTTTATACTATCCACTATTTACTGTCACAAGAGATTAGTGTTGTGAACATTTAGGTGCATTTTTTACTAAAAAAATAGAACAACATGGAGCAACAACATGAAAGTGTAATTGAACATGGCTATCCATATAAAGCTTAGTTCTAGTTTTATTTTCCATTATATATTTGTCTAAATAATTTGGAAGAATGAATAAAAAAATTCCTAAATAGAATATGTGTATAGAAAACATTACTACAATGCATATGTCCCCTTTTTTAATTATAATTGTTGAAAAAAAAACATCCTTAATAAACTTTATACATATTAAAATTTAAACCTAAATTTAGAATTTATATCAACTCTCCCATAAAAATAAAAAATATGAAAATTATATTATTTTAATATATTATAGTATAATATAGTATAACAATATTTTTTAACATTTATTCCATTAATATATTTTTGTTAGTTCTTATTTTTTGAAGATTTTTTATCCAACATTAAACAATATTTCAAAAAACTTATATTTATATACTTATATTTTATTTAATATTATTCATTCTCTTGGCCTATATTATTTAATATTCTTCATTAGTTTCGTCTAATATATTTGTTTGAGTATTATATGAGTGAATAATTAACTAGACATTTATATCCCTTTGTTTTTAAACCATATTCACTTCACTACTTTAACTAAACATTCATATCTATTTGTTTCTGAACCGTCTTAATTATTAAACGTTATTTCAAAAACAAATATTTAAAAACTTATATTCTATGTAATATTCTTCATTCTCTTGGTAGTATTTAACCAAATGTTGAGATGCTCACACAACTAGTTCAAATCATGCTAAGCAGTTAGGTATTTTAGCTGACAACCATTTATCAAATATCATAAAACTAACCCACAGTATTTTTTTACTATGAATGTCATTTAGGTGTTACTATTACTTCTTTACATATGTTTTAATATGCAATGAATCAAAGAGTTTCTATTAAACTTCTTATGGCATTTTTAACATAGGGAAGGTAATTATTATCATGTATGAGATGTTCTGGAAGTAGATAAAAATATATTGGCTAAACAAAAGGCTAAATATGAAATCTACTAGATTGGAGAAGTTATAGTCCTCCATCGAAGTCCATGTATTTCTGATTGGAGATTTCCTTCATGATGAGAGCATCCATCCATGGAACCTTCATGATGAGAGCATCCATCCATGGTACATTTCCATTACCACAGTAGATTTTGTATCATATTTGATTTGAAGGAGATTTACAAGTGTTTAACCCATTATGAAAGAGATTTTAGGATTTTGGCTTTCACAACTAAACAATGGGATTCCTCGAAGGATGAATTCCGAAGCAAGGTAGGGAAGAAGAATAGCTTATCAAATGAGTGTATCATTGAAGTGAATTTAGCACATTATTAGTTTTCAAAAATGGGATGTGGAGAGAAAATATTCCATGACTATTCATCAAGGGAAGTAGATTACAATGACCTATTCACTAATGGCACTAATATAATTCATGGGGGAATTGTTGGAACATATGAACCCCCCAAACTATTATTTTATCTCCCATTCCTAGCAAAATGGACACCTTAGTTGATTCATCCTCAAGCAACTTACTTGAAGCTTCTAGGATTATTTTATACTATCTACTCTTGAGGGTATCAAGAGATTAGTGTTGTGAACGTTGAGCTAATTTTTTTACTAAAGAAATGGAACAACTTGGACTAGCAACATGAGAGTGTACTTGAACATGGCTATCCATATAAAGTTTAGTTCTAGTTTTATTTCCCATTATATATTTGTCTAGATAATTTGGAAGAATGAATACAAAAATTCTTAAATAAAACCTGTGTATAAAAAACATTACTACAATGCCTATGTCCCTTTTTTTTATTATAATTGTTGAAAAAAAAAACAAAAAACATCCTTCATAAACTCTATACACATTAAAATTTAAACCTAAATCTATAATTTATATAATATCTCCCATAAAATTAAAAGATATTAAAACTATATTATTTTAATATATTATAGTATAATATAGTATAACAATATTTTTTAACATTTTATTCTTTTAATATATTTTTGTTAAGAATTTTTATCCATCATTAAACAATATTTCAAAAAACTTATATTTATATACTTATATTTTATTTAATATTATTCATTCTCTTGGTTTATTTTATTTAATATTCTTCATTCTCTTCGTCTAATATATTCATATAAGCATTATATGAATAAATAATTAACGAGACATTTATAAATATTTGTTTCTGAACAGTCTTCACTTCGCTATTTTAACTAGACATTCATATCTATTTGTTTCTGAACTGTCTTCATTATTAAATAGTTTTTCAAAAACACATATTTAAAAACTTATATTCTATGTAATATTCTTCATCATTCTCTTGATAATATTTAACTAAATGTTGAAATGCTCACACAACTAGTTCAAATCATGCTAAGCAGTTAGTTATTTTAAGTAACAACTATTTATCAAATATCATAAAACTAACCCACTCTTCCAACTAACAAAAGGATGACCTTTCGAGACCTTTAGAACATTTACCTTAAAAAAAAAAAGGAAAATGACTATCCTAACCAACTGAAAAGTTTATAAGAAACTTTAAAAAGTAGACCAGAAATATGCTCCACCCTATATGCACAAACAAGTCATTTTGAACCAATATTCTTCATTCTCTTAGTCTAATATATTTATATGATTAAATAATTATCTAAACATTTATGTCTTTGTTTCTGAACAGTTTCACTGCTCTTCACTGCTTTAGGACTAGAAAAGGAATACCCATATTGTTATTCAGCACAGGTTCAATGATTTTTTTCCCAAACATTCAACATCAAAGGCGGACTACTTTATCACCATCAATCGAATATACATATTGTTATTGCCTCTGCAGAGATTAAACATTTTTTTCCACCGCTCAAATATCAGAAGCATAAACTGATTTCATTTGTTAGAAAGTAAAAGACTCCAACATCACACTTCCTTTGCTGGCCACCCCTGTTCACGATTAATGAATCATCCCTACCCACCAATAATGAAGTTACCTTCACTAACTACAACCTTATTATACGCTCATCTTCCATGTGTCCAGAATCTTTCAAATAATGATGTAGAATGGACCATAATTTTTTCCCACATGAAATGATTGACCATACCCCACTGGAGACTGAATATTCGCACCAGTGAATGATAGTGTATTTCCGTTTATGTTCGCAAAGAAACCCGTGGCTTTGTATTATTGATTTGAATAGATTTTGCAATCGTTTAAAGGCAATAATGTGAGACGGCGGGAACCTATTACGGAATCTGAGAAGAAAATATAATCTATACATGCGCGCGTGTACACGTGGAAACTCAGCAAACCCTGACGACCGCCCACCTTCGTTGTCCTGGCAGGTTTCTGCGCTACCCTGGCTGCAATTTTATCGTCTAACATATGAGGTTGAGATGCACTGATAATTACAGAAATAAAATAGATTTGTTTATTAGATGCACTGATAAATACAGAAATAAAATAGATTTGTTTATTATCACATAGATATAAATTAAATCATTGTTAAAGGTGATAGACATGAATTCATGATAAACCTCATATCCTTTATTTTATAATATATTTTAACTTATTAAACTAAAAACATATATATAAAATATTTTTTTATAAAATATTTTAATTTATTAAAATAAAAAAATATATATATATATATATATATATATATATATATATATATATATTTATATTATTGGTATTTATATTAAAAAATAATTATTAGATTTTTATTATTTAAAAAATAATTAATTAGATTTGTTTATTATCACATAGATATAAATTAAATCATTATTAAAGGTGATAGACATGAATTCATGATAAACCTCCTATCATTTATTTTATGATATATTTTAACTTATTAAAATAAAATATATATATATATATATATATATATATATATATAATATTTTTTATAATATATTTTAATTTATTAAAATAAAATAGAAATATATAGATATAGATATATATATATATATATATATATATATATATAAATTATTGGTATATATTATATTTTAACTTATTAAAATTAAATAAATATATATATATATATATATAATATTTTTTATAATATATTTTAATTTATTAAAATAAAAAAGAAATATATATATATATATTTTAAATTATTGGTATTTATTATTTAAAAAATAATTAATTTATAGGTTAAATATATATAATTTTAAAAATATGAAATAAAATATATAGAGAGATTTTTCTCCACTTGTTATAGAAATTTTTAATCTATAAATATATTTTATTATAATACCTGAGTCATACTATAGCTTTTCCACTTATTTGTTTCATATGGCATTGGTTCATATGAATTTTTTAATTAATCAATATAGTTAAAAAAATAAAGAGGAATAACTATTTTTTGAAATAAATCTCAAACCTTACCTTCTACTTTTTGCCTTTTAGAGGTCCATTCTACAACTCATTATGATGACCACCATGTGTAAGTATGTCATGTCTCCAACAAATAAAAAATAATTTTGGGTAATATAGGTTTAATAATTATTTTACCATATAAGTTGAATTTGAATGGATCATATATTTACATTCAACAAAAAAAATTACAACATTAAAATTACAAATTAGAGAAAATTTTAAACATCTTTACTCTTCACTAAAAACAATATCATTTCTTAATTATTAAAAAAAAAAAAAAAAAAAAAAATTCAACTCAAAAAACTGAAAATCTCGTGCAAAATATTTTAATGTTTTTTTAATTAAATACATAAAACCAATCTTTAAAAAAAAATTGCATATCTTATAAATATATTAAAATATCTATAAACATAAATATTTCTATATCAAAATTATAATCTTGAATTAAATAAATCTAATCTTGAATTAAATAAATCTAAACTAGTGTATATGCTACTAAAAATATTCTAAAATATTTCAAGTTAGTTAAATTCCTACCATCAATAATTAACTTAAAATTCTTGAAACCCTATTCAAAAATACACATTACCATCCATATAAATACATATAAATTAAATAAAAACAAAGCCAGCCAATTTTGTTCACCTTCCCATCCTCCCTCTTCATTCCGTATTTGTCCTTCCTCTTCATTCCGTATTTGTCTTTCTCCCTCGTAACGACCATTCTTTCTCACATTGTACATTGGTAATAATGGAAATTTTTAAGCGATCGAATAAAGTCGGTCGCTTATAAGAGGTTAAGGGCATGTGTTTAAGAGCATGTGTTTCCTCCTAAGAGGTCACACGTTCAAAACGAGAGGGAGTAGAGTATGTATGCTTTCGTAGACTTAGCAGTAAAATAGCTGTGCGGAGGTGGGTCCCTTGTCTCCCAAACAAAGGGGTCTCATACACCAATTTGGTGTCTGGCTTGGTTGTGACCTTAAAAATAGATATTATTATTATTATTATTATTTTCTTTATGAAAAAGGAACATCAATATATAGAGTGGCCACGAAATCCAAAAAAAAATAGTAAATTATCTTGCATCTTTTTCATTTGATCACAAGCGAGAAAACCGAACAAGGTTGCCTATCGAAAGAAATTGTCCGTTGTCAAGTAAAGTCTATCGCTTACAATGATTTTCAAGAAAACAGAACTGTCAGGATAATGGCTACGTGATCCACTAAGAAAACTAAGGATCACCTTGGTTGTCTCTTCGGTTTGATCACACGAATTATCATATTTTTTTTCGGATTCACTGCGTTTTCAACCATGTTGTCGGCGTTTTGATTGACCCTTCGCCATTCATCATGAGAAGTTGAGAGATCTGAGACTTATATTACCATTGTCTTTGTGTAGTTATTAACCAGTTATATCGAATTAGGGCTAATTCTCTCAGCACTCATCAGCTACGATACTTTGCTGATAAAAGCAACTTTTGCTTAGCAACATTTATACAATATCAGAATCCTTACTTAATTTTTAAATCCTTTTCTATCTCACATTTAAGCTCGTTTCTTTATTTTTAAATCCTTTTCTAACTCACATTTAAGCTCGTTAGGTACGGAGAATTTGGAACAAGAAAACAAATGATAATTGTCTCGACAGATCAGTTTGACCGATTGCAAATGGCCTGGTTATTTAAATTAGTGGCAAGGTTTTCTTTTCGAAGGATAATTATACGTTTTAACTGAAATAGAATCAACAAAATTCCAACATTTTAAAGGAAATAATTCTAACATTTTAGTGAGTAGGATTTATTTCAGAGAGAAATTTTAGTAATTTAGGTTTATGCCCACACAACAAACACGTGAGTTCATGATAGAGTTCTATCATATAGCAATGGGATCAATAGATAATTCCTAATCAGTTCCACCACACTTTTACATTGGACAACAATACATTTTAGAACACTACCGGGAATTCTTATCTATGACACTTCACCACACCTATATTCTCTTTACATTATGTAAACTTACATTTTCCTAAAGGGTAGTAAAGATTTATGTTACATTATTATTTGTATTACAACAAATCTAATCAATTTTCATTACTTATACTTTTCAATATGTATCATGTACAAAATGATATTGTCATTGAATATGTCTTGATATAGCATGATAGATGAGGTTATTTTCTACTTTGATAGATCTTTGATTGTCATATTAGATCTTTGTTGGTTCTTCCTATTTTTCTCCCATCTCTTAAAGAAATCTTCTTAGCCAAATTGTTGGGCATAAGCCCTTGTACTTAGCTTCCATGGAAGACAAAAGCTTAGTTGGTCATTTCTTGTTGCTCCATGGCACAATGTTAGATCCAATAGTCAATGCATGACTAGAGGTGGAATTCCTCTCATATGGATGCCTTTTTCAATTAGAATCTAAATAACGTGTCAATTTGACATTCAAATCTTTAGTATATTCAATCTCAAAATTTTCATTCTCCTTCAATTATTGAAGGACTCTCTTGGTACCTTCAAGTGACTATCATGTTGCTTAGCCATGAATTGACTAAGTATTCTAACATAATATGCAATATCTGGCATGGTTGTAGCTAAGTCCTTCATACTTCCAACTAATTTTGTATATAATGTGCCATTCGCTTCTTTTCTTTCATCATCATTGTTTAGTTTAACATTTTACTCCAATGGTGTAGAAACTAATTTACATCCATTCATATTGAATCTTGTAATTAATTTTTGTGTGTATTTACTTTGTGTGTCCAAGGTTCTGTGATTATCTCTCCAAACTTGAAGGCCTAAAAAGTAATGCCACTATTTAAGATCCTTCATTTCAAATTATTATGATAAGCAAATTTTCATTTTTTTAGTTAACTTGGTAGCATTTCAGGTTATGATAAGATCATCAACATATACAAACATTAAAACAATATGTCCCGTTTCATCCATCTTGATATACAAATTTGGATCTCCTTTATTTTTAGTAAAACATTGTCGATAGAATAACTTATCATTGCTCACATACAAGGATTGGGGTGTCTATTTGAGTGCATACAATATTTTATTTAACTTGCATACAAAATTTTCTCATCCCTACTTTACAAAATATTATGGATGAACAAGATAGATGTATTCCTTTAATTCTCCATTCAGAAATGTTGACTTGAAGTCTAACTAATTAGCTTTCAATTATGATTAGTAGCCATTGCAATCATCATTCAAACTGCATTCATTTTAGCTATAGCTACAAAACATTCTTCATAATCTATCCCTTGTTTTGATGAATAACATTTTGCTATTAGTCTAGTTTTATATTTATCAATAGTTTTGTCAACATAAAATTTAGTTTTGAACAACAAATTTGAGCCTATCGTAACTTTATCCTTGAGAAATTCTATCCATTTCAATCTATGCTTCCCGTAAGCCTATACTTCAAGCCTCCTGCTGGTCAACCAGAAAATTTGACTTGAGCTTTGACTGAGGGCTTCACTCATCTCTAAAACTATGTAGTAGTTGTCCATTGTGCTTACCTAAATTTCCTACAGAATTGCATAGAAATGAGGGGTTGTTTCCTGTCACTGCATTGTCCCAGGAAATTGCGCAGTTCTGCCAAGCAGTCCCCCTATTAGCCTGCTCTCCATTCCTCCTAAAAATTGCACAATTTTCATTGACAATCTACCTACTACCCGACACTTTGCTCAGCCCAAAAACTGCGCAGCCATGTCTTGCTTGACTGCCTCCCAGAACTACATCGTTCTAACTAGCAAGCTCCTATAGCCTGCTTTTGGTCTCCTCTCGAAAACTGTGTAGTTTTCACTCCCAGTGCTCCCACAACCAAATCTCAGCCTCCTATGGAAAACTACGTAGTTTTCACTTCCAATGCTCCTTGCTATCCACACTGCCTTCCTAGAAAAACTACGCAGTTATGCCTCCAAGCAGAGCCATCTCTTGCACATGTCATTATTGTCCCAGACCTCTCAACCCAGCCTCTAAGTGACCTCTGTATAGTTTTTGTCGACAGTGTCCTGGAGCCTCGCATCTTGTCCTAGCATGTGCTTTGCATTGCCTTAGATCCTTTTCCTCTCTCCTAGTCACCTGCAACTGGAAACAAAAGACAATGCATCATGGTAGATTAGGGGATTTCTCGATTTGATGTCATCTCTTCATGAGTGATTGCAAAAATAAGTACATGGATGAGACATGGTGCGACGACAAAAGGGATGAACAAGGAGTGCATGATAGAAGACTTTCTCATAGTTGGATAGACACACGAAGCATACCAAGTAGCAATCTACGGAGACACATGCACATGCATGAACCATCAAGCGAACACCAAGACCATCAAGGACCCTACATGCTTCATCATGTGGAGGTGAATACATGATACACCGAGAGCACACTCATTTCTCAGAAACACATCAACTTGACACGAACAACACAACTAACATGTGCAGACTAGTAGTGTCATGTCGAGTTGCGTCATGAGTCATCTCGGCCACATCACTATTATGGGCCATACTTGTTGTAATCAATGTAATGTAATGTGGAAGTCCAAGAGACCCACAGATGAAGTCAAAGAGTCATGTAAGTCGAAAAGCCATGTAAGTAAAATAGTCATAAGGGAATTCAAATAGTCACAAGGGTCAGTTTCACCCTTGGCTATATATACCCCCTCATTTGTACAACAAATTACATTTCACCTTGGCTCCTCCCACATATCTTTGAGAGTTTGTAATCTTTTCTTTGAGGAGCAAGCAGTGGCTCAAATGCTCCACTACTAGGGTTAGTGATGTATGGTGTACGATTGTGTCTTGGAACTTTTGCTTAATTCAAAAGCCTATCACAGGCCAACACATTTCCACACATGTATTGTATTTGTTTGTAAGACTATTATTTGGACACTTGTAATGCATGTTTCTTTAATGTGTACTAATATACTTGAACTATTTCAGTTGTTTTATTACATATGTTGTTGGAAATGTGTTGTATCAGTTGTTATCGTTGTCTCGCCCATGTCGACTACTCCACCAGACACTAGACAAACTCCTTCTTGTAAACTTTTTAAAATGACTGTCACACTCATGCGGACTACTTCGTTCGGTGTTGTACATGCTATTTGTTCACCTTTATGTACGTGATTACCGCATCTATGTGGACTACTCTACTAGAAACTACGTAGATCATGTTGTGTTGTGTGTCTCTACCTGAGTTGGGACTACTCCCTTTCAACTTGAGACTCACTCTCACCCTCCCCCTTCTACACTGAAGGAACTTAGACACAATTTAGACTAAGCACTCACCAGCCACATGAACCTCGTTGTTTGAAGACTGATTATACCAATATCATGTGCTAACAAGCAAGAGCTAAGGCATATCTTTAATATAATGGCAACCGATCCATCATACCAGATGAGGTTCCTACACCAAACTAGGTGAGGTCTAGTCTGGAGTTCATACTAGGGAGATCCCCCTGAATGTTGGCAGATCCAGCACCATCAAAATTTCTAGCGCTAGAAGGAGGGATAGATGACTAGATGAGTCCTCACAATATGTTTTTAATCTTCACATACTTATCATGACTAACCACAGAATTCCTCTTCCAAAGTGTATGTCTAATGGAAAGGACTTTAAAATCTCAGAGAAGATCTGGAATGACTTATCACTTAATACATACGATGGTGAAGGCAGAGAAACCTTGCTTAGACACGCAGTTTCCATCATAGGCTCCTGCGAAAGGCATGAAATCCATGAAGATTACATGACCTTCACGTTGTTCACATTCACTCTTCAAAGGCACCCACTGCTATGGTGGGTCACACTGCCCGAGAAATATATTCACTCTTTCCATCAGTTGTACACAAAGATAGCCCATGCTTTTAATCATTTTTATCATAAAGCACTCAATAAAGAAATTCTGAAATTATGGAAAGACCTGATGAATCCATTGAGAAATTTCACAAACACTTTTGTAATCTTGCATACTGATTTACTGAAGATCAAATTGATTGGGAATTGCTCGATGGAAGATTTAAGTATCTTATTTACATATCTGAAAATCTACAATTCTTAGAATCATTCGAACCCCTCCTATCATACCTTGGTGTTAGAGCTACCAAATCTAAGGCAAGTAAGGTCACTGTCACAAGTCACTGTCTCTCATCTTCTAATCAAACTGCCTTATCTCTGTAGTACGAAGTGCGAGAAGGTGTGCACACATATGCTGAATTGTCACATCCTCCCACCCCACCTGCTCTTAATGTCTGTGCAGATTTGGCTTGCAAACCTGCTATTTGTCACGTGGACTTGTTCCCTCAACCTCCATCCCCACGTTCCATTGATCCTCTAGATTGTACTGTGTGATGTTCTCCCATAACAGGACTCCACATCTTGTGTTCACTAGGATCAAGTTCTCAACAGAGTTGGTGTTGTGTATCCAATTTGCGCTACCATTCATGATTAGTGTGTGCAGGAATCTGAAGAAGAACCTGTGGTGAAGGATGAATCCCTTCCATCCGTGCCTCATCCTCTCTATCCTCGCATCTCTTGCGATTTTCCCACTTTTGATTTTCCTTATGAAAACTCATCTTCAGATGTTTCTACTTCCGATAATTCACAGGACACACCGGATGTCAGCATGTCATTACATTGTGGAGAGGACACATCTTCCTCTAAAAATCTGTCCCATCTACCATCTCTCATTCCTGAAAGCAGAGAGGTTGAACATCCTTGTTTCTCATCAAACCCTCTGCATGATTCATCTGATCATGAGGATGCCGACGAACATCCTAAATTTTCTAATCATGGTTGTCATGATATTTGTACTTATTCATTTGATCACAATGTTGATTCATTCGTTGTTAATCTTTCTATGACACTGGTCTTCGATGATCTATCTATTGACGAAGTGGAAACCCTGTAGGTTGTCGAGGCACTTTAGCATTTGTTGATGGTTATGTCAGGCCCCCGTTGTCCTGAGATTAGTTCCACTTCTGATAAAAGAAAAATTGAAACACCCAAGGCTCCTGATCACTCTTTGTTTCACATTGAAGATCAATCTAATATGGAAATTTTATTTCCTCCACTCGAATCACATGATCCCATCGCTCATGCCTTGGAGGAATCTTACACAACAAACATGATTGAAAAGAATAATTTGTCTGTATTTCTCATTTTCACTCATATATCACAGTCGAAAGAGTGTATATGTTTACCATATGCACGCAATACGTAGCAACACCATGGTACATCTGTAGAATATTTGTCTTGTGCATTCACTCTTTTATTTTCTATGGATGTTTCAGAACTTGAATCGTGTTGGTCTTAATTGTTCTATCTTTCTTGTTCATTAGTTTACATGTATATCTTTCTTGTTTACCATGCCTTTGCCAACATGGGCTAGCCAATGCGCCAGTTACTACACTGAAAATATCACTTTACATGAGTAGGTCCATGCACTATTTAGCATAGGAGTAGGAGTAGTCTTTGCTTTCTTTCTTTTCTTTTCTTTCTGGTTTGCATGTTAGCTTTTCTTGATTACTTGGTTTTGTTTTCTTTCTTGCTTCCTTTCCTTACTTGTTTTTCTTCCTCTTTACTTCTTATTTTTTCTTTTTCTTTATTTTCTTGCTTGTACCCATAAGTCAGCCTCTCATGAAACTGTGTTTGGCTCTTGAGAGAAGTCGGAAAAATCTAAGAGGACTTGTACATCTATCAACATCTGGTTATCTATTTTCCTCTTTAAAAAGAGCTTGTTATATTGAGTCGATGATTCCTTGATGGAAAATGTGTTTTGTTCAGAGTGACTCTTGGTGAAAACACAATGCTTGCATTGTTAACTAGTACCGCCTACTCTAATCAGTTCCTTTGGGTTAACCCTTTTCAACTCAATCAAGTAGAGTAAGGTGAGGGGGAAAACTTTAACAAGTATGTCAAAGGTATATATAACATATTTCTCTGAATGAATAACCAATTCTTCTCTCAATACGTTGGGATCCCTCTTCCACCTCTTAAATAAATAAGCGCCCATGCACAATTCTTTGAAAAAAAATGAAAAATGAATAAGGTGAATGAAGAAAAAGGCTTCCAGCTCATAAAGGTGATACAAGTAACTCTGCCAAGGTACTGACCAATCTCGCTGGTAGTAGAGCGATGCTTATGTTTTTGCGTGACTCTTTCATGGTACTCTTCAGGCCTACTAGAAGTGGAGCAACACCAAAGATGAAACTTAAACTCTGACAATTATATTACTTGTCCATTCATATACTCCTTATCCCCAATCTAAACAACTAAGTTGACTTGGCTTGGAATGTGTGCTCACCGATTAAGAGAATGTTAGGGACTACATCTTTCACACAAGCTAGTGTGGAAGCCATCACGATTAAAGACTCGAACAATACTTCTAGAAGGGTTAGACTCACTTTTCACTGAATAAGGTCCATAAAGAGAGCTAGAGTTCTACTATTGTGTCGCTAATGTTTTAGCAGCTACAACTACCCTCCAAAATTTTGGCTCGCATAAAAATTTCGGAGCCTACCTTGGATCCTGCAATTGATAGTCCTTCGTCACTTGTTGGTAAGTTGATGATCTCAAGCTTCCCCTCCTTGATCTAAAGAGTTTTTCATGTTCTCATCTTTATGCAGCATGTGTCATCTTTGGGCATAGGGATTTTTGTTTGTCCTATAAAGGGAATGTTGTTTTTCTTCAAGGGATATATTGTATGTATGATTTATTTTGATTACATAGACACGTTTCACACTCACTTCACACTCTCTAGTCATGAAGGTTGTTGCATCAAGCAGAGTATGTTTTATACATTTTGGATGGTCTACGTTGTATCACTAAGTGTTCGCATGTGATCATAGTCGAATCCTATCATTTTTTACATATGTTTCACTCATCTCACACTTAGCTCATGTCCCGAGAAACCTAGCCTCATCCATCTTCCCAGAAATATGTACTTTGCTTCTACAACCCTCAAGCTTTCTCCCTTGCCTGTTGGAGCTTCATAGTGCACAGACTCTAGCATCCCTTGGCATCCAAAACTATGTAGTGGTTTCCTCTAGTTTCCTTCCCCTAGATGGAACTCGTGATCTCCAGAAACTGCACAATATTGTCCCTCAGCTACTCAGTCTGTCTTGCAACCTGAAACTGTGCAGATGTATCCACCTAGAACCCATCCCGCAGGAGTGCTTTGCATCTAGAGTGCTTTGCATCTAGAAATTGCATAGTATTGCCTCTCAATTGTCAGGGCCGCACTGCACCCAGAACACAGGGGCTTCACTAGGGGAGAAATACCATATCACGTGCATTCATATTGGGGGATATAAATTGAGGTAAAAATGACATAATATATTGGGGGATATATAGGGGGTAAAGGGCTTTTTTATTGGTAGGTATAAAAATGGAGCTCAAAGTTAATGAAAAAATATAAAGCGATATAAAAAATATTAATGAAAAAATGGATACCTACAATATCTAGTGAAAGTAGGGGTCTTTTATATCGGGAAGGTGTATTGGGTTTGTATTCGTAGGGGGTTAAATAATGTTATTTTTAGAGGTATTTCCCAATATGTATTCAAATTAAGGGTACTGTTTAATATGCGACGAACGCACATGATATGTCAAAGGTTAACTAAGTGAAGCCCCTGCGACCCAGACTATGCAAAGGTGTCCTCCCAGGACCCCATCCCATATTAATGTCTTGTGCCTCAAAACTGCGCAATGTGGTCCTCACTTCCCTATCTATCTTGCATTCAAAATCTGCGCAAATGGGCCTCCCGGACTTCATCTCGACAACAGTCACTCCCCACTGAAACTGAGTTGATCTATCTCTCAGTGACTACACGAAAATTTGACATGCCAAGATCAGTCCCAAGGAGTTAAGGAGAAGGACCAAGAGACCAAGTGATGAAAAATATCAGGACCACATGGAAACTTCGTCAGATGCATGATTATACCAAGGGTAAGTATGGTAAGTAAATAAAACCTTTCAAAGTACACCTATTAGTTGGGTTTGTGGGATTTCTTGTCATTGTCATATCATCCTATCTTCAGTAACATACATGTGTGCAAACACAAAAGAATCATTTCATGTGTTTCCTCTACATGTCTTACTTCCTTTTCACTTGTGTTTCCTCTTGAGCATGTTGAATTCTATGTCATTCTTGCGACCTTGTTCTAGTGACGTTGAAGGTCTGTCTTTGTGTGTATGAGTTTTTTTCGCTATGTAAGCATCTATCACACTCATACACGAAGTTGTAAACAATGTGGTGAAAGTTTCATCACGGTCATTCAATGATATATCTCAAGTGTCACATTTGTTGCTCTCAACCTTTACACAGTCACATTGAGAAATTTTGTCTCATTTGTTTAAGGTGTCTCATTGTTGAGTCATGTTGAGTGTGTCTTCTCAAGTTCACATATACATGAGTTTAATCACTCACACATTTAGCTGTTTTTCCAAATATCTATCGACCGAACCACCCTCCATCAGCTAGACCTCCACTAAGCTTAACTATGTAGTCTTAGCCCTCAATGGCCTTGTACTGTTGCCCAGAACTACACAAAGATTGAGGCTATCCTCCAGGCATTCTGCACTCCACAGTTCCGAAATCAAGCTAGCTGTCTGTCACCCAAAACAATGAAGAAGTTGCCCAAGAATCCATTTCAATATCCGCTTCTCACAAGCCTATCCATCAAGCCTCCCACTAGTGAACCAGAAAACGTGACCTGAGCTGTGACCCAGGGTTGTACTCATCTCCAAAATTGCACAGTAGCTCTCCAACCTGCTTACCTACACTGCCTGTAAAAACTGCACAAACATGAGAGGAAGACACCTTTTGTGAGGGAGTCCCCCTACTGGCATGCTCTCCACCCCTCTTGAAAACTGTGTATTTTTCATTGACAGTCCACTAGCTACCTGACACTCCACTTAGTCTACAAACTCTGCAGTTATCTCTTGCTTGACTGACTCCCAGATCTATGCAGTTCTGACCAGCAAGCTTGCATGGCCTGATCCTAGCCTCCTTCAGGAAACTGTGCAGTTTTCATTTCCAATGCTCTCGCAATTGGATCCCTGCCTCCTCTAGAAAAATGCATGGTTTTCACTGCTAGTGCTTCCTACTACCTGCACTGCCTTCCCGGAAAAACTACGGAATTTTGCCTTCCAGCTGAGTCATCTCCCGCAAATGTCACTGTTGGCCTAGATCGCTCAATCCAACCTCCCAATGACATCTGCACATTTTTCTAACAGTGTCCCGAAGCCTCACATCCCAGCCTAACATGTGATCTACTTTGTTTCAAATCATTGTCCTCTCTCTCGATCACCTTAACCCAGAAAGGAAATATAATGCATCATGGTAGACTAGGGGATTTCTAGATTTGATGTCATCTCATCATGAGTGATTGCAGAAATAGGTACATGGATGAGACATGGCACGATGATGAATGGGATGAACAAAGAGTGCATGCTAGAAGACTTTCTCACGTTTGTACATACACACAAAGCATGCAAAGTAGCATATGAAGGAGACACATGCACATGCATGAACCATCAAGAGAACACCAAGACCATCAAAGACTGTGCATGCTTTGTCATGCGAAGGTGAAGATATGATACACTGAGAGCACACGCATCACTCAACAGCACAACAACTTGACATGAGCAACACAGCCAACATGTGCATACCAGCAGTGTCATGTTGTATTATGTCATGAGTCGTCTCAGCCACACCACTATTATGGGTCATACTTGTTGTAATCAATGAAATGTAATGTGGAAGTCTAACAAACCCACGACTGAAGTCAAAGAGTATGTAAGTAGAAGATTCATGTAAGTCGAATAGTGATGAGGGAAGTCAAACAGTCACAAGGGTCAGTTTCACCCTTGGCTATATACACCCCCTTATTTATACAGCAAAGGATTTTTCACCTTGGCTCCTCCCACATAGCCTTGAGAGTCTATAATCGTTTCTTTGAGGAGTGAGAAATCGCTAAAATGATCCACTACTCTAGTTAGGGATGTATGGGGTACGAATGTGTCTTAGAACATTCATTTAATTCGGAATCCAGTCACAGGCTAGCACGTTTTCAAAGATGTATTGTATTCATTTGTAAGATTATTCTTTGGATGATTCTAATGCATGTTGCCTTAAATTTTATTACTATAGTCGAACTATTTTGGTTGTTTTAGTGCATATGTTGTTGGAAATCTGGAAAAATTTTAAGGATGGAAATTTATCTTAAATATTAGAAATCTTGGCAATTCTCACTGATTGATAATTTGCAAAATATTTAATTCTTGGTGCTATTTTAGTAAAAAAATTCAAACTTCTAATGATTTTATATAGTCTCTATAAAGTTTTGGCGATTTTTAAGGTATAAAAAAAAATATTATAAAATTTGGGTGAATCACTTTTAGGAAAAAATGGGAATTGGTGAATCTTTTTTTGGAAAAAGCATGGAAAATTAGCCCATCTGCGAATATTAGCCCCTAAAATTTTCCCTATTGGAAATGTGTTGTATCGTTGTTATCGTTGTCTTGCCCATGTGGACTACTTCATCGGACACTAGACAAACTCATTCTTGTAAACTAGTTATAATGACCATCACACTCATGTGGACTACTCTGCTAGGTGTTGTATGTGTTATTTGGTCACCTTTGTTTATGTGACTTCTACATTCATGTGGACTACTCCACCGAAATTTGTGCAGATGTTGTTGTGTTTTATGTCTCTACCGAAGTTGGGACTACTCCCTTTCGACTTGAGACTCACTCTCACCCTCCCCCCTTTGTAGTGAAGGAACTTAGACACAAGTTACACTAAGCACTCATGAGGCACACAAACATCACTTTTTGAAGACTGAGTATACCACTCTCATGTACTGACAAGCAAGAGCTAAGGCATATCTTTAAGATAATGGAAACTGGTCCATCATACCGAATGGGACTCCTACACCAAATGGTGTGGGGTCTAGTTGAGACTTCATACCCGAGATATCACTTGAATGTTGGTGGATCCAGTACCCTCAACAGATCTTCAATGTTATCTTGTTTTTCAACATAAATTATTGTTCTTCACCTTCTTCTACTTTTCTATATTCATGTAGGTTCCATACATTGTCGTCTCCCTCTTTTGGAATCATGTATGTATGTATGTATATATATATATATATATATATATATATATATATATATATATATATATATATATATATATATATTCATGAAATATCACATCTCTTCTTGAAAATAATATGTGATTCATTAGATCATACATTTATAGGCTTTATAATTAGATTAATAATGAAAATAGATCCACTTGATTGCCTTGTCATCAAACTTTCTCATATATTCTTTATGAACATGAGAAAATGTTTTTCTTTCAAATATTCTAAAATGAATCACTACTGGCTTATATCCATGAATGATTCATAATATATTCTATAATCTAAAATATATTTAATACATATTTTTCAAATATACAACAATTCTAATTGCTTTAGCCTAAAAACTATTAGAGATTTTTTTACCTTTTATCATGATTTGAGCACACTCAAAAAATGTTTTGTTTTTCCTTTATGCTACATCATTATATTGTCAGGTATGTGAAACTATAAAATGTTTCTAAATTCCATGTCTTTTGCAATAGTTTTTGAATTCCCCTTATGTGTATTCTCCCCCTTAATCTAACTTATGGATCTTCATGTAATTCATGTTTGCTTTTCAGACATATTTATAAATTCTTCAAAATATTCAAATACATCATCTTTTCTTTAAATAAAGTAGAACCATAGGTATTTAGTTTTATTATCAAAGAAAATAAGAAAATATGAAGCTCTGCCCAATGACATAGTTTCCATAGGGCCACACTCATCTATGTGTATTAGCTCAAGAATTCCCATCTTTTTGTTATTGTAAGAGAATCTTCCCTATCTTCTTTCTCTAATGCACACCATTCACACTATACATATTCATTCTTAAATTTTGAAAGGACTTCCACTATTCCTTTCTTTTTAAGTAACACAATGCCTTCCACCATTGTTCTTTCTTACTACTACGCGATTACATATTCAAAAAAAATATTGGGTTGACAAAATTATAATATTGGGTTGAGAAAATTATTGTTGCCTTTTCCATTTCTTCAGCTCTAATTCAACTAAAGGCTTCAATTTAAAATAAATTATCCTTGGATTTTTCATAACAATATTTCCTTTGTCCTTTATAGGAATTATATGTTGAATAATTATGTATTCATGTTCGTTTAATTCATCATATGTCCAAGAAACATCATCCTAGATCAACCTTTGAAACAATTAATATAGTGATCCACTTCCTACTAAATACATGTGCTTCTCAAATTTGCAAATCTTGGATCTTGTACACTTTTTATATCCATTTTTGCACTTCTTGGATATTCTTAAATGAGTAATATTTTATTGGTTTAATCATTTGGATTTGATCATCTTGAGTCAATAGATATTCCATATGAATAGGTATTTCAATATTCATCATCTTGTATAGTAAATAACTCAATATTCTTCTTAATTATCAGGAACTTTCCAAAAGTCTTCATTATCAAATGAAAATGGATGAAACATTACTTTGACATGAAATGAATTACGATTTGAACTTGGACTAAATAATGAGGATGCTTCTACTAAAGAGTTACCTCTTTGATTCTTTTCCATTGGAATAAACAATATATTAAATTAATTAAAATTTTGGATCAATTTCTAACCTCTACTATCAAAAGAATTTAACTTATTCTTCATTCTATTATGCTTCTTGTGAATTTTATTGATAATAATTCTTTAATCTTCCTAATAATGATATCTTTAATTTCCATTTGATGAGAAAGAAACAAGAATTAAATCAATGTCCCATACTCACGTTCATTATTGGTACAATTAAAGTGAAATTGAATTTCATTTGGGATCAAATCTCCTTGAGCGCATTTAAATATTACACCAACTCTTAATATGGCACTTAAAGAAGCACCATGAAAGAACATTTAGCAAAAACATTTGAAAGAGTTTTGAATACTATTATGTACATAAATTTACACCATATTCGATTATAAAAACATAATTTCCATGACTAATATCAATATAATTCAATTCACAACTAATTCAATTTCATTGTTCCTAAAATTAATAGGACTTTATGGTTAATTGGGAACAAAAGTAAAACCACCTTCTTTATTAGGAAGTATCATGTAGTTTCCATCATTCACTATATACCCTCCTAAAGTTAAACACCATTATCTTCCTAGGACAATACCATATGCTACTTGTAGATATAGCACAATAATAGTAGTGATTATTCAAATATGTGGTGTAAAATGTATCCATGCATTGAGATATATAATCTTTTCATAAGCTAGAACATTTATAAATCGAATTTCATAAATGATTTCTTATGTTTCATAATATTTAATGCATTCTAAATTATGAGCTTGGATAATAGAAAGAGGCATACTATTATTTGTAGCTCCACTATCTACCATACAATTTTCAAATGTTAATTATGGTTTTTTTAATGATATTTAGAAAGGTGGGATATTTCCTTATGTTATAGTGCTTAACATAGTCGTTGATTGGCCATATTGCACATCGGTTCAATGTCCCCCTTTGTTTCATGACATGGACTAATTTCTTCTCATGGATCCTAACTTTGAAATTGTTTTGGAGACTAACACATGTGGGTTTTGATCAAAACGAAATTAGGAATCCAACAAGTGGTATTAGACTAACAAGTATTAAGTTTGAAACTCACCTTGCTCAAAATGATACGGGGAGATTGTTGGAACTCAACAATCCGTATTTGTTTCATGTTATGTAACAATCTCAGAAAATATGAGAAAAGATAAATCAATGACTTGAAAATAAGCCTCTTCGAGGGGGAAACCTCCTTTTACATCACACAAATGAATAATTCTTGGATGATATAAATGAAAAGACGTCCTTGGTATATATAGGATTCTAAAGGGTCAGAATATAGTCAAGGCATACTGTAACGAACCTCTTTTCCTACCTAGAAATTTCGCCCTTAGGGTCCATTCAATTAACAAAATCTTCATTTACAGCTGGATTTTTAGTGACCATCATGAGTGTATTAAATCAATCATTACTGATATAGTGATTACAATATTTTTTTAGATCAACCTTTATTCATTAAGGCGCAACTAGGACAAGGGTTAATTTTTAGCATACAATTAATAGAACTATTTCATATCCATATCTCATCATATTGGAAATAAATGACTGAGACTTTTTGTAGCTAAATAGGCTAAGAACAAGGATTAAAAATCCCAGTACGAGTGGGAGACATGACATCATCAGTTCTTTAAGCAGCATGCAAGATTCATCAACAATTATATGGAATACATTTGTGCATAACTCCTTCACATGCATAAACCTTCAAATATAAACATGATTATAATATCTCTGACATGCATATACATTCATATGTTTATCACATGCATAACTCTACCATCATTTGCATAAGAGAGGGAATTAAGCCAACCATAATGATTTAACATCCTGTCAAGTAAGTATTTAAACATGATTACATACCATGCAAGTAAATCTCGTCTGAATAGAGGGAACATCATTAAATCTATTAATATCCAAACATAGGTAATTCCTTTGAATATTCTTAGAACTAAGAAAAACTACTCATAAAGAAATTGGAACAGTAACAAAGAGAGAGTATAAGAATCAACATACAACCATTCCATGTGAATGACACCAACTAAATCTCACTTAGAGGGAGGAGCACCACCACCGAGCCATGAATCACCTATAATTCCCCCCAAGCCGAATATATTGCCAAGGATCAACTAACTCAATTGACCAATGCACTAGGTATTTAATACCCTCTTTGATGATTTAGTTACCATTAGCAGCATCCCGCTTTATGGATTTTTCCATTTGCCTAGGTCTTGTCTGGAAAAGCTCGTCTTTATCTCCCACGATGCTTTTCCACATAAAAGATTGCCTTGATCTCCCACAAAGCTTTTATGTTTGATGGATCTTTATCTCCCATCCATCTGATGGATATCTAATCCACGCAAGCTTGTCTAGAATCACATCTAGAAGCTTATCATGAAAGGTTAATCTCTATCCCATTCCTCATGGGATTTGGCAAGCTTCTCCCCTCTCTTGGTGCTCCACCCTCCAAGTGATTTATTTTATTAATTTATTTTGATAATACATTGCTTTTCTTATTACATATCACCTAGCTTTCCTCAGCTTAGGTCTATAACCTTTAACACACAAGGCAGAATATCATACCTAGCTTTTACTTAGCTTAGGTAACTTACAATAATATAGTACATGAGGGAGGGGTGTTACACATACATAACAATAATAATGTAAGGGTACAACAATAACAATATGGGGGCTACACTAGTATTATAGGGACCTAACATGCCCCTTTCCTTCAAAAAAATGTTGTTCTCAATGCATGTGTAGTTCTGGATGCTTATGTATAAAATTATCATCCTCCCATGTGGAATCATTAGTGGGTAAGTTCTTCGACTTCATGAGATACTCTCAAATTGATCAATTTCATAGTTGTCAGGTAATTTTTAATGTGACTTCTTTAGGCTCCAATATGATTTTTCCTTGCTCATCAAGTTCTGGAAAGATTGTTTGAATTGGGAGCTTACCACCTATAACCTTCTTTAAGAATGAAACATGGAAAATTGGCTATACCTAGAAAGATACAAGACGATCCAACTTGTATGCCATAGTGCGAATCTTTTGCAATACCTTGTGAGGACCTGTAATACCCCTCATGTAAGACACGCATTATTGTAGAAACAATTTATTTTTATATAGAGTTATTATTTGTATGTTTGAAAAATGAGCTATGATGAGTTGATCATCAAGAACAGTTGATTTAATTAAATAAATAATTTTTTGGAATAAATCTAGAAATTGTAGAGACAAAAACACTAGAGTAAAAGATGCTTGCCCAAATCTAAAGTAAATCAGATTTGAATTAAAATTCCTAGAATATATATGTGTGTGTGTGTGTGTATTTATACTTGGTGGGAGATAAATACCAAGAAAAGAGTTGTAGGAGATAAAATAAGGATTTTTAGGAAAAAATAAAGAAAAGCCTAGGCTAGAGGGGTAATAGATACCTGAAAGGCACGACGCTGCCAAGGAAAAATACGTGGGAAGAATAATGTTAAAAAGAAATTATGTGGAATCAGTAGATGTTACTGAGTTCTAGAAAAGTCATCTTAGCTTGGGGGAAGGATCAAAGGTTTGTCCATGGTTGGGAGGATCAGTGCGGTCTCAAACACAATTTCCATATCAATTTGCTGGTTAGAGATTTAGATATTTTATTATTTTGTAGATTAAAGATTTAAGTATGGTGTATTTACTATGTAACAGAATGTAAGGTTAGTTCACTGCAGTGGAAATGATATCTATGAGTACCATTATAATTCATGTAACGAAGCTTTTTAACTTTAATTTTATGTTAGAGTAGTTTGCTTTGCAACCTTGTATAGAATTAGGTTTTGTTATTATATGCACTACGATGTTAGAAAAAGTGTAGAGTTTTTTTCTATACTTGATTACAATAAGAATAGATCAGAGAATTAAAGGAATGAGATTGCATGCATGGTTGCATGTGCAAAGTTGAGGTAAGGGAGAAAAACTAATAAGGAGGAACATCCTTTACTACGATGACATTTGAGTAGAGATCCCTCATTGAGAGGAGACAATACAGTTATATGGCTGGAAATTTCAAACCACCCAGTGACGATTTATTGATTACTCCCTAGGTAGCAATCTTCTTAGGGGATCCTCTCAATTTCTTAAATGGTAGGTTGGTTGGAAATTAGAGGGGTTATTAACGGTAAATAATTATAGACTAGTGACATAAAACCTGTGAGATGGTATGAAGGAAATACTACAGAGATCTAGTATTAGGTGGAAGGAAATTAAAAATGAAACCATGAATATAAATTAATTATTGTATTGGGAAAGATATGGCTATAGGCATATGATTTTTGGATAGATATTTCATAAGACAACACACACTCGTATCTACAGCTACAAAGAGATAATCATTTTAAGAGTAAATAAATATAGCCTTAGGATGGAGTAGCGACTATGTTTCAGACAGATAGCCAAATAGGGTGATGAATAGATCTCATATTATTCCAAGAGAAGAATTACTTCACTCGCCAGCCAAATAGATATCAGAGAGAAAAGAAGAAAAGAAACGCTGAGAATTTTTGGGCTATCCAATGACACACTCGTTGCAAAATAACTGAAAATACACAGGTCTGTTGAAATATACAGTGGAGTCTATTCTCTCTAAACTTTCTAAGAATGCCAGAACTTCTAATATGCTCAGTGGAAATATTCATTACAAAAACACAAAATCGTTGCTCCACTTTCATTTGATATTCATTGATCAACTGGTCAAATTATTCCTCAAGAAATTACCAAAACAATTCCCTAATAGCAAGTCAATTATTTTCTTGACAACAGGCTTATGTTTTAATATGCATAGTTACTCAAGGAAATAGTAAACAAAATGAAAAAAAAACAAATGAAAACACCCGAATGTGTTGAAAAATTACCATAAAACATTCATTGCAAGATTACTAGAAAAACCCAGAACTGTTGGAATGTTTTGACTAAACATACTTCGCAAAGCTATTAAAAATGCCAATAATTGGGAATATTCACTGGAACTGCTCATTGCAAAGAAAAACACTGAAACATTTAGTGAACATTAAATTAGAAATTACTGACCAAATAGTTAACTATCTATTAAATAATTACTCAAATAGTTCCCGCATAGTAAGAAAAATACATTACTTACAACGAGTGTGCATTCTAATCCAGTAATTGATCAAAGGGAACTGCAAATGGGAGTGGAGACCTCAAACTAGATTACAAGAGTGTTTACTCTAATAATTGAATGATAAGAAAAATACATTTATGTTATTAACTGAAACATGAATGTGATTCAAAAGTACTCAACAATTGATACAAACAGAATAGAGGTAAACTTTGATTTGAGTCATTTAAATATAACCCTATCGTAATATTACTGTCAGTTTTTCTCATATAGAAATTCAGAAAATAGCAACTCCATACGTGAGGGTTTTATAAGTGTGTCGAGAAAAAAACAAAAAAAAATAATGTTTATTAACAAGTCCTTACAACTCTAGCCTTATTATAGGAGGCCTGCTTAAACGTAAAACACAATGGAGAACAAAGAGAACTCTAAAACCCTCAAAATGGGGTATAATGTGGACATTGTCTAAACAGTAGACTAACTCAAGATCTAGGAGCTCTCCTGGCATTGAAATTTTTAAACCCATAAGGAAACTAGTAGCATTAATAAAAACATGAATTGCAATTTCCAATTTCCATTAGGGCGTCCTCATGAGGAGGCAGTTTGTACAAACGAACTAACCTGGAAGGAGCCGAATTCCATATCATTATGCATGTAAATATGGTAGACTTTACATTGATTTGGGGAAAGGATGGTGGAATACCTGCACCAATCCAAACACCAGGATAGGGGAGTTAGTAAGTAATAAGCATGACCAGATATATTTAATAAGCATTAAACCCTTACTCACAGGAACAAAAATTTAGGAAGCATATCAACACCTGTATAATAGGCATGGGATAGAAATATCCTAGATATAGTTGGACCTGTTCAGTAGAGGGAACAAGGAAACCTCCAATGTGAACATCAGACTTGTGATTATGTGTAAGAATTAATTACCAAGAAAGCCGTTGATGGTGAGGCAATACCTTACTGATATTTCTGGGTAACAAGAGTGATTATGAGTGGGAGCCCTGAATCCCCACGTCATCCTTTAAGCGAATCATACCCAAAACCTTTTCACATATAAAGAATGATTAGGAATTGTATAGAGAATAACACCCAAATGCAGAACCAAATATTTAAGGGTTTACCTCGTTGAGAGAGGAGGACCAATATATTCTCATTGCTTTCTCTGTTGAACTCGCTCTGGTAAGGAAGAAAAGGCATAGAAGATAGGCTTTAGGGTTGCTAAATTTCCATACCAAAAACCCCACCGTGGTAGGGAAGGGCGAAATTAAGGAGTTTTAAATTTTTAGTGGGAGAATATTTTGTATCATAGTACATTTTTACAAATCACCTCAAATAGCCCACCTTATTTTAAGGGAAAGGGAGAGGATAAAAAAGGTAAATTTAGCCCTTGAAATTAGGACTTACAACCTTCCATTCACCCATTTTCAAGAATAGGTTTTATTTAAGTGAATCCATTCGCCCATTTTCAAGAATAGGTTTTATTTAAGTGAATCCTATGGGCCAAATACCATATTTATAAAAGAGGTATGGTAAATTAATAAAAATATAAATAAATGAGAGGTATGGTAAATAAATAAAACATTTTTTATATTTACTCCATAAGTCACCTTATATACATGTAACGGTGTAAACAAATAAAAATATAAGTAAAGTGGAGGTATGGTAAATAAATAAAACGTCTTTTTATACTTACTCAAAAGGTATGGTAAATAAATAAAAATATAAATAAACTAGACGTATTGTAAATAAATAAAACCTCTTTTTATATTTAGTCCATAACCCTCGTTCTATTTATGAAGGCTCAAGAAAGAGGTTTTATTTAATTGAATCCTATGGGCCAAATACCATATTTCTAAAAGAGGTATGGTAAATTAATAAAAATATAAATAAACGAGAGGTATGGTAAACAAATAAAACATTTTTTTATATTTACTCTATAAGTCAACTTATATTTACGAACACTCAAAAAATGGGTTATATTTAGGTGAAACCTATGGCCAAAATACTATGGGACAAATACCATGGACTAGATTGTTATTAATACCATGCAAAAAACCATTATTAACGCTAATATTAGAATTAATAAAAATAAAAATGGCACATGGTATTGACCCATGGTATTCACCAAAAGGGCACATGGTATTGACCCATGGTATTCACGTCGAATGTAGCCTATTTAAATGGGGGAATTAAACCAACATGTAGCCGATGCTAAGATTCACTAGGACTTTACAAAGTTTTATTATTTAGTGAAAGACTCGCCAAGATCTTGCAAGATTTTATAATTGAGTAAAATATTCGCCATGCCTGGTGAGAGATTCGCTAAACAATTATATATACATATTATATTATCGATAAAATCGCCTTCCATTTTTCCTATATACCATGGAGATTCGCTCATTTATTATATTTATAAATTTAGGGGGGGTTCTTAAAATTTTCCCTGGTGTGGCTTAAGCTATGATACTCGGTTGAAGGTGGTAATTGATAGAGAACAAGATTGTTGACACAGAACAGGGTAGTAGAGCTCTCGGCTCTTGTGGCAGAGAAAAAAGTCAAATGAGGGCATAGAATATGGTGTGAAATGATATGTTTTAGACCATACAATGTACACCATAGATGTGAGACCATAAATCTAGGCCGTTAAAGTCCCATCGCCTCGACAGGGGTGGAATCCATGTACGTTGGTACTGGTTCACGTGGGCTAAGGCACGTGGAACAAACTGGTAGGAGGAAGGGTGTAATGGAGGCCAACTATAACAAGGAGTGAGGACTAAGTAAGGAATGGGGGGGGTAATAGTGAAACAAGCATCATTGCCTCCAAGCCATGTGATAGGCATGTCAATAACCAATATAACCTTGTGTATTAATGCAAACACCTATGTGTACATAAAACAATAACGGAGTGAGAAGGGCTAAATGACCGATGTAACCAAGGGGGAAATCAAGAGAGGAGGTGTAGGGTTATATTCCAATAAATAAGTGATATCTTTCTACCTTGGATATAGACAAGCGCAAAGTAAATAGTGTATAGGTTGTGATTTTATTTCAACAAGATGTGATAGACAGCAAGAAAATCACTAAGTACAAGGCTAGACTTTAAATAGTTTACCACCAATTATAATCCTCAGGAGAATGTGAAATATAAATACTTAATGTTATGATCAATGACATGATAAAATGTATAAGGCAAATATCAAAGTAATATAATGTGTAATGATCTCCAACAGTGTTGCAGTTAAGAAGTACCATACATTTATTAACAATTTTTTTTTTCTTTGAGGTGTAGGTTGGTATCTAAAAAATGGTATCAAAGCCTAGTTACTGCATTCGGCTTGAGAAAAGGCACCACCACTGGTTACTGAATGCACAGGGCTAGTAATTAATTGCAAATTATTGATATTAGTTGGTATGTTTCATAGGAAGCGGAGCTGAAGCATAGTATTGTGCAATAATGGAGAACTCTCCTCCAGCTACTACTGGCAAAGAAGATTTGTATGTGGAGCCGGGGGAAGGTATCTCTTCATTACCTTCCTAGTTTATGGATATGGTAAGGAATATGCAACAGGAATTAGTGCAGCTTTGGAATAGAAATGAACGACTACTGAAAGTAACTGAGGAGTAAGAAAAGCTGATTAGAGATTGGACTGAGAAATCCAGCCACAAAATTGTAGAGCTGGAAGGATTAAAAAGAAATAAGAGAGGGACATAATCTGAAAAATCTGAAAGTGGAGAAGATTTAGGTTGTAGCTCCCCAAAAGCACGTAGGGGAAGGAAGACAATGGAGTTACATGGGGAGTTTAGGAAGATCAAACCCCCTACCTATGATGGGGAAAGAGAGGAGGATGCGGAGGCATGGTCGTTGAACATGATTAAGTATTTCTAGGTGTACGAGTACGAGAGTAATTTAAAGGCACGCTTGGCTATTTATCAGTTGCAGGGTAAAGCTACTCTATGGTGGGAGGAGGTGAAAAGTGTGCACCTGTTAGAATAGAAGACATTTTCTTGGGAAGAGCTCTAGAAATAGTTCAAGTCGCGGTATCTTAGTAAGCACTACTATGACAACCAGGCCAAAAAAGTCCATGAATTAAGGGTGGGACAAATATCTATGGATGAATTTGTGGCTAAGTTTATGAACATATTGCGGTATGTTCCATACCTTTGAGGAGGAGAAGGCCAAAATACAACGGTTCTTAAACTATTTACCAACTTCATACAAGGAGATAATTGATTTTGATAATCTGAAGACTATGGATGAAGTGGTGAGGAAGGCTAGATTATGTTATCAACAATTTAGGATTAAAAGTGAAAGTGGTAAATCATGGAAAAGTAAAGAAAGCACCAAGGTGGGAGGGGGCATGAAAAGACAAAAACCTTACTACCTCAATAATTTTGGTAAGGATCATCAAAGGAAGAAATTTACCAAAGGAAATGCACCCCCACCTGCAAAGTCATATATGAGTTTGAAAACCATAGAACTAAATAGCAAGATAAATAGCAGCGTAAAATAAAGGGAAGCATTGAAATGTTGGGGTTGTGGAGAGCCACATTTACTGAGGGAATTCCCACATAATCTCAGGTTTGTCTATAGCATTTAGGGTGTTAATGAGGCAACTACCATGAATTATATTGCTTCAAATATTCCTAGAATCAACAGAGCCTTAGAGGACAGACAAGTTAAGCACTAGCCTACAGTGTTTGAAATTGAAGGTACTATACTAAACCAACTTATGTCTATTTTAATTGATTTAGGGGCTAGTTTAAGTTACATCAACCCCCAAATTATGGAAAAGTGTAAATTGAAAATAGAAAAATTTAGAAATACATGGTTGGTCCAATTAGAAACCAGGACCAAAAGGAAGGTAACCAGTCAAGTAAAACAATGTCTGTTGAATTTAAATGGGTATCCTATAGTAGCAAATTTAAATATCCTTCCTTTAGGATCTTATGATCTGTTAATAGGCATGGATTGGCTAGAAAAGAAAGAAGTTGTTATAAACTATCTAGAAAAAATGGTTACATGTGTTAATCAGAATGGACACACTAGGATAATTAAGGGAACTCCAAAACCAATGTTGATATGGAAAATTTCATTTTTGCAGTTGAAAAGAAGTGCCAGAAAGAGATGCCAACTATACCTGGTGCAAGTGGAAACCAATGAATAGCTAACAACAAAAGGAAGTTTAGACACCCTATTGGTCATTAAAGAATTTCCAGATGTGTTTTTGGAAGAAATTCCAAGATCACCCACACATCGGGACATAAATTTTACCATTAACCTAGTATCGGTGTTTATCCATGTGTCTAGAGCTTTGTATCAAATGAGTACTCTGGAACTACTAGAATTGAATATGCATTTATAGGAATTGTTGCATAAGGGATATATCAGGCCCAATGTTTCACCATGGGGGCACCTGTACTATTTGTTAAAAACAAGAATGGCACATTCAGAATGTGCATTGATTATCGTTAACTAAATAAATTAAGCATTAAAAAGTATCCATTGCCTCAAATTGATGATTTATTTGATCAAGTAAGGGAGGCAACAATTTTCTCAAAGGTTGACTTAAGAACTGGTTACCATCAGCTACAAATCATAAGTGAGGATATCCAGAAAACAACTTTTAGAACTAGATACGATCATTATGAGTTTTTGGTGTTTCCTTTTAGACTCACAAATGCACCAACAACTTTCATGTGCTTATTGAATAACAGACTTCATCCTTACCTTGACAAATTTGTACTAGTATTCATTGATGACATTTTAGTGTATTCAAGGAATGAGGAGGAGCACAAAGAGCATTTAAAGATGGCATTACAAACACTATGATAGCATAAACTATATGCAAAACTCAACAAATATGAGTTTTTTAAAGATAGAATCTAGTACCCGAGGCATGTTATTTCCAAGGAAGGATTATCAGTGGACCCAGAAAAAATCGAGGCTATCATGAAGTGGCCTATACCAAAGTATGTATCCATAGTTCACTCCTTTATGGGAATTTTCAGATACTATCGGAGATTCATAGAAGCCTTCTTGAGATTAGCTCATCTTGTCACCTCTTTGTAGAAAAAGGGGGTGAAGTTTCAATGGATGGTTAAATTCCAGGAAGGTTTTGATAAGCTGAAACAATTGTAACCACTGCTCCTATACTAAAAATCTCATATCTGAATAAAGAGTTCATTGTTTGTACTGATGCCTATCTAAAAGACGTTGGAGGATTATTAATGCAAGATAATTCTATAATATCTTATTAGTCTAGGAAACTGAAGGTGCATGAGAAATATTATGCAATATATGACTTGGAATCAGCAACATTGATACAAGCACTTAAAATGTGGAGACATTATCTTCCGGGGAAGAAGTTTATACTAGTAACTAATCAAATCAATGTAAATTATTTTGTTAGGTCCCTATAATACTAGCATTTCCCCCGTTAATATTTTCATTGTAGCCTTTATTGTTATTGTTGTTCCCCTATTATCCCCATATTGTTATTATTGTGCCCCATAGGAGCCCACTATTGTTATTATTGTGCCCTTACATTATTATTATTATGTCATCTTTGATTATATTGTGACCCCTTAGACTCCTATATACAGAAAGGAGGTTTTGTCATTTGTATCATCGAAGAATTTTTCATTTGTGTAATGTAAAGGAGGTTTCCCCCTCGACGAGGCTCATTTTTATGTCATTGATCTATCTTTTCTTCTACTTTGCGAGCTCGTTTCATAACAATTGGTATCAGACCTTTGGATTCTAGGGTTTTGCTGCTTCCAATACGTCATTGTGGAATTTTCACTATAATTTTTTTGCTACGACGTTCCAGAAGATAAAATTAAAACCCATTTGATCTAAAATCTTGATGAACCTTGGGTATGAATTTCAGATCTTTTCCCACTATAGTTTCGAAGAAATGATCCAAGGAAGTTAGGGTTTTTGCAAGCTCCTGAATTATATCTCAAAAAGATGAACTGGGGAAATCATCATAACTTTCTCTGTGAGGATCATATTGAAATTTCTTAAAACGTTTCAGAAATAGGATGGACTATGTTTTTTTGTATCGGTTTTATGGCCCGGAAGTCAAAACAACGACACATGGCACTTCAAAACAGTTCACTCTACTAAACTAGTCTTTAATCATCTCATCGTGGGAGATTTGGCATAACTCTTCCTTGGAGATTCCAATATTGATTAGACTTTTGGGGTTGGAAATAGAACTCAGCGGGCTACCATTAGAAAAATTTTCAGATCTTGGAGATCCAAAATTATAGAGGTAAAACAAATTTCATGTCGAGCTCCTACAAAGTGAAAAAAGGTGTGTAGTTTTTTTCTTCATAAGTTTGGTTTAAAAAATTAGTGTAAAGGAATTCAAAGAGAATAGTGAAGCATAATTATCGTTAATTGATGCCCCGAAGAAATAAAATGGAAACACCTAGTAAGCAACCTAAAAGCTCTAACATGACTCATGAAGAAGAGGAAGAAATTCAACATGATATATCAAAACTACGAGACCAAGTGCAACAAAATTCACTCTCACGAAAAGTAACAGAAGCTAAGATAGATGGTTTAAAGAAAGGTGTGGAAGCTAAGATGGATAGCATGGAAGCTAATATGGATGATGTGGAAGCTAAGATGGATGGTTTAAAGAAAGGCGTGGAAGATACGATGGATGGCATGGAAGCTAAGATGGATTGCATGGAATCTAAGATAAATGGCATGGAAGCTAAGATGGATGGTATAGAAGAAAAACTTAAATGAAACATGGAATATTTGAAGATAGATTTGACGAAGTTGCTACAAGAAATTCTTACTAATGATGAAAGGGTAGTAAAGGAAACTCATGAGGAGAACAAAAGAAATGTTAATAATTATTTCATAGACTCTAACATTATATTGAAGACCTGACATGTTTCAAAGATCGATATAAGGAAGTTTGATGCAAAGGATCTCATAACATGGTTATTATAGATGGAGCAATATTTCAATCTCCATAATGTGTAAAACACACAAAAGGTACGCATTGCAACTTTATATTTGGAACCAAATCAGTTTGTATGGTACCAATGGCTTAGCTCTCATAAACAAATTGTCACTTGGGAAATTTTTATGGAAGAAATGATAGCACATTATGAAGATACCAAGAGCAACACCTTTTTTAGCCAATTGATAAATCTCAAACAAAAGGGTTCAATGATGGAGCACATTGAGGACTTCCAAAAATTGAATATAAGGGTAAAATATATTCCAGAGGAGCATATGATTGATGTTTTCATAGGGACTTTAAAGGATAAAATACAACATGAGGTTGGCCTTTGGGAACCTGATTCATTGGAAAAGGCATTCAGGTAGGCAATAAAAATGGAAAGAAAAATTATGGAAACAAGGAAGCCTACCACTCACAACTATAAATATGGAAGTGTTGTTTCCCCTAGCCTTCCACAACCTACAAGGTTGACACCACAACAATTGGAAGAAAAAGGAGAAAAAGGGCTTTGTTATAGTTGTGATGGAAAATACAGTAAAGGTCATAAGTGTGTTGAGAAGAAATTTTTTTACACAAATTGTGAAGAGGAGGAAGAAAAGGAACAATAAACATCAAAAGAAGGGGATATACACTAGGAACAAACCCTAGAGAAAGAAGAAATGAATACGACCATATCTTGTAATGCATTTTCCATAATTACCACTCCTCAAACTATCAAGATAGAAGGACATATCAAGATGAAAAAGGTAATACTGTTGATTGATTCGTGCAGTACCCATAATTTTATTCATCGTAAGATAGCCAAGGAACTGAATCGCTTCCTATATCTAGCACCAGAGTGTCAAGTGTTGGTTGCAAGTGGAGGAATCATAAATTGCTATGGAAAGTTTCATAATATCAACTTATCCATGGGAGAATATGTATTGAATAGCCCAATGCTTTCCATTCCAATGGGTGGTGATGATGTTGTACTAGGAGTCCAATGGCTACAATCTTTAGGTACGATAACTTTTAATTTTCAAGAACTTTTCATGAATTTTTTTCAGAAGGAAAGTAAGATGAATTAAGGGGTTTCACAGGGAAATCAAGAAATATAATCAGCTCTAACATAATGAAAAATCTTCTAAAGAAAGAACAATGGGGTGTAATTGCACAATTATGTTCACTAGATGTTCCCACATCGAAATCATCTATTTCTTCATATTTCTAAAAATTATTGGATAATCATTCCAAGGTATTTGAGACTCCCCCTCCAACCTATTTGTGATCATGATCATGCTATTAATTTGATTCCAGGAAGTGTTCCTCCAAACATCAGGCCTTACAAATATTTATTTAGTGTAATCTCTAATGATTCATTTCAATATATTTTATTTTATTTTGAATTTCGTGTATTTATGTGTGGTTCAGTATCCTTCTTTTCTTCCTTTTGATTATGTTCTTAGACCTTATCATATACTAGCATAGTATCTTAGTTTATCAGTCTTGAAATCCCTTCCTGTAAGAATTATCCTATTCGATAATCTACAAAAATTCTTATATTTATACTAAGCTTTTCCTCGATAGTAAAATATGAGAATTGCCTCCCTTTTACTAGAAATAAATAAACATATATTTTTTGTTTAGTTAGATTTAAAAATGAACTTCAATATTAGTAAAAATAATTCATTGTTCCCTACAAACAAAAGGGAAACTAGCTTTTGTACAACAACATTTAGATTTATACTTATCATATCCAGATCACATCCGTAAACTAGACCTATTGTGCCTAAGTATTCACATACTTTTTCATATATATTTTTTTAAATTTCTGATGTATACCTATACAACAACACTTCATCATTAATATAAATACAAGCTCTTGTAGAGAGAGAATTCAATTTCCTTTTCTAAATTATTTATCCATCTTATCACCAATAACATACGCATAGTTAGCCCAACCTCTCTTGATCAATCATGATTCAGTATAACACCTGATATTTAAAATTTCATGTAAGGCTAAAGATAAAAATACCAAATTCCTAACAAAAAATAATGCGTAGAAAATTACTCATGATCTGGCACGTTCCTCCCGACCTCAAACTGTGTCCTCCAGTTCTCCCCCGAGCTAAGATGTTCTTTCCACCAAAATCAACAACCTCATTGAGAATTGAATGATATATTTTATAATTTTCCTTCCTAACAGATTTTTTCTAGATTCGTTCCCAAAGTTATTGAATCCTCTAATGACATAGTTAATAAGAATATCAAGGAGGCAATTTTTTTCATGGATGGGATGTTTGGGAAGTCTATTAGGATACATATGGCCAAGAGAGAGGACACATGTAGTTAGCATTATTTCTTGTAGTGGTTATGGGTCTACATCCATGTCTAGATATTCTTGATTGTAGCTTTCCTTTATGATGATAACATCCATCCATGGTACATTTCCATTGTAAGAGTCATTGTTGTAGTGTATTTGACATGAAGGATTTACAAAAGGGTTTAAATCATTATGAAAGGAATGTTTGGAGACCAATACAATTGTTGCTTTCTCATATAAAAAATGTTTTTTTTAAGAAGGAAACAAAAAACTAGAAAGGGAGAAAAATAGGGTATAAGACTAGTGTGTGATTATTCTTAAAAATAAGTCAAATTATTATTCATTTTCAGGAATTGGATGTAGATACAAAAACATTCATGAATTATTTGTCAAGAGAAGTAGGTCAAAATGGCATATGTTATCCTAACTAAAATCTTTCATTAGAAGAATTTTGGAACATCTCCATCTCCCTTCAACAATTATTTTATTTCCCATGTCATTCTATGTTTCTTTTATCCTATCCACCTAGTGCATGCATTTACAGATTTATTTGAGAATTTTCTTGGATTTACCACCAACGAAAGGAAACATGACGAAGGAGAACATGAGTAGACCTAGCCTCGAGGTCACCTCTATTGGTGATTGCCTTGATATAAATTATTTGTGACATAAGATGTTTGAGATTCAAATTCCCTTGATTTACCATATAGAAAATAGGTAGATGAGCTTATAAATTCACCTACCCATTATCAAAAACATGAATGGAGTTATCAAAAACATAAATGGAATTAACATTGTTTCACACTTAATTTTTAATTGATATTACATTTGACAAATATTCAAACAACTTTTTCCCAAAATTTCAAACATTTAAGTTGATTTCACTTGATATAAACAAAAAGATTCAATCATTACTCTTTCCTTTCGTGGCCATCCCTACGTACCGCTTTCGTGGCCTAGATACTTATCATGGTGTCAAAAATCAGTGAAATGATGATGTAGAGTGGATGCTAAATATTTTTCCCCCACATGATATGATTGATCAAACCTCACTCATGACCAAATATTGATAGCAGACCATGCTCGTGCCTTCTCATTTTTATTCACAAAGAAGAATCACTAGGAAAAAGGGTGAACTTTCTCAACATATGTAGTGAGAAACACGTGGTTTTGTTTTCATTGATTGGAATGCTTACTAATACCTCGTACATCTCTTTGATTTTATAACAACCAAAGAAAATCGAATCCAGTTTCTTATTGAGAAAATTGTCCCTGGCCCAGTAGAGTCAGTTGCTTAAGATGATTTTTAGGAAAATGGATTGGTCAATTGCTACCAATTCTGCTAAGCAAACTAAACATGGTCTTGGTGTTCCATTTTTTCAATTTAATCACATTTATTATTATACCTGCTACATGCAAGGTATAATTCAAATTTTCCTTTGACTATGTATTAGTTTGTCTTTGACCAAAAATTTATAGCACTTACCCATAGTTTAACATTAGGAATTCATTTTTTTTATTTATTTAAATTTATTTATTCTTAATGTAATTGGTTGAGGTCTTATTATGGGTTGTTAGTAACTTCCATTTCTAATAGTTATTAATTTTTTTAAAGTTTTATTTCCATTTTATTTAACTTTTTGATTTTTTGGTTTTCTTTTTTATATTAATTCTACTGTCATGAATTATAATTGTTTTCACAATATTTTCAATTTAAAATGACTTAAAATGATTTTTTTTCCCCATATTTTATCACAAATTTTAATGAGGAAAAAATATTTTAAAATTTTTTTTCAATATTTTGTTTTTCGTCTTGTTCTTTGGCCTTTTATTTTTTCTCTATTTTAAATATCAATTCCTTTATTCATATTTTTTTTGTTAATTTTTAATTTAAATTTATATTTTTCCCTTCACCTTTCTATAATTTTGAAAGCAACAACTATACAAGAAATCTTCCATTTCAATGAATATAATTAAATTAGTAAAGAAACAATTAAAAAAACAAGAAATTATTAAAATTTAAGCAAAATTTGAGTGTAATTTTCTCCATTGTCTTATATATACACATCTCATTCTTCATTCTACTTCAAATCTTAAAGACCTATTGCCATTATTGCGGGCATTCAAATATTATAGATTTGGAAAATGACAACTTGTGAAGCTGAAGTTGGCAATCTTTGTAATTTTTATTTATTTATTTCGATTATTGTTAAATTGCAGATTTCAATTAATCATTATTTTATTATCATTTGTAGGAAGGTATTTATTTATTTTGATTATTGTTAAACTGCATATTTCAATTAATCATTATTTTCTTATTATTTGCAGGTCCCTCCCTGAACTCTAACAATTGCTAAAGATTTTCACACAGATGAAAAAGGCAATTGTGCCCAACCACAATTGTATTGCCCAAATCCCATTAATAGGTGGAATTTTTGTAAACGTATTGTAGAAATTTAGTCATTGGTACTCATCAAAATTGTCATTTAAGTAATGTATGGGGAGTAACCTTCTTTGAAAAATAGTTTTGGATGGAGTAAATGAAGTATCTAAGTGGAGATGATTTTAATGAGAATGTCTCTTCTTGCATGCATTGCTTTTAGTCAATAGTAATTATTCATTTTATATGGTGATGAGTTGTATTTTCAATTTCGCAATAAGCGTATTATGTATTTGGAAAAATATTTGATTGATGTTACAGTTTTTATCTAAGAGAAACAAAGTTGTTTTTAGCTAACTATATTTTTTTAACTTTTGTTTGAGGTAGCTAATAAGTTTTTATGTATATTATAGTTTCCAATACATTTTTATAAAAGAGTAGCTACAATGTGATGGGATTTTAGTTGGATTTTTCAACTAGATTTCAACAAATTGACAGATTATCGGTTTGCTACATTTTCTCAAACTAGTGAAATTTATGATTTCCTAGAAAGTGTTTTTTTTTTTTAATTTATTTATTAAAGTGTTCAGTTTTCTCTTGTAAATTTTAAAATTTATAGTTATTTTAAAATATTTTTTTACAAAATGCGAAAGAGCTACGAGGAGAATTTTGTATTTAAGTTTAACGATACAGAAGTTTTAAACATGTTGGTTTTTGTTCATGAACATTGATTAGATTTTTACAATAATAATATTGAAAGAGATACAAATTGCAATATTAGTGTTACCTTCATTTTTAATTCTATAGTGTGTGATCTCCCCACTAATTGTAAATATTTAATTACTGTTGTTAAAACAAACTGGATATTACTATTTAAATTTATACATTTAGGAATTTGATTAAGTTATGCATAAAGAAAATGTTTGGGTGATAACAAATCTTGTAATTCTCACATATCAAGTAGTTAGGAAAGGCAGTTACCTATCCCTAGCTACTTCCTTGAAGATTTATTCTCTAGAAAGAAATCACGAAGGTATTGGTACCTGAGATGAAGAAAGGAGAAGTAAAGGGATGTTTTCGTGTTGATATGTCAGACAGGTCCAGGAGCTAAGCTGGTTAAGACCAGATAGCTGTGAAAGATAAGACTGTTAGTCTTACATGAAAGCATCTGTCATGTGAGCAACATCTCGGGGGGATACTTTAGCCTGAAAGCGAGTCTCATGATTGGGTAGAAACTTGTCAACTTATAGCTGAAACTTGGTCCAAGAGGACAACATTTTATACTACATAAACTAGATAAGTATCTATATCTTGGAACATGAAACATACTGGTTAAAAAAAACTCTGAATTTTGTTTGAAAGAAATAGATGAGTTATTTCAGTAAAAGTTCATAATTGTCTGTAGAAGTATTTTGCATATTAGTTATCTAGTAGGAATGTGAAAAACTTTAAAGAAAATCAATAGTGGGAAAACTGTAAAAGAGATTAGGATTATTATATACAAATATTTATGAAAGGAGGTTATAAAAGAAAGAAAGACTCTCAATAAATAATGATTTTGTTTGAAAACTCTCATAGAAAAAGTAATCTCAATTCTAACAAGAATACAGTATTATTTGTATACATTCTGGATAGGAAATTACTGTCATAGGGTTTCCACACTCTCAAACTATTTAGCTATAAAAGAAAAAAGTTCAAACATTAGAATAAATTATACGTCCAATTAAGTTTAATAAGTTCATACTAAAAAGAAAACCCGAAATAAATTCACTCTAAGAAGATTGGGTAGAACAGGAACTAATTACATATACCAAGTAGTCTTGCCATGTGGAAATTAATGCAGAGCAATAGAAATGTTAACCAGGTATGTATGAAACTGCTGGGAAGGAGAACTAATACGTTTATGACATAGAAAATGTAGAGGAAATGCATAAACAAATTCTTGTTGAGGCATGGATAAAAACCCCAACTGTGTAACAGTATGAATGTGGATTTGGCAGCTAAACATACAATAAAGTTGAGTGAAATTCCAAATCTTGAAATTGGTTAAAATCTTAATGCCCTCATAGTACCAGAGAAGGACAAGTCAATCCAAAATGTAAACCCTATAAAAAACTTGGTAAACTATAGACATGTGCGGGGTAAGAATTTCGATATGTTTCCAAATACGTATAAATATATAATAAACAAGCATGAAAGGCACAGAGATTTGGCACAATAAAGTTCTATCCAATCAAGAACGTCAGATTACAAAATATCACCCTTCCTTAACTTTCAAAGTTAAATCACAACATAATTTCAAGTGAAAACTAGCAACCCATCTTGGGATGCTTACCCAGAACTTAGATTTAAACAAAAATGACAACTTTATGAGCAAAGCTAAGAAATACAGTGTTTTGGAAATTTTACACCAGATTTAGGAAATGAATACGTAATAACTGACAAATTCCATGAATAGTTCAAGGAATTAAACAACAAGCCAACAACATTAAGCCAATGAAACCCTTAAGGCTCTTAATCCTTCATTCCAAGAAATTTACAGAAAAATCTTTCACTCTACCCGGAGTTTGTATAGAGCATTGAGATTGCAGACCCGCGAACTAGCATATGGAGGTAGGGTCTCAACCTAGAATGACCATTCTCCTCCTCTTGGAAGCCCTCAATGAATCCTAGCCAAAACAGTACGAGTTGTCAGCTAAAAGGAAGAGTGAACCTAGGTTAGTAGCAAAATGAAAGAAAACATATAAAAAATGTGACATACATCCCATTACCTGGAATGATATGCTTTGGATGAAGCATCGGGGCCGTCTTAGTAAACTAGCCACCCAATAAGTAGCCACGGTGAAACTACAATAGAGCAAGAAATGTGACATCAATAGTGCGAAGAAGCACAGGTGAACCAGAAAGAAACCTTGAAGCCATGACCCGAAACCAGGCAGCTCTGCCAGACGAAGAGAGAAATGCCAAAATTGCCCAAGAACGCATCAAACAAAGGAATTAAGGCAAATCCCCTTAGCCTTTCGATGGAGTTGAGACCCAAAGTACTGTCGATGGGGTGACCATACCAAGAAGGTGATGGACAACTATAAAGCAACTGAAAGAGTCTAGAAGTCCACTCCCACCAACTCTTGGGGTGGGAATCCAAGGTTTATATGTTAGGTTATAGAATCATTAAACTCAAAATCATATGCAATATGTAAACCAGTATGGCAGTAAATCAATATATATATTATTACGAGTAATATGCATAGATTATATATTAAGCAGTGATTTACAGGTGGGCATATAATAACCTAAACATTAATACTTAATAGATGAATGAAATCAAAAAATTTGCCTATGTTATCATTTTACTGTGGTAATTATTGTTTATATTAACAGATGTGACTTGAGTGGTATCAAAGTGCTCAAGTTGCAAAAATGAGACCTCTGGAACAAAAGAGTAACAATTTTTGTGATGTGCACAGAGACAGAAAGAGTAAAGAGAAAAAGCAACCAGCATGAGGAGGATTGGGCTTACACCACACAGACCCGTAACAAGAACGAGACCAACATCCTTTCCAGAAGCCAATCCTGAGGTATGGGTGCAATTGGGAGAGGAGTCACGTAATACCAACGCTACCATTTTCGAAATTGTGCAAGAATTAAAAGACGAAATGGCTAGGTTGCGGGTGGATAACGAAAGACTGATGCAAGAATAGGAGAAAATTATGAAAAGTTTGTCTAATAGGCAGAATCAACAGCAACCGATTCCTAGTCCCAAACATGGAAACATGTCCGGAGAACCCGAATTCAAAAATGAAAACTCAGACACAGAAGGGAGCAAAGAGAACCAAGAAGAGGAATATGATAATGTATCAAAACACAAAAAGTAAAAACAACATAAAATTGAGTTGCAAGGTGAGTTTTGAAAGATCAAACCTCCCCTCTTTGATGGTTAACAGGGGGAAGTTGTTGAAGCCTGGCTTATCAATATGAATAAGTATTTCCAGTTGTATGAATATGATCATAATCTAAAGGTTTGATTAGATATTTCTCAGTTGCAAGGAAAGACCACCTTTTGGTGGGAAGAGGTGAAGATGGTGTGCGGATTTAGTGAGCAGAGTGTAACTTGGAAAAAGTTTCAAAGGTATTTTAAGGAAAAATACTTAACTGAAAGATTTTATGATGAGAAGGTGAAGGAGTTTCATGACCTTCGATTGGGTTAGTTGTCTATAGATGAATTCATAACAAAATTCACATCCTTGCTGTGATATGTTCCTTACATACGAGAAGAGAAAGCAAAAGTACATAGATTTATCAGCAGTTTTCCACTATTCATGAAGGAATGACTCGAATTTGACAATCTGAAGACCATGGATGAGGTTATATGAAAATCTCATCTATGTTATAAGCAAAACAGACCAAAGGGTGATGGAGGAAAGAGGTGGTCTGATAAAAAGGGAATTAAGTTTGTCTCTGGCAGTAAAGGAAATAAGACTGCTATCAGCAAGGGACCCCATAAAGGTCAATTAAACAGAAATATGAACAGAAACCAACCTAGATTCAAATTTCCAAGTGAGTCCAAAACAAATGAACAATCTGGAAAAACAAAAGTGGAGATAGCAGCTAGACCCCCAGTGCAATGTTGGGGATGTGGAGGACCACATTATGTTAAAAATTGTCTGTACCGCAAGGGAACAGATCAAGTGGCATAGATTCAAGAAGCATCAATTATGGGAGAAGTAGCAAGGAATATTCCTAAAATCAATGTTTCCCTCAAAGATCATCAGGAAGAGTACCAACCAACAATGGTGGAATTCGAAGGTAAGATCTTCGACCAAACTGTATCTATTTTAATTGATCCAAGAGCTAATTTGAGTTATATAAATCTAAAAGTGGTTGAGCAATGTCATTTACAATCTGATAAATTTAAAACCCTTGGCTAATACAACTCTCCACGGGTGCAAAAAGAAGGGTGTTGGCTTAAGTCAACAATTGCCCTCTAAAACTAGCAGGTTAGCCTATTATGGTAGATTTGAATGTCCTACCATTAGGGTCATATGATGTTCTAATAGGAATGGACTGGTTGGAGAAGCATTGGTCCCTCATTAATTGTAAAGACAAAACTATTAATTACATAGATGAAGAGGGTATGAGACAAGAAATTCAGGGTATACGAAGACCACTAAAAATCAAATATGTAACAGCCTCCCAATTGGCGAAATGTATTTGAATGGGATGTCAGGTTTATGCTATACAAGTGGGGTATATCAATTCAACAGAAAAATAGGGTACTTTAGAAAATATACCTATGGTACAAGAGTTTCCAGACGTATTTCCTCAGGAGATTCTAGGATTACCTCCAAAGAGGAATATAGACTTCACCATTGAGCTGATTCTTGGATCTACCTCGGTATCCTGAGCTCCTTATCGCATGAGTGTACAAGAACTCACTCAATTGAAAATGCAGTTACATGAACTGCTTGATAAAAAATATATATGTCCAAGTGTGTCACCTTGGGGAGCCTGTGTACTCTTTGTTAAGAAGAAGGATGGAGCAAACAAATGTGCATGGACTATTGACAGCTAAACAAGCTAACAGTTAAGAATAAATACCCTTTGCCTCATATTGATGAATTTCTTGACCAGGTAAAGGGAGCGACTGTATTTTCAAAGATTGATCTTCGCTCAAGATACCATCAAATTAGAATAAAGGAATTTAAGATATAGCCAAAATAGCCTTTAGAACTCGCTATGGAAATTACGAGCTCAATGTGTTTCCGTTTGGATTAACTAACGCTCCAACAACTTTTATGTGTCTAATGAACAGCGTTTTTCATCAATATTTGGATAAGTTTGTACTAATCTTTATTGATGATATATTGATTTATTCTCGAAATATAGAGGAGCATAAGGAACATCTACGGATTGTTCTACAAACCCTGAGGGAGCATCAGTTGTACGCCAAGTACAAAAAATGTGATTTCTTTAAGGAACAAATTCAATATTTAGGACATATCATTACCAAGGAGGGGATAGTTGTGGACCATGAGAAAATCAAAACCATCATGGAATGGCCCATACCAAAGAATGTAGCTGATATAAGATCATTCATGGGTCTGGCTGGGTACTATAGGAGGTTTTTTGAAGGTTTTTCCAAGGTGGCATACCCCATTACCTCTTTGCAAAAGAAAGGAAAAATATTCACTTGGACCATGGATTGTCAAAAAAGTTTTGACCAACTGAAGCACTTACTTACTACTGCACCTATTTTGAGTATTGCAAACCCAAATAAAGAATACATTGTATGTATAGATGCCAACAAGGAAGGAGTAGGTGGCGTGCTAATGCAAGAAGGAAGAGTTGTAGCTTATGAGCCTCAGAAACTTAAGGAGAATGAACAAAAGTATTCAACTTATGACATGGAGTTGGTGGTAGTAATCCACATATTAAAAATGTGGCATCATTATTTTTTGGGTAAGAAGTTTTTATTAATGATAGATCATCATAGTTTAACTAATTATTTCAATCAACCTACTATCAATGCTAGGCAAGCCCATTGGATCGATTTCCTGAGTGAATTTGACTTTGACATCAAACACATAAAAGAAAAAGAAAATCGAGTCATGGATGCCTTAAGTCGAAAGGTAAATTACATTTATGAAATTTCTTTTAGTGAGGTACATACCACTTTTAAAGAACAAATTAAAGGAGCAGCAATACAAGATCCTGAATACAAGATGTTATGGCAGCAAGAAAAAATTCCAAACAACAACAAACAACAGTTGGGATATGAGGTAAATCAAGAAGGAATGTTGATTTACAAAGGAATAATGTATGTGCCAAACCAGAAAGATATTAAACAATTAATTTTAGACGAATACCATAAAATTCCTTGTGTCAGCCATCCCGGATATCAAAAATTAATCACTACACTCAGAAAAGAATATTTTTGGCCCGGTATGAAGAAAGAGGTGGTTGAATATTTGGCTCGTTGTTTGGAGTGTCAACAAGTGAAAGCAGAACACCAGCACCCAGTTGGACTACTCCACCCATTGCCCATACCAGAATGGAAATGGGAAACTATTTCCATTGATTTTATTACAGGACTACCTAAGTCTAAAAAGCAGAATGACTCAATAATGGTGGTGGTAGACAAGTTGAGCAAGTATGCTCACTTCATACCAATACATTCTACTTTTAAGGCTATTCAAATTGCTAACATATTTATGCAAAAAAAAATTAGACTACACAAAATACCAAAGGTTATAATTTCCGACCGTGATGTAAAATTCACATCAGCCTTTTGGAAAGCCTTGTTTGGAGGTTTAGGCACACAACTGCATTTCAGCAATTCCTATCACCCTCGAATAGATGGCCAAATTGAGCAAGTGAATCAAATAGTAGAAGACATGCTGGTAACTTATGTAATGCATCAACCTTCTAAGTGGGAAGATTATATACATTTAGTGGATTTTGCTTACAATAATAGTTACCATACATCATTGCAAACAAGTCTGTTTGAAGTATTATATAGACGCAGGTGTAGGACACCATCGAGTTGGAGCAGACTAGAGGATAAGTTAATGTTGGGTCCTAACATGTTAAAAGAGATGGAAGATATGGCTAAAAAGGTGTGTTCCAATTTAGAGATTACTCGGGATCGACAAAAAAAATTGCTAACCGGAAGAGAAGTTTTCAGGAGTTTCAAGTCGGGGATTATTTTTACGTTCGTATACAATCTAAGAAGAGTACTTTGCATTGGGCTAGGTGTGCTAAATTAGCACCCCGATTTTATGGTCCTTTCCAAATCCTGGCCTAAATTGGACCTGTGGCTTATCAACTTGCTTTTCCCAGCCACATACATGTGCATAATGTTTTTCATGTTTCTGTATTAAAAAAATATATTTATGATCCCAACCATATAATCAATTAGCAAGATATACAAGTAAGTAGATTATTTATAAACCATTATAAATAATTACCAAGACATAATTCCAAAAAAAGAAAGAAGCTCACTAAATTTCTTTCATCATGTGTAGGTCGAACCAGAAGGTGAGTTCTTGGTTGAACCCCTAGGTATACTTGATCGGAGAGAAGTAATGTTGTGAAGACGAGTTATCACCCATGTTAAAGTGCAACAGAAGCACTTTGGGTTAGAGGAGGCCACCTAGGAGGATGAACAATTCATGAAGAAGACATTTCCAAATCTATTTTCAACAAATAAACATCGGGACGATGTTTAAGCTTAGGGGTGAAGATGTGATGTCCCTAGTAATTTTAAATATTTAATTACTACAGTTCAAACAAACTCGATATTACTATTTAAATTTATACATTTAAATTTTTTATTAAGTTATGCATAAAGCAAATGTTTGGGTGATAACAAATCTTATAACTCTCACATGTCAAGTCGTTAGGATAGGCACCTATCGCAAACTACTTCCTTGAAGATTTATTCTCCAGGAAGAAATTAAGAGGGTATTGATACCTAAGATGAAGAAAGGAGAAGTAAAGGGATGTTTCCATGCTGATATGTCAGACGGGTCTAGGAGCCAAGTTTGGTTAAGACCAAATAGTTGTGAAAGATAAGACTGTTAGTCTTATAGGAAAGCATATGTCATGTGAGCAACAGCTCGGGGGGAGACTTTGGCCTGAAATCGAGTCTCATGGTTGGGAGGAAACTTGTCAACTTATAGTTGAAACTTGGTCCAAGAGGACAATAGTAAATACTACAGAAACCAAGTAAGTATTTATATCTTGGAACATGAAACATATTGTTTAAAAAAAAAAACTCTGAATTCTGTTTGAAAGAAATAGATGAATTATTTTAGTAAAAGTTCAAAATTGTTTGTAGAAGTATTTTGGCATATTAGCTATCTAGCAGGAATGTGAAAAACTTTAAAGAAAATCCACAATGGGAAAACTGTAAAAGAGATTAGAATTATTATATAAAAATATTTATGAACAGAGGTTATAAAGGCAAGAAAGACTCTCAGTAAATAATGATTACATTAGAAAACTTTCATAACAAAAGTAATCTCATTTCTAGCAAGAATACAATATTATTTGCAGACATTCCAGATAAGAAATTACTATTGTAGGGTTTCCACACTTTCAAACCCTTTAGCTATAAAAGAAACAAGAGAAAACAATAGATTAAATTCTACGACCAATTAAGTTTAATAAGTTCATACTAAAAAGAAAACCCGAAATAAATTAACTCTAAGAAGACGGGGTAGAACAGGAACTAATTACATATACCAAGTAGTCTTGTCATTTGGAAATTAACGCAGAGCAATAGAAATGTTAACCAGATATGTATCAAACCATTGGGAAAGAGAACTAATAAGTTTATTCCATAGAAAATGTAGAGTAAACACATAAACGAATTCTTGTTGAGGCATGGGTAAAAACCCCAACTGTGTAATAGTATGAATGTATATTTGGTAGCTAAACATATAATAAACTTGAGAGAAATTCCAAAACCTTGAAATTGGTTAACAGATTAATGCCCTCATAATACCAGAGAAGGACGAGTCAATCCGAAATGTAAACCCTATAAAAAATTGGTAAACTATAGACCTATGCTGAGTAAGAATTTTGATATGTTTCTAAATACAAATAAATAGATAATAAACAAGCATGCAAGGCATAGAGATTTGGCACAATAAAGCTCTGTCGAATCAGGAATGTCAGATTACAAAATATCACCCTTCTTTAACTTTGAAATTTAAATTACAACATAATTTCAACGGAAAACTAGCAACCCATCTCAGGATGCTTACCCAAAACTTAGATTTAAACAAAAACTATGGCTTTATGAGAAGATCTGAGAAATATAGTGTTTTGGAAAATTTACACCAGATTTAGGAAAAAAAATATACAACAACTAACAAATTCCATGAATAGTTCAAGGAATTAAACAACAAGGTGGCAAAGTTAATCCAGTGAAACCCTTAAGGCTCTTAATCCTTCATTCCAATAAATTTCCATAAAAATCTTTCACTTTACCTAGAATTTATATAGAGCATTGGGATTGTAGACCCATGGACTAGCATTGGGAGGTAGGGTCTCGATCCAGAATGACCATTTTCCTACTGGTGGAAGCCCTCGGCGAATCCTATCTAAAATAGTAAACTTTGTTAGTTAAAAGGAAGAGCAAACTTAGTTCAGCAACAAAACAAAATAAAACATATAAAAAAAGTGTGCATACATCCCATTACCTAGAATGATATGCTATGGATGTAGCACCAGGGTCGTCTCAGTAAACTAACCACCCAGCAAGAAGCGAAAGTGAAAGCACGATAGAGCAAGGAATGTAACGTCAATAGTGTGAAGAAGTAGAGGTGAACCAAACAGAAACCCTGAAGCTGTGACTCGGAACCAGGCAACTCTCCCAAATGAAGAGAAAAATGCCAAAATGTCCTGAGGACACGTCTGACAAAGGAATTAAGGCAAATACCCTGAGTTATCCAATGGAGTTGAACCCAAAAGGACTATCAATGAGGTGACCATACTGATAAGGGGATGGACAACTGGAGAGCAACTGAAAGATTCTAGAAGTCTACTCCCGCCAACTCTTGGGGTGGGAATCCAAGGTTTATATGTTAGGCTATGGAATCATTAAACCCAAAATCATATGAAATATGTAAACCATTATGATAGTAAATAAATATATATATTATTACGAGTAATATGCATAAATTATGTATTAAGCGTGGCCATATAATAACCTGAACATTAATACTTAATAGATGAATGAAATAAAAAAAATTGTTTATGTTATCATTGTACTGTGGTAATTATTGTTTATATTAAGAGACTTGACACAGTGTAAGTTTAACAATATATAGGAGTTTTACTTCGAAATTGGTATCATCCTAATTTTTTATTTCTTATTGTAAGTCTAGCAATATACAAAAACGTTAAACATGTTTTTTCAAATTTTTAGAGTTGCAAAATATCTAATTTTTTAGATAATAGACTTTTACCATGTTAATATTGAAACAAAACAAACTTCAAATTCATATTACCTTTTTTACATATTATATTTTTACCATAATAATACTGAAACAATACAAACTTGAAATTGGTATTATCATATTTTTTAATTTTGTATTGAGAGTCTTACATCTTTGAAAATGCATGTTTTTGCAATGTCCAACAAGTAAGTCGATTAGCTTTTGTGCATAGTTGTTGATTAGCTTTCTACCATAATTTTTTACATATTTGAAAATGCATGATTGTGCATTGTCTCCCACATAAATGGATTAGTTTTTTTGCATGACTCTTCATTAGCCTTTTACCATAATAATACTAAAACCAAGTAGCTTCAAAACTAATACCATTTTAATTTTTTAAATAAAATTCTAAAGACATAAAAATTAGAATAATTTAAAATTAGTATACAACATATATTTTATAAATGTGTTTTTCATTAGTATTATTGTTTTACTTATTTTTGGTTTGTTACATTTTCTCAAAACAATGAGGTTTATAATTTCCTTGAGTATATTTTGAATTTTTTTTACAAAATGTTTGGATTTCAAATCTTACAATGGAAAGTGTTTTTCAAATACCTTTTACAACATATGTAAGTGAAAAGAGGCATTTTTTCTTTTAAATCTAATAGCTTACACACTTTTAAACATATTTTCATAATTTTTGTAGAACTGTAATATTTATTTTTTCCACACTTTTTCCCCAAGGAAAAATGGTAATTTTATTAAAAGTTAAAATTACATGTTGTATATGCTCTAGAGTGTTCAATCATACCAGTTGAAGTTAGTGCAGCAAAAAAAATCAATGACATAAAGCAACAACCTAGAACAGTGAAGAAAACCACCATTGGGACCAAGTAAAAATACTTAGTTACCCCTTCCTTCTTTTCTTCCTTTTCACCTTCCTCGAGCCTCCTAAAATAAAAGTGACATATGTTCATTTGTACCCTCTCATTTACACACTTACCAATACATGTTTGTGTTTTAGTCATACATAATAATAATAATAATAATAAATTAATATTAATTTAAAAATATAATTATATAAAAATATTTAATTAAATTATTATAGAAATTGAAAAATTATTTTTAAATATTTTTTTAATTTTTTATTACTTTAAAAATAAATATATTAATAACATATTTTTAAAAATTATTTTATTTTATAGTTGGAGTATAATGACAAATTATTAAGTAATAAATTTTATTTCTAATTTAAATTTATTTTCTAATTAGAAATATTATTTTTATTATTTTTTTTCAAAAGTAAAAATATATTTGGGATATTTCTCAAATAGATATCAAAGAATATTATTTTTTAGATCACTTAATAATAGACATTTTACCTTAGCATTCAAAATATGTTTTAATCATATATAAAATATTTATTATTTTAAAAATATAATTATATAAAAACTATTTAACTAAATTTGAGTTATAATAAATTTAAAATATTTTTAATTATCTTTTATTATATAAATTTTATATATATATATATATAGAGAGAGAGAGAGAGATTTATACAAAATGATATCTCTTACACTTTATCTCTCACGAGAATGCAATTTTAGTTATTTATTGTTTTTTTACTTCAATTTAGCTATATTTAAACTAAGAGGCAGGTACTAGCTACTATGTAGCACTTGTTACTATTATAGATCCATTATAATTACATATATATTAAATAATTAAAAAAAAATTACGGGAGAAACTTATTTTAAAGTACAAAAATTAAAATTTGCATTTTAAAATATTTTGTACCTCTTACTATTTAGTAAATTTGTGATTGATATATATATATATATATATATATATATATATATATATAGTATTTTTGAATACATAAATAGAGTCAATTTCTTCAAAATTTCATTGGCCACTTGGATTGCATAGACTACTCAACTTAAACTTGCAATTACAGTAAGTCTTTGCTGGATTTCTTCAAAAAGGAGAAAAAAACCTAAAAAAACCAAAATGCATAATAGTAAGACTACTTCAAATTTTTACAATATAATTTTTGTTTTTTAAATGGTTTTCTATAATATAAATTAGTTCTTATAGATATTCAAACAATTTATTTAAGTGTTTTGCTATAGTTTTTTGGAAGTATGAGAATTATACATCTTGCTCATAGTCAAAATTGAAAATATATATTATTTTAAAGTGAATTTAAAAATACCTTTACTTCACATAAAAATTAAAATATTGTATTTATGTTGATGGTAAGACTAAAATATTTTTACGACATCCTATATACACCTAATATATTTATTAATTTTCATTTTTTTATTATAATAAACATTAATTTTGTTAATATTCTATATTAAGCACTAACAAAATTACACATACCTCATACTCATACTGTAATGTCTGCCCAAAAATAAATCTTTTTGAATTCACTGGATTTTCAAACAGGTTGTCCACGTTTTGTATTGACCCTTAACCATCCATCACGAGCACATATCTGAAATAGATGCCTTTCGGCTGGTTATACATGGTGACTAATCTCCTATTGTGACATCTAAACTATATCTCTCATATAAACTTTAGATAAATCCATAAAATAAAACTATATAAAACAATAATTTGTTCGCATATAGTTACTATGGACACATAACTGTTAAACTTTGTATATATAAATATATTTAAATTGATTTATATCCACAAACAAATATCGTCCCATGGTCCCTCTGTACATGATTTGAATGCTATTAAATGTTAACTTTAAATGACAGGTAAGGAGGTCTGGCGGGGCATTCTCATGGTTAATGAAACACATAAATTCATTGCTTGCTCTACTGTATGGGCACTCATCCGTAACTCCACGTGACGGGAATATGTCCTGTGGGATGTTAACTCCATGTGATCTTGCCATCTTTTCGGGCTCTCCGTCGTCGATCTTTCCTCTGAAATCTGACGGTAGAGATTGGATAGGGTTTAACCTAACCAACTCTTCTCTCTGAATCTCGGTGGTTTCATTGTTGTTGTCACTCTTCTGCATCATGTTGCTGCTTTGCAAGGGTTCTGGATTTAGTACTTTGCAAGAGTTGGAAGCAAAGGAGGTCCATAAACTAGCGAGAGCAAGTATACCCTTCAGTTGTGCAACCTGAAACTTTGATTGCTGAGGTTGAAAGTCTGATATGAGTTTGGGTGATGGCTTTAAGCCCGATCCAAGGTTTTCTCACCATTGTTCATGAAAGAATTATAAATTTATGGAGATGGTGGAAGACAGATTGCATCCTGGACTGTCTGCAATAGGTATTTAACTTGTATAGTAAGTTTTCATGTTGAATGTCTGAACCCAGTCTCTGGTTCTGGAGGGTTTGTCATTCTACCTTTGTCTTATGTTGAATTCTGGTTATGATACTAAATGCTTATCCTATTTTTACAGGTTGGCGACCCGTCAAGGCCGTGTCCTTAACTCAAGTAAGAACCCCTCTCGAATTACGGTTGAATCTTATATGTATAAATAGCATATTAATTACCTCTTCCAACAATGACTAACTCATATCCTTTGAAAATAGGTATGCCATCTGGCGGAAGGTTTATCGCTCGAAACCATGACCCTTGATTTCATAAGAGATTATGACAATTCCATTGTTTTTCAAGTTGGAGCTAAGCCTTTGTTTTCTATTTGGAATTAAGTTATTTGAGGGTATAAGATGAGGGTTTTTGCCTAATAGCACAATAGGGTAGTAATGTTTAAATGTCGATTTTCTTGACCTATATTTATTTTTTAAGTTATTTGACCAGCTACGGCTGTCGACTTTTCTCAAGTTTTGAAATGTAATTTATGATGGGTTTAAAGCCCTTCGAGCTTACTTCTTATGTTAAAGGATGAATTTAATGATTTTTTTCATTATGCTTGAGAGGAGGCCTAGAATATCGTCAATTCGGTTGTTCTGGTGGTTTCGATTATTTCCTTGTCTACTATGTTAAAACAACTGTATACTCTTATATTTATTTTTGACTCACTGTGTTATGGAAGAGTTACTGTGTTTTCTCATTTTTCCTGTGCGTGGGTTTTCTGTAATATAAAGGGAACTAGATTTATTTAACTATGTTGATTTCTATAAAAAGACTCCTACAACGCTATCTATGGTTTTGATATATATGTAGCTTATTCATTATGTCGTCTTTTGATGCTATGTCATACTATGTGTTATAGACATATTTGGGCACTACAACCCCAATCACATATGTCCATAAACCAAGGGCTTCTAAGTCCCTAAAAGTGTTGTTTCATACCCTAAAGGAGCAAGGTCAGCCGATTACATCATCTCCCAGAAGTTCTCCATGAAAAACTACTCAGAGCTGGTCAAAACTAGACCATACAAACTGCTCAGTGCTAAGGGTGCGATGCATCTCACCTGCCACATGCAAAAAGTGCGATGCATACTGGAAATCCCTTCTGTAGGGTGCAATGAGTGAGAGCAGACAAATGGCAAAAGCAGTTTGCTAGGTGGATACCCTGAGAATCTTCTAGAAGCTACTCATTTGACAATTGCCTCTCTAAATTCGCCCAGAGATGAGTAAGAGATCATGAAATCTCCAAGTGGAACCAAGAACTATCAGAGAGATGACACTAATCAAAATCCTAGAAGCTGACTCACCCCCCTCCAAACATCTATATATGGATCCCTCATCCTAGAGATCCAGAGGCTGGAATCTTGTATTTTGTAAGGAAGTGTTGTTGGTTTCTCTATGCAACATTGTATTGTTGGGTGATCTAAGCTTTTCATGAGGTGAAAAGGACTTTCATGCTGGGAGGATGGATATGGGTCAAACCAATGGGTTGTAATCCTCTCTTCTACTACTTCTATCAATAAAGCTATTTGAGTTTTTCTCCATATTCTTGTATATATCTGAATCTTGTATTGATATATGCATTTGTATGGTTAATATACATCTAATCCTATATTGTTTATGGTTATATATCTCTATGCTTTGATGGTATTATGCTGCTTTGACTCTATAGGTGCTCTTTGAAGCAAGACAAGTAAGGAAGGAGTGGCAAAGTTCTGTCAAAGGGGAAAGGAAACAAGCAAGGAGCCAAGCGAAAGACTGAGGTTGCTACTCTCTGCTTCTTTCTCATCTATCTCTCATAAAGGAAAACACAAGTGACTTTAATCTGTTTGTTTCTAAGATAGCTACCCATCTTAGTGGGACTAGCAGCTCTAAATAGACACTAGTTTTCCTGATAACAAAATGGTGACTCCGCTAGGGAGCGAATAGTTTGATTTCTTGTCTCTATTTGTTTTCTTCATAAACTACAGACAAAGACTGAAGTTAAGTCAGCTAGCCTTCGAACTGCATTTGCTATGCAAGTGCAAAGTAGATCAACACTGCTTCAGTCAATCTCCAGGTTTGTTTATGAACTGAACAACTGACTTGAATACATCATAAGTGCCCTGGTGGTAGCTCAAGTAACCTCATTAGATCAGCCCCTATACTTTGTGTTTACTGCCTATCATTAAATCAGCCTAAATCTCTGAACTAAGCTGCAAACTATAACCAAATACCAAGTGAAAGTCTCGTCCCTAGATCATCGCACTGTCTCCTTTTGACATTCTAGATGCATCACACCTCCCATGTGCAGTAGGTGGGATGCATCCCTGTTTCCCTGTGTTACAGGTGCGATGATCAGATAAGACTGTTTCTGCCTCCAGATTTTGGTTTTTTCTTCATTGTCTTCAGCTTTATTCAGGAGTTTTGTTGTCTGTGATCAGTATACCACTGATGAACTCCCTTCCTTTGCATTACTCAGCCTCCATTGTACAAAGAATTGTGAATGTTTTTATGTATTTTTCACCATTTACAGTTCTCCTTTACAAAAAAGTAGCTTAATCGAACTGTCGTCTTTTGATTTGAAAGTGTCGCAAGTGTCATTTTCAGTCAAAGAAAAGAATCCTACTCTTTTTGATGTTCAATTACACTGTTACTCTTGTATTTGATTTTAATTAATAGTATTTCAAGTGTCGAAAATAGTTTTCAAATTGAAGTTGAAAGTGTCGTCTTGTCTTCCTTTCATATTTTGAAAAGAAAATTGTTAGTACTGTCATTTTGAAAGAAAAGATAGTTCAAATTTGTACTTAGCATTCTTTTTTCATTCACACATTAAGAAAGCAGAAAACAAATACATGCATGTGCATTTTCATTTAGACTGCTTCTTAATTTTGATTTAGGACAGTGCATCTAGTGTGTGCTCTCTACTCTATGTTGAAAGAATTTCGCTTCTCTTTCCTTAGTAGCTAGGATTTTCATTGCAAAAAGAAGAGTAAACGACTGTTTATCATCTTAGATTGCATATTTAGGAGTTGTATATCTACATCACACGGTGAACCTTAAAGGGAAACTTCTTAAGAAAGATCAACTGTAAAATAAATTCAATGAACATAAAAACGCTTTCGAACCTAATGCACAACATCTAGAAGTCTAGGCTAGAGACCTATTATGGCATCGTAAAGCCTAGTAATTATCGCTTTCATCGTAGGTTGGGTGATTCCTCCTCTTTGAGACGACAAGTGCCAGTATGGACTTGTGCTTCTATGTACCGTCGAGTATATATTGGGAGACCACAATAAGCTAAATCCTTTATCCTTAGGAAGCCATGTCTTCTACCCTATTGATCGCAATGCACTGAACATAGCATTGAGGAAGATTGACTGCTGTACCATAAAAAGTATTCTGCAATTTTTCAATTGGTTTGGTAATCCCTCTATCTAGATTTCCGGAGTAGTCACTTTCGTTCCTTTTCAAACTACTTAAAAGAAAAGGTCCATCTGAGCACTTGTCGCTTAAGGCTCATTAAAAATCGAAGATGACTAGAGTCATCTTTAGCTTTTTCTCGACTCTTAAAAATTGAAAAAACAAGTTGTGTCAAAGCATTTAAAATTTATTTTAATCAGAATAACGTCATTGTTCCCTCGTTGATCTTAGGTTGAGAAAATGGAGTCCACCAATCAAGGATTTCCCCTTGGGGGAAATTATAGTCTTTTCTCCTCTTGGGGAGATGTTGGTGCACCACATATGGCCACATTGTCCCTTCCAGGACTGACAATTGGCCGCCATTATGGCTTTTCTCAACCTCTGTCATTTAAAGCACCGTGATTCCTGAGCAATCAAATCAGAAACTAGATGATACTAGAGTTACCCCCCAACCTTATACTTCGTTTGTTTCTCCCTCTCCTTCTTCCTCTTCGCTTGGTGAAGCTATTAAAACTAAAAAACAAGTAACTGAGAAGAAGAAGAAAGGGAAGGAGAAGAAGAAGAAGTAGCCAATGACAAAAAGGGGCAACCATACATTATCTAGTGAAAATTCACACACTGCACCATCCAAACCTAAATCTCCATGTGTCATTTGCAAAGGGGATCACTATCATCAAGATTTTCCTTGCATCCCACGGATCTTAAGGGACTAGTCTCCCCACTTGCACAATTTGGTGTCGTAAACCTCTGACGATCATGTTGAGAGTACACCGTCAACTAGTGAAAATGAAGTCAATGGATAGAAAGGAAGATCTAAATTTCCTTGCAGACTGTGTGAAGGCGATCATGCCCCCCACCATTGTCCCTTCCTGGACGAAGCTAAAAGAGTCTTGGATAATCGTCCTACGTCACCGCAGCGACTTCCTCCTGGATACAAGAAACTCTTTCCGAACCCATCGCTAGTTGAAAATCTTATTGACACACCTTTGTTTTCGATAGAATCACCTATCATTGAAGATAAACCCTCTGAGTCCATCTCAGACCAAAGTCAACGGGTCGAGACGGCAGTCAACCCCATCTTGTCTTCAGAGGATCCACCTTCAAATGATACCATCACTAAAGAGAATGAGAACGACACCGTTCAAATTCTTTTCATAAACACGGACTCCAATGAAAATGGGGGCAATCTACTCGTTCCTTTACCGCAGGAAGGAAGTTTGTAAGAGATTTATCTGGCCGTTTATTTGGTCCCACCTCCAAGCAACCTAGTCGTTTCCTTTGATTGGAATCTACTAGGCAGACATCGTCTACTATCTAATGTACCATTCTAAATCATAGTACAAGCTTACAAAATGATCATGGTTGGTACTATCATAGATGAAGGGGCTTCTATGAGTATCCTTTCCTCAACTACTTGGAAAGTGCTTGGTTCGCCATCACTTCTGCCTGAGATTCGAAATCTGACAGGCTTCAACAAAGGAACTAGTCGACCATTAGGGATCCTTCCAAATTTTCCTATAACTTTGAGAAGGAAAACCATTCATCTAAACGTGATGGTAGTCCAAGGACCTTTAGATTACAATCTACTCCTTGGACATGACTACATTTATAGCATGGGAGTTATTGTTTCCTCACTCTTTCGAGTGATGTGTTTTCCACATGAAGGCAGAGTGGTCCAGATTGTAGACTAGCTTTCATTCCCTGGTTCACACATAGCTAATAGTCAAATGCCATCCCTAACTATTCTTTTTGCACAAGGAATGTCTCATCAATCTCCAGTCCATCCACCTGATGAGCACGAGTGACTTGGTGATTGTGACTGAAACCCAGGGGCATGCACCCTGGTCTGCTTTGGCAGGAAAACCTCAGATATGAGGTAGGTTTCCACGTAGGAATATGACTAGTCTGACTATCTTGTCCGTTTAGGAAAATGGATCAGACTAGAAAAGGATTCCTCCGTGAGAAGGTAAGCCTTTCCCGACAAAGCCAAGGATGTGTTTTGTCTGCAAATTGAATGGTAACCTAGAAACTCTACTTCATTATACCTAGGGGCATGCAAAACTTTTTGCATGAAAGTGAAAAGCGACCATTTATTTTCTTAGTTTGTAGGTTCTTAACCCTTTAAACTCATAAGATTGGTCGTTCCTAGCTTACATAATGAAACAATCCGAAGCAAAGTTTTGAATGGGGCAAGCTCCCTAAAAAATGAACCTGTCGATGAGACATCCTTATTTTACGATTGGCATGAGCAGTTTTACACAAAGTTCAAGCTCGTTAAAAGATAAACCTAGCAATGAGCATATGTTCCACCAGAGTTTAAGCTCATTAAAGAATGAACCCACCTCCGGTAGATAACCATTGCGATCACATAATTATCAGCTTTCAAACCTTGGTCATGTTCTTACCATCACCTCCACTCTTTTTTAGTCGATCATATGCCTCCATTTGATTGTTTACCCCTTTTGAGGAACAGCTACAATGAGTGATCCTATTAGCCACTTTCTGTGCACTGTCGTGATTGAAAAAGTTCAAAACCTTATTTGGAACTAGCTGCTATCCAAAAACATCACTCGTTCCTCAAAAAACGAGTCTCCTTTAAGCTCTTTTCATCTGAATCGTAAAATATGAAAATATTGCTGATAAATTGGCCTCTCGAGCTCACTAAAGTGATTGGAAGTGCCATCCCTCCTCTAGATTTCAATATTTTTGGACCTGTGGGATTATTACGCAAAAATATCAAGCGTTTGTCTTGTTCGACTCATTAAAACTATCGAAAAGTGATCCCTTTCGCATTGTTTTATACCTTTTCAGACTTAAGGGATTATATTACAAAAAAAGGAATATTGGAGTTTCCTTTCCATCTCTTTTCAAACTCTCTAAAATTGAAAAGAACAGAGTTATCCTTGTCGTTAAACTCGTTAAAGAAATACCGACAAACTTGTCCATGTAGACAAGAGCGAGTCTCATTGTCGCTAGGCTCATTAAAATGTAGCGACGGGTTTGCCGGAAGGGAAAATTATAGAACAAGCATATGTTATCCTCCTCAAGCTTGACAAAAATAAAGAGGTACTGGTCAGAAATGACTGGGGAAAATTGTGAAGAAAACTTGAAGAAACTTTATTGGTAGCAGGTCGCTCTTGAACATGACACTTTTAGTCCATCACCATGATTGAGTCGGGTTGGGTTATTTCGTTCACCAGTCATATCACCATTGGTCCACCGTACCATCCACTTTTGGGGTTAATGCTACCAATCAATTTCATTTTCGCCGATATGTTCAAGAGAAGTCGCTCAGAGAATTCACCAACCCAGCTTGTGTCTCATCCACTGCAATACCTTCACACTTCATTCTTTCATGACTGCCACCCTGAGCCTTGTATCATTAGATCGTTTTCACCTCCTCAAAATCATTTTCTCCATTCCGTGTCATATATGTGGGATTCATTAATTCCCTCCTACAACAGGTCACTTCTTGTCGACATCAACTCATTATCCACGAAGTCAACCTAGGAACAACCCTTTCAGTGCTTTGAAGCTTGCATGCCTCAATGGCAAGTTTCTCACTTCCGGCGACAGGTTTACATTAATGGCCTTCAACCAAAAATTTTGCGTGGTGTTCGACATCGACTCATGTATTCACACCACGTGAATTGTACTGCAGTACCTTGAGGGTCATTATCATTATCGGTGATTCCTCTCGTGCCTGTTAATAGCTTACATCATTGGCTGGTAATCAGGCGATGTCTTTCCATGTTCGATGCCAGAACATCTTTTCACATGGACTGACTTGTACTTCGGGCGAAGATTGAACGAGTTTTGAAGACCCCAGACCTAGTTTCATCCATTCGGGCCATGATATATTCAGGAAAATAAAGACATCAAATGTACATCATTGTTGTACATATAATCATCCAAACCAAAGGATGATGGCTCTACCAGAATCATCAGTCTGCTACACAGACGGTTGTCTGTCCTATGTACATGAAAATGAATTTATAAAGCTGAGCATGGGAATTCTCACCTCAGCTAGATCATGAAAATATTATGAAGATAATGTATTGTATTGTATCTTATTACAGGTCACCTTCCAGTTCAAAAAACCTTGGATCCTCATGATAAAGCATTTCACCCGACATCAAAAATATTTATGACCTCATGCTTTACGGGGAAACTATTATAGAAATATTTGGGCATTACAACCCCAATCACATATGTCCATAAACCAAGGGCTTCTAAGTCCTTAAAAGTGTTGTTTCATACCCTAAAGGAGCAAGGTAAGCTGATTACATCATCTCCCAGAAGTTCTCCATGAAAAACTACTTAGAACTGGTCAAAACTGGACCATACAGACTGCTCAATGCTAAGGGTGCGATGCATCTCACCTACCACATGCAAAAAGTGCGGTGCATACTGGAAATCCCTTTTGTAGGGTGCGATGAGCGAGAGCAAACAAATGGCAGAAGCAGTTTGCTAGGTGGAGACCCTGAGAATCTTCTAGAAGCTGCTCATTTGACACTTGCCTCTCTGAATTCGCCCAGAGATGAGTAAGAGATCATGAAATCTCCAAATGGAACCAAGAACTATCAGAGAGATGACACTAATCAAAATCTCAGAAGCTAACTCACCCCCTTGCAAACATCTATATATGGATCCCTCATCCTAGAGATCCAGAGGTTGGAATCTTGTATTTTGTAAGGAAGTACTATTCGTTTCTCTGTGCAACATTGTATTGTTGGGTGATCTAAGTTTTTCATGAGGTGACTTAGAGGGCTTTCATGCTGGGACGATGGTGCTGTGTCAGACCAATGGGTTGTAATCCTCTCTTCTACTACTTCTATCAATAAAGCTATTTGAGTTTTCCTACATATTCTTGTATATCTCTGAATCTTGTATTGATATATGCATTTGTATGGTTAATATACATCTAATCCTATGTTGTTTATGGTTATAGATCTCTATGCTTTGATGGTATTATGATGCTTTGAATCTACAGCTGCTCTTTGAAGCGAGACAAGTAAGGGAGGAGTGGTGAAGTTCTGTCAAAGGGGAAAGGAAACAAGCAAGGAGCCAAGTGAAAGACTGAGGTTGGTACTCTCTACTTCTTTCTCATCTATCTCTCATAAAGGAAAACACAAGTGGCTTTAATCTATTTGTTTCTAAGATAGCTACCCGTCTTAGTGGGACTAGCAGCTCTGAATAGACACTACTTTTCCCAATAACACTATGGTAACTGAATGCTACTCTTTTCTATTTCGTTAATAGTAATAGACTTCACTTATTCTATCGAGAGGATGTAATGTTGTAAAGATAGGTTATATGCTAATAGATTCATTCGAGGGGGTTTATATCAGTAACCTGCCATAACATTACTCTAGACTTTATTTTTATTTCATTCATGCTATAATTGTATAAATCGACTAGGGTTGTATCTATCTTTTATTGGGCATCGAATCACTCCCTGGTTAATCGTGCAATATTGAGCCTCTTACCTTATTTAGTTACCTATAATTCCATTGCTAATAACTACTATTCAGCAATTTGTTAACCTGTAAAATGGATATGCATATGTACACTACATTAATTTCTTGTATTCTTTCTACATAATAATATGTATAGTTCATCAATAAATTCTTAAAATTTTGCTACCTGAGTTATCTGTAAACCTATAATTTAAATACATTTGAAAGGTCTCTCCTCCCAGCCACGAGTCTAGAAATCACGTCCAGACTCTCCCCCAAGCACCTTCTATCTTTTACGTTGGATCTAGTCCAGTTAGAGCCAGTATTATGGGCCTCAGGACCCCTGTTTAGCCACCATCTTTATACTCTCTGGTCGACTGTACTGAGTAAATTTCCCACTAGTTTGTTCCACCCAACTCTAGGACCTTACTCTACTCTTCTCCCCTCTCTATATTACCCTTCTCAAGCATAGGGTAATAGTTTCTTGGCAACCATTTCTTTTAAATAAACAAAACGGTTTTATCTTTGTTAAAGTATTACTACCTATAATCTAGGTAACTACCATATATGTTTCTTGGCCCTCCAGCCTATATCAGTTAATATTTCTCATCAATATATAATAACATTTAAAATATCTTCTAGTAAAACATTCACTTAATGATCTCAGTAATCTTTATGCAACTTGCGGTGTTACATCTCTCCCGCCCATATGAGGAACATCGTCCCCAGTGTTCTCTTCCTTTTCAGAAAACAATGCTAGATAAGCCTTTCTCATGAATTCCTCCTCTTCCCAAATGGCCTCTTCCAAGCCAAAGTGCTTCAATTTTACTTTAACCTGGGTGATGGCTCACTTCCACAAGTTGGTTTCCCACTGATTGAGAATACGAAGAGGTTCTTCCAGGAACTCTCCTTCCAGTTCGACCTGCACCATGAACAATTCGCAATTACTTTCGTAAAATATATATATATATATATATATATATATATATATATATATATATATATATATATATATATCCAGTCTTATATCCATTGAACCTTTTACCTTAATATTTTCCCAATAAATAATGTGCTGAGGGTTATACACATATTTCTTTAGTAAATATATGTGAAATACATTGTGGACCCGAATGTGGCTTGGTAGCGCAAGCTTATAGGCCACCGGTCTAATTCTTTCCAAGACTTGAAAAGGCCCACAATATTGGGGTGCTAATTTAGCACAACCCCACCACTGCAGGGAGCTTTTATGGGGCTTCACTCTCAGGTAAACATGATCTCTAAGTTGAAATTCCCTATAAGTCCTCTTTTTATCTACATACACCTTCTATCTATCTGGGGCCGCACTCAAATTTTGTCGAAATTTCTTAACAAGCTCCTGCATTTCCACTAGCATGGCAGGACCCAGTGCTAGCTTATTCACCGGATCATTCCAATCTATGGGTACTCTACACTTTCTTCCATACAACACCTCGAAAGGGCTCATGCCTAACAATTCATGATGTCCATTATTATATGCAAATTCCACTAGATGGAGGTAATCCTTCCACTTCTGTGGTTTCTGCATCATGAACATACGTAGCATGTCTTCTAACACCTGATTTACCCGTTCAGTCTGTCCATCTGTTTGAGGATGGTAGGCAGTACTAAACTTGATTTGAGTACCTAATCCTACAAAGAGAGTCTTCCAGAAGGTGGATGTAAATTTCACATACCTATCTAAAATCACTACCTTGGGTATCCCATGTAAGTGAAATATCTCCTTCATAAATATTTCTCCAATTTCCATGGTTTTAAATGTGGATTTCATAGGTATGAAGTGAGTTGTTTTACTCAATCTATCTACCACCACCATAATTAAATCATGTTTCTTCCTTGTGCAGGGTAGACCAGTGATGAAATCTAAGGATATGGTCTCCCATTTCCATTCTGGAATGGGCAATGGTTGTAATAATCTGGTGGGATGTTGGTGTTCCGCTTTCACCAGTTGACACTCCAAACATTTTGACAAATATTATGTGATATCCTTCCTCAATCTAGGCCAAAAGTGTTGTTGGGAAAAGTATCCAATACGGAATGACCCTATCCCACTCTAAGGGTGATAGTACCTTAGCAACAATCAAAGCAAAGCTATCTAAGATTTCTTCTTTATGAAAGTAAAATAGGGGAGAAAGAGATCCACTAACCGATGTCTTTCGCTAATGGTTGATCCAATCTTCTCTCCTTGCTGCTTGCTCCCAGCTCCTTGCTCTTTCACTGGCCCAGCTACCCCAAGATCCTGCAAAATGGCAAGAGAGGGAAACTACAAGAAGCATACATTCATAATTGATTCAAGGATTAGAATAAATCAAATACACAAGTATAACAATACATCATTGAGACACATGCATATAGAAGAACCTCAAATGCTTTATTAATGGAAGAAGTAAAGTTCAGGAAGTGATACAACCATAAGAGGCCCAATCCAGCATCACCTTCCCAGCAGAAAGAAATCTCCTCTTCACCTCCTTCAAAGCAAATCACCCAATAGTTCTAAACTCAAACCAACAGCAATTCTTTACATTCACCAGATTCCAGCCTCCCTAGACCTCATGAGAGAGATCTATATATAGGAGTTTTGGAGAAAGGATGAGTCAGCTTGAGGCTGGCATGAAGCTGACTAGTGTCCTCTCTCACTTCAGTTATTCTTCAGTTCTTGAGTCCACTTGGAGGTTCTTGCTTCCACTTGGGGATCTAGACCCTCTTACTCATCACCAGTCGAATTCCCTGATCCAAGTGTCATTTTGGAAGCTTCCTGGGCATTGACACCTTGAGGAATGACTGTGCCACATGTCCAAACTCGCCCAGCGCAGGTAGCCTTCTTTGCAGTTGACATTCAACGCAGGTAGACAGTGGAGCACTTGACATTCAGTGCAGATGCTCAGTGGAGCAGTTGACATGATCCAGAATTGCCTTGTTTTTGAGTGTTTTCAGGTGGAGAACTTTTATTCAGTGCTGTGGTTTGCTGACCTTGTTCCTCTAGGGGTAGGAACAACATGTTTAGGGACTTTGGATCCCTTAGATTATGGACATTTCATGCTTCATGCTGTAAGGCACAAAAATGTCTATAACAGTTTCCCCCTAAAGTATGAGGTCGTTTATCGGGTGAAATGCTTTATCAGGAGGATCCGAAGTTCATTCAATCGCTGAGAGGTGACCTGTAATAAGATACAATGCAATACATTATTTTTCATACTGCTTTCATGATCTAGCAGAGGCGGGCATTCCCATGCTCAGCTTTATAAATTCATTTTGGTACATAGAACAGACGATCGTCTGATGGTAGACAGATAATTCTCTGCTGAAATTATCATCCTTTGAGTAGGATGATCATCTGCTGCAATGACGTACATGTCAAATGTCTTTATATTTCCTGAATATATATCACAGCCCGGATGGATGAAACTAGATCCGGGGTCTTCAAACTCGTTCGATCTTCACTATAAGTACAAGTCGATCCATGTGAGAATTGCGCTGAAGTCGAACATGGAAAGACATCGCTTGATTACCGGTCAATGATGTAAACCGTTAACAAGCGCGAGAGGAATCACCGATAATGATAATGACCCTCAAGGTACTGCAGTACAATTCACGTGGTGTGAATAAAGGACTTGGCGTCGAACACCACGCAAAATCTTCTGATCGAAGGTCATTGATGTATACCTGTCACCAGAAGTGAGAAACTTGCCATTGAGGCATGCAAGCTTCAAAGTACTGAAGGGGGTGTTCCTAGATCAACTTCTTGGATAATGAGCTGAAGTCGACAAGAAGCGATCCGTCAAAGGAGGGCCTTAATGAATCCCACATCAGTGACATGGAACGGAGCTAATGATTTTAATGGAGGTGAAAACGATCTGTGAAATATGATTCAGGGTGGCGGTCATGAAAGGATGAAAGATGATGTATGGCAGTGGATGGGACACGGTTGACTCTTTCTGAACAACATCTCTTGAACATATAACGTCACTGATGCGATGGATCGGTAGCATTACCCCAAAATGTGGATGGTTTGGCGAGACCATGGTGATGAGACCGGTGAATGAAACAACCCAACCCGATGTGGTACGGAGGAAAAGTGTCATGTTCAAGAGCGACTTGCTACCATTAAAGCTTTGAGGTTCTCCCAATTTTTCCCCAGTCATTTCTGACCAGTACCTCTTTATTTTTGTCAAGCTTGAGGAGGATAACATATGCTTGTTCTATAACCTGCCCTTCGGGCAAGCCCATCGCTATGTTTTAACGAGCCTAGCGATAGGGAAACTCGTTCTCGTCTAAAGACAAGTTTGTCGCTATTTCATCATTTTAATGAGTCTAACGACAAGGAAAACTCGGTCCTTTTCATTTTTAGAGAGTCTGAAAAGGTACATAAAGTTAACTCCAAAATTCCTTTTTCGTCATCTAATCCCTTAAGTCCAAAAAAGTATAAAACAATACGAAAGGGATGAGTTTTCGATAACTTTAACGAGCCGAATAAAGCAAGCGCTCGACCTTTTTGTGCAATAATCCCTCAGGTCCAAAAAGATTAAAATCTAGAGGAGGGATAGCTCTTCCGGTCCTTTAACGAGCTGGAAGGCCAAAACTCAGCAATCTTTTCATATTTTACGAGTCAGTTGAAAAGAGCTTAAAGAAGACTCGTCTTTTGAGGAACGAGTGATAAACAGGGATAACAACTAATTCCAGGTACAGGTTGGAATTTTCCAATCGCGGCAGTGTCACAAGGATGGCTAGGTGAAATCACTCTTCGCAGCTGTTCCTCAAAATGGGTAAACAATCATATGGAGGTGAACGATCGGCCAAATGAAGGTGGAGGTGGCACGTGCAAACACGACCAAGGCTTTTTATGGCTGATAAATTTACGATCACAGATGGTTATTTACCGGTACTGGGTTCATTTTTTAAAGAGCTCGAATGCGCCAAAACACTGCTCAATCTTATGTTTATTTTTTAACGAGCATGAACTATGTGCTAAAACTGCTCGGTTCTTGCGTTTATTTTTTAACGAGCATGAACTTTATGCTAAAACTGCTCGATCTTATGTTTATTTTTTAGCGATCATGAACTATGTACTAAAACTACTTGATCTTATGTTTATTTTTTAACGAGTATGAACTATGTGCTAAAACTGCTCGAATTACCAGTCATAAGATAAGAAATGTCCCCTGTGAGATCTCTATTTTTTAAGGAGTTTCATCTTCACTAAGCTTTACTCCATATCCTTTCTTTATGCAAGTTCGGAAACGGCTAACCCAAAAAAGAGATAAATAACCGATCTTAGCTTGCACTCCAAAAGGTTTGCATGCCCCCAGGTATAAAATACAATTTCAAGGCTGCCCCTCCTCCTTCTCACCTCTGCTTTTCTTTGGGTGTTCACAGCTACTTGTCGTCTTTCTAGTCTAATGTTAACGATACTTGTCTTCTCGTTATTTTTAACGGGTCTTATGCGATACTTGTCTTCTCGTCAGCCCAACTTTTAACAGATCTTTCGCAAGATCGCAAGAGAACAGCTACTTGCGACAAGAGAGCAGCTACTTGTGACAAGAGAAGAACACTGCTCAAAGACAAAACATTGGTGTTATTGAGGGAGGCTTACCTCTTTCTGGTTACCCAAAGATTGTCTCGTTAATCTTTCAAACAAAACACTTCCTCGGCAATGTCTACCGAAATAGACAAGGGTGAATGACCTTTTTCAAACACGTAACTTTGACAAAAGAATCTTATCCTAGAACAACCCCTCTTCCATCCACGGACGGGGTACGGACTAGTCATATTCTCTCGCGGAAATTCTATCTTATACCCAAGGTTTTCTCTGCCCGAAGCAGACCAGGATGCATGCCCCCTGGGTTCCAGTCCCATCTTTCCGAATCACTCGCACTCATCGGGAAGGAGGACTGGGGGTGGAGACATTTCTTGATTGAACAGACCATTCAGGGTTGGTATGTAACTATTTGCGATGCATGATCCCGGAAATGAAAGTTGGTCTACGAGCTTGACCATCCTTCCTTCGTGTGGAAAACACATTACTCTAAAGAGTGAGGAGACTACTGCTCCCATGCAATATATATAGTCTCGTCCAAGGAGTAGGTTATAATCCAAGGGTCCTTGAACGACCATCATGTTCATTTGAACGGCCTTCCCTTTCAATGTAATGGGCACATTGGGGAGGATCCCTAATGGTCGACTGGTTCCTTTATCGAAACCCGAGAGATTTCTTATCTCAGGCAAAAGCGTCGGGGAACCCAGTGCTTTCCAAGCAACAGAGGAAAGGATACTCACAGATGCCCCTTCATCGATGATAGTGCCAGCCATTACCATTCTGTATATTTGGACTATGATTCTGAATGGTATACTGGCTGGCAACCGGGGTCTGCCTAGTTGGTTCCAATCAAAGGATACAACCAGGTTGCTTGGTGGTGGGACCGAATACACGGCCGGATATGACCCTGACGATGTTCCTTCCTACGATAAAGGAATGGGCGCATTGCCCTGATGCTCGTCAGAGTCTGTGTTGATGAAAAGAATCTGGATGGTGTCATCCTTATTCTCTTCAGTGAGGGTGTCATTTGAAGATGAATCTTCAGTGACGGTGTCATTTGAAGATGAATCTTCAGTGACGGTGTCATTTGAAGATGAAACTTCCGAAGGGAGAACAGGGTCAACTGCCGTTTCGACCTTTGGACTTTCGTCCGGCCTGGATTCAGTAGGTTCATTTTCAATGACTGACGCTTCAGCTGACCACTTGAGCGGGCCAGCTGTATTCTCAACCAACGAAGGACTTGGCACAAGTTTTTTGTATCCAGGAGGAAGTCTCATCAGTGAAACTGGACGATCTTCCAAAACTCTTTTCGCTTCGTCTAAGAAGGGACAATGGTGGATGGCGTGATCGCCTTCACACAGTCTGCAGGGGGATCTTGCTCCCCCTCTTTGTCTTGAACCTTCACTTTCGCTGGTTGACGGTAAGCATTCAACATGGCTATCAGAGGTTGATGCTCCCGAATTGTGCAAACGAGGGGACCAGTCCCTTAGTATCCGGGGAATACAGGGATAATCTCTATGGAAGTGGTCTCCTCTACATATGACACATGGCGATTTAGGCCCGGTCTGTGCTGTGTGTGGATTTTTGTCAGATGTCTTTTGCTTGCCCCCAGTCGCCTTAGGCTCCTTCTTCTTCTTCTCTCTCTTCTTCTTCTCCTTCTTCTCCATGGGAGCTTGGCTTTTGCCGGCTCTACCTTGCGAAGATGAAGGATTGGAGGAAGAGTTATAGGAAGTAGAAGGCTGGTGGGCAGCTCTAGACTGATCTAACTGTTGACTCGACTATTCAGGAACCATGGTGTTCTGAACTACATTGGTTGAGAATAGCCATATTGGCAGGCCAATTGTCAGTCCTGGAAGCAACAATGTGGCCATGTGGGGTGCACCAACTTCTCCCCAAGAGGAGAAAGGACTAGGATTTCCATCATGGGGAATTCCTTGGTTGGGGCGTTCCATGTTCTCAACCTACAGATCAACGCAGGAATAGGAGGTGATTATGTTCCGTTTAAAATAAATTTTACAACGACGCTTTAGACACAACTTGCTTTTTCACTTTTTAAGAGTCGAGAAAAAGCTAAAGATGACTCTAGTCTCCTTCGATGTTTTGACGAGCCCGAAGTGACAAATGATCGGATGGACTTTTTCAGTTATAGAGTTTGAAAAAGGCCAAAAGAAACTACTTTGGAGTTCTAGGCAGAGGGTGTGCCAAACTTTTCGCAAAACCACAGAATACGTTTTACGGTACGGGTGGTCGATCTTCGTGAATGTTGTGTTCACTGCATTGCGATCAGTAGGGTGGCCGACACGGCTTCCTATGGATAAAGGCTTTGTTCCTATAGGGGTCTCCCAATATATACGCGACGGTACGTGGGAGCACAAGTCCGTATTGATACTTATCGCTTCACCATGGAGGAATCACCCAACCACTCAACGCTAAGATATCACGTTTAACGACACCGGAACACGTCTCTAGATTAGACCTCTATGTGTTTGCGTTATGTTTCAAAGCTTTGTTATGTAAATTCAATTTATTTTAGGTTGATCTTGTTTAGCAGTTTGCCTTTATGGATCACCACGAGATGTATGGTACAAATCCTAAATGCAGTCTAAAGATGATAAGCAAGCTTTTTCAATCTTTTCAACTTATGAAAATCTTAACTACTGAGGGAAAAGAAAGACATCATCTTTTCACACAGATCATAGAGCACACACTAATGCACTTTTTCCTAAATCAACATGCAAGCTGTCAAAATGCACATGCACAATGCAGGTATTTCTTTTCTCTTTCTTAATGTTGATGTACTACAAAAAGAAAGCTGTTGTATAACTTTGAATTCAATTTCAAGTGAAAGCAAACAAGCTTTTGTCCAAAATCAAAAGAAACCTTAAGATTTACTTGTTCCAACACTAGAAATACATAAATTCAAACCATATGACGAAAGAAAAAGCTCAATCAGCTATGAACAGCAAACAAACTAACTCTTAAGATCAAAACGACACTTATCACAGGTCTAGATCTAAGAGGCCACAGCCAGACTAGTTCACTTTTGTTATGGGAAACTGCAAATGATGTAAGAAATACACAAAGAACAAATACAGTTTCTTTATACAACCGAGGCAGAATAGTGGCAAAGAAAGGTGGTTTCAGATAGGTACATTGACTGATAACAGGCTGCAAAAACAAGGATGAAAACAGGGCAACAGAAATTAGAGAACCCCAACTGCACAAGGCAAAACTGGTTCAGCGCAGGTAGAACACTGTCAGTTTGACATTCAGCGAGGTCGCCCTTTCGGGACCTGCGATGAAATGCAGACTGCCTTCACAGTGCCTGCAATGAAGAGAGAAACTCTCGTTTCCCTCAGGTTCTGGGTCACAGATTGCTCAAAAATCAACAGTTTTTTGCCAAATCAAAGCTATCAATCAAGTACACACTAAAGGATGAAAAGGAGGATGAAAAGCTATCACTAAGAGCCGTTCAGAGTCCTTGTGGATCAGCTCTTCAAATCATAAACATGCCCAGAAACTGAGCTAGAGTAGCTGCCCTCTACTTTGCATTTGAAAGATCCAAATGCAGTTCGATTCGGTACTCCCTGTGTTTAGGAAATGAATAGCAAAAACACAAACAACCAACAAGATACGATCCCCAGTGGAGTCGCCAATTTGTTGTTGGGAAAAGTATCCAATACGGAATGACCCTATCCCACTCTAAGGGTGATAGTACCTCAGCAACAATCAAAGCAAAGCTATCTAAGATTTCTTCTTTATGAAAGTAAAATAGGGGAGAAAGAGATCCACTAACCGATGTCTTTCACTAATGGTTGATCCAATCTTCTCTCCTTGCTTCTTGCTCCCAGCTCCTTGCTCTTTCACTGGCCCAGCTACCCCAAGATCCTGCAAAATGGCAAGAGAGGGAAACTACAAGAAGCATACATTCATAATTGATTCAAGGATTAGAATAAATCAAATACACAAGTATAACAATACATCATTGAGACACATGCATATAGAAGAACCTCAAATGCTTTATTAATGGAAGAAGTAAAGTTCAGGAAGTGATACAACCATAAGAGGCCCAATCCAGCATCACCTTCCCAGCAGAAAGAAATCTCCTCTTCACCTCCTTCAAAGCAAATCACCCAATAGTTCTAAACTCAAACCAACAACAATTCTTTACATTCACCAGATTCCAGCCTCCCTAGACCTCATGAGAGAGATCTATATATAGGAGTTTTGGAGAAAGGATGAGTCAGCTTGAGGCTGGCATGAAGCTGACTAGTGTCCTCTCTCACTTCAGTTATTCTTCAGTTCTTGAGTCCACTTGGAGGTTCTTGCTTCCACTTGGGGATCTAGACCCTCTTACTCATCACCAGTCAAATTCCCTGATCCAAGTGTCATTTTGGAAGCTTCCTGGGCATTGACACCTTGAGGAATGACTGTGCCACATGTCCAAACTCGCCCAGCGCAGGTAGCCTTCTTTGCAGTTGACATTCAATGCAGGTAGACAGTGGAGCACTTGACATTCAGCGCAGATGCTCAGTGGAGCAGTTGACATGATCCAGAATTGCCTTGTTTTTGAGTGTTTTCAGGTGGAGAACTTTTATTCAGTGCTGTGGTTTGCTGACCTTGTTCCTTTAGGGGTAGGAACAACATGTTTAGGGACTTTGGATCCCTTAGATTATGGACATTTCATGCTTCATGCTGTAAGGCACAAAAATGTCTATAAAAAAAAGTACCCTTTTTTTATGGCTGAAAACATTTTCTAATAACTTGGGTGGCATGCACAAGGTTTCTTATGAAACTCATCTAATATCAATAGTTTAATCAAATTTTGGTTTGGAATGTAAATTATGTCCCTAAAAGTAAGGAGATTATCGAGATTTATACCAAATTCTATTTTTTCCTTTTTTCAACAGAGCTTTTTTTGTCTATTTCCGAAGGAAAGTATACTCCAGATCTCTGTTAGGTGCTTCCTTTATGATTTCATGAATATTTTAGCTTACTTGGCTCATTCGGGCCTCATAGATACAGTGTAATTTTCTGCTCAGTGTGTCGGCCACACGGTTTTCCTTCCCCTTTAAATGCTTCATCTCAAAGCCAAATTCACTTAAGTAAGATGTCCATCTGGCTTGTCGAGCGTTCAAGCTAGACTGGTTGAAGAAGTTGGTAAGACTGCTATGATCTATTAGCAGCAAAAAATTCTTCCCCGGTAGGTAATGTCGCCACATTTTAAGTGTGTGCGCTAGTGCTATCAATTCAAGGTCATAAGCTAAATACCGTTGCTCACACTCCTTCAACTTTCAAGATTCATAAGCAATCACCTTTCCTTCCTATGTCAACACCCAACCAACATCCTCTTTGCTTGCATCCATGCAAACCATGAAAGACTTTTCCAGATCTGCTACTTTTAGGACTCCTGCAGTGGTGAGAAAATGCTTTAGTTTTTCAAAGCTTTGTTGACATTCAACTGTCCATTGGAAAGCGCATCCCTTTTTCTATAAGGAGGTCATAGGAAAGACAATCTTTGAAAACCCTCAATGAATATACGATAGTATCCAGCTTCCCAAGAATGATATGATATCAGCGACATTCTTTGGGGCTGTCCATTCCATGATTTTTTTGATCTTTTCCGGGTCTACTGCAATGCCCTCTACTGATATAACATGACCCAAATACTGAATTTGACTCTTGAAGGAGTCACACATGTTGAATTTGGCATATAGCTAATTTTCCCTTAGTATCTACAATATTATTTTCAGGGGTTCTTTATGCTCCTTGTTCTTAGAGTATATTAAAATATCTTCAATAAAAATCAACACAAATTTATCCAAGTAAGGCTGGAAAATACCATGCATTACACTCATAAAGGTGGTTGGGGAATTTGTGAGGCCAAACAGCAATACCATGAACTCGTAATGACCATAGCGAGTATGGAAGGTTGTTTTGTAAATATCTTCATCTTTTATTCTTATCTGATGGTATCTAGATCTTAGATCAATTTTCGAGAACACGTTAGCCCATTGCAACTGATCAAATAGATCGTCGATACGTGGTAAAGGATACTTATTCTTGATGGTTAGTTTGTTTCGCTGTCAGTAATTGATGCACAATCTGAGGGTCCCATCCCTTTTCCGTACAAATAATATGGGGGCCCCCAACAAGACACACTAAGATGGATATATTTTTTTTATCTAGAAGCTCCTACAACTGCATTTTGAGTTTTGTTGACTCAGGTATGCTCATGCAATAAGAAGCTCTGGATATGGGCTACACCTGTAATTTACTCAATGGTGAAATCAATATCTCACTTTTGTGGTAAAATGGGAATGTTTTCCGGAAAAAAATCTACAAAGTCCTCAATTACAGGAATATTTTCAAGTGAAGTCATCTTATTTTTGGAGTTTGTAAATCCCACTTGTACATCATATATTTGACACCCTTTTTCTAATAAATTATCCTAACTAACTGCCAGTAATAGGACATAGCTTGGTACTAGTTTTTATTCCTTGTAGTTCCTTTCTTTGACCTGATTCTAAAATAAAACTTGCAATTTTATGTTTACACTCTACTAGGGACCAACATCTTTCCAACCAGTCCATTCCAATTAAGATATCATAAGAACCCAAAGGAAGTATATTAAGATGAACATAAATAGGCTGCCCAGAAATGGTAATAGGAAAACATTCTATCTTACCATTAACCCTTCTCTTTGTACCAGTGGTTAATTGAATGAGCCAAGGTTTTGAAAATTTTATGCTCGATAACTGACACTTTTCAACCACTTTAGGACTAACATAGCTTAAGCTAGCACCTGGATCAAATAAAATAGAGACAAGTTGCTTAGCAATCATACCTTCACATTTGATCATTGTGGGCTGGAATTTGGCCTGATGATCATCCAAGGCGGCGTTAATTCTGGGCATGCTCCTTGCCACTTACGCAACTATGGATGCTTCTTGCATATTTGATAATTGTATTGTTCTAGCCCACTGTGGAAAATTTTTGTAATATTGGGGTTCTCTGCATCCCCAACATTGTAATGGCAGTTTTGATTGCTGATCATTGACAAATTTTGTGATTCCCTCTACTAGTCTGTTCTCAGAGTATTCAGTTCGGGGTTGATTTCTGGTTGGAAACTTACTGAATGTCTTTTACTATGCATTCCTATGGTTAGCAAATTTTGGGTGTCTGTTAGGAATCATACTTCTACCTTTCTTGTTTAATCCCCCTTTTGGCCCTTCATTCTTCTGTTTCATCTACTGATAGCAAATGCGGGCCTTCCGCCAGCATCATCCATTCTCTTAGGGTAGTCAAATTCCAGTTTTTCCTTCATAAAGTTTGGTAAACTGTTAATAAAACACTGAATTTTGGCCTTTTCCTCTTGCATGTAAGGCACATAGCGTATTAAGGACATGAATCTGGTCATGTATTCATCCATGGTTAAGGTTCCCAATCTTAACTCGTGGAATTCTTTTGCTTTTCCATCATAATAGCGTTCAGTTAGATATTTGTCCTTGAAATGTTTTTGAAATTCATTCCATGTAACCTATTCTTCGTCAATTTTCCTTACTGTCTTGATTTCCTCCCACCAGAGAGTCTCCTTTCCCCTTAACTCATAAACTTCCAATCGTGCCTTCAGTTTGTCAATGTACTCATAAATTTGAAAGTACTTTCCCATATTGATTAACCAGGCTTCCGCAACCTCTTCAGAGTCTCCCTCAAAGAGTGAAGGCTTAAATTTCTTAAATTCTCCTTGTTGTTCTGAATTTTGACTCTTGGTTTTACGTTGGTCAAAGACATTATCCGAACTTCCCTCTTCATCCTCTCTATGTCTTTCAGCTGACTCAGCATTTTCTTCTCCATGTTGTGCGGTCGGGGTATTTTCCCGATCTTCTGTACTGGGGTCTGGGTGCTGCTGATTTTGTCGATTGGACAAACTTCTTAGAATTCTTTCCTACTCTAAATGCAACCGTTCATTATCTATTCTCAAACTGGTCATCTCCACACACAACTGCTACACAATTTCAAGTAACATTGCATTAGCTTGCTGGGATTCCTCACCCAGCTATATCCAAATATCCGGATTAGCGTTCACATAAGTTGTTCTGGGCAATTCAGGTGGTCTAAAGTTCCCTTGCATGATGAACTTCCTTTACTTTTGCTGGTGTGATATTTTCTATTTACCTGTATTCACACATATGTTTATTTAGTTAAAACGCAACCACATGGTTCCAGTACATAGTTACATAGTTGTTCCCAAAGAGTCTCAATGTACGAACCTGAGCTCTGATGCCATTTGTAACATATAAACTATATCTCTCATATAAACTTTAGATAAATCCATAAAATAAAATGATATAAAAAAATAAAATAAAAAAGATTTTGGCGGCATATAGTTACTATGGACACATAATTGTTAAATGATGTATATATAAATATATTTAAATGGATTCATATCCACAGACAAATACGACACCATGATCCCTGTGTACATGTTTTGAATGCGATTAAATGTTAACTTTAAATGACAGGTAAGGAGGTCTGGCGGGGGATTCTCATGGTTAATGAAACACATAAATTCATGGCTTTCTCTGTTATATGGACCCTCGTTCGTAACTCCATGTGACGAGCATCTGTCCTGTGGGACGTGAACTCCATGTGATTTTTCCATCTGTTTGAGCTCTCCATCGTTGATCTTTCCTCTAAAATCTGATGGTAGAGATTGGATAGGGTTTAACCTAACCAACTCTTCCCACCGAATCCCAGTGGTCTCATTGTTGTTTTCGCTCCTCTACATTGTGTTGCTACTCTGCGAGTGATGAGCCCCAAAAATGGGCAATTATTTGGGCTCAGTCAACCTCCTAATTTGACTTAATCCACCATTCTCATTAGTTTATTGCATTTTTTTGATTATATTTATGCTAATAGAGTGAATTTGGTTAGTCATTTTGCCAACAAGTCTAATGGGTGCTTTGTGTAGCCTTTTTGGTCAATTTGGAGACAAAATTGAAGGTCTTAATGAGCACTTGGCAGCCAAATTCGTGGGAAGACAAGGGAGAGGATTTGTAGGAAGGTTTCCCCTTCATTTATGGGCCCTTATCTCGAATTCTCCACCATCAGCTCGGAGTTCAAGGGCCACCGAATCAATCAACACAAGGGCAGCCAAGCAAGTCAAGGAGGACTGCTGTTAACTACAAGTCTTGGGCAGCCGAGTCCCTAAATTTTAGGAGGACTGTTGGGTCCTCAAATTGTATAAATAAGAAGGCTTAGGGCCTCATTTTGTTTAGCCAGTGGATGTTAGCTAGTTAGCCAGTAGATAGTAGCTAGTGGTTAGTCATTTTGCAGCCATTAGTTAGCTAGTTTGTAGTTCGATTTTTATGCAATAGTTTAGCTTTGCTTTCAGCTCATTTTCAAGTCCTTCTTGTGGACAGTTTTGATGTAACTCTTCATTTCTTGATCAATAAAGATGAATCCAGCTTTGCACCAGCTCTAAATCTCTCTTGGGAGGCTGTAGCTCTTGGGGTTGGGCCCATCTCAAGTGCCCAGTACCTCCTTCGTTTATCTTTATGTGTTTGCTGCGTTCTTAAAATAAAATCTGCTATTTAGATTTAGATCTTGCTTCGTTATTTAGATTTCTTTTGATGGTTAAAGTAGCTGGTTATGTTTAGAATATATTGGTAGGATAATAACAGGAAAAAGCCCCAAAAAAGGGTCAGCAAACGCTTTTGGTTTCACCTCTTCCTTATTGGATCAGGGGCTGGAGTTGAAGTAACCGTGCTGTCCCAAACAAAAACACTTTCTTTGCTTCACCATGCAATCATTAGTGTTTGAATCTCGTTCATAGAACTTGATATTAGTTTGGATGCATTCTTAGGTTTATGATCACTTGGTTTCATAGTTGTTTCACATGGTTTCACTGCAAATAAACTTCTGTTCATTTCCTTTTGTTGTTAGGTCAGATTAGAGTGAAGTAACTAGGTCATAGGTTTTATAACTAGATCTTTGTTTCTTGCATGTCTTTGTTTGTTCAGTTTGAAAAACCACGTGCAGAGTACTTGTTATCCTTCCTTACCTGCCCATACTCCATCCAACCTACCTGCTTCACCCTTCACTTATAACCCTTACCTTACATTTGCCTCATCCGCTTACTTTGCCATGATTCTCATCTTCCTCTGCAACATTGTTTCGTCCATCCTTGAACAAATCCAATCGCTCCTTAGCCTCATCCACTAAGTCCTAGACCTCTTCACACCCCTATTTCACCTCCATACTCATTCCTCCATCTTTTTCCCGCCATCCATGCTCCAAAATCCCATTTCGAAACATCCTATAGAAGAATTACAAAACATCCTGTAGAAATCCTGAACATCCTGTAGAACCCCTGCAGACTTCCTGTAGAAGCTCATAAACACGATTTCTTGGCAGCCAAACTTTCTGAGACTCTCTGGAAGGGTGTTAGGGACCCCTTAGACCCTCTCTGAACCTTCCCAACCTTTCCCAAGCATTTCTCCTCCTTGATCCACCTCTGCACAGTAAAAAATAGTTAGAAGCACATGCATGATAATTCCAACAACTTAATCAAAAATACAAAAATATGTTTTCTTCAGATAGTGATAGTTTAGACATTTGCATTTTACCTTCATAGAAGTAATGGCATCTCTTTCAGTAGTTTGCATGCTCTCCTTTGCGTCAGTAGGACTAGCTGGTAGAATTAGGGTTTGCTAGGGTTTGCGTTTCTTTTTGGCTTTCAGTTTCTTTTTGCAATTAGATTAGCTTCCTTCGAGTTAGCTTTCATCCATGAATTAAAAAGCTTCTTCTAAGAGCTCATAGAAGTTGGCTTAAGCTCCTAGTGGACTTGTGCCAGCTGACCAAGTGACAACTGCGGCAAGAGCTAGTACTTGTGCATACAGCACCGTCGCTTCCAAGTTTGTTACGAACTACCATGTTGATAAAATTAAAGAAGGGAGTTCTAGGAGTTGTAGCATTATTGCTACAATACTGGAGCCCACCAGCGAGGGTTCTAGTTTTAGCACTCTATGAGAGTTTGAAGCAGAGGAGGTCGATAAACTTGTCAGAGCAGGTATACCCTTTAGCTGTGGAACCTGAAACTTTTATTGCTAGGGTTGAAAGTTTGATATGAGTTTGGGTGATGGCTTTAAGCCTGATATGAGGTTTTCTAGCCATTGTTCGGGAAATAATTATAAAGTTCTGGAGATGGTGGAAGACAGATTTCATCCTGGACCGTCTGCAATAGGTATTTAACTTGTATAGTAAGTTTTCTTGTTGAATGTTTGAACCCAATCTCTAGTTCTGGAGGGTTTGTCATTCTAGCTTTGTCTTATGTTCACTTCTGGTTATGATACTGAATGTTTATCCTATTTTTACAGGTTGGTGACTCATTGAGGCCGTGTCCTTAACTTCGGTAAGAACCCCTCTCGAATTACGGTTGAATCTTATATGTATGAATAACAGATTAATTGCCTCTACCAGCAATGACTAACTCATATCCTTTAGAAACAGGTATGCCATCTGCCAGAAGGTTTATTGCTCGGAACCGCGACCCTTGATTTCCTAAGAGCTTATGGCATTTCCATTGCTTTTCAAGTTGGATCTAATCCTTTGGTTTCTATTCAGAATTAATTTATTTGAGGGTTTAAGATGAGGGGTTTTCCCTGATAACGCAGTAGGGTATTAATGTTTAAACGTGGGTTTCCTTGACCTGTATCTTTTTTTAACTTATTTGACTAGCTACGGCTGTTGACTTTTCTCAAGTTTTGAAATGTAATTTATAATGGGTTTAAATGCCTTCAAGCCTACTTCTGCTTATTTTAAAGGATGACTATAATGACTATTTTCATTATGCTTAAGAGGAGGCCGAGAATGTTGTCAATTCGGCTATTTCAGTGGTTTTGATTATTTCCTTGTCTACTATGTTAAAACAATCATATACTCTTATATTTCCTTTTAGCTTACTGTGTTCTGGAAGAGTTACTGTGTTTTCTCATTTTTCATATGCATGGGTATTCTATGATATAAAGGCGACTGGATTTATTTAACTGTGTTGATTTATATAAAAAGACTCCTACATCGCTATCTATGGTTTTGATATATATGTAGCTTATTCATTATGCCTTCTTTTGATGCTATGTCATACTATGGTAACTGATTTCTACTCTTTTCTATTTTTTTAATAGGAATAGAATTCACTTATTTTGTCAAGAGGCTGTAATGTTATAAAGATAGGTTATATGCCAATAGATGCGTTCGAGGGGGTTTATATCAGTAACCTGCCTGTAACATTACTTTAGACTTTATATTTATTTCATTCATGCTATAATTATATAACTCGACTAGGGTTGTATCTATCTTTTATTGGGCATCGAATCGCTCCCTAGTTATTCGTGCAATAGTGAGCCTCTTACCTTATTTAATTACCTGTAATTCCATTGCTAATAACTACTATTCAGTAATCTGTTAACCTGTAAAATGGATATGCATATCTACAATACATTAATTTCTTGTATTCTCTCTACATGATAATATTTATAGTAAAGCAATAAATTCTCAAAAGTTTGCTACCTGAGTTATCTGTAAACCTGTAATGTAAATACATTCGAAAGGTCTCTCCTCCCAGCCACGAGTCTGGAAATCATGTCCAGACTCTCCCCCGAGCACCTTATGTCTTTTATGCTGGATCTTGTCTAGTTATAGTCAGTACTATGGGCCTCAGGACTCCTGTCTAGCCACCATCTATGTACTCTCTAGTCGACTGTACTGAGTAAATTTCTCACTAGTTTGTTTCACCCAGCTCTAGGACCTTTTTCTTCTCTTCTCCCTCTCTATATTGCCCTTCTCAGGTAAAGGGTAATAGTTTCTTGGCAACTGTTTCTTGTAAACAAACAAAACAGTTTTATTTCTGTTAAAGTATTACTACCTATAATTTAGGTAATTACCATATATGTTTCTTGGCCCTTCAACCTATATCACTTAATATTTCTCATTAAAATATAATAGCATTTAAAATATCTTTTAGTAAAACATTCACTTAATGATTTAAGTAATCTTTATGCAACTTGGAGTGTTACACTTATATTTTAAAGTTTTAAATTTAGATAAAGAATCAAGTCTCTAACCGTTCAATTTTTCTTCCTTACATGCAAATTGGAGTTTTACCCAATTTTGTATAATATATCGAAAATGTAAAGAATGGAATTTTTCGTTACATTTTGGTGTTATCTAAGGATATTGAATTTCTAATCATTTAATATTGTGTTTATATTATTTTCACCACGTGTAAGATAAAATATCTTATAAAATTGGCGTAAATATGAGCTAATTATTAAAAAAAAAAATATTAATAAATATATTTTGAAAAACATAAAGGATTAAACCATTTATAAAATTTAGCCCTAAGATTTTATTAATATTTTATTAATACAAGTGTTTTTTCAATAAAGATAGTAGATATAATTCTCCTTAAAGATGATCTATCGTAATGAAACATTACACATTTATAATCTCATCTCCTTAAAGATGATCTCTCTTAATGAACCATGAAACACTACACATTTATAGTTAGAGCTAATTTTAGTTTATCAAAGCACCTTGTGCTTACGTCACATGATTTCTTCGGAATTTGGAGTAATTGATTTTTTAAAGCGGCATTTCGGAATTTGGAGTAATTGATATTTTAAAGCGGCATTTAACTTGGGGTTGATGAATTTGATTATGGTTACGTACGCCTATTTTTTTTCTTTGCTAACTATTTTAGAGATAAGTTTGTGATTTCATATAATTTTATATTGATAACAGATATTGCGTTGAGAAGGGTAACTTACAAAGCACTATGAGGTCAATTGACTTCATACTTAGTTATGAGGCCAACGTGTTATTATGTTTATGTTCAACATGGTATTTTTAAAATAATAATAAAATAATTTTTAAATAAAAAATAGTATCGATTTAATAAATATGTTTCGTGTATTTTACGGTTTAAAATAAAGGTAATTTATGATTTTGTTAGGCTCAATGTATAATAAAATATTTTCTAAATAAAAAATAGTATGGGTTTAATATGCATGTTTAGTGCATTTTATACCCTAATATGAAGGCAATTTGTGATGTTTTTAATGTCTAATTTGGATTTAAACAAATTTTTTTCGTAAATTAAAAAAAAAATATTCTTTAAAGAGAATAATATAATAATAAATATAATAAAAGAATATGAAAGTTTAATTAGTCTTAACTAAAAGCATTTTAAAACATTAATAATTTCTTAATTTGTTGTTAATATTACGATAAAAATATTTCACTCACTTTCAGTCATAAATAAAATATTAAAATAATTAGAAGTAAAAAAAAGTGTGAATAATAATACTTAATACTTTTCAAAAATATTTCAACATAATATTTAAATAAAATAATGGAATACTTATGTTAACTAAACGCTAAAAGAAAATATTTTCATTTTATATATAATAGAATATTCAATTTTCAAAGAAAATAAGTAACTTAAATTTAAAAAATGAAAGAAAAAATATCAAGTACTTCCTAATAAGAATGGTAAGAGGGAGATGTGTAGTTCATGCAATTCTTAAAAAAAATTGTAGTCAAAACACTATCATTAATTCATCAAAGAAGAGGGGTTTACAATCTAAGTACCCATTTCTTTTTCGGCTTCACTTCAATTGGATTTATTAGCCACAAAAGTGATACAAAAACAAAGTAGATATTGTCATTTTTTACATAAGTTTGAGAGGTAAAAAACCCAGATGGCCCAAAACACTTGTAAGACCAAAAAACATCCAGCAAATAACATTTCAAGAAGGAGAGGGCGGTGCATGACCAACACCTAGGGCCCTTCATGGACATGAAATTATTTATGCGCCAGTAGAGCTTCGATCTCATCCAACCACTCACTAGAGCCAACTCGAGCGATGCTGACTTCACTCGATGGAACTCAAATTTTCCACGATTTCGCCTAAATGAATTGGACGTCATTGATGTGGATGAAAACAAGGGTAGTTGTTTCACATAGCCCTGAGACTGAGCACTGACCTAGGAAACTTCTCCCTCCAATCCCACGCCCCATGCCGCCTCATCCTCCATTTCCTCCCCTCGGTCATCTCTCACCCAAGGCTATCCCCAAGGGCCTTCTCCTTGCGTAGCATGCTGTCTTTTGTAAATAATTTCCACAAAATTTCCAAGACACCAGAGCTTCCAAGAAGAAAGAACGCCTAATCTACTCCCACAAATATGGCCTCTCCAACCCGTTAGAGAAGGTTCACCCACCCAGAAAATGTTGTGTCCACCACCTTGACCAACACATCAAGAATATAGAAAATTAACTTCAAACCTTGTAGAGGAGACCTTTGCATAATCTCCTATTGATGAGGTCGACACATTGTTGCCTCTTTAAACTCCTAAGATAGAATTTTGATATAGAACTGCCCCTCCCAAGAAAAGAACAGAGCCAAAACTACCAAAATTGAACCAAGAATGTACAACAATGAATAATTGAAACTGGAAGGAGAATATTCACATACCAAAATAAATTTTGTGGCTCAGAATTGACACCCAAGATCGAGCACTTCCATGTGAATTCTCATAGCCAAGGCTTCATTTTGTAGCTCACACACATTTTGAAAGGACCTCCAAACACACTCTCTGGGATCCCACGCCGCCATAAATTTTACTCGAACAAAAACCACGTTTTAAGCATACTATTCCCTGCCAACTTCCCTTGTTCCTGAGTAGGTTGGTAAGCATTCACAGGTGATAAGTCTGTGTGCACTCGATCGAATTGAAACTGCTCACCCTCCTTCATTCCAAGAAGTAGAATAATGATAATTCTACTAGGCTGAATGAATATAAAGAATGTTGCCTTCTTGATGCTTCTCTCCTAGCAACACCACTTGGTCTGGCCACACTCCTACCTTTCATCCCATGTCATTTGTCTAGATTTTGCCTATTGGTAGTCAAAGCTCATACGTCCTCTTCTCCCACCCTCATTGAGGTCATCCAATTCTTAACATAAAATTAATATGTGACCTCTAAAAATATTCATAATGGTAAACAAAAAATATTGTGGGTCATCAATAAAATATTTTAATATGCATGATTACTTAAAAATATATTAAAAGAAAAAACATCATTTTAATGTACACAATGTATTCCATAGAAAAAAATTTAATGAATTATGTATATATCATATAAAGAAATTGAAAAAATAATATTTTATGGTTGAAATGTTTGAAGTAGTACCACTATTTTACATTTTGGTAGTTGTCTATTGTTTTTTAGTGGACTTACAATTTTGAATTATGTACTCTATATAGAATTCAAAAATACAATGAAAAATAAAGCATTGTATATATAGAGAGAAAGAACCACTACATAATCTATGATAAGAATGCGGATATTTTTTCAAAATTTTCACTCTAAAATGCACGTGAAGAGATTTGATCCCTCTATGATCATGCTATATCTATGGTTATTGTTATTAATGATAATGATTATTAACATCCACTAAGACCAATGTGATCTATCAGACCTCAAGAAAAGGGAGTCTAATTGTCATTCTTCAAAATATTGTTTCTGTGATCAAGGAGCATAGAAATAAGCATCTCAAGGTCATTGTAGTTGAACTCTCTTAATAAGTCCAGAAGATTGGAGGTGTGGCAGATCATAGGGAATTAAGAGAAGATGTGTACAAAGGTCGAGAAGTCTAAACAGAAGTTCTTTTCATCTTCGACCTTCTTAGTATCACAAATCTGGAAAATTCTATCATCTCAGGGAATGTTGGGAGTAGACCACCGCCCGGTCTCACTTCAAAGCTCATGAGAGCTAGTTCTAATCCTAGCGAAGTTCATTTTCTTCTTAGTGCTAGTCAATAGAGAGAGATAATTCTGGTTATCAAGGGTGGGGTTGATCACCTCCTTATAGTACCTTAGCTTCGTTTTACCCTCCAACTCCTTAGCATCCCACATCTTATTGTCACACGGAATCTGTCAAGGGTGCGGACACGACTGACCTTCCTAGAAGTCTAAGACATTCTAATGACAAACAAGACAAAATGGAGTGATCTTTCTCTAAATACACCTTTTACAACATGAAAACTACAAGTGTTTAGGCTTACCTTATTCCAAAACGCTGTTGTTGAAGTCCGTTCTTGACGATCCGGATGAGCTCCTCCTTCAAGTCAATTCCTGCAACCACAAACAATCAAACAATTACCAAGCACTTGCATTTCATATAATAAAACATATATTCAACATGCAGACCAAGGAACACATGAAATAACTCATTAACACAAGCTATTGAGAAAAATAAACCAGTTTGTATTAATAACGAAACAAAGAAACTCTTACAACCTGGCCTTGGTGTTGTGCAAGTTCCTCCCAGGGTCCATCAAGGGTTTTCCTCTACTTTGACAAAGCTCACCCTCTCCCAAGTAGAATCAAGTGAAGACAATCTCTCCTCACAAAGGCTCTAATGGAAGACCTAAATCCTGCAGCATTTACCCAAAGAAAATGTATAGCTCCAACCTCTTCTCCTTCTGGCTCAATGCCTTTATTTATAGTGCTGTAAAGAGGTTATTCAGGTCCACTATCAATGGGATCATCCCCCTCTTTGGGTGGGATAGCTCCCTTATTGATGGGATAAGTTCCCCCTTAATAGAGATACATGAACCAACTGGAGGCGCATCCATTTCATCAAACCGACCTCTAGAATGTTCTAGAAGTAACCACAAGTAACTTTTTCAAGATAAAACTCGCGCATTTTGCCTTTTACAGAGGGACGCACCTGTCCCTTAACATACAGAGCGTCCATGGACGCATATTTTGTGAACATGGTCAGCGTCCCCGCAGGTAAGGCTAGAGAGAACCTGCGACCCCAGAGATAAACATGATTTTTACAAGACTTTCTCTCTTCTTTGAGTTTGAGATGGATAACAGAGGCATGAGACTTGCCTAAGAGGGTAGCATGACTGTTGATTTGAGCCATACTAACTGTAAGTAGTCAAGGTGACATTTTTTAGTGTAACAGATTGCCCCCTAAAGTGCGAAGCCTGGAATAGAATAGGGTTTTGTAATTCTAGGAAGGGTGAAGCGCTTTATCATTTCAAGGATTGCCTTGTGGATGGCCTGGTTGGAACCTGCAATTTTCAACACAAAATACATGGATAAGATTATATCATCACTGAGGTAGGCATTCCCATACTCAGATTCAAAACTTTAACTAATGGACTAACTATTCTGATACAGGAATGATCTTGCAGTACATTTTTTATAGACTTTTGTAGACACAGTATGGACGCAGCCATCTGTTTATGATAAGTCTACATAGACAATGAATACAAAACTCCTCGCAGCCTGGATGGTAGAAACTAGATCCAGGGTCTTCACTTCTACTTCCCGAATTGGTACGATTCTAGCCATGTGATTAAATGATTCGATGTCGAACATGGTAGAAACCACTTGATTACCAGTCAATGATGTAAACTGTTAACAAGCGTGAGAGAAACCACCAGTAATGTCAATGGTCCTCAAAGTACCAAGCACAACCCGTGAAATGTGAATAGATGTTTTGATGTCGAACACTTCACGGAATCCTCTGATCGAAAGTCAATGATGTAAACTGACGTCAAAGGCGAGAAACCTGCCATTGATGCATGCAGACTTCAAGGTACTGTCGATTCCTAAGTCATCTTTCTAGATAATGTGTCGATGTCGATAGAAAGCGACCCGTTGCAGGCAAGCCCGCAACACGAAATCATTGTTCAAGTTGAAGAAATGTTGCTGTAAGGACTGACTCAGGGATGGTCAAATGGATGACAAGTATTTTGCAGATGAAAGTTTTGCTTGCAGACCTCTTGAACACATAACGACACAACAGATGGTTTGGTGACGAATAACTCAAAGTTGATCCCTGAACCCGGTTAAAGATTTTCAAAGTGATTTGGTCAACTGTGAGGTAAAAGATTTCCCAACCCAGGTGAATGAAAAGTGTCGTGTTCAAGAGCGGTAATAAAGTTTCTTCTGAGGCAAAAGGTGACAAATAGGTTCATTCTTCTCTTTTTTCCCCCACCATTTCTGGCAAGTACCTCTTTATTTTTAACAAGCTTGAGGAGGATAACATATGCTTGATTATAAGCTCATCCTTCGGACGAGTCCAACCTAGTTTAAATTCGAACCCTAGGAAGGAGTGGTTCGTTCCTGTTTGTAATTGAACAGGTCCTTTACTGTAAAAGTTTAACGAGCCCAGTATAGGAGAAACTCGGCGTTTTTCATTTTTAGAGAGTCTGAAAAACTTAAGGAAACTCCACGTTGAACTTTTTCGTATATTTGTGTCCCTCAAGCCCGAAAAAGTATAAAATAATACCTGGGGGAACCGCTTGATCTTGCGACCAAGGAGTACTTTCATAATAGTGTCGTTGACCTGAAAAGTAAAAAGCGATCAAAGACACGTCGTTTTATTTCCTTATCGAGTTTGAAACGACAAAAACCCGGCAATCTTTTCCTGATTTTGCGGTCAGAAAAGAGCTAAAAGGGGACCGTCTTTTAATTCCGTTTTAACGAGTGAAAAAGAAACACTCGGCGATCTTTTCATGTTTTAGGAGTCAGAAAAGGGCTTAAAAGATGACTCTGAAATTTTGTTTGTGAAAAATTACAATTTCCCTCGAAATCCCTTCGTCCTGCACAAAAGCGACACATTACTCATACCTGTTTAAAATAGGCAAAAATACATTCGAAAACATCTTTTCATGGTAAAAAATGAACTAATTCATCCAAAAAACCTATAAAAAGACCTTTTACCATGTCATTTTTACCGTTTCACTGTTGAGGTTGAAAAAGGAGCTTTTGACAAGAAACTTCCCGTGGTTGCTGCGGAAAATCTGACCGTCGGAATCGAACGCCGCTTCACCGAGGTATTTTACACATCCCACTCTTCATTTTTATCCGTTTAGTTTTTTGTTTTTGGTCTCTGTTTCATTTTTTGGGGGGGTTTTGGGTTCAAAATGCGCCCCTCGGCGGACGCAGGTGCCCTTCGGGTGACCTGCGTCCCCCGACTTTTTCTCACACGGGAAAAAAGTCGGGGGACGCAGTCCGCCTTCAGGCGAGCTGCGTCCGGACGCCCTGTGCTACAAAGCCGGGGTGCGTCTTCCGCAAAGGGCGCATTTCAAAACCCTAACTCTCTCAAAAAACCACCAAATTTTCTCAAATTAATTTCTAATTGACTCTTTTGATGTGCAGGACCTAAAACATGTTAGACTGGAGAGAGAGAGAGCACGTAGAGGACGATGAAGCTGCGATTAACCACCAACCCTCTCTGGATGCCTTAAGAACATGTGGATTGTACAAATATTGGACCATACCGGGCATGAGGGGCCAGGTAAGATTTTTGGAATGGCTGGTTGAGCGATGGAACGTTCAAGATCAATGTTTTTACATTGGAGGGCACCAGCTCGAGATAGAGCCCTCGGATGTATACTTTCTCACTGGCTTGCCAAACAGAGGTGAGCAACTCAACCTTGCGGGGACCAGGCCGGGTGGCCAATCCCTTGATGATCTCCGCGAGGAGTGGTGCAGACCAGGGACTCGCCATAAAAAAGGCGTGGAGATAAAGCACATCGCTCTGGCGGAACTTAGAGTTATTGCATTTACGGTCACTAGGATTTGTGGCGCGGCCGCCTTGCACATTGCCTCCGGATCCCAAATGCGGATGGCAGTTGACTGTTACCAAGGCACCATCTTCAACTGGTGCGAAGCTGTGTCGGCTCATATGAAGAGCCAACTAACCAAGGCAAAGAACGGACGACTAAAGACTTTTGGATATGGGCCTCTAGTCGTGAGCTTTGCCTTGGAGAGAGTTCCTATGCTGATCCCTCAGCAACTCACTGTTGATGACTTGGGTCCTCGGGAGCCAAAGCTTGTTCGATGGGTTGCGGTGATGGCCCGGCATCCTGACGAGGGTGCTGCAGTGGTTCGATTCTCAGACAGTTACTTCGACTGGCTAGAGGGCCAGCTTTTTGTGATACAAGACTTTCCATATGCCGGAATGGATTTCAGAGGTGATCCGGACATGGTTCTTCCACAGGGAGAACAATGGGATGACAGAGGTACTTTCATTTTCACAAGTTTTCTAATTATGTATTTTTTTATTTTTCATATATATCGTCTCAAAGTAACAGTAAAATTTTAAAAATGCAGATGTTGGACCACAGCGTCCAGCCAATCTCCGGCCTTACGACAGACGACATCCAGCTGCACCGGCACCGGCCCTACAGGATGCGACAGCAGAAGTACTAGCTGATTTGGAGCATGATCTAGAGCGTCTCACGGCAGATATACCTGAGACTACTATGGATGATATTCCTATGAGGCTTCAGCGCTTCGTAGTCGCGGTCCCTGGACCGTTTAGGAGATTTCTGCGCAAGGTAGCCCGCGCAGTGGTGTCGTACAGAGAGCACCACCAGTGATTGACTAGTCACTTTTGTAGTCACATGTGACATTTTTGACTTTTTGTACTATCATTTTGCCGATCATAAGGTGTGTTAAACCTATGATCGAAGACGATGTATATATTTTTGGACACACTTCTATCTATATCTATATATCACTATTACCGGCTTATCTTGTTTAACATGTATGATGAAATGTCTTTAAATTTACTTGCATGATTATTATAAATGTCTGTCCAACACTCGAGAAGCAATTGCATCTGCTAATGTATTCAAAGACCTTGGAATATGTTGATATTCAATGTAATCAAATTCACGTTCCAAGAGACGCACTCTCAAAAACAACCTTAATAACACAGGATTTCTAATGGCATAAACTCTATTAAGCTGTAATACAACAAGTTCAGAATCTAACCTCACTATCAAACGTCGAATTCCAAATGAAATAGATTCGGATAATAATTCAACCACTGCACTGTATTCTGCAATGTTATTCGTTGTTTGACCGAGGCTTACCCCATGCATAGAAACTAACTCGTCAGAGGGCGAATAGATAACCCAAGCTGCGGAAGAGATATTCCGTGTACTACGACAAGCACCATCAGCAAATCCAATGTATGTTTGGAGAGGCGTCGACATCTACAATATCAAGAGTAAAACCAAGATGAGCCAAAATAATGACGAAAAACCACACTTGCTAAGCTAAGCACACTGACTAAACTAACACACTTGCTAGCTAGAAAGGAAATCTAACCTATCTAAAAATTTCTCCATCCATCATTTTAAGCATAATACCTCTTTAGGTAAAGTCCATTTCTGGGTTTGCCCAAAGAGTCCCCATCAAAATCAACTAACTCATAAGCCCCTTTTGCTAGCTTTCGCTTTACAATGTAGGGCCCATGCCACATGGGAACGAATTTTCCGGCACCTAGCTTATCGTTAGCTTGATCATATAATAGTACTAGGTCTCCTTCCGAAAAACTTCGAGGGGTTACATTTTTATCGTACTGAGCTTTCATTCGTTTCGCGTGAGTCTCGATAGCTAAAGTAGCGTCACGTCGAGTCTCATCTAATTTAGCTAAGTATAACAACCGTTTCTCCTCTTCGGAAGTAGCTGGAAGTAATTCGACAGCCATTTGAAGTGATGGGATTTCGCATTCAATAGGTAACACAGCTTCTAAGCCATAAACTAGCTGAAAAGGGGTGAAACCTGTTGAATTTTTCACTGAAGTTCGATATGCCCATAGCGCCGAAAATAACATGTTATGCCAATTCGTTCGATGGATACCAATGATCCGTCGAATCATGACGACTAGAACTTTGTTGATTGACTCAACCAAACCGTTGGCTTGCGGATAATAAGGTGTAGAGCTATCGTGGCGCAAACCAAGCTGGCTTGTAAGTTCAGTCATCATGACATTTCGAAAATGGCTTCCATGGTCCGTAATGATTGCTTGTGGGACACCAAACCTAGTTATGATATGATTGAATACGAAAAGTGCAGCTGTCTTGCCGCTTGCGTCGAATGTAGGCATCGCCTCGGCCCACTTAGTAAAATAATCAACCGCAAGGATGATATACGCATGCCCCCCGGCCGAGTGAGGGTTACAAGTAATAAAGTCAATGCCCCATTTGGCGAATGGACCAGCGGCAATTATAGGGTGGAGAGGAGCAGGTGGAGCGCGCATCTTGCGATCAAACACTTGACAGTTGTGGCATTTTCTGACGGCAAGGATACAATCTTTAAACATAGACGGCCAGAAATAGCCAGCGCGCAACACCTTCTGAGCTGTGGCATACCCAGACATATGACCGCCACATGCTCCAGAGTGACAATCATTCAAAACTCTCTCAGCCTCATCGTGAGTTAAACAACGTCGAAAAACTAAGTCTGCCCCCAGGCGATAAAGTGTATCTCCAATAATTCTGTATTGCTGGGATTGAAACCGAATTTTTCGACGGTTTTCCTTGGAAGCTTCAGGCCGAAAGGTTTGGGTTTGGAGATAGATGATTATATCCCCATACCACGGATCTACAGTGCTAATAAGAAACAAAGATTCGTCCGCAATGGACTCCTCTGCCACAGTCTCTGTGTCAGCACTCGGGAAATCACACATCAATTCCGCGAAGACTAAAGATTTCTTAGACTTGGACTTCTCAAACTCCAAGTCGAACTCTTGCAGGATGACGATCCATTTAGAGTACTTGCCCCCTAGCAGTTGTTTTGTCAAGATATAAATCATAGGGTTGCAATCCGAAATAACAGTAGTTTTGCGGAGAAGAATGTAGTGACGAAAACGCTGGACAGCTTGAACGGCTGCCAGGGCCAATTTCTCCACATGTGAATATTTTAACTCAGTTGGATTTAAGGTTCTGCTAAGGTAATATATCACATGCTCTGCCTTGAATTCATCTTCTTGAACTAACACCATTCCAATGGTGGAATGCGAAGCTGCGAGGTATAAGAAGTAGTCCTGGTTGTAGTTGGGAGGATGCAATAACGGTGCATGGGTCAACGCGTGTTTCAGTGCATCAAAAGATTGTTGAGCAATCTCGTCCCAAAAGAATTGTACGTTCTGTTTCAACAACCGTGTAAAACCTTTAGTGACCTCGGCGTAGTTAGGGATGAATCGGCGTAAAAAGTTCGCTTTCCCTTGCAAACTTTGGAGTTGGCGCAAACTCGAAGGAGGAGGCAATTGGATGATAGCCTCGACTTTCGAGGGATCGACGCGAATGCCGGTTTTGGAAACAACAAATCCCAGCAATCGACCTGTTTCTATACAGAAAACACACTTGTGGGGATTCAACCGAATTCGATAATGCCTACACCTCATAAAGATTGCTCGTAAATGGACAAGGTGATCAGCTCGGTGTAAAGAATGAGCAGGCAAATCATCGAGATAGGGTTGCACAATGTGCTTGATGTCATGAAATGCATAAGACATGGCCCGTTGAAAAGTAGCACCGGCATTCTTAAGGCCAAAAGGTAATTTGCAATAAGCAAATGTCCCCCATGGACAAATGAATGCCGTTTTTGGTTGATCGGCAGGTAGAATATTGATTTGATTATAACCTGAGAAACCATCCATGAAGGAAAACATCTCACTTCCGGCACAATCATCAATAATTTGATCGATATAAGGCGTAGGATAGTTGTCTTTTGGACAAGCTCGATTGATATCCCTATAATCGATACAGATTCTTATTGTTCCTTGTTTTTTATTGACGGGAACAATATTCGATACCCAATCCGTTAACGGGATCGGATAAATGAAACCTGCTTTCAACAGCTTTTCGACTTCGGCTTTGATTGCAGCTGCTTTTCGAGGGTGAATCTGACGCAACCGTTGCCGAATGGGTTTAGCATCCGGGTAGGTTTTGATTTCATGAACAACAATGGCAGGATCGATTCCTGGCATTTCTTCGTAGGACCAGGCAAACACGTCGCGGAATTCTTGGAATAGGGCCTTGTAAGTTTCAATTTCTTCGTCAGTACATGCGGCACCTATATGAATGTTCTCCTTGATTCCGGGCTTCACTGAAATATCAATGGGAATAGTACGAGAAATATTCCCTAAATTCAGCTCTGAATCAGAATGTTTCGTTGGATCCTGAGCGTCTTTGACATATTCAGCGGTAAAGATAGATGAAAAATCATTTTCAAATGCATCATCCTTAGGTAAAAACGAAGATCTGTGATGGAGATCTTCCCATGGTAGATCATCTACACTTAGGATTTCGCGAAGTTGTTCGTCAGATGACACTTCTTCGGGAAACGTTATCCGTTCTAAGGGTGAGGTGAAAAGTGACTCTTCACTGACCACATTCATTTGGTCGGTTGAATGAAAGTCGGTAAAAGACATAAGAGCTTCATAAGCAATCTCATACGGACTCAACGGCATAACATCACCGAGTGAGTCTAGCTCAGAGTCAGAGGGAACATACCAAGGATCATCATAAATAATGTTTTCTGACGTGATCATATGAATTGTTGCGAACGAAGGGTCTGCATTGAGTGGAGGGAGAGGAAAAGTTCCCAGTAAACCGGAATCCTTAACTAAACCTACACCAATGTCCCTATAAGGGATTGTCGTTTTACCAACATGCTGGATAGTTTCTAAAGAGGTTGGGTCGGATGAAAAGTATGTCAGCTGATCAATAGTCACGATCTTACCGTTATGTGGAAACTTAATGACTCTGAAGACCGATGAAACGACCGCTGTCATAGCATATGACCAACTTCGACCCAAAAGAAGGTTGTAGTCTAGAGGGGCATCAACCACTTCCACATCCAGACTAACGGTTTTACCTTCGACCCCTATAGGCAATTCTTGTAGAATACCAAACGGACGGAACCCACGGCCATCAAAGGCCTTAAGGATGGTGGGGGATTGGTTCAACGAAGGAGAACCAAGCGATCTCCAACATTGAATCGACATAATACACGTAGAAGCTCCCTCATCAATCACAGTCCGATGAATAGGCCTGTTTTTGACTATCACTGGAATTTGGAAAGCCATTTGATGGGGGAGACGCGGTGTACTACTTTCTAGATCAAAGATCATTAGGTTCGGGTCCTGAACATCGACAGCTCCAATAGCCGACAAAAGCAATTTTCGTTGCGCTGGACATGATTGCAGCACTTCGAGTGCCGACATTGCTGAAGGTGAAACAGCTAAGTCTTCAACAATGTTGTAATTCTGGGCTGCTCTCGCATGTGGATTGAAAGCAGACCTTCGAAGTACACCCTTGGCGGGCGGCTTAATCACTAAGTCTGGGTTAGGTTTTTCGATCTGTAGTGGATCGGAACCAGGAGCTGAGGTTGATGGGTTAGAGTTAGAAGATTCTGCTTCTTTACCATCAACAGGAGCCTTACTACCATAATCTTGCGATCGAGTCGCAATCCTGACATGAGACATCATCAAAATGGGTTCTTCACTGGCATTCGAAGAAGAACCTATCATCTTATTTTCCTGCTCGGGGAATGGATTCTTTAACACAGCAGGAGTGGGAGAACCTTTAACTATTTTCACTACCTCGGCCCGATGAGGGCAGTCTCTCGTAAAATGATCTTCTTCACAAATGAGACAAGGATAACGAGGTTTGCGCTTTTCGTCATTGGTTTCCGACTTTTCCGTTTTCTCCTTTGGAGCCTTGTCTGCTTTAGCCTTCTTCTTTCCTTTCTTCTTTCCACCGTTTTTGGATTTGGCCGTAGATGACTCTACAGCGTGAATGTCGGCGGTAAGTTCAGGAGGAGAAGACTCTCCTGTCGGAGAATCAGGCAAAGTGATAATTGGAGTATTGGAGGTCTTGGAAGACTTCTTCTTACTCTTCGTAGTCACGATACCGATCATACCATCAGCGGCATGAGATCCCGAAGGAGCAGCAGCGATTTGGTTTGACTTTGGAAGATCCGGAATTTTCTCGTGTAACGTACCCGACTGAGTGTAAACTAAGTCAAGGTATTGTGCCTGAGCAATGACTTGCTCCTCAGTAACTACGCCGGCCTTAGCTACATCTTCAGTAATTCTTGGTAATAATGATTTTACAAACCATTCAGCTAAAATTTGGTCCGGGATAAAAACTTTCACTAATCTTCTTCGACGTCTCCACTCATGGATGTGATCAGAAATGTACGTGGATGTCGATTGTTTTAGCGAAGTTAATAATTCCGTACCATTATCGTATCTGACTGGTAACTGAAAATGAGTTAAGAATGAAGTAGCTAACTGGCTAAAGTTGTAAAAAGAAGCCCGTGGCAACTCAATGTACCACTTGGCTGCGAGACCAATGAGTGTACGCTGGAAAAGACGTAAGCGGATAGAATCATCTGAGATGGAATTTGATGCACACCAGAGGTGGTAAGTCATCACGTGATTAGACGGATCCTCTCCAGACTTACCTTCGAACTTGGGTATATCGCTGGGCAACTTATTTGGCATTGGCGGCCAGAACGGAAGATATTGAATTGGATCGTTCGTTAGGCGCGTCAAGTCGGGTAAATCTAAAGTCGCAATAAACGGTAACTGCCGGTTAGGATCTCTGAAACTCTGAGTCACAATACCAGCCCCAGGAGGAGGATATCCAGGATAACTAGGAACAGGATTCGCATTGGGGATATTATATCCTCCTGGAAAACCAGGATTAACCGGACCGTACTGGGGTTGCTGAGGTGGTTGATAAGTGTACCCAGGATACGGTTGATACTGGTAAACCGGTTGTTGGGCAGCTTGCCCAGGTTGATACTGTCCCTGGTACGGAGGTTGAACAAATTGAGGTTGAGTAGTAACAACCGTACTTGTACCAGGTTGACCTGCAGGCATCTGGACTGTGGTTTGAACCGTGGGTCCAGACAACGGTACAGATGTCTGAGGAGCGGTTACAGGGACAGTAGAAACCGGAGCTGCCGATACTCCAGATGTAAGCATGGTAGATGAAGCGGTAGTTGCTGCAGCCGTGTGAGGAGGAGTACTCGGTGCAATTGGCGGCTGAGTAACTACAGAAGTTACAGGGGTCTGAACACTTGACTGGACAGGTTGCGGTTGCTGGGGTGGACCAGGAACTGCAGGTTGTCCTGCTTGAGGTACCGACTGTATACTTGGTTGCGACATCTGTTGACCCTGTGACGGATCCCATGTTAACATTCCAGGGTATTGACTCGTAACAGGTTGAGGATACTGAGATCCATAGCCGTATTGAGGATAGGGTTGATAACTGTAAGGTGTAGTCCCATATGATTGCCCTTGAGGTGGTTGATAACCTTGACCAGGGTATTGACCCGTAGGTTGATAACCTTGAGGTAAATACGAATACTGGGGTTGACCTTGACCTTGAGGTTGGTATCCTTGAGGTTGATACCCTTGGGGTTGATACCCTTGGGGTTGCCATCCTTGAGGTTGCCATCCTTGAGGTTGATACTGATACTGAGGTTGACTTTGGGGTACATATTGAGGCTGGGGTTGATACCCTTGGGGTTGATACCCTTGAGGTTGCCCCCCAGTCACAAATGAAGTACCTTGAGGTTGCCCCCCAGGCATTAACGAAGGTTGCCCCCCAGGCGGTAATTGGCCACCTTGAGGTTGGTTAATGGGAGTTGAACCTGACATCATATAAACTTCACCTATACTCAATGGTACATTACCACTGTTTCCAACTAATAACCCATGATCAACAGGTTGAGGAGATGCTCCCGCAAAGGTACCAGAAAGTGATTGATACCCAGTAGGAACAGAAGGACCGCCATGTAAAAATGATTCAGGACTTTGTGAAAACACAGATGACTGACCAGACATATTTACAGGAGAATGAATTCCTCTAGGTGGAACCGGAGTACGAGGTGTAGAAAAACCTACTGAGTTGTCTAAAAAATTGGTTAATGCAAGGTACCAAGATTCACTTCTAGGAGGACTGTAAAAGATGGATTCACGCTCCCTTAGATCAAGGGTAATTAGATCTTCAGAATCAGAAACGCCTATTTCTTCCTCTGGAACAAGTTCTTCTATAGCAATTAATCCAACAGGAAGATTTTCGGTGATAATTCTTTCTATTCTTGGTGAATCAGGAACACTAGGAGTTGGAGTAACAGGTTCTGAAATTTCAGGTTCTTCGCCTGTTTCACTGGCAGATGAAAAACTACCAGCAAGCTCGGAAACTGTAACAGCTTCGGGATTGTAACCTGTTTCTAATCTTTGGTAATCTGGATGGACTACCAAAGAAGATTCTCCTTCTTCAGGTGAACCTACTCTACTGCCACTAGGAGGAGTTACAAGGACCTTTAAACCCTCTAAATAACTGGGGTCGTCTCGAGGAGGTGAACCCCTAAGTTCACGGGATCTTCTCAACAATTCGGCCACAGAAACAACTTCAGGAGACTGGCCCGCAATGCGACGGGACCTTCTCGGTAATTCCGCCACAATTAAAGATTTTAACTACAACACACGAAATCAAAGTAAAAAATTTCAAATCAAACCACCTAAAGTCTTCTAAAGAACCAATCAAATTTGAAGCACACGCCTAAATAATCTAGAGCGTCAAACCACACACAAACAGTAGTCTTCCGGACCAAAAGCGCTAGTTGGTGATTAGGCCCAACCTCGCAGGATTCAGTACAGAAATAGTGGGTGGAACAGTTACCCCGGCAACCTGCTTAATGAATAGACTGGACCAAGTTCCTCCACTTTAACCGTCTCGAAGTGAAGCGAACCCCCCAGAAAATCCAAGTGAGTATAACCGACGTCTGCTCCAGGTACAGTGGGACCTTCCCTCCACCGTCACCTTGGGTAGAATCCTAGATATTATGGCCACTAAGGTTACCAATCACAACAATTACACCTGGGGGAACAGTCTAAACTCCGACAGCACGCAAGGGCAGAGTAGCAAGCTCCAATCCCCTTACCGGCTCCTTGACAACAATCCAAGGTTTACCGATAAGTGACCCCTGGCTCCTCGACAATGGTTAATCCGAGGTTTACCGTTTGTAATACGTACTGCCTGGCGTCGTTCCCAACGAGGGAGGAATGATCCCCTCACTGGTTCGGACACGAGCTCGTGTTTCTCCTTTAAGAGGAGCTTTCCCAGAATGTAACTGAAACAATTGGATTTGTTCTACTCAAGATAGACTATCTGTTTGGTTTTGTAGTCTTGGAGAGTTAAGTACTCACCTACTCCAAGACCCTAGCCTAAGCTATGTTGGTGCTTCAGAGCCCTAGAAAAATAAAGATTACTAGATTGATTTTAATTTAAGCGTTACTTTTAAGGTTGTTTCTTAAGTCAAAAGGTGATGGAAGTGAAACTAGTGGTGTGTTGACTCGACTCGAAACCACTACAAAATGCACCTAAAATGATTTATCCACTACTTTACTTTTTCGATGAATTGCTTAACTAAAAAGTTGAGAGAATGCAATCTTTATAAAAGCAACTTCTTAATTGAAGACAATCAAAGAAACAATTCGTTTTTCTTTTCCAAGCATAAAAACATAACTTCTCTTTACATGCACGAAAAAACTCTTTTCTTCTTTTGAAAACAAAAAGCTACTTGAAACAAGACTTTTTAAGAAGATGTTTTTGTATTTTTCTTTTAATAAAGCAAATAAATCTAATATAACCAAAAATCAATCTTAACAACTCTTAAAATCTATGAAAATGCACTCATAAGCAAACTAAAGGCAAATTTACTCTAAGCAATCTTAACGAGGCCAAAACTAACAATGATTATTTCTAAGGTGTTTTACTTGATCACAATCAAATCAAGGACTAGCTTATTGCAGAATCAAAAACTAGCCAAAACAAAACTCTAATCTTTTTGTTCTTTTTGTAAAATGGAAATCAATACTTTAAAAACAAGCAATGCGAAATTTGACCCAAAACAACTCAAATGACAAGTTGCTCAAACAAGGAGACTTTACGACAGGCTCAACTTCTAAGAAGGTTGACTAACCAGAGATATCTAAGGCTGGACAACTTTCTACTATCAAAGTCACTACAAAGCCTTTCCAAAAATCAAACCCTAGGTCTAAACTTCGTTGAAAACCACTAAAACACTCAAAGCTCACAAAACTAGTTCAGGTGAGAATTCTTGACAGGGTACTAAAGGATCTGGGCAGAAAACACTAAGAAAAAACAAAATCTAAAAGTAATTTAAGGCAAAAATGGAATTTTCTTAACTTTTACAGGAAGACGCAGGCCACCCGTTGTCACAGGTGCGGCCCCGCACTGTGCAGTCGACAACAGCGCGTCCAAGGACGCACTGTGCAGCACACAGAGACTGCGTCCTTCTGGAAAAAGGAAGAAAAACTAAAGCCAACTAAATCTAAAGCTAAGCCACCCAAATACTAATTCTCACAGTCAAAAACCAGAAAATAAAAATGATTTTCTCAAAGCAAAGTTCATATAAAGGAAAAGACTCTCTCATTAATGGATTCCCCAGTGGAGTCGCCAATTTGTCACACGGAATCTGTCAAGGGTGCGGACACGACTGACCTTCCTAGAAGTCTAAGACATTCTAATGACAAACAAGACAAAATGGAGTGATCTTTCTCTAAATACACCTTTTACAACATGAAAACTACAAGTGTTTAGGCTTACCTTATTCCAAAACGCTGTTGTTGAAGTCCGTTCTTGACGATCCGGATGAGCTCCTCCTTCAAGTCAATTCCTGCAACCACAAACAATCAAACAATTACCAAGCACTTGCATTTCATATAATAAAACATATATTCAACATGCAGACCAAGGAACACATGAAATAACTCATTAACACAAGCTATTGAGAAAAATAAACCAGTTTGTATTAATAACGAAACAAAGAAACTCTTACAACCTGGCCTTGGTGTTGTGCAAGTTCCTCCCAGGGTCCATCAAGGGTTTTCCTCTACTTTGACAAAGCTCACCCTCTCCCAAGTAGAATCAAGTGAAGACAATCTCTCCTCACAAAGGCTCTAATGGAAGACCTAAATCCTGCAGCATTTACCCAAAGAAAATGTATAGCTCCAACCTCTTCTCCTTCTGGCTCAATGCCTTTATTTATAGTGCTGTAAAGAGGTTATTCAGGTCCACTATCAATGGGATCATCCCCCTCTTTGGGTGGGATAGCTCCCTTATTGATGGGATAAGTTCCCCCTTAATAGAGATACATGAACCAACTGGAGGCGCATCCATTTCATCAAACCGACCTCTAGAATGTTCTAGAAGTAACCACAAGTAACTTTTTCAAGATAAAACTCGCGCATTTTGCCTTTTACAGAGGGACGCACCTGTCCCTTAACATACAGAGCGTCCATGGACGCATATTTTGTGAACAAGGTCCGCGTCCCCGCAGGTAAGACTAGAGAGAACCTGCGACCCCAGAGATAAACATGATTTTTACAAGACTTTCTCTCTTCTTTGAGTTTGAGATGGATAACAGAGGCATGAGACTTGCCTAAGAGGGTAGCATGACTGTTGATTTGAGCCATACTAACTGTAAGTAGTCAAGGTGACATTTTTTAGTGTAACACTTATCCTTAAAACTAGAGGTAAGAGTATGATCTAGGTGGATGTTGGCATCCACCCACCAATCCACTTGGGCCCCCACCATTGTTTCTTTTAGTTTTTCAGTTTCTTTAATTGTAGCATAGTTTACTATTTTAGCAGTTTTTCGAGTCTTGAACTTCCGGAGCCATTTTGAAGCCCAAAATGATGTCTTTTGGAAAACTGGGATTAACATGTGTCCAATGTATAATATTTCTCATCCCAAAGTTGTACTCCTCGAATAGATCTTTACAATGAGGTATTTTGTGTGTCAAATGGAGATCGTATGCCAAAGTTACGACCCTGGGAAGTTGATGTATCAATTTACCCAAAACGGGGCCCATAGTTTGGCACTTCATCTCCTAGGGTTAGGTTTTTGGATTTTTAGGGTTTTCCATTATTTCTCAAAAATAAATAGGCATTCGAGCCTCATTGTAAGAAAGTTAAAAGGCATGCAACAACCATATCTCTCCTCAGAGATAAGCTACCATTGCCTGAGCTAGTTTATTTCCATTTATGTTTGTAAGCATATTTCAGTATTTTACATTAAGGAAATAAGGTATTATTTCTATTGCATCTCTGTATTTATGGTTATCCCTACAATTTACTAAATTCCTATTTAAATCCAGATCAATGGTATCAAAGCAGTGTGCTATGTCTGTTTTTCTTTGCATGTCCCCAACGAGGTCAGGATATAAGGAGTTAGGCCTTGAACTAATCAAACCTTTGCAAGACCAGCCTCACAAATCCAATGGCCTCCCATGGCGAATGAAAATAAAGATGAGGGGATAGGAGATCCTATCAAAATCTTGCTCGAAGACGTCCTCGAGCGATAGAGGAATGTGATGATGGAAAAATTTTCCCAGATCCTTCAACAGCTACCCAGGGGCAACACATCTACTTCTAGTAGCTACTCTGGAAGTGCCACACCCTTTAAAGTAAAAGTTAACTTTGACATTCCCATATTTGAGGGTCAGATAGATGTAGACACTCTAGATAAATGGTTAAATCTGCTAGAAGGGTATTTTTCTGTTCATGATTTTTCCAGCCCGAAAAATATTACTTTCACTCTTCTCAAAGTCGCCCCACACGTCAAGGACTAATGGGAAACCTACTGCGAGAAGAAGGATGAAAGTACAGCCTCACTGTTTTCAGCTGCACCCACTTGGAATTCATTCCGAAAGGCCATCAAGGAGCAGTATTACCTTGTCAGAAGTTAAGGATAAATACATAAAGTGGACCATGCTACGGCAAGGAAGGGACCAAGACATGCCAAAGTTTACCAGTATTTTTCATACCCTTCATACAAAGTTGGGTATGAAGGATTCTGAGTTGCACTCAAATACCATGGCTCCTTACACAAGTACATCCAGGACGTGATGGAGTTCGTGCACATCTCCTCACTCAGCACAGTGTACCGATACAATGTCAAGATCGAGCAGAAGTTTAAACAGAAGAAGTGAGACTTTGGATCTGCAAATCCGGAGCAAGGGAAAGGCACCCCCAAACTGTTGAAGAAAGGATAAAGCCAAGGTTGGGTCACCCAGTACAACCCACCAAAGCCGCAAGAAAAGAACAACACTGCAAAGCCGAAGAAGGACACGGGAAAGTGGTGTGAGTTCCATAAGAGCTCCACTCACAACACAAGTGAGTGTCGGGCCAAGCAATCACTGGTGGCCGAGCTAAAGTCTTCAGAATCAGATGCATGCTCTGACTCTGAGTTAGACCCTAACAAGGGGAATGAAAAATGGAAGTACATTATTGATGTGGAGCCCAACGCCACCATTACCACCATGAAGATCCAGAAAGAGGAACCTGAAGATCGAGAGGAGGAGGAGTGCCTCTTCCACTCCCAGATGTGGGTAAAGGGCTCCTCACTATTGTTCATTGTTGATCGTGGGAGCCAAAAGAACCTCATTTCAGTAGAGGTTGTGAAGTGGTTGGGCTTACTAACTACAACACATCCACAACCATACACCATCAGGTGGATTCACCAAGGACGGGATCTTCGCGTGAGCCAGCAGTGTTGCCTTCCATACAACATCAAGCCCTTCACGGATGAGGTATTGTGTGACATTTCTCCCCTTGATGTTTATGATGTATTATTAGGCTAACCATACTTGTGGAAGTGACATGTTGTGTATGAGTCAAGGCCTCGTGCTTTTATTGTTACTTTGGGAAATAAGTTGTAAAGGATACCCAAGGTAGCACCGCCTACTGCCATCTCTTTGGTTACTACAAAACAATGTTGTAAGCTCATTTCCAAAATCAGGAAATTTGTTTTCCTGATGATACGGCCTCAAGGATAGAAGAAGACGGTGGCCATGACCTCCAGACAGGGCTCCTCCGCATGACAACTACAGATGGATAAGGTCGTGGAGGAGTATGAGGACATCTTCACCTACCCTGTAGGGGTTCCTATACATGGTGATGTTAAGCGCTCCATTGATTTGACCCCAAGTGCACCACTGCCCAATTGACCAATCTATCGGTGCTCTGTTCTAGAGAACAATTAAATCGAGGGGTATACTCCATAGCTGCTACAGAAAGGCCACATTTGACCGAGTTCATCACCCTGTGGGAGCCTGATCGTTTTGGTATAGAAGAAGGATGGGACTTGGAGACTCTGTATTGACTATCCAGTGTTGAACAATATCACTATCCAGAATAGGTACCTGATCCCATGGATTGATGACCTTCTGGACCAACTGAAGGGGGAAAAACATTTTAGCAATATTGATTTGAAGTCAGGATATCACAAGGTACCAATCGAACCCTCCGATGTATGGAAGACTTCCTTCAAAGCCAAGGAGGGCCTTTTCAAATGGTTGGTTATACCTTTCAGGTTGACGAATGCTCCTACAACATTCATGAGGCTAATGGATGATATCTTGTGGTCATTCACCAACTCATTTGTAGTGGTATACTTGGATGACATCATAATCTTGAGCCAGAGTTGGGAAGAGCACCTCCACCACATCCAACAGGTTCTCCAAACACTGCAGAAACACAAGTTATGTGCCAATTTGGAGAAATGCACTTTTGGCATGACCCAAGTTTAGTATCTGAGATACATTATTTATGAATAGGGGGTGCATGTGGATCTAGCCAAGATCCAAGTCATTCGGGATTGGCCATCTCCAACCACTCTGACAGAGCTCCGCAACTTTCTGGGTCTTGGAAACTTCTACTATAGGTTCATGTTGCGATTTTCTCATATCACTTGGCCCTTGAGTCAAGTCACCACGGGAGAAGCGAACGAAAAATTATTTTCGTCTGAATCTCAACAGAAGGCATTCACAGGGCTAAAACATCACCTATTCTGGGCACCAGTGCTCGCATTACCAGACTTGCAACAACCATTTGAGATCGAGACAAATGCCTCTAACTATGATATTGGGGCAGTCCTTACTCTACACAGTCGTCCAGTGGAATATCATAGTGAGACACTTTCAAACACAGTCCAGAAGTATCCCACTTATGACAAAGAGATGTATTCCATTCTGCAAGTCTACCGACAATGGAAGCATTACATTTTGGGGAAGGAAACAGCCATCCGCACAGACCACCGGCCCCTGCAGTTCATACAAACCCAATGGTAGTTACAGAATGATCACCATCAGAAGTGGTCCACATACCTACAAAAATTCCATTTGAATATTAAGTATAAGAAGCGCAGCACTAATAATGTTGCAAATTGCCTCAGTCGACCACCGATCATGGCGTTAACCACCATGCTCAACTCTTGTGGGCACGAGACTTCTGATTGGCCACTTCTCCTCAAAATTGACCTAGAATTCAGCCACACATGCCAGACACTCTTGGAGGGTCAACATGTTCCAGATTTTCACCTCGATGATGCCCTGTTATTCCACCTGGGTCACCTTTTTTTTCCTTTAAGCGAGCATGCCAAGATGATTTGGGAAGCACACTATAGTCGAGCTGCTGGGAATTTTGGGGTCGAGAAAATGGTGGCAGTACTGTAGAAGTATTTCTATTGGCTGAATCTTCGACAAGATGTCGGGAAGTACATTAGATCCTATTCTGCCTGCGTCATTGCCAAACCAACCATCAAGAAGAAAGGCCTCTATACTCCGCTTCCTACCCCTAGTCGACCTTAGGAATCAATATCCATGGATTACATATCATGCCTTCCTTCTACTAAGAATGGAAATGACTGTGCTTTTGTGGTTGTCAACAAGTTCTTGAAGATGGCCATTATGGTGGCTTGCAAGAAGAATATCATAGCAGAAGCCACTACTAAACTCTTCTTTGAATGAGTGTCGGTACACTTTGGGATCCCATAGTCTATCATCTTCAGATCAAGACAGAAGGTTCCTCATTACATTTTGGTCTAGTCTCTGGTCGATGTTGGACACCAAACTCACTAAATCCACAGCCTTCCATCCTCAAACTAATGGCCAGACAGAGGTTGTCAACAGGATGATCATACACATTCTACACATGTACAAATAAAAGCATCCACACACATGGTATGAGAGCCTACCCTATGCTCGTCACAGCTATAACTGGGCTCTCCACAGCTTGACTAGCCATAGCCCTTTTCAGGTGGGCTTGGGATTCCAGCCACTATGTCCCATTGATGTGGCCAAGCCACTTGCAGCTACTCAGATTTTGGGTGCTAACAGGTGTCTTTTAAAACTCCTAATTGCCTCACATTAATTATCAACTTGGGCAAGTCCTTTTATTCAAAGAGTGTACACAATATGTGCATGCTATGAATCTAGAGAGTAATGCTTTTAAAATGAAATATAAAACTTTGATACAAGAGTGAACGAATGCATTATAAAACTCAAACTAAAAATGTTAATAGAAATATTACATCTAAGCATCAAGACTTAACCCTCAATTGAAATCGTAATCAAATCTCAAAGAGGTAATTCAAATGGAAATGATGTCAATCGAGAGTTTAGTAGCAATAACCAATCTCTTTCAATTGATTCTATCTAAATCACACTCAATCTCAATTAAGAAATTCAGATGGAAATGATGTCAACCGAGAGTTTATAGCAATAACTAATCTCTTTCAATTGATTCTATAATAACCACACTCTTATCATAATCAGCAAGATTCAATGCCTTAACTGATAATCAATTTAATCTAAACTAAGCATAAATGGAATCAATTGTCAAAGTTGCAAATCACATAGGGAAAGTAACCTAACTTCAATGCAAGAAATCGGCAAATAGAAAACAAGATAAACTCGCAAATAATGGAAAAACATCAAACCAATCAAACTTGCATGAATTAGAAATATATAACACAAAGGGTAGCAGTTTAATCCACCAGAGGTCGGGCCCTTAGCCACCAGCGAATACTGTTGAGCTACTTTAGAGAATACAAATGAACAACAACGTAAATTATGTATTAACCATTGAACTCGATCGTTATTACAATATGGTCATGTTCCTCAAAAGCATGAGTCTGTAACTTAAAATTACAATTTGAAATAAAACAGATATTGCCCCCTTTTCTCTGTTTACACTTTTATAGTCAAAAAGGGTAAAAGATGAATGTGATCCCTCAGGATCGGGAGATCGTGATGGATTCACAAGTGAATGCTATCTTCTGACATTCTTCTTATTTAGCATTGATCCTCTTGATTCATCCTCTGGCCTGACCACAACCGACGCGCCTCATTCATCCTTTGTTGGTTTACGATGTTCTATCTCTAGGGAACAACAACTATTCCTTTCGTCGTTTTTCTACATAAAAAGGAATAAGATTTAGCTATGGTGGCTAATTCTTAATCGAGAGTAGTTCATTCATTTCTTATCATAATCCATCAATATGTTAGCATATCAAGGTACAAAGAGATAAGAAAACATGAAAAAGGCAATTTAATTGACAATAAATACATACCCATTGCATAACTCAACATACTCCCCTACTTACCCTATTTCATGTCCTCATGAAAAGTAAATAGTTCTTATGCAATGCAGTTAAAGAGTAGGTTGGAGAGAAAGATTCAAAAATTGGTCTAAATCCATGATGCTGAGCCAGGAGCGCAAAGGCGGGCCTTTCTTTCCCTTCAAACAGCTCGTAGTTAGCCCGATACCCTTTAGGAGGATACCAATAATGGGACTCTGGAACTGGCATCCCAACCAATGAGGTCCTTCTCTCAAAATAAGATTGTTGTAGGTGATCATCCAGGCCGCAACAGCTTTGAAATTCCGATAATTAAATGGTTCCCTATCTTTCACACTATTAGTGGATATTGTCCATTCTATAGATCTTGTTCAAATTCAATGGCGATTTCCTCATTGGGGAGTTGAAATATTGTAAAATATATTGGCCATCCTACACAAGCTATAATTTCCTTGGCTCCATCAGAGACAACCAGTATTAAAGGTTCTTGACACACTGTTTTTCCTCCAATGATGCTTGAGTTCTTCCTACTTCTACAAACGATTAGTGCAGTGGAGAAAACACAGCAACGAACCGAGAGATGGTACATCAATTAGTTGTAACAACTCTGTCAGGTGATGTTTTTCTAAAAATAAATATCATTAAATCGAGGACTGTTATAATGCCACATGCTCTGTGATTATGGGATGTTGTATTATTCTGCAAAATCAAATAAAATGATGATAGCACATGCATGAGTGTACTGGAGGTCCCTGCCCCCTCTCGAAATTAAAGGTCACCTATGACTGAATGGATGAAAAGATGACATTCTGGCGGCGAAGTACAGGGGTGATGGATTGGGTAGTAAAGGCAGCAGAGTACATATATTAATGAAAGGATCATAAAAGGATATTGGAGTAATGAAAACAAGGCATGTAACAAGAATTATTAATAAGTGATAAGATTCCGTGAGGTGATGCGATAAATAAAAAGGACAGTATACATAGGAGATGATACCTTACCATCGTTATTCCACTTGAAAATGATGTAATTGATTTTAGAAAGAATTAACTCATGCATAAAGGTTCAAGGTGAGTTAGGGAAATAATCTCTTCGTAGAAAAATAGAAAAAGAAGAAGAGGGCATTGTAATAATTATTGATGTAGGAAGTAAAACTTCAATACCATAAGCCAAGCTCCTACTGCCTGTAGGCTTCCATAGACTCGACAGATTTTATTTCTAACCCTTAGGAGCCAGGATCCTCTATGTACAGTTGGGGAAGTGCATTATGAAGTCCACAGTAGATATCAATGTGTTGGCATGGTAACCAGACGAATACATTGCCATTCACTGGGAAGTAGTGAAACTGGTCAGTCCAGCTCATGATGAGACCTCATGTTCCAGGGATTTTGTTTCTTGATGCATCTATTGGATCATATCCCTAGTGTGGTGGCCATAGTGGGAATGCCACTTTGCCACATTCCTATGAACATGGTAGGCTACCTCATGATGAGACCCCCTATCCTCCATCTGTAGATCAAAAAATAAAATTGTTAGTGAATTTTGTTATATATATATATATATATATATATATATATATATATATATACATATTTATTTATTTTTTACACTTCCCATTTTATATATAGAGGGTGGCTCAGTACTCCTTAAGAGTAGGGATGGTAGAAAAAGTTTAAACATATCAATAGAAAAAAATATACCCATAATCTTATTGATAATAAACAGAGAGAATTATACTAGAGGGAGTAGAACCAGCATGGTAAAGATAATCAATCATTATCATTTATAGCATAAATGAGGACAGTAAAGTGATATAGATAATTGTGTCCTTTCTTTTTTGATCATCATAAAGCAATCTTGTTATAGATAATAATGTTAAAGATATTCGCCTACTTCAGTAGACTTTGTACTTTTTGTCCTCATATATGTATTGTACTTGATGCCAAAAAGAGGATTATAAAAAAAATGAGTTGGGATGGGCTAGGAATGATCATGCAAGGGGAAGAAAGGGGTGTTCTCAAAAATACTCACAAAGTGTTGTTCCTTCAAGGGAATAGAAAAAACACTCGAAAAGTGATGTTCCCTTTAGGAAACTACAACTATTCCCTGTAGGGAACAACAAAATAAAACACACAAAAAGTGTTGTTCCCTTTAGGGAACAGCAGTTATTCCCTCTAGGGAACAACAAAAGCAAGCATACGAAAAAGTGTTGTTCCCTGTGGGGAACAACATCTATTCCCTATAGGGAACAGCAAAAGAAAACCCACAAAAAATTGTTGTTCCCTTTAAGGAATAGCAGCTGTTCCCTGTAGGGAACGACAAAAGAAAGAACATGAGAAAGTGTTGTTCCCTTTAGGGAACAACAGTTGTTCCCTGTAGGGAATAGAAATTGTTCCCTATAGGGAACAACAAAAGAGAACACATGAAAAAGTGTTGTTCCCTTTAGGGAACAATAGCTGTTCCCTTACAGAACAGCAAAAGAAAGCACACAAAAAAGTGTTGTTCCCTTTAGGGAACAACAGTTTTTCCCTGTAGGGAATAGCAAAAGAAAGCACACGAGAAAGTGTTGTTCCCTTTATGGAACAGTAGCTGTTCCCTATAGGGAACAACAAAAGAAAATAGGGAGAGACAAAAAATCATCCCTACTGCTCTAAATAATAGAAGAGCAAGAACAAAAAACAGAGAAAAGAAAAAAAACAATTGTATTTACAAGTCTCAAAAATAACTTTTTTTATAGGACTGGTGCTGCCAAAGAGTTGCCTTCTGCAGCAAGAATTTGTATGGTAGAATCTTCGCGTATCTGTTGGCAAAAGGATTCCCTTGTAAGTGGTTTTTGGTAGAGGCGTACTCAGTGTCCATTTGCGTTAAAGGAATAGCCAGACCCATCAATGGTGGCTAATGTAAGGGTGCCATTATCGTGCACCTCTTTTATCTTGTAGGGACCTAACCATCTAGTCTGGAGTTTGCCCGGGAAGTCCTGGAACCTGGAATCGTACAGAAGCACCCAGTCGCCTTCATGGAATATCTTTTTCTTGATGAGGGCATCATGCCATTTTGCTCTTTGTTGTTGAATAAGTGCAGTATGTTGAAGAGCCAATAGCCAGATTTCATCTAATTCATTTATTTGTTGTAATATGTTAATTTGTGCTTCATTCAAGTCCAACCCCACTTCTTGGGCTATCCTTAATGTCTAAATTTCAAATTCTATGGGGAAGATAGGTTCCTTACCAAACACCAGCTAATATGGGGAGTATCCTGTTGTATTCCTCCAAGTTGTGTGATATGCCCACAGGGCTTCTGGCAATTGAGTAGTCCAGTTGCGTCTATGCGAGGTGACTATCTTTGTTAGGATGGCCTCGATTACCTTGTTGGTACTCTCTACCTGGTCGTTTGCCTGCAGGTGGTATGGAGAGGTGATTCTGTGCAAAATGTGATGATTTTTTAGTGTAGCAGCAATCTTATGGCCTACAAATTATGGCCCTCCATCCGTAATTATTTCTCTGGACAAACCATACCACACGGAGATTTGAAAGAGAAAATTGATTACTGTTTCCTCTATTTCCCTTGGTAATGCTACTGCCTCCACCCAATTAGTCATGTATTTCGTTGCACCCAGTATATATGACTTTTGATTAGATGATGGTTTTATTGGGCCGACAAAATTTAACGCCCAGCATTCAAATGGTTCGATGACTAGCTATGGGTGGAGGGGCATCTCATCAGACTAGCTGGGGTAGCCCATTCTTTGGCAGCTATCGCATGCCTAGACAAATTTCTTGGCATCCTTAAAAATCGTATGCCAATAATAGCCCATCTGTAAGATTTTATGTCCAGTCCTATGGTTTGCAAAGTGTCCACCACACGGTCCATCATGGCAAGCTTTTAGGATATCATAAATTTCATCTTCCCTGATACACCTGCGGATATGCATATCTGCTCATATGTGAAAGAGGTATCCTCTGATCTAGGAGAACCAAGTGTTGCATTGCACTATTAATTTCCTTTCTCTAGGCGTCAGGTGTTTAGGTAGTTTTCCCACTGCTAAGTAATTTGTGACATCTTCATACTAGGGTGTTTTCACGGTCACAGCAAATAGGTTCTCATTAGGGAACTGGTCTTCTACTGCCACTACGTCATTTGTTCTTAGCACTTGGGAGAGGAAGTCTACTACGAGATTCTCCTTTCCTGGTCGATCCTTGATAGTTATATCAAATTCTTGCAAAAGGATTAACCATCGTGTCACTCTGCCATTCGTAATAGGTTTATTAGCGAAATATTGGATAGTAGAGTGATCAGTATACAGGACCACAAGGTATCCTATTATATAGTGTTTGAATTTATTAATAGCATAGATTATAGCTAGAAACTCCTTCTCTGTCACTGTGTAATTCAACTCAGCAAGAGTTAAATTTTTACTGATGTAGTATATTTCATAGGGTTTCTTGTCTTCTTCTTGGCCAAGAATTTCTCCAATTGATGTATATGATGCGTTTGATGAAATCTGAAATGGTATATCCCAATTCGGGCCTTGTAGTACTGGTGTTGTTGATACTAGCCGTTTTAATTCTACAAAGGCAATGTCACATTTGTCAGTCCATATAAAATCAATATTTCTTGTCAAAGCATATAACGGTGTAGCAATTTGGAAAAAAAAATTATAAATCTCTGATAATATCCAGAAAATCCCAAAAAACTACGTACCTCTATTTGAGTGTAAGGGGTAGCTAGTAAGAGGATTACCTATATTTTTGCTAGATCTACCTGAATTCCTGCTGTTGAGATGTAATGGCCCAGGATCAGGCCCTCTATCATCATCATATGGCATTTCTCGTGGCTTAAGCAGAGCCTGGTAGTAATGCATATTTCTAGGACTTTCTCCAATGTCTATAATGCCTACTCAAATTCATCTCCATAGGGTGTGCAATCGTCCATGTATACCTCTAATCCCTCGTTTATCAAGTCTGCAAAAATACTGAGTATGGCTCTTTGGAATGTAGCAGGTGCGTTGCAATGTCCAAAAGGTAATACCCTGTACACAAATGTCCCCCAGGGGTAGGTGAAGGTAGTCTTATCTTGGTCTTTGGGAGAAATTTGGATTTGGTTGTAGCCACTGAAGACATCCAGGAAAGAGGAATTTTTTACTTGCCAATGTGTCTAGAACCTGGTTGATAAATGGAAGGGGAAAATGGTCTTTTTGTGTTGCTTTTTTAAGCTCTTTGTAATCGATGCATATACGCCATTTCCCATTCTTTTTAGGAACCACAACTAATGGAGAAACCCATTTACTATTAGATATAGGATAGATGAAATTTACATCTAACAATTCCTGTAGTTCATCTTTAACAATATCCTTTAGGTGAGGGTTTAATCTACGGTGAGGATGTCAAATGGGTCTCACATCTTTTTCAGTGTGGATGTGGTGCATACATAGTTGAGGGTCAATCTTGTTCATATCTGGGTAATGCCAAGTGAAAGCCCCTTTATATTTTCTAAGGATTTGAATAAGCTTCTACTGTTGGTCATCACTCAAATTTTTGTTAATGTTAAGGATTTTCCCTAGCTCAATTTCAATAGGTTTGCTATTATAGATAGTTGTTCTTGGTATTGTTTGGTCATTGATATCTTTTAAAGGATATTCTTCAATTTCGTTATCAAGGACTGCTTAAATCATGTGACATTTTAGATTAGATATGGCAACAGGGTGGTTAATGTAAGTGTTAATAATATCGTCTTCTGTTTGGTTTTTAAATTCAAGAGCATCTACTATAGTTAATGGTGATCAAATATTTTTGGTTAAATATGTTACAGGCTGCTTCCTAGTTTATATTATGGTTAGGCTTGGCTAAGCTGGAGGGTATAAAGCTAGGTTCTTCACATCATTCCCTTGAGTTATATTCATACTGTCTGTTTGACAGCTTATATAAGCATCTCCAGTCACTAGCCAAGGTCTTCCTAATATTAGAGGATGTCCGTCTAGCCATTTTCTAGAATTAATAATCAAGAAATCTACTGGGTATTCCCAAGAATCTATAGACACCATCACATCTTATAATGTCCCTTCTGGTTTAATAACTGAATGGTTAGCAAGTTCTAGCAAGGTCGTAGTTGGATCTAAGGTTGTGATGCCAAGTCTCTCACAGGTTGTTGTTGTAAGAATATTATGTTGGCATTATGATGCATGTGTTGTACTTGATGGCAACCCTCTCATAGAAGAATATCTCACTTATGTATAACTGGGTGAATCTTCAGAAGAGATATCAGATGTGACTGATGGAGGACAGCTCAAAGGAATCAGATGATAGTTCTAAGTGTGACAAGTTAGCTTTGCCATCAAGTCCAAAGGGGGAGATTGTTGGCATTATGAGATAAGTGTTGTCCTTGATGGCAAACCTCACTGATGACAACTCATAGTACAGAAGGTCAGCAGCAAGGAATTGATGATCAGACAGAAGGTCAGCAGCAAGGAATTGATGATCAGACTATAAGAAGAAGAGAAAAGTTAATACACGCAGGTTCATTAAGCCCAAGTCGCGTGTACACGCAGGTTGGCTTCAGCAAAAGCGCGTGTATGTGGAAACGTACCTTTGATCCATGGCGGTTAGTCCTTGGAAGTTGTGCCTATGGTTTCGGACCATTGTGTCTCGACGGGCGTGTCGATCCCTAGTATTGAAGTTGATGGTATTGTGTTACTATGGTTTTGGCTCTTGGTATTGAACAAGGCCTAAGGCTATATAAGGAGAAGGAAATCATTAGGCAAGTGCATCTGAAATGTCTTGAATATCTGATGAAGCATTAGATCCAGTATGCAGGGTTATGGGTTGATGAGGCATTGCTTGATCTGAGTTAAGGAGAGATCTCATCGGTTGATGGAGAACTAGATCTAAGGAGAGATCGGGATCAAATGGTTTGAAATGAACTATCTTTATGTTCTACATACTGACGCATGTATTGTTCTATAAACTTTATGAGTATGACTGATGTCTGGTACAGCTGCAAGTTATGAGAAATTATTTTTAGATCTGTACGCGGGTTGACTTTGGCAAAAGCGCGTATACACGCGGGTTTGATTCATCGAAGTAGCGTATACATTGTAAAGCTTGATATTTGAAGTTGCAGATGGATCTGATGGTTATTACAGAGTTCTGTGTCTGCTCTGTGTTCTGGTGACTGTTGTTAACAGGGTTTCAGTGATTCAGGGTTTGATGATTGTTTTGAGCTTCAATGATAGTTATGGGTCCAGTATGAAAATTGGATGAAAAGTGGCCTTACAGATTATGTGTTGTGCTTCAGTGTATCCAGTCTGAAAATTGATGAAACGTGGTACCTGGAGGTGAGAAGATTGTAGGCAAGCACCTACGTACTAGTATCTAAGCTAGTACAAAAGCTAAAGGAGATCTTTGGAGCATTGTAGCAGGTAGCAGCCTGCGTACTAGTAAATGGATCGGCTAGTACAAGAGCAAAGGGGGTTGTAGCTCCCGTACTGGTATAAGACTGCATCAGTACAAATATTGTAAAAGGATTTTCTTATTAAGAAGAAGATTGAGATGACTTGCAGCAGGTGGTTTTCACCCACATTGGGTTTCCACCTTATATCTTTGTGTTCATGTGTGTGGCTCTTGTGTGATGTTCTGTTCTGCTATTCTGCACCTGTTTACTGTTAATATGCTTAATAATGATCTGATGCATTTACTGAAGATTAAGCTAACTGAATTATAAGATCTCTGGATATACGCGAGTTTCATTAGACACAGTAGCGTGTACACACGGGTTCACTTAATTGAAGTAGCGTATATGTTTCTGAGTATGAAATTGAAAAGATTGATTGATCTGATAATACTGATTCACCCCCCCTCTCAGTATTATTTCCAACATATTAATGGTTGCCCCTTAATCGACTAACACATTAGAAAAGGAGCATCCATTTATTTGTACTATGACAATACGGTTTCCTGGGTCTTAATATTTCACCAGTGTATCCTTGCCTAACAATAGATCAAACAAAGTTCTGACTACATGGACAGTTGGTGCTACCTTTATTTTCCTTGTAGACTTCTTAGTACACAATTCCTTAATGGTTTTTACATAAATTGGAATGTCCTGAATAGCCTGGAGGAGGGGTATTTTTACGCAAATATTTTTTAATTCTCCCAGGAGATCAAATTCGGGATATTCAATTGGGCGAGTTATAATCAATCTTTCTAGGAATGGCGGAGAAGAGGTAATGATCTATTCATGACTTTTCTGCTTGACTATATTCTCCCGTTGAGGTGTTTGTTCTACAGTCAATGGATTATTTGGGTATGTTTCTTCAAGTTTCAGATTTTTATTATCCTCTAGCGTGATTATTCATCTAGACCTCAATTGGAGTTCATTACATTCTCTCAACTCAGTTTCTGGATCCAGACTTTCAATGATGTGTATCGACTAGACTGGTCTGTTGTTAGGATTTGGGTTGGGCTAGGCTGGGAGTTGTGGTCGTAGATTGGATTGAGGATTCTGCTGCAACATGTAAGGTGATAGTAGTGTAGGTTGAGGCAGGGGAACTATCCCCAATGGCTAGTTCATGGGTCTTTCCCAGCTTGTTTGCTAGTTTTGGTTTTGTGAAGTGGAGGGGGACCATTGAGATGGATATGAGTTGTTCTGCCAGAATGATGGAAAGTAAAAGGGATTTGGCCAACTATTATTCGAATTTGACTGATTGGACCAAGGTGGCATGGGGAATGCTTGTGGTGGCCAATTAGGAAAAGGTGTTTGGTTCTGCAATGTAGCTCCTATATATTACTAGGAATTATATTGTGAAGGCTGAAAGAATGAAGATGGGTTGGTAGGCATACATGTTTGTCATGCTTGCCATTGGAAACACTGGTTTAACAAGTATACTGGTTCTACTTCTTCCTCTGCCTCCTTGAAGACCACCTTTAATCCTGGGGGTGATGGGAAATTTTTTGTGCCATGTTCCTTAGTGCATATGGCACAGGTCTATACCATATCCAGTGGGCATTCTTTATGACTATGTTTCTTTCTATATCGAGGGAAAAAAATAACCAAGTTCTGCTCTGCTTCAACCTACTTCTGCTTGTTCTAACTATGTTGTCAAGGTTCCTAGGATATCCGCTTTGAAATCTTCCAGTAGGTTGTCCCTGGTGATTGCATCGCATCTAGCTGGTTTCAATCTTGTACTTCCCCTTGAGCACCTAATGGACAAATCAATAATATTAGCATAGTCTTCTTGATAGATATCACCTTTACCCATTATATTTAGTATCTCTATCAATCGTTCTTTCATCTCTTTAATCATCATGGTTTTTAGAACATTATCGGGTAGATTTGCATAAGGAGATCTTTGGAGGTTATATTGGAAATGCCCTACATACTCTTCCACAGTTTTGCTAGGCCTTGCTACCATTTGGAATATCTCATCTTTTAGTTCTCTAGATCTACAATAATCCTAATAATTTTTAAGAAAGGAAGTTTTCATTTGGTCCCAATCATTGATGGTACCTCCACCTAGTCCCATAAACCAACACAGGGCTACTCCCTTTAAAGTGGAGACAAATAGCCTTAGTCTCTGGGGGTTGATGGTGTAATCATAACCCCTACATAGGACATCAAATTCAAACAGGAATGCATCCAGATCTTCTGAAGTGAGTCCATGAAAGGTGGGAATATTTTGTAGTGGGATAGCTTTCATTGGGGGATTGACAACTGTGTCAACAATAGGATACTGTAGTGTAGAGGTTTGGGGTGATTGTGGATTATTGGCCATTTAGTCAAAGATATGCCAGTATCCTTCTAGGATCTCTGGCGCTAGGGACTTGTTCCTAGGATGTCCACAAGAGGCAGGAATGATCTTAATAGCTTGGATTATTGGCCATTTAGTCAAAGATATGCCAGTATCCTTTTGGGATCTCTGGCGCTAGGGACTTGTTCCTAGGATGTCCACAAGAGGCAGGAATGATCTTAATAGCACTCCCTTGATCTGGGACGCTGGGTGTCCTTTGCTCAATTAATACCATGGGAGATCTTGGTTCTACTGGTTTAACCTTAGATTTACCTATTTCTCCTTCTCCTTCACAGAGGTTACAAGAATACCCTTCTTGTGAGGGAATTGGTTGTGAATTTTCAATATCTTGAAAAATTTGTTCAATCCCTTCAATTTTAATTTGAACCTCAACATAGGCTACAAATAGTGATCCTGTGGCCTAAAGGGAGACAGTAGGGTGTCTAGAAGTGACGGTTTGGGGTCCTACTAATGGCTGAGACTCAGCTTTCCTTATGATTTCGTCGATAAAAGCTGATCGTCCAAGGGTCACTGATCCCTTATATTTTTTAGGTTTGGGATGTGGGATTGTATCATTTTCCGGTCTTTTCTTCTTAGTCATTCATGCGAAAATTCAAACGTTTATTTCTACCTTAAATTCCTAACAATTCTAATAGAAAGCAGGCCGGGGAGTAGGCATTTTACTTACTCTGTACACAGGTTCTTACCTTCCATTTTTAATACCCAGTTCTCCCTTAGCAGACAAACATCAAACACCTACTTTACTTCTCTGCAATTGTGCTGAAAAATGGGCGGAGGAGCAAGCACTTTACTTACTCGTTACGTAGGTTCTTTACCTCCCACTTTAAATACCCAATTCTTCCCTAGAAACAATTATCAAATATACATCACTCTTTATAAAGTGGCGACACTCTCCTCGGCAATGGCACCAAAATGTTGGGTGCTAACAGGTGTCTTTTAAAACTCCTAATTGCCTCACATTAATTATTAACTCGGGCAAATCCTTTTAATCCAAGAGTGTACACAATATGTGAATGCTATGAATCCAAAGAGTAATGATTTTAAAATGAAATAGAAAACATTGATACAAGAGTGAATGGATGCATTATAAAACTCAAACTGCAACTGTTAACAGAAATATTACATCTAAGCATCAAGATTTAACCCTCAACTGAAATCGTAATCAAATCTAAAACAGGTAATGAAAATGGAAATGATGTCAACTGAGAGTTTAGTAGCAATAACCAATCCCTTTCAGTTGATTCTATCTAAATCACACTCGATCTCAATTAAGCAATTCAGATGGAAATGATGTCAACTGAGAGTTCAGTAGAAATAACCAATCTCTTTCAGGTGATTCTATAATAACCACACTCTTATCATAATCAACAAGATTCAATGCCTTAAATAATAATCAATTTAATCTACAATAAGCATAAATGGAATCAATTGTCAAAGTTGCAAATCACATAAGGAAAGTAACCTAACATCAATACAGGAAATCGTAAAATAGCAATCAAGATAAACTCACAAAGAATGGAAAAAAATCAAACCAATCAAACTTGCATGAATTAGAAAGAATAACACAAAGGGTAGCAGTTTAATCCACCGAAGGCCGGGCCCTTAGACACCAGCGAATACTGTTGAGCTACTTCAGAGAATACGAATGAACAGTAACGTAAATTATGTATTAACCATTGAACTCAATCCTCATTGAAATATGGTTTTTCTCCTCAAAATCATGAGTCTGTAACTTAAAATTACAATTTGAAATAAAACAGATATCGCCCCCTTTTCTCCTACAGTTTACACTTTTATAGTCAAAAAGGGTAAAAGATAAATGTGATCCCTCAGGATCGGGAGATCCTAAGGGATTCACAACTGAATGCTATCTTCTGACATTCTTCTTATTTAGCATTGATCCTCCTGATTCATCCTCTAGCCTGACCACAACTGATGCGCCTCATTCATCCCTTGTTGGTTTACGTTGTTCCATCTCTAGGGAACAACAATTGTTCCTTTCGTTGTTTTTCTGCATAAAAAGGAATAAGAGTTAGCTATGGTGACTAATTCTTAATCGAGAGTAGTTCATTCATTTCTTATCATAATCCATCAGTATGTTAGCGTATCAAGGTACAAAAGAGATAAGAAAAGAGGAAAAAGGCAATGTAATTGAGAGTAAATACATACCCATTGCATAACTCAACATCAGGCAAATTCAGATCATGTCCAGTCCGAAACAAATAAGGCAAACAACTTCATTGAGCACATCCAACATATCCGCCAGTAGGTCCACAACATTCTGGATAAATTAAATGCCAAGTACAAGCAGTGACATGATCAACATCGGGTGCCACACAAGTTTCAAGTGGGCGATAAAGTCTGGTTGCATTTACAAAAGAAATGCCTTACTGGAGCCTATGCGAAACTTAGACCACTCTGATATGGTCCTTACACCATTACTAAGGATGTGGGATACAATGCATTTGAGCTCAGCATTCCCCCATTCCTTGGTCTGCACCTAGTGTTTAATGTGGACCCCCTTCGGCCATAGTTTCCACCATTACTAGACACATGCGACATTGCAGAACAACTCACACCAACAGAGTTAAATCCATATTGCATGGAACAAGCTGCAACTGATCGAATCATGGACACGAAGATCAAGAACACTTTCTAGCAGAGGATCCAATTGTATCGAGTTGTTAAAGTAGGCCGACTCCTTCACCAAGGAAAGTGGCTCACCAGAGACCAAGTTCAGTAGAAGTTTCCTCATCTCATGGAGGAACTCAACACAATGGGGACCATTACTTCCTAAGACGGGAGGAATGATCCACATGGATATTGGTGGCCACCCACCAATTCTACTTGGACCCCCACCATTGTTTCTTTCAGTTTTACAGTTTCCTTAATTATAACATAGTTTCCTATTTTTAGCAGTTTTTCAGGTCCTAAACTTTTGGAGCCGTTTTGAGGCCCTAAATGACGTTTTTTTGGGAAACCTAGGAGGAACATGTGTCGATGGACCAATAATTTTCATCCCAAAGTTGTATTCCTCATATAGATCTTCCTAGTGAGGTATTGTGTGCATCAAATGGAGATCGTATGCCAAAGTTACGACCCTGGGAAGTTGATGTACCAATTTACCCAAAACAGGGCCCATTGTTTGGCACTTCATCTCCTAGGGTTAGGTTTTTGGATGTTTGGGGTTTTCTATTGTTTCTCAACAATAAATAGGCCTTCAAGCCTCATTATAAGACAGTTCAAAGGCATGTAGCTGCCACATCTCTCCTCATAGATAAGCTACCATTGCCCGAGCTAGTTTATTTCCATTTTGTTTGTATGCATATTTCAATATTTTACAATAATGAAATGAATTATTATTTCTGCTTTATCTCTGTATTTATCGTTATCTCTGTAATTTTTTGTGTTCCTGTTTAAATCCGGATGAGAGTATCTTTGATACGATTCTTGCTTCCCATGATGATCTCCTCCTTAATCCCCCAAAGGTTGAGCCAAGACTGAGCATCGTGATGCCATCCACGCTTGAGGCATGGATGGGGTTTTTTACTAAAGTTAGAAGAAATTTTTGGGATTGTCTTGGATTCCATATTGTGAAGCTTCTTCTTATAAATCAGATATCTAAACATAGCCACACTTCCAATGGGGGACAACCCAGCTTCGATCAATAGGATAGGATAGGGAGTATTTCCCTTGATCTTGAGGTTATATGTTATGAATTGCTTCTGGATCATCTCAATCTTTCTCCACGACTCCCTAGATATATTGCACCCCAAAACTTTACATTCGTATAAGATAATAGGGGTGACAAGAGTTCCAAAGAGGATCCTTTTTTACTCCAAATGTAAATATTGACTGACTTACAATTATAAGCTTTACAACCTCTAATGATTCTTTTCTTGATGTTATAATTCCAGTTGAGCTGATGAGGAAAATCAATACCCAAATATTTATAAGAAGAAACCTTCTCAAGACAATGCTTATCATAGACGTAACTACCATGGGTGATCTTTTTGGATTTAATGATCATGACTTTAGTCTTGTTAGAATTAATGGTCATACCCATATTAGAACAGTGGACATGAAGTGTCTTGTTGTTTGTCTAAGTCATCATGGCTCCTTGCCAAAATAACAATATCATCAACATAGAGGAGAAGAGTAACAATAATATCAGCAAGCTTGGTGCCTTTGCATCTCACAGTTTCAAGACACTCCTCTAAAGGGACAACCTTGCTTAACCTTGATATTACATTTAATATCTTTAGACCACCCTTCGTTGGTATTAATCTTGGCAATGTCAATCTCGTAGAGGCAGATCACAACAATCCTTAGTTCAGGAGGAACCATGATGTCTTTAAGCCTCTCCCATATCTTGTTTCGGGGGATAGTGTCGAAAGCTTTTCTAAAGTCCACAAAACAACAGAAGAGATTAGTTTTACTGTTGCGACATTCCTCTGCAATGATCCTAATGGTGACAAGGTGGTCAATGGTCGATTGATGTCTACTAAAACCAACTTGCCCTTTAGCTCTTTTACCCTGGTTCTCAAGCCAAAGGCTAAGCTTTTTTTCCAAAATGAACCCATAAATCTTGGCTATGGTGTGGTTAATCATAATGGTCTGGTAGTTAGAGGGAACTCTTTTGTCCCCATTTTTTAAGATAAACACAATAAGGCTTTGTGTCCAAAGCTTAGGGAAGTCATGCTTTACAATCAAATTGAGAAGCTTGAGGAGATGAGGAATGAGGATAGAGTTTCCCATTTTAAGGATCCCAGCTTCGTAGCTTTCAATATCTTTGGCTTTCCCATTAGTGAGCTTACTAATTCTAGACTCAATGTCTTCTCGAGAAAAAATATAATCCTTAATATGAGTGTTTAAGATGGTGCCCATGGTGTCCGAAGAGTCATACAACTTCATAAGATATTCAAATTTTCTAGGGGGGTAAAATGATTATTTTTAGTTTTACAGACAAGCGCATTCCGTCAAAACTTTATGGGTGCAACTTTAGAAAGGTGGAGAAGATGCTCTTGTCTCTTATTAATATATGACCCCTTCTTCTATGACCCCTTCTTCCTCTTAATGAGATATTTGTATATACTCATATTCTAGAACTTAATGATTTTAGAAGGGCGTCTGTGATTGATTTCCTAGTAATTTTATAGTCTTTTTCATACCAAGGGTTGGAAGTTCTATTATTTTTCTTATACGAAGTCTTAGTAGACAATTTTCTAATGGTGGTGGAAAGGGTAGTAGTAAACTGGTAAGAGATTTTATCAATGTTGTTTTCATAAGTAAGAGAGCCTAAATATCTTTCCAAATCCCTTAAAAAAAGGTCGACATTACTTCTATCAAAGTGAATGTGGCTTTTGCTTTCAATGTTCTCCTTCATGTGGGTGGTATGTATAGCAAGATTAAGTGATAAAATAAAGTAACATAACTTTATATATATAGATAGATAGATATACTTTTAAAAAATGTTATTTGAATATTCATGTTAATTAATTCTTGGTTAAAAAAAATTTAGGTTTTGGTTTTTTTTAAGATATATGTTTAAGACATTTTTTTTTTAAATCCAACAAAGATTTGTGTGAATTGTAGTCTAAACAATCCAAATAATAAAGGAAAGTTTCAATGGTGTTGAATCAATTTACTTATTCAAAAATGACATTTAAACAATGAAAAATTATACATAGGTGTATAAAACTAATATATATACAATTTAACTACAAGAAATAAAATCTCTCAAAACAAGTTTTTAAAAAAAATCTTAATGTAAAAGAGATTTGCACTTAAAGAGGTTTGATAGCACTATGAAAAATTTAAAACAAGAAAACAAATGATAAAATTTGGCAAATTGTAGATACATGGTTATTTAAAGTATTAATGGCAAGAGTGTTTTTTTTTGTCCTTTAAACCATAGGGATTGAACCGAAATTGGAACTGGTATTTGTGTGTGGCTTAAGGCCTCAGATAATGCGTTAAACCCTTTGGTCTGACTATTGACATGACTGAACTCGACCTTCTTGATTGACGGAAGCACTTTCTTCTCCTTTTTTCCTTTCATTCATCATCCATCGTTTTAGCTTACGACAGATCTTGCATTACTATTACGCTTATGGAAAAGACATACAGAATCAGCCAAAATAATCGGTTGACGAAAGGAACAAAAGAATCTATACAAGTTTAACAGGACGGAGGTCGATCGAAGAAAATTAGGAAACAATATAACTGCAATATTTTTTATTGTCTCAATATTCTTGTCATATCATCTAAACAATATGTTGAACATATTTATATTATTTATATTATTGATTAAACAAACATTCATCTCCATCTGTTTCTGAACACTCTTCATTGCTCTATGGCTATGAAACGAATATTCATATTGCTAGACCCTTTCTTTGGCAGAGACTCAAACATTTTTTCTTTTCCGAACTTTCAAACCTCCAAAGATGATTTCATTTCGTATTTAAAGAAAAAGGTTCCAACATGACTCTAACGTACCTATGAAATAATTATGCAAAGTGGATCCTACGTGAAATAATTATGCAAAAGTGGATCCTACGTTTCTTTGCCATATGAAATGATTATTCAGAACTCACTACGACCAAATATTGACATTCGACAATGGTAGTGCCTTTTTGCTTTTAATCGCAAAGGAGGATTGCTAGCAGAAACGCGTGGAGTTCATGAACATGTGCAGTGAGAAACAAGTAGCTTTCTATTATTGATTTGAATAGATTTAGAACCGTTTAAAGGCAATCATGTGGGGCGCGGGAATCGAACCATAATTCGATACTTGCGCACGTGCATAAAAAACGCAGAAAACCCTAAATTGATAATAGTAAAATTGTCAACCAAAAAAACTTATCATTTGACAAGAAATTTTCAACCTATGGATACCTATCAGCATAATTAATCATGCACATCAAGGAAGGTTACCGTTGAAAAAACATTGACCTGTCATCCAGTATGAGTATGATGATACGTATTAAGATAGAACAAAATGACATTTCATTTTATGGGATTGCAAGAAAGATATTGTTTTGACATGGTTTTGTCCTTTAAATTTTTCAATTAGCATTCAATTGTTTTTATTGGTAAGGAGGCAAAGGAATGGGAGGAATTGTGTAGATTGTCGGCAGTGGTTGAAATTTGGATAAAAAAATTAAGAAATCTTGCAGTAGCAGTGTTTGAATTATGGTGGAAATGTATTCAGCACCATCAAAAACCTTTAAAGCACCTAAAATCTTTAAATTTAACAACTGTAACTTGGATTTACAAAAATCCCTACTAAATTTTATCAATTTTTTTTTATGATTTTCAAGACAAAAAAACAATCTAAATAAACTACTGCATTACAATCACCTTTCCCTTAACACCCCATACATACATACATACATACCTACACACTGCTCCGCATACACATACACCTATAATCTTAAGCAAAAATTAAATTATTTCTTCTTGAAATATTTTTACTTACTTTCGTTTTTTCAATTTTAAATCCTGCATTTAAATTTTTGGTTTCAATCTTAGATCACATTTCCGAAAATATATATAAATATATGAAAGTGAATAAGCTATTTATATATAAAGGAATATCATGGTAAATCCATGTATCTTTCAAATATTTTTTATATTTAACTTTTTTATATATTCCATAAAAAATCATATAATAAAAGTATGTAAGGTTTTCTGGTAATATATCGTGTAATATGATTTAGGGAAATGTAGTGTGCAAATTTGTAAAAATTATGATATTGCATCAATTAGGGATTTTAGGAGTTGAAGTGAGGAGTGAATGTTCACATAAGGTAATAAATAAGGGAAAAAATTAATTCTCACAGATATATAATAATTTAATAAAATAAAAGAAATAGAAAAAGAAAATGTTATCAAGATGGAGTAATTTAGAAGGTTTTTATAATATAAACAATAAAATAAAAATAATTAATTTAAATTGAGATTTTAGAGTAGAAAAACAATAAATTAAAGATGAGATTTTAGAGTAGAAAAAAGAGATAAAATAAATGAATGGATAAATTAAAATGTATGAAAAATTCAAAGGGATAGGAAAACAGAAGCGCCAAGAAAAAAGAATGAGTGAACTATAAAAGCTTTCCACGAAAGAGAAAGTGAAGAGGTAAGAAACCCTTACACAAATGACTGAGTGTTCTTGGCTACGCAATGAATTATAGGTTTTTAAAACTCACGGTCTTCTCAATTGAATTTATTAAAGTGCTTTTCTATGTCTACTATTTCACAAATAGTGTTAGTGGAATAATGAGGGTAACAGCAAGAACTTTGAATGTTTAAGGATAGAAGACTTTGCAGTAAGATTATGGTTGGGGTTGGTTATGTGTTTTTTAAGTCAAATTTAAATATGTGAATATTTTTCCATTATAATATTTTCCATAGGATGCCATTACAAATAAGGGGATATTTTCCATAGGATGCCATTACAAATAAGGGGATGACGTCTATCTTTGGAAGCTCTAGAAAGGTGCTTTAGAGTTTTAAAGAATTTCAAAATGGATTTCCTATTCGTTTTGGTTAATACTTTAGAAATACAGTTAGCACTGTGGGTTGAATATAGGAAAGGAAAATGCATTTTAAAGTGGGGAAGAGGAGAGAAAGTCTATTGAGTAGATTTTATTAGAAAGATGGAAAGTTACGTGACCTTGGGTGGATTAGTACCCATTAGCCTAGAAAGTTTTAGATGATATAGATGATAAGCTTTTTATTTTTAAATATATAGATGATAAATTGTCAAAAATGAGAATTTCAATAAATGGAATAGCATTATCTACTTGAATATGTGGAGAGAGATGATTTTTAAGTATTTCTAAAAATAATTTAGAATAAGGCTTTTATTTGACTAAACCATTACAAAAATTAAAATATTCAAATTAATGCAGGTTTACTCATATTTTATTATCTATGATAAGAAAAGTCATGCATTTAGGATATGTTTTGTTTTGAATAATTTTAAAAAATAGAAGACAAATAGTTTTTATATTAATTTAAATAATAATAACAATAATTTTTGTTTTAATAAAAATTAGGTTTGAAATATATATTAAATTTAGATTATTTAAATATTTATTATAAATTAGTTATTTTAATATATGATTTTTGAAATTAAGGAAATATTATATTTATTTAATTTTCCTAAATATTAGAATTAGATAAAAGTGTTTTAAGTCATTGAGATTGGTATTCAAAGGTTTAATATGAGGAAGATGTTTTAATGAAGTGTTATATCAAAAAATAACAATAATAAACATAAAGTAGATAATAAAAAATAAAATGCAACAAAACCAACGATAAAAGTAATAAATATATTCAATTCAATTTGCTATATCATAAGAACCATCTTAACTCCAATCTACCAAGCTCCAACAAAGAGATCCAATCTACCGAGCTCCAAGAGAGAGGTGTCCACTATGCACACTTTATTTAAGAGTATATACAAATCCAAAATATAGACACTTTACAAATTTATCCCTATAAGGATGAAAATTTGTCATAACATTCTATGTTAGACCATTTATTTTTTGGAGTATCGAAAAAATATAAGAGGGACCAACATCTTCCCTATTAAAACTTGAAATTTCACAACTTTTTTTATCTTCAAAAGAGTAAAAATGGCATGTTGATATTTAGAACCATTTATTTTACTCCCAAGGACATGAGAGGGTCTTGAGAATCACAAATGGGTAAAACCTTTAAATATTATGCATATGATGCTCTTATGATAAAAATATAGTTTGCATGGCCCTCAAGACAATATTTAATGGTTAGAACCTTATAATGGTGCCCATTTTATAGTTATATGTGCTAAAGGTTCTCTTTATAGGGCCTATGTGCATTGTCCATAAGCCCTAAGAGTATCTGGGATGTCAAAAAGAGTTGATGGTCAAAAAAGTGGTAATGGGTTACGTAGGAACATGCTCACATGAGCACATGTGCACATTCTTAGAAATTCATGTGTTCCTAATCTTATCACCTCAAAACTCCTTTAACTACCACACGTGCTTACTAGCTTATACATTATAAGAATCCATGTGCATTCTTAAAATGACAAACATGGTCCTAAAGACATATGTTCATTATTAGTATTATGTTTTCATATTTAATAAATATTTCACACTTCTAAAATCATATGCATGGTTTTGAAATGCTCATTCACTTTTAAAATCATGCAAAATATTTTAGGGATGCACAAATAGTTTTAAGAGCACATGCAGGCTTTTAGATATGAAATCCTTGCCTAATGTATACCCTTTATTAGGGGGATATCAATGTCATTAGAGGATTTGAGCATTATGTCTAGCTATTGTGGTCATTAACATGGGGAGGGAGGGAAAATTTGGCTTTAGGCCATAAAAATTGCTTCTAAGCATCAAGGTCCCTATACCAACACCTAGAACCACCAGACTTGACATCTCATGGAAATCATTGTCTTCCTAGTAACAATACTTACATCTTTGGCATATTTTAAGCATTATTCGTGTGTTATAAGGACCTTAATATAGTCACAGGAGGAAACCTAGTGACTTAACCACAATGTAATCCTTTCGGAACACATCACTATAAAAAGCATCTCAAACCTCCATCGAATAACCTCTCAAGGTTATCCCTTCCTTTGACTAGTTGTATGGTTGTCATTAAGGGATTTTTGATACTATGTACATTAGTATTTGGATCCTAGAGATAATTAAATGAGTAACCCAATACTTATATCATCAAGGAATTCTCTAAGAATCAAGGTCCAAAAATGACACCTTGATACATTGCACATGACCTCTTTACAATATCATGATTTTCTAAGTGGGTATATTGATGATATTATGATTTTTTTAGAGTTAGGTATGGCTTTAGTGTCTTGAATATTGTTAAGTTGAAAACCCAAGTCTTAGGACATAAATGAAATTTATAGTTCAATGAAGATGCAATAAAAGCACATGACCTCTAGGTGGGACATTTGGCCTTCAGGTAGACTTATGTGAACCCTTACAATATTTTAGCACAATTTATAAGTAAAAGATTCCTTAAAATGGTTTTAGGAGGATACCTATATTTTATGCCTTTTAGGATGATTTCATAAAACTAAGGCAAATAGAAACACCTTAAACCCACACACAACATCCAAAGTGTATATTCACCTTTTAAAGGGCCACATTAGTACCATTAGGGTCTTTGGAGAAACAATTATTGATATAAATACATGGAAGAGGTTCAAGTGATGTAAATTGATCAATAGGCATAAAAATTTGCTTCTAGGGCTCAAGAGCCATCATTGATTCCTCAAACCAACACAAACTATCTATCTATGGGATATTTTTGCTTTGAGTTGCAATAATGACACCAATAGAGTATTTTGAAGAACAACAACAAGTCACGGGGAAATCGACATGGTTAATTGATGAAACTTGAGCCTTAGAACCTAAAGCAAGGTTTCAGGCATCCATCTCCAAGAACATTTATCTTGAAGCACCATGTAAAATGTCATGAGCATATAATCTCTCTCTCAGTTTTGACATTGCCACCACTTCAAGATATGAGTCTCATTTCCTTAAGCATGGTTGTGGGAGGAAATTAAAGACTAAATACTTAATGATATTGCCTAAGGTTGAGAGGACATGAATGAGGAATCAAAAAATAGCATATGATATTTCTATGTGATATTTGTCTCTAAAGATGGGATATAAGCTATATTATAAGGATTTTACCACTAGATTTGGGTCTTAGTGCCTTGAATTTTGATGCGGGAAGGAAGCACTAACCTTAAGGCCTAAAGAATGATTTTAGGAATTTAAGGCCAATATTGTTAGCTAAAACATGGATCTTGAGCCATTGCACATGGTCAAGAGAGGAGACATTAAAATTAGGATATAATGGAAGTTTTTAACCATCCAAGGCCGATAGGGATGCGACAAATCCCTGCGAATGGCCACCTTACAGTATTAGTAGACTATTATTCGGGATTTCAATGTCGTTAGGTGGTTTTTTGTAGTAAACATGTGTCACAAGAATTTAGAAATGATATCATGAAGAATTTCATTCATTAGGTCCTCAATAATGCTTATATGCATTTATGGCAGCACTCAATTTAGATGCATCAAAGTGTATATGGATATTAATGTCACCTTAGACATGGGTCTTAGGGCCCTTGACATGAACAAGGAAGGAAATGTGCATATTATTCCATAAAGGAACCTTTTATCCATCTAAGCCAAGAAGGATACTTTGAACAACGACACATGGCCTATTATGGATTTACTTGGCCTATGATTGGGGATATTAGTTCAAGTAGGTGGTTTTTAGTAGTAGGTTTGTGTTTTAGAGCCCTTGAAGTGATATAGGGATTAATTCCATGCTTTTGGACCAAAATAAATATTTAAGGCATCTACGACATCCTTGATAATGTTTGGTGAAGGAAACTTATTCATTAATCCCTAAAGTTGTTTGTAACACCCCCTCCTAGGTCTACCCAAAGTAGCCATGCCAACCAGGGTAAACATGAGGAGAGATGCTACTATGATCATATTTGACCTCATATGTCAGCTTAAGGAAGTAGAATCAATGGAACATCACATACAGTCATCCAACGTCTTCAACAGAACCCTCAGGAGATAATTCAACCACTCAGACAATCTCTCCCTCGGTCCCACTGCTATTATGCAGCTCTCAAGCTATAATCGCTCTCATGCTATGGGAAAGGGAGTGACCAAAAACCCAAAGTCGCTCTCACAGGCCTACCTGCCAGTGACTATGGACCAAACTTGCTATTTCTGTACCATCAACCCCATGATTTAAGCCACTTTTCTAGCCCAAAATCCTAGCCTCTACCCAAAACTTATTGTAACTTCTAGAATTCATTAAAAACATGATAACAATGTTTATCAATCAAAAATAACCCTCGGGACTAGGTCTGAGCATCCCCAACAAAGACTGGCATTCTATCAAACACTTGGCATCAATGCAACCCATAGGTCTAGGATACAGGACAAAGCATAAATGACTAAAAGAACTTCTGAAACATAATCAAAAGGATCACTTCCTTATCCATTAAACTACTACATCATCAATTAGGTCTTGCATCCATCCATTTAACAGTTACAAGTAAATATATGAAATAACCATGGCATAAACCAGTCATTCAACAATGCTTATAACTAGCATAAAAACGTATAAATATCAGAGATATAACACCCATTAAATCCACATATAGATGAGTGCAAAAGTAAGAGAACTTAGCTTTTATTAATCGAAGGAAAATCTGACCAAGTTTGGGACTTCCAAATACCACCCGACCATAGACATGGCTGAACCAAATCTCTATTTCAGCCAGTCACCCCCATGCCATATTCCAAGCATGAATGTGGGATCTCATAGAACAACCAAGGAAATCTAGAGGTTAAACCACCTCTAACCTCATCAAACCGTGATCAGACCAAAACTGGTGCTCCAATCACAATCAAACATAACTTGGAATGCCATCCGGAATCCATCACTATCCTTGAGGAATTTTTTGTTTCATTGTCTCTCAGGCTTTACCACAATCCAAACCAGATCACTAGGCCCTAAACCGAGACTAGTCTCTCAGGCTTTACCGCAATCCAAACCTGGATCACTAGGCCCTAAACCGAGAATTCGACCTCAAGATTTACTTTGTATCTTACCAAAACTAGTCAAGGGATTCCTAAGCCTTTGGTATTTGAACTTGAGATCACCTCTGCCTCGGATTCTGAAATCCATCGAGAAAACCAAAGCTCAAAAACTGAAATAACATCCCAAAATACCATGGAAATTGGAAAAAGGTTAGGCTAGGGTGAAATCCACTATCATAACCCAGCAAAACCATGCCACCGACAGTAACAGAACCATACACTAACATGAAAATCCATTCATGTCCAAACCAACTAGGAAATAACATATGAAAAAGGTTACCTACAAGTATTCATGTCGAAGTTTCTTGATCCTGATTTCCCCCTTGATCCTTGTTTCCCTTCCTTTCCCTTTACTTGATTTTCCTCCCTTGATCCAAAGCTAGAGTTCTCCAAGAAAACTCTAAGTGACCAAGAGTGTGAGAGAGTGAGAGAATAATGAGAGAGCTCCAAACTTGACCTGACAAAAGGTTAAAATTGAGAAAACCTAACACTAAGTAACCTGCCAACTGATCCTTAGAAGCCTTTTTATCAATGAGGCCTCTAATTTCTTCATTTTCCATTATTTTCCTTCAATGTACTCCTCACATGTAACGTGTGACCTTTTACATTCATTTCTCCTAATTTCCTTTATTTTCATAAATAAATGTGTCAAAATGCCTTTTTTCTTTCTAATGCCTTTGTCTTTTAATTCCTTTTCCTTCGTCAATTTCCTTAACCAAAAACACACATCCAGTGATGCCCAATAGGATATATTTTCCCAACATTCAACTTGGAATACGTGTCCCTTACCCATGGTCTTATTTTTCCTTTATTAAATTTTATTACATGAAATTTTCACCACGATTGTTACAAAGCCCTCGCCCTTAGGGAACACCATCCTCGGTGTTAAACCACACCAAGACCTCAATAAAACCGCTGAAAATAAAAAATACTACCCATGGAGATTTATAACTTAGCTTGTTGCAGTATTTACAATGAAATACATGCTCAAAAGAAAAACATCATGACAACATACCGCATACTAGAGCTTTATAACACATATCATTATGCTATTTACAATAACTACATATATGCATATGCACATTTTCTAAACCAACAAATAAAAGGATACAATGCTTGTATCAATCAAAAAGGGAATCCATATGATCACACCTCCACCCTCAAAGTAGTACCAAGATTCACCTCCTTCCCTGGAAGTCTAGAATCCACTACAAAATCAAATATCCATCTAATGTCCAACGCTATAATCCCACGTCACTTGTCCTTACAGCGAACAGTTACCGACTCATTGTTCTAGGGAATAATCCTAATGTGCATATGATTCCATCTAGCAATGCTAATGACCAAAACAAATATATCCCCAACCTTCCCTTCTCTACTACACAATCCCTCAGGAAATCTGGTCACCCCCTTCTGTGCAGTCACTCACTTCCAAGCTCCTCGAAATCCCCTATCCTGGGTGATCCATCCCTTGACAAGGCTTCCTCGCATTGGAAGATCAAACAACCAAGTCATATGCATGCTGCAAAACCATCATATTGGTCACAGCATGCTCACGGAAATCAATGGACACTATTGGGTACCAGTGTCCCATGTGGCCCTACTCCTAAAGTACTCTGCCAACATACTATTGAATGTACCAATTTCTTTCACTATTGTTACCGATTCTTTCAGTACGATTTACACCACCCAACCAGGCATATTCATGCATTCTTTTTCCATGCACATAATTTCCATTAGATTCAAATAAATTGAAATAACCTCAAATAATACCTCATTGGTAGTTCCTCAATAAGGTACACTTGAAATCATGTTCGCTTCCTATCACAACAAGTCAAACTAATTATTTTATCAAAACATCATGTATAAACATATCACATCAGGTTAGCTCAGAACACAACCATCATAAATCAAAATCATAAATCACATATAATCATCACATACCATAGCCATAATTCACATGCATAATAAAGTTGAAATAAAATGTTGATACTTATCCTCTCATCAATCCTTAGCTTCTACCTTTGTCTTTATTCCATACGCACTCCAGATCAATTTCCATACCAAACAAACACCATGTGCCTTCTCCTCAACCATGTGTAAATACACATAGTGTGCATCACACACATACAGCTACACACTTCATACAACACCATGAAATACATGCGTTTACACCAGTCCCATATGTATCACATGTACACAGTACCATCTGTACACTCCAACCACTCGCACAACGTGTGCACTACATGACATGTACATGGTACCACATACACAATGTGTACATGAAACCACATGTAAATTGCAACATTCTACAACGTGTACACAATACCACATGTCCATCCTACCACATTCACGACATGTACATAGCACCACATGCTCACAGCACCACATGCACAATCTTGCACATAACACCATATGTACAACGTGCAAGATATTGATGATGAAAACTATATTTTGGGCATGGAAATTAAATGAGATCGGGCAAAGAGGAAGCTCTGGTTAAATTAGAGGAAGTATGTCAAGGCAATACTTCATAGGTTTAATATGCAGGATAGTAAACCGGTGAAATTTCCTATTCGTGTAGGTGTAAAGTTATCTAATGAATAGTTTCCCAAGACACAAGAAGAGGAAGAGGACATGTCTTGTGTCCCATATGCAACTGTAGTCGGTAGCCTGATGTATGCAATGGTTTGTACTAGAGCAAACATTTCACATTTAGTGGGAGTGTTGAGAAATTTTATGTCAAAACTAGGGAAGGAGCATTGGACAACAACGAATCAAGTTTTCAGGTATTTGCGTGGCACTAGTGATTATGGTTTGTGCTACCAAGGAAGACTAGGATTGGATAGAGTTTTGGACATCTATGTCTTTGTTGATGCAAACAGGGTTATAGATCTTGATTAGAGAAGATATACAAGTGGGTATGTGTTTAACATATTTGGAGGTGCAGTTAGTTAGATGAGCAAGAGGTAGAATTGAGTGGCACTTTCAACTAGAGAGGCAGAATACATGGTAGCCACTCACGCAAGTAAGGAAGTAGTTTTGTTGCATAGATTGTGTTCAAGTATGGGGTTAGTACAACAAGCTATAAGGATAGACTGTGACAGCGAAAGTGTACTTTTCTTGGCAAATAACCCTGCTTATCATTCAAAGACAAAGCACATTGATGTTTAGTATCACTTTGTGAGGGATATGGTTGAGGACAAAAAGGCGTTGCTAGTAAAGGATGACACTTTGAAGAATATTGCAGATGCATTGACAAATTCTGTAAGCACTGAGGCATATAGTTACTATGGACACATAATTGTTAAATGATGTATATATAAATATATTTAAATGGATTCATATCCACAGACAAATACGGCACCATGATCCCTGTGTACATGTTTTGAATGCGATTAACTGTTAACTTTAAATGACAGGTAAGGAGGTCTGGTGGGGGATTCTCATGGTTAATGAAACACATAAATTCATGGCTGGCTCTGCTATATGGACCCTCGTTCATAACTCCACGTGACAAGCATCTGTCCTGTGGGACGTGAACTCCATGTGATATTGCCATCTGTTTGAGCTCTCCATCGTCGATCTTTCCTCTAAAATCTGATGGTAGAGATTGGATAGGGTTTAACCTAACCAACTCTTCGCACTGAATCCTGGTGGTCTCATTGTTGTTGTCGCTCCTCTGCATTGTGTTGCTACTCCACGAGGGTTCTAGTTTTAGTACTCTATGAGAGTTTGAAGCAGAGGAGGCAGATAAACTTGTCAGAGCAGGTATACCCTTTAGCTGTGGAGCCTGAAACTTTGATTGCTAGGGTTGAAAGTTTGATATGAGTTTGGGTGATGGCTTTAAGCCTGATATGAGGTTTTCTTGCCATTGTTCGGGAAATAATTATAAAGTTCTGGAGATGGTGGAAGACATATTTCATCTTGGACCATCTGCAACAGGTATTTAACTTGTATAGTAAGTTTTCTTGTTGAATGTTTGAAGCCAATCTCTAGTTCTAGAGGGTTTGTCATTCTAGCTTTGTCTTATGTTGACTTCTGGTTATGATACTGAATGTTTATCCTATTTTTACAGGGTGGTGACTCATCGAGGCCGTGTCCTTAACTTAGGTAAGAACCCCTCTCGAATTACGGTTGAATCTTATATGTATGAATAACAGATTAATTGCCTCTACCAGCAATGACTAACTCTTATCCTTTAAAAACAAGTATCCCATCTGCCAGAAGGTTTATTGCTCGGAACCGCGACCCTTGATTTCCTAAGAGCTTACGGCATTTCCATTGCTTTTCAAGTTGGATCTAAGCCTTTGGTTTCTATTCAGAATTAATTTATTTGAGGGTTTAAGATGAGGGGTTTTCCCTGATAGCGCATTAGGGTAGTAATGTTTAAACGTGGGTTTCCTTGACCTGTATCTTTTTTTTAACTTATTTGACTAGCTACGGCTGTTGACTTTTCTCAAGTTTTGAAATGTAATTTATAATGGGTTTAAATGCCTTCAAGCTTACTTCTGCTTATTTTAAAGGATGACTATAATGACTATTTTCATTATGCTTAAGAGGAGGTCGAGAATGTTGTCAATTCGGCTGTTTTTTCGATTGTTTTCTTGTCTACTATGTTAAAACAAAATGTTTGGATTTCAAATCTTACAATGGAAAGTGTTTTTCAAATATCATTTACAACATACGTAAGTGAAAAGAGGCATTTTTTCTTTTAAATCTAATATCTTACACACTTTTAAACATATTTTCATACTTTTTGTAGAACTGTAATATCTATTTTTTACACACTTTTTCCCCAAGGAAAAATGGTAATTTTATTAAAAATTAAAATTACATGTTGTATATGCTCTAGAGTCTTCAATCATACGAGTTGAAGTTAGTGCAGCAAAAAAATTCATTGACATAAAGCAACAACCTAGAACAGTGAAGAAAACCACCATTGGGACCAAGTAAAAATACTTAGCTACCCCTTCCTTCTTTTCTTCCTTTTCACCTTCCTCGAGCCTCCTAAAATAAAAGTGACATATGTTCATTTGTACCCTCTCATTTACACACTTACCAATACATGTTTGTGTTTTAGTCATACATAATAATAATAATAATAATAAATTAATATTAATTTAAAAATATAATTATATAAAAATACTTAATTAAATTATTATAGAAATTGAAAATTTATTTTTATAATTTTTTATTACTTTAAAAATAAATATATTACTAATATATTTTTAAAAATTATTTTATTTTATAGTTGGAGTGTAATGACAAATTATTAAGTAATAAATTTTATTTCTAATTTAAATTTATTTTCTAATTAGAAATATTATTTTTATTATTTTTTTTCAAAATCAAAAATATATTTTGGATATCTCTCAAATAGATATCAAAGAATATTATTTTTTAGATCACTTAATAATAGACATTTTACCTTAGCATTCAAAATATGTTTTAATCATATATAAAATATTTATTAATTTAAAAATATAATTATATAAAAATTATTCAATTAAATTTGAGTTATAATAAATTTTAAATATTTTTAATTATCTTTTATTATATAAATTTTATATATATCTATCTATCTATCTATATATATATATATATATATATATATATAGAGAGAGAGAGAGAGAGAGAGAGAGAGAGAGAGAGATTACAAATATTTATACAAAATGATATATCTTACACTTTATCTCTCACGAGAATGCAATTTTAGTTATTTATTGTTTTTTTACTTCAATTTAGCTATATTTAAACTAAGAGGCAGGTACTAGCTACTATGTAGAACTTGTTATTATATAGATCGTATTTTTGAATACATAAATAGAGTCAATTTCTTCAAAATTTCATTGGCCACTTGGATTGCATAGACTACTCAACTTAAACTTGCAATTTCAGTAAGTCTTTGTTGGATTCCTTTAAAAAGGAAAAAAAAAACCTAAAAAAACCAAGATGCATAATAGTAAGACTACTTCAAATTTTTACAATATAATTTTTGTTTTTTAAATGGTTTTCTATAATATAAATTAGTTCTTGTAGATATTCAAACAATTTATTTAAGTGTTTTGCTATATTTTTTTGGAAGTATGAGAATTATACATCTTGCTCATAGTCAAAATTGAAAATATATATTATTTTAAAGTGAATTTAAAAATACCTTTACTTCACATAAATATTAAAATATTGTATTTATGTTGATTGTAAGACTAAAATATTTTTACGACATCCTATATACACCTAATATATTTATTAATTTTCATTTTTTTATTATAATAAACATTATTTTTGTTAATATTCTATATTAAACACTAACAAAATTACACATACCTCATACTCATATTGTAATGTCTGCCCAAAAATATTCACTGGATTTTCAAACAGGTTGTCCACATTTTGTATTGACCCTTAACCATCCATCACGAGCACAGATCTGAAATAGATGCCTTTCGGCTGGATATACACGGTGACTAATCTCCTATTGTGACATCTAAACTATATCTCTCATATAAACTTTAGATAAATCCATAAAATAAAACTATATAAAACAATATTTTGTCCGCATATAGTTACTATGGACACATAACTGTTAAACTTTGTATATATAAATATATTTAAATGGATTTATATCCACAAACAAATACAACACCATGGTCCCTTTGTACATGATTTGAATGGAATTAAATGTTAACTTTAAATGACAGGTAAGGAGGTCTGGCGGGGGATTCTCATGGTTAATGAAACACATAAATTCATTGCTTGCTCTGCTGTATGGGCCCTCATCCTGTGCATGGGTATTCTGTAATATAAAGGGGACTAGATTTATTTAACTATGTTGATTTCTATAAAAAGACTCCTACAACGCTATCTATGGTTTTGATATATATGTAGCTTATTCATTATGTCGTCTTTTGATGCTATGTCATACTATGTGTTATAGACATATTTGGGCACTACAACCCCAATCACATATGTCCATAAACCAAGGGCTTCTAAGTTCCCAAAAGTGTTGTTTCATACCCTAAAGGAACAAGGTGAGCCGATTACATCATCTCCTAGAAGTTCTCCATGAAAAACTACTCAGAGCTGGTCAAAATTGGACCATACAGACTGCTCAGTGCTAAGGGTGCGATGCATCTCACCTACCACATGCAAAAAGTGTGATGCATACTGGAAATCCCTTCTGCAGGGTGCGATGAACAAGAGTAGACAAATGGCAGAAGTAGTTTGCTAGGTGGAGACCCTGAGAATATTCTAGAAGCTACTCATTTGACAATTGCCTCTCTAAACTCGCCTAGAGATGAGTAAGAGATCATGAAATCTCCAAGTGGAACCAAGAACTATCAGAGAGATGACACTAATCAAAATCCTAGAAGCTGACTCACCCCCCTGCAAACATCTATATATGGATCCCTCATCCTAGAGATCCAGAGGCTGCAATCTTGTATTTTGTAAGGAATTGTTGTTGGTTTCTCTATGCAACATTGTATTTTTGGGTGATCTAAGCTTTTCATGAGGTGTAGAGGGCTTTCATGCTGGGAGGATGGCGCTGGGTCAAACCAATGGGTTGTAATCCTCTCTTCTACTACTTCTATCAATAAAGCTATTTGAGTTTTCCTCCATATTCTTGTATATATCTGAATCTTGTATTGATATATGCATGTTTATGGTTATAGATCTCTATGCTTTGATGGTATTATGCTGCTTTGACTCTACAGGTGCTCTTTGAAGCAAGACAAGTAAGGAAGGAGTGGCAAAGTTCTGTCAAAGGGGAAAGGAAACAAGCAAGGAGCCAAGTGAAAGACTGAGGTTGCTACTCTCTGCTTCTTTCTCATCTATCTCTCATAAAGGAAAACACAAGTGAATTTAATCTGTTTATTTCTAACATAGCTACCCATCATAGTGGGACTAGCAGCTCTAAATAGACACTAGTTTTCCTGATAACAAAATGGCGACTCCGCTAGGGAGCGAATAGTTTGATTTCTTGTCTCTATTTGTTTGCTTCATAAACTACAGACGAAGGCTGAAGTTAAGTCAGCTAACCTTCAAACTGCATTTGCTATGCAAGTGCAAAGTAGATCAATGCTCCTTCAGTCAATCTCCAGGTTTGTTTATGAACTGAACAACTGACTTGCATACATCATAAGTGCCCTGGTGGTAGCTCAAGTAACCTCATTAGATCAGCCCCTATACTTTGTGTTTACTGCCTATCATTAAATTAGCCTAAATCCCTGAACTAAGCTGCAAACTATAACCAAAGACCAAGTGAAAGTCTCGTCCCTAGATCATCGCACTGTCTCCTTTTGACATTCTAGATGCATCGCACCTCCCATGTGCAGTAGGTGGGATGCATCCATGCTTCCCTGTGTTACAGGTGCGATGATCAGATAAGACTGTTTCTGCCTCCAGATTTCGGTTTTTTCTTCATTGCCTTCAGCTTTATTCAGGAGTTTTGATGTCTGTGATCAGTATACCATTGAGGAAACTCCCTTCCTTTGCATTATTCAGCCTCCATTGTACAAAGAATTGTGAATGTTTTTATGTATTTTTCACCATTTACAGTTCTCCTTTACAAAAAAGTAGCTTAATCGAACTGTCGTCTTTTGATTTGAAAGTGTTGCAAGTGTCGTTTTTAGTCAAAGAAAAGAATCCTACTCTTTTTTATGTTCAATTACACTGTTACTCTTGTATTTGATTTGAATTAATAGTATTTCAAGTGTCGAAAATAGCTTTCAAATTGAATTTGAAAGTGTCGTCTTGTCTTCCTTTCATATTTTGAAGAGAAAATTGTTAGTACTGTCACTTTGAAAGAAAAGATAGTTCAGATTTGTACTTTGCATTCTTTTTTTCATTCACACATTAAGAAAGCAGAAAAAAATACATGCATGTGCATTTTCATTTAGACCGCTTCTTGATTTTGAATTAGGACAGTTCATCTAGTGTGTGCTCTCTACTCTATGTTGAAAGAATTTCGCTTCTCTTTCCTTAGTAGCTAGGTTTTTCATTGCAAAAAGAAGAGTAAACGACTGTTTATCATCTTAGATTGCATATTTAGGAGTTGTATATCTACATCACGCGATGAACCTTAAATGCAAACTTCTTAAGAAAGATCAACTGTAAAATAAATTCAATGAACATAAAAATGCTTTGGAACCTAACACACAACATCTAGAAGTCTAGGCTAGAGACGTATTATGGCATCGTAAAGCCTAGTAATTGTCTCTTTCATCGTAGGTTGGGTGATTCCTCCTCTTTGAGACGACAAATGCCAGTATGTACTTGTGCTCCCATGTACCGTCGAGTATATATTGGGAGACCACAATAGGCTAAATCCTTTATCCTTAGGAAGCCATGTCTTCTGCCCTATCGATCGCAATGCACTAAACACAACATTGGGGAAGATTGACTGCTGTACCATAAAAAGTATTCTGCAATTTTTCAATTGGTTTGGTAATCCCTCTGTCTATATTTCCAGAGTAGTCACTTTTTTTCCTTTTCAGACTACTTAAAAGAAAAGGTCCATCTCAGCACTTGTCACTTAAGGCTCATTAAAAATCGAAGATGACTAGAGTCATCTTTAGCTTTTTCTCGACTCTTAAAAATTGAAAAAAAAAAGTTGTGTCAAAGCGTTTAAAATTTATTTTAATCAGAATAACGTCACTTCTCCCTCGTTGATCTTAGGTTGAGAAAATGGAGTCCACCAATCAAGGATTTCCCCTTGGGGGAAATTCTAGTCCTTTCTCCTCTTGGGGAGATGTTGGTGCACCTCATATGGCCACATTGTCCCTTCTAGGACTGACAATTGGCCGCCATTATGGCTTTTCTCGACCTCTGTCATTCAAAGCACTGTGATTCCTGAGCAATCAAATCAGAAACTAGATGATACTAGAGTTACCCCCCAACCTTATACTTCATTTCTTTCTCCCTCTCCTTCTTCCTCTTCGCTTGGTGAAGCTATTAAAACTAAAAACCAAGTAACTGTGAAGAAGAAGAAAGGGAAGGAGAAGAAGAAGAAGAAGTAACCAACGACAAAAAGGGGCAACCATACATCGTCTAGCGAAAATCCACACACTACACCATCCAAACCTAAATCTCCATGTGTCAATTGCAAAGGGGATCACTATCATCAAGATTGTCCTTGCATCCCATGGATCTTAAGGGACTAATCTCCCGCTTTCACAATCTGGTGTCGTAAACCTCTGACGATCATGTTGAGAGTACACCGTCAACTAGTGAAAATGAAGTCAATGGAAAGAAAGGAAGATCTAAATTTCCTTGCAGACTGTGTGAAGGCGATCATGCTCCCCACCATTGTCCCTTCTTGGACGAAGCTAAAAGAGTCTTGGATAATCGTCCTACATCACCGCAGCGACTTCCTCCTGGATACAAGAAACTCTTGCCGAGCCCATCGCTAGTTGAAAATCTAACTGACACACCTTTGTTGTCGATAGAAGCACCTATCATTGAAGATAAACCCTCTGAGTCCACCTCAGACCAAAGTCAACAGGTCAAGATGGCAGTCAACCCCATCTTGTCTTCAGAGGATCCACCTTCAAATGATACCATCACTAAAGAGAATGAGAACGACACCATTCAAATTCTTTTCATAAACATGGACTTCAATGAACATGGGGGAATTCTACTCGTTCCTTTACCGCAGGAAGGAAGTTTGCCGAGATTTATCCGGCTGTTTATTTGGTCCCACCTCCAAGCAACCTAGTCGTTTCCTTTGATTGGAATCTACTAGGCAGACCCCATCTACTATCTAATGTACCATTCTAAATCATATTACAAGCTTAAAAAATGATCATGGTTGGTACTATCATAGATGAAGGGGCTTCTATGAGTATCCTTTCCTAAACTGCTTGGAAAGCGCTTGGTTTGCCATCACTTTTGCCTGAGATTCAAAATCTAACAGGATTCAACAAAGGAACCAATCGACCGTTAGGGATCCTTCCAAATTTTCCTATAACTTTGAGAAGGAAAACCATTCATCTAAATGTGATGGTAGTCCAAGGAACTTTATATTACATTCTACTCCTTGGACATGACTACATTTATAGCATGGGAGCTATTGTTTCCTCACTCTTTCGAGTGATGTGTTTTCCACATGAAGGTAGAGTGGTCCAGATCGTAGACTAGCTTTCATTCCCCGGTTCACACATAGCTAATAGGCAAATGCCATCCCTAACTAGTCTTTTTGCACAAGGAATGTCTCAGCAATCTCCAGTCCGTCCACCTGATGAGCACGAGTGAATTGGTGATTGTGACTGAAACCCAAGGGGCATGCACCCTAGTCTGCTTCGGCAGGAAAACCTCAAATATGAGGTACAAGTTTCCACATAGGAATATGACTAGTCTGACTATCTTGTCCGTTTAGGAAAATGGATCAGACTGGAAAAGGATTCCTCCGTGAGAAGGTAGGCCTTTCCTGACAAAGCCAAGGAAGTGTTTTGTCTGCAAATTGAATGGTAACCTGGAAACTCTACTTCATTATACCTAGGGGCATGCAAACCTTTTTCCATGAAAGTGAAAAGCGACCATTTATTTTCTTAGTTTGTAGGTTCTTAACCCTTTAAACTCGTAAGATTGGTCGCTCCTAGCTTACATAATGAAAGGATCCGGAGCAAAGTTTTGAATGGGGCAAGCTCCCTAAAAACTGAACCTATCGATGAGACATCCTTATTATACGATTGGCATGAGCAGTTTTACATAAAGTTCAAGCTCGTTAAAAAATAAACCTAGCAATGAGCATATGTTCCACCAGAGTTTAAGCTCATTAAAAAATGAACCCACCTTCGGTAAATAACCATTGCGATCACATAATTATCAGCTTTCAAACCTTGGTCATGTTCTTACCATCACCTCCACTCTTTTTTAGTCGATCATATGCCTCCATTTGATTGTTTACCCCTTTTGAGGAACAGCTACAATGAGTGATCCTATTAGCCACTTTCTCTGCACTGCCGTGATTGAAAAAGTTCCAAACCTTATTTGGAACCAGCTGCTATCCAAAAACATCACTCGTTCCTCAAAAAACGAGTCTCCTTTAAGCTCTTTTCATCTGACTCGTAAAATATGAAAAGATTGCCAAGCAATTGGCCTCTCCAGCTCATTAAAGTGATTGGAAGTGCCATCCCTCATCTAGATTTTAATATTTTTGGACCTGAGGGATTATTACGCAAAAATATCAAGCGCTTGTCTTGTTCGGCTCATTAAAACTATCAAAAAGTCATCCCTTTCGCATTGTTTTATACTTTTTCAGACTTAAGGGATTATATTACAAAAAAGGAATATTGGAGTTTCCTTTCCGTCTCTTTTCAGACTCTCTAAAATTGAAAAGAACTGAGTTATCCTTGTCGTTAAACTCGTTAAAACAATAGCGACAAACTTGTCCATGCAGACAAGAGCGAGTCTCACTGTCGCTAGGCTCGTTAAAATGTAGCGACGGGTTTGCCTAAAGGGAAAATTATAGAACAAGCATATGTTATCCTCCTCAAGTTTGACAAAAATAAAGAGGTACCGGTCAGAAATTACTGGGGAAAATTGTGAAGAAAACTTGAAGAAACTTTATTGGTAGCAAGTCGCTCTTGAACATGACACTTTTACTCCATCACCATGATTGAGTCGGGTTGGGTTATTTCGTTCACCATTCATATCACCATTGGTCCACTGTACCATCCACCTTTGGGGTTAATGCTACCAATCCATTTCATTGTCACCGATATGTTCAAGAGAAGTCGCTCAGAGAATTCACCAACCCAGCTTGTGTCTCATCCGCTGGAATACCTTCACACTTCATTCTTTCATGACTGCCACCCTGAGCCTTGTATCATTAGATCGTTTTCACCTCCTCAAAATCATTTGCTCCATTCTGTGTCATAGATGTGGGATTCATTAATGCCCTCCTACAACGGGTCACTTCTTGTCAACATCAGCTCATTATCCACGAAGTCAACCTAGGAACAACCCTTTCAGTGCTTTGAAGCTTGCATGCCTCAATGGCAAGTTTCTCACTTCTGGTGACAGGTTTACATTAATGGCCTTCGACCGAAAATTTTGTGTGGTGTTCAAAATGGACTCATGTATTCACACCATGTGAATTGTATTGCAGTACCTTGAGGGTCATTATCATTATCGGTGATTCCTATCGTGCCTGTTAATAGCTTACATCATTGGCTGGTAATCAGGCGATGTCTTTCCATGTTCGATGCCAGAACATCTTTTCACATGGACCAACTTGTACTTCGGGTGAAGATTGAACGAGTTTTGAAGACCCTAGACCTAGTTTCATCCATTCGGGCTATGATAAATTCAGGAAAATAAAGACATCAAATGTACATCATTGCTGCATAGATAATCATCCAAATCAAAGGATGATGGCTCTACCAGAATCATCAGTCTGCTACACAGACGGTTATCTGTCCTATGTACATGAAAATGAATTTATAAAGTTAAGCATGGGAATTCTCGCCTCAGCTAGATCATGAAAATATTATGAAGATAATGTACTGTATTCTATCTTATTACAAGTCACCTTCCAGTTCGAAAAACCTTGGATCCTCATGATAAAGCCTTTCACTCGACATCAAAAAGATTTATGACCTCATGCTTTAGGGGGCAGCTATTATAGACATATTTGGGCATTACAACCCCAATCACATATGTCCATAAACCAAGGGCTTCTAAGTCCCTAAAAGTGTTGTTTCATACCCTAAAGGAGCAATCAACTGATTACATCATCTCCCAGAAGTTCTCCATGAAAAACCACTTAGAACTGGTCAAACCTGGACCATACAGATTGCTCAGTGCTAACGGTGCGATGCATCTCACCTACCACATGCAAAAAGTGCGATGCATACTGGAAGTCCATTCTGTAGGGTGTGATGAGCGAGAGCAAACAAATGGCAGAAGTAGTTTTCTAGGTGGAGACCCTGAGAATCTTCTAGAAGCTGCTCATTTGACACTTGCCTCTCTGAATTCGCCCAGAGATGAGTAAGAGATCATGAAATCTCCAAGTGGAACCAAGAACTATCAAAGAGATGACACTAATCAAAATCCCAGAAGCTAACTCACCCCCTTGCAAACATCTATATATGGATCCCTCATCCTAGAGATCCAGAGGTTGGAATCTTGTATTTTGTAAGGAAGTACTATTGGTTTCTTTGTGCAACATTGTATTTTTGGGTGATCTAAGTTTTTGATGAGGTGACTTAGAGGGCTTTCATGCTGGGACGATGGCGTTGGGTCAGACCAATGGGTTGTAATCCTCTCTTCTACTACTTCTGTCAATAAAGCTATTTGAATTTTCCTGCATATTCTTGTATATCTCTAAATCTTGTATTGATATATGCATTTGTATGGTTAATATACATCTGATCCTATATTGTTTATGGTTATAGATCTCTATGCTTTGATGGTATTATGCTGCTTTGACTCTATAGCTGCTCTTTGAAGCGAGACAAGTAAGGGAGGAGTGGCAAAGTTCTATCAAAGGGGAAAGGAAACAAGCAAGGAGCCAAGCGAAAGAGTGAGGTTGGTACTCTCTACTTCTTTCTCATCTATCTCTCATAAAGGAAAACACAAGTGACTTTAATCTATTTGTTTCTAAGATAGCTACCTGTCTTAGTGGGACTAGCAGCTCTGAATAGACACTACTTTTCCCAATAACACTATGGTAATTGAATGCTACTCTTTTCTATTTCGTTAATAGTAATAGACTTCACTTATTTTATCGAGAGGATGTAATGCTGTAAAGATAGGTTATATGCTAATAGATTCATTAGAGGGGGTTTATATCAGTAACCTGCCGTAACATTACTCTAGACTTTATTTTTATTTCGTTCATGCTATAATTATATAAATCGACTAGGGTTGTATCTATCTTTTATTGGGTATCGAATCACTCCCTGGTTAATCGTGCAATAGTGAGCCTCTTACCTTATTTAATTACCTATAATTCCATTGCTAATAACTACTATTAAGCAATCTATTAACCTGTAAAATGGATATGCATATGTATAGTACATTAATTTCTTGTATTCTTTCTACATAATAATATGTATAGTTCATCAATAAATTCTTAAAATTTTGCTACCTTAGTTATCTGTAAACCTATAATTTAAATACATTTGAAAGGTCTCTCCTCCCAGCCACGAGTCTGGAAATCACATCCAGACTCTCCCCCAAGCACCTTCTATCTTTCACGTTGGATCTAGTCCAGTTAGAGCCAGTATTATGGGCCTCAGTACTCTTTTCTAGCCACCATCTTTATACTCTCTGGTCGACTGTACTGAGTAAATTTCCCACTAGTTTTTTCCACCCAGCTCTAGGACCTTACTCTACTCTTCTCCCCTCTCTATATTACCCTTCTCAAGCATAGGGTAATAGTTTCTTGACAACCATTTCTTTTAAATAAACAAAATGGTTTTATCTTTGTTAAAGTATTACTACCTATAATTTAGGTAATTACCATATATGTTTCTTGGCCCTTCAGCCTATTATAGGCCACCGGTCTAATTCTTTCCAAGACTTGAAAAGGCCCACAGTATCGGGGTGCTAATTTAGCACAACCCCACCACTGCACGGAGCTTTTATGGGGCTTCACTCTCAGGTAAACATGATATCTGAGTTGAAATTCCCTATAAGTCCTCTTTTTATCTACATACACCTTCTATCTATCTGGGGCCACCCTCAAATTTTGTCGAACTTTCTTAACAAGCTCCTACATTTCTGCTAGCATGGCAGGACCCAGTGCTAGCTTATTCACCGGATTATTCCAATCTATGGGTACTCTACACTTTCTTCCATACAACACCTCGAAAGGGCTCATGCCTAACAATTCATGATGTCCATTATTATATGCAAATTCCACTAGATGGAGGTAATCCTCCCACTTCTATGGTTTTTGCATCACAAACATACGTAGCATGTCTTCTAACACCTGATTTACCCGTTCAGTCTGTCCATCTGTTTGAGGATGGTAGGCAGTACTAAACTCGATTTGAGTACCTAATCCTACAAATAGAGTCTTCCAAAAGGTGGATGTAAATTTCACATACCTATCTAAAATCACTACCTTGGGTATCCCATGTAAGTGAAATATCTCCTTCATAAATATTTCTCCAATTTCCACGGTTTTAAATGTGGATTTCATAGGTATGAAGTGAGCTGTTTTACTCAATCTATCTACCACCACCATAATTAAATCATGTTTCTTCGTTGTGCAGGGTAGACCGGTGATGAAACCTAAGGATATGGTCTCCCATTTCCATTCTGGAATTGGCAATGGTTGTAATAATATGGTGGGATGTTGGTGTTCCACTTTCACCAGTTGACACTACAAACATTTTGACAAATATTATGTGATATCCTTCCTCAATCTAGGCCAAAAGTACCCTTTTTTTATGGCTGAAAACATTTTCTAATAACTTGGGTGACATGCACAAGGATTCTTATGAAACTCATCTAATATCAATAGTTTAATCAAATTTTGGTTTGGAATGTAAATTATGTCCCTAAAAGTAAGAAGATTATCGAGATTTATACCAAATTCTATTGTTTCCTTTTTTGAACAGAGCTTCTTTTGTCTATTTCCGAAGGAAAGTATACTCCAGATCTCTGTTAGGTGCTTCCTTTATGATTTCATGAATATTTTAGCTTACTTGGCTCATTCGGACCTCATAGATATAGTGTAATTTTCTGCTCAATGTGTCGGCCACACGGTTTTCCTTCCCCTTTAAATGCTTCATCTCAAAGCCAAATTCACTTAAGAAAGATGTCCATCTGGCTTGTCGAGCATTCAAGCTAGACTGATTGAAGAAGTTGGTAAGATTGCTATGATCTGTTAGCAGCAAAAAATTCTTCCCCGGTAGGTAATGTCGCCACATTTTAAGTGTGTGCGCTAGTGCTATCAATTCAAGGCCATAAGCTGAATATCGTTGCTCACACTCCTTCAACTTTCAAGATTCATAAGCAATCACCTTTCCTTCCTATGTCAACACCCCACCAACATCCTCTTTGCTTGCATCCATGCAAACCATGAAAGACTTTTCTAGATCTGCTACTTTTAGGACTCGTGCAGTGGTGAGCAAATGCTTTAGTTTTTCAAAGCTTTGTTGACATTCAGCTGTCCATTGGAAAGCGCATCCCTTTTTCTATAAGGAGGTCATAGGAAATACAATCTTTGGAAACCCCTCAATGAATATACGATAGTATCCAGCTTCCCGAGAATGATATGATATCAGCGACATTCTTTGGGGTTGTCCATTCCATGATTTTTTTGATCTTTTCCAGGTCTACTGCAATGCCCTCTGGTAATATAACATGACCCAAATACTGAATTTGACTCTTGAAGGAGTCACACATGTTGAATTTGGCATATAGCTAATTTTCCCTTAGTATCTACAATACTATTTTCAGGGGTTCTTTATGCTCCTTGTTCTTAGAGTATATTAAAATATCATCAATAAAAATCAACACAAATTTATCCAAGTAAGGCTGGAAAATACCATGCATTAGACTCATAAAGGTGGTTGGGGCATTTGTGAGGCCAAACAGCAATACCATGAACTCGTAATGACCATAGCGAGTATGGAAGGTTGTTTTGTAAATATCTTCATCTTTTATTCTTATCTGATGGTATTCGAATCTTAGATCAATTTTCAAGAACACCTTAGCCCATTGCAACGGATCAAATAGATCGTCGATACATGGTAAAGGATACTTATTCTTGATGTTTATTTTGTTTTTTTGTCAGTAATTGATGCACAATCTGAGGGTCCCATCCCTTTTCCGTACAAATAATATGGGGGCCCCCAACAAGACACACTAACACAGATATATTTTTTTATCTAGAAGCTCCTGCAGCTACATTTTGAGTTTTGTTAACTCAAGTATGCTCATGCAATAAGAAGCTCTGGATATGGGGGCTACACCTATAATTTACTCAATGGTGAAATCAATATCTCACTTTTGTGGTAAAATGGGAATGTTTTCTGGAAAAACATCCACAAAGTCCTCAATTACAGGAATATTTTCAACTGAAGTCATCTTATTTTTGGAATTTGTAAATCCCACTTGTACATCATATATTTGACACCCCTTTCTAATAAATTCTCCTAACTAACTAGCAGTAATAGGACATAGTTTGGTACTAGTTTTTATTCCTTATAGTTCCTTTCTTTGACCTGATTCTAAAATAAAACTTGCAATTTTATGTTTACACTCTACTAGGGACCAACATCTTTCCAACCAGTCCATTCCAATTAAGATATCATAAGAACCCAAAGGAAGTATATTAAGATCAACATAAATAGGATGCCTAGAAATGGTAATAGGACAACATTCTATCTTACCATTAACCCTTCTCTTTGTACCAGTGGTTAATTGAATGAGCCAAGGTTTTGAAAATTTTATGCTCGATAACTGACACTTTTCAACCACTTTAGGACTAACATAGCTTAAGCTAGCACCTGGATCAAATAAAATAGAGACAAGTTGCTTAGCAATCATACCTTCACATTTGATCATTGTGGGCTGGAATTTGGCCTCATGATCATCCAAGGCGGCGTTAATTCTGGGCATGCTCCTTGCACTTACCCAACTATGGATGCTTCTTGCATATTTGATAATTGTTTTGTTCTAGCTCACTGTGGACAATTTTTGTAATAATGGGGTTCTCTGCATCCCCAACATTGTAATGGTGGTTTTGATTGCTGATCATTGACAGATTTTGTGACTCCCTCTACTAGTCTGTTCTCAGAGTATGCAGTTCGGGGTTGATTTCTGGCTGGAAACTTACTGAATGTCTTTTACTGTGCATTCCTATGGTTAGCAAATTTTGGGTGTCTGTTAGGAATCAGACTTCTACCTTTCTTGTTTAATCCCCCTTTTGGCACTTCATTCTTCTGTTTCATCTGCTGATAGCAAACGCGGGCCTTCCACACAGCATCATCCATTCTCTTGGGGTAGTCAAATTCTAGTTTTTCCTTCATAAAGTTTGGTAAACTGTTAATAAAAGACTAAATTTTGGCCTTTTCCTCTTGCATGTAAGGCACATAGCATATTAAGGACATGAATCTGGTCATGTATTCATCCATGGTTAAGGTTCCCAATCTTAACTCATGGAATTCTTTTGCTTTTCCATCATAATAGCGTTCAGTTAGATATTTGTCCTTGAAATGTTTTTGAAATTCATTCCATGTAACCTATTCTTCGTCAATTTTTCTTACTGTCTTGATTTCCTCCCACCAGAGAGTCGCCTTTCCCCTTAACTGATAAACTTCCAATCGTGCCTTCAGTTTGTCAATGTACACATAAATTTGAAAGTACTTTCCCATATTGATTAACCAGGCTTGCGTAACCTCTTCAGATTCTCCCTCAACGAATGAAGGCTTAAATTTCTTAAATTCTCCTTGTTGTTCTGACTTTTGTTCTGACTTTTGATTCTTGGTTTTATGTTGGTCAGAGACATTATCCGAACTTCCCTCTTCATCCTCTCTATGTCTTTCAGTTGACTCAGCGGTTTCTTCTCCATGTTGTGCGATCGGGGTATTTTCCCGATCTTCTGTACTGGGGTCTGGGTGCTGCTGATTTTGTCGATTGGAAAAACTTCTTAGAATTCTTTCCTATTCTAAATGCAACTGTTCATTATCTATTCTCAAACTGGTCATCTCCACACGCAACTGCTACACAATTTTAAGTAACATTGCATTAGCTTACTGGGATTCCTCACCCAGCTATATCCAAATATCCGGATTAGCGTTCACATAAGTTGTTCTGGGCAATTCAGGTGGTCTTAAGTTCCCTTGCATGATGAACTTCCTTTACTTTTGCTAGTGTGATATCTTCTATTTATCTGTATTCACACATATGTTTATTTAGTTAAAACACAACCACATGGTTCCAGTACATAGTTACATAGTTGTTCCCAAAGAGTCTCAATGTACGAACCTGAGCTCTGATGCCATTTGTAACATATAAACTATATCTCTCATATAAACTTTAGATAAATCCATAAAAAAAAATGATATTAAAAAAAAAAAGATTTTGGCAAATTTCTCTTGTTGTAGAGAAAAAATGGGTGTTGCAAGGTTGGACCAATGACTAAGCTCTCCTGTGCCCCCCTGTGGAAAGAAAAAAACAAGTGGGAGAATGTTGGGTGTGTGTTATATTCTTTCCATGACTACCCCATGTGTGGGGGGGTTAGAGACAAGGAAAATTTTAAGAACCACCCTAAATTTCTCTGTATAATAAATGGGTGAATCCCCATGATACATAGGAAAAATGGGAGGCAATTTTATCACTAATATAATATGTATATTTTTTTTTTTGGCGAATCTCTCACCAGATTATATTATCTTGTAAAGTGATGGCAAATCTTTCACTGAATTATAAAATCTTGTAAGATATTGGAAAATATTTCACTGAATAACAAAACATTGTGAAATCTTGACTAATGTTTTGTTAAAGTATGAAACCATATATGATAATAATAAAACATATTCATTAAACTGTAATATACTAACATACATGTTTGGAAAAAAGAAACATAATTTTCACTTCCTACAAACAATGTTTCAAGTTTTAGTCGCCATGTTTGTCATGGTAGGAGAGATTAATGTTTTCTCTACCACTTTTTTCAAGCTACCACTTTTTCCAAACTATCAAATTTATTTCTTATTCCATAGACTCCAACTGCGAAAAAAATAAATAAATAAAAAAAAAAAAATAAATAAATAAATAAATAAAACACACATAATGAAGTAGTAGGTATCCCAAAGGCCTGAAGGGGATCTAATGGAAAGAAGTGATCAATCAATATATAAATATATAAATGTAGATTTATTATTATTTTAATTGGAAATAGTCAATTAAATAATAAAATCGAATTACGTCTCTCCCAATCTAAATTTCTTATTAGCATAATTCACTACCTTCATACCATTTTTAATAGTGTTATAACATGTGGATTAATTTTCTTTTTGGTGCACAATCTCTGCCTTTTAGGACAATATGGTGCAATGACCCAACCCCTACAGATCATTATGAAAAGCTAAGAATAGCAGAGAAGATGAAAGGTTGTACAAACCAGCATATTTTTCAAACAACTAATCCAAGATCAATACCTTAACATTTTCATGAAGATATCATATTGAGAATGTTTGAAAAATGGTGGGAAATCTGGGTAGTGACTATTTCTATTCTGCGAGGGTGATGCAGAAAGAGTTAAGATTTCATTGTTTTGAATTTTTTTTTTTTGTTAAATCAGAAAAACCAATATTAATGGAGATATTGGTATTTTTTACTAAATTTTATGAATTGACTAAATGTAGCTTTAACCATTCACCTTAAGATTTTTTTTACAATATAATTTCCTAAGTCTATTTAATATCTTCATTATCATAAAAACCAAACTATATCTATCCTAACTCCACATCTACCACTCTTAGAGGGATGAAATCTATTTATCCCTCCCAGCACTTGGTAGACCCAGACTTAAGATGGATCTAAACTGATAGAATTTCTCCTTTAAATAGTCTATGCTCACATGAATACCATGGTATTACCATGGGTCAATACCATGGGTTATCATAAACCTCGAGCTTAAAAACTACTATTAGTAATTTATAAAAATTAATAAAATTAATAATTGATTTTTATTTTTTTATTTTAACCAAGTTAAAATATTTAAGTGACATTAAATTACAAGATCCATTTTTACTCTTGATCTACCAAGCCCCGAGAGGGATCAAATATTTTTTCACTCTATGTTAGTTTACATATCACGATATTTGATCCAGAGTAATACCATGGTATTACCATGGGTCAATAACATGGGTTATCATAAACCTCGAGCTTAAAAACTACTATTAGTAATTTATAAAAATTAATAAAATTAATAATTGATTTTTATTTTATTTTTTTATTTTAACCAAGTTAAAATATTTAAGTGACATTAAATTACAAGATCCATTTTTACTCTTGATCTACCAAGCCCTGAGAGGGATCAAATATTTTTTCACTCTATGTTAGTTTACATATCACGATATTTGATCCAGAGTAAAGATGGATCTATGCTAGTTTAATTCCCCCCTTTAAATAGGTTGCATTCCATGTGAATACCATGGGTCAATACCATGTTCCATCTTTATTTTTTATTAATACTAATATTATGGTTAATAATTTTTTTTTGCATGGTATTAATAATAATTTGGCCCATGGTATTTGGCCCATAGGCTTCACCTAAATATAACACATTTTTTGAGTGTTCGTAAATATAAGGTGGCTTATGGGTAAATATAAAAATGTTTTATTTTTTACCATACCTCTCGTTTATTTATAGTTTTATTAATTTACCATACCTCTTTTATAAATATGGTATTTGGCCCATAGGATTCAATTAAATAAAACCTCTTTTTTGAGCCTTTTTAAATAAAAAGAGGGTTATGGACTAAATATAGAAAGAGGTTTTATTTATTTACCATACCTTATATTTTTATTTATTTACCATACCTTTGAAGTATAAAAAGAGGTTTTATTTATTTACCATACCTCCACTTTATTTATATCTTTATTTATTTGCACACTTATGTGTTCATAAATATAAGGTGACATATGGAGTAAATATTAAAAAATGTTTTATTTATTTACCATACCTCTCGTTTATTTATATTTTTATTAATCTACCATACCTCTTTTATAAATATGGTATTTGGCCCATAGGATTCACTTAAATGAAACCTCGTTTTTGAGCCTTCTTAAATAGAAAGAGGGTTATGGACTAAATATAAAAATAGGTTTTATTTATTTACCATACATCTAGTTTATTTGTATTTTTATTTATTTACCATACCTTTGGAGTAAGTTTAAAAAGAGATTTTATTTATTTACCATACCTCCATTGTATTTATATTTTTATTTATAACTATCATAAATACATTTTCTTGAAAATGAGGGCGAATGGAAGATTGTAGCTCCTAATTTCAAGGGCTAAATTTATTTTTTTTACCCTCTCCCTTAAAATAAGGTGGGCTAACCTCCATACCTAATTTTTTTATAAAATAAATTTGAGGCGATTTGTAACAATGTACTATGATACAAAATATTCGCCCAATAAAAATATAAAACCCCTTTATTGAGCCCAAGGGCGAAAATTTGCCCCTAAAAATTTCCATGGTTAGAGGGGGACGGTATCCCTCTTGTACATTGTGCTAGGTGTAGCAAGGGGGCCACACGAGGGGTGGTTGCCCCCCTACACACGGGGTCTAGGGCAACGCCCCTAGAAAAAAAAAAAAATGGACCCTATATTAGGTGGGAGGACGTACCTATGGTTTTTTCCATGGATTTCACACATTGTTTTGGGCATGATGGATTTCTTTCCATGGTATTTTGTAGATCCTATCAAAGGAACTATGATTATGTTCTAATCTAGTATTAACGGATTACGGCTTATGGATGCTTCGACATGTGTATATATATATATGTATTGTAACATTGAAAGGAATATAATGAAAAATCAATATCGTAGTCCTGGTTTTTGGATCCAAGGGAATATCTTTGTGTATACCTCTTTCATGTTTTATGCTCTTGCCATTATTTATTTTCTGGTTTTTAGGATTCATATGCAGGTAATTTATGTATGAGGTTAAAACCTACAACACCATGACTCCATCCCCATGGTTCCCAAGAAAATCTCAACCTGCGCCTTCTTCAATGTTCATGGCAATCTCCCTTTTTGTGCAACTCCATGCATCATGATGCCATAAACGCATAATGTCAATGCATAAATAAACATAGAAATACATTAGTTACCTTATCTTTTCGTACCAAGCTTGCTACCTTCCAACTGAACACATCCACGGCATCTCTCAAGGTACTCCAATTATCTTGACAGATCCCCCTGTAACTAGAGACTAGCTAATATACCTGTCCATTACATGTTCATGAATCTAGCACATATCCACATAATGTCAACAAAATCAAGTTTAAGGAGACTCCCTGTATGCAAAGCACTCATTCATTTGGAATTAGGGTTTCCAAACATAACTAAATGAATTCTTGTCAAATTCCATTATTTTACCTTTTTGCCTTGTTACAATCAAGGCTTACTATGTATTGTCACATCACCCAACTATTAGGTATATAAACACATCAATTATTACCTCGTCATGCTAATACCAAGCATGTTTCCTATAGCTGCTCACACCTATCAACCACATGTTCCAAATATCAAGACAATCATATGTATCAATTTGAAATCAACTTTTACAAACAATCATGTCATAATCCATAGTCAACTCATAATCATTAGACATAATGCTACAACTGTCGACTACATTCAAGTACATATCAATTGTCTCAGCACATATATGTTAGTACACTCACCTTAAAACATAATCATTTAAACACATACTCATACTATGCAATTCATCAAACATTCAACCAACTTGCAACATGCCATGTTAAATAAACTAACTAGAAGACATAATCAAATAGTGAAGCACAAAATATATGATACGAGAAAACTCATACCTCATTGTATCTCAGGGAAAACTATCTTGTCTACACAATCAAGTTAGTTAGCACGAAATAACTTCTCAACCCCCTTATTATATTTTTGTGCCCATGTAGTTCCCATATTGTTATTATTGTGCACCATAGAATCCCACTATTATTATTATTGTGCCCTTACATTATTATTGTTATGTCGACTCTGATTATATTATGACCCCTTAGACTCCTATATAGAAAGGAGGTCTTGTCATTTGTATCATCGAAGAATTGTTCATTTGTGTAATGTAAAGGAGGTTGCCCCCTCGAAGAGGCTGAATTCTAAGGCATTGATCTATATTTTCTATCTTTTTGTGAGCTGGTTTCATAACATTTGGTATCAGAGCTTTGGATTCAAGGGTTTCGCTACTCCACACATGTCATCGTAGTATTTTAGCTATAACTTTTTTTCTGTGACATTTCAAAAGCTACAACAAAAACCCATTTGAGAAGAAATATTGCTAAACTGGGCGTCCAAATTTCAGATCTTGTCTCACTATATTTTCGAAGATATGATCTGAGGAAGTTAGGGTTTTTGCAAGCTCCCGAATTTCATCTAAAACAATTCATCATGGTATTTTCGCTATAACATTTTCGCTACAAAGTTTCAAAAGATAAATATAAAAACCCATTTGAGAAGAAATCGTTTTGAATCTTGGATCCAAATTTCAAATCTTGTCTCGTTATATAAATATAAAAACCCATTTGAGAAGAAATTGTTTTGAATCTTGGGTCCAACTTTCAGATCTTGTCTCGATATATTTTCAGATATATGATCTGAGGAAGTTAGGGTTTTCGCAAACTCCCAAATTACATCCTAAATAGGTGACCTTGGGAAAATCCTCATAACTTTCTCTCTGAGCAACAAATTGAAATTTCGTAAGTTATAGAAAGAGGACGGACTGTATTTTTCTGTGCATATTTTCAGATCCGAAGGTCGAAACAATGACACGTGGCATGTCATAAAATTTCTCTCTAATGAAACATTATATAATTAGGTCATCTTAGGAGATTGGGCATAACTCTTTCTTGGAGAATCAAATTCTAATCAGACTTGCGGGGCTAGAAAGAGAACTCAGAGGGCTAGTGCAGGAGACAATTTTAGAACTTTGAGATCTGAAAGTACAGAGTTACAGTCATTTCAATATAGAGCTCCTGAAATCAAGAAAAGGCGATATGAGGAAGTTTGATGGAAAGGATCCAGTAAATTAGATACTACAAATGGAGCAATATTTTGATCTACATGGTGTAACACTGTTACAAAAGGTATGTATTGCATCTTCATATTTAGAACCAGATCAATTTTTATGGTATAAAGGGCTTTGTTCTCGTAAACAACTTGTTACGTGGTCAATTTTCACATAGGAAATGATAGCACATTATTACGATACAAAGAGCAACACCTTCTTTAGAGCAACAATTTGAAGAAAAAAGAGAAAAAGGGCTTTGTTACAAAGTGGAAAGAAAATTTATGGCAACAAGGAAGTCTACCCCTCACAGCTATAAAGATGGAAGTGTTGTTTCTCTTAGCCTTCCACAACCTACAAGGGTTACACCATAACAATTGGAAGAAAAAAGAGAAAAAGGGCTTTGTTACAATTGTGATAACAAATACATTAAAGGTCATAAGTGTGCTAAGAAGAAATTATTTTACATTGATTGTGGAGAGGAGGAAGAAAAGGATCAAGAAACGTCAAAAGAAGAGTATATACACCAGGAACCAACCCCAAAGAAAGAAGAAGTGAATCCAGCCATATATTATAAAGCATTGGAAAGAATTACCACTCCTAAAACTCTCAAGATAGAAGGACAGATCAAGAAGAAAAAGGTTCAATAAGTGAAAGATCACATCGAGAAAGAAGAAATGAATCCAACCATATCTTTTAATGCATTGGACGGAATTACCACTCCTCAAACTATCAATATAGAAGGACATATCAAGAAGAAAAATGTTCAAGAATTGAAAGATCACATCAAGTCTCAAGAAATCAATCCGACCATATCTTGTAATGCATTGGAAGAAATTACCACTCCTCAAACTATCAATATAGAAGGACATATCAAGAAGAAAAAGGTAAGATTTTTGATTGATTCGGGCAATACCTATAATTTTATTGATTGTAAGATAGCCAAGGAATTGAATTGCTTCCTATATCCAGCACCAGAGTGTCAAGTGATGGTTGCAAGTGGAGGAACCATAAATTGCTCTAGAAAGTGCCATAATATCAAGCTATCCATGGGAGAATATGTATTGAATAGCCAAATGCTTTCCATTCCAATGGGTGGTGCTGATGTTTTACTAGGTGTCCAATGGCTACAATCTTTGGGTACGATAGCTTTTAATTTTCAAGTACTTTTCTTGAATTTTTTTTTTGGAAGGAAAGGAAGTTGAATTGAGGGGTATCAAAGGAGAACCTGGAAAGATAGTCAAGTCTAACAACATGACAAAGCTTCTAAATATAGAATAACGAGGTGTAATTACACAATTATGTTCACTATAGGATCCCACAAAGAAATCATGTATTTCTCCAGATCTCCAAAACGTTTTGGACAATCATTCCAAGGTATTTGAGACTCCCAAAGGCCTCCCACCTATTCATGATCACGATCATGCTATTCATTTGATTCCACAAAATGTTCCTCCAACATCAGGCCTTACATATATCCATATGCCCAAAGGAGTGGGAACTCATTCAAAAGTTGCAGAAGATCCCAATTCAAACAGTATTGCGATAACTTGAGAAGGAAGGAAAAATCATATTAGAACCTGAAGCAGTCATAAAACCGAGAAATTGAAAGCTACAAAATAGATCAATTTCAGAGTATCCCATCATGTGGAAGAACTTACCCGCTGAAGATTCCACATGGGAGGACAAGAATTTATACATAAGCATCAAGAAGTACTCAAGCATTGAGGACAACACCTTTTGAAGGAGAGGGGCATGTTAGGTCCCTATACTACTAGTGTAACCCCTTATTGTTATTAGTATAACCCCCTTATTATATTGTTGTGCCCATGTAGTTCCCATATTGTTATTATTGTTCCCTTACATTATTATTGTTATGTTGGCTCTGATTATATTATGACCCCTGAGACTCCTATATATAGAAAGGAGGTATTGTCATTTGTATCATCGAAGAATTGTTCATTTGTGTAATGTAAAGGAGGTTTCTCCCTCAAAGAGGCTAAATTCTAAGGCATTGATCTATCTTTTGTATCTTTTTGTGGGCTGGTTTCATAACAACACATCCACTTAAAAATCAATAAGATCACAATAATCATAACAATCACTAGCTAACATGTTCACATCCTAACTCATAAACAATTATAATTTATGCATAGCAATCACATATGAATGATCAGTCTAGGCAACTACAGGTTAACCTATAAGATATTTCATCAACAACATATAACATAATCCTTAAGTTATTTAACCTAAAGAAATAATAGCAATGCATACAACCATAGGTTACTACCATTCTTGACTATTCAACACATGTGCATATAACTATACTAATCAACTAGCATCTATCATGAATGTAACCTTAACATCAAAATACATGTGCATAAACCTAATGTGTATAACAATCCTTAACTTGGATTTCAGAGATCTGTGGTTTGAGCTTTTTGTATTTTTGACCGGAGAATCCACAGTTGAAGAATTTATACACCAACGTTTCGAATCCCAAATGGGATCCATCATCAGGGACAGAGAAAGATGATAAGAGAAAGATGATAAAAAGAAGAGCCAGATGAAGGAAATAAATACTCATGAGGGATGAATGTTCAAGGAACAGCACAGGTCGGCCAGAGAGATTTAAAATGAAACCTAATTTTTTATTTTTAAATTATTATCATTTAATTAATATTTATAAAATAAAAACTTTAAACTTAGATTTTAGTTTAAAGTTTTTATTTTATAAATATTAATTAAATGATATTAATTTAAAATTAAAATTAAAATTAGGTTTCATTTTAAATCTCTCTGGCCGACCTGTGCTGTTCCTTTAACATTCATCCCTCATGAGTATTTATTTCCTTCATCTGGCTCTTCTTTTTATCATCTTTCTCTTATCATCTTTCTCTGTTCCCTGATGATGGATCCCATTTGGGATTCGAAACGTTGGTGTATAAATTCTTCAACTGTGGATTCTCCGGTCAAAAATACAAAAATCCTTAACTTACATACGTGCATGCCAAACATACAATACATGTATGATTATATGCTTTTATCTCAAATTCCAATGCTACAACCCCATTATGATGATTTTCATCTCCTGCTCTATCTCAACCAACCCATTAGCATCATAACATACCAACATCACCCTGATGACTTAGATTGCATACCATGAAAAGCATGTTTGACCTACTATTCATGCATACCTACAACCAAGACCATACATGCATGACAACTTCATATAGACATATAACACCTCAGTATCAAACCATATTCACATCCTTGTAGCTAGAGTCCAGTCATCAATGCATGACCATATCAACTTCACAAGCCATGACCTCATGTATGAAAAAAACCATTACTCTAGTATACACATTGCCTCATGCAACTATCCACCTATATAAGCAATGCCTAATCAACTACACATATGCATAACCGTATGTAGTCAAGCATAAGTGATCAATTCTTGTAATCGACCTACAATACTGATGCATGTAATCAATTAACCAAGAATGCAACCCAACATACAAGGATGTAATTAATCTGCATATACTCATGTAACCAATCATATACTCCTCACAATGCATTCCATAAAATCATCATGTTCCTCATGACAACCTTACTACAATAATGATATATCATTATCAAATGCAAGTGTAAGAGACACACATGCAACTGACATGCATTCATGACCAACACATTCACCCAAGGAGAGTGCAACCATGCTTTGATACCACTTGGTAACACCCCCTCCCAGGTCTACCCAAAGTAACCATGCCAACCAGGGTAAACATGAGGAGAGATGTTATTATGATCAGATTCGACCTCCTATGTCACCTTAAGGAAGTGGAATTGATGAAACATCACATACACTCATCCAACATCATAAAGAGAACCCTCAAGACACAAGTCAACCACTCAAATAGCCTAGCCTTGGGTCCCACTCTTATTCTACAATTTTTAGGCCATAGATTCTCTCATGCTATGGGTAAGGAAGTTACCAAAAACACAAAGTTTCTCTCACAAACATGCCTACCAGTGACTGTGGACAAAAATTACTAGTTTTGTGTGAGTGACCACGGGATTTAAGCCACTTTTCTAGCCCATAATACTAGCCTCTACCCAGAACTTGTCGTAACTTCCAAAAGTCATTAAAAACATGATAACAATGTTGATCAATAAAAAATAACCATCGAGACTAGGCTTGAGCATCCCCAGTCGGGATTTACATTCTGTAAAACACTTGCCTTCAATGCAACCTACAGGTCTAGGATACAATAAAGAGCATAAATGACCTAAAGAAATTATGAAACATAACCAGAAGGACCACCTCCTTCTCCATTGAACTACTACATCATCAATTAGGTCTTGCATCCATCCATTTAACAGTTACAAGTAAATATATGAAATGACTATGACATAAACCAGTCATTCAACCATGCTTATAACCAACATAAATCCATATAAATATCATAGATATAACAACCATTAAATCCACATATAAATCAGTGAAAAATTAAGAGAACTTAGCTTTTATTAATAAAAGGAAAATTTTGACCAGGTTCGGGACTTCCACGTACCACCCGACCATAGACATGGTTGAATCAAATCTCTCTTTCAACCAATCACCCCTGTGCCATATTCCAAGCATGAATGTGGGATCTCATAGACAACCAGATCAAGAATAGCCAAGGGAATATAGAGGTTAAACCACCTCCACCCCCATCAAAACGTGATCACACCAAAATCAGTGCTCTAATCATAATCGAACAGAACTTGGAATGCCATCTGAAATCCATCACAATCCTTGAGGAATTTTTTGTCTCATTGTCTCTCAAGCTTTACCACAATCCAAACTGGATCACTAGGACCTAAACTGAGACCAGTCTCTTAGGCTTTACCACAATCCAAACCCAAATCACTAGGCCCTAAACTGAGACTTCTCCCTCAGGCTTTATTATGTATCCTGCCAAAACTGGTCAAGGGATTCCTAGGCCTTTAGAAATGGAACTTGAGACCACCTATGCCTTAGATTCTGAAATCCATCAGGAAAACCAAAACTTAAAAACCAAAATAACATCCCAAAATACCATGGGACCTGGAAAATGGTTAGGCTATGGTGGAATCCACTATCATAACCCAGCAAAACCATACCACCGACAGTAACAGAACCATACACCAACATGCAAATCCATGCATTTCCAAACCAGCTACGAAATTACATATGAGAAAGGTTACCTACAAGTATTCCTGCTGAAGTTGCTTGATCCTGCTTTCCCTTCCTTTATCCTTGTTTCCCTTCCTCTCCCTTTGTTTGATTTTCCTCCCTTGATCCAAAGCTAGAGTTCTCCAAGAAAACTCTAAGTCACCAACGGTTAGAGAGAGTGAGAGAATAATGAGCGAGCTCCAAACTTGAATTGACAAAAGGATAAAACTGAGCATGCTTAACACTGAGTAAACTTCCAACTAATCCTTAGAAGCCTTTCTATCAATGATGCCTATAATTTCTTCATTTTCCATTATTTTCCTTCAATTTCCTCCTCACGTGTAACCTGTGACCTTTTACCTTCATTTCTCCTAATTTCCTTTATTTTCATAAATAAATGTGCCACAAAAGCCTTTGTCTTTTAATTCCTTTGCCAATTTTCTTAGCCAAAAGCACATATCGAGTGATGCCCAACAGGATATCTTTGCCCAACATTCAACTTGGAATATGTGTCCCTTACCCATGGTCTTATTTTTACCTCATTAAATTTGATTACATGAACCTCCCCCTTGGGGAACACCATCCTTGGCATTAAACCACACCAAGACCTCAACAAAACCATTGAAAATAAAAAAAAACACTGCCCATGGAGATTTATAACTTAGCTCGTTGTAGTATTTACAGTGAAACACATTCTCAAAAGAAAAACATCATGACAACATACCGCATACTGGAGCTTTATAACACATATCATTACGCTATTTACAATAACCACATATATGCATATGCACATTTGCTAAACCAGCAAATAAAAGGATACAATTCTTGTATCAATCAATAAGGGAATCCATAGGATCATAGCTCCACCCTCAAAGTAGTACCAGGATTCACCTCCTTCCCTCGAAGTCTAGAATCCACTGCAAAGTCAAATCTCCATCTGATGTCCAATGCTATAATCCCATGCCACTTGTCCTCGCAGCGAATAGTTACCAACTCATTGTTCCAGGGCATACTCCTAATGTACATATGATTCCATCTAGAAATGCTAATGACCAAACCAAATATATCCGCGACCTTCCCTACTCTGCTACAAAGTCCCTCGAGAAATCTGGTCACCCCTTCCGTGCAATCACTCAACTTCCAAATTCCTTAAAATCCCCTATCCCAGGTGATCCATCCATTGACAAGGATTCCTTACATTGGAATATCAAACAACCAAGGCATATCCCTACCTTAGAATCATCATATCGATCACAAAATGTTCATGGAAATCAATGGACACTATTCGGTACGAGTTTCCCACGATAGCCCTACTCCTAAAGTACTTTGCCAGCATACTGCTAAATGTTCCAATTTCTTTCATTGTTGTCGCTGATTCTTTCAGTCGATTTCAACCACCTAACTAGGCATGTTCATGCATTCTTGTTCCAAGCACATAATTTCCATTAGATTCAAATAAATTGAAATAACCTCAAATCGTACCTCATTGGTAGTTCGTCAATAAGGTACACTTGCAATAATGTTCGCTTCCTGTCACAACAATTCAAACTAACTATTTGATCAAAACATCATCTATAAACATATCACATCACGTTAGCTCAGAACACAACCATCATAAATCAAGATCATAAATCACATATAATCATCACATACCATAGTCATAATTCACATGCATAATAAAACTGAAATAAAATGTTGATTCTTATCCTCTCATCAATCCTTAGCTTCTACCTTTTTCTTTATTCCATATGCACTCCGGATCGGTTGCCACACCAGACAAACACCATGTGCCTTCTCCTCAACTATGTACGCATACACATAGTATGCATCACACACATACACACACTTCATACAACACCATACAATACATGCATCTACACCAGTGCCATATGTACCACCTATACACTCCAACCACTGGCACAATGTGTGCACTACATCACATGTACATGACACCACTCGCACAACGTGGACACTGTTATACTCCTATAGTTATAGGTGTCATATTTCATGATTGATTGGTTGAGCTCTGTAATATGTTCATACCTTTCCTTGTTGTAAAGGTTTCCATATTATCAAAAAAATCAATATATATATATATATTAAAAAATGTAAAGAGGGTATACCCTAAAAGAAAAATCAAAGGGTCAGAAAAAAAAAAAAAAAAAATGGTCAAAAAAAAAAATGGAAGAAATGAACCCCAAATAAAAATAGACCAGGAAAGCGTGCAAGTCCAAATGCCACTACTATTTCATTTTTTGCAAACAAAACATGGTGTGCAACTTGTTGAACTTTATGCCACAATTGATGAATGGAAAAACAGCTTAATATTGGCTAGTTCATTTTTGAATTTCATGTTTTAGAGATAGAGAATAAAAACCTGTCCAAACAGCTTAATCTTGGCAGATAAGTAGATAGGTAGAGAAGCAAAGGAGCTCAACTATTTAATCTGAGCCCTTGGAAGAAATAAGTGCAGACTTAGATAGGCTTATCATGCAAAGAAAAGAAAATTGATGAGGGTTTGCTAGTCTAAGTGCACCCGAGTAAAAGAAGAAAAAAAGTTAGGCAAAGTAAGCAGGGTAAGTAGATTTTTGTTGCAGAATGAGACTTATGATAGGTTTTGTCCCTAAAAGTGTGTTAACTTACACTTCTATCACAAGTTCCTGGTAGACATTTCATTTTGGAGTAGCTCAAGTGAGGCATGACTAAACTCCTCTTCATCCTTTTCCCAAATCATTTACTAATTTTCCCCAGAGATATTAAGATCTGCTTAATATCACTAAGTCACTCTTTCCATTTTCATCATTGCTTAAGTAAAACCCCATATTTACTTAGGTATATGTAAAAATATCACATATCCCTCAAAACCTCTTTTCCCCTTTAAGCCTAAGTTTTTAACATTTTAAACTTAGCGCTTTCATTTGCAAAATCATATTAACTTTAACATGTATTATATAACTCCCATGTAAAATTTACCCATTCCCGTATTATATAAATATATATAAAAACCCCAAATAATACATAATTCCCACTCCGATTAATATATAACCATAAAACATTTTTTTGGGAATTTACAAGGTTAATTGAAACTTGTTAAGTAACCTTTTTCCCCACGCATGATCAAAGGATTAATTAAACCTCTGGTTAATTAATAAATTAACCTAGCCCCATAGACCAATGAGAATGCCCCCGATACAATTAATAACAGTTTGAGTGAACTGGACCCGTCGCTTAACTACACGCCATTTCCGCAAAGTGCCATTCGTCCGATCTAGACCTTGCTCATCAGATGGCTGATAACCATTTCGAGACCCCCCTTGCTGCCGAACATTAAGCCACAGGGAAACAGTGGTATTTCTCCCGTATAGGTGCCACGCATTGTTCACTGCCCTTCCACCCGAAACTGCCCAAGCCCAAAAGCGGTGTGGGAAAAACAGCTTACACCCTCCCGTTGACCCTCACTGATTTCATCTGCCATGTCACCATCTGTACTGCCATGTCACCTGCCACATCATCTGTCCCGCACCCCCCGCTGATGTCATGCTGACGTCCTCCCTCCTTTGAATTAAAATTTCCCGCCAAAAATCATTTTTGTCAATTAACGGGGTGAAAAGGTCATTTTGTTATGTTTTTTCATTCAAGCACCCCTGTGTGCTCTAGGCGTAAAAGGGACCAAGATCACATTTTCAATTGTTTCGACCGCCTCCAACCAAAAAAGCTCCAAACAATGAGCTCGCGACCTCAACCAAAGTTTCCATTGTACAGTCTTCTTCCTTTTAAATACAGTTCGAGCCAGTGCCGAAGGACTTCCTAGCCCATAGAAGAAAAAACAGAGATTTACAGGGATATTTTCTACCCCAGCCAGTGTATCGTCAGAGCCATGAAAACCTGCAGGGAAAGGCGGTGTAAAGACACGTTGCAATCTTATTTTTTGCCGGACAGCGGCGAGCAGAAGTCAAAACACATTAAAGAGTATCAGATCAAGCGTTAAAGAGTATCAATGTAGAATTAAAGGCAAGTCAAGTCAGAATTAAAGAGTATCAGGAGCCGACAAAGAGAAGTAGATTAGAAATTAAAAGCACAGTTAAGGCAAGTAGTCGGCACAGAGCTACAAAGGACACCTGCAAGCTGAACCCTAAAGAGCCAGCCTCCAGCACAGCATAAGTTAGTTGTTTCTACTTTTCTTGTAAATTACTTTAGGTTAAACTTAGATATTATCGTAGAGCTTTTATGAGATACCTGGTGTACATATTTTGTTGTATAAATACCCCCTTCATCAGAGTTTTAAAGAGGTTGGGTGTGTGTAGATTTCTTAGACTTTGTTGTAATATTGAACTTTGGAATAAAGAACTGTTGGAAACAAACTGTTTTCTAGCCTACTGGATGAAGATGTGAAGCAAAGGACCTATCACAAAATTCTTGAATCAATCTCCAGATCAATAAGTACCTTATATCTTATGTTTTATAGTTTTCTGAGTTTTTGTATCATCTCTGTTTCATAATCTGAATGATAAAGAAAAAGATTAATTTAGAATTTTCTTGACTGCACTCTATTTTCAGTCTTTATTATTCTCTATGTTTTCTTCAGAATTAACATAAACAGAGAATTCTTAATTGCTCTTGTTTCCTGATTCTCTCATATTGATTATTTGATAAAGAATTCTTAACTGCTCTTTGTTTGTAAGCATCCATTTTCCCTCTTTCAATATGTTGAAGGATTCTTAACTGCCCTTCACCCATTTGAGCCCATTCCATCTGTTTTTAGTGCTTTAATTTTTCCATGTTTGACTACCTTGCTCTGTGATGCCATCCTTTGTTAGAAACCAAATTCAGAAAGCCATCCTTCTTTGACTCCATCATGCCCAATGGACTGAACTATTCTGTTTTACCTCACTGTTCTATTGAATCTCACCACCCAAACTCAAAACAAAGCCCTTGAACTTCATAACTAGCCTAATACCTTTAAAAAAAAAAGTTAAATCATAAAGAGAGAGCCCTCTCTGGATACAGATTGGCTAGATTCTATATCTAAAAGATTGGTCTGTGGTTACCTCGGTCATATTCACTTTCTTACAACTTTTGGGAACAACCTGAGTGATAACATCATTGGTGACTCCACTGGGGACCTGAATAATTGTTTGTTACTATTGTTTATTTCATAAGCTACAGATGGAGCCTGAAGTTAGCCAGGTAGCCTTTGAAACTTCTTTTGCTTTGCAATTGTAGAAGTAAATAAATGTTGCTTCAGTCTATCTCTAGTCTAGTTTATGTTTTGCACAGTTAGTTCCAAATACTTGATCAGTTCCTCTTTTCAATAAATCTTTAGGAAATTTCAAAACTCCCACATCTAAAACACCTAGAAGATACTGTTAAAAGTTTAATTATCAAAAACTATTCCAAGAAAAAACCAAAAAAATACCTAGAAACTGGCTTCAGAAAAGACTCGTTACACAAGATCAAATCATGATCCTAATCCCCCACCTATGTTTGAAAATCATAATCTGATTCCTAGGATCCTTAGAATTCAAGAGATCCAAGAAAATTCTTCTAGTTCACACCTTGACAAAAAGTTGCAGAACCCCATTCAATCTGAGCTTCCTCTGAAAAACACCAAACCTTTCTGTAATTACTGCAGCTTCTCCAAGTTCACCATCAGCACCTCAAGCCACTCTTTTCACTCCTTCATCTTCAACATACATTCCCATTGTTATCCCTTCTCTTCCAGCTGTCACATTTATCTCTACAATCATGGCAAACCAATATACCCCCCTAAACTTACCTGTAAATCTAGGGGCCATGCCTCAAGATTATCAAAATAAAATCACCTATTTTGACGGTACTGGCACTTACACAGCCCAACAACATACCAAGAAAATGACCGACTATTTTGAAAACTATGAGATTGATGATGATGATGTGAGAATGAAAGTATGATGTTCAAAGTTTAACTGGAGAAGTTAGAACCTGGTTTAGAGCCCTCCCAGCAAACAGTATCAATGACCCACAAGCTCTTTATCAGACCTTCTTGAACAGATGGGAAAAGAAGAAAGATCCTCTCCACATTTTATCGGAGTATGAAAACCTAAGAAGAGGCACACAAGAAACTGTCCAAGATTACTGTACTAGATTCAATAATATCTACAATGCTATTCCTCAAAATCTCAGACCTCCTCTAGATTTAGCCTTGATCAAATTCCCTGATGCATTTGACTCTGATATGGCATACCAACTTAGGGAAAGAGCTCCTCGAAACTTAGAAGAGATGCAGAGTATAGTTGTTAGCATTGAAGCCAATCTGATATCGAAATGATCTAGAGCCAGAGCTGAAAGAAGAACACCTTTCAAAGAAGAACCTTCTGCCGTTGAACAGAAATTAGATGCAATCATTAAAGGAATGGATAGACTTGGAGATAGAGCAGAAATAATCGAGAGAAAATCCCCTTCGGATGGTCAGCCAAGCAATACTAGCAGAAATCCAAATTTCAGGAAAAATCAAAATCCTAACACTAGAAAGACAGGGCCTGACCAAAATATTAGGCCCCTATTTCAAGAAAATTATGTTGAAGCCTCAACATCTGATGAACCAACAAAAGACACTCAAATTAATCTGATGGGACTCAACAATGAACAACAAGTTTTCTTGACCCAAGAGGATCAAGAAGCTAACATCCTTGAACAATTCCAAACTCAGTCAGGTGAATCATTTGACTTTAGGGAGGGATATGACACAGCCATTTATGAAGTCCACAAACAATACAATCTGAGGATCAGAAGGATAGATGTCCCTGAAATTAGCAAACAGAAAGATACCAAGTAGCCTAACAAAGGTAAGATCAGTGTCCCCCCTGTACATATTCTTTCTAAAAAATATCCTAACCTTGATAATCCAATTGTGGAAGATATATCAGACAATCAAATACCTAATAGACAACCTTCCACTGCTATTCCTGCTGAATGAAAAGAAGAAGAGCCTCTAGAACTTGATTTGGAAACAACTTCAGCCCTTAATCCCACTCCTGAAGAGGGGAAAAACGCAGAAAATTCAGTTGTCCGAAATACCAAAACTCAGAACGAGAAACCTTTCAATTTTTAGCAGAAGTAGGCAAACTAAATATAGTTGTTCCCTTATCAGAATTAGCTAAACATGGTTTCTACAAAAGTCAAATCAGCAGATCACTCAAAATTTCTATGAATAAAGATTCAGTAAATGTTTTTGATGACCAGCCAGAATTGATATTTGGCGCTGAAGTAAGTAGAAAAACAGTAGAAGGACAAATTCCTCCATTCTATGTGGCATTAAACATTCATGATAAAATACTTCATAATGCCATGTTTGATTCTGGTGCTTCCCATAATTTAATGTCTAAGTCTGTGATGGAGAAACTTGACCTTGACATCACCAGACCATATAAAGATCTTTTCTCTTTTGATTCAAGTTAGGTCAAATGTTTGGGTTTAATCAAAGATTTATGTGTGTCACTAGTCCAATATCCTGCCAAAACCATTTTGATGGACATAGCAGTAGCTGATATTCCACCAAAGTATGGTATGTTATTGTCTAGATCTTAGGGTGCAAAGCTTCAAGGATCTCTACAGTTAGACATGTCTTATGCTACTATTTCAGTGTTTGGTCAACCAAAGAGACTATACAGAGAAACCTTAATGAAGTATGTAGTAAGTAGTCAAGAGAACCCTCAAAATTTTCCTATCTACTTAGTACATTCAGATTTGGATTCTTTTATCCTTTACAATGCTGAAATTGATCCCCCACATGAAATAAAAGTTCTGGCAAATAAAACATAAAAAACAACACATCAGAAGTCGAGTGCCTAAATTCAAGAGATCTCTAAAAATCATGAAACGTTGCATAAACCAAAACAAGCTGGAAAACCAGATCTCCTTATCGAACAGATCCCTGATACTCCAATCCCTAACTGTAAATATGAAATCCTATGGTACTTAGAATTTGATGGTTTTGTCAACAAATTAGGAGCTGGGGCAGGGGTCTGGGTGCACAATCTAGAAAACAATCATGCTAAAGGCCATGCCTACAGGTTAAACTTTAGGTGCACCAATAATATGGCTAAATATGAAGCTCTACTGCTAGGTCTTAAGATGCTGAAGAAATTGGGAGCAATTAGAGTATCAGTCTTAGGAGATTCTGATTTAATCATTCAACAGATAAAAGGGAAGTTCTTGACAAATGATCCCAGATTGAAAGAATACATCGGAACAACTCTAGAAATCCTCAACACATTTTTGGAAGCTTAGCTTGCCAAAATCCCCAGAAAACATAACTTGCAAGCTCACAGCCTAGCAATGTTTTCCAGCACCTGCAAATTTCCATTTGAATCAAACCATCAATTCACAGCAGAAATTAGACACCGCCTAGCCATACCTGATAATGTGAAGAACTGGCAAGTATTTGAAAGTGATAACCAGATCAACAATTTTCTAACCCTAGAAGAGGAATTTTCCAGCACTAACGCAGATGAAGACGCAATTAATGAATCTGGTCCAGCAAAACAGATAGAATCAGACATTTCAGCAAAAAATGCAACTCAAATGCTTCATCTAACAAAATTCACCAAAGAGGAAATACAAGAGCTTAATGAAATAGATATTGATGAGATCATTGAAGGAGAATCTGAAATTATCAATCTGAAAGACAATCATTTTCCCAAAGGATTGACTCCTTTGGAAGATCTCTTTGATTTCAATGATATTCCAAAAAATCCTCAGATGGAACCTCCAAAAGCGGACATTGAATACTACAACATAGGAACTGAACAGAATCCAAAAATAATAAAATTGTACAAATCTCTGCCCCTTGATCAAAAGCTGAAGTATGTTGAACTGATCAAAGAATTTCAGGATGTTTTTGCTTGGAGCTATGAAGACATAAAATCTTATGACACCTCTATCATTCAGCATACAATACTGCTCAAGGAAAATCAAAAACCATTCAAATAGAAACTCAGAAGAATCAACCTTGTACTGCTTCCTTTAATTGAAAAAGAAATCAGACAAATGCATGATGCATGGATGATTGCTCCAATCAGATTTTCAAAGTGAGTGTCTAATTTAGTGTCTACCAGGAAGAATATAGGGGAAATCAGATTATGTGTTGACTTAAGAAATTTAAACAAGGTTTCTTTGAAGGACAACTACCCTTTACCTAAAATGGATCATATTTTACAAAGGGTAGTAGGTGCTTCTAGGATTTCACTTTTGGACGGGTTTTCAAGTTTCAATCAGATTCTAGTTCATCCTGATGACCAAGAAAAAACTGCATTTACAACACCATGGGGTACATTCAAATATGTTAAAATGCCATTCGGACTTAAGAACATAGGGGAAACCTTTCAGTGAGCAATGGACATAGCTTTTGCAAAAGATATTCACGGTTTTTTGGTTGTATATCTAGATGACCTCACTGTGTTTTCCAAAACAGACCAGCAACATTTAGATCATTTTAGACAAGTGTTTTTAAAATGCAGAAAATATGGTATTTCATTGAATCCTAAAAAATCTTTGTTTGGTCTAGAAGAAGGCAAAATGTTAGGCCACATCATCTCCAAAGATGGCATCAAAATTTATCCTGTTAGAATAGAAGATATTCTGCAAATATCCCACCCTAGAAATGTCAAAGAAATTCAAGCTTTCTTAGGGAATATTAACTTTTTGAGAAGATTTATACCTAATTTGGCTGAACTAATCAAATTGTTGAACAACATGTTGAGAAAGGATTCAAAGGTAAAATGGACAGCAAAAGCCAAACAAGCATTTGAAGAAATTAAATTGGCTTTGACCAGAACACCAGTCCTCACAAGTCCAAAATTTGACAGAGACTTCATAATTTTCTCATTTGCATCAGAACACACTATAGCAGTTGTTTTACTTCAAAAAGATGATCAACGATCTGAAAAACCCATAGCCTTTTTCAATAAAGCACTTAGAGATGCACCTCTAAATTACAAAATCATGGAAAAATGGGCTTATGCACTTGTGAAAGCCATTCAAGGCTTCAGAATCTATATACTGTATTCCCATGTAATAGCTTATGTGCCAAATGTTGTTGTCAAAGATATCCTCACTCAGGATGGAATTGAAGGCAAACGAGGTTAATGGATAGCTAAAATACTGGAGTATGACATTGAAATAAAACCTGTAAAGCTGATAAAATAACAGGGATTAGCTAAACTCATGACTGAAACAAACTTTCAAGCCCTAGATATAAATGAATTGGATAATGAATAGGAGATGGTGACTCCACAAATCAACCAGGCCCTCTTACAATCACCTTGGTATGCTGATATAATTCATGTATTATTAAACCTGTAGGCTCCTACAGGGTTATCCAGAATAAAGAAAAGGTTTTTAAAGATGAAAGCTTCAAAATTTTGTATTTTAGATAATGCTCTTTTTTGGAAAAATCATAAATGTATTTTATTGAATTGTTTGATAAAAGAAGAAACTGACAGAATTCTGAAATAATTTCATGCAGGGGACTGTAGTGGACACCTCTACTAGAAATCAACTGCAGACAAAATCCTAAGGGCTGGATTTGACTGGCCAAGCTTGTTCGTTGATACAAAGAATTTTGTTACTGCTTGCCATAAATGCCAAATTTTTTAAGGCAAAAGAAAACTGTGACCCTTTCCCTTGAGACCAATTTTCACTGAAAGACCATTTCAACAATGGGGTTTAGACTTCATTGGAGAAATCCATCCTTCCTCTTCTGGCCAGCATAAATGGATCCTTACTGCCACAGACTATTTCACCAAATGGATAGAAGCCATCCCTGCTAGACAAGCCAATGATACAGTGATTATAGGATTCTTAGAGACCAACATCTTATCTAGATTTCGTTGTCCTGAAAAGATCATAACCGACAATGCTACTGCCTTCAAGTCCAAGAAACTGATAAATTTCTCCAGCAAATACCATATCACTTTAGGCCATTCCACAGCCTATTACCCTCAAGGTAATGGTTTAGATGAGTCCTCCAATAAAATCCTGATCAATATTATTAAGAAACTGTTGGAAGAGGACAAGAAAAATTGGCACAAGAAACTCACAAATGCACTATGGGAAGACAGACTTACTACAAAGAGATCAATTGGAACCAACCCTTATGAGCTAGTTTATGGCATGGAAGATGTATTTCCTTCATCTTTAGGAGTTCCTATGATGAAATTATTGCAAGAATCTCAAGTGGAACCCAATGACATTCAAAGGAGAATAAATCAGACCATCTATTTGCAGCAGACCAGAGAAGAAGTGCACCAAAGATCCCAAGTGTTACAAGAAATACTTAAGAAGATATTTGATAAAAGGACCAAAGCAGAAGACTTTTACATTGGAGACAAAGTTCTAAGGTGGGGTTCCAGGAGAGAAGACAAAGCAAAACATGGGAAGTTTGACTTCCTGTGGAAAGGACCATTTATCATCCATGCATTGCAAGGGAACAATACTTACTTTCTGAAGAGACTGGATGGTACAGAAATAGAAGAAGGACCAGTGAATAGTTGAATGCTGAAACATTATTTTGATCTAGTTTGTTGATATATTCTGACTCTAACATGTACATAAGAAAATTCAGGATCAACATCTTGAAATAAGGGATTAGCTTGTTCATTTCAGCAATAAGAATGAGAAGGAAAGTGCAGAAAATTTTGAAATCAGTGAAGGAACTTTACCATTTTGTTTTGCCTTATTCCAGTTATCATAGATTGCATAAGAAGACTTGGGAGCAGGAATATAAGATCAAGTAATCCAAGTAGACTATTCCGAATAGATCTACAGTTGTTTGAATCAGCTCAAGAATAATGTATATACTTTATAGCATCCTTTTGTACAGTTTCTACGTTCAGCATAGGAATATTTCAGAGCACAGTAAAAGGTATTCACAAGGCCATTTTCTCTGTTGTTCTTGACTTTCCACCAGGGAAAGCCATCCCCAACTGGAGCCAGTGTTATACTCCTATAGTTATAGGTGTCATATTTCATGATTGACTAGCTAAGCTCTATAATATGTTCATACCTTTCCTTGCTGTAAAGGTTTCCATATTATCAAAAAAATCAAAAAAATAAAAATAAAAAATGTAAAGAGGGTATACCCTAAAATAAAAATCAAATGGTGAAAAAAAAATGGTCAAAAGAAAAAATTAAAGAAATGAACCCCAAATAAAAATAGACCAGGAAAGCGTGCACGTCCAAATGCTACTACTATTTCATTTTTTGCAAATAAAACATTGTGTGCAGCTTGTTGAACTTTATGCCACAATTGATGAATGGCCAAACAACTTAATCTTGGCCAGTTCATGTTTGAATTTCATGTTTTAGAGATAGAGAATAAAAATCTATCCAAACAGCTTAATCTTGGCAGATAAGTAGATAGGTAGGGAAACAAAGGAGCTCAGTTGTTTAATTTGAGCCCTTGGAAGAAATAAGTACAGACTTAGATAGACTTATCATGCAAAGAAAAAAAAATTGATGAGGGTTTGCTAGTCTAAGTGCACCCGAGCAAAAGAAGAAAAAATGTTAGGCAAAGTAAGCAGGGTAAGTAGATTGTTGTTGCAAAATGAGACTTATGATAGGTTTTTTCCCTAAAAATGTGTTAGCTTACACTTCTATCACAAGTGCCTGGTGGACATTTCATTTTGGAGCAGCTCAAGCGAGGCATGACTAAACTCCCCTTCATCCTTTTCCCAAATCATTTACTAATTTCCCCCAGAGATATTAAGATCTGCTTAATATCACTAAGTCACTCTTTCCGTTTTCATCATTGATTAAGTAAAACCCCATATTTACTTAGGAAAATGTAAAAATATCACATATCCCTCAAAACCTCTTTTCCCCTTTAAGCCTAAGTTTTTAACATTTTAAACTTAGCGCTTTCATTTGCAAAATCATATTAACTTTAACATGTATTATATGACCCCCCATGTAAAAGTTACCCATTCTCGTATTGTATAAATATATATAAAAGCCCTAAATAATACATAATTCCCGCCTTGGTTAATATATAACCACGGAGATCGTTCGAGGAGCCGAGGATGAACCCTAGACTTTTCTCGGCCGCCTCCCCTGTTTCGGCCCCCGCCTGGCCCCTGATCAGCACTGTTGCAACCGATGAGGCGAGCTCAGAACCGGATTCGCAGGTATCTTCTCTCCTTTCTAGCATGCATGATCACATATATATCCTAAGAGCTCCCCCCCATCTTCTCTTCGCCGATCTGGTTGCTGGGGCAGTCCATTCTTGGTCCTCCTACAATGCATCCAGATATACCATTATGCTCTGGAAAATGAACCCTACAGACGCCGGTTCATCTCTTGATCGTTGCTTTCTAGAGAAAGGAGCAGCGACGACGGGATCAGCGCTTGATCAGAAGGCGTCCGGATCCAAGACTGGCTGCGTTGTCCTCTGTAGCAGCAGTCAAGGCAAAGAGTTGTACTATCGGGCCGCAGTTGATGAGCATGGACTCGTGTTGGGGCTTCGTTCTTCACCCACGGCCACCCAGGTCATTACAGCTTGCCTTAACGCAAAGCTGCCCAGCGTTCCGGACAGCCGCAGCAAGAAAAGCTCGAAGCCTTCTTACAGAAGCTCTGCACTTGACATCAGGGTTTCGGCCAGTCAGAAAACTGTATGTTTTTGCCACGAACCAAAGCAGCTGTCCTCATCATTCGCATGGCCTCCATATGGATCTGGAGCAAACAACGGCTCTCCGAAAAGCAGTTGCAGCCTCAGATCTGTCAATGATTGGCCAGATCCGGTCATCCAGCAGGCAGAACAGGCCATGCTCTGGCCAGATCCAGAGATCTGTACTCATCTTGGCATGAGTTCAAGGCCAGAATCTGACTCCTTTCAGATTCAAATCTCTCAGCTTTCAGGCAGCACCATCATGCAATGGGTTAGCCCTGCAGATCTGGTGCAGGATCTCAAACTAAAGCTAGAACGTAGACTGGGGATTCCATCAAGCATTCTGCGACTTCTCTATCAAGGTAAACAGCTCGAAGACCCTCTTCCTCTCTTTGCTTACGGCATTTCCAGGAACAGCTTGGTGGTGGCGACCCTTCGTTTAAGAGGAGGTGCAGCGGGGCAATCATCCTCAACCCGTCCTTTCTCATACAAATATGCTGTTCATTCTGAGAATCCCAATCCTCCGGAAGCCCCTAAATCCAAGGTCTTCCTGGTTGACAAGAATGAAGAAGTTCCCTCTGTTGAACTCATTCATGAAGAGCTGGCATCCCAACTTCAAGATTTTGCTGAAAGAGCCATCATCTGCAGATTTAATGGATTGTGGCCGCGCTCTCAGGATCTCTATGCATGGATCCATGCAAACTGGACCCATCACTGTAGGATCTTTTTCTGTTCGAAAGGCTATTTCATTGTCCTATTTGACAACAGTAAGCACTATGAAAAGGCAATAGAAGAGGGCCCTTGGTTCATGGGAAATGCAGGGTTATTCTTGACTCCCTGGTTCCCAGATTTCGATCCAGCCACTGCAGTCATTACCAAGACTCCGGTATGGATTCGGCTTCCAAATCTTCCTACCCACCTATGGAGTACCCATGTCTTCAGAGTTATAGGAGACACCCTGGGCAGCTTCCTCAGTGGCAATCTATGGCGGGAAGCTAAAGGTCTCTACTCATATGCAAGAATGTGCGCAATGTTAGACCTGAGCAAAGGCCTTCCAGAACAAATCAACCTTAAGATAAATGACTTTGTCTGGACCCAAACTCTGGACTACGAGAACACTGCTTTTCGGTGCCGCCATTGCCACCAATCTGGGCATTTGCAGAATACATGCCCATCTCACCCGGCAAAAAAGAACAAAGCCAATGCCTCCAAACCCAATCCCAAGCATTGGACTCCTTGCTCTCCTCCTCCAGTGGTGGATCCTGGTTCCTCCAGCTCTGAAGAATTAGAACAGGCCCCTCATACAGCGGCCCCCTCATCCGATGGTATGGCGCCTTCCTCTGACGCAGCCAATGCTCGGAAACGTGTCCATTCGTCCTCCTCTTCAGATTCAGAAAAAGAGGGCTTCCCCAAGGTGGGATCCCCGGTGGAGGATCCTAATCTTCAAGTTGTAATCGCTCATCCACCACAACATGGTTGGGTGGAAGTCAAAAAACGAAAAGGGAAAAAGCTTCGTGTTGAAGCCTCTACCCTCTCAGGGTAGTTTACCTTGCTTCTTTCAGCTTCTAGTGACTTGTTGTAGCTCCTTGCTTGTCTAGCTTCTTTTCCGGAACCGAGGTTGATAGTTCTATCATTTCCGGTGGCCGGTTTCTTGCATCTTTGGGATGTATCCTCTTGTACAATATTTTTACTTAATAGATTTAGTCTTAATCGAGAAAAAAATATATATATAACCATAAAATGTTTTTTTGGGAATTTACAAGGTTAATTGAAAATTTTTAAGTAACCTTTTCCACCGCGCGCGCTCAAAGGATTAATTAAACCTCTGGTTAATTAATAACTTAACCCAACCCCACAGACCAATGACAATGCCCCCGATACAATTAATAACAGTTTGAATGAATACCATCTGTTTGATCTGGACCTCGCTCATCGGATGGTTGATAACCATTTTACGAACCCCCTTACCGCCGGACGTTAAGCCGCAGGGAAACGGTGGTATTTCTCCCGTACATGTGCCATGCGTTGAGCTCCCGCGTTGTTCACTGCCCCTCTGCCCGAAACCGCCCAAGCCCAAAAGTGGTGCGGGAAAAACAGCTTACCACCCTCCCGCTGACCCTCGCTGACATCACCTGCCATGTCACCATCCGTACTTCCATGTCACCTATCACGTCATCTATCCTGTACCCCCGATGACATCATGTTGACGTCATCTGTCCTTTGAATTAAAATTTCCCGCCAAAAATCATTTTTGTCAATTAAAGGGGTGAAAAAGTCATTTTGTTATGTTTTTTCATTCAAGCACCCCTACGCACTCCAAGCGTAAAAGGGACCAAGATCGCATTTTCAGTTGTTTCGACCGCCTCCGACCAGAAAAGCTAAAAAAAATGAGCTTGCGACCTCAACCAAAGTTGCCATTGTACAGTCTTCTTCCTTTTAAATACAGTTCGAGCTAGCGCCGAAGGACTTCCTAGCCCACAAAAGAAAAAACAGAGATTTACAGGGATATTTGCTACCCCAGCCAGTGTACCGTCAGAGCCATGAAAACCAGTAGGGAAAGGCGGTGTAAAGACACGTTGTAGTCTTATTTTTTGCCAGACAGTAGTGAGAAGAAGTTAAAACACATTAAAGAGTATCAGATCAAGTGTTAAAGAGTATCAGTGCAGAATTAAAGGCAAGTAAACTTAGAATTACAGAGTATCAGAAGCCGACAAATCGAAGGAGATCAGAAATTAAAAGCATAGTTAAGGCAAACAGTCAGCACAGAGCTACAAAGTACACCTGCAAGTTGAACCCTAAGGAGACAGCCTCCAGCACAGCATAAGTTAGTTGTTTCTAATTTTCTTGTAAATTAATTTAGGTTAAACTTAGATATTATCTCAGAGATTTTATGAGATACCCGTTGTACATATTTTGTTGCATAAATACCCGCTTCATCAGAGTTTTAAAGAGGTTGGGTGTGTGTAGATTTCTTAGACTTTTCTATAATATTGAACTTTGGAATAAAGAGCTGTTGGAAACAAACTGTTGTCTGGCCTACTGGATGAAGATTTGAAGCAAAGGACCTGTCACAGAATTCTTGAATCAAACTCTGGATCAATAAGTCCCTTATATCTTCTGTTTTACAGCTTTCTAAGTTTTTATATCATCTCTGTTTCATAATCTGAATGATAAAGAAAAAGATTAATTCAGAATTTGCCTGACTGCACTCTGTTTTCAGTGTTTATTATTCTCTGTGTTTTCTTCAGAATTAGCATAAAAAAAGAATTCTTAACTGCTCATGTTTCCTGATTCTCTCATATTGATTATTGGATAAAGAATTCTTAACTGCTCTTTGTCGGTAAGCATCCATTTTCCCTCTTTCAATATGTTGAAGGATTCTTAATTGCCCTTCACCCATTTGAGCCCATTCCATCTATTTTCAGCTCTTTAATTGTTCCATGTTTGACTACCTTGCTCTGTGATGCCATCCTCTGTTAGAAACCAAATCCAGAAAGCCATCCTTCTTTGACTTCATCATGCCCAATTGACTGAACTATTCTATTTTACCTCACTGTTCTATTGAATCTCACCACCCAAACTCAAAACAAAACCCTTGAACTTCATAACTAGCCTAATACCTTTAAAAAACAAAGCTAAATCATAAAGAGAAAGCCCTCTCTGGATACAGATTGGCTAGATTCTATATCTAAAAGATTGGTCTATGGTTACCTTAGTCGTATTCCCTTTCTTACAACTTTTGGGAACAACCCAAGTGATAACATACATAACACCACATGTAAATTTCACCACTGTACAACGTGTACACAATACCACATGTCCATTGTACCACATGCACGACATGTACATGACACCACATGTAGATAGCATCACATGCATGACATGTACATATCACCACATGCTAACAAAACCACATGTACAACATGTACACTGCACCACATGCTCACAGCACCACTTGTACAATCATGCCAATGACACCATATGTACATAGCCCCATATGTACAGCATGCATAGAGCACCATAAGTAAATAGCACTACACATACAACATGTACATAACATCATCCGTACACATCACTACATATCCAACATGTGCACAACTTCATATGCACACAACAGTAGTTGTACCATTTTGTACATAACATTTCATAAAAAACATGTACACATGGTATGTTTACACAGTATCGCATGCACACAATCATCATAAATGAAACATGTACAACATGCACAACATATGAAACATATAAAAAACAATAGTACCTCACATCCAAAAGAACATCGTCTCTACCAAGAAACCTTGCTCCTAGTGTCTTATCCATGCTTGTCCCAGCGTATCGCAGACCACACTACTTTCATTTTGCTGATGTATCCTTCCACATGAGCTGTCACAAACATATGCATAATACAATTATACGATATCAATTCTTATCCACATGATACTGACCTTGTATGTTTGTCGTGAGTACTCTTCCCACTTAATTTCTCATGAACCAGGTATCTCTTCATGCCATTCACCTGCATAAGAAATCATTCCTCCACAAGAACGATCCCTAATAACTCTATCAAATAGTGACAACATACATACATACATACATATATAATCATTAGCATAAAACAATTATCATCCTGTCCGACAACGACATACATATATAAATGTATACATATATAAGTATCAACATAATCATGATCATGACATAATTACTAGGTAACATAAGGTCTAGGTTAAGAGAACTTCCTATATCCGTGTACAACATGTAAAACATTGAGAATAATCGTTCCCAACATAGCTAAAGAATCCAACACCTCAGATCCATTTACTTTACCTTTTATAGTTACCTTTCTCATCTTCGTACTCCCACCCTCAGTTTATCACAATGGACCCAGCCAGTCCAACCGACTGTCATACTCCTACCTTGCGCTACGCTTACTCATGCACATAGCTTCATCTCAGTCTTACATTACCTATTGGGTACCATACAACTCTCCTCGAGCTCCACTAGTTTTCCTCTTTCCCAACCAATTCCCAAAACTAAACACATAAAAGGCAACCCAAGAAACAAACAAGAAGAAGATCAAGAAAACCCATAACAACACAACACCACAATCAAGTGGCATAGCTATGCACCAAGCACACACAAATCACAAAACACCAAAAACACAAGACTAACCACAGACATATGTTGGGTGTGTGTTATACTCTTTCCATGACTACCCCATGTGTGGGGGGTTCATAGGGGGTGTGGTAGCCCCCCCATATGTTTTGCTAGGTGCAGTAGGGGCTTCACAGGGGGGGCACTGCCCCCCTTGTTGGGGGGTATGTAGTGGGCCAGTAGCCCCCTACAAAGGGTCTGGGGCCGCACCACAGGAAAAAGAAAATGGACACTATATTAGGTACGCGGACCTACCTATGGTTTTGTGCATGGATTTCACACATGGTTTAGGGCATGATGGTTTTTTGTCCATGGTATTTTGTGGATCGAGTCAAGGGAACTATGGTTATGTTCTAATCCAGGGTTAATTTATTGGGGTTTATGGATATTTCATCATGTATATATATGTATTGTAAAATTGAAAGTAATATAATGAAAAATTAATCTGGTAGTCCCGAATTTGGGATCCAGGGGAAAATATTAGTGTATATATGTTTCAAGTTTTATGTTGTCGCCATTGTTTATTTTCTGTTTTTTAGAATTCATATGCATGTAATTTTTGTATGGGGTTAAAACCTACATTTGGTATCAGATTTGTTTCGGCTTTAAGGTGATGCCTTTGCTACTGAGGGGTTTTTCACGAGCCTTAGGTAGACCCTATTCTCTGGTAGATCTATGGGATCAATTCTTGTGGTGAAAGAAGATGGCAAGGAGTGGAAAGATAGAGATCAATAAATTTAATGGTCAGAGTTTTGAGTTGTTGAAACTCAAGATGGAGGATCTACTGGTGGATAAAGATCAATGGATCGTGGTAGATCTGGGTACTAAACCAACAACAATGTTAGTTAAAGACTGGACGAAGTTGGATCAGAAGGCAAAGAGCACAATGTGATTGTGTGTCTCAGATTCAGTTTTCCTGAATGTATCAGGGGAAGCTTTGGCAAAGGCTTTGTGGGACAAGTTAGGGACTTTGTACAAACATAAGTCTTTAGTAAATTGTTGCTATGGAAAAATCTATATAACCTAAGGATGAAATACGGAGACTCGGTGACAGAGCATCTGAACGCCTTTAATACTGTGGTAAGACAATTATTATTTGTTGATATTAAAATTTGAGATGAAGATAAGTGTATATTTATAGGGTATAAGGATGGTTTAAGAGGTTATAAGCTTTGGAACCCAAAAACAAGGAAGGTTGTGTACAGCCAAGATGTGGTGTTTAGAGAGGTGAAATATGTTATTTACATGAAGTCCTACCAAAGGAACCTGAGAAGATAGATTTTGAGCTAAAGGATGAAGAATTAGACTCTACAACACAAGAAGAAGAAGATGATGAAGAGCCACAAACTCCAGCTATGAGAAGATGGGTGTTTAAGAAGAAGATGAATGCAAAAAGCAAGGTGGAGAAATACAAAGCTCGATTGGTAGTAAAAGGCTATTCCCAAGTCTTGGGAATTGATTTTGGTGAATTGTTTCTTCTGTTTCCAAGGTATATTCTTTTAGATTACTTTTATTTTTTGTCATTGCTTTTGATTTTGAGGTAGAACAGATGGATGTGAAGACAACTTCTTCACGGGGATCTGGAAGAATATATCTACATAAAGAAACCTGAAGGCTTTGTGGTTAAGGGTAATAAATAACTGGTATGAAAGTTAAAAAAGTATCTATATGTGTTAAAACAGTCACCAAAGATGTGGTATCGGAAATTTGATACATTTATACGGGGATTTGACTTCACCGTAAGAAAAGAAGATCATTGTGTTTACTTTAAATTAATTGGTGACTGTGTTATTTATCTAATCTTGTATGTGGATGATATGTTGTTGGTTGGAAATGAAAAAGAAATTATCCAGGATTTGAAGACTAAATTTTCCAAATTCGACATGAAAGATCTTGGTGCTGCAAACTATATTTTTGGCATGGAAATTAAATGAGATCGGGCAAAGAGGAAGCTCTAGTTAAACCAGAGGACGTATGTCAAGACAATATTATAGAGGTTTAAAATGAAGGATAGTAAACCAGTGAAGGTTCCTATTCCTATAGGTGTAAAATTATCTATTGAATAGTGTCCCAAGACACAAGAAGAGGAAGAGGACATGTTCCGTGTTCCATATGCGAGTGCAGTGGGTAGCCAAATGTATTCAATGTTTTGTACTAGATCATACATTGCACATTTAGTGGGAGTATTAAGAAAGTTTATGTCAAAACTAGGGAAGGAGCATTGGATAACAATGAAGTAGGTTTTCAGGTATTTGCATGGCACTAGTGATTATGGTTTGTGTTACAGAGGAAGACTAGGATTGGACAGAGTTTTGGAAATCCGTAACTTTGTTGATGCAAACTGGGCTGTAGATATGGGTTAGAGAAGATCTACAAGTGGGTATGTGTTTAACGTATTTGGAAGTGTAGTCAGTTAGATGAGCAAGAGGTAATCTATAGTCACACTTTCAACTAGAGAGGCAGAATACATGGCAGCCACTCATGCAAGCAAAGAAGCAGGTTCATTGCATAGATTGTGTTCAAGTATGGGGTTAGTACAACGAGCTATAAGGATAGACTGTGACAGCAAACGTGTAATTTTCTTGGCAAAGAACCCTGCTTATCATTCAAATACAAAACACATTGATGTTCAGTATCACTTTGTTGTTAGTAAAGGGTGACACTTTGAATAATACTGCATATGCATTGACAAAGTCTATGAGCACTGAGAAGTTCTCTTTGTGTAGAGAAAAAATGGGTGTTGCGGGGTTGGACCAATGACTAAGGTCTCCATGCCCCCCTATGGAAAGTAAAAAACAAGTGGGAGAATGTTGGGTTTGTGTTAGATTCTTTCCATGACTACCCCATGTGTAGGGGAGTCAGAGCAGGGCGGTAACCCGCTTATACATTGTGCTAGGTGTAGCAGGGGGCTCATAGTGGGGGTGGTTTTCCCCCCTAGACGAGGTCTAGGGCAGCGCCCTGGGAAAAAAAAAATTTGACCCTATAGTAGGTGGGAGGACGTACCTATGGTTTTGTGCATGGATCCCGCACATGGTTTTGGGCATGATGGATTTATGTCCATGTTATTTTGTAGATCCTATCAAGAGAACTACGGTTATGTTCTAATCCAGGGTTAATGGATTAGGGTTTATGGATGCTTCGACATGTATATATATGTATTGTAACATTGAAAGGAATATAATGAAAAATAAATATGGTAGTCCTGGCTTTTGGATCTAGTGGAAAATCTTTGTGTATATTGGTTTCATGTTTTATGATCTCGCCATTGTTTATTTTTTGGTTTTTAGAATTCATATGCAGGTAATTTATGTACGGGGTTAAAACCTACAACACCATGACTCCATACCCATGGTTCCCAGGAAAATATCAACCTAAGCCTTCTACAATATTCATGGAAATCTCTCTTTCCATGAAACTCCTTGCAGCATGCTACCATAAACACATAATTTCAGTGAATAAATAGACATAGCAATACATTAGTTACCTTATCTTGTCGTTCCAAGCTTGCTACCTTGCAACTGAACACAACCACTCCATCTCTTAAGGGACTCCAATTATCTTGACAGATCCACCTGTAGCTAGAGACTAGCTAATATACCTATCAATTACATGTTCATGAATCTAGCACATATCCACATAATGTAAACAAAATCAAGTTTAAGGAGACTCCCTGTATGCAAAGAACTCATTCATTTGGAATTAGGGTTTCTAAATTCTTGTACAATTCCTTCCTTTTACCTTTCTGCCTTGTTGCAATCAAGGCTTACTATGTATTGTCACATCACCCAATTGTTAGTTATATAAACACATCAATTATTACCTCGTCACGCTAATACCAAGCATGTTTCCTGTAATTACTCACACATGTCAACCACATGTTCCAAATATCAAGACAATCATATCTATCAATTTGAAATCAACTTTTACAAACAATCATGTCATAATCCATAGTCAACTCATAATCATTAGACATAATGCTACAACTATCAACTACATTCAAGTACATATCAATTGTCTTAACACATATATGTTAGTACAATCACCTTAAAACATAATCATTTGAACACATACTCATACTATGAAATTCATCAAACATTCAACCAACTTGCAACATACAATGTTAAATAAACTAACTAGATGATGTAATCAAATAGTGAAGCACAAAATATATGATATAAGAAAACTCGTAGCTTATTGTATCTCAAGCGAGGCTATCTTGTCTGCACAATCTGAAAGTTAGTTAGCATGAAATAACTTCTCAACACATCCGCTTAAAAATCAATAAGATCATGATATCCATAACAATCACTAACTAACATGTTCACATCCTAACTCATAAACAATTATAATTTATGCATAGCAATCACATTTGTATGATCGGTATAGATTAGTACAACACCATATCAAAAATATGTCAGCTCATACCTGAATATCATAACCGTAACCATCTACATAGTCCTATCCAACTTAATATGATACCTGTAACATCAAGGGATAAATGAGATAACCCTAATCATCAAGCTAACTATCATTTAACAACCACAAGTTAACCTATAAGATATTTCATCAACAATATATAACATAATCCTTAAGTTATCTAACCTAAAGAAACAATAGAAATGCTTACAACCATAGGTTACTACCTTTCTTGACTATCTGACACATGTGCATATATCTATATTAGTCAACTAACATCTATCACGAATGTAACCATAACATCAAAATACATGTGCATAAACCTAATGTATATAAATCTAATGTGTATAATAATCCTTAACTTACATACCTGCATGCCAAACATATAGTACATGTATGATAATATTCTCTTATCCCAAATTCCAATGCTACAACCCCATTATGATGATCTACATCTCCTACTCTATCTCAACCAAACCATTAGCATCATAACGTACCAACATCACCCTCATGACCTAGATTGCATACCATGAGAATCATGTTTGACCTACTATTCATGCATAACTACAACCAAGACCATACATGCATGACAACTGCATATAAACATATAACACCTCAGTACCAAACCATATTCACATCCTTCTACCTAAAGTCTAGTCATCAATGCATGACCATATCAACTTCACAAACCATGCCCTCATACATGAAAAAAACTGTTACTCCAGTATACACATTGCCTCATGTAATTATCCACTTACATAAGCAATGCCTAATCAACTACACATACGCATAACTGCATGTTGTCAAGCATAAGGGATCAATTATTGTAATCAACCTACAAGACTGATGCATGTAATCAATTAACCAAGAATGCAAACCAGCATACAAGGATGTAATTAAGCTACATATACTCATGTAACCAATCATATACTCCTTATGATGCATTCCATAAAATCAACATCGTGTTTCTCATGACAACCATACTACAACCATGACAAATCATTATGAAATGTAATAAGCACATGGAATTCAAGTGTAAGAGACACACATGCAACTGTCATGCATGCATGACCAACACATTCACCCAATGAGATTGCAACCACGCTCTGATACCACTCAGTAACACCCCCTCTTAGGTCTACCCAAAGTAACCATGCCAACCAAGTTAAACATGAGGAAAGATGTTGTTATGATCAGATTCAACCTCCTATGTCACCTTAACGAAGTGGAATTGATGGAAAATCACATACACTCATCCAACATCATCAACAGAACCCTCAAGAGATAAGTCAACCACTCAGATAGCCTGGCCCTAGGTCCCACTCTTATTCTACAGCTCTTAGGCCATAGATTCTCTCATGCTATGGGCAAGGGAGCAACCAGAAACCTACAGTTTCTCTCACAATCCATCCTGCCAGTGACTATGGACCAAAATTTCTAGTTTTGTGTGAGCGGCCATAGGATTTAAGCCACTTTTTAGCCCATAATCCTCGCCTCTGCTTAGAACTTGTTGTAACTTCTAAAATTCATAAAAAACATGACAACAATGTTGATCAATAAAAAATAATCCTTGGTACTAGGCCTGAGCATCCCCAATCAAGATTGACATTTAGTCAAACACTTGGCTTCAATGCAACCTACAGGTCTAGGATACAAGAAAGAGAATAAATGACTTAAAGAAATTATGAAACATAACCAGAAGGATCACCTCCTTCTCCATTGAACTACTACATCATCAATTAGGTCTTGCATCCGTCCATTTAACAGTTACAAGTAAATATATGAAATAACAATGACATAAGATAGTTATTGAACCATGCTTATAACCAACATAAATCCATATAAATATCAGCGATATAACAGCCATTAAATCCACATATAAATAAGTGCAAAATTTAGAGAACTTAACTTTTATTAATCATATTCAAATCTGACCAGGTTCGAGACTTCCACATACCACCCAACCATAGACATAGCTGAACCAAATCTCTCTTCCAGCCAGTCACCCCTGTGCTATATTCGAAGCATGAATGTGGGATCTCATATAACAACCAAATCAAGAATAACCAAGGGAATCCAGAGGTTAAACTACATCCACCCTCATCAAACCATGATCACACCAAAATCGGTGCTCCAATCACAACCGAAAGGAACTTGGAATTCCATCTAAAATCTATCACTGTCCTTGAGGAATGTTCTATCTCCTTGTCTCTCAGGCTTTACCGCAATCCAAACTGGATCACTAGGACCTAAATCAAGACTAGTCTATTAGGCTTTACTGTAATCCAATCCCAGATCACTAGTCCCTAAACTGACACTTCTCCCTCAGGCTTTACTGTGTATCCAGAAAAAACCATTCAAGGGATTCCTAGGCCTCTAGGAATGGAACTTGAGACCACCTCTTCCCTAGATTCCAAAATCCATCTGGAAAACCAAACCTTAAAAATTGAAATAACATCCCAACATACCATGGCATCCTGAAAAAGGCTAGGCTAGGCTTAAATCCATTGTCATAACCTGAAAAAACCATGCCACCGATAGCAACAAAACCATACACCAACATGCAAAGCTGTGCATGTCCAAACCAATTAGGAAATCAGACATGCAAAAGGTTACCTGCAAATATTCCTACTAAAGTTGCTTGGTCCTTGCTTTCCTTGCTTTTCCTCCCTTGATCCAAAGCTAGAGTGCTCCAAGAAAACTCTAAGTGACCAAGAGTGAGAGAGAAAGAGAGAATAATGAGAGAGATCCAAACTTGAACTAACAAAAGGTTATCACTGAGAAATCCTAACACTATGCAACCTTCCAATTGATCCTCAAAATCCTTTTTATCAATGAGGCCTCTAATTTTTTCTTTTTCCATTATTTTCCTTCAATTTCCTCCTCGCATGAAACATGTGACCTTTTACCTTCCTTTTCTCCTAATTTCTTTTATTTTCATAATTAAGTGTGCCAAAAATGCATTTTTTCCTTTTAATTCCTTTGTCATTGCCTTTGACAATTTACTTAGCCAAAAGCACACATCCAATGATGCCCACTATGATATATTTTCCCAACATTCATCTTGGAATACGTGTCCCTTACCCCTGGTCTTATTTTTCCTTTATTAACTTTTATTACATGAAATTTTCGTGAGGGTTTTTACATTGCTAAAGAAAATAATATAATCCATACAAGATAAACACCTTCAATAACCACTCACACAACCATATTAAACATTATAGAAAAAATATTTTAATGTTCTTAAAACTCTAAAAGAGGGTAACACTCCTTGATCCCAACCAACATGTCCACTTGAGGAAATTATTCTAATACAAAATAAAATTTGTACATAAGAGAGTTTCTCACAATCAGTCATTAGAGATGACCTTCCATGCTCTTTAAACAGAGAATGTTGACCAATTGGGTGCTAATCCATGGATCAATAGTCATTAATATCAACAATATTATGATTTATCAAATCACTCTATGTCTATATGATATCGTTGTCATCAAATTACATGCAGCTAATAGATACTAAATAAACACATATACCAAATAGACATTAGAACAAGTTGAGCTTAACTATATTGTAAGTTCTCAAGAAAGTATTTTTTTTAAGACCACATTCAAAATAACTTTGTCGACATTTTTTGAACCCTCAATTATGATTCATCATCAGGACTGAGATGGAGATTCAGATGTGGGAATTCAAATAAATATCGTAGAGAGGAAAGAAAAATTCAAACGGTTAAAACCAAATAGTAATTTTATAAAATATTATTTATTTATTTATTTTATATAACGTTTAATAACTTGTTAAATATTAATTAAAAAAATTTTAATTAAGAAAAAATTTTAAAAGAGAAAATCCTGGAAGAAAAAAGGAAAGGATTATATATGGGTGTGTGTGTGTGTGTGTGTGTGTGTGTGTGTGTGTGTGTGTGAAGGATAAAAGAAGAAGGAAAAACAAAATATAAATAATGGTCAAAAATATAAAAAAATCCATAAAAAGAACAAAAGTTAAGATGGAGTCTATAAAAATGAAAAAATCATATTATAACGAAAATTATAAATGAGAATAATGTTAAGGCCAAAAAATTGAATATAAGAAAGAATAACATAGAGAATACTAAAAACTAACATAGAATAATAATGGTGCACGACAAAAAAAAAAAAAAAAACCTTTAAGAAGAAAGGGTAGGGATCCAACAATTATTAATTTTTCACCCATCGTCTTGCTTAACATACTACATATTTTCTCAACATCAATGGCATCCTTAAACTTTCTATAATGGAAGTGATCAATCTCTCTAATGGCCTTGGATCCCTCTAGACAAATGTGGTGTTTATTTTTTTTTTTTGTGTTCTACTAAAGTTGAGGAATGAGTCCTACCATGTATGATGTATGTTTCATGCTCATGAATCCTTTCACTAATTGAGCGGTTAGTTTCTCTAATATAGTGGGTTCCACAAGAACATAAGATCATGTAAACACCTTTCATACCTTTAGGGTCCATTGTATCTTTGATGGATCTTAGGGAAATTTGAATAGGATATTATTGATAGTGTGGAATGTGGAACAAAATACTTGTCAGATAACATAAAAGATACCATTTGGTAGGATTGTGTGCTTTTTCTCAAAAGATATAAACCTCATAAGAACAACATTTGCAAGTCAGATTTTTAAGCCCTAAAGACCTTGAATAATAACCCCAAAATTGTGATTCTCAAATCTGACAAGGGTGGGGCCATTGTTATCATGGATAAGGAGTACTTCCATAGAAAAATGTTGCATCACCTCTATAATAGTGGAAGCTACTAGAATTTGAATAAGAACCCCTTCAAAAAATTTCTCAAATGTTGTGGCTTTAGCTATAAAATCAAGTAGCATTGTCGGATCTATAAGCCATAAACTTATTGAGAGTAACCCTATTTCTCCTAGAAAATATGGACTTCCAAATATCCATAATGAGGGGGGTGCCTTAGACCCATTTTCAATATTATAGGAGGGCCTTCTTGCAAAATATTTAGCAAAAAATATCAAACCCCTAGTAGGCCTTATGGAAATTTTTGTGAAAGACTCATCCTCCTTTGTCAATGAGTTAAGGGATATTAAATTTAATTTGGGTGATATTATGGTTAATTTCAAATGACATGATCTCTCTTTACACCAATATCCCTATCAATGAGGCTATGAAGGTGATTAACCACATTATTTATCCTGATATATCTAGGTTGGTTGAGATTTTCCTTACCTCAACCTTTTTCAGCTTTGAAGGAGAATTCTATGAAAAAGCTTGTGGAGTTACCATGGGTTGTCCTCTCTCCCTTGTTATGGAAAACTTTTTCATGGAAAACCTTGAATCCAAGGCTTTATCCTCTACTCATTTCGAACGTAAACTTTGGAATAGATTTGTAGATGATAAATTTATCATTTTTCCTCATGAGCGGGGTAAGTTAGTTCTATTTTTCCAACATCTTAACAATAATTCAAGCTCCATTAAGTTCACTATGGAACCAGAGGTTAATGGTAGTATACATTTCCTTAATGTCATTATCTCTAAGAAGGATTATGGCTCATTCTCTCACTAAGTATTTCCTTAGGAAACTCACACAAAGTAGTATCTTCATGCCAACTCCCATCATTATCCTACTCAAAAGCTGGGAATTCTCAACACTCTTGTTACTTGTGCTATAATGGTTTCTGATGAAAGTCACTTTCATAATAAGAAAACCCATATCCTCAATTTTTTTAAAGAGAATGGCTACAATAAGCACCAAGGTCTCATGGCAATAACAAAAGTGAGCCTTGGCTCTAGGAGAAAAAAATACCCCTTGGATCTGATTTCTATTATTCATCTTCCTTTTATTCATGTGACCACATATAAGATTTATCGGTTCCTGAGGAAACACAAAGTCCCTTCCACCTTTAAGCCCCTAAATACTATTTGAAGTTCCCTAGGATCCGTTAAAGACCCGGTGGACCCTAAAGGAATGAAAGGTGTTTATATGATCCCATGTTCCTATGGAACCCTCTACATTGAATAAAATGGCCACTCAATTAATTAAAGGATTCATGAGAATGCAATAGACATAAAACATGGTAAGACTCATTCCTCAACTTTATCTAAAAATGAAAAAGAAATGAAACACCACATTTTCTTAGAGGAAGTCAAGGTAATTAAAAATATTAATCACTTCCATTACCGAAAGTTTAGGGAGGCTATTAAGATTGAGAAAAGATATAGTACATTAAACATAGAAGGTGGGTGGAAAATAAGTAGTTGTTGGATCCCTGCCCTTTCTTCTTAAGTTTTTTTTTGTGTGGTATTATTATTATATGTTAGTTCTTAGTATTATTTATGTTATTCTTTTTTATATTCAATTTTTTGGCCCTAACATTATTCTCATTTAGTGTTTTAGTTATAATATGTTTTTTCATTTTTATAGACTCCATCTTAACTTTTGTTCTTTTTATGAATTTTTATATTTTTTATCATTACTTTTATTTCAATTTTCCTTCTTATTTTATCATTTACTAATATTGTATATATATATATATATATATATATATAGATATATATATATATATATATATATATATAGATATAGATATAGATATAGATAGAGAGAGAGAGAGAGAGAGAGAGAGAGAGAGAGAGAGAGAGATAGATAGATAGATAGATCCTAATTTGGAATTTTTATTTTTCCTTAATAATAACTCCTCCATTTCTTTGAATTTTGATCTTGTTCTTTGTGCTAATTAATTTTTACATATTTATGATGATTTCCTTGTTTGAATTTTCTTGGTTATATGTATAATCTTTTCCTTTTTTCTTCCAATATTTTCTCTTTTTAAAATGGTTCTTAATTATAAATCGTTTTTATTAATATTTAGCAACTTATTAGATGTTATAAAAAAGTTAAAAAATAAATTAATATTTTATTAAAATACTATTAAGTTTTAACCATTTGAATTTGTTTTCCTCTCTATAGTATTTATTTGAATTCCCATATCATATTCTCCATCTCAGTCTTGACGATGAACCACAATTGAGGGTTCAAAACGTTTCAACGAAGTTCTTTAGAATGTCTTATTGAAAATAGTTTCTTGAGAAAATATGAACCACAAAAGCCTAAATGCATATATCTCGTAAGTGTCTAATTATCCTAAAAAAAGGTATATTCTAAGGTTGAAGGGACATTCATGAAGACTTAAACCACCACAAATGACCTTTCAATGGGCTCTATTGAAAGGATTTTAGCACAATATTTGGGTCATAATGTCTTGAACATGCTTTTGGGAGGAAAGTCTAGCCTTATTCCTAAAAAGATATTTTAGTCCTTTTTTGCCAATAATATCACCCTAAACATATCTCGTGTAGCCTTATACATCCTCAAGCGATGAAACATGAAACTTTGCGTATAATGGATGCTTCTAGCCATTCATAACCAAGAAGGATGCCTCGAACAACCACACATGGGATCTCGAGTGTATCCTTTGCCTATGAATCAACATTTTAGTGCAACTACGTGATTCTAAGTAGTAGGTATTGTTGACCCATATATTTTTTGCATGTGTATAAATCTTGAAAAGTGTCACTAATCATATATCCTTGTGTTGAAATTAAACTAAATGAGGTGGGGTATGCTAATGGAAGTATTGCAAATGATTGATTTCCTTATAATTTTATATGGCATATTCTTCTATAACCATATTTTACAGTTTATTATTCGTATCATGCATATGGTTTTAGTTTGAGAGAGTTCAAAAATGTGTTTCTTCCCATAGTGTTTTATAATGGAAGGGGGGCTTACATTTTGTCATCACATGAAAATATGAACAATATCAATAACACACTTTAACCATAGGATTAGAATATGGTTTGAAGCTTATTTTGGATATGAATTTAAATACTTAATGTTGTATGATTATATGATCTTCATTCAAATAAATCATAATAGTATTCACTTGAAGTTCAACTTTCACGCCAAATTATCCTAACCACATTCAACAAATATCAAGGAAATGGGAAACAATAAAGGGAAATGGAAAATGAAAATATTTAGGTCTAAGCACTCTCTTAGAATTTAGCAGGGTAAGCACTATTGAGCATAAACCTGAGTTGGGGGATTGAAACTTGTAGAGTGAAACCAAATATCAAGGCAGGGAAAATTTTAGAGGCCAAATTGCATTACTTACCTATGTTTTGGGTTTTTTGTGAAAAAAAAAAAAAAAAAAAAAAAATCCATTTGGTTAAAAATTCATCTATTTTTTACATATATATATGATTAAATGTATAATATTTGCCGAAAATACCAATTTTAATATTAAATTACATGTTTTATTATTGAATATTTGCCTACATTCTATATGTATGACTTTTCAAACTAGAATAGTCGCATATAATATTATAAATAGGCATAATATATGAATTCTTAATTAGCTATTTTTTGGGCATTTTCTAAATAAGAAATACATATTTTCCCATTTGGTTAAAAATTCACCTATTTTTGACATATATTTGATTAAATGGATAATATTTGCCAAAAACTAATGTATTTTAATATTAAATTACATGTTTTTTTATTGAATATTCGCCTACATTCTATATGTATGAATTTTCAAACTAGAATATTCACCTATAATACTATAAATAGGCATAATATATGAATCCTTAAAAAGTACCCTGGATCAAGGAAGAGCCCAAATCAATGATTTAGAGCATCTAGGTGGGCTACATCATTATTTCACAATCCTTATCATAAATAAAATGTATCCTTATAAATACTATAATAAATAGTAAAGTTAGCATATATGGTAGAAAATATAAATCATAAACTCACCATTGCCAATAACAATAATAATCACCATAACACGCATGCCTCCCTTGATACAAAATATATGATTTTTTAAGTTCTCAAAATTAAAAATACATATAATCATTGTAATTCTCAAAATTATGTCTTAAAGATCCAAAATATAATATTTTTCATAAAATATGAAATTATAAAAATGAAAGTTATATTTTTCCTCCACTCTCTACCTTTATTGGTTACACTTGAGTGTGCAAAGGTGGACACTAAAGAAGTTTTAGTATAAGATTCAATAAGTTTCTTCCCTTTATCCTTAGGAAGCTTAAGAAGAATCTACCTATCATTGTCACAGGAAAGTAGAGGAAAGTAGTTGAAGGAATCATGGGATCAAGATTAGGTGGTGGTGGTGCATTTATGGGATTAGCAAGCCAGTGGAAAATGCTAGAAGTGGGTTGTACAAGGTTGTTCCCTCTAAGCTCCTTCCCCATGATATTTCTCTAGCTATGGATAGACACATATGCCTAACTATTGGATAGAAAATATCTACTATAATAGCCTTGGGTTAGAAGTTCACGTAACAAAGTTAATAAAGGAAAAATAAGACCAAGGTCATGGGACACCTATTCCAAGTTGAATTTTGGCCAAACCATCCTAGCAGGTGTTCATTTGGTTTATTATGGATAAGGTAAATTGGAAAATACAATGGCAAAGGCTATGAAAATGAAAGAGGCATTAATTGGCATTTTATTTATGAAAATAAAGGAAATTAGGAGAAAAGAAAGGTGAAAAGTCACAAGTTGCATGTGTGGAGGAAATTGAAGGGAAAATGAAGAAAATAGAGGCCTCAATGATATAAAGGCATATGAGGATCAGTTCATAGATTTTTTTAGTTGATCTTTTGATAGTTAATTTTTTGAGCTCTCTCTCTATTATCTCTCTCTCTCATACTCTTGCACACTTAAAGCATTCTTGGAGCACTCTAGCATTACAAAAGAAGAAGGAAAAGGAAGGACAAGGAAGCAAAGGCAAGAAAATATTAAGCAAGGAAGAGTTGGATCAAGAAACTATAATGGGATTCCTTGTAGGTATCGAGTTGCATGTATGATTCCCTTGCTAGTTTTAGCATGCATGGTACATGCATGTCTGTATTTGGTTTTCTTGTTGTCATTGGCATGGGTTTCACCAAGGATGATAATGGTTTTAGCTTTGCCTTTCCATTTCTAGATATACATGGTGTGATGGGTTTCTTTCATTTGGTTGAGCTTTGGATTTTCGGATGGTTTTGGAGTTGGTGAGGTGGTCTTAGGAAAATTCCCATGGGCCTAAGAATCCCTTGACCAATAATGGTAGGATTGCAATAAAGCCTGAGTGTGGAGACAAGAGAAATCCTCAAGGTATTGGTGAATAAATCCAGAGGCATCCAAGCTTGTTTAGGGCCTACTGATCCCTTGATCTATTTTGGTGGGATTGTGATAAATACTGGTAGTGTATGTTTCTTTATTTGGGCCTAGTAATCCCTTGATCAGTAATGGTGGGATTGTATTAAGCCTAGTTGTATAGATGAGGGTTTTGGGCCTAGAAATCCCTTGAATGGTAATGGAGAGATATGTGATAAATCCTAAGGAAGCCCTGGTTGTTTTGATATGAGTCCCACATTCATGCTTGGAATATGGCATGGTGGTGATTGGCTGAAAGAAAGATTTGGTTCAACCCAATCTATGGTCGAGTGGTATGTGGAAGTCCCTAGCTTGGTTGGATTTGCATATGTTAATAAGAGCTCCTTTCCTCTTGTATTTTATTATTAAATGTACTTGTTATTATGTGTCTTTAATGTTTGTTCTATTATTGATATTATTATGGTTACATGCTAGTTGTAAGCATGGTTTCATGGTATATTTTAATTACGGATCTTAGTATGTTTTGATTGGAAAATGAATGCCTATTGAATGCATGACCAAATATATCTTATTACAGCTATTATAAGAAGGCATTAGACCTTATTGGTGATTTTTAGATAAGTATGAGACCCTTATGTTCAGATATGAATTTATAGCTTATAGATCATATGTTCACCATGTGTTTGACGAAATTCCTATCATGGTTAAGCTTGTTTAGGTTAAGTCCTTGATCAAATTTTATGTTAGAGGATTTTTCCTTTTGTGATTTATTGTCTTGTAAAGTTTCATCAAGTTTTGGGTAGTGGTCTAGAGACTAGCTCAGAAAATCTGGCTCATATTCCACAGTCATAAGCTCAGAACTAGGAAAATGGGACTGCAGTCACTACCTTGTGTAGAAATTAATGTGTAGATTCTAAACTGCTCATGAAATTTTCTAAATCAAAAGACTAGAAGTTACTCTATTGATATGCAGAAGTAAATTCATGATCGAGAACACAAATCATTAACATGGATAAAGATTCAAAACACATACACAAAGTTTATCTAGGGGAAAGAAACTTCTGAAAACCCCTTACTATCTATATTTCATTAATCAATGAATCTGTATGAATACAATATTCTTTAATCAAGCTTTAGCCCAACCTAATCCTGTATCTTCTATCTTCTATCTAACTGACTAACCTAGGCCAATACTTAGCCAATTTTTCAAGCCTCCAAGCTCATATTTCCTTGTGTTTTTCCTTGAGGAATTAGGCCCCTATTAATTAGGAAATTCCTCAATCTGGATTTCGTGATTCCTTTAGGTCAATTCTCCAACTACATGCATGACATGTACAACTTGGAATAGTTTACAACTGATAGTACATTGCCCTTGAACTCCAATCTCAACTAGGTAACTTGAATTCTTTGCATGCAACAATTATTTCAGGTTGATTGATTAGTTAACTGGATGATCACTCAGTGTGAAAAAAGTTACACACCCTCGACTAGGCCTTCACTATTTCTATTACTAGTAAGAACTAGTTACACTGATAATAACACAAATTAACTAAAATATATTGCTACAAATAAGTAATCAATCATGTAGAATTGAACTCAAGTGTCTCCAACTCGATTAACTGAGCTACACTCCTCTTTTTTTAGGAATGAACACAAGTAAACTAAAACTCAACTCTTTAACTTGAATTGAGTGTTCTTAACTGAGTGAAAAGTTCCATGTCACCTCAGTTAACTCTTCCAAGTTGTCTGTTGATATGGAATTTCAAATTTTGCTCAATACTAATTAAAGAAAAAATCAAAATTGAGACTTTCTTGTCACATTTTCAACACTCTCTCTCATCAAGAAAGAGATTATCAACCACCCTCATCTTTCACCTATGGAATTTACTGCATGCAACACCTCTCGCTGTTGTTGTATAAACTGCAACATTTGGAACTGAGAAGCATCCAAAAATAAATTAAATCAACTGTGTTTGCAATTGTCTACTAGGAAAATTGTGCTAATACTGACAATGGTACTAAGCCTCCTACTCTGGTGTCAACACTCCTCTACACTCCTCAGTATCTCATTAACACTGATCCTCCTGCTACTAAATATTGTGGGCCCTCGTAGCAGGGTAGTGATCCATGAGGAGGATGCCTCAATGGACCCTGCTCATATATCTTTAACTCTTGGACTAGCGCTTCAAATTTCCCCACCTCACAGTTTGAGGTATGGATGCATGTGCTCCATCTTCCAACTTGGCTTGAACTCTTCCCCTGTATGAGGTATTTTTTTCCTATAATGTCACCTTAAACATATCTCACATGGCCTTATACATCGTCAAGTGATGAAACATGAAACTTTGGGTATAATGGATGCCTCTATCCATTCATAACCAAGAAGGATGCCTCGAACAACCACACATGGGATCTCGAGTGTATCCCTTGACTATGAATCAACATTTTAGTGCAACTCCATGTTGAGTAGTAGGTATTGTTGACCCATATATTTTGTGCATGTGTATAAATCTTGAAAAGTGTCACTAAGCATATATCCCTGTGTTGAAATTAAACTAAATGAGGTGGGGTATGCTAATGGAAGTATTTTAAATGATTTATTTCCTTTTAGTTTTATATGGCATATTCTTCTATAACCATATTTTACAGTTTATTATTCTTATCATGCATATGGTTTTAGTTTGAGAGAGTTCAAAAATGTGTTTCTTCCCATAGTGTTTTATAATGGAAGGGGGGCTTACAATTTGTCATCACATGAAAATATGAATGTCAATATCAATAACACACTTTAACCATAGGCTTAGAATATGGTTTGAAGCTCATTTTGGATATGAATTTAAATACTTAATGCTATATGATTATATGATCTTCATTTGAATAAATCATAATAGTATTCACATGAAGTTCAACTTTCATGCCAAATTATCCTAACCACCTTCAACAAATATCAGGGAAAGGGGAAACAATAAAGGGAAATGGAAAATGAAAATATTTAGGTGTAACCACTCTCTTAGAATTTAGTATTGTAAGCACTATTGTGCATAAACCTCAGTTAGGGGATTGAACCTTGTAGACTGAAACCAAAGATGAAGGCAGGGAAATTTTTAGAGGTAAAATTGCATTAATTAGCTACTTTTGGGTTTTTTTCTGAAAAAAAAAAAAGAAAATAAAAATAAATAAATAATAAAATTATATATATATCTATATATATATATATATATATATATATATATATATATTCCCATTAGGTTAAAAATTCACCTATTTTTATCTTATATATGGTTAAATGGATAATATTCACCAAAATACCAATTTTAATATTAAATTACATGTTTTATTATTGAATATTTTCCTACATTCTATATGTATGCCTTTTCAAACTAGAATAGTCACCTATAATACTATAAATAGGCATAATATATGAATTCTTAATTAGCTATTTTTTGGGCATTTTCAGAAGAAAAAAATATATATTTTCCAATTTGGTTAAAAGTTCACCTATTTTTGACATATATATGATTAAATGGATAATATTTTCCAAAAACTACTGTATTTTAATATTAAATGACATGTTTTTTATTGAATATTCGCCAACATTGTATATGTATGACTTTTCAAACTAGAATAATCACCTATAATACTATAAGTAGGCATAATATATGAATACTTAAAAAGTACCGTCTATCAAGGAAAAGCCCAGATGAATGATTTAGAGCATCTAGGTGGGCTACATCATTATTTCACAATCCTTATCATAAATAAATTTATCCTTATAAATACTATAATAAATAGTAAAGTTAGCATATATGGTAGAAAATATAAATCATAAACTCACCGTCGCCAATAATAATAATAATCATCATAACCCGTATTCCTCCCTTGATTCAAAATATATGATTTTTTAAGTTCTCAAAATTAAAAATACATATAATCATTGTAATTCTCAAAATTATGCCTTAAATATCCAAAATATAATATTTTTCATAAAACATGAAATTATAAAAATGAAATTTATCTTTTTCCTCCATTCTCTACCTTTATTGGTTGCACTTGAGTGTGCAAAAGTGGACACTAAAGGAATTTTAGTATAAAATTCAATAATATTCTTCCCTTTATCCTTAGGAAGCTTAATAATAATCTACCTATCATTTTCAGAGGAAAGTAGTTGAAGGAATCATGGGATCAAGATTAGGTGGTAGTGGTGCATTTATGGGATTAGCAAGCTGGTGGAAAATGCTAGAAGTGGGTTGTACAAGGTTGTTCCCTCTAAGCTCCTTCCCCATGTTATTTCTCTAGCTATGGATAGACACATATACCTAACTATTGGCTAGAAAATATCTACTATAATAGCCTTGGGTTAAAAGTTCACGTAATAAATTTAATAAAGGAAAAATAAGACCAAGGTCATCGAACACCTATTCCAAGTTGAATGTCTGCCAAAGCATCCTAGCGGGTGTTCATTTGGTTTATTATGGTAACGTAAATTGGCAAAGGAAATGGAAAAGTCTGTGAAAATGTAAGAGGCATTAATTGGCATTTTATTTATGAAAATAAAGGAAATTAGGAGAAAAGGAAGATGAAAAGTCACAAGTTGCATGTGAGGAGGAAATTGAAGGGAAAATGAGGAAAATAGAGGCCTCAATGATATAAAGGCATATGAGGACCAGTTCATGGATTTTTTCAGTTGAACTTTTGTTAGTTCATTTTTGGAGCTCTCTCTCTATTATCTCTCTCACTCATACTCTTGCAAACTTAAAGCATTCTTGGAGCACTCTAGCATTGTAAAAAAACAAGGAAAATGAAGAACAAGGAAGCAAAGGCAAGAAAATATTAAGCAAGGAAGAGTTGGATAAAGCAACTATAGTGGGATTCCTTACAGGTATCGAGTAGCATGTATGACTACCTTGCTAGTTTTGGCATGCATGTGTGTATTTGGTTGTCTTGTTGTCATTGGCATGGGTTTCACCAGGGATGACACTGGTTTCATCTTTGCCTTGTCATTTCCATATATCCATGGTGTGATGGGTTTCTTTCATTTGGTTGAGCTTTGGATTTTCATATGGTTTTGGAGTTGGGTGAAGTGGTCTTAGGAAAATTCCCAAGGGCCTAAGAATCACTTGACCAATAATGAAGGGATTACGATAAAGCCTAAGGGTGGAGATAGGAAAAATCCTCAAGCTATTGGTGAATAAATTCAGAGCCATCCAATCTTGTTTATGGCCTACTGATCGCTTGATCATTTTTGGTGGGATTATGATAAATACTGGTAGTGTATGTTTCTTTGTTCGGGCCTAGTAATCCCTTCACCAGTAATGGTGGGATTGTGGTAAGCCTAGTTGTATAGATGAGGGTTTTGGTCCTATAAATCACTTGAATGGTAATGGAGATGTTATCACTCATATTTTCCTTAGAAGTTATTTGAAATAAGGAAAGGATCCAAGGTAACTACAAACCAATATTTTAAGTATAGATCCTAGCCAATCTACACCCAGAGAGGGCTCTCTCTTTATGATTTAGCATTGTTTTGATATGATATTAGGCTAGTTATTAATGCTCAAGGGATTTGTTGTTATTTTTTTGGTGGAATTAAAGGAAATAGATGGGCAAAGCAGTTATCCGGGCCATTGGGCTATGGAGTCAAGTAGGAAAGGTTTATCAGGATTTGATTAATCACTAAGGTAAGAGTTCACAAGGCAAGATAGCACAGCAAGAACAAATCTAAAGGTTTCAATGGATGGAGGACTTAATCAGGGCCAAGGGAAATGAAGAATCCTTAGCAGGGATCAAGCCGAAGAAGAGAAGATTGGAAAATAGCAAGGAAATTAAGAATCCTATACCAAGTGCCAATAAAAGGAATGAATTATAGAAATAAGGGAGCAATTAATAATTCCGAAACTTAAGCAATTCAGTGGAAAATTGTTATGAAACCAGCTCAAGAAAAGATAGAAAAGATAGATCAACACCTTAGAATTCAGCCTCTTCGAGGGGAAAACCTCCTTTACATTACATAAATGAACAATTCTTGGATGATTCAAATGACAAATCCTCCTTTCTATATATAGGAGTCTAAGGAGTCACAATATAATCCAGCCGACCTAATAATAATAATATAAAGCCATAAAAATAACAATAGAGGGATTCTATGGGGCACAGAAATAACAATATGGGGGTAATAGGGGCACAACAATATAAATAAGGGGTATAACTACAATAGTAATGGGGTAATCACTAGTATTATAGGGACCCAACATCCCACTCTCCTTCAAAAAAGTGTTGTCATCAATGCTTGAGTAGTTCTGGATACTTCTACCTAAAATTCTCATCCTCCCATGTGGAATCTTCAGCGGATAAGTTCTTCCACTTGATAAGATACTCTGAAATTGATCGATTTCGTAGCTGTCAAGTTCTTGTTTCTGTGACTGCTTCCGGTTCCAATATAATTTTTCCTTCCTCGTCAAGTTCTGGCAATAATGTTTGAATTGGGAGCTTGTCGCCTATAACCTTCTTTAAACATGAAACATGGAAAACTGGGTGCAATCGAGAAGCTGCAGGAAGCTCCAATTTGTATGCCATAGTACCAATCTTTTGCAACACCTTGTACGGACCATAATACTTTGGTGATAATTTATTATCCTTCTTAGCTTGCTTTAGGGACATTTTCTTATATGGTTGTAGCCGTAGGAATACCCAATCGCTACATCAAAACTTCTTTCACTGCGATGTTGATATGCCTGTTGTTTCATTCTATTTTGTGCCAACACGAGGTTATCCTTTAAGAGTTGGAGGACTTGTTGTTGATGTTCGATGTGATGTTCCACTGCCTGAACCTTAGAATTTTCTCTTAAATATGATGTGATGATGGTGGTTGATACCCATAAAGTGCCAAAAATGGGGTCATTTTTGTTGTTGTATGGAAGGAAGTGTTATACCACCATTCAGCCAGAGGCAACCATTTGACCCATTGTGTCTGTTTATCAGATACAAAGCAACGAAGATATCCTTCCAAACATTTGTTTACTATCTCAGTTTGCCCATCAGATTGAGGATGATAATATGAGCTATGAGCTAACTGAGTACCAAGACAAGAAAATAATTATGTCCAAAAATTTCCAGTGAAAATGGGATCTCTGTCACTTACAATACTCTTTGGGTTTCAATGTAGTTTTTGAACTGTTTCCATAAATGCAGTAGAAACTGTACTGGCTTTAAATGGATGTGATAATGCAAAAAAGTGTGCATACTTGGTAAGTCTGTCAACTACCACCATGATGACACTCTTTCCCTCAGACTTGGGTAAACCTGTGATAAAATCCATTGAAACCTCCTCCCAACGTTGGCTTGGAATGGATAAAGGTTGTAATAGACCCGGTGTCTTAATTGTTTCAACTTTATTTTGTTGGCAAACCAAACATTCCGCCACAAACTTTTGAATATCTAATTTAAGGCCATCCCAAAAAAATTCCTTCTTAACCCTGTGGTAAGTTTTTAAAAATCCTGAGTGCCCTCCTAAGGGAGAAGTGTGCAATTCCATAAGAATCTTTTGTTTTAGCTGGGAATTCTTACAGAGGTATAAACGATCTTTGTACCATAACAAATCATTTTTCCAGTTAAATGTATCAAAAGTACTGGAATCTTGTTGTAGCTTTTGAATAAGTGCCCACACTTCTTCGTCATTCTTCCATTCCTCCCTTGCTTCGTTTATCCAATCTGGTTGGATAATAGAAATGGCACACAACAATGCTTCCACATCCTCATCCTTTCTTGAGAGTGCATCTGCCACCACATTTTGCTTCCCTTTTTTGTAGATGATTTCAAAGTCATAACCCGACATCTTTGTGACCCACTTTTGTTGCTCTTCAGAGGATAATCTTTGTTCTAAAAAGTATTTAAGGCTATCATGATCCATTTTTACCTTGAAGTGTCTTCCCATTAGGTAGGGTCGCCATTTCTTAAGTGCATGGAGTATTGCCAACATTTCCTTCTCATAAATAGCTTTGCTTAAGAACTTTCCCTTGATTGGACGACTTTCAAAAGCAATGGGTCTTTCATCTTGCATTAGAACAAAACCAATTCCATTTCCTGAAGCATCACATTCCACAATAAAGGTTTTTGTGAAGTCTAGTGTAGCTAAGACCGGTGCTTGGCACATTGCCTCTTTAAGATGTTCAAAGGCCTTTGTTGCTTCCGGAGTCCATGAAAATGAATCTTTCTTCAATAATGTTGTTAGAGGTGCTGCTATTCTCCCATAATTCTTAACAAACTTGCGATAATACCCTGTCAACCCAAGAAATCCTCGCAGATGCTTTATGGATGTGGGGATTTTCCATTCCTTAATGGCTTTAATTTTGCTAGGGTCTACCTTAACTCCTTCATGAGATACAATATGACCCAAATATTCCACCTCCTGGACTCCAAAGAAACATTTGGATCTTTTTGCATATAATTGTTTCTCCTCCAATAGTTGTAGCACCCTGTCAACATGTTCAACATGATCCTTCCAAGACTTGTTGTAGATTAGTATATCATCAAAAAATACTAACACAAATTTTCTAAGGAATGGTTTGAAAATTGAATTCATCAAACCTTGAAATGTTGAAGGTGCATTGATAAGGCCAAAAGGCATGACCAAAAATTCATAATGACCCTCATGAGTTCTAAATACTATTTTCGGAATGTCTTCATTCTGATTTGATGATATCCAGAACGAAGATCCAACTTGGTGAAGTAAATTGATCCATGCAATTCATCCAGTAATTCATCAATGACAGGAATGGGGAACTTATCTTTAATAGTGAGCTTGTTGAGCTCCCTATAATCTAGACACATGCACCATGATCCATCCTTCTTGTGCACCAATACTACTGGAGCTGAGAAAGAACTTTGACTCGGTTGAATTATACCAGCCTCTAGCATTTCTGCAACCATACGTTCAATTTCACTTTTTTGGACATAGGGATATCTGTACGACCTGATGTTTGGAGGAACACTTCCTGGAATCAGATGAATAGCATGATCATGATCACGCATAGGTGGGAGACCTTTGGGAGTCTCAAATACCTTGGAATGATTGTCCAGGACTTTTTGGAGATCTGGAGAAATAGATGATTCCAATGTGGAAACATCTAGCGAACATAATTGTACAATTACACCTCTTTGCTCCTTTTTTAGAAGCTTAGTCATGCCATTAGAGCTGATTATCTTTCCTAGTTTCCCTGCAATACCCCTTAATTCAACTTCCTTTCCTTCCATAGAAAATTTGATGAAAAGTTCTTGAAAATTAAAAGCTATTGTACCCAAGGATTGTAGCCATTGGACTCCTAGTACAACATCAGCACCTCCCATTGGAATGGAAAGCATTGGGCTAGTCAATACATATTCTCCCATGGATAGCTTGATATTATGGCACTTTCTGGAGCAATTTATTGTTCCTCCATTTGCAATCATCACTTGAGACTCTGGTGCTGGATATAGGAAGCAATTCAATTCTTTTGCTACCCTACAATGAATAAAATTGTGGGTGCTCCCTGAATCAATCAACACTATTACCTTTTTCTTCTTGATTTGTCCTTCTATCTTGATGGTTTGAGGAGTGGTAATTCCCACCAATGCATTACAAGATATGGTCGGACTTATTTGTTCTTTATCTAGGCTTTGTTCCTGGAGTATATCCTCTTCTTTTGACCTTTCTTTCTCCTTTTCTTCTTCCTCTTCACAATCTATGTAGAATAATTTCTTCTCAGCACACTTATGACCTTTTGTGTATTTGCTATCACAAATGTAACAAAGCCCTTTTGCTCTTTTTTCTTCCAATTTTTGTGGTGTCAACCTTGTAGGTTGTGGAAGACTAGGGGCAACAACACTTCCGTCTTTATAGTTGTGAGTGGTATGCTTCCTAGTTGCCATAATTTTGCTTTCCATTTTTCTTGCTAACCTGAATGCCTTCTCTAATGAATCAGGTTCCCAAAGGCGAACATCATGTTGGATATTATCCTTTAAAGACCCTATGAACACATCAATCCTATGCTCCTCTGGAATATCTTTTACCCTTATGTTCAATTTTTGGAACTCCTCAATGTGCTCCATTATTAAACCCTTTTGTTTGAGACTTATCAATTGGCTAAAAAAAGTGTTTCTTTTTGTATCCTCATAATGTGCTATCAATTCTTTCGTAAAAATTGCCCAAGTGATAAATTGTTTACGAGAACAAAGCCATTGATACCATACAAACTGATTTGGTTCCAAATATACAGTTGCCATACGTACCTTTTGTGCGTTTTGCACATTATTGAGATCGAAGAATTGCTCCATCTTTAATATCCATGTGGCAGGATCCTTGCCATCAAACTTCCGCATATCGATTTTTGGAACATGGTGAGTCTTTGATCCAACATTAGAGTCTATGGAATCATGATTAACATTTCTTTTGTTCTCATCATGAGTTTCCTTTAGTACCCTTTCACCCTTAGTGACCATTTCTTGTAGCAACTTATTCATATTTATCTTCAATTCTTCCATCTTATCATCCATGCCATCAATTTTAGCGTCCAGGCCATTCACCTTAGCTTCCATTCCATCCATCTTAGCTTCTACACCTTTCTTTAAACCATCCATCTTAGCTTCTACATCTTTCCTTAAACCATCCATTTTAGATTTTGTTGCTTTTTGTGCAAGTGACACTCGTTGCACTTGTTCTTGTAATTTTGATATATCATATAGCATTTCTTCTTCTTCTTCTTCATGAGTCATGCTAGAGCTTTCAGGTTCCTTACTAGGTGTTTGCATTTTCTTTCCTCGGGGCATCAGTTACTGATAATAATGCTCTATTATGCCCTTTGAATTCCTTCAAAATAAATTTTCAAACCAAGCTTAAACAAAAATTTAAGAAAATCTACACACCTTTTTTCACTATGTAGGAGCTCGATATTGCCTCTAATGTATCTGTGTACTTTTCGATCATTTAGTTCTGAATTTGTGACCTGCAGTATCCCTCTGTGTCCTCTTTCCAATGCCACAAGTCTGACCCAAATTGGATTCTCCAAGGAAGAGTTATGTGAAATCTCCCACAATGACTTGATTATAGACTAGTTCAGTAGAGCGAACTTGTACGATGTGCCATGAGTCACTGTTTCGATCTTTGGATCTGAAAAATGCATACAAGAAACTACAGTCCGTCCTCTTTCTGCACCTTCTTACAAAATTTTAATCTGATCCCCAGAGAGAAAGTTATGACGATTTTCCCCAGGTCACCTGTTTTGAATGTAATTCAGGAGTCTGCAAAAAGACCAACTTCCTTAGATCATATCTCCGCAAATATCGCGCGAAAGGCTCTGAAATTTGGACCCAAGGTTCAACGTGATTTCTTCTCAAATGGGTTTTTCTTGCGACTTCTGAAACATCACAGAAAAAAGTTATAGCGAAAATTCCACGATGACCCGTTTGGAGCAGTGAAACCCTAGAATCCAAAGCTCTGATACCAAATGTTATGAAACCAGCTCAAGAAAAGACAGAAAAGATAGATCAATGCCTTAGAATTCAGCCTCTTCAAGGGGGAAACCTCCTTTACATTACATAAATGAACAATTCTTGGATGATTCAAATGACAAATCCTCCTTTCTATATATAGGAGTCTAAGGAGTCACAATATAATCCAGTCGACCTAATAATAATAATAATATAAAGCCACAAAAATAACAATAGAGGGATTCTATGGGGCACAGAAATAACAATATGGGGGTAATAGGGGCACAACAATATAAATAAGGGGTATAACTACAATAGTAATGGGGTAATCACTAGTATTATAGGGACCCAACAAAAACATTAAATGAGCAAACAATTAAAACAAAGAGCACTTAAGCTAATTCGGATAGTATTATTCCTCGTTTTCTTTTAAGAATTGTAAGAAACACATATGATATTTAATAACATAAAGGAAAAAAATATTCAAACTCAAAGAGGTGATACTTATTTGTTTCCCACAATGCACATGAATTGAGTGAAATGTCCTCAGCTTTATTTAATCCAGTAAACCAGTCCAGCCTTGATTACAATAGCTCCTTTAGCTCCAAACAAAAAGTCTATAGAAATGATTTTTAATCCACACTAATTACTTCATTTTGTGAAGTATTTATACAAAAAATATAACAAAATATCCCATAACTATACAAGATTTATTATAGGAAACAAAAGTTATCTTGCACAAGAAGATAGAGACAGATGGTAAACAGATTGTTTGTTGTCCCTCTATTTGTGAATGTGCTGGATGCTGGAATTCGAATTTGTCTCATGCAGTTGTCTTGGTAATTATGTGCTAGACTTCACTCTTATCTTCACCTACTGATACTCTTTACCTGTGTTGATACTCTTAACCTATATTTACCAGACTTTATCGTAGTAGACATTTTCACTCCATGGATTTACTATAGTAACTTTATAGTATATCAGACATATTGGTCCACCATTCATCATTCGGTATTTTCATTTGGATCATTTTCCTATACACTTCATCAACTTCTGTATACTTAAAAAAATTAGGCCTGTTGGTGAAAAGGTGTTTCACTTCATGTTCTATGTAAAAGAGGTTTTCCAAGCCATCATAAAGCACCTTTCCTATAGGTAGTGCTTTTACTGCTGAAGAGATGGCTTGGCTCCTAGCCTATTTGTTTAGTCTCTCGATGTAGTCATCATGTGTCATCAACTTTTAATTTATGTGCAGTGGGCTTGGAATACCTTTATCTCTCGAGATGCCATACTTCAACATGAAGTCATCTATATCTGCTTGAATACTCTGACATCTTTTCTCCAAGTTGAGCATAAAAGTCCTCTTACTAATAACTTTCTTAATTTCAAGAATGGTGGTTGTTCTATCTTCAATCTCTAATGCATCCAATTGGTACATGTTCCTACTGTTCAAAAATTCAATCAACTAATTTTCCTCTTCAGGCTTATCTCCTAATTCTTCTTTGGTCTTATATATAGCTTCCATAGCTATCTTGACTAGCTCAGTCTATTCAAAAATTATCTAGATAGAAGGCCAATTATCATTGATGGAATCAATGATATTGGCCCACAGTATATTTCTCAAATCTCCCAGTGGTTTTTCTAATGTTAAGTCCTTTTCCAAGACTCTGATTCTCTCCTCCATTCTTTTTTTCTTTCTTTCTTCTTCTTTGTTTTGAATTTATGCTAGTTCATAATCTGTTTCCATACTTGATATTTTTTCTTTGAGATTTTTTAATTATGTAGCCTAGATACTCATTTGTTCCATGGCTTTGATCACCTCATATGTTTTTTCTGTTGTTGTCCCTGCACTGGTTGATGTACTTGTAGTAGGAATATCTTCTGCTACTAGTAGTGTTGTTACCGATGGAAGTGTTGGTGCCAAAGATGCTGCCAGAGTGGAGGGTAATACTGTGGAAATTGTGGGTATGACAGTTGGAGGAGCGGTGGCCAGCTCACTCTACCTAGACTATATTGCATTTTCCAATTCCTTCTTAGTTTCCTTTAGCTGCTCATTTAACTTAAGGACTAGGTCCATAAGTTCTTCTTCCTTTTGTTTCTCCATAACTTTTGCAGTTTGAGGACGGTGGAGAGGAGGGATCTTAAGCTATTTCTTTAATGCATCTATATCATCATTTTTCTTTTTGATCAATTGTTCAGCTACTTTGACATCCTTGGGATCATGTCCCAATTCTATCAGTAGATCTTCTAAGGTTTTTATTCTGACGTCTTTAGCCTGAGAGGAGGCTTTTCCAGTTGCAGCTATGCTGTTGTGTTGTGCAAAGAATTTTGCAATTGGTGGGTTGTGATGGCTTTACTAGTCAATGTAGAATAAACCATTTCACCAGTCTGCTTGTGCAGTTCTATTTGGTTAATTGGATGGATATCCTTGGCCAAAACTTCAAAAACAGTTTTCAAATAGTCATCCATTGACTTAGGCTATCGTATAGTTGGTTTCAGGAAAATCAATTGCATTTTTTGTTCTTTTATGTCAAAAGCTAACATAAGCCTCGTCCAATTAGTCACAACCATTTTGAGGTAATGGGCATAGGTTTGAGCTTTTAATTTCTCATTCCTTGCTTTCATTTCTTTGTATTTCCCTTTAATTTCTAAGCTATGTTCAGAGAAAGCTCTAAAAGAAGACACTTTTGTGCTTTTTTGTTTTTCTAATGCTTGTATATGGGAGGTGGACAGTGTCCCACCTGTTGGGATAGTCTGCATACTATTTGTCTTTTCTGCCACTGCGTTCCCTGTGGTCTCCTCAGTATATTATTCTTCTGAATAGGGATTCAACATTTTCCTTTTAGTAAAACTTTGATCAATAGGCCTACTGGAAGGGGTGACCTCTTCTCTATCTCTTTTAAGATTTCTTTCCTCATTGAGGGGAGTCTACAACACAGGGGGATTGTCCATGATTTGCTGAGGTTGAGCCAGCTCCTCTGAGATTTCGGGCTGCTCATATTCTTCTTGTTGTTCCAAATCTTATGCTATTTCTAAGGTTCCTTGTTGCTCTGATGGTTATGTACTGGGTTCCTGCGACTGCTTTCTGGATGAAGTTTCTCCAAACACTTGAACAAATGAATCCTCATCAAATCTTCTTTCTAAGTCCACCATTACATTTTCAACTTCAACTTGTGTGCTATCTTGATCTATCAGTGTGCCTTCTACCCATTCTGATTGGTTGGCATATTGTTCAATCTTTGGGATCCTATGGTGGATATATGGTGATAGCTTATGTTTCTACCTTCTATCACAAATGAATCTGTGAGGGTCATAAGACTAGATGAAACTCTCTTTTGATCTCAATCTTTCAAGGATTTCATCTACTACCTTTCCGGCTTCTCCATTATTGCAAATAAATGGGCCTAGATGATCCTTTATCCTCAGTTGGTCCTTCTTCTTAGTCTTGACAAAGTGAATTTCATCAGAATTAATCATTTGCCTATAATACTCCAGAGCAAATAATCAAATGGGGAGATATTTAGGTAATTTATATGGAGGCAACTCACACCCATAAATTCTGATTTTGGTATGGTTTTGGTATAAATACAAATCCCCAACTTTGTATTGTTTGGATAGTTGGAGAACCCTCTTAATGTTTGCACTTATTCTAGGAGGGGATAGCCTATCAACATTGTAGTTAGCTTGGATCCTTTCCTTCTTTCAAATAAATTCTAAGGAAAATCTGAGTGATAACAGGAGAGATATGTGATAAATCATGAGGAAGCCCTGGTTGTTTTTATCTGAGTCCCACATTCATGCTTGGAATATGGCATGGGGGTGATTGGCTGAAAGAAATATTTGGTTCAACCCAATATATGGTCGGGTGGTACGTGAAATCCCTAAATTGGTTAGATTTGCATATGTTAATAAGAGCTCTTTTCCTCCTGTATTTTATTATTAAATTTACTTTTTCTATTATTGATATTATTATGGTTACATGTCTGTTATAAGCATGGTTTCATGATATATTTTAATTATGGCTCTTAGTATGTTTTGATTGGTAAATGAATGGTTATTGAATGCATGACCAAATAGATTTTATTGCAGCTATTATGAGAAGGAATTATACCTTCTTGGTGATTTTTAGATAAGCATGAGACCCTTACGTTCATATATGCATTTATAGCCTACAGATTACATGCTCACCATGTGTTTGACGAAATGTCTATCATGGTTAAGCTTGTTTAGGTCAAGTCCTTGATCAAGTTTTATGTTAAAGGTTTTTTCCTTGTGTTATTTATTGTCTTGTAAAGTTTCATCAAGTTTTGGGTAGTGGTCTCATAAAATGTGGCTCATATTCCACAGTTGCGAGCAAAAAACTGGGAAGATGGGACTGCAATCACTACCTTCTATAGAAATTAATGTGTGGATTCTAAAATGCTCATGAAATGTTCTAAATCACAAGACTAGAAGTTACTCTACTGATATGCGGAAGTAAATTCATGATCGATAACACAAATAATTAACATGCATAAAGATTCAACACACATACATAGAGTTTATGTATGGGAAAGAAACTACTCAAAACCACTTACTACCTATATTTCATTAATCAAAGAATCTGGATGAATACAATATGCTTTGCTCAAGCTTGAGCTCAACTTGCACCTGTATCTTCTATCTTTTGTCTAACTGACCAACCTTGGCCAATACTTAGCCAATTTTTCAAGCCTCTAAGCTCCTATTTCCTTGTGTTTTTCCTTGAGGAATTAGGCCCCTACTAATTAGGAAATTCCTCAATCTATATTGTGCAATTCCTTTAGGTCAATTCTCTAAGTGCATTCATGACATGTGCAACTTCGAATAATTTACAATTGACAGTACACTGCCCTTGAACTCCAATATCAACTGGGTAACTTTAATTCTCCGCATGCAACAATTATTTTAGGTTGATTGATCATTTAACTAGATGATCACTCAGTGTGAAAAAGGTTACACACCCTCGACTAGACCTTCACTAGTTCTACTACCAGTGAGAACTAGTTACACTGACAATAACTCAAATTAACTGAAATATATTGCTACAAATAATTAATCAATCATGTAGAACTGAACTCAAGTGTCTCCAACTCGAATTAACTGAGCTACACTCCTCTTTTTTAGGAATGAACATAGGTAAACTAAAACTCAAGTCATTTACTTGAATTGAGTGTTCTTAACTGAGTGATAAGTGTCATTTCACCTCAGTTAACTCCTACAAGTTGTCTGTTGATATGGAATTTCAATTTTTCTCAATATTAATTAAAGAAAAATTAAAAATTAAGACTTTCTTGCTACATTTTCAACACTCTCTCTCAACAAGAAAGGGATTATCAACCACCCCGATCCTGCAGTTATGGAATTTACTACATGAAACACCTCTCACTGTTGTTGTAGAAACTGCAACATCTGGAACTGAGAAGCATCTAAAAATCAACTAAATCAACTATGTCTGCAATTGTCTACTAGGAAAATTGTGCTAATACTAACAACGCTACTAAGCCTCCTACTATGGTGTCAACAGTCCTTTGCACTCTTTGGTATTTAACTAATATTGATCCTTCTGCTACTGAATATTGTGGGCCCCCATAGCAAGGTAATGATCCATGAGGAGAATGCCTCAATGGACCCTATCCAAATTTCTTTAACTCTTGGACTAGGGCTTCACATCGCCCCACCTCACAGCTGGAGGTATGGTTGCATGTGCTCCGTCTTCCAACTGGGCTTGAGCTCTTCCCCTGTATGAGGTATCTTCTTGAGTGGACGTCTCCACTCAGCCTCCTATCTGCTTCTCCATTTATGGCTGCTCCAAAACTTCCTAAGACTACTTCTAAGACTGCATGTTAAGAGGTCTAGCATGCTCCCTCTAAACCATCAAATATCTAGTCTTTGCCTTGCTCCTAAAGGCTTTGCATGCATCTTCTACCTCAAGTGTATACAAGTTCTTGACATGAAGTGCAATATCCTTCACTTATTTCACGGTTATGTGTCTCAGGAATGCCTTTCCTTTACTAAAGATCACATCATAGTCACGGTCTTCCAAAACATATACAGAAACTAGATTTTTCTTTAGACTCAGTATAAACATCACATCCTTGAGCCTCAGAGGGGAGACTGGATTCCTATAAAAGGTGACAGTACCAATCCTAGTTACATTGTATCTTTCATCGTCTCCAAAATCAATGTTCATCTGGAGATCTTTCTCCTCAATTTCATTGAAAAAATTATCTATTCCCCGTCATATGGAACAAGGCACAGCTATCCAAGTACCAAATGCTCCCCATCAATGTGTTTTACATGCATTCAATGAGATTGAAGTCAAGATCGAACTATGAAGCCAAAGCTTCACCTGTTGCTGCTACTCCATGCCCCTTCTTGCTTGCCTTTTTCTATGGACATTTCGTGGCATAGTCCCTAAATTCATGACAATCAAAGAACTTGATTTTAGACAAGTATTTATGCTTTCCCTCAAGGATGGAATGAGCCTCACCTTGGGACTTCTTCCCGTTGGACTTCTTTTCCTTGCTCACTAATGTAAAGTATTCTTCCTCTTCTTTGGATGAGGTCCCATATTTGTTGCTCTACCTTACTTATTCTTGCACTAGATCAGACCATAACCGCTCCTATATTTGTAGTTTCCCTCTACCATTTATCAAATCTTGATAACTATTCCAGCCCTTAGGAAGGCCCAAGAGGTCTAAATCTACCAAATCTTCATCATCAATATTAAAATTGACCCCGCCTTGTTCATCATGACACTGTGTAAACCTACTCAAGTATTGTGGAATTTTTTCATTCTTTTGCATAGTAATACTTCTAAGCCTATCCTTGAGTGCCAGCTTCCTGTGGTCACTATTGTTCTCAAAACAAAATTTCAGTGTTTTCCACATTGTGAATGGAGTCTCTTTCCCATGGAGATTCAAGACAATATGAAATCCCTCCAATATGATCCTCATCGCTTTAGCCACATCCTTCTTCCACTGAGAAAGATCTTGGGCATATGATGTTGGGGTTATTGCTACATCTGTCTTGATGTATCCTAGAATCCCATTATCATCCAATACTTCCTCCATGCAGATCTTCCATGCCACAAAATTTTTGGTTTCTTCCAAAGCATACTCGAGCCTAAGTCCATTGAAAGTCATCTTCTCAGTCCTAGAGAAAACGCATAACACTAATTTTCAAATTTGAACCTCCTATAATGATAACTTCGTAATCTCTTTTCTACTGTGAATCTAGCTCTGATACCATGTAGAAATTAATGTATAGATTCTAAACTTCTCATGAAATTTTCTAAATCATAAGGATAGAAGCTACTATACTATCTATGGAAGTAAATTCATGATCGAGAACATAAATCATTAATATGCATCAATATTCAACACACATACACAAATATTTATCTAGGGGAAAGCAATTTCTCAAAACCCCTTACTATTTGTATTGCATTAATCAAAGAATCTAGATGAATACAATATTTTATGCTCAATCTTGAGCTTGAGCTCAACCTACACATGTATCTTCTATCCTCTACCTAACTGACTGACCTTGGCCAATGTTTAGCCATTTTTTCAAGCCTCCAAGCTCCTATTTCCTTACGTTGTTCCTTGAGTAATTAGTCCCCTATTAATTAGGAAATTCCTCAATCTGGATTGTGCAATTACTTTAGGTCAATTCTATGACTACATGCATGACCTATACAACTTCAAATAGTTTACAATTGATAGTACACATCACTTGAACTCCAATCTCAACTAGGTAACCCAAATTCTATGCATGCAACAATTATTTTGGGTTGATTGATCAATTAACTAGATGATCACTCAGTGTGAAAAAAGTTACACGCCCTCAACTAGACCTCCACTAGTTCTACTAACAATGATAACTAGTTACACTAACAATAACACAAATTAACTGAAATAGATTGCTACAAATTAGCAATCAATCACATAAAATTGAACTCAAGAGTCTCCAACTCGAATTAACTGAGCTAGACTCCGATTCTTTTAGGAATCAACACAAGTAAATTGATCCTCAACTCATTAACTTGAATTGAGTGTTTTTAACTGAGTGACAAGTGTCATGTCACCTCAGTTAACTCTTACAAGTTGTCTCTTGATATGGAATTCTGAATTTTCTCAAGTTTAATTAAGGAAAAAATAAAAATTGACACTTTCTTGTTGCATTTTTAAAACCTTGTAGGCTTATGCATGCGACTGGAAACCTACAGTTGAATTTATGTAGCGTTATGCTTGCGGATGGGAGTTTAGGTTAGTGAAAAAGAAATATGACTTTGATTTTGGGCACCTAGAGGGGTGGTTTAGCTCTTGGGGGTCTTGTGACTCATGAGGAAGGTTAGTAAGGTTTCATGTTGTCGATTACACTTCTTTGATTGTACTTAGGAGGTTAAGTCCTATCATAGTAGCTCATCCTCTCATGTTTACCATGGAAGGCTAGTGAAAGTGGGTAAATATGGGAGGTGGAGTTACAGATTGGTATTAGAGCAAGTTGTGATCTCTTTGTGATCCAAATGGAAAATGGCATCAACCCATGGTACTCATCCACCCATATTATTCATTGACCCATGGTATTGTAAATGACATCCGCCCGTGGTATTGTAAAATCCACCCATGGTATTCATTCACCCATGGAATTGACCCATGGTATTGTAAATGGCATCCGCCCGTGGTATTGTAAAATCCACCCATGGTATTCATTCACCCATGGAATTGACCCATGGTATTGTAACTGGAAAATTACTATAAGTAACAAGTCACATTTTGTAAAAGGACAGATTGTCCACCACAATGTAGCCTTTACAGTTCAGAGGCATGTAGCCACCACATGTCTTCTCAGAGATAAGCTACCATCGCCCTAGCTGGTTTATTTCCATTACTATTTTAAATAAAAGTTTCATTGTGGTTTTGTTTATTGGGCATTCTCCTTATTTTTCTTCTAGTAATTCAAATTTTCAAATCTTGGGGGTCTCTCCCCCCAAGATCCATTTCAATCTTTTAAATCTTGGGGGGCCTCCCCCCAAGATTTAAAAGATTGAAATGGATCTTGGGGGGAGAGACCCCCAAGATTTGAAAATTTGAATTACTAGAAGAAAAATAAGGAGAATGCCCAATAAACAAAACCACAAAGAAACTTTTATTTAAAATAGTAATGGAAATAAACCAGCTAGGGCGATGGTAGCTTATCTCTGAGAAGAGATGTGGTGGCTACATGCCTCTGAACTGTAAAGGCTACATTGTGGTGGACAATCTGTCCTTTTACAAAATGTGACTTGTTACTTATAGTATTTTTCCAGTTACAATACCATGGGTCAATTCCATGGGTGAATGAATACCATGGGTGGATTTTACAATACCACGGGCGGATGCCATTTACAATACCATGGGTCAATTCCATGGGTGAATGAATACCATGGGTGGATTTTACAATACCAAGGGCGGATTTCATTTACAATACCATGGGTAAATTCCATGGGTCAATGAATAATATGGGTGGACGAGTACCATGGGTTGATGCCATTTTCCATTTGGATCACTTTGGGTAAAACTTGATATCAAAAACTGGTATCAGTGCATATTTCAACATTTGGACTAGATGGGCAGAATGTGCTTATCATGCATGCATGTTAGTTCTCTATGTGATTGTTATGCATGCATTGTGATAGTCATTGTTGCAAGTTATGTCATCATGATGCTAATGCGTTAGCTAAGATAGAACAAGAAATGCATATTAGTAGAGTGAGGTTGCAACACTAGACCTCAAGGTAACAGCAGATCATCATATAGGTTTGTATGTTAGGCATGCAAGTATGTTGGTTAATGGTTGTTATATACATTATGGTTAGGTATATGCATGTCATTCTATTATTGTTATGGTTACATAAATTATAGATGCTAGTTGATTGGTTTGGTCATTTGCATGTGTGTTGGTTATTTGTGGATGGCGGTTGAGTTGTTGTTATATGCAATATGGTCATACACATGATGATTATGGTTATTGCGTTAATTTAATGATGTTATAGATATCATGCTAATTTGGATTTCTCTATGTAGATGGTTAGGGTTATGACATTCAGGTATGAGTCAATATATTTATGATATTATGTCATATTAATTTGGATTGATTTGTACATATGTGATAGCCTCCCCTGAGATACTTTAAAGCATGAGTTTGATTATGTCATCTATTTGTTGTTTGATTTGTACATATGTGATAGCCTCCCCTGAGATACTTTAAAGCATGAGTTTGGTTATGTCATCTTTTTAGTTTATCTGACATGGTATGTTTACAAATTATTTGAATGTTTGGTTAATTGCACAATATGAGCATGTGTCTATAAGATTGCATGAAGGAATGATCTTATTTTAAGATGGTTATACTAACACAATATGTGCTGAAACAACTTATATGTACTTGAGTGAAAGTGGGTGCTAGTTGTAGTATTATGACTAATGACTGTGAGTTGACTCATGATTATAACATGATTGTTAATCTTGGTAAAGTCTGATTTCAAATTAATAGACATGTTGTCTTGATCTTTGGAATGTGTGATTGGCATGTATGAGCAGTTGCAAGGAAACATGCTTGGCATTAGCATGACAAGGTAACATTTTTTTTTATATATAACTCACCATTGGGTGATGTGATAGCACATAGTAAGACTCAATTGTAGGAAGACAAAAGTTAAAAGGTAAAAGAAAGGAATTGGTTGAAAATCTCTTTGATTATGTTTGCAAAATTCAATTCCAAACGAATTAGTGTTTTACATATAGAAAGTCTTCTTAACCTTGAGTTTGTATGACACTATGTGGATATGTGACAGATTCATGAACATGTATTTTTATAGGTATAATAGTTGGTTTCTAGTTATGGCTGGATTCATCAAGGAATTAGAATCCCTTGAGAGAATATATATGTACAGGTTTAGTTATAGACTGCATGCTTGGCATAAAAAGCTAAGGTAACTGGTATATTTTTATGTTTATTTATGCACTCACAGTTGTGTGTTTATGGAAGTATGATGTAGCGGATTGCATCGCAGAAGAGACCGCTATGAAATATTGAAGAAGGCTCAGGTTGATATTTCCTTTAAAGGAATCAGGTAGCCATGGGGATTGTGTCATGGTGTTTGTTGGGATTTTTGTGCTTTCAGTATTTTGTGATTTATTTGCACCTAATTTTCAGTTTCATTTATGTCTAGTGCATGTCCATGCCATTTTGAGTGTGGTGTTGTATTGCTATTCGTTTTCCATGGTTTTGTTCTTGGTTTCTTTTAGTTCTTTCCTTTTATGTTTCGAGGGTATTGGGAATTGGTTGGGAAGCATGAAGTTAATGGAGCTTGGGGAGAGTTGTGTGGTACCCACCAAGTAATGTAAGACCTAGATGAAGTCTGGTGCAAGAGTAAAGGGAAGTTAAAGGTAAGAATATAATAGCTAGGTGGATTGGTTGGGTCCATGGGGGTGAATGGATAGTGGCAAGACATTCATAAGAAGGTTAACAGGAAAAGTAAATTAAATCGGCTTAAGGTAACAGATGCCTTGGCTAAATTGGGAACTTTTTTTCTTAATGTTGTGCATGTTGTGCACGGATAAATGGATTTATTTTAACCTATACCTTATGATATCTGGTAATTATGTTGTAATCATGATTATGCTAATGATTACATGTATATATGTATATGTATTCCATTGTCTAACAGGGTCATCAGGGATCATGATTGTTTTATGCTAGTGTTTACATGTATATATATGCATGTATGTTGTTGTCTAACACGGTCGCCAGGGGTCATGATTGTTTTGTGTTAATGCTTATATGTATATATGTGTGTATGTATGTTGTTATTTGACACAGTTATCAAGGATCATTCATGTAGAGAAATGATTGCTTAGGTAGGTGAATGGAATGAAGAGGTTCTTGGTTTTATGAGGAATCGAGTGGGAAGAGTAACCTTCAAATATTTGTGAAGTCAATATCATATGGATTGTTACACAAAAATATCGTCACCATGATTATTTGCAGTCAATATGGGTCTATCATCACTTGTACTGTCCTCCTAAGCAAGTCTCAGACCTCAGCTCTTCAAGTCAAGCTTTGAAATTGATAGAAAGACATTGAAAATCAATAAAAATTTGGTCCCGCACTTTCTCTCACTGTTACCTACGGTCCCGCACCTTCTGTTTACAAAAAATGTGGACCTGCCTACTCTGTCCCTAAAGGTGTGGGTGCGGGCCCCTGTGAAAGTCCAAAACGCACAAGTTTAGTCTAAAAAACTCACTTTGGGTTAATTCTAGATGATTCTAGAAGAAATTTTGATGTGTATTGGCCGCTCTTAGGTGGTTCATGCATCCCAAAAGAGAAGGAGCTAATCCCTTGATGGGAGGAGCTATCCCTTTGAAGGAGGGCTTTATCCCTTTGAAGGAGGACCTACTAACTTCCCTCCATTGCACTATAAATTCAGGCATTGGGCTAGTTGTTAGGGAGGTTAGAAGCTGAACATTTTTTAGGGTAAATGTTGGTGAAATTAAGACTTCCTAGTTGAGCTTAAGAGGAGAGATCACATACCTTTTTGGCTTCATTGGGAAGACAGTGAAACTTGTCAAAATAGAGGAGACTTCTTGTTGGACCCTGGGAGGAGCTTGTACAGCGTCAAGGCATAGGTTGTAAAGTTCTTCTTGATTTGAATTAATACAATCAAACTCATTTTTCTCAACAAATTGTCTCATGTCATTTGTTTCATGAATTCCTTGACTTTCATGTTAAATATGTTTTATGATATTGGCTTTTCGGGTGCTATTTAACTTGTTTCCTTGTTTGTGTTTGCAGATTCGCAACAAAGGAGCTCATTTGGATCGAAGGAGCGAAGGCTTCCACAAACTTGCGTTGGACCTAAGGTAGGCCTAAAACACTTGTTTGCCTTTGTTTATAAAAGCATATTTAGAGAAAGATAGTGTGTGATTGGTTTGCTTGTAATTAGGTCTTCTTTAGATTTTAGAAGGCCTATCTTGTCCGCAAGATCGACTTATTCCATGTGAAAAATTGGCGACTCCGCTGGGGACTTGATTTTTTCCTTTTTTTTACTTTGACCTGAGAAACTATGTTTTTGTTTCTGTTTTTGGCTTGTTTTGTGTGAAATTAGGTAGAGATTGTAGATCCAGGGTTATTTTTCATTTTCCATAGCTTTGGGAGAGGACCGCACCCTAGTCTTTTGACACAGTGCGTACTTATCCACACTTTTACTTTTAGCACAAAGCGGTACCGCACCTATGTTAACTGTGGGCCTGCGAACCCTATCAAAATTTTGAAAAACCTAAGATTTCCTCTGTTAGTCAGCTTAGATTTTGTTTAGAAGTTATTATCTACTGCCTAGACCTGCATATAACCTGTCAAAAGCTTTCCTTAGGTTGATTTCATTGGTGTTAGGGTTTTAGGTGAAATTCCTAGGAGTTTTGCTTGTTGGGTTTGTTTTTCGTTTTTGTCTTGTAGTAGCTCTGAGCTTAGTAGCTGTAGGGACCTCAAATCACCTTGGTGTCTACTAGCCTTCTTATGAGTCTGACCATTTACGAAATCTACCCTTGTTGAGGAATCCGCTTTGTGTTTTCTCTTTACAAAACTTTGAAAAGCTTGTGTTTAAAAGATTGGATTTTCATTTTTAAAAATAAAACAAAATTGGTTGTTTTTGATTGATTTGTGATTATGCATAAATTGGTCCTTAGCTTACATCTAGCTAAGTAAAACATCCTTAAAAAAGACATCTTGTAGGCTTTGACTTCAAATAGGTTTTTATAATTTATAGATCTCAAAGTTAGTCATTTGCATAGTTTTGAGTGTTTCACAAAAAATAAAAAAAATCTCTTTTGGAAAAATTTTGTTTTTTGTAGTGGTTGAGTGCTTTGAAACGAAAAGGGAAAATTTTTGTGAAAATAACTAGTTGTCTCATTTTGAGTGCATCGGAAAGGACAAAAGCTCTTCTTTTAATTTGTTTGTTAAGAAAGATTTATGTTTACAAAGTATTTGCATTCTCAAACTCTTTCTTAGCTAGAAGTTCATCGAAGGGAAAATATTGTTTAAATCATCTTAGGTGCATTTTTAGTGATTTTGAGTCGAGTCTTCATACCACGAGTTTCATCTCCGCACCTTTTGACTTAAACAAAAACCAATAAAAAATAACGCTTAAAGTAAAATTCATCTAGTAACATTTTTATTTCTAGGGTTCTGATAAACCAACATAGCTTAGGCTAGTGTCTTGGAGTAGGAGAGTAATTAACTCTCGAAGACAATAAAAACAAACAAGTAGCTGTATCTTGTGGTAGGGAAGAAATCCAATTGTTGCATTTATGCTCTGGGAAAGCTCCTCTTAAAGGAGAAGCACGATATCGTGTCCGAACCAGTGTGGGAATCAATCCTTCCTCATTGGGAACGACGCCAGATATTCACGTATTAAAAACGGTAAACCTCGGATTAACCATTGTTGAGGAGCCTGGGGTCACTTGTTGGTAAACCTTAGATTATGTCAAGGAACCTTCAAGGGGATTGAGCTTGCTACTCTACCCTTGCGTGCGTATCGGATCGTAGACTGTTCCCCTAGGTATATTTGTTTCAGTTGGTAACCTTAGTGGCCATATTCTTTAGGATTCTTCCTAAGGTGACAGTGGTGGGAAGATCCCATTGTACCTCGAGCAGACATTGGCTAGACTCACTTGGATTTTCTGGGGGGTTATCTTCACTCGAGACGGTTAAGTGGAGGAACTTGTGCCAGTCTATTCATTAAGCAAGTTGCCGAGGTAACTATTCCAACCGCCATTTCTGTATTGAACTCTGCGACGTTGGATTTCATCACCAACTAGTGTTTTCAGTATAGAAAGTTACTGTTTGTGTGTGTTTGATCTCCTAGATTCTTTAGGCGTGTGATTCAAATTTGTTTGGTTCTTTAGAGGCTTTAGGTGGTTTTCATTGAGATTTTACTTTGTTTGCGTGTGAAGTAGTTAAAAGTTTTTAACCATGGCTGAATTACCGAGGAAGACCCGTAGACTTCGGGGCCAACCTCCTGCGTTTTCACCAAGCCAGCCTGAAGGGTTGAAAGTCCTCGTAACTCCTAGAGATAGTAGAGTTGGGTCACCTGAAGAAGGAGAGTCTTCTTTGGTGGTACATCCTGATTTTCAAGCTTTAGTAGCAGATTATAATCCACAGTCAGTGTCTGTTTCCGAAGTTACTGGTAGCTTTTCATCTACTAGTGATATAGGTGAGGAACCTGAAATATTCGAACCTGAAAGTGAATTTGCTGCTACTCCGACATCGGGGTTTGCTTCTCCAGCTTCTAGTGGTCCTGGTTCACCTAGGGTAGAAAGAGTAATCATCCAAGATCTTCCTTCTAGACTTATAGCTATCGAAGAACTTGCTACTCCGGAAGAAGAAGTAGGCATCCCTATCCCTGAAAATCAACCTGTTATTGAGCGAAGGGAGCATAAATCAATTTTTTATAGTCCACCTAGGGGCAGTACTTGGTATCTTTCTTTGACAAATTTCTTAGAAAACCCAGGGTTAAGTTTTTCACCACCTCGTGTTCCTTATCACCCAACACCTAGAGGTTATTATCCTCTATTAAATATGTCAAGACAGTCATCCATGTTTACTCAATCGCCCGAATCCTTTTTGTACGGTGGTCCTTATGTTCCCTCTGGGTATCAGTCACTTTCTAGTACTTTTTCGAGAGCATCTCCTCAACCCATTGAGCAAGGGTTATTAACTGGAAGTAATGATACTAAGCCATTGAGCGTAGAAGATATTCTCATGATGTCAGGTTCTATTCCCAATCCTCAACCTCAAGGTGGCCAGTTACCGCCTGGGGGGCAGCCTCAATTATCACCTGGGAGGCAACCTCAAGGTACACAATTTGCGTCTGGGGGGCAACCTCAAGGAGAGTACATACCTACGAGACAATACATTCCTCAAGGTCAACCCCAGACTCAATATGTACCCCAAGGTCAACCCCAGTATCAATTTATACCTCAAGTTCAACCCCAGTATCAGTACGTGCCTCAAGGGTATCAACCCCAAGGTCAGTACTTGAACCAAGGTTTCCAACCACCCTCCGGTCAATCATATGTTCAAGGAACAGGAAATGTACCTTTGAATTATCAATCCTACCCTCAACCCGGTTATGGTCCTCAATATTCTCAACCTGTTATGGGTCCGTACCCCAGAATGAATTTAGTGTGGGATCCATCGCAAACTCAATAGGTGTTGCAGCCAAATGTACAGTTGTAATCTCAAACTGGACAAACCTTAGTTTCTGGTACACCCCAGCAACCTATCCAGTCTAATATACAAAATTCCGTACCTTCGGTAGTTTCTCAGCCTGGGCCTAGTACCCTCGTACTCCGCCTCAAACGACTACTGCAACTACCGCAACATCTGTTCAATCTACCCCACCTACTTCTGGAGTATCTACAGCTCCGGTTTCTACTGTTCTTGTATCTACTCCTCAAACATCTTTACCACTGTCCGGATCTACGATTCAAACTTCGGTTCAGATGCCTGTAGGACAACCTGGTTCAAGTACAGTTGTCACAAGTCAACCACAATTTACTTATCAACCGTACCAGGGACAGTACCAATTCGGTCTTGTTGTACAGCAGCCAGTCTATCAGTATCAACCGTACCCTGGGTACACATATCAATAACCTCAACAACCCCAATACGGTCCGGTTAATCCTGGTTTTCTAGGAGGATACAATATCCCAAATGCAATCCCTATTCCTAGTTATCCTAGATATCCTCCTCCTAGGGCTGGTCTCGTGACCTAGAGTTTTAGGGACCCTAATCGTCAGTTATCGTTTATCGCAACTTTGGACTTACCTGACTTGTCGCACCTAATGAACGATCCCATTAATTATCTTTCGTTTTGGCTACCAATGCCGAATAAGTTGCCTAGTGATATTCCTAAGTTTGAAGGCAAATCAGGAGAGGACCCGTCAAACCATGTGATGACTTATCACCTCTGGTGTGCGTCTAATTCCATTTCAGATGATTCAATCCGTCTAAGACTTTTCCAGCGCACTCTAATTGGTCTTGCGGCCAAGTGGTACATTGAGTTACCGCGAGGCACTTTTTATAATTTTAGTTAGTTAGCTACCTCTTTTTTAACTCATTTTCAGTTGCCAGTCCGATATGACAATGGCACGGAATTACTAACTTCGTTAAAACAATCAACATCCACTTACATTTCATATCATATTCATGAATGGAGATGTCGACGGCGTTTAGTGAAGGTTTTTATTCCAGATCAGATCTTGGCTGAATGGTTTGTAAAGTCTTTGTTGCCAAAGATCACTGAAGATGTAGCTAAAGCCAGAGTTGTTATTGAAGAGCAAGTAATTGCTCAGGCACAGTACCTTGACTTGGTCTATACTCAGTCAAGTACGTTACGCGAGAAAATCCCTGATCTTCCCAAGCAAAATCAAATCGTTGCAGCTCCTTCGGGATCTCATGCCGCCGATGGTATGATTGGTACAGTTAACACTAAGAGTAAGAAGAAGTCTTCCAAGAATTCTTCTCTTATCATAACCTTGCCTAATTCCCCGATAGGAAATTCTTCTGCGAATATTTCCACCGATATTCACATTGTAGAGTCATCTACAGCCAAATCAAAATCCGGTGGGAAGAAGAAAGGAAAGAAGAAGAATAAAACAGACAAAAATTCAAAGGAGAAACCTAAAAAATCGGAATCCAATGATGAAAAACGCAAACCTCGTTATCCTTGTCTCATTTGTGATGATGAAAATTTTACAAGAGACTGCCCTCATCGTGCAGAGGTTGCGAAGATTGTCAAAGGTTCCCAAATGCCTGCTGTTTTGAAGGATCCTTTTCCAGCTCAGGACAGTAAGATGATAGGTTCTTCCTCGAGTGCCAATGAAGAACCCATACTGATGATGTCCCATGTTAGGATTACGACTCGATCACATGATTATGGTAGTAAAAGTCCTGTTGATGGTAAAGAAGCAGAATCTTCTCATTCTAATCCATCAACCTCAGCTCCTGGTTCTGATCCACTATAGATCGAGAAACCTAATCTAGATTTGGTAATCAAACCACCCGCCAAGGGTATACTTCGAAAGTCAGCTTTCAATCCACATGCGAGAGCGGCTCAGAACTATAACATTGTTAAGGATTTAGCTGTTTCACCCTCAACAATGTCGGCTTTGGAAGTGCTGCAATCATGTCCAGCACATCGTAAATTACTTTTGTCGGCTATAGGAATTGTTGATGTTCAGGACTCGAACCTAATAATTTTCGATCTAGAAAATAGTACACCACGCTTACCTCATCAAATGGCTTTCCAGATTCCAGTGATAGTCAAAAACAGACCTATTCATCGGACTGTGATTGATGAGGGAGCCTCAACGTGTATTATGTCGATACAGTGTTGGATATCGCTTGGTTCTCCTTCGCTAAATCAATCCCCGACGATTCTAAAGGCCTTTGATGGCCGTGGGTTTCATCCTTTTGGCATTCTACAGGATTTGCCTATAGGGGTTGAAGGAAAAACCATTAATCTAGATGTGGAGGTGGTTGATGCCCCTTTAGATTACAACCTTCTCTTGGGTTGAAGTTGGTCTTACGCTATGACAGCTGTCGTTTCATCGGTCTTTCGGGTTATAAAGTTTCCACATAATGGAAAGATCGTAATAATAGACCAGCTGACTTACTTTTCATCCGACCCAGCCTCTTCTGAAAGTATTCAGCATGTCGGTAAAACGACTATCCCGTATAAGGATGTTGGAGTAGGACTAGTTAAAGATGTCGGTTTACTGGGAACTTTTCCTTTTCCTCCGATCAACGCATCGTCTTCATTTGCAACCATTCATATGATTACATCAGACACCATTATTTATGATGATCCTTGGATCGTCCCTTCTGAATCTGAGATAGACTCATTTGGTGATGTCATGCCTTTGAGTCCATATGAAATTGCGTATGAGGCCGTGAAATCGTTTAGTGACCCGTCTTCAACCGAAATTGACTTAATGAATGTGATCTGTGAAGAATCACTTTTCACATCAAGCTCGGATTCAATCACGTTTTCTGAACTTGTTCACTCTGATGAGCAAATTCGTGAAATCCTATGTGTAGATGATTTACCATGGGAAGATCTCCATCATAGATCTTCGTTTTTACCCGAGAATGATCGATTTGAAAATGATTTTTCATCAATCTTTACGACTGAATATGTCAAGGAACCTCAGAACCCAATGAAACATCCTGATTCAGAGTTAAATTTGGGAAACATCTCTCGAACTATTCCTATTGACATTTCGGTTAAGCCTGGAATTGTTGAGAACATTCATATAGGTGCCTCGTGTACAGATGACGAAATTCAAATATATAAGGCCCTATTTCAAGAATTCTGCGACGTGTTTTCCTGGTCCTATGAGGAAATGCCAGGAATTGATCCCGCGATTTTTGTTCATGAAATAAATACTTACCCGGACGCTAAACCCGTCCGGCAACGTTTGCGTTAGATTCACCCAAGAAAAGCTGCTGCAATTAAAGCAAAAGTTGAAAAATTACTCAAAGCAGGTTTCATTTATCCGATCCCGTTAACGGATTGGGTATCGAATATTGTTCCGGTTAACAAAAAGCAAGGGACAATAAGAATATGCATCGATTATAGGGACATTAATCGAGCCTGTCCAAAGGACAATTACCCAACTCCTTATATCGATCAAATCAATGATGATTGTGCCAACAACGAAATATTCTCTTTCATGGATGGTTTTTCCGGATACAATAAAATCAATATTCTACCTGCCGATCAACCAAAAACGGCTTTCATTTGTCCATGGGGGACATTTTCTTATTGCAAGTTACCTTTTGGGCTCAAGAACGGCGGAGAAAATTTTCAAAGGGCTATGTCTTATGCGTTTCATGACATCAAGCACATTGTGCAACCCTATCTCGATGATTTGCCTGCTCATTCATTACATCGAGTAGATCACCTCGTCCATTTACGACCAATCTTTATGAGGTGTAGGCATTATTGGATTCGGTTGAATCCACACAAGTGTGTTTTCTGTATAGAAACGGGTCGATTGCTGGGGCTTGTAGTTTCAAAAGCCGGCATTCACGTTGATCCCTCGAAGGTCGAAGCTATTGTCAAATTGCCTCCTCCTTCGAGTCTTCGCCAACTCCAAAGTTTTCAAGGGAAAGCAAAATTTTTACGATGACTCATTCCTAACTACGCCGAGGTTACAAAGGGTTTTACCCGGTTGTTGAAACAGAATACTTCATTCTATTGGGATGAGATAGCTCAGAAATCTTTTGATGCACTAAAGCACGCGTTGACCCATGCAACGTTATTGCATCCTCCCAACTACAACCAGGATTACTTCCTATATCTTGCCGCCTCTCATTCCACCATTGGAATGGTCTTAGTTCAGGAAGATGAATTCGGTACTGAACATGTGATATATTACCTTAGTCGAACTTTAAATCCAACTGAGCCAAAATACTCACATGTGGAGAAATTGGCATTGGCAGCTGTTCAAGTTGTCCAACGTTTTCGTCACTACATTTTACTACGTAAAACTACAGTAATTTTGGATTGCAACCCTATGATCTACATTTTGACCAAGCAACTGCTAGGGGGCAAGTACTCTAAATGGATTGTTATCCTATAGGAGTTCGACTTGGAATTTGAAAAATCTAAGTCTAAGAAATCTTTAGTTTTTGTGGAGTTAATGTGTGACTTCCCGCGTGCTGACACGGAAACTGTGGCGGAGGAGCCCATTACGGACGAATCCTTGTTTCTAATCAGCACTTTAGATCTGTGGTATGGGGATATCATCGTTTATCTCCAGACCCAATCCTTTCAGCCAGAAATTTCAAGGTCAGAACGTTGGAAAATACGATTCCAGTCCCAACAATACAGGATTATTGGAGATACTCTTTATCGCCATGGGTCGGACTCTGTTTTTCGACATTGCTTAAATCACGGGGAAGCTAAAAGGGTTCTAAATGACTGTCACTCTGGAGCGTGTGGCGGTCATATGTCTGGGTATGCCACAACCCAAAAGATATTACGCGCTGGCTATTTCTGGCCGTCTTTGTTTAAAGATTGTATTACTGCGGTCCGAAAATGCCACAACTGCCAAATGTTTTATCAAAAGATGCGCACTCCACCTGCTCCTCTCCACCCTATAATTGTCGTTGGTCCTTTTGCAAAATGGGGTATCAATTTTATTACATGCAACCCTCACTCGATCGGGGGGCATGTGTATATCATCCTTGCGGTAGATTATTTTACCAAGTGGGCCGAGGCGATTCCTACATTTGAGGCAGACGGCAAGACAGCTGCAATTTTCATGTTCAATCATATAATTGCTAGGTTTGGTGTCCCACAAGCGATTATCACTGATCATGGGCATCATTTTTTGAAACGTTATGATGATCGAACTTACAGGCCAACTTGGTTTGCATCATGATAGTTCAACTCCTTATTATCCACAAGCTAATGGTCTGGTTGAATCCATCAACAAAGTTTTAGTCATCATGATCCGATGAATCATTGGGATTCATCGGTTGAATTGGCATAACATGCTATTTTCAGCACTTTGTGCGTATCGAACCTCAGTAAAAACGTCAACAGGGTTCACTCCTTTCCAACTAGTTTATGGTCTGGAAGCTGTGTTACCCATTGAATGCTAAATCCCGTCACTGCAAATGGCCATCGAGTTACTTCCAGCCACTTCCGAAGAGGAAAAACGTTTGTTATACTTGGCTCAATTAGATGAGAATCGACGTGATTCTGTATTGGAAATCAAAACTCACGCAAAACGTATGAAAGCTCAGTATGATCGAAATGTGACCCCTCGAAATTTTTCGGAAGGAGATCTAGTCTTAGTTTATGATCAAGCTAATGATAAATTAGGCACTGGAAAATTCATTCCTATGTGGCATGGTCCCTATGTTGTGAAGTGAAAGCTAGCAAAAGGAGCCTATGAAATGGTAGACTTTGACGGGGACTCTTTGGGTAAACCCAGAAATGGTCTTTACTTGAAGAGGTATTATTCTTAAAGGATGGGTATGGAGATTTTTAGTTAGGATAGTTTTTCTTTCTAGCTGGTGTGTTCTAGTTTAAAAAGTGTGCTTAGCTTAGAGAGTGTTTTTCGTCATTATTCCTGCTTATCTTGGTTTTACTCTTGATATTGCAGATGTCGATGCCTCTCCAAACATACATTGGTTTAGCTGATGGTGCTTGTCGTAATACACGGAACATTTCTTCCGCAGCTCAATGGGTTATCTATTCGCCCTCTAACGAGTTAGTATCTATGCATGGGCTAAGCCTCGGCCAAACAGCGAACAACATTGCCGAGTATAGTGCAGTGGTTGAGTTATTATCTGAATCTATTTCATTTGGGATTCGGAGTTTGATAGTGAGATTAGATTCTGAACTCGTTGTATTACAGCTTAATAGAGTGTATGCCATTAGAAATCCAGTGTTATTAAGATTATTTTTGAGGGTGCATCTCTTGGAACGTGAATTTGATTATATTGAATATTAGTATATTCCAAGATCTTTAAATACATTAGCAGATGCAATTGCTTCTTGAATGTTAAGTAGACATTTGCAATAATCATACATGTAAATTTAAAACCATTCCATAACATGATTTACAAGATAAGCCGGTAATAGTGATATATATATATATATAGGAGTGTGTCAAAAAATACATCGTCCTTGATCATAGGTTGAAAAACACCTTATGATCGGCAAAAATGATAAGTACAAAAAAAAATGTCATATGTGCCCACCATAGGCGATCATCCTATCACTAGTGATGATCTCGATAAGAAACCACTACACGGGCCACCTTGCAAAGGAACCTCCTGAAAGGTCCTAGGACCCCAATCACATAGTGCGGAAGTCGACGAGGAATGTCATCTATGGTGGTCTCCGGAATATCTCCTGTCAAGCACTCTAGATGACCCTCCAACTCGGCCAAAACCTCTGTTGATTCGTCCTGTGGGGCTGGTGCGTCTACAACTAGTTGTTTCCTCTCGTAAGGCTGGAGAGCGGCTGTTCATTGTGGACCCACATTTGCATTTGAAACTTTTACTATCAGTTTTGGGATGATAGAAAAATAATAAAAAAATTAAAATAGAAAAATGTTGAAAATGATTTTACCTGAGTCATCCCATTGCTCTCCTAGTGGAAGAGCCATGTCTGGGTCACCACGAAAATCTACCCCAGCATAAGGGAAGTCCTGAATAGAAAAAACCTGGTTTTCCAACCATTGGAAATACTCAGGTTTGAATCGAACAACCTCTGTCCCCTCATCCGAATGACGGGCCATAACTGCGACCCATCGCATCAGTTTGGGCTCTCGAGGAAGCCCAGCTCCAACAGTAAGGTGCTGCGGGATCAACATGGGAACCCTCTCCAGACCAAAGCTCACAACCAAAGCCCCATAACCAAAGGTCTTTAGTTGTCCGTTCTTCCTCTGGTCAGTTGGCCTTTCACATTGGCCAACACAGCATCGCACCAGTTGAAGATGGTGCCTCGAAAACAGTCAACTACTATACGCATCTGGGATCCGGTGGCAATATGTAATGCGGCGCTCCCACAAAGTCTAGTGACAGTAAATGAAATCACCATGAGTTCAGGAAGGGAGATGGTTTTTATGTCTATCCCTTTGTCTCTAGCCTGGCTGTTGCAGAACTCTAGCCGGAGGCTATCGACAGACTGGCCACCTGGCCTAGTCTCGAATAGGGTCAAGTCTTCGCCTCTCTTAGGCAAACCGGTCAAGAAATATATGTCTGCTGGCTCGATTTCAAGCTGGTGGCCACCAATGAAGAAGCACTGGTCCTGTATGCTCCATCTTTCAACCAGCCACTATAAGAAATCCACCTGGGCCCTCATGCCAGGTATGACCCAGAATTTGTACAATCCACAGGCCTTCAATGCATCGATCCAAGGTTGGTGATTCAACGCGGATAGATCCATGTCCTCATGCTCTCGTTCACACCAATCTAGCATGATGTACTCTCTGCATCAAGTAAAAAGACAAATTAGAATGCTAGAAATTAATTTGTTTGGGCCAATTTTGAGAAATTTTGGGTTAAAAACCCTTGCTGCGGGGACCGCACCCTCTGCATTAGAGGCAGTGCGTGGGTCTGCACCTTGCCTACATGGAAGGTGTGGACCCCTGACTTTTTCCCCATTGAGAAAAAGTCGGGGTCCGTAGGCTGCCAGTGGTACACCTGCGTGACCCCGCGCGCGGGTTTTAAGCCTAAAAACCCTCCAAAAAATGAAATAAAAGCCTAAAACAAGAAATGAAATGGTTAAAAATGAAGAGTGGGATGATGTGGATTACCTAGAGAAGATGGCGTTCGATTCCAACGGTTGGATTTTCCGCAATCTTCACGGGAAGTTTTCTGTACAAAAGCACTATTTTCTCACCCAAAACTCAAACGGTAAAAATGAATTGACGAAGGCCCTTTTTATAAGTTTTTTGAGTAAATAAATTGCAAATTTGTTTATGTTTCACTTTGGAAAGGTATTTTTGCAACATTTTTATCCATTTCAAACAGGTATGAGTAATGTTTGTGTTTTTGTTCAGGATAACGGATTATTCAGGCGAAATCTATCATTTTCGACGAAAAAACATTTAGAGTCACCTTTAAGCTCTTTTCTGACTCCTGAAACATGAAAATATTGCCGAGTTCTTCTTTTAAACTCGTTAAAATGGAACTAAAAGACGGTCCACTTACAGCTCTTTTCTGACCGTAAAAACATGAAAAGATTGCCGGATTTTTGTCGTTTCAAATTCGATATTGGTTATAAAACGACGTGTCATTGATCGCTTTTTTACTTTTTCAGATCAAGGGCACTAATTACGAAAAGTACTCCTTGGTCGTAAATATCAAGCGGTTCTCTCAAGTATTATTTTATACTTTTTCGAGCTTGGGAGACACAAATTTACGAAAAAGGTCAACCCTGGAGTCTTCTTAAGTTTTTTCAGACTCCCTAAAATTGAAAAACACCGAGTTTCTCCTATACTGGACTCGTTAAAATTTCACAGTAAAGGACCTGTTCAATTACAAACAAGAACGAACCACTCCTTCTTAGGGTTCGAATTTAAACTAAGTTGGACTCATCCAAAGGATGAGCTTATAATCAAGCAAATGTTATCCTCCTCAAGCTTGTCAAAAATAAAGAGGTACTTGCTAGAAATGGTGGGGGAAAAGAGAGAAAAATGAGCCTGTTTGTCATACTTTGTAACCACTCTTGAACACGACACTTTTATTCACCTGGGTTGGGAAATCCTTTTCCTAACAGTTGATCAAACCACATTGAAAGTCTTCAGCCGGTTTCTGGGTATTAACTTTGGTTCAATTGTCACCAAGCCATCTGTTGTGTCGTTATGTGTTCAAGAGGTCACTTCCAATAAGCCATTCATCTGCAAAATATCTGTCATCCATCTTGACCATCCCTGAGTCAGTCCTTGCAACTAAATTTCTTCAACTTGATCTATGATTTCGTGTTGTGGGCTTGCCTGCGACAGATCCCTTTCTATCGACTTCAACTCATTATCTAGAAAGATGATCTAGAAATCGTCAGTACCTTGGGATCTACATGCCTCAATGGCAGGTTTCTCGCCTTTGACGACAGGTTGCGTCATTGACCTTCAATCAAAGGATTCCGTGACATGTTCGACATCAACACATTTATTCACATCTCATGGATTGTACTGGGTACTTTGAGAGCCATTGACATCACTGGTGGTTTCTCTCACACTTGTTAACAGTTTACATCATTAACTGGTAATCAAGTGGTTTCTACCATGTTTGACTTCAACACATTCATTCGCATGGATAGAGTCGTATTGTTTCGGGAAGTAGAAATGAAGACCCTGGATCTAGTTTCACTACAACAAAACCAGCGATTTGCGCCAGATTTAGCGCCAGATTTTAGTGCATTTTTTTTGTAATTGTGATGAGCAACCTGGCGCTAAATCTGGCTCTATTGTACAATTTTTAAAGCGTCCTTTTTTGCACCTGATTTTGCATCCTTTTTCATGCTAGATTTTGCATCATTTTTTACACCAAACTATGCATCATTTTTTGCGTCAAATTTTGAACCAAGATTTGCATCTTATTTTATGACAGGTTTTGCTTCTAGTTTTGTGTCATTTTTTGCATCTATTTTTCATTCTCTTTTGCTTCCTATTTTGTGTCATTCTTTGCTTCCATTTTTGCACCATCATTTGCATCAAGTTTACACTGTATTTTGAATCCAATTTAACGTCTTTTTATGCATCCATTTTGTGTCAGTTTTTGCATCTAGTCTTACACCAGGTTTTGTATCTAGTCTTACACTAGTTTTTGCTTCTATTTTTGCACCAGCTTTGGTGCCTATCTTTGCACCATGTGTTGAATTTGATTTAGCACCAAATTTTGCATCCATTTTTGTGCCCATTTTTGCATCTTTTTTTGGACCATTTTTTACATCCACATTTACGTTTGATTTGTCTCCATTTTTCCCATCTCATTTTGCACCATATTTTGCGTCATTTGTTTCATCCAATTTTGCATCATTTTTAACACCATCTCTTGCATCTAATGTTACATCATTTTGAGCATCCAAATTTGCATTTATATTTGCATCTTATGTTGAGTCATGTGTTGTGTCCACCTTTGCATCTTATTTTGTGTCTAATGGTACATTCAATTTAGAGCCATTTTTTACGTCTACTTTTGTATTTGTTTTTGCACCAAGTTTTGCATCCAATTTTAAGCTATTTTATGCCCCTTTTTGCACCATTTTTTTGTGTCTACTTGTGTCCAATGTTACACCATTATTTACACCGACTTTTTCATCCAATTTTGCATTTTTTTGGTGTCTAATTTTACATCGTTTTCACCATCCAAATTTGCATCTTTTTTTGCCTCATTTTGTGTCCACATTTGCATATAATTTTGTGTCTGAGTTCGAGCCTAAATTTGCATGTGATTAGGAATCATTTTTTACATCCAATATGGCATCCTTGGTTTCACCTTTTTTCAGCCCCATTTTGCATCTTGTTTTATGTCTTTTCTTACATCTTTTTTTTTTCCTTTTTTGCACCCAAGTTTGCATCCCAAATTTACACCATTATTTGCATCATCATTTGGCATATTAATTTGTAACGTTTTTTGCTTCTTTTTAACGCTCAACTTTGCATCTTATTTTACATCTAGTTGTCTTTTTTTGCATCTAATTTGGTGCCCATTTATGTGTCCTTGTTTTTGCCCAATTTGATATCCTTTTGTATGCCATGTTTTGTTCCCTTCTTTGTGTCAACTATTGCACAATTTTTCACTTCTAATTTAAAACACTTTGTATGTCAATTGTTTGCATTTTGTATTAATTCCTAGTTTAACATCCAATTTTACTTTCAATTTTGCATCCATGGTTACACCCGCATTTGACTTCTTATATAGAGTATATTTTTCTTTACATATATGACCCCATTTATAGATTCATAGTGAAATATATGATAGTTTCTAAATATCATTAAAGCAGATATCACAATTCAAAATCATTTGTAAAGAAATTTAAGAGAAATTGACAACATCCATCCAAAAAAATAACAATGTGTCATTAACAATTTTCAAAACATGTATAAAATAGCAACATAATACTAATAAAATCAGTATTATTTTTAATCAAAACAAGTAAAATTCAAATATGATTAACAAATCAAAATATTTCATGAATATCGTTATTCTACGATAAATTAACAACATACATAAATCAAACTCATCGTATGATTACAAAATCAAAATGTCTCATTGATATAGGGTAAATTCACAACACCCATCTAAACATAACAATGTCATTCTACACAATAATTTCTTCATAAAAAACAATGCATGTGCATGCCTAGCTACCACCACCAAGATCATCCTCATGATCATCTTGACCATCCTCATTACTCTGATCCACATCATCACCAACACTGCAACTATCATCATCATCTCCTCCTTCACCACCATCATCCTCATCCTCATCCTCATCATCTCCTGATATATGTTGAACATAATTTGGATCATCGTCTTGGCAATCATTACCTATAGCATTCTGACAAAAAAAATCAATATTACATGTTAGTATTAATTACATAACACAACGCATGTTTTTGTTATACAATGTTAACCATAAAATGAGGTAAGATATACTAGCATTTGCACCAGATGTTGCAAAGGAAACGCCGTAAGGCATAAATTGAAAAATACAAATACAACAAAAGAATACTTTGATAAAGAATAAAAATATATTGAATGCTCAAATCAATCCCCCATTAACTGGAAGCATCTAGTAGACATATCTATCAACATTAGGATTATACACAATGATCAAGAAATTTTCCATATACAAACAACAACTTCCACAACAACCTTTTGTCACATCCACATTTTAAGAAATGCCTTGGAACGTGATCAGAATCTTCCATATTGCCTTTTTCATTATGCAGATAAATCTTCCATATTGCTATTTTCATCATGAATATTGTTAGTTCATTGTTGTAAAGTGTTAGTGTGTTAAATTCAATACTATAAGTTCGACAAGTGAAAAACATTCCTCAATTAGCATAATATACATTTTTCTCTCACCGTGTATTTTTCAGTCAAAGAGCACAAGTAACATATTAACATGTATTTTCCCTTCATTATTTTCATCATAGAGCCAAGAAATCTACGTCTTATCTATAAAGTAACAAAAACATTTTGAAATAAGTTTAATATTTCAAGCCAGTGTCTAACCTATAAAGTAACAAAAACTTTTTGAAATAAATTTAATATTTTAAGCAATTGACTAACCTACTTTAATAATTGAAAAATTCTCAAAGATGAATTATACTCCATAATAAGAGAGCCAACATTGGAGCCCATACTTTCACTAAAACCAAAAGAAACACAACCACTTGTTAAGAAGAAATTCAAGTAATAATAATAAAACAAAAATAATAAACATTAAATTATAAAATGGTATTTCCAACACACAAGTATAAATATACATGCTCTATGTCCATTGTTAGATTAAATGGGTGTGGAGAAAATTAGTAGAGAACCCAAAATTGTATTTCTAATTAGGATGGGTGGAGAAATGCTTTAAATGCAGGTTGTTGTCATTCTAATGAAACCCTTTGCAAAGGGGATGTTAAGATTCTGAGAGAAAAGCTAGGCTTGGTAGAGAACACCTTCCTTGTTAAACATTCCCCTACTGTAACCAAAAGGAAAGGGCAAGAGAAACAATAATTAGGTTTTTGTTCACAAGTTCTACAAAATATATAGGTGCTATTGATGTTTGAGTGAATAATGGGAGAGATTATTTATGAAATTGTGATAAGGCGCACCTAGTTTTGTCAGAAAGAGGCATATTAATGACAAGTACATCACATTTAGGTAGCATTTCGTCAAGATTTGTCTCCAATGTTGCTCCAGTTTCCTTTTCCAATTCGGGTCCAATAGAAAGACGGTCGTGGTAAAGAAGCTTACAATTGAAGGGCTGTACAAAGGAAAGCAATTCAATTCAACATCATGTAATGTTTATTATTATTAGATTGAAATTTTGAAACAAACAGCATGCATGCGTAAGAATTATGGAGCACTGATTTTTGAAAAGAAGTTTGCAACATCATGAAGTAGTACTAGATCCTAAGAATGAATACCTTCAAACGCTTAAGTAGTTCTTTGCCAATACGCCCTGCACCAATAGAACCAATAGTTTTCCCTTCTAGATCATATGACCTGTAAGAAATTGCTGCCACTTTCCAATCACCCTCAACAATTTGCTTATATCCAGGCACAAAGTTTCGCATCAATATGAGAATGCGCATTAGCTCATCTTCTGCCACGGACACCACATTACTTTCGCTGATCTTCAACCAATGATGATACAAACAAATCAATGGAATTAAAAAATATATCCAATATAAATAAAATGCGTTTTTTTAAAAGTAACTCGTAAAGTGAGAAAAATAAAGTTAAAAAATATAACAATGACAATTGTGTAGTTAAAGTGTAACCAAAACAAAAATATATATACAACAATAGAATAAATAAAATGCGTTGTTTTAAAAGTAACTCCTAAAGTGAGAAAAAATAAAGTTAAAAAAATATAACAATGACAATTGTGTAGTTTAAGTGTAACCAAAACAAAAATATATATATATATATATAATAAACCTATCAAGTGTGGATCAAGCAGTGTGTGTCGGATTTAGCCCATAAAATGTCATTTTCAAATTTAACAATAGAATAAACCTATCTAGTGTGGATCAAGTAGTTTGTGTTGGATTTAACTCATGAAATGTCATGTTCAAATTTAATGGAGAGGGGTCGATTTAATGGAGAGGGGTTGAGAGTGGGAGCCACTTGTGAAGGGTAAAAATTATTCCGTAAGGCACTTAGTGAGACAGAGCCTTGCACAAACCTATTGACAACATCCTACAATTAGACAAATCATTCTTCCATCAACCATTGGAGCTGATCTCAACCTAAACGTAGGTCACCACGGTTAAAGAGAGGACATCATAACGAAACAACGAATTAAACATGGAACCGTCATTTCTAAAGGAAACAATGGTACCTAAAGCTATTCGAAACGTTCGAAGGAAGGAGCAAAATGTCATTTATAAGAAAATAGTAAACTTCGTCCACAACAACGCTACTTAGGGTGGAAATTGTTGGGAAAACCACCACAAGAAAGGAACAAAAAATGGGAAGGCTAGAAATGCAATTATCTTTGCCCTTGAAATGTCTGCTAAAAGGAGAGGAGAGTTCGAAGGAAATTAAAGAACTCAAAAGGCAGTCCTTGGAGTCATCATTGCCCGATTTGAGAGAGCTTCCATTTTTTGAAAGAGTTGTTTTACTTGCACCTCCCCTCTCCATTTTGTTAAAGAGTTGTTTCACTTGTTATGATATATATGAATGTTACAGTGTGCAGGGGTATGATTCAATTCCATACGAAAATACAAAACATCTTATAGGATTTCCTTATACCTCATAGGCAAACAACCATTGTCCCTTCTATAGATGAGCAGAATAAGTGCTTGGTTCTCTACACTAAATAAAGACAAAGTATAGTACTTATTGCTGACAAAATAGGATTTAAATCGCGGTTCAATTGCTTGACATTCAGCTGGTCGCAGAATTGTAGAGTGCATAATCATAAGTGATGTTGCGAACCTCATTGCTCAAAGTCTAAGGGTCTTGCGAGCCATAATCACAGCCATGTATGGCATATCTTGTGATTATTGCATTTTATGAGGTCAATTCTTGTGAATACATTTCAGTTTATAATAAATTTTGAACCTCAACAGAGTTTTGGCAAGACCTGGTTGAGCTAGGACATCAACAACACAGCTGATATGAATGACATAATCTAGCCTCAAGAGGGAGCCTCTTTTGTTTCATCACTCTAACAATCTATGAAGTGGTGGAAAGCATAACAACTTCCCCTTGAATATGACACCTAAACTGAGTACAAATCCTAAATGATGCAGCCCTTGGTGCATGTCTCTCAAAGTATCGATATTTCAAATGTTGAAAGCTCTTGTGCCCATTTGATATGCATTCCATTGCAGTTCCCCTGAAGAAAGAATCTTATAAAGGTGAGGCCATGGTCAATATGTTAGCCATATCCATTAGAGTTGCCATTGCTTGACAACTTTAGTGTGATCAGTCCCACCATGATTCACATGGGCTTCTACTCAACACTGGCTGTTGCTATTGTAAGAGTCTTCAAGCTCGTTGAACCCATAGTATTGATAAGTGTATTCTTTGGGTCTCTGGTTTTCAAATTCTGCCTATGTTTTCCTCTCAGTATCATTATTTCAAATGCTGAAAGCTCTAATTCCCATTGTTGTGTATTTGATTGTGGTTTCCCTGAAGAAAGAAGCTTATAAAGGTGAGCCCGAGGCCAATATGTTGGCCATATCCATTGGAGTTACTATTTCAGCTTATGGGGAGGCCAAGATGAATGCATGGGAGGTGATTCTCCAGTTAAGTGCAGTTGCATGTGAGACTACCCAATTGGTTCTCATACAAATTCCACGAACATCAAAAGGGATTAAGTTGAATCCCATCACATCTTTGTTGCTCCTTGTTGCCTTGTTTTTCTTAGCACCCCCTGGGCCTTAGTAGAATACCCATTTCTGATAATCAGGGTCTCTTCCTTTGATTTGGATTACATGACATTTCTGCTTGTGCCTTGGCTCTTAATCTTGCAGTGTTTCGTCTGATAGGAAAGACTTCAGCCTTGACTATGAATGTTGCTGGTCTTGTCAAGGACTGGCTGCTCATAACATAATCTTTGTCTGTAATAAATGAAAAGGTTACAGTCATAAACTTGAGTGGGTGTGGACTGGCTTTTCTGGCTGTCTGTTACTATAATCATTTGAAACTTCAAGCTCTCAAGTCTAATGACAACCAACCAAAGTACCTCAGCAGTGCAGCTGATGCCAATGATGAAGGAGAAGGTTTGGTAATGACGAGTGGGAGATCCTCAATCAGAGATTCAGAACCAGTAGAGAAAAATCAAACTCAAGCTTCATGATTAGGTATTTAGATCATTAATATTGTCTTGTGCTAGAGATTACTGTTCTTGGATTGGCTCCTCTATGCCCAGATCTATTTGCAGGGAACAGGCCAGTCATTCACAGTGAAGAAGATAATGACAAGATTAGTGTATAATGATGGACAGGATGGTGCCCTGGTGCCAACCTAAATTTCAAGTAAGGAGACATCTGTTCATCAATTTGTCAAGAAGCATGGCCTACAATTCAATTGCTCTAAGCCTATCACTTCTTCCACCTGTCAAATAAATTGTTTCCTGTTTGTTTAGTTGACTATGGTTCTAATAAATATACTATTGTTTGATGTAAAAAGACAAAACAAAACAAAAAATATGGAAAGTTGTGACCCCATTTTCTAACTACAAATTGAAATCGGATTACCATAGTGACCACCTCTGCTTATTGGAATCAAAAAGGGGGTGGGTTATGCACAATCCTCCGTATCATTTGCTATTACCAGAGATAATTAAAGCCACCTTAAACTCAAGTCTTAACTATGCTGATAAGTGAATAAGTGCTTGGTTCTCTACACTAAATAAAGACAAAGTATAGTACTTATTGCTGACAAAATAGGATTTAAATCGCGGTTCAATTGCTTGACATTCAGCTGGTCACAGAATTGTAGAGTGCATAAAGTTATAATTCCAACAGATACCTACCAAATTTTAGGCAAAATTAACTGGAAAATATACCCAAAAAAAAAACTAAAATGTAAAACAATTAAACTATGCTTATGTTTGGACATGAAGCTATATAACAGCTACATGTACCCTAGTGGATATATACATGATTTGGACTTTTATTGTTTGGTCAGCAAAAAGAATTTCTTCAGGGGACGTCTTCCTGACTCTGCCATTTTGTCATATCTTCTTTTAATAATAATATTTCAACAGTTTTCTATAATAATCTTATTATCTTATTTATATTTCTACAATGTGTTTTTTTGTTATTCTTTCTTTATTTTGGAAGTTTCTCAGCACAGTCATTACTCCCATGACGCAGTAGAACACATAATTACTATCACTCAAGCAGATGAACCATAAAGCTTTCAACAATGACTGTGCAAATACCAAGAACATTTGAAAGTATTCCATTGCATACATTAATTGGATAACTTGTACATGACAAGAAAACCCATGTACATACTACAAATTAATGTATAACTTGTACATTACAAGAAAACCCATGTAGATGACTTGTCAAGCCAAAAAAGCAGCTAGGTTTAAAGCCAATAGGTTCACTAAAATGAAAATTTCCAAACTCATGGACTTTGCAGAGGTATCTTCGAGAAACATAAACACAATACCCTTCTCTGTAGCTACTACGCCAACAAGAGAAAGTTGAAACGTTTCCCAAAGGTCACAAGCAGTTATGTCAGATAAGAATAGAAAACTCACAGGTAAAGAAGAGTTTAAAGGCTATAAAAAGATGGAGACAACTCCGTACGTTATATGTCCATCGTAATGCTCTTTCAAGCTAGAATAGGCTCCAGGTCTGTTAGTAAAAGGCAAGAGACCAGCTAAAGGCAACAGGGGCTGATGGAAGCTTTCATTGGTTCTCTAGGCAAATCCATCAATGATATAAGTGTGAGGCATAGGAACCAGTAGACAATTGTAAAAATAAAAATCACAATCATAGCACTGTACCTAAGTCAAAGGTATAGTTGTAAGTTACTGTACACTGTTTTCCAAAAATAAACTAAAAATTTCAAGAAACTATTGATATCCTGATTAAAAGAAATGGCAAGCTACAATTTCTCATTTAGAAAAACATTCCAAAAATGTATCAATTAATGACTAAGGATACAAAAAAAATGTTCCAAAAGTTGTTAGGAAAGCTTTCTTGGGATTTGGCTTGTCTGGAGCAGGAAACATGGGCTGCATATATCTTTTTTTTTAACTGCCTAATGTAAGACATTTTGAAAGGGAGATTCAAGATGCTTCATCAAGGGGCTTGAAATTTTTCATGTATGGCCATTTTGAAAGGGAGATTCAAGCTCGAGGGGCTTCTAAACATCATGGTGGGCCTCTTCATATTTGCAGTCAATCTCCATTGTTCATTTCATGAAGCTTCAAGTGCCTAGAAATTCAAACCTATGTTATCACTGTAATTGGTTCTTACTGTTTTCGGATCAAAGGCACGAGTCTCTTTGTTTGTGGAATTTGATACATCTTCGGATCTTCCTCTAAATCAACGGCCTCATATAAAATATCTGGGCTTCCAATAGATTCTGATATCGGGTAGTGATCGTTAAAACTGTGGGCTGGGATTTCTCCATTAAAACACATTGAAGATGCATCAGAAATTCCAACCCGAGGTGAAGGTCTAATAGAAGACCTAGGAACTATGGAAGAAGCCAAAAAAGAAACACGGCAACTAAATTGCTATGTTACAGATTACCTCAATATAAATGAGGATCTTCTAACACTTGCCCAGCGGAAAGAGGAGGAGGTAATTTTGAAGCTTAAGAGTTTTATTTTGAAGGATTATTTTTATTAGCATCAATGGTAGAATACATCATGTATTAAGCCCTTTTATACACGTTGCAGATGAGCTCTTTAGCTGAAAGAGTGGAAGGCTTGCAGATGGTACTTTCCAAGAATACAGAGGATAATATCATTATGGGTGGAACATTGAGAGCTCTTAGAGTCGAAATGGCTGATCTCAGACAGCAACATCTGATACTTAGGCAGCATTATGATGTTACTCAAATGAAGCTTAGGAATAGTGAATAGTAAACCATGGGCTTGCTTCAAGGCAATATGAAAGTACTGGTAGGGTGAAATAGGATGAAGCTCTAGAAGCCTGGAATCTAATTCAACAAACACAGAATCTCGCAGGGCATTATTTGTTCTTGATGCACTATTTGCTAGAGAACATTTGGTGCACATGATCCACAAAATCCCACAACCCTGATGCAGAAACTCTGCAGGGATGCAGGATTGACAACCTTAATGATAATCTGTTAAACTAGAATAAAAGAAAATTTTATAAGCACAAGGCACTTGTATCGTTCTCTTGCTTAAGAGAGAATCTGGTTCAAGATCATTTTCCTCCTTTTAACAAGTGCTCAATAGATTTCCTAGAATCAGAGGTCTGAAAAGAAAAAAACCAAGAGAAGAAATAGACGAGGCCCCAAAGCTAGTAATACCACTGGGATTCTGTAGAAGTTCAAAATGCAAACATGCAAATTAAATATAGGGTCTGTCAATGGTGTGAAAAAAAAACCAAAAAGAAAAACCATCTCCACGAGGTCTTAGATTATATGAAAGTCATCAAGATATAGAACTCATTCTCAAAGCAGAATGTGATTATGAAATTCATCTCTTTTCTTCCCCTTGAGCTTGTAACCAGTCGGCACTGTCCTGGTAGTGGTTCCCCTGAAATGAACACAAGGTGGATAAAACACTGGTCTAAGAAAACATGGATATTATACTAGGAAGTAAAGAAGATGGTATAGTAGCAGTTCTTTGTCAATGGAATGTACAGTTTAGCAACAGGTTATTTGGTACATAAAAGGCCTCTGTGTACCATTATCTCCTGCAGTGTTTTTTTCCCAATTGTATCCAACTTCGGGTCATCATGGTTTACGAACAAATTATAGATAAAGGAAAAGAAAGAAGAGAATATCTAAGAACAAAGAACATGGGAATGCATGCTACAAAACACTATTTTCATGAATTATGTAATTTCCCAAAAATGCCACGAAAGATAGGCAGCTCGTTCCATCACAGAATGTCAAGTTAGATTTATTTAAACCATAATAATGTAAAGATTTGAGCGTTTAGAACTTTTAGTCAATATGATGCATCATTTACTACAATCTTCCATCGTACTGAATACTGAGATGGAGATTGCAAAACGTGAAGAGTCGATGGGAAAGTTAACCCGAAAGTTAACAGCCATTGTTGCAAACCAAGATTTGCTTTTTGCAGAAACTGAACACCTGCAAGTGCATAGACAATTGCAAAATGCCAACTACAAAAAGGTTGAAACTGAGGCTGAATTGATACATTCCAAAAATCTGATGAATGATTTGAAAGGGAAAATATGTCATATGCATGATGAAATGTGCAGACTAAGGGCCGAAAAGAGTGATATGATCAAGCAGAATATATTGCTTAAGCAAGCAGCAGAAGCTAAAGACCAGGTTATTCTAAACATCCGGAATGAGGCAACTGACTTGTGGCACAGAGTACAGGTTTTAGAAGATGAAGTCATGGAGAAAGAAGGTCAAATTTCTATATTAAAGGGATCATTCTCTGAAGAGTATTGGTATTAACAAAGCATAAGAGCATGGATTCACCATCAGATTGGCCTTTTCTGTCAGGATGTTAGTAGGAAGAGAAGGAGATACTTGTTTTTGACCGCTTGGCAATGCAAGTTTCAGGTTCAAGCACCCCTCTTGATCCATATGGAACTGAACAGAGAACTGCTCATCCTCTGCAGATTGATTTATAGTCATAGTACAGTGCTTGAGGACATTACATTACAACATCTCTACCACACTGAGCTTGCAAAAACAGTCTAACGATTACAGAGCCCTACAAGATATCCACTCGTGTCAAAAAGGATTTAAGCTTGTTTGCAGATATTTTTGAGCTTTCAACTGTTTAAGTTTTGATGGCAATGAACTCGTTGAATTGAACTGAACCTTTCAGACTGCCCAAAAAGAAGTCACGTGAACATCAAAATTCTCAGTTAAACTGCCCTAAAAAACAACAAAAATGTCACATGGACATCAATAACATTCTCAGCGGAACAATTGTGTAGAGATCTATCTCGTATTATGATGCTGATCTGGGGAAACTCAGGTGTCAAAGGAAAGCGCTTGTAAGGGAGAAAAGAGATACCAGTCATTCAGGGAATTGACAGCATCGGAGAATATAACTCAATGCTTACAGAAAACCCATTCTCACTATGCCTTGAAAGGTTTGCAATGGCCTCTAATGCATAGTCACTGCTATAAGTTTGGCTGCCAGCACATGATGATACTCTCCTAAGTGTAACTGCTACTATTTCCCAACAAGTGTCTAAGTGCACTCTCCTAATCACTCCCTAGAATGATTGTTAGAATGATTGTTTAGCAGTTTAGTGAACAGGAAAAGGCCATTAGGGAAACTGGTGGATTGAATTTTCATTAAAGCCATCAAACAACTAAGTTACTAACAACTGGATCAATTGAGTGTAAAATATGGTTTCGTCTCAACCTCTGATATCAAAAACTTTGAGGTCTGGTCAATAAATTTGTGATTAATGTGGATATATGCAACACTAAAACGATATTCCCTCCACTCAAATACGAAACCAAGGGGAAGCGCGAAGAAACAGACCAATAATCAAAGAAGAATGCAATACCCCAATTATCGCAAAAACATTTGACTGTCACATCAATTATAGAACGCTAACAAACTTATGCAAACGAGGGAACTGGTTGCCACTAAATTATATTTGAGCTGAGGTATATATACATCAAGTACACACCAAATTGCCTTATCGGCCTCGGACAAAATAAAAGGGCAGGTTGCACACGGCTATTAGTAGCAGCAACTAAGGCTGGTTTAGTTTTCGGCTCTCAAAGAGCCCAATACTCAAGGTAATGACCTAAGTGGGCGTTGAATATTTCAATCCATCTTTTCTACTGCTTCCCCACCACCGTTCCTGACAACAGTTGCCGCGATGTTTCATAATTACTTAGTACTCAAAAGAAATATGAAAGTTTACAGGAGAGGCATATCACAGTATAAATGAAACAGTCTAGGTCGGTGGCAGTCGGAGTTGGCTTGTGAGAGTTTTGGGTAATTTTGAAAGCATAGATGCTCCTCTAATTGCTCAACTCTGCTTCTATATTAGTACAGATCCCGGATAACAGACCTTTTGCAGAGCTCGTTCAAGGAAGACCTTTAAAAACTAGCAAGTTCAAGTAAGAAATCCAAAAATTCAGTGCAGCTCATGAGGCATACGTCAATTGAGTTATCTCGGGCAGTAGAGTGGAATGGCATTTGTCAATTGAGTTATCTCGGGTAGTACTGCTTACAACAGGAGAATGACAAGACCGTATAGCAGAGAGTTCAAAATCCGCATACATGATACAAACAAGGATTAGAAGAGTCTAAGAACAGTGCTCACTGTCTACAGAGCCAAGACGAATGCAAAAGAGTTCTTCCTTCAGTTCCCCATCTGAGAAATCAGTTGCATGCCAGACCCAAGTTTTATCACTACCTGCGTGCTCCTGAAGTGACATTGGGGAATGAACTGCAAGGCAAAAAGTTGAAATATTTCCAGAAAGTTGAAATATGGCAAATTTTTCCAATCAAGAACTCTAAATAATTTCATTAGGACAAGGCGTAGAGGATTCATGACGGCGACAAGAAAATAATGGCGCTTTGCAATTTTAGCACTCTCTTGCAGAAAAATACCTTTTCTGAAATCGTTTTGACCACGAAGAAACGCAGATGAACTGTTGGAAGTCGTGCAGAGAGAGATCTGGTGGCTCGTGGATCGATTCTGGGGCAATGTTTATGCGATTGCAAACCATGATTGTTCATATGCGAGCTACTGAGCTCGTTGAGAGGGATGCGCGCAATGGCGCCAAACTACCAAGAGGATTTGAATTTAAAGGCGGGATAGAATATCTACCGTCCGATCATGTCATCGATGGCCATATATTTGTGTTTCAGTAACGGATTTTCAAAGAATTTGAAATATTATACATTTTATAGAATGTGAAATATTATACATTCTATTATTTAAGCTGAATAATAGTTTTACTTTGGAAAAATAATTGGGCACATCAAATAAAATATTGATGCGACGGACATAGAACTCCGAAACAATAATGCACCCTTCTCTTACTCCAAAACAATAATGCACCCTTCTCTAGCTGATGTGTCAATGCTTTCTTTGAAGTGGAACTTAAAGAATTAAGTAATTATTCATGATTAAATTGGGATTTTATATAAATTAATTGATTATTTATTAATGTTAATTTCATTTTATAATTTTATAGTAATTTTTAATAGATTTTTGTTAAAGATAATTATTTGAGCTATTATTGTATCAAGATTTTTGTTGTGTCTTTTATTATTATATTTTAATCCACTTTAAACATGCTCAAAATATGTTTTCATCTTCATTTGTGGAGATTATCTACTTGCATATTCAAAAAGTTTTGATGTAGTTTTTGCCTTGAAAAATGATTATTGTGATTGTAATGGTGAGAAATTATTCTATAAAGAGTGTTAAGTGTTATTTAGAATAAATGAGAAATTCTTTTTGAATATATAAGACTAATCTTTGAGAGAATAGATATATATTCCCTAATTATCACATAAACAAGGGGTTAATCTTGCATTTAGTGCTTTATCTCTATAGAGTTTCGCTAAACAAAGGGAATACCTCCTCCTGCGTGACTTCGATTGTCCCTCCCTCTTACAGGATTGCAAAGCATTAAGAATTGAATCTTCTTTATTTTAAAGATGTAGTCTTGTCGAATATACCAAAAACATAGTAGGATTCTTTCATTATTGACAACATCAAGCACATGTGCAAGGGAAGTATTCATCTATGGATGGTTAACAAGTTCATTAATAACTACAAGCAAACGCTTCAAACTATGTATTTAATGATCTCTAGTCATCATCTAAAGAGTTCAAGAATCAAATCAATTCTAACCTAAGTTCTAAGTATATGGTAAACCTCTACTCTAGAGGTTCTATTATTGTAAAATTTCACAACTATGGAAGTTGTGGCAAGGTCTCAAAGGAGGGACTTTCTTTTTGGGGAAAAACTAACCTTTTTTCAAAAGATAGTTTCTATAATTGAATCCATCTTCAATATCCATTTCTTCAACCCCACTCTGCCGGATTTGAATATTGAATCCCCCCTACTTATTTTGGGATGAGATGATCTTTCAAAAGCCAACATAAATATATTGGGGACTTACAACAATATACAAACTAAGCAAGGAAGGGTATACACACATGTGTTAGAATTTGAATTGAAGTTGACTTGAGCAAAGGTATAACAATGCATATTTAATTAAATATTGGTGATTTTAACAACCACGTCCATTAGATTAAAATAATGATACTTTATGTGTATCTATATGCAAAGACAAAATACTTGAAAGGCACCTTCCCAACAACAAAGGTCATTATAAGAAAAATGGAAAAATAACAAGTTGATGGGTGGTATGATTGAATGAAGAATCAAAGGGCAAGAAAGAAGAGACATCCAAGTTTAGTCCTAATAAAAGATTTTATGGCCCCTTCCAAGGAGTGCGTTATTAAGAGGGACACAAACATGATCATGGAGTCTGTGCTAAAGTCTTATGGGAGAAATAGGAAGCATGTGAATGAGATATTATGGATTTCAAAAGAGAAATCATGTTATTCAATCCAATAGAAGCAAGGGGATTGGTGCTACTTGAGACTCCATAAGCTCTAAATCAATTGGTGAAAGCAAGAAGTCTAAAAGATAAATGCAAAGAAAGGAATATCCATCTATGTACAAATCTACAATAAATAAATTCAAAATTATACAGTGTTTCCATATAGACAATGTTAGGTCCCTATAACACTAGTGATTCCCCCATTACTAGTGTCATTGTGGCCCTTACTGTTATTGTTGTGCCCTTATTGTCCCCATATTGTTATTATTGTGCCCCATAGAAGCCCACTATTGTTATTTTTGTGCCCTTATATTATTATTGTTATGTTGACTTTGATTATATTGTGACCCCTTAGACTCCTATATATATAAATGAGGCTTTGTCATTTGTATCATCCAATAATTGTTCTTTTGTGTAATGTAAAGGAGGTTGCCCCCTCGAAGAGGCTGATTTCTAATTTGTTGATCTATCTTTTCTATCTTTTTGTGAGTTGGTTTCATAACAGACAACCTAGGTTCGAACCCTAAAAAGTGTAGGGTCTTTGTGAGTGTTTGTGAGGGAATGTGTTTGACATCACATAATTGGATTCCCTTCATCATCAAAGAGACATGTGTCCCAAAATTCAATTTGGTTTAAGTGGATGTTAATATGATACATTGTATATTTTCTGAGGGTAGTAGCACAATTGGAAAAAAGCATGTTGGCAAGCCCTTGTGTATCCAAGTGATCGAAAGTTCAATCCCCCAGACATATCTCACCAATTGAACTTAAAAAAAATATGATACATTGTATATTACAAATCCATTAAGTTAAGTAATGACCTTGGCTAACCCAAATATTTAATTAGAATTTAAGCTCAAACACAACATTAGAAATGAAACCTTCACTCTAGATCTAAGGATATAGGGGTCAACATTGGATATTGGATACAAGACAAGGTGATCAAATGTATCTCTTGGACTAGCATCATTTACAAAGGAATACAAATTTTAATGCTTATATTAACATGTATGTATAATATAATAATGAAATAGTCACTCTTTAGTTCATGGATAAAAGTGTTGGTGTGGAAGGAAATCTCGAGGGATGTGTCACTATAGTCATAAAAATTGCATTTATTGTGGCATATGGAGAACTTATTAATTGGGTGTAGCTTTAAAAATGGATAGGAGTGTTATCCTCCCCACCTAACTGCAATTCCTACAAATGACATATTTAGTGATTAATGAGTATATTGTTGTAATAATTTTGAACCCTGTGTTAAGAAATCCCTATGCAATCCAATTTAACTTAGGTACCATCCTCAAAATGAGGAGAAGTCATTTGTGGGTTTCCTTAGAATGTGTATTTCAAGGAAGAATGTGTACTTTGTCGATATGTTGAAAGGTTTTACGGTCTTTGTGTTTTAGTGTACCATGTCATGTTTGGCATTGAGCGTTGGGTGTGTTGGAAGCCAACTCTTGGTAAACTCAAATACACTTGTCCTAAGGAGGGAGTTGGGGTTTTAAGGTTCTCTAGTTGTAAAAGCTTTCAAAGTCAATGTTTTTCATCCTCTTCTTGCATATTGCAGCCTCAAGGCCATTCGATGAGTTGGTGGTCATGCTTAAGGCTTTCATCCTATTCTTTCATTGTGCTTAAGGTTGATTGGTACCTTGTTCCATGAATTATGATCAACTTTGGGTCCTCTTTCAGTAGACACCTCCTAGCCACAGTATTAAAGGCAACATATTGGTTTCCTTTACTAATTTTAGCTTGTAATAAATTTAGATGTAATGGTTGTCACACGCGTTCATATACAACTACCTCATAACAAAGCTAACACAAGCACTTCTACCCATGCCTACATCACATCACAGAGGAGGAATCAATCAATATTATTCAATATCCCGCATTCGAGTATCCCTCCTTTGAGGATTCAATCCAACATTTATGGAGATCAGGTCATCCATTTACAATAACTAACTTTGCCATATAGCATGTTCATATTCCTATTGTCATGGCCGAAAGTACCACCGACATATATCTTATGCAATACGAATAAATAATTAGAACGCCTCAATGGATGCAATTCATCCTATAATGCATAATGCATATATTAGATAACCCGAACCATAGGCTCTACCGTTTCAAAACAAAATCATTTATCATACATAATCAATAATCCGTCTGCCACAGTTGCATGACACGTTAACATGTGTATCTTAGGGATTATGCACAATTAATCAGAAGCGCAGCATTGGATGCATAGCACAAATAACTTGTACCATAGTTTATACAGTCGAGCCTTAACCATAGTTAACAAATTTGCATAGCGGCTCAAGCACGACTATTCACTATCTTAACAAAAGACAGGTTAACACCAATTCTACATAAGATCCACATACTGTGACTGTAATTAGAATTTCATTTATGTGCATCCATAAAATCATCTCATTAACGCCACATGCAGTGCATTTAAAACTCAAGCAAATTCTCTCATATGCTAAGGAATTTATAACATAGAGGGTAAGAAACCAACATACAGAACAATCCACGCAAGTGAGTCAAACTAGATCAAAAGAGAGAACGACACTTGGAAAACAGAGCACCGCTACCCAACCTAGAAATGACTCTTCAGTTCACCACCGAGTCGAGGTTCTTGCCATGGATCAACCGCCTCCAATTGATCTATTCAATGGGTATTTAATACCTTCTTTCATGATATGGTTTCCATTAGCGGTGTCTCGCTTTTATGGATCTTTTTATCCATTTGCGTAGGCTTATCTCATAAAAGCTCACCTTTCTCTCCCATGAGGATTTTCCTCATAGAAGATTGCCTTTCTCTCCCGCACAACTTTTATGTTTTTCTCAATGGATATTTATCTCCAATCCATCCAACTTATCTAGAATTAAATCGAGAAGCTTTACCATGAAAGAATTATCATTTCCCATTCACCAATGTGATTTGGCAAGAATCTCATCTCTTGGTGTCTCGCTTTTCCAAGTGATTAATTTATTAATAATGTATTTACTTTTTATATTACACATCATACCTAGCTTTTCTCAGATTAGGTTTGAAAAGTTTGACACACAAGGGAGGGGTGTTACATTTTGGATCCCTCTCTTTCCTTAAGATCCCTCCAACTGCAGCTAGAGTTCTTAGATGACTGTAAGGAGGAAGCCCCTATTGGAAAGGGACAGACAGTTTGAAGGTGTCTATCTTGTTGGTAATTCCTATATCGAAAAGTTGTATTTTCATAGTCCAGGGGTTGGGAATACACAATTCCCATCCACTTGAGCTCAATTTTATCTTGCAAAACTTCATTGGGATCTACCTAAACACATATGCAAACATAGGTGAAAATGCCTTTCAAAAGTCTTTCCCTGTCTACTTTGACGAATCTTCCAATAAAATTGCCCACTTTTTCTAAGAGATCTAGATGGGTAAAGTGAATGGGAAAACTGGGAATCTTACCCATACTAGAGTAGTCATCGGCAACATAGTGAGAGGATGGAAGTTGGGAAACCATGGCTTCACTAGAAGACCAACTCATCCCCAAAACCATGGACCTTGGTCAAGGATTTTTTTCTTATCCTCAAGACATTTGAAGATCACCACAAAAAAACATGGGTCTACATCCACCCAAACCGGCATTCATCCAATCCTATCATAATCGAACAGAAAAACGCTACTTTTTCAATAGAAAATGGGGAATAAAAGTATCACCCAAGGATAATGACCATCGCATCAAGCGCTCAATCATAAGGGAGGAGCAATAATTTGACAATCACACGTCCTTGATTTCTGTTGATTTAACTCTGAACACTCACGTAATATTCTCTTGCTTGGCGAATTAAACACCACTGCATGGAATGGACGAGGATTGAGCCGAACCCTGGATGAAGCCCACTTCATTCTCATCTAAACACAAAACTATATATACGTCAAAGCTATTACAATAGATTCTGACTATCAACACCTCGAGGTTCTGTTTATATGTGGCTACCTTTTATGGTTACTATTGAATGTGTGATTGGCAATAGTAATGGCAACTTAGGGCTGCCAAATTTCCTTCGATTCCCTCACTACATCCTAACGCAAATAGTTGTTCAATGCCTTGGTTGTCTTTCAAAACTGGTAGGTAGCGTCTTCTTTGATATTTCTCGATGGTTTTAATTCCACTACAATCACAACTTTCATTTACATAAACTTCGTGTTTTCGCACGAGCGACGATTGTTCCAAGGTGAAATGTCACTTGGATGGTTTCAATGTTGTTGACCCATCATAACTAACTAACGTATATGCCCATTACAATTTTATACCACCCCATTATCAATATCAATTATGCATGGGAACCAATTAAAGCAACTTTTCACATTAATTTTATATGAGCATGAGAACATGTGTTAACAAGCAGCCCATAAAGCCTCATTTTGAATGCCATAGTCACTTAGAAGGAATTCCTCTTGTAATAGCATCCTCCCTACTAAACTTTGCTAGTGCTAACATTAGAACCACCATTACAACAAGATATCTTTCTAGTGTTGACAACACCATTATAGTAAGATACCTCAAGAGAGACAGAAAAATTAAAAAGTATGATAGTAATACGTATCCAGAAGATGGTATTGAAACTAGTAATTGTTCACGAATCCATAAGATTGTAAGGTCATTCTCATTATCATAATCATTGTCATCATCATCACCATCATCCTTGTCATTGTTATTGCCATCATTACATTATCATCATAATCACCATTCATGCCATCATCATCATCATTATGGACATTGTTTGCAATTGTTCATAATTGTAGATGTTGTAAGAAATATCATCAACCCAAAAAATGTGATCAGTGCTAGAAAAGGGTTGTTTAGGACACATTGATATACGTAAGAGAAATAACAACTCTATTTTTGACAGATGATCGATGATGATCATCATCACCACCATTATCATCGGCATTGTCATTTTTATCATCCCCATCATCATCATTAATGTAATTTCTATCGACATTGTTGTAATCATGCATCATCATCATTCATGCCATTATTGTTTTTGATGATGACCTAGATGAAAATGATGATCATGACACCAAAGATAATGCTTATGATTATGACAATGACAACATCTAAAATTGGGAAGATTCGCCAACGTCATTAGCATCATCATCATCATAATCATTGCCATCATCATCATTGTCATTGTAACCACTATCGTCTTTATCATCATAATCACAATTCATGTCATCGCCATCATCTTCATTTTCATCATTGCCAATATTATTGACATTGTCATCAATTGTTCATAATTGTCAATGCCATAAGGAATATCATCAATTCAGAAAATATGATGAGTGTTGGAAAAGGGATGCAAAAGCGAACATAGAAATGGGGGCAACAATAGAAGTAAAATTGGATGAAAAGTGGATACAACATAAGTAGATGCACAACAACATGAAAAACCTGACACAAAAGTGGATGCAAAAGTAGATGCAGTTGTCAATGCAAACTTGGATGCAAACATGAAGGCAAAAGTGGAAGCAAACATGGGTCCAATGGTAGGTGTAAAACTTGGCACAAATTGTGGTGAAACAAATGTGGATGCAACAACGGAAACAAAAGTATATGAAAAAATGGATGAAACAAAAGTGGGTGCAATAGGAGATGCAAACGTGGAAGCAAATGTGGTTGCAATGGTAGGCGCAAGATATGGTGCAACAAAAGCGGATGTAACAATAGACAAAAAATATGCAAAATAAGATGCAAAAATGGATGTAAAAGTGGAAGCAAACATTGATGCAACAGGCAAAACAAAATTGGATGCAAAAAATGGATATAATGTAAGTAGATGCAAAAGTAGATACAAAACGAGATGCAAAACCCAATGCATAAACCTGACATAAAAGTGGATGCAAAAATAGATGCAATATTTGATGCAAAAGAGGATGTGAACATGGATGCAAAATTGGAAGCAAATGTGGATACAACAGTGAGTGCAAAACATGGTGCAAATTGTGGCATAACAAAAGTGGATGTAATGATAGATGCAAAAAAAGAATCAAAGTATGATGCAAATGAAGATGTAAAAAGGGATGCAAAAAGTGAAATTTAAAATGGGTGCAACAGTGGATGCAAAATTGTGTGCAAAAGTGGATGCAATAGAAGTCGATGCAAAAGTAGATGCAAAACGAGACACAAAACCCGATGCAAATCCCAGTCCAAAATTGGATACAAAAAGGGATGCAAAAATAGATGTAGTAGTTGATGAAAACCTAGACGCAAATGAGGATGCAAACGTGGATGCAAAATTATAATCAAAAGTGGGTGCAAAAGGAGGTGCCAAACTAGGTGCTAATTGTGGCACAAAAATATTAGATGCAATAGTGGGTACAATAATAGATGCAAAAGAGGATGTAAATATGGATGCCAAACAAGAGGGCAAAGTGGATGCAACAAAGGTAGATGCAAAATTTTATGCAAAACTAGACACAAAACACGATGTAAAACTTGGCGCAAAAGGGATGCACAAATGGATGAAAAAATGGATGCAAAAAATGATTTAAAAAATGATGCAAAAAAGGATGCGAAAGTCGATGCAAAAGTTGATGCAAGTGTAGGTGCAAAAAGTGGATGCAAATGAGGATGCAAAAGTATGTCAAACAAAATTAGGTGCCAAGCTTGATGCAAAACCTGGAACAAAACCTGGTGTAAAGGATGACACAAAACTTGGCATAAAATTTGGTGCAAAACGTGGTGCAAAACCTATTGCAATACCTGGTGCTAAACTTGGTGTAAGATTTGGTGCAAAACTTGATGCAAATTTTGTGTCAAGTTTTGCACCATATTTGATAAATGGATGCAAATAGCACCAAAAATGGGTTCTATATGCAAAAAAAGAAGTAAAAAGGGACGCTAATCGCTGGTTTTGTTGTAGTGTTTCCACAATCCAGGCTGTGAGGAATTTTGTATTCATTATATAATGGACTATTCATAAACAGATGGCTGCATCCATACTGTGTCCACGTGAGTCTATACTTGTGATGTTTTACAAGATCATTCCTGTATCAGAGCAGTAGTTAGTTTTCTAAGTCAGTTTTGGTCTGAGTATGGGAATGCCTACCTCAGCGATGATATGATCTCATATATATATCTTGTATTTGAATGTTTTTACAGGTTCCAACCGGGCTCTCCGCAAGATGATCCTTGAAATGATAAAGTACTTCACTCTTCCTAAATGATAAATGAAATCCTCATCTACTACATACTTTGCACTTTAGGGGGCAATCTGTTACACAAAAATATCGTCACCGTGATTATTTGCAGTCAGTATGGGTATATCATAACTTGTACTATCCTCCTAAGCAAGTCTTAGACCTCAGCTCTTCAAGTCAAGCTTTGAAATTGAGACAAAGACATTGAAAATCAATAAAACTCTGGTTCCGCACTTTCTCTCACTATTACTTGCGGTCCTGCACCTTTTGTTTACAAAAACTGCGAACCTGCCCGCTCTGTCCCTAAAGGTGTGGGTGTGGACGCCTGTGAAAGTCAAAAGGGCGCAAGTTTATTCTAAAAAACTCAATTTGGGTTAATTCTAGATGATTCTAGAAGAAATTTTGACGTGGATTGGCCGCTCTTAGGTGGTTCATGCATCCCAAAAGAGAAGGAGCTAATCCCTTGATGAGAGGAGCTATCCCTTTGAAGGAGGGCTTTATCCCTTTGAAGGAGGACCTAGTAACTTCCCTCCATTGCACTATAAATTCAGGCATTGGGCTGGTTGCTGGGGAGGTTAGAAGCTGAACATTTTTTAAGGTAAATGCTGGTGAAATTAAGATTTCCTAGTTGAGCTTAAGAGGAGAGATCACATACCTTTTTGGCTTCTTTGGGAAGAGAGTGAAACTTGTCAAAGTAGAGGAGACTTCTTGATGGACCCTGGGAGGAGCTTGTACAGCGTCAAGGCACAGGTTGTAAAGTTCTTCTTGATTTGAATTAATACAATCAAACTCATTTTTCTCAACAAATTGTCTCATGTCATTTGTTTCATGAATTCCTTGACTTTCATGTTAAATATGTTTTATGATATTGGCTTTTCAAGTGCTATTTAATTTGTTTGCTTGTTTGTGTTTGCAGATTCACGACAAAGGAGCTCATTTGGATCGAAGGAGCGAAGGCTTCCACAAACTTGCGTTGGACCTAAGGTAGGCCTAAAACACTTGTTTGCCTTTGTTTATAAAATCATATTTAGAGAAAGATAGTGTCTGATTGGTTTGCTTGTCATTAGGTCTTCTTTAGATTCTAGGAAGTTCTATATTGTCCGCAAGATCGACTTATTCCGTGTGACATGGATATGATGTGATATTATGTTCTTATACTATGCCTATGTTTATGTTATCAATAGGCTATGTTGGGGGATTATCAGAGTGAAAGCAATGTGATCTCTAATGTGTTGGAACATGCAGGAATAGTAGAAAGACACTATAAGCAAGGTTGTTTGGTAAGGACAATGTGGCCTTAGGATGTGCAGTACTGGTGTTGTATACATGTAGCATATGCAGTATTGTGTACCTATGGTGTTGTGTGCATGTTGTATATATTGAGTTGTATGAATTTTGCATATATGGTGTTATGTGCATGTGGCATATGTAGTATTAAGTACATATAGTCTTATGTGCATGTTGCATATGCGGTGCTAGGTACAAATGGTGCTATGTACATTTTGTATATGCAATACTATGTATATATGGTTTTGTGTACACATTGTATATACAGTGTTGTGTACATGTTGTATATATGGTGTTGTGTACATATGGTGCTGTGTACACATTGCACATATCATCTTTTGTACATATGGTGATGTGTACATGTTGTACATGAGGTATTATGTGTGTGTAGTGTTGTGTACATGTTGTACATGTGGTGTTGTGTGCATGTGGTGTTGTGTACACGTTGTGCAGGTGGTTTTGTGTACATGTGGTGCTATGTACACATTGTATAGGTGGTGTTACGTACATGTGGTGTTGTGTACATGTTGTGCAGGTGGTGTTGTGTATAGGTGGTACTGTGTACATGTATATGTGGTATTGTTGTACACGTGGTATTATGTGTATGTTATACATGTTCTGTTGTGCACACGTGGTACTATGTATGTCCATTGTGTAGTCATGGTATCATGACATGTGTAATTGTTATGTTGTACTTTGTGTATGTATATGTATGTGTTGTGTTGTATATCAGGTGTAGGTGTATGTGTTGTGTTGTACACTAGGTGTAGGTGTATGAATTGTGTTGTGGTGTACACCTGGTGTAGGTATATGTGTTGTGTTGTACACAAGGTGTAGGTGTACATGTTGTGTTGTACACTGGGTGTAGGTGTATGTGTTGTGTTGTATACCGATTGTAGGTGTATATGTTGTATGTCGGGTATAGGTGCATGTATTGTGTATGCCATATGTGGGTGTAGGTGCATGTATTGTGGTGTATGCCATATATGGGTGTATGTGTGTGATGTACACTGTGTGTATGTGTATGTGGTTGAAGAGAAGATAAGACATTTGATGCTTTCTAGGTGTGGAAACTAATTCAGTGTGTGTACAGAAATAATAAAAGAACAAAGGTAGAAGCAAAGAATCGATTAAGAGATAAGTATTAGTATTTCATTTTAGTTATAATTATGCATGTGATCTATGATTCTTATTTATGATGGTTACATGTGATCTATGATTTTGATTTATGATGGTTGATTTTTGAGCTAATTGAACGTGATATGTTCATACATGATGGTTTGGTCAAAGATCTAGTTTGACTTGTTGTGACAGGAAGCAAACAGAATTGCAAGTATACCTTATTGATAGACTGCCAATGAGGTATGATTGGAATTTATTTCAATTTATTTTGAATCTAGTGGAAGTTATGTGTAGCATACAAGAAACTAGGGAAATGCCTGGTTGGGTGGTTTAAACTGGCTACAAGAAATTAGAAGCAACAATGGAAAAAGGATGTGGAACAGATAGAAGTATGTTGGCAAAGAATTCAAGAGCAGGGCCATTATGAGACACTAGTACCCAATAGTCTCCATTGATTGCCATGACCATTCCATGACCAATATGATGGTTTTGAGGTAGGGATATGCCTTGGTTTTTGGACCTTCTAATGCAAGGAAACCTTGCCAAGGGATGGATCGCCTGGGAAAGGGGATATTGGGGAACTTGGAGGGTGAGTGACTATTGGTGCACTAAGATTTCTATTAAAAGAAATCTTAATACCTACATTAATAATTAACCCAGAGTAAGTCTTTATATTTCAAGAGTGCCAGCATTATATATGCAAGTGAATTCAAAGGTCAATTCTTAATGAAATGATTTAGGATCATTGCAATGACTAATACCTATTTCTCTAAGTTCAATCCAAACAATTTTGAAAGAAATCTTTAAAGCACTTTCAAATCTACTTAATCTACTTTACAAGAAACTGAATCAGAATGCAAGTAAAAAGGATCACTCTTAGCAAGCTAATTCGTATTGACACTAATTCATTTAGCATGAAGGAAAGCTAAAACAATTGAACAACAACTATGTAAACATCTCATGGAAAGAAATCAACTATAACCTTGAGATATATGGTAGTATTACTTTAGAATGAACAACAATTAAATTAACATAATCAATTTGGTAAATATTATCACGCAGATGTAACACACAACCAGATCTAGAATCATGTATGAACAAAAAACGCAAATTAGAATCATCAATCCACACAACAATCATAATAATGCTAATTTCACAAACTCACAGTAATAAACTATTATAAGAATAAATAGAAATAAATATAACATAATGAAAGCAGTAGATCTCCTATTGACTAGGCCCAAAGTCTCCAAAAGTCCCCACTGAACGATATTCATAATACAATTATAGATGAAACACAATCTTCTTCACTAAACCTGATAATAGAGTTACAACATCACAATAAAAGTATTTTTTGTCCAAAAATGATAGTTACAATCTTAAAATTCCTCACTAGCTATTCAATTCACCCTGATGGCTTTATATAAATTTTGGAAAGATAAATGGATAGAAGCGAATCCTCAGGATCAGGGGATCCTGATGATTTCGCAACCCTCAATCTAATTTCATCATACAATAGAATTGGCCCTCCTGGTCTATCATTGTCTTCCATAATCAAGACATTGTCCCTTTCCTTTCCTGGCTGCTGATGTTATTTCCTTTGAATAAAAATCATTCAATCAACGTCCCTGCATATAAAGATAGCGAAAGTTAGTTTTTTGAGCCCTGATTTACCCAATTTGTTAATAATCGATTTTACCTAGCTTCTGCTATTTTTGCTTCTATATGTATTCCTAAAACAAAGATAAACACATAAAAACAAATTATTAGTGAAGCTATTATGAGGAGAAAACATACCTCTTCCACGGCCCAACATACTCCCCTACTTACCTTTTTGCATGTCCTCAAGCAATCATATGGTTGAGTTATAGTTGAGTTAAGGAATAAGCATGATATACTTCCTCCTTATACAGCCTAAAACTATTTTTATGTTTCAGTACTACAAAATCCCGGTTCACTCAATGATCTGGCAAGTTATAATCACTGTAATACCCATCAGGAGGATACCAGATAATCAGACTTCTATTTTAGCACCCTATCTAGTTAGGGCCCATGCTTAGGACCATATTGATGTATTTGTATAAGTGAGTGGAGGCAGCTTTGAAAGTTATAAACCCAAATGGCTCCCTGTTCTTGATATTGTTACTAGAGACTTCCCATATTTTTCTTGTTGCAGACGAAGCTTCTTCTTTAATTTCCTGAAAGTATTCCTTTCCTGCCTATATGATGTCTGTATGGAGTGGTCCTAATTGACCCACAACACTTGTTCATTTCATTAACTGCTTATGTTGGACAAAAAGGTGTAAGGTTTTGTGAGTTCTCCCCTAACCCATAAGTCTATACCATATTCCCTCTTTTGAAAGGTATTATGGGCTTAGCCCATTTAATCTGATTAGTGGAAAAGGAAAGAAAAGCTTGCTATTGGATATCCCCAATGAAGGGGCCATGATAACTATCTAATTCATCCTCTAAGAAAAAATTGTGCATGTGCAATTCACATAAAAGGCATTGTACCTATTCATTTTTTTCTTTGAAACATTTGACAAAGTCTGGAGTGGTCTTAATTTTGCTGACTTACCAGCCTTAACGGCTTTAACCTTCAGTAAGAGGTATCTTTCTAACAAGAATAGTGCATAATTGGTGGCAGGTGCTCGGCACGACAAGGCATCTGAGTAGAGAGAGAAAATAGTCTCAATTTTCTCCTTAGCCTTTTGTAGCTTGGCCTATGCTTTTTTGACTTTCTTCTGTTCATCTTTGTAATTAGCAAAAGTCTCATCCTCTGTGATAGTAAGTGCCTCAAATTTCTTTCACAGTTGTTGGTGTACTTGTAGCGGCACTACTTCTTTATGTCGAGCCAACTCCTGCTGAGTCTTAGCTAACTCATTTTGCAATTTTATAATGACTTCCTCCCTTACCATAGAAACAAAGTCAGGTGTTTCCTCTATCTGGACTTCATCATCCTGTGTTACCATTGAGTCAGTTTGAACAACAACTTCAATTGTTCCTTGGGGCATATGGCAGTCTTCCTAAAAATTCTCTGCAGAATTGGTTTGGACAGTAGCATCAGTAGTGGGGAAGTCCATTTGGATTTCCATTGGGCAAACACAAGGATCTTCTATTTGCATTTCATTACTCTCTAAAAGACATTTCTATGTTTGTGTTCCTTTTGAACAAACCAAACGGGTCTCAGTCTGGGTTTCAATATCTTCCCAAGAGCATTGTTCTATTTGGGTCCCTACGGTATCCAATTTTGTTTTCATTTTCCAGATCCCAACTGCTTCCTTCAACCATTCTCTTAGTTGCTTAATTGTTTTCTTTTGCTTCCTATACTTCTTAAGCAACTTCCTCAATCTATCCTTATATGTTTTATTCGTCATGAGGTCTTTAATCGATGGTGGCACAGTTGTATTTACCTCAGGTTCGGGTGGAATTTTGCCAATATCAGGATGGATTTCTAATGGAACTGTATCTCTCGATGGATTCTTGCCTTCTAGGTCTTTTTCTTCATGAGCTTCCCTCTCAGGAGACTCCAATGGAATGGTGTCTCCTGAGAAATTATCATTTTCAAGGTCTTCTTCTATATGGGCCTTATCCTCTAGGGAATTCATAAAAAATAGTGTCCCCTAGTTAATTTTCATCCTCTAGGATTTCTTCTATAGGGGGTTTTCTTTCATTGGGGATTCCAGTGGAACAGTAGCTTCTGTTTGATTTCCATCCCCGAGGATTTCTTCTGTAGTGTTTTCATTCGTTGGAGATTCCTCTACATGAACCTCTACTTCAAGGGGCTTCTCCATATAAGGAACCGGTTCCCTGTACCCCTCTGAATTATCACTAAAGGGAAAGGTTTCAACATGACCAAAACTTCTAGCAAGGGCAGACTAGTTAGGGGCATAATTTTTCCCTTCATAATTTCCAGATAGCTCCCTTCCTTCACAGAATGTCCAATATTCTCCAATACTCAAGGAACCTCTTCCTCATATTCTTCCAAAGAGTCATCTTGTGGACTTGGAGGGGGCATGTGAGATGGCACTATATCTTCTAGTTGAATTGGTGTGTGTCGCTGCGATTTTATCCTCATAGACCATCTTCACTTTACTAGGCTCGACACAAAATAATGATTCTTTCTTTTCTATGTCCTTTTTGGACCTGTCACTCTTACCCCTTATTGTTCAGTCTCTAGATTTTCTATATGTGGGGTCAAAGAAGGATTTACAAGGTTATCCCAGGTTAGCTACAATTGGGCCAGTCCATGAATGATGATTAATTTGATCAGACCATGATGGCTAATGACAAGATGTGGGTCATTTGCCTTTCTAACCTGATAAGCAATGTCATGCAATATAGAATTTAAATAAAATGGAAAATTAATTGTAATTTTCTGCTTGAAAATAGTTAACAGTTTAAGTTGTTGAGTTTTTACCACGTCATGATGTCCATCGCACGTGATATACCTCTGCACAATGTTTGCCAATTCCTGCAATGGTTGTCTTAAAGCTGTAGGGTGAATCCCTTTTCCTTTATGTGCCAATTGCTCGTCCGGGTCTTGGAATACTGTTGGAAGTCTAGAGACTTCAGCTATGATTGCCTCGGAGACTATTATGGTCCTACATTTCACTGTGGTGTGGCTATTCTATAAATTTTGCAAAAATTCAAGTGTCATTTCCTCATGAAATCCCTATAATTTGGTCAAGTATTGAAGCCAGCCAATGCGCTGAAGAATCTCACAAGCCTAGTCTAATACCTAGAGCATAGTGGGTTCATTATGGATGGGTTTTAATCCCATGGTTGTTGTTTCTCAGTAGATGGTTCACTTGCAATTCTGCATGCACTCCTCTCACACTTTCATAGTTTGGAATAGCACCATAGAACATTAAAGCTATTGATAGGGCAATGACATTGTTTTGAGAGTTAATATCAAAGGAAATTGTGTTATTTGTCTCATCAGCAGTAATTGGTGTAGGATCATAATTAATTCACATGCTTTCCATAATTCTTGCCTTCCCCCCTCCAATAAGAAAATGATTTGATAATTATTACACACTCACATTAATAATGCAGTCCTTCAACCAGAAATTAATTTAACAATCATCACACATGCCATCCATAAATCATGGCACATGTTGTTCATAACGCAGACCATCCCCCCTCCAATCAGAAAAAGGGAATCCATGCCCAACAAGCAAGGGAAAATAAGAGAAGGAATCAGGAATTCATAAATGTAGGTGAACAATTAATAAAAGTGGCATAAAATACAAAAATAGCAATCAAAGTAGTTTAGGTCAAAAGATTTGAAATGTTGTAAAAAAAATAAAACAAAAATTAAATCATTATGTAAATAGATATTTACCTTAGGTGGAAATGTAACGAATGCATGACTGGTGATAAATGTTAATGACTATCAGTAAAGTGATTGGACAACAATGATATAATGCATATAAAGATATAATTTACCAGCATGTTGGTTAATTTAGTTATAAATGTTGTTCAAATGGTAAATTCTCCTTTAGAAATGAATCAATAGGGGGTAATAGGATAAAGAGTATTTAGCAATGTAACATAGTACTTTAATACCACAAGTGGAGCCACTACTCCCAACAGGCGTTCATAGACTCGACGGGGTTGCTTTTTAACCCAAAAATGAGCCATAGTACTCCATTAGTATTTAAATGATTTTCCTTTTTCTTGATGTAAAGAGACCACTATGCTGGCATGGTGACCAGATAATCATAGTGCCATTCACCAGGATATAACAAAGTAATCAAGCCAGCTCGTGATGTGACCTCCTGTCCTTCTAACGGTTTTACTATCAAGAAGGTCATTACCCTGGTGTGGTGGCCATAATGGAATGTCATTTGTTACACCCTTATGATCATGGTAGGTTGGCTCATGATGAGACCCCTTATCCTTTTTAAGAAGATATATGTTGTATTTCCATAGTTCATATTTTCATATTTTTATTGTAAAGGGAGGGAGGCTCATTTACTCCTTAAGAGTCAGGGATGGCATAAGAAGTAAAAAATGCCAATGAAAGTTATGCTTTTATCCCTATATCATCATACCAAAGGGAATTATCCATTGAAAGTGTGAAAGATAAACCAGCATGGTATTAAAATAGTAAATCATTTTATGATGTGTCCAAAGAGAAGATATTCAACCAGTCATTACATAGATGCACCATGTCATCTTTGGAATAAAAAAGACCATCGAAAGGTTTTATAATTCATCATGGTATTAATATTACTGTTTTTCTTTATCTCAGGTGCACATTCAAAATCCAATCAAATGGTTTTGACTCAAAACAAGGAAGAGAAAGAAAATGGAAAAAATAATGACCGACGATGGAATAGAAAAAAGAAATCATAGCTATTCATTCTACCGAACAACGGTTGTTTAATCGATTGAACAACAGTTCTTCAATTGATTGAACAACAAACACACATAAAGGAAGTGGTGTTGTTCAATTGATTGAACAACAAAATATACAAAAAATTGGTGTTGTTCAATTATTTGAACAACAATCGTCTAATCGATTGAACAAAAAAATACGAAAAAGAAATTTGTGATGTTCAATTAATTGAACAACAATCGTCCAATTGATTGAACAATAAAACACACAAAAAGGAATTTGTGTTGTTCAATTGATTGAATAGCAATCGTCCAATTGATTGAACAACACAATAAGAAATAAAATAAATTTGTGTTGTTCAATTGATTGAACAACAATCGTCCAATCGATTGAACAACAAAACACACAAAAAGAAATATGTGTTGTTCAATTGATTGAACAACAATCATTCAATCGATTGAATAGAAAAACACACAAAAAAACGGTGTTGTTCAATTGATTGAATAGCAATCGTTCAATCAATTGAACAACAAAACACACAAAAAATCAGTGTTGTTCAATCGTTCCATCAATTAAACAACAAAAACATTCAAAAATTAGTGTTTTTCAATTGATTGAATATCAATCGTTCAATCGATTGAACAAAAAAATATGTTTTGTTCAATTGATTGAATAACAATTGTTTAATCGATTGAACAACAAAACACACAAAAAGGAAATCAGTGTTGTTCAATGGGTTGAACACCAATCATTCAATCAATTGAACGACAATTATTAAACACACCCAAAAACAAGAGAAATCCTTATATTTGCATGGTGATACCGAACTAAATTGAAACCAACCATAAGAGAATATATACATTATTTATAGCTGAATAAAGACGCATTTTTTTAATGAAAGTAAAGCTACCTGGTCATTACTCCCTGCAATTAAAATTTACATAGTGGGATCATCACGTACATGTTGAAAAAAAGACTCTTTGATGAGTGTTTTGTGATAAAGACGCACCTGATGTCGATTCACCTTGAAAGAATGGCCAGACTCATCAATGGTAGTCATAGTGAGAGTTCCATTGTTGCGTACCTCTTGAATTTCATAAGGGCCAAGCCACCTTACCTGAAACTTGCCTAGAAAGTGTTGGAATCTGGAATCATAGAGGAGCGACCAGTCACCTTTCTGAAACATCTTCTTTTTAATAAGAATGGCATGCCACTTTTCCCTTTGCTACTAAGTAATATAGGTGCATTGTAGAGCAAGTAGTCGAGCATCATCCAACTCCTTTATTTGTTGAAGTCATTTGGTTTGGGCTTTTGTCAGATCCAATCCCATTTCCTGGGTTGTTCTGAGAGTATTTATTTCAAATTCAATAGGAAAGATAGGTTCTTTTCCAAATACAAGTTGGTACAGAGAATATCCAATATCATTTCGCTAAGTTGTACGATAGGCCCACAAGGCCTATGGCAGTCTAACAACCTAGTCCCACCGATGTTTCGAAACTGTCTTCGTCAAAACTGCTTCGATGACCTTATTGGTGCTTTCAACCTGCTCGTTCACCTACGGGTGATACGGGGAAGTGACTCTATGTATGATGTGGTGGTTCCTTAGAGTGGTTGTAATCTTATTTCCTACAAGTTGCCCTCCTCCATCCGTTATCACTTCCTGAGGTAAACCATACCACACAAATAACCCAAAAAGGAAATTAATTGCAGCTTCCTTTGTAGCTCTTGGAAAATCTATTGTTTCTACCCACTTCATTACATAGTCTGTGACAACCAGTTTGTAGGCCTTTTGGTTTGATGGTGGATGAAATGGGCCAACAAAATCTAATGCCCATCGTTGGAGAGGTTCTATTACCAATTGGGGTTGCAGCAGCATTTTGTCATATTGACCAAGACGGCCTATTCTTTGGAGCTATCACAAGCCTGGACATATTTCTTATCATATTTAAAAATAGTGGGCCAATAATATCCCATTTGTAGTACCTTATGCCCTTTCCTATGATCTGTGAAGTGTCCTCCGCAGGGCTCATCATGGCAAGCCTTCAGGATGTCGTAAATTGCATCCACACGAATGCGTATGCATATTCACATATCAGACCCTATATGAAAAATTTATTGACAAATCCATGAAAATCAGGCACTGCGTTGGAGAATCTATTTCCTTTCGCTTGCTGTCAAGTGTCTGGGCAACTTTCCTACTGCCAGATAATTTGCTACATCTGCATACCATGGATTTTTGAGTGCTACGGAAAACAAATGTTTGTCTGGGAACTGGTCATCTACTACCAATGGATCATTTATCTTTGGAACCTGAGACAGAAAATATGCAACTGGGTTTTCCTTCCTTGGACAATCTTTAATAGTGATATCAAACTCCTATAAAAGTAACAGCCAACGAGTCACTCGACCATTCATAATAGGTTTTTTAGCTAAGTATCTAATGGTGGAATGTAATTTGTTTATGGCATAAATCACAACTAATAATTCATTTTCTCTTACTGTATAATTAAGTTTAGTAGTAGTAATATTTTTGCTAATATAATATATAGCATAATGTTTTATGTCCTCCTCTTGGCCGAGGACAATGCCTATTGATGCATCTGATGCGTCTGTAGAGATGTGGAAGAGCAACTCTCATTTGGTTCCATGCAATACTGGTGTCATCGAAACTAATTTCTTCAAATCTATAAAAGTTGTGTCACATTTATTAGACCATTTAAAGTCAACATTTCCTGTTAAAGCAAATAAAGGTGCAACAATTTGTGTAAAAATTGATAAACCCACGATAATAACCTGCATATCCAAGGAACCTATGTACCTCCATCTGAGTACAGTGTGTAGGAAGTAGGAGAACTACCTGTATGTATGTTTGATCTACCTGTATCCCAGTTGGAGAAATGTAGTGTCCCAGGCTTACGCCTTCTTTCGTCATCATGTGACACTTAACATTGCTTAAACACAATCTAGTGGCGATGCATCATTAAAAAACCTTCTCTAATGTTTGTAGCACTTGATCAAAGTCATCCCCATATGGGGTAAAGTCATACATGTAAACTTCATGTCCTTCATTTATCAGATCAACAAAAATGTTGAGTATCGCCCTCTAAAATGTAGCTAGGGCATTACATAAGCCAAACGGTAACACTCGATAAGCGAATGTACCCCACGTGCAGGTAAAGGTGGGTTTGTCTTGGTCTTTAGGACAGATTTGGATCTGATTATGGCCGTTGAAGCCATCTAGAAAATAAAAGAACTTCTTTCCTGCCAGTGTATCAAGGACTTGGTCAATAAATGGAAGAGGGAAGTGATCTTTCTGTGTGGCCTTGTTTAATTCTTGATAATCCACACAGATGTGCCACTTCCCATTTTTCTTGGAAACAACTACCAATGGAGAGACCCACTTGCTATCCAAAATAGGATAAATGAATTTCACATCTAGAAACTTCTATAAATCTTCCTTTACAATATCTTTGAGGTGGGGATTCAATCTCTACTGAGGTTGCCAGATAGGATGAGCATCCTTTTCGGTGTAGATATGATGCGTACATAACTGTGGGTCTATGCCCTTCATGTTTGGATAATCCCAAGCAAAAGCCCCTTTATATTTTTGTAGAACTTGAATGAGCTTTTGTTGTTGGTCACTGTCCAGGCTATCATTAATGTTTAAAATCTTACCTGGTTCAATTTCAACAAGCTTGCTGTTATGAATAGCAGTTGTCTAGATATGTTGATCATTGTTATCTTTCAAAGGGTCTTTTGAGGCTTCATTGTCAAGAATTATTTTTAACATTTTACATTATTCACATTAGCTATCTGATTGATAAAGTTATTGATTACATCATCTTCAGTCTAATTCTTGAATTCAAGTGCCTCTACTACTGTAAGCGGTGAATGAATGCTTTCTTCCAGGTATGGGGGTGGTTTTTTATGTATTTTTACAATGGGAAGACTTGGTTTTTTAGGAGGATATAAAACAATATTTTTTACAGCATCCCCCTTAGAAATGGTCATGCTGCCCTCTTAGCAACCTATATAAGAATCAGTTGTTGCCAACAAAGATCGGCCCAAAATTAGAGGGTGTCCATCTAATCAACTCTTTGAGTTTATAACAAGAAAATCTACTAGATACTCCCATGAATCAACAGAAACCATAATATCCTGTAAATTTCGCTCGAGTCTTACCACCAAACAATCAGCAAGTTCTAGCAGGGTGGTGGTTGGTTCCAGAGCTGTGATACCGAGTCTCTTACAGGTTTCTACTATTAAGATGTTAATGGTTGCACCCAAGTCAACTAGTGTGTTTGGAAAGGAGTGGCCATATATTTGCACTGTAACTATGGGATTCCCAGTATCTTCATTCTTTATCGGAGTCCCCACCCAAAAGAAAATCAGACAAGGTCCCTACAACATGAATGACGGGGGAGCTTTTACTTTCCTCACAGTCTTTTTCACGCATAGCTCTTTAATTGTTTTAGCATAAATAGGAATATCTTGGATGGCCTGGAGGAGAATAATTTTAATGAAAATATTTTTTAGTTCCCCTACAAGATCAAAGTCTGGATAAACAACTAGTTTAGGTATTGTTAATCTTTCAGTGAATGGGGGAGAAGTAACTATGAGTTTTTCAGGATCGTTATGCTCAACTATTTCTTCCCCTTTTTTTATTCATGTGCCATTCACAATTGATGGTGTATGTATAGGTGGGGTTTCTAACTCAATCTGTGGTTGGTCTCTATCTTCCTCAGGTGTGATAATGTGTCCTGACCTCAGTCTAAGTTCATTACATTCTTTTTTTTCAACCTAATAACCTGAGTTTTCGATAATTTGAACCAGCTAAAACAGTCTGTTATTGGGGTTTGGATTCAGTAGGGCTAGAAGTTGGGGACACAAAAGGGGCTGAGGATTTTGCTGTAATAGATATGGGGATGATAATGTAGGTTCAGGTTGAGGACCTGTCCCCATAGGTGTATTGGTTATCCCTAAAGGTCTTTGCCAATTCAGATTTTTTGAAGTAGAGAGAGGCCATTGGGATGGATATGGATTACCTTTCCAAAAAAGGAGTAAAAGGAGAACTCGGCCAACCATTACCCGAAAAGGACTGAGTTGGCCAAGCTAACATAGGAAATGGTTGGGACTTCCAATTCGAGAAACTTGGTTGACTTTTCCATGCCTCTCCAGAATTTTGCTGCTGCTTAAATGACAAAGAAGGAAAGAAATGAGATGTGTCTTGTGACATACCTATGGGTCAGCCTTGCCCCTGTCGACATTGGTTCATTAAGTATACTAGTTCTATCTCCTCTTCTACTTCCTTAAAAATTGCTTTCAGCCCTGGAAGTGATGGACATTGCTCAGTGGCATGGTTATTGGTGCAGATAGCATAGGTATGGACCATGTCCAATGGACACTCCTATTGGTTGTACTTCTTCCAACAGTGTGGGTAAAAAAATGGCCAAGGTTTGTTCTGCTAAGGCTGTTTCTGTTTGGCTTGCAGGACGTCCAGCTTTGTTATAAGGGTGCCCGGGATGTCCGTATTGAAGTCTTCCAGGAGGTTTATGATTTCCATTATTGTTACACTTCCACTATGTGGTTTGCTTCCTCTAGTCACAAAATCTCGACTCCTTGACCCCGTGTGTGTACTATCTCATGAACACTTTCTACACAAGAAAACAATTTCATCATAATCCTCTTGAGAAATGTCTCCCTTCCCCTTCAAATTTAGAGTTTCTATCCATTCTTCTTCCATTCCCTTTATTAAGATGGCTCTCAGGACTTCTTTTGGTAATGTGAAGTGAGAGGATCTCTACAAATTGTAGTGAAACTGTTCAACATATTCTTATAGAGTTTCATTATCCTTTGGAGACATCTTAAAGATTTCATCTTTTAATTCCCTAGTCCTACAATAGTCCTGATATTTTGTGAGAAAAAAGTTTTCATGTAATCCCAACAGTTAATAGTATGCCCACCTCAAAGTTGCTCCTTTTAGAGTAGAAGGGGACAACTTTAATTTTTTAGGGTCAGTGGTATAATTGTATCCTCTACATAGAAAATCAAACTTGAATAAGAAGGTGTTTGGATCCTCTGTGGTCATCCCATGAAAGGTTGGGTTGTTTTGCAAAGGGAATAGATTTCATCGGGGCATTGGCTACTAGGTTGACAATAGGGTATTCTAATGTTGAGGTCTGACCTTGAGGTACTTGGTTTTCCAATTGGTCGAAAATGTGCCAATATCCTTCAGGCATTTCAGGGATGTTACTCGATTAAGTGAAGGATTCTCAATCCGAGTTTGTTTTGCGGTGCTGCCAAAATTTGGGATCACAGGAGATCCTAATTTAGACAACTATGGCTCTGCCTTAGTAGATCCACTGGTTTCTCCCTCTCCTTCTCTTAAGTTGCACAATTTTCCCTCTTGTAAAGGATTAGAATGTAATTTTTCTGTAACCTAAAAGCTTTGTTCAGATCCTCCAATTTGGCTATGAATTGCAGTGTATGTTGCAAATGGTGAACCTGCTACTTGAGGGATTACAGTAGGGATTTTTCCATATATAGTCTGGAATCCTACTAATGCCTAAGACTCTACTTTTCTTACGACTTTGTCTATAAAAGTTGATCTCCCAAGGTTCACTGATCCCTTGGGTTTTGTGGATTTAGGTGGGGGGTTCTGATATTTTTCTATCTTTTTATTCCTATTCATTCATAAAAAAGAACCCTACTCCTATTTAACCTCTATGTATTTGTTGCAAAGTGGGCCTATAAGCAAGCACTTTATTTGTTGATTACACAGGTTATTACCTCCCATTTTTAAAGCCCAATTCTTTTACAGCAAAAATAAAAAGAAATCACTTTGAAACACTCTCCCCAACAATGGCGCCAAAATGTTGGTGCACTAAGATGTGTATTAAAAGCAATCTTAATACCTACATTAATCATCAACCCAAGGTAAGTTTGTTTATTTCAAGAGTGCCAGCATTTTATCTGGAAGTGAATTCAAAGGTAAATTCTTAATGAAATGCTTTGGGATCGCTACAATGACTAATACCTATTTCTCTAAGTTCAATCCAAACAATTTTGAAAGACCAAGAAACTGAATCAGAATGCAAGAAAAAAGGATCACCCTTAGCAAGCTAATTGGTATTGACACTAATTCATTTAGCATGAAGGAAAGCTACAACAATTGAACAACAAGTAACTATGTAAACATCTCATGGAAAGAAATCAACTATAACCTTGAGATCTATGGTAATATTACTTTAGAATGAACAACAATTAAATTAACACAATCAATTCGGTAAATATTATCACATAGATGTAACACATAGCCAGATCTAGAATCTCGTCTTAACAGAAAACACAAATCAAAATCATCAATCCACACAACAATCGTAATAGTGATGACTTCACAAACTAACAGTAATAAATGATTATAAGAATAAAAAAAATAAATATAACACAATGAAAGCAGTAGATCTCCAAATTGACTGGGCCCAAAGTCTCTAGAAGTCCCCACTGAAAGATATTCAAAATACGATTATACATGAAACATAGTCTTCTTCATTAAACCTGGTAATAGAGTTACAACATCAGAGTAAAATTATTTTGTGTCCAAAAAGAATAGTTACAATCTTAAAATTCCTCACTAGTTGTTCAATTTGCCCTGATGGATTTATATAACTTTTGGAAAGATAAATGAATAGAAGCAAATCCTCGGGATCAGGGGATCCTGAGGATTTCGCAACCCTCAATCTGATTTCATCACATAATAGAATTGACCCTCTTGGTCTTTCACTATCTTCCATAATCAAGATGTTGTCCCTTTCCTTTCCTGGTCGTTGTTTCTCTGTCCTTTGAACAACAATCGTTCAATCCATGTCCCTACATATAAAGATGGTGAAAGTTAGTTTTTGGTGCCCAGATTTACCAATTTGTTAATAATTGATTTTACCCAGCTTATGCTATTGTTTCTTCTATATTTACTTTTAAAACGAAGATAAACACATAAAATCAAATTATTAATTAAGTTATTGCAAGGAGAAAACATACCTTTTCCATGACCCAACAGCAACTACATGAAAGGGGCTGACCAGATTGCCCGAGGAAGTGTGTAGCAGAGAAGTTAAGGCTAGAGATGGATTTTTCTTGGTCATTAGCATTTCCATATGGAATCAAAATCACATTGGGAGTGTGCCCTGGAACAATGAGTCGGTAAATTTTCATGAGGGAATTTGTAGTGCAAGGATTGTAACACTGGACATTGGATGTGGGTTTGACTTTGGAAGTGGATTCTAGACTTCTTGGGAAGGAGGTGAATCCTAGTACTACTTTTGAGGGTGGGGATATGAGCCTTTGAATTCCCTTGTTGCAGATGTAGGCATTGTATTCTTTTATTTGTTGGTAGAGAAAATGTGTATATGTATATATTTGTATATTATTATAAATAATGTATTGAGCTGGATTTATAAAGATCCATAGACATTATATTTATTTATTTGTTGAAGAAAATGAGGTTGTTATTGTAAATATCGTAATGAGTTGTGTTATAAAGCTCCAGTAAGTGCTATGTTGTTTTGTTTTCAGCAGGGGTCATTGTAAATACTAGAATCAGCTAAGTTATAAAGCTCCATGGGAAGTATGTTTTGGTTTTCAATGGTCTTGTTGGTTATAGGCGTCATAAAACATCGAGGATGTTGTTCCCCTAAAGGGGAGAGGTCTATAACATCCCTAGGTTAAAATTTTATGTAATAAAGTTAATAAAGGAAATATAAGACCAAGGTCATGGGACACATGTTCCAAGTTGAATTTTGGCAAAAAAATCTTAGCGGGTGTTCATTTGGTCTATTATGTCTAAGGTAGATTGGCAAAGGCAATGGAAAAGGCTTTGAAAAGAAAGAGGCATTAATTGGCATTTTATTTATGAAAAGAAAGGAAATCAAGAGAAAAGGAAGGTCAAAGGTTAAAGGTTTCATGTGAGGTGGAAATTGAAGGAAAATGAATAAAATAGAAGCCTCAATGATAAAAAGGCTTTTGAGAATCAATTCATGGCCTTTTTCAGTTGAAATTTTGTCAATTCAATTTTGGATCTCTCTCTATTCACTCTCTCTCATACTTTTGCACACTTAGAGCATTCTTGGAGCACTCTAGCATTAGAGAAAAATAAGGCAAAGTAAGGACAAGGAATCAAAGGGAAGAAAATATCAAGAAAGGAAGAGTTGGACGAAGTAGCTATAGCGGGATTCCTTGTAGGTCTCAAGTTGCATGTATGATTTCCTTACTATATTTAGCATGCATGGTACATGCATGTGTGTATTTCGTTCTCTTTTTATCATTGGCACGGGTTTTTCTAGGTGTGACAATGGTTTCAGCTTTTCTTTTCCATTTTTGGATAGCCATGGTGTGATGGGGTTCTTTCATTTAGTTGAGCTTTGGATTTCTAGATGCTTTTGGAGCCAGGTGAGGTGGTCTCAGGAAAATTCCCAAGGGCCTATGAATCCCTTGACCAGTAATGGCAGGATTGCAGTAAATCTTGAGGGTGGAGATAGGAAAATTCCTCAAGGTATTGGTGAAGAAATATTAAGGCATCTAATCTTGTTTAGGGCCTAGTGATGCTTTAATCAGTTCTGGTAAGATTGCGATAAATCCTGGTAGTGTATGTTTCTTTGTTTGGGCCTAAGAATCCCTTGACCAGTATTGGCAAGATTGTGATAAAGCTTGGTAGTGTATGTTTCTATGTTTGGGCCTAAGAATTTGTTGATTAGTAATGGCAGGAATGTGATAAAGCATGGTTGTATAGAGGAGGGTTTTGGGCCTAGAAATTCCTTGATCGGTAATGGTGGGATATGTGGTAATTCTTGAGGAATCCCTAGTTGTATTAATGTCAGTCTCACATTCATGCTTTGAATATGGCATGGGGGTGATTGGCTAAAAGGAATATTTGATTCAACCCAATTTATGGTTGGGTGGTACGTTGAAGTCCCTGGCTTGGTTGGATTTTCATACGTTAATAAGATATATTTCCCTCTTGTATTTTATGAGTAAATTTACTTGTTATTATGTAGCTTTAATGGTTGTTATATTACAATTATTATTCTTGTTATATGTTGGTTATAAGAACGGTTTCATGACAGATTCTAGTTATGGATCTTAACATATTTTGATTGGAAAATAAATGGATTTTGAATGCATGACCTAATATATGTTATTGTAGCTATTATTAGAAGGCATTAGACCTTCTTGGTGATTTTCAAATAAGCATGAGACCCTTATTTTTAGATATGCATTTATAGCTTATAGATTACATGTTCACCATGTGCTTGACAAAATGTTTATCATGGTTAGGCTTGGTTAGGTCAATTCCTTGATCAATTTTTTTGTTAGAGCCTTCGTCCTTGTGTTATTTATTGTCTTGGAAATTTTCATCAAGTTCTGGGAAGTGGTCTAGAGACTAGCCCTGAAAAGGTGGCTCACATTATGCAGTCGTAGGCACAGAACTAGGAAACTGGGACTGCAATCGCTAGCTTGCAGGCTTATGCATGCAACTTGAGGCATATAGTCGATTTTATGCAGTGTTATGTCTATGGCTAGGAGTTCAAATCAGTGAAAAAGCAATTTGACTCCGAGTTTGGGCACCTGGAGGTGTGATTTAGCTCTTGGGGGTCTTGTAGCTCCTAAGCAAGGTTACTAAAGTTTCAGTTTCTCGATTCTAATTCCTTAACTGTAATTAGGAGGTTGACTCATGTCATAGTAGCTACTCCTCTCATGTTTACCCTGGCAGGCCAGTGAAAGTGGGTAGATATGGGAGGTGGTGTTACATCTACCAAAATAATGAAGATGATTTCTGGACATATATCCCTATTCCTAAAACTATCTAAGAAAACAACTTGACACTTGTTTCTATTACAAAGGCCCATTTGGTCATAATACTAGCTCATCATAACAAATTAACAGCCCTAACTCTTCTAGGGTATTCACACTTGTAATTACATGAAATTTATTAATTTTATACAAATTACAATTGGGGGAATTTCTTCCCCTTTTCATAATTTCATGACCTCCTTTAAGTATAGACAAAATGGATTTCCTAGGGTTGATTCTCCTACATCAGACTCCTTGGGTGGAAAATTGTGTGACCTCCTTCTCATATGTTCTTTTTTGTTGAATCCTCTAAGATACTAGACCTTGTGATGTTTTTATTCATTGGATTGTTTGCTTCATTGTGCTGCAACTACCATTTCCTTTACATGATCTCGTGTTTCATTTTACTACTGATTTTTACTTGGTTTTCTTATATGACTCTTCACAATCAACCATAATTTTTTGTTGATTTTTTGCTTCACCTTCTTGTACTCTTTTTTAGGATTTTATTTCATGAGCATTCACAATTCCTCAAACTCAATATTTATTTGCAGCGTCTTCTCCAAGAACTTTATGACTCTCAATTCTTATTCTTCATTTAGGAAATTCGATATATTTTCCCATGGTTTCTCTATGGAAGATAGACTTCCATCCTTTACAAATATAATGAACATATTATAATAACTAGTTTCTTCTCGTTCAGTCAAGAAGTTATTTTCATGTGTACTTCTTTTGTTGTCCATTACACCATGTGCATCCTTACTCAAAATAGGTTTGTGCTCCATATCCTATTGCTAAGAATGAAATAAAAATTCAAATTCTTGAGACAAACATGCCTCATCTATCCCCTTTCATCTTCTTCTAGAAACAATTGTTGTCCCTTGACTATAATCTCATGATTTTCAATTAAAAAACAAGATTTTTTAAGCATTTTTTCCTATCTTGTCTCCTCCTCCCCTTGCTTTGAATGAAATAAAATTCCATCCTTATAATACATTCTTCGGCTTGTCTCATCTACAACCACATAAATAGTTTAAAGAGTAAACAATTTCTCTAGTATGAACTCAAGTTCCTTCAACCATTTCTTTAGAAATTTTTCCTCTCCATCGAATTTCATGAGCATTGACCCTAAATGTTGTATTTTATTTTTTTGATACTTCCTTTAGTTGTCTTGACAAACTTCATCCCTTTTGCAATGTTCCTCAAGTTTTGGATTGTCCGACCAGCATTTTATGCAAAACATTGCAACGGAATGTTGTCCTTTCTCTTCCATGTGTTTGTCCTCCTCATTTTCACTTTCATTCATATTAGCCTTTGATATTTATTTTGTACCTTTTTCATTGTTTACTTTATTTATTTTCATGGCTTCCCTTCTTGATTGTCTACAAGGCTTGCTTTTATTTCTCTCAGGGAACAAACTCATTTCTCCTTGTTTCAGCTTTTGAGAAGCAACCACTGTGCCTCTTTCTTCCTTTGGGACAACCTCTAAAGATTTCCTATCCTTTCTTGAATTCTTATTTTCTTGGTCTTCCTGGAGAAAATCTTCCTTATCACTTCCATTTTAGATACTTTTAACATAGTCATAACCTAAAATTTCTGCATTCACATACAATTTATTAGTTTTAAAAAATTGACACCTTCTAGCATCTTCTTTTGTCTTCATCATCAATTCCTCTTGTTGTGTATGGATCTCCTTTTGGTTGTCTTTGTGAGAAAATGTTGTCTCATCTTCCATTTTAGCATATCTAAAATTTTGTCCTCCTTCAATGCTTTTAGGAGGTATTTCTTCATCCTCTTCTAACATTTTGATATTTGTAGGTGGTTTTCTACCTTCATTAAGCCTAAGACCTCCAATCATACACAACTTGTTATATTTAAGAACACAAGGCTCTCTAACATAATTTGATACCTTTGATTTTAGATATTCAAGCTAATCAATAATTTTCACACATCCCATGAGACTCTTATTTAGCTTCTCTACAACATGTTTCTTATCCTCTTCTCCAAGGAATACTCCTTGCTCCAATTTACCATAGTGAACCTTATCCTCTTCAGACTCAGCTTCTCTAATTTCTCCATATCTCAATAGAGCACTCAACAGGTGCCTCAGATTCCTTCTTAGTTTCTTGGAATATAGATGCCAAACATGTTATTGGATATTTTTCTTTAGATATCATCCACATCTCTAACCTTCCTTCTCTGTCTCTTTCATAAACATGCTTATCACATTGATTCTCTCTTTTAACTCATCCATCTCTCAGTAAAAATCCTCTTGACTCATCTTCCTTCTCCAAATTCCATATGATTTTGTCATGACCATCAATGGTCATCTCTTTCTCCTTCTCCATGAGCTTATTCATGCTCATTGTGAGCAAAAAACAACCTGTACAACCCACCTGACCAAGCTCGTCTTCTTAGGGCTTGGCCTTTTGGTATCATTGGTTCTCCTTCACTAGAACCTCTTAAGCCTCCTCACCTATTTTGGTAGTTACACATTGCTCACCTTCCTGTTGTGGTCACCAACAACCCCCCTCTTTGTTTGGTATTAGCAATAACATCAAGCAAAGGGGGACCCTTAACAAAAAATCCCAAAAATATTTTTATCAAAATTTTTGTATTTAACTCCCTAAAAGCTATATCGCATCGCAAAGAGAGAGTGAAGCGTTTTCCTATGCGCATAAATAAGCTGCAAAGAAGCGATGCGAAATTCATCGCATCGCATATTATGAAAGCACCCTTAAAAGAAAAACCTAAGGAATCGCCAACGGCCGATATGCGACGTGGCATATCGCAACGCCGCATAAGCAGCGCACAGTGATCAAATGAAAAATGCGATCTTGCGATTTGCGATCTTACAAACTGCGATCTTGCGATTTGCGATCTGCGATGAATGAGACTATCAATTGCTGCGATGATACCTCTCGACATCGCAATCCTCGATGCTGCGATGCAAATCGCAGAAACCACTCATTGCAAAGTTTCCTCGGCATGATCTGTAAACCCAAAATTGAGCGCGCACCTTAAGGGAAATTAATGATTGCACGCCTGAGTATCCAAGGATGATCGTGTTGTGTTTTTCAAAGAGTCAAGTCATTATGAGTGTCATGATTATGCATTCATTAGAACTTAAAGCTTTCATGTCAATCTTTTCGTCATTTCTCTTTTCCTTTGCGTAAACTGTAAGGCAGCAACTAATATAAATCTATATGCAGGAAACATCTAAGGAAAAGGGGAAAGCGCCAATACTAGAAGAACAGAGAGGAGATGTATTCGCAAATGGATGCCGCATGCAGCAGGACCGCAGATTCCAGAGTATCACTCAACAGACACTGATGAAAATAGACTATCCAAGACTCAGAGTCAAAGGCGCACAAAAGCAGCATGTTTGCAAAAGATCCTGAAGCTCAGACTGGGTAAAGCAAAAAGAAAAACGCTAAAGAAGGAGGATGCTCCAGAGAAACCTGGAACAAAGAACGGAAGCAATTTTCAATACGGAAGATTGTTCAGGCAATGAAATCCCTAACTCATTGAGTCATTCGCACGGCCGGAAACCGAAATAGCAACAGCACAATCAGTTTGAAAGAAATCTGGGTTATACTAAGTATACACATAGCAAATACACCCAGCCAGAGGAAGATTTTCGAAAATATCTTCTAGTTTGTCATAAAGAGGTGCCAGCTTTTGTTATTTCTACTTTTATCGCTCAAACAAAAGAAAAATACAACCAGCCGACTCTTTCCAGGCGAACCTTGCATTGCTTACAACACTAAGGAGCAGATACAGAAACGGTTAGAAATTAGATTCAATTTTTAGAAATAAATTTGTTTTAGTAAAAGGGCAGTCATTTGAAGCCGTTTCCTAAATTTGTGTAATTAAGATTAGTTAGTTAGTAGTATTTAACCCTTCTCATGGAATTTGGAGAAGGGTCCGAAAATTTGTCAAAAAACTTGTCCTCAGAACATGCACTTTTGCACCCTCGGAGGGGGTTTTTGATGAATGGATGGATCGAGATTTATTTATGTTTGCATTTTAATGTCTGCTACTGATGTTGCACTTCTATACTCTTAGTAGATGTTAGAAGTAAGTAGAGATAAATCGTTATTGCTTGAAGTTTGTGAGTGAAATCAGTCATAAATGGTACTTTTATCTCTTGATTAATTTCTGCTTATATTCTTAGAGTGATATACAGCTGAGTTGTTTATATGTTAATGTATGAATGTGTGGGTTACCATTTGGCACTTTTGTATGATGGAGTCATTTATTTGTGCTTGACATATGAATAACTTATTATGCGATATGCTGTTCACAACTGTTTTGCCTAACTTCTTATGCATAATGGTTTATCTTAATTGATTTATATTCTTATGATAGCTGAATGATCTTTATTACCAGTTATTGTATGAAATCTTTTTAGATCGCATGATGAAAGAATTCTACCTCGGGTTAGTGTAGATTAGACGTGCTGTTTTTGTTAGATTACAGTAGCATAGAGTCAGTTTAGAGTTTAGAATTAAATTAGTTTAAAATTACCTATAGATTAGCATCATCAAAATCTACACACACACACATCCTTTAGATTGGGAAGCTGGTCCCATTATCCCCAGTCGGACCCGCTACACCAAACGGGCAAGGAGCCGCCAACCAGGTTTCGGACCGGGTGGGTATCCCCCTTGTTGTTGACCCGATTTTAGGGCCCTCAACATATTTGGCACTAGAAGGAGGGCACGAACTATGAATGGCAACTAAGTCAAAATCTAAATACCATTCTGAGAGTAAATCACCCTCATCAACTCCCCCGACTTATCCAGTACGGTTAAACCCGGAGTTAGAAGTCGCTCGAGTATCCATCGCTGCTACCTACCCTAATATATCAGACCAACTCATCATTGAACCCCCTGAAATTCAAACTTTGATTCGTAAACTCCAGGGATTCTCTATTTTTTCTCAGAGGTTTTCTCAGAGGTTTGATAAATCTCACAGCAGCGTGACTTCGCAGTACAATCCTGCTCATCCCCTGACCAGATTGAAGAGTGAAAGATTTGGTGTTCAACCAAGTGAACTCCCTCTCCCTACTAGGAAAAGAGTAAGGAAAACACTACCAGAGTCTGACAGTGAGACTCTTTCATCTACTTCGTCCATTTCAACCCCCTCACCGCGAAGTCAACCACCCACATCCTCATCCCAAATCACTCATCCATCTTCCACAACACTTCCTCTTCAATCATCAAAGATCATAATATCTTCATCTTCTCAGCATCAGGGACTATCCTCTGCACTTTCATTAACTAGCGGCTCAACGATGGCCCAGTCTCCATGGAACAATCATGGGGCGGTTTTAATGCCTCCACCCTTGAGCCCGATACCGGTCCATCCTGAGAAATGGCTACCTAAATTCAATCCAGAAACAGGCATGCTAGCTGAAGAGCATATCAATAATTTCATGCTTTCGGTTAATCTCAATGGAGTTACCAACAAGGATGCTGTTGTCCGGCTTTTTCCTTATACAATGCAAGGAACAGCCGGGTCATGGTACTTTTCGTTACCTTCCGGGTCCATCACAAGTTGGGACATTTTTCAAAGTCAATTCCTCACCAAGTTTGGTGATGACAGATCAACAGCGACATTGATCAATGACCTATCTAATCTTAAAGCTGAGGCTAGAGAACCCATTAAAGATTTCAATTTACGGTTCAATAAGATCCTCAACAAAATTCCCGCTGCTTCTCAACCCAGCGAGGAAGTAAGATGTGAATGGTATATCACGGCCTTACCATCAAACTTGGCTATCTTCGTAGATAGGGCAAACAAGACGACCTTAGTTGAAAACTTGACAGAGGCATTAGCAGTAGAAAAGCGCGTAGTTGCCCTAGAAAAGAGATCTGCAATAGAAGAACGCAAATCTAAGAAAATCTCTTTCAAAGAAGACACCAAGAAGAAGCAAACGAGAGATCCTTTCGATATGGAAGGATTACAAAAAGTGTTAAAGGCCATGTCCAATGAGATGATTGACATAAGAAAACAAGTAGCAGAAACTTCTTCAAAAAAGCCCTACAGAACTTTTAAAAGAAATCCTCCCATGGAGGTGAAACCAACCAATGCTGTCTCAAACGTCGAATCTGAAGAAGAAGAAGAAGAAGAGAATACCACTGAAGGGCAGACCGATGATGAAGAAGTTGTGGAACTACAAGGAATGTGGGATTTCATCCTCCCACAAGAAGAAGATCAAGAAGCATTTCCGGTTAGCACACGAAGCAAAAATCAACTTGATCCTCCCCAAACTACCCCTAAACAGAAGGGCGCAAGCCCTGCAACAAAAGATAAGGTCGCAACAAAGAAAACAACCACTAGAGCGACCCAATTTAGCCCAGTCCAATCAAATCAAGCACCTCCATCAAAAACACTGATAGTGTCGGATGAAATGGAGTATAACATTATCGACGACATGAAAAAGACTAGGGCTAATATCACTCTTTACGAATTGAGAAAATTGAAACATCAACAAAAAATAATGATGAAAGAATTACATGCCATGCCTACTACATCTTTACCTACAGCTGTAGCTTCCCACAACATGGGAAGACCTCCAACCAACATGATCAATAAGATTGATCCAAATGACATTGCCTTGATTGGAGGAAGATCAAGATCCCATACTCCTCCTTTTCTTCTCACTTATGAAATTTTCAATAAAAACGTGCACAATTGCTTGGTTGATTCTGGTGCTTCAACGAATATTTTACCCAGATCAATATGTGCCAAATTGAATGTTCAGCCACAAAAATCCGCGATGCGCATAATTCAACTTGATCGATCTCAAGTCGAAGTGATTGGTGAACTTAACCAGGTGACCATAAGATTGTCGTCTAACCCGAAAGTATGCCAGGTTATCGACATTCTAGTAGCTGATATCCCTAAATTCTATGGTTTAATTCTTAGCAAGGATTGGTCCGAAAAACTCCACGGATATTTCTCAACCGACTGGTCACACATGTGGTTACCCTACAACGGTAAACCGAATCAAATAAAGGTTGAACGAGAGTTGCACCAAAAGTACATAGTGACTGAATTGGAAGGAGAGAATGAAGCAATAGCATACAACAGCAGTATCATAGGAAATTACTCGGTAGATTCTTTCCTCGGCAATTTCAATGCTCACACCTCACCTTACTTAGAAAATTCAGTTTTGTCCCAAGTTGAAAATTTTTCCCAAACTGATGATTCAAAGTGTTTTAATTTTTTAGATAACTCTGTAAATACATCTTTGTTTTGGAAATTATATTTTGATGGCTCTAAATCTAACGAGGGAGCAGGAGCAGGATGCGTTCTGATTAGCCCAGACGGAAACAAGATCATGCTTACATGCAGACTTGAGTTCGATTGCACAAACAATACAGCGGAGTACGAAGCCTTGGTGCAAGGCCTATACAAAGCAATCGGGTTGAATGTTAAGTATCTTCAAGTCTTTGGAGATTCTGAGATTGTCGTCAAACAGGTACGTAACACCATACATTGCCTGTCAAGTCATTTAAAGCACTATCAATCTTTAGTACAAGATCTGACTTCACATTTCATAGCATTCAATATTTCGTCAATCCCAAGACTCCAAAATGCGAGCGCAGACCTGTTAGCTAACGTAGCTTCTAGACTTATTCCCTCCGAAGATTTTAGTCCAGATAGGTTCTCAATAGAATTAATCTTTAGACCATCCATCCCTGACAACATCACCAACTGGAGAGTATTCAACGACGATCCTGACATTGTAAATTTCCTCACTTCTGAAGGATCCTACTCAAATCAAATAATTGACAAAGACCATCATGATCACCAAATACAGCAAAATAGCACTGATAATGCTATACCTAAATCTGTGGTTAAGTTAGAAGACTTATATGATTTGAAAAGTCGATTTAAAAGGTCCGCCAATTCTAAACTCTACAGTTCTACTCTGAACTATGAATTAGTGAACCTAGGGACCGATCAGAAGCCACAAAACGTTAATCTAGGCCACAGCCTAGCCCCTGAAGAAAAATCAGCATATATCCGTCTTCTGAGACAATACAAAAACGTTTTTGCATGGAATTACGATGAGCTGAAGACATACAACACTTCTATCATTCAACACACTATCCCTATGATTGACAATGAAAAATCTGTCCAGCAGAAGCTCAAAAAAATCCACCCCAACTTAGAAAATCAGATAAAGACTGAGCTAAATAAGTTGTTGAGAGCCAGAATAATTTTCCCCGTCAGACATTCCAAATGGGTATCCAATATGGTGCCCGTTAGAAAGAAGAACGGAGATATTAGAATCTGTATTGATTTCCGGAATCTCAACAAAGCCTGTCAGAAAGACAATTTTCCCCTCCCACCTATGGAGCAAATACTACAGGCAGTAGCGGGCTCAGAATTAATGTCTTTCCTGGATGGATTTTCAGGATACAATCAAGTGCTGGTACATCCCGATGATCAGTTGAAAACCACATTCCGAACCAAATGGGGCACATACGCATATCGGAAGATGCCATTTGGTCTGATCAATGTCGGCGCTACCTTTCAGAGAGCCATGGACATCGCGTTTAAAGGTTTAGTCAATAAATCGGTAGTGATTTACCTGGATGATATAACAGTGTACTCCAAGAAGCGAAGCGACCATCTCAAAGATTTGAAACAAATCTTTCAAAGATGTTTAAGGTATGGGATTTCACTTAACCCGAAGAAATCTTTTTTCGCATTAAGTGAAGGGAAATTGCTAGGATTCATAGTGTCAAAATCTGGTATTCACATTGAACCTGACAGAATCAAAGAAATTTCCGAAATATCCATGCCCCATAACAAAAAGGCCATGCAATCTTTCCTTGGACAAATCAATTTTGTAAAAAGGTTTGTCCCGGATTTTTCACGTATTATTTCTCCTTTACAAAATATGATAAAAAAGAATTCAAATTTTAAATGGGGTCAAGATGAGCACGAAGCATTCAACTTGATGAAACAAGCTATCATCAACGCTCCATCTTTAGCTACCCCAAATTTTTCAGAATCTTTTATCTTATACACTTTTGCCTCAGAGAAATCTTATGCCGCGATTTTAACTCAAGCAAATCAAGAGAAGGCGGAAGCTCCAATCACATTCTTTAGCTCGAACTTACAAGGTGCTGAGCTCAATTATTCAGACGTGGAGAAACAGGCATATGCTGTTTTCAAAGCGATCAAATATTTCAGACCTTTCTTACTTAAAGCCCATACCAAAGTCGTAGTACCGTTTCCAGCTGTAAGAAACCTGCTGGTACAGAAGAATGTGGGCGAAAAGAGAGCAAATTGGATTACCGCTTTACAAGAATACGATCTTGAGATCAAGCCAGCAAACATCGTAAGAGGTCAAGGCTTCTGCAAGATGTTAGCTGGAGCATCACAAATTCATGAGAACTCATCTGAAGAGGTACATACATATGAGGTAAGCCTAAACGACGCAGAATCATTATATGCGGACACCATTTATTATCTTAAGAACGGGTATGCTCCATCACACCTGGATCACACCAAGAAAAGAGCTCTGAGATTGAAAGCTAAGCAATACCATCTCATAAATGATGTTCTGTTTAAAAGGAATTACGATTCTGTACTTCTTAGGTGTCTTAGAAAACTGAAGCCGAAAAGGTTTTGCAGGAACTCCACGATGGACCAGCAGGTGGACACTATGCTGGAGAAGCTACTGCACATAAGATCTTACGTGCAGGATATTATTGGCCCACGTTGTTCAAAGACTCATACAATTACGTAAGGAAATGCCAAATCTGCCAGACTGCTGCAGGGAAACAAAAGAAATCGTCCATGCCACTACAGCCGGTTAACATCGAACAACCATTCAGCCAATGGGGCTTGGACATAATAGGTGAGATCGTTCCTCACTCTTCTAAGCAGCATAGGTATATCCTCACAGCAACAGATTATTTTACTAAATGGGTAGAAGCAGTTCCTCTCAAGACAGTTAATTCTGAAAACATTATTGAATTCATAGATCAATTTATCATCACTGGGTTTGGATTGCCAACGGCCTTAATGTTTGATAATGCATCATACTTTTCTGGAAATACAATGACTGAGTTTGCACTTAAAAGAGGGTTCAAACTGAAGTATTCTGCCAACTACTATCCGCAAGGTAATGGGTTGGTTGAATCAACAAACAAAAACCTAATCAGGATTATTAAAAGAACAGTCGACCAAAACCAAAAGAATTGGCACAAAGCGCTGGTAAATGCTTTATGGGAAGATAGAATTACGAAGAAAGCTTCAATCGGCACTTCTCCCTTTAATTTAGTTTATGGGAAAGAAGTGGTTCTTCCAACTCACTTAGTCATTCCCTCTTTGTCTTTAGTACAACACATCGATGAAGTATCTGCTTCCTCCTTACAATTGAGACAAATGGAGATAATCAAACTAGAAGAACGACGAGAACAAGCTAAGAAAACCCATGCTCACCACCAAGCGCTAATAAAATCCTCTTTTGACTCAAGCATAATGACCAGAAAAAACTTTCGGATGGGAGATTTAGTTTTGAAATGGGATAAGGCTCATGAAGAAAAGGGCAAACAATACGAAATTTCAGAAGCTGTGGCTTGGTCCTTTTTAGATTGTAGAAGTCATAGGCCCATCGACGTTTGTGTTGCAAGATTTGGCAGGTAGAAGAGATTCTTTGCCTGTGAATGGACAGATTCTTAAAATGTATTTTCCATAGAAGATCATTCTTCTATTTTTGTAGGATAGTTTTAGTTTTTTTTTTATATGTTTTTCTCTTTCTTATAAATAAAACCGGTTGTAAATGATCATCAAAAAGTATTCATGAAAGTACACACCAATTCTCTATCAGATTTTGATTTCGCTTGTACAAATAGCAAAACTTTTCGAAAAATCTGATTTTTATTATTGACAAATAGAGTTAACTTTAGCCTGAATGTGATATTAGTTTCAACCTCTCAAAAAACTTTGATGAAAGCAACCTTTGGTAAAAAATTGTTTTATGTCAGCACAATGAAAGGTATCATCAATAATAAAATAAATATTCTCTGTAAAGCTGTTGTTTTCAAACTCTATTATTGTCGTCCAGAGCTTTCTTAAGGAAAAACAATGACTTCTTCCCTGCTAAAGGAAACCGCAGCATTCAGAGAAACAATCCGAGAAAACACTATATCTCAAAGAATAAGAGGTCTCATCACGAGTCGGCTTATCATGATCACAGATATTATAACTTGCTGACTTTGCCAATACTGTCTATCAAAACAGGGCAACGACTCAAGATTGTTGCAATCAAAAGACAAGGGGTCTCATCACGAGCCAGCTTGCTCAGCAAAAGTGTAAATCAAGTGAATGACTGTGTCATAATTTGGCCACCAAACCAAGACATTGTTCTTTAGAGAATAAAAAAGGAAAAAGTGTCAAAAAGGATTTTTCTCTGAAATGTTGTAAATAACCTCAAGCAAGAAAAAGGATCATTGCTGGATAACATGGTAACCCTGTCGAGGCTATGGACGCTTGCGGGCAGCAGAGGCTCTACCTACGACAAATGAGCATATTTTAAAGCCAGTACGCAGAGAAGACCTTATTATATCTTTAAAAAGGACCGAGTAATGTCTGGTGTGAATGCAAGAACTAAGCCTAAGGAAGCAGACAATTGGAATAAAATAAAGGTTGAGACAAAGTATCATTGACAGGATAAGGGGTAATCTACTCTATCTGTCCATAACAAAATTTAGACATATGAAAATTTTTCTGTTTCGGAAGTGGAAATGTCAATAGAAAAGCAGAGATAACTGGTTCTTCACAGTGAATCACCATTGTTGTGGTCACCAACAACCCCCCTCTTTGTTTGGTATTAGCAATAACATCAAGCAAAGGGGGACCCTTAACAAAAAATCCCAAAAATATTTTTATCAAAATTTTTGTATTTAACTCCCTAAAAGCTATATCGCATCGCAAAGAGAGAGTGAAGCGTTTTCCTATGCGCATAAATAAGCTGCAAAGAAGCGATGCGAAATTCATCGCATCGCATATTTTGAAAGCGCCCTTAAAAGAAAAACCTAAGGAATCACCGACGGCCGATATGGGACGTCTCATATCGCAACGTCGCATAAGCAGTGCACAGTGATCAAATGAAAAATGCGATCTTGCGATTTGCGATCTGCGATCTTACAAACTGCGATCTTGCGATTTGCGATCTGCGATGAATGAGACTATCAATTGCTGCGATGATACATCTTGACATCGCAATCCTCGATGCTGCGATGCAAATCGCAGAAACCACTCATCGCAAAGTTTCTTCGGCATGATCTGTAAACCCAAAATTGAGCGCGCACCTTAAGGGAAATTAATGATTGCACGCCTGAGTATCCAAGGATGATCGTGTTGCGTTTTTCAAAGAGTCAAGTCATTATGTGTGTCATGATTATGCTTCATTAGAACTTAAAGCTTTCATGTCAATCTTTTCGTCATTTCTCTTTTCCTTTGCGTAAACTGTAAGGCAGCAACTAATATAAATCTATATGCAGGAAACATCTAAGGAAAAGGGGAAAGCGCCAATACTAGAAGAACAGAGAGGAGATGTCTTCGCAAATGGATGCCTCATGCAGCAGGACCGCAGATTCTAGAGTATCACTCAACAGACACTGATGAAAATATACTATCCAAGACTCAGAGTCAAAGGCGCACAAAAGCAACATGTTTGCAAAAGATCCTGAAGCTCAGACTGGGTAAAGCAAAAAGAAAAATGCTAAAGAGGGAGGACACTCCAGAAAAACCTGGAACAAAGAACGGAAGCAATTTTCAATACGGAAGATTGTTCAGGCAACGAAATCCCTAACTCATTGAGTCATTCGCACGGCCGGAAACCGAAATAGCAACAGCACAATCAGTTTGAAAGAAATTTGGGTTATACTAAGTATACACACAGCAAATACACCCAGCCAGAGGAAGATTTTCGAAAATATCTTCTAGTTTGTCAGAAAGAGGTACCAGCTTTTGTTATTTCTACTTTTATCGCTCGAACAAAAGAAAAAGACAACCAGCCGACTCTTTCCAGGCGAACCTTGCATTGCTTACAGCACTAAGGAGCAGATACAGAAACAATTAGAAATTAGATTCAATTTTTAGAAATAAATTTGTTTTAGTAAAAGGGCGGTCATTTGAAGCCGTTTCCTAAATTTGTGTAATTAAGATTAGTTAGTTAGTAGTATTCAACCCTTCTCATGGCATTTGGAGAAGGGTCCGGAAATTTGTCAAAAAACTGGTCCTCAGAACATGCACTTTTGCACCCTCGGAGGGGGTTTTTGATGAATGGATGGATCGAGATTTATTTATGTTTGCATTTTAATGTCTTCTACTGATGTTTCACTTCTGTACTCTTAGTAGATGTTAGAAGTAAGTAGAGATAAATCGTTATTGCTTGAAGTTTGTGAGTGAAATCAGTCATAAATGGTACTTTTATCTCTTAATTAATTTCTGCTTATATTCTTAGAGTGATATACAGCTGAGTTGTTTATATGTTAATGTATGAATGTGTGGGTTACCATTTGGCACTTTTGTACGGTGGAGTCATTTATTTGTGCTTGACATATGAATAACTTATTATGCGATATGATGTTCACAACTGTTTTTCCGAACTTCTTATGCAGAATGGTTTATCTTAATTGATTTATATTCTTATGATAGCTGAATGATCTTTATTACCAGTTATTGTATGAAATATTTTTAGATCGCATGATGAAAGAATTCTACCCCGGGTTAGTGTAGATTAGACGTGCTGTTTTTGTTAGATTACAGTAGCATAGAGTCAGTTTAGAGTTTAGAATTAAATTAGTTTAAAATTACCTATAGATTAGCATCATCAAAATCTACACACACACACATCCTTTAGATTGGGAAGCTGGTCCCATTATCCCCAGTCGGACCCGCTACACCAAACGGGCAAGGAGCCGCCAACCAGGTTCCGGACCGGGTGGGTATCCCCCTTGTTGTTGACCCGATTTTAGGGCCCTCAACACTTCCTTAAGAACTTAACATCTTTCATTCACCTCTCTTGAGGACTTCCTCTATCCTCTTCACTCTTCCAACCTTAGTTGTAACAATTTTCATTTGTACTACAACTTCTCTCCTATGATGGATCTCTACCATATTTCTCTTCATCATTTTTATACCTACAATTATCTCTCAATATTCATTAAAATAAAATCATAAGATCAGGTATACTTATTAGGTATCCTCAACACTGAGATCTTCTATCATCCATTGGTTATAATAATTCCCCCCATTTCTTCTATTGTTGTTATCTACAAATTAAAAATGTCAATTGTTATCTCTCATAAATGTTCTCTTGGTTGTAGGAGATAAGTTTCTATGGTAACCTTTTCAATCCAACTTATAAATTCAAGGCTAGCCCCTTCAATCTAGAGAGGGCTCTCCCTTACCTTTACATAGTAGCTAGATCTTTAGATAGGTTTTGTCTATGTAGGGTTTTGTTGGGCCTGAAATAAATAACTCATTGGGTGATGGATACAAATATCTAGGGTTTAAATAGGTTTTCCAAGATAATTGGTTGTCTAATCATGATTGATAAATCCAAGGTGGATAGCAAATCATAGACCTTTGCCATTTATTACACATGGATGAAGAAGAAGAAGAAAAAAATCACCACTATAGGGCATGCATAATGATTCCTAAGGTGGCTTTATATGATTAGGATGGGAACCTTGGAAAACTTAACTTAGAGCATCAAGAACAAATTGAATTCTGAATTAATTTATCTTTTCTAAATATTCAAAGGGAATGTAGTTATGAGATTATTGAAGGATAAATTGAAAAACATAGGGATACATACTAAAATAAACTATCTCATGAATCTTTATATCACTATTTAGAATCTACTAATCTTGGAAAATGAAATAATTGAAGCATTTAAAACACACAATGACTATAATTTTCAGAAAATCCAACCCTTTCTTCATATTCTTGATGAAAAATATAGAAAATACAATAGAGTTCAACTCCTTGAAGAATGTTATAAATAATTACAAAATATTTACATAATATTTCATAATTTAATTGATAAATTATGAAAACCGTATCCTCTTAGCTATTCGGATCACTAATCTAGTATATAATCCCTAGTCACAACACAGTACAAGGCTGCTATACACTTCTGCTACTAGTATCCTGGAAGAATGACGAGTTATCCACTACAAGATAGGATATAGAATAGTTTGATGCTTTACAAGATTGATCTTTGAAACTAAACTCTTATTCTCTCCTTGTATCTAACTAATGCATGAACCTAGAAATGATGCCAAAATTGTGTAACTATCTGCCCTCTTTACTGCTTGCTTTCCTCATGTTGACTCATACTCCCCAAGCCACAAAAATATTTCATATCTTACCAAAGTATACTCAAAGTAACTATTGCTTGATAATTTAACCATGGTAAACCAAAATTTTAAAGATATATTAGGGTTTGGTGTAGCAAAATTAGGGTTTACTGTAACAAAAATTAGGGTTTATACTATACTTTTCCCCTGTAGTCAACTGATCACTTCCCTATGTTCTATGCAACTTGAGCAAGGATGTCTAACTTATCTTGACTTATTGTCACCCTCTTGGTTAGACTTTGTGAGATTTTATCAGTTTCTTAGGTTTTTCCTTTCTTCTTCTCCGCATACTCTATTTTTCTCTATGTTTTCTTACTTTTTGAAACCTGCTTCATTTTTTCTTCTTCATCAAGGATGATGACTACTTCTTTGTATTCAGGATTCATTCTGGATTTGAATTTAACCTCATCTTGTTAGTAGGTTGAGTGTGAGGCCTCTTTCCTAGAACCCTAACTATCTCAGCTTCCTCATCTTCTGCTTTAATTTTCTATTTACCCTTCTTTCTCTTTCAAATATGCACACGATTCTTCTTTGAGAGATGTACATCATTCGCCTGAAGCTAAAAGTGTATCTCTTGTTTGTACGAGTTGTCCTGAACAAGTTCCAATTGATAATCATATCCCAATTGATACAATTTCCTTACAAAAATCAATCCTATCTGCTACCTGGTATGACCTGTTACATTTGTCAACCCCTTTGCATGAATTACCATTAAATTATGGGCAAAGGATTCCTAAATTTGGTAGTATAGGCAAAGTCACAACATGGAATCATGTAAATAGAATTATTGGCTTCATGGATCTGGAGGAAGTTGATTATGAGGATGTGAAATTAAGGTTGTTTCCTCAAAGCCTTATAAGAGAAGTCAGGATGTGGTATAAATGCTTGGAAGTTGGAATTATTCCTTCTATCCAATAGTTTTAACATGTTTTCATTAATAGATGCAAGGTAAAAGTGAACCCTTTTCAGATTATGGATGAATATCATAACCTAAAGACGCAGCTTGGTGAGACATTCAAAGTATTCTCAACCAGATTTAATAGTGTTTTTAATTACATACCTCCAGATATAAAACCTCCTCCTGGATTGGTTATGCTTCATTTTTCAGATGGTTTTGAGGCTGATATTTCTTATTAGCTTAGAGAGAGGAACCCTGTGACTTTGGAGGATATGCAGAAATTCATAGTTGATGTGGAAACCAATCTATTGGTAAAAAGGGCGAATATACATGCTAAAAGGAAGGAAGCATTGAAGGAGGTTTTTCTCCATTGTCGGACTATAGTCTGGACATAGTGATAAAAACCATGGAAATTATCATGGAAACATTCACCTTGTAAAATGAACCTATTGTAAGAAAACATCGAAGAAAGCCTCCTTGTTGAGAAAAATGGGCAAAAAAAGGAGAGATTGGTTATTTGTCTCACAAGGAGTTAGACACTAGCTATTTTATTTTTTCATTTGAAGACAGTCCTGAAGAGCAACCAACACTATGCACTCAACAAGAGGATGTTAAAACCCATCAGTTTGAAGAAAGTAGTCAGCTTGGATCCATCAACAATAAGGAATTTGATGAAAGTATTGAATGAGGAAATCAATCTTATAGTTTTGAAAATAAAGAAAATAATTATTTTTTTGATGATAACTCTCTACCTTTATGTTATGCTACATTTGAATTGCTGAGAGAAAATTATAAGATCACTAGGAAAGCAAAAGAACAAGTTGAAGCTAGCATAACTTGGCAGCAACCTTTAGATATAGTTGAGGACTATGTTGCTTGTTATATTGAAGACTCCTTCATCTAAAGATTGCAGCAGCCTTCTACAGTTTTTGATCATTCGATAGCTAACTACTTGGATGATTTCTACAGTCAAATTTTTTCCCCTTTAGCTAGCTATGAGTCGTAAAACAGGGGTGACAGAAACCTATTTTGTTTTCAGGAAATGAAGTAGATAGTATTGTTGATTGTGAATCTCATGTTTGTTCTCTTGAGTTTGATGGGTATATTCAATAGCCTTACCAATTGCTAAGTGACCAAATAGAAGATCAGGATAGTGAAAATTAGAGCTTTGAATTTGCATGCATAAAGGCTCTAGACAATAAAATTGTTCCATGTAATAGCCACCCAATATTGCAAGAAAATTATGAAGAAGAGCATGTTGTTGAAGACCTCGTGGATGTGGATATTTTTGTTGTTGATAGGGTAGTGGCTAAAAACAAGGAGAGTACTTGTCTTTTTTTTAGTTTTCAAGATGTGGTAATGCTTTGGATTATTGAAGATTGTTATGTTGATTTGCTGCAGTCATCAAAAAAGGTGATTTTTCATGTTCTTCAAGATCCTTTGGTTGATTTGTTGCAATCATCAAGGAAAATGGTTGTTCTTACATTTGTGGATTGTAGACAACAATTTTAGTGGCAGTTTGGGTTGTCAATCTTACATTTTTTCTACCTATTGAAGATAATTGTGAGCGGAACTCAGTCAAGTAGCCATACGCTTGACTGGATACATTGGAAAGAGGTGATTACCTAGTGTACATACATTCAATATATGCAAGATTACACTGTACATACCATGTTACTTTCAATATTGCAAGTGTGGGTGGTTGCCACTGAGATTTGAAGCCTTAGGTGAAGGTCATAAGGTCTCAGTGATATGTTGCCATACATTTAGTGAGTCGATAGTTAAATTTTCAGTCTTTTCATTCAGATTTTCAATTTTTAGTGTTTGACTCCATTTTCCCAATGGATAGGCTACTAGTTTGCATTGTCATTTTTGGCACCTCATAGGGAGGCTACCATCCCCATTGGAGCCGATGTTAGGATCATAAGTTTTATTGCCAAATGTTTTTTTGGTATCCTTTAATTTTTAGATTTGAGTAGTTGAGCCTATGACTACTACTATTTTCATAGCCTCTAGATCATTTTCTGACATCTTTGAGTTTCTCGCATGAAGGGTTCATTCAAATTCTAAAGGGGTCTCAATCAATGGGAGTCATGGTCATGTGTGTTTGTACAATCAAGTCGTGCTTCCTTTTATTTCACACCTTATTTTCCCTATTTCCCTTACATTTATACCCTTTAATATATAACTTACATCCTACTCCATTTCCCCACCTATCATTCATATTACATTTCTTTCACTACCATTTCATTTTAAACCCATCCCCCCATAACACCACTACTTTCCCATACTCACACCATGTATGACCCTTATGCATAATACACAACCCCCCATACCTAAGAGACACCATATCCATAATACTTTAATGTTTCCCCATACTCCTATGCTCATGCCAAATCAAGTGGAGCGCTCCAAGTCCTCAATACAAATTATTACGCTACAAGACAAAGAACATGGGGTAATTCAAATGGTTATGTCGTGTTAACCTTATTCATTGTACATTCACCACGTTAATCACTAGAAATACCATACACATAGGCAACCATAGGTCAATCTCTAGTTAGTAGTCGACAAGAAACTAGGTCATACTCACTATGGGAATCGGTTGCGCAAGCCCTATTTTATCTTCCTGAGTGTTGCACAAATACTCTATTTTAGCCACCATTTTGTAGAATATTTTCTGACCACATGGAGGAGAATTTTGGGAAACTAAAAGAGGTTCTCTCAAGGATAGGCCAAATAACAAAAAATCTTCCAGTTTTTTCACAGGTGTAACAGATCGAGAGTTTTGAATGCATCTTCAAAGCTCATTTTTCACAATTCGTAAATTTCTTGTTTTAAGTCATTGTTTTGTAGAGAATTTTCTAGGAAGATGGGGAATAATTTGGAGAAAATGAGAGAGGTTTATCTTCACAAAAATATCATCTACAATAAAATCCTTTAGTTTTTACACAGGTATTACTTTTTGGGAGATATACCCAAAACATTGGCTCGTTGTACAAGCACTACGCAGTTGTTGTGCAGTTGTTGTGCAGTTGTTGCACACAGGTCTTCACGAGTTTTTGGAGGGTTTCAGTTGTCAAAGACTAAGTGGAATGAGGTGTTGCTGAGTTGGGATTTAGGTCAGATAAACATTCACTAGCCAGTGTCACCTTTGGGAGGAAAACATGGCAACAGAACATGCCACCTAGTTGTTATTGAGCCAATGCACAACAGTCCGAGTTCACTGCCAGTGTTCTACTTTTTCTATTTTTGTTATGAAATGGATATGTTTTGATGATTTAGACATCTATTAGGAAATTTTGTATTTATAATAGAGATAATTATCATGATATTTTTTTATCATTTAAGGAAAAGTATTTGAAACATCATTACTTTTCCTCTTTTTTAGTTTGGTTTGATCCACTTCATGGATTGAGGGTGCACTACATCCGAACATATTTTGATTTCCTAGTGTATGTTTATTTAAGATGGAAAACTTGAATGAAAACAAGTTGGATAGTATTAGTATCGATTTTCAAACCCTGGTGTAGATTGGTGATTTTATTTTAATGAAAGAAAGGCTCAAATGCACATTTTTTTCCCAGTAATCATTGCAAAGGATATTGTGGTATGACATTTTGGATCTGTGTTTTCCTGTGTGTATTTATGTTGAAATTATTCTTTGAAATTGGAGGTAGAACTCAGTAATTCTAGAATTCAATTAAATTTTCTCTAGTGTTCACTGTGTTCTTGTGTTTCAGTTGCAAATGGAGCATGTTGCCTCCTTATTCATCATATGTTTCTCTTAAATATTGTCTCATGAGTATATGTTGAATCAGTTTCTCATTGTTTTCCTACATGGTTAAAAGAGTGTTGTGTCATTTTTTCCCACTATACTACATACTCTCTATTTGTTCCAAAATGTGTATCAAGAGCATACCTTTGTGCTGACCAGGTATATGCATAGGCGTTATAGGTAAAAAAAAATTGATCACCTACACCATATCTCAGAATTTCCACCAATTCCCAACAAGACATTTCAAAAGAAAAACCCTTCAGATCTGGTCTTTGTATGCCATATAGTCGAAATCTTTAGTTTTCATAAGTTGAGGGAGCCCCCTCCGATTGGAAAAGACCAATCTCTCAACCCAAGGAGGTTTGTGGTTACCTCTGATTTTTCTCCTTTCAACCTGGAGATAACTATGAAGTGCTAAAAACATGGAAGACATAAGATAATTCATGGGAATAACCGAATACTATTGAAGCTTCATAGAAGGATTTCAAGAATAGCACACCCCATAACTTCGTGACAAAAGGAGGGAATAAAGGACAAATGGACGCAAAGATGCTAGGACAACTTTGAGAAACTAAAACATTTGTTGACAGTGCCACCCATCTTACATATAGTAGACCCAAATAAATATTTTTTTGTGTACCAATGCAAATTTAGAAGGGTTAGGGGGAGTATCAACACAATAAGGACACATAATAGCATATGAGTCCCGCAAATTAAAGGAGCATGATAAAAACTATGTAGTCTATGACTTAGAGTTAGCAGTTTCTATACATGCCCTTAAAATGTGGGGACATTATTTAATGGGTAAGATATTTATATTAATAAAATACCACATTAGTTAAAAATATTTTTTTCAAGAACACTAGGTGGTTGTCATTCTTGAGAGAATATGATTTTTACATAAAGCATATAAAAGGGAAGGAGAATAGGGTGGTTGATGCTTTAAGAAGGAATTCAAGATCATTGTTTGAGATAGCAGTGACCAAAATCAAAATAGATTTTTCTGAACAAGTAAAAATGGTGTCAATAAGTGATCATAATTATAAAATAATTTATACAAGGTGAGAAATAAAACTACACATATGCCAATACCAAATATTAAAGGTGTATTGGGTACCTAGATAGAATTTCCTAGATAGAGTGGATTTCCTAAATATATTTTCCTTGTTGAGTGAAGCCCTCATGGTTTCCTCATAAGCTCCAATATTTTCGCATTCCCTCCCTTTGGCATCAAGGGAAAATAAGTCCATGATACCAATTGACTAGGTTTTTCTTCTATTGTCGTACTGATATAACAATGCATAGCAATGACTACACCAAGAATAATATCTCCCCCTTGCTTGAATCTAATTGGTTTTTTAATAATTACTATTTAAACTATTTGTTTCAACCACGTATACCAATTGAAATGAGACAAATAAAACAATATCTACAAACCTTTCATTTCATCATTATTCTTATGCAATCAAATCCCCTTAAACCTGTGATATTGTTACTGATTAGTTGTTTTCTTCCAAAACTCCCTCTAAGCAAGATCTTCCTTATATCTGTGATCTCCAGTCATATTTGTATATTTTAGGCTCCCCCTAGACATATTCTTCCCACATATACCTTTTAAAACAAATATGATAAAGTTTGAAACCTTAGATGTCATTTCATCTCACAACCCTGTGAACTAATGTTTCCTTTAATGAGCAACACTCACTCTAATTTTCATTGTGTCGCATCTAACTACCATTTTCTCCTTTGACTTCTTCTTCCCTTTTCACTATTTCATATGAATTTTCAATTTCCTTTACTAGACCTTAAGTCTTTTGATGTAGCCTTAGGATGTGTTGGATCAATTATCTCTCTCCTTCATCCTCTATATATCAACTTCTACAATCTTCATTATTCAACTTATCTATAGGATATTATAACTCTTATGACTTACTATCTCTTTCAATGTTTTTAATTTATCCACCCTTTTTTTCCTATGTGAACACTAATTTTCTAATCCAATTCCTATCATTTTTATTTTCGATCATTACCTTTCAAAATATGTTAGGCTCTGTGTGTATTTCATTATTCACTTCACTTGTTCATATTTTAGAAACTCATATCTAATTGAGAATGTGAAGGATAGATTACGTTCAATCTCTCATGGTTTTCCTGTAATCCTTTCAATACAAATACATTGTTCGAGTCACGTTTTCTCTTTCCACTAATTTTCTAGTGATTTCCTTTCTTATTGTACATCCTTTATAATTAAATGTGACTGTGTTTGCTCTATCAACCATTTTACTTACACTCATAATGTTGTTCTTTAAGTCATTAACAAAAAGGACATATTTAGATTTTCCTTTTTCATGATCAATGCTAACTAATCATTTTCCTGTTATTTTGGTTGATGTATTATCTCCAAGAATGAAAAGGCCAACCTTAACCTCCTTTAGAGAGAGAAATTTATCTTTATCTCCTACCATATTGTGAGAGCATCCATTATCTATATACCATTGATGATCTATATCTTGAGCACATACCGCTAAACTACATTTCTCTTTTTTATCCCACTTCCTTCTCCATATCTTATTACTCTAAAAAAAAATTATAACATTCACTTCTATTTTTTTTCCATAATTTTTGTAGATTATTTTTGTTGGTCTACTTTAGAAGCTTTATCAACTTAATTCTACAATATTTTTACTTGTGCCAAAAATTTCTACATACGTAACATTCAACATGATCAAAGAATGGAGCAAGAGAATTATTATATTTGATATAACCCTTATAATAACCTCTATAGATTCCTAGTATTTTGATTTCTTGGATAATGTTTACAATCTATTTCCCTGTGATGAAAGGTATTACAAGAAAAGCAATTTCTATATAAGAGACTTTTATACCTAGGTGTAGAGGGATATAATGAAGGAATTAGCTTGTTTTGTTGCCTTTCTTGAGGAGCTCTGGTATTTTTTTGCTTTATTGTTCCATTATTGATGTTATTATTTCCTTTATATATCTCACTCATTTTTTCTTTCTTCTTTCTTTGATAGCCATTTATAGTTCCTTATCATGACTCTCGGGTCATTCTTGGCATGCTATTGACCTTGAATTTTCCATGGCATCTTCATGAAAACAAAGACCATTTTTATTGAGAGTAGATCTTTGAATATTGAGAATACCATCTAATATTTTGTTAATCTTATCAAACTTCAACCATTAATTGAACTTTTCATTAGAATTTTCTAGATCATTCCTCAAGGAAATGATCTCAGCTCTTAATTTCTCACAATGACTTCTCTTTCAATCAGTCGGCTAGTCACCACTTCATTCTTCTAACTTCTTCTAGTTGGTTCTTTAGGATAACATTTTTCTTTTAAATTTTATAAAAATCATGTTCCTTATCCTCATATTCCTATAATAATTATTTCTATCTTCAGCTTGTTACAATAATCCTATTAATCTCCTATAAAGCAAAGATAATTTTTCTTCTAAAATGTATCTTTTCATCAATGTCCTTTTCTTCTAAATCAGATCTTTCTAATTTAGTGTATTAATCCTCCATTTTCAATAGTGGATATTCCTTTACAACATTATCAAATGCATAGCTACTACTATCTCCAAATGAGCTGCATATTTATGTTTCATGCTCGTAAGGTTTTATCTCAACTTCATGTCTTCTCTATCACTACTATTTTCTAAACTTGCATATGAACATTTAAAAGAAAGATGAGTTATTTTCTTACAATTACAATAGAATAGTATCTGTCCTATTGATTATATTTCTTCTTCACCTCTAGCTTTGTCCTCTAAATATGAATTTTTCTTTTGATGATTAGTAGCTTGGTCATTCATGATTAGGGATCTTCTTCATCATCTAGTTCATCACTTGAACAGTCATGGTTTTTTATCTTCTTTTATTATTTATGTACTTCCTCACATATATATTACATATTCTCCATCATTCATTTTGTAATCTCACAGTGAATTACCTTATCCGAATCTAAATTTGATAACAAACTCAATATTCCCTTCATGGATTCTATAATATACTTATATTTTTTTCCATCCACTATAGATAGCCTTACATCTAGGATCCATTAGATGAAATTTCATTCCTAGCTTTCAGATTGCATAATTTGATCCATTTAATAATAGTTCTTTGTCTGGGGAAAATCCATCATGGTTAACCATGGCCCCTTGTGATATACATTCTAGATGTTAAACAATTCCTGAAGGAACCCACCTTGATACAAATTTTTGGAAACTAGGATAATATTAAGAGGGAAAGTGAATTAGTATTAAAAAAAATTAACAATGTTTAACATATTTAATTTATTACTAATAAACCAAAAAATAGCACCATAAATCAAACAACACACACATATATCAAGAGACACAAATATCTACATGGAAATCCATGTGGGAGAAAACCACAAAACCTATGTCTAAATAATGTTGTAGGCTCCAACCTACTTCTACATCAATTTATTGGCACCAACCAGAAGGAGACATGGAACCCCTGAGATTTAGAGGAAACAACCTGAATGAGACCACTATCCGATTAGTTGCATACACTAACTCCCTAATCTTATAGGAAACAACCTAAAGGAGACACTTCTCCCCTTATTTGTAGGCACCAACCTATTGTTCTTATCAAATCCATTTTTCATAAATTATATTTTCAAACTCATATGCATAGGATCTTTAAGTCAAACTTGATCATGGAAATTTCTTGCTTACTACTACACCTTAGACTTTATAAAGGTTTCTTTTGCTCCTTCTTGGATCTATTCTAGACCCCACCTCATTACTGTCTCTTTAGATATGAGCTTAATCGCATTTGTAGAGATCATATACACCAATTTGTTAGCCTTATTTTGTAATCAAACTATGTCTCTACACTTCATTTATTCACCTCTAGAACAGATATGACAACAGCATTCATATTTTATTTGGTATGCTCTAAATTTTTTCTTCTCAACTCAGATATGATCTACTCTGGTCTCTTCTTCACATCTCTTCTTCTCTACCAAAATATGATCTCAGCATTCATATCTTCTCTCTTTCTCTACAATAACTCGATATCACTCATTCAAGTTCTATGTGTTTCTCAACGTTTGGCTTGCACTACTTCAAAACATATGCTCCAATATTGTTCCTCTGTGAGTTGTTTAATTTCTCACCATTGTTACATTTAATCCACTTATTGATTATTTTTTATCTCTCTAATCTTGAACCCTTTTCTCATACATAGCCCATGTTATGCTCTCAATCTTCTATACTCTCTCCCTCATACACATCTTGGCATCTCACATTAAGACTCTAAGACTTTACATTTTTCCACATTTATGCCCTCATTACTTCTTGTCTCACACTTCAAGACTACACTTCTGCATGTTTCTCACAAACCAAGAACCCCCACTAAATTAATTTTGTGTATGTATTTTTAAATATTGCAAGGGACTTTAGTTTCCTCATTTCTTGACTAAAATCCTTACCTTAACTTCAACACTCTTCCACATGACTAATAAATATGAGCGATAGCATGCCCAACTGAGTTCCTACTACTTATCAGGTGTTGGATGGTGGTGTATTTTTCTAAACACAAAACACTTATAACAAGGACAAAAGTCCTAATCTCGAAGCTCTTTGGTGTTGTCTCTTAGCACCTCGATATCGAGGCTATGAGCTCAATTTTATTAGTGTGGATTGGATCTTGACCTTTCATGCCAAATGTTGATATGTTGATAATTCGAGACCAAAGTCTTGTGCTTGAAAACTTCAATTATAGGTAAATTTTAGTCACTGATACAACTAATTTTGAATATCATAGCATTCCGGATCAATTCACACATTGGGTTTCTCTACTTATATCTATTGTCCTCTCAGTTTTTCAATTCTTGGTATGGTGCTCTACCTCTCCACGTCACATAGGACTACTCTCACACTAGTTTCTTATATAAAATATCAAGTATCAAGATCCCACCTTGCTAAAGCTATATATCAATAGAAGTGACAAAAATAATAATGTCTTGACATGGAACCCACTTAATCTTCTCCTTAACTTGTTGGATTAGTCATTTACATTTCTTTTTTTATTTCTTATAGCCTAAAATGCCTTAGGATGATTCGGTCCCACCTTTCCAGCCTTCTCCTTCCTCCAAAGCTTCTAATGTGTTGGAAGCATAAAAACATTAGAACATAAAAACCTTACCAGGAAAGGTCTTGGAAAAAATATGAAGGCCTTTATGTTTTCCACACCATGCAACCATGGACCAATCAAACTTGACATGTTTTCCTCTTACCAATTCAAATTCGACATACTCACATCCATGTAATATCTACTATGAGGTGGTTTTAGAATCAACTCATTAAACTAGTGTATGATGTTCGATACCCAAATGCCCCAATATGGGACCCTTTGTGCCACATCACCTACCATTGTTCCTAACATGCCATCTGTCGTAGCCAATAAAACTTGCCATGTGTCTAATTGTTGATGTGTTCTTGTCACATGTCACTCGCAAACTACCCATTTAACTAGCCAAAAGTTCCAAATTAGCTTACCATGTGTCACAACTTGTGTGTCCACATCATCATAGCTACCATGTGTTTTACATCATTATTTTCCATGTGTCAATTTCCAAACATCCACTTGGTCTATCAAAAATGTTGAATCCACCTACTGCATCTCACCCTCACATGTAGCAACATCATCAATTTGTTGTGTGTACTCCACTGTGTCATCCACATGGAGATGCCACCTCTTCTGCCATGTGTATTGACATATCTATTTTTTGGGTTATTGGAGAGGTTTATTGCTTGTGGAATAAAGTCAATGGCTCAACAACTTGATGCCCTAATAGGCTCTTAGCCCATAGTCACTTACCATGTTGGTCATTTGTGGCCAAGGGTGATGAGTGAAGGCTTTACCTCCTTCAGCCTCAGTTATATCAATTATTTTGGTCTTCGTTGATATCCCTCCTAAGATTTTCTACTATGCCTAATGTGTTTATGGATCAATAAATAATATGTTTATTTATGCCATGGAAATTTCCTATCAACTAATAGGAATGGATTTTTATATCAGTTCGTCAACTAGTTTTCCCTTCACGGCCTTTAGGGATTTAGGTGTGTAACTTAGGCTATGTTCCCTCTTGAGCTTTCCTTCCAATGGCTCGATTGACTCTTAGCAGATGATTCCATGGAAATGTGACCCATTCTGGAACATTTATTGTAAAACTTATACTCAGCAAGCCATGAAACCATATCTTTAGTACTATATCAATGGAATCGATGAAAAAATATTCAAAAAACTCTCTATAAAATTGACATCGAAAAAACACATTTAATATATATTTTTCTTCAAATTACAAAATTATCTCCATGTAATTTATTTTCTTGAATTAACATTATTATTGCATGTATCCATAATTTTCACATAATGTAGTGAAAAATATGTAACAACATGGCGCATAGTTTTGATTGCTTATGGTTCCAATGGTTGATGGTTCCATTATTGGCTCATAGTTCCAATGTTGTACTTTCTATATCGGTGTTACAACTTTTCTAAGGTAGAAAGCATCTTGCAACAACTATGTAACAACAAATACAGTGTAGTAATGGTGTTGCAACAACTATGTTGTAGCAATGGTATTATAGTAATATTGTTGTAGCAACTATATTCTTGTAATTGATGATGAGCCCCAAATTTGGTAACATTTTGGGCTCATTTGGCTTAAAGACCCTTGCTCAATCCTTCATTTTTCATAACTTCTGCATCATTTTTTAGTATGTTTATATCATTTGTACGAATAAGGGTATTCAATATTCCTAGGTGGCTAACACGTGCTCATTTCAGGATTTTTTGACACATGTTGGAGCAAAACCAAACAGACAAGGGCTAGGAGACAACCAAGCTTGGGTTGAGGATTCATAGGGGGGTTGTCTATGGCATTAAATAGCCTCCCTCGGGATCTTCACCCCCAACTCTGAGCTCCAAAGGCCACCAAAGCCGGATCTAGAAGGCAGCCAAACAGATTTTGTGGGAGCAGTTGTTCACTCCCAGTTTGGTCAGCGAAGTCCCATAGATTTAGGAGGCCAGCTAGGACCTCGTGGTGTATAAATGTGAAGGCTTCAGACTTCGAGAGGAACTTTTTGAAAAACTTTTGCACATTCTGCACTACAAGTTGCTCGCTCTGTTTTGTTCTTTTGTAGCCATTATTGGCATGACTCTTGACTTATGATTATTATTTTTTAATGGGAAGCAGTCAGATTTGATAGCAGCTCTGAGTTTTTTTTTAGGCGCCATAGCTCCTGGGGTTGGGCCCAACCTGAGAGCCTAGGGTCTCCTTCTTTGTATTGATATCTTTCCTTTCAGCATTATGATTTTCCTTGTATGCATTTGAAACGCAGTTTGTTGAGCTAGATTTCGTTGTGTGATTAAATAGGTCATTGTTGAAGAATAGAGTTGCTTTGGATGTCTAGAATAGATTAATGAGATAATAATTGATAAAATCTTCAGAAAAGGGTTGCCTACACTCTCATTTTCACCTCTTTCTAGGGGCTGGAATTGCAGACAGTGTTTCCCAACAAAAACACTAGTTCGCTTACCCATGCAATCTTTCGTGCAATGTTTTCATTTGTAGGATTTATTCATGCGTTCAGATCTTTTGGAATGTTTCTTTGCTTAAGTGTTGTACATGGTTCTCTTTAGAAATAACGCTACTGTTCATTGGTTTCGTTGACAGTTAGGATAGACTGGTTAATATTTTGATTGTGTGCAGGACGTGGTTGATTTGGTTAAGTATACACTGTGCTGTGCATCTCCATCACTCTCTCGTCCATCTAAGCTTCGTCCAGGCCAACTACTCCATCTCCAAGTTAGGTCCCTCGTCTCATAACTACTTTTCTGCCCACGTAACCCTACCTTCTTGCTCTTCCATTGCCTCAGCCTTCTTTAAGACAAGTTAGCTTCCCACACCCTCTCATCACTTCATCCCTCGGTCATTGAGTCATTTCAGACCCCTACCCTACCCCCCTATCCATTCATGCATCCTCTTTCACTCACCCATCATCCAAAATCCAACCTTAGAATATCCTGTAGAAATTCTGAACATCCTGTAGAAATTCCTGAAACATCCTGTAGAACCCCTGCAGACTTCCTGTAGAAGCTCACAAATGAGGTTTCTTGGTAGCCAAACTTTGTGAAACTCTCCGGAAGGGTGTTAGGGACTCCTTAGACCCCTGCTGAACCTTCCCAACCTTTTCCAAGCCTTTCTCCTCCTTGATTCGCCCTTGCACAGTAAAAAGCCAATTAAAAGCATCTACATGATAACTCAAATAACTTATTCAAAAATACAAAAAGATGTGTTCTTCAGATAGAGACAGCATAGGCATGTGCATTTTACCTTTTAGGAGTAATGGCATCTTTTTCAATAGTTTTCATCTTCTCCTTTGCATCAGTAGGACTAGCTGGTAACATTAGGGTTTGCTAGGGTTTTTGCTACTTTTTGGCTTTTAGTTTCTTTCTGCAAGTAGATCAGTTTCTTTTGAGTTAGCTTCCATCTATCAGTTAAAAAGCTTCTTCTAAGAGCCCATAGAAGTTGGCTTAAGCCCCTAGCGGACTTGTGCCAGCTGACCAGGTGACAGCTGCGGCAAGAGCTAGTACTTGTGCATACAACACCGTTGCTTCCAAGTTTGTTACGAACTACCGGGTTGATAAAAGTAAAGAAGGGAGTCCCAGGAGTTGCAACATTATTGCTGCAATACTGGAGCCCACCATCTTTTTGGCACCGTTGCCGGGGAAGCGTCAGAGTATTGGTGATTGCTGCTTTTCTTCTATTTTCTACTACAATCTTCTGCTAAGTAGTTTATTTCATTTCCATTATGCAATTTCGTTTATGCAAAAGTAGATTAGCATTTCCCGCTTTCATAGATTAGCATTTCAATTCCGCAATTTCATTTCTGCAAGCGTAGATTAGCATTTCAATTCCGCAAGCGTAGACTAGCATTTCATTCCTGCAATTTCATTCGAGCAAAATATATTAGTCCTTTTCTGCTTTAATTTCAATTCCGCATTTCCATTTCAGCAAGATAGTTAGTTGCAGTTCAATCTATTTTAGTTTTGCAGGTACCAGAGAAAAAACAAAAGCAATCAAAAGTCTTTCCATTTCATGCCTCGTAGAAACCGAGATAAAACAGGCAAATTCTTACCCAACACCCCCACCACTTCACTGAGTCACCCTTCTCTCTTCTTCGGTGACAGTGATCCAGAAGAACCTATAGGCGAGCCTCCTGAGATATACGAAGATCCTATAACAAAAGAAGAGTTAGAGAACACTCCATCTGAAGCCATGGCTAACAATAGAAGAGAAGATGAGAGAATAGAAGGTGCCTTTCCCATCCGAGAGACCAATGGAGACATGAAAATGAAAAACATAAGCCCCTCCGCTTTACCTCACTTCCATGGACTGACTACTAAAGACCCTGATACCTTCCTGTTTGAGTTTTCTGTCCTTTGTCGAACCTATGACTATACCGAAGATGAGCAAAAACTGAAACTCTTTCCCTCTACCCTCAAGGATGCAGCATTACGCTGGTTCATGGGCTTACCTGGGAACAGTATCACCACTTGGGCTCAGATGCAGCAAGCTTTCAATACCAAGTACCGGGACTACTGTAGGTCCAAGGAAGCCAAGGGAGAAATCTTTCGGATGACCATGGGAAACGATGAGTCTTTAGAAGATTATGAGGAAGGTTCCAACTTAGCTATAAATGGGCGAGGTGCACACTTGACCCTGAATCTCTCAAGTTGGTCCTGCTCCGAGGAGTCCCTGAAGACCTTCTAGATACCCTTCACATGCTAGCTGGAGGAGATATTTACCAACTACCTTATGAGGATATAAAGACTGTGTTTAGAAGCCACTCTAGGGTAGCCCGGAAAAGAGGTAGAGGAAACCCCCTTTCAGCTAGTACTACTTTCTCCAAGCATGAGTTTGCAAATCAACTGGAGGACCTCAAAAGTGAGGTGAGGCAGACCATTGCCATGCAACTTGATACATTCTGAATCCAGCAAAAGAAAGAGGAAGCTGAGAGGGCTTTGGCCATCTTCTGCCCCAGGTGTACAAGAAAGCACCCTAAGAACGAGTGCCCATTACATTCAGTAGAGGTATGTTTCGTTTGTGAGGAGGACCACCCCACAAACCAATGCCCAACCTTACCTGAGCTTAAAGCCATGTACCAAGGAACGGAGGCACCCACTAAACCTCTCTACTTCCTCAACCAAAGGAGGCCACATGGACCTAGACCTTACCAACAGGGGATGCATGGGACATCCCAAGCTTATTATAGCCCCAACCAATCTGCTCCTATACCTTCTTGGGGTCCCCCTGCTCATCCTTCCTGGTCTGTGCCTCCTCCATGGTCTTACCCACCTCAATACCATACTCAGCCCACTACTCATTCGTTTCACCCACATGTCCAGCCACAGCCTCAGTGGAATGCACCTCAACCGGGGTGGAGGCCCCAGTACAACACTCCTCCCGCCATTTTGCCTCCACCACCAGCTCAGCCACAACCATTACCTCCTGCTCCTCCAAGACAACCCCAAATGCCTGCTCAACCGAACTCGAACCCCAACAACCGACAGGCCCAGCAGGTATATACTGGGGAAACAACATGCCCTACCTATGCTGTGGAGATCCAGGAGATCAACCTGCGATCTGGAAAGACTCTTCCGGATCGCCAACCTCCTCCCCCAGAGGACGAGGAAGACAAACAGGAAAGTGAACCAAAAGCCATTCCACCCTTTCCTGAGAGACTAACAGCAACCACACAACCCAACCCAGAAGAGAATGAGCTTCTGGGAGAACTCAAGCAGTTGTGTGTGAAAATACCACTTCTCCAAGCCATCAAAGATGTACCGATATACAACAAATTGGTTAAGGAAAAGTGTTTCAGGCACCCAGGCAGGCGAAAAAGAGATGCCTCAACCATCAATGTCATAGGACAACTGTCTGATCTTATGTTGGGGAAAGTTATCTGTCCAAAGTATCTGGATCCTGGGAGTCCTGTAGTTGATGACCACATCAATGGCACCATCATACCCCACACTTTGATTGATTTAGGGGCTTCCATTAATGTGATGACCAGGGATACCATGCTCAAACTCAACCTTTAGGGTTCCTTAAGAAAGACCTCGACAGTCCTGCAGCTAGCAGATGGCTCCACTGTGACTCCCGAAGGGATTATGGAGGATGTCTTGGTCTCTGTTGACTCTTGGGAGTACCCTGCGGACTTCTTGGTTCTTCAACCAAAGGTAAAGCTTACTGGATACCCCCTTATTTTGGGAAGGCCTTGGTTAGCCACTGTGGATGCTTACATAAGCTGCCAAGCAGGAAACATGACCATCAAAAATGGTCCTATGTCTAAGCAGCTAGTCCTATACCCTCCTGCCCAACCTCTATTAGAGCATGACTTACCACTTTGGTTGGAAGAAGGAGAATAGGATGAGGTGTACTCTGCACCCTTGTGCACCCTAGAAACCACCAGGGGAGGTCCTCAAACCGAGGATGATTTGATTGAGACCTTGATTCAGAATCCACCTCCCAGTGCATTGTCCTTAGAGAAATTGGTGGAGGATACCCAAGTCAGCACCTTAGTGGACCTTTGTGTGACCAATCCAATCACTCCCAGAGTTAAAAATGTGGAGTTTGGCCCTGAGAGAACGTTAAAGATCAGCTCCTCCCTATCTCCTTCCCAGGAAAAGGAGCTATGTAGTCTATTGGCCAGTCATCTAGATGCTTTTGCTTGGAGCTATAAGGAGATGAAAGGAGTCCATCCTTCGGTCTGTACCCATCACATCTACATCAAAGAAGATTGTAAACCGGTCAGGAAACCTCAAAGGAGAATGAATCCAGCCCTTAAGGACATTGTCAAAGAAGAATTGCAAAAACTGTTGGAAGCAGGATTCATCTACCCCATCTCGGATAGCGAGTGGGTGTCCCCTCTGGTGTTGGTTCCCAAGAAAAATGGGAAGTGGAGAATCTATGTGGACTACCGAGAACTAAACAAAGCCACCAAGAAAGACCACTTTCCTCTACCCTTCATAGATCAAGTGTTGGATGGACTGGCAGGGAAGAAGTTTTTCTCTTTCCTGGATGGGTTTAGCGGGTATAATCAGATCCAAATCAGCCCGGAAGACCAAGATAAGACCACCTTCACTTGTCCTTGGGGTACCTTTGCTTACCGAGTTCTTCCCTTTGGGCTATGGAATGCTCTTGCCACCTTCCAGAGAGCCGTCTTGAGCATCTTTTCTGAGTTGGTTCATGATTCGGTGGAGATCTATATGGATGACTTCACTCCTTATGGGTCCAACTTCTAGGAAGCATTGTCCAATCTAGGAAAATTCCTAACCAAGTGCATTGAGATGAACCTGTCCCTTAGTCCTGAAAAATGTGAATTCTTGATGACTGAAGGGACCGTGCTAGGACATACCATTTCTCGCCAAGGGTTACAGGTGGATCCTAACAAAATTGCTCTCATCAAAAAGTTTCCACCCCCTCAGAAGGTAAGAGATGTTTGAAGTTTCTTAGGCTTGGCAAGATATTATAGAATATTCATTAAAGACTTCAGCAAGCTAGCCTCGCCATTGTTTGGCCTCTTAGCAAAAGATGTTGAGTTTAAATGGACTGACGATTGTCAGAGGGCTCTGAATGAATTAAAGGATAAGTTGGTGTCTACCCCAATCTTGAGAGGTCCAAATTGGGCCCTACCTTTCCACATCCACACTAATGCCTTGAACAAAGCCATAGGGGTAGCCTTAGGACAAGTTGAACAAAAACTTCCATACGCCATATACTTTGTCAGCAAAAACTTATCCAAGGCAGAACTGAATTATACTGTAACTGAGAAAGAATTCTTGGCCGTGGTCCATGCCCTAAACAAGTTCCGACACTACATCACTGGCTATCAAACATTTTTACATACTGATCATGTTGCAATTATATATTTAATGAATAAACCAGATTTGAATGCTCGTATTATTAGATGGTTACTTTTGTTGCAGCAGTTTGATTTGACTATCGTTGACAAACCAGGTAAAGAAAATGTTGTTGTTGACTTCTTGTCTAGATTGGATTTACCTGCAGGTGAGGATGGAACAGTGGATGACCAGATGCCAGATGAACATCTGTTTGCTATCTCAGTACTCTCTCCATGGTTTGCTGATATAGAAAACTACCTTGTCTCAGCACAGTTCCCTCCGCACCTATCCTCAAAAGAGAAGAGCAGAATCGTAAAGAAGAGTGCCTCATTCACTTGGATCGGGGGAAACATGTTCAAGCTTGGCCCCGATCAGATCTTAAGGCATTGTGTAAGGGAGGAGGAATTATTTGACATCCTCCTAACCTGTCATGACGGGCCTTGTGGAGGACATTTTGCAGCCAAGAGAACTGCCTTCAAAATTCTACAGGCAGGCTACTATTGGCCCACGCTTCATCAAGATGTCAGAAGATATATCAGCCAATGTGACCGATGCCAAAGGATGGGGAAACTGACTCCAAGGGACGAAATGCCTCTCCAACCTCAAGTGACTCTTGAGTCATTTGAGAAGTGGGGTATGGATTTTGTGGGTCCTATCAATCCTCCTTCAAGGCAAAGGTCTTACATCATTGTGTGCACAGACTATCTGACAAAGTGGGCAGAAACCAAGTCAATCAAAGCAGCGACAGAAGAAAAGGTGGCTGAGTTTTTAAGAGAAAACATCTTCTACAAATTTGGTTACCCAAGAGAGCTAGTCACTGATCAAGGAAGCCAGTTCACCTCCAACTTAATTGAAGACCTACTCGCTCATCACAAGATCAAGCATAGGACTTCCACCCCCTATCATCCTCAAGCAAATGGGCAGGTGGAAGTCACCAATAGAGCATTAGAAGGGATCTTGACTAAGGTGGTGAGCAGTAGTAGAAACGATTGGGCAGATCGCCTGGTTGAGGCCACTTGGGCTTACAACACCACTTGGAAGACCACAACCGGCTTCACACCTTATGAGCTGGTCTATGGGAAGAGAGCTTTGCTGTCAATTGAGTTCGAATACAACACATTAAGGATGGCAGCTCAGCTGGACCTAGATCTCAGCCATGCCCAGCAAGAAAGGTTATTGCAGCTGAATGGGTTAGACGAGCACCGAATGCAGGCCCTTCTCCACTCAGAAGTGGTTCAACTTCAGAGGAAGGTATGGCATGACCGGCACCTCAATGACAAGCAATTCCAGCCGGGAGATTGGGCGCTGTTGTACGATTCCAGACATAAGGATTTTAAGGGGAAGCTGAGAACAAGATGGTTGGGACCATATGCAATGGAGAAGTGTAATGACAATGGGTCTGTTCTTATTCGGACCATTGATGAGGAAGCCATTCCCATGCTCGTCAATGGGCATCGACTAAAGATCTACAGGAAACCTCTTTCGAGGCAAGAATTCATCAAAACTGTGGAAAAATCAGTGCTGGTCATAGAGAAGGGTTCTGCCTCTATTTTGGGCATACCCTGAGCATCAAAAAAAAAAAGATCCTTGGTTGAAAACCTTTCTGAGGCTCCCAAGGCAGATGGTAGGGGTGAAAACCTCATTGAGGCGCCCCTGCTGTCTTTCTGAAAATTTTTGAATAAAAAAGACCCTTGGGTGAAAACCTCTCTGAGGTGCTCAAGGCAGATGGTAGGGGTGAAAACCTCACTGAGGCGCCCCTGCTATCTCCCAAAAAAAAAAAAAAACAAACAAACAAACAAAGAAAAAGAAAACAGAAAGAAAGAGGCAGAAACAGGAAAACAGGCTCAAGATTTGACAATTCATGCAGGTTGCAGGTATTCCATGCAGAAAAGGAGGTCACTCAACCCAAGGACAAGGGTCCCTACCACGCTACTAGGTGACCTCACCAGCACTCCCTCCAAAAACACTCATCTCTTCCAAGGTCTGGGCACGATTTGGTCATAGTTTAGCCTTCTACAGGAAGCTACAGGACTTTCTACAGGAAGTTCTGTATTTCTACAGGAAACTTCCTGTAGAATCTTTGGACGACCGAGGACTGACTGTGTAGAAGAATGTGAAGCTCGAAGTCCAATCAGGAGGCATGCAACCAATGTTTTTCTCCATCACCCACTGCTGTCGCCTCCTTCTACCACCCCTGCTGCCATACAATGGAAATACCTGCACAGTCAAACCAGAACGTTGGATTCTCAGAAGAAACAATTCTCAAATGGAATAAAGCATGCAGAGGCCCAATGCACTACTTATCAAGGCAATCCGAGGACCCTGCAACCGTGACCGTGATTCCACCGTTTCGGCATGCACCCTAGGAGGAGAAACAACTACAGGATATCCTACAGGAATCCTGTAGCAGTTGATCCGGCTAGAGCATACACCATGAAGGAACCTGCAACTCATAAAGCTGGTGCATGCACCATCCGCAGCCAGGAAACCAGTCTCGTAACCAGCAGCAATCAGCAAGAAGGAGCTCCTGTACCTGTGCATGAAGCAGCAGCAAGCGGGTCCGTCACCCTCATCCTGAAGCATGAAAATAACGTCGCGGTCGCATAGGTAAGTGCCTCACCCTGTTTCGTCAAATTACATGAACAATGCTCTAAAATGTGTGTGAATATGAAAATGAATGGGTTAAGCAAGTCGGGTAGCCATTCAACTGGCCACCACAACCAGTCCGATGGTCTCGTCCGATCCGAAAAGCGTTGGTTGTGTCAAACAAGACAAGAAATGGACAAGTGGGAAGTGTCCAGTAGGAGAGAAGCGATGATCTAACAGGAAATGGAGGCGGTAGATATGCAGGGAATGATTCGGCGGTCAGGCAGACTTACAGTGGAATGATAGCAGGTGACGTCGTCCAACGGGCCGGCGGGGACAGCTCACCCCCGCGCCATGAATTCCGCAGGGATTCAAATCCACCAGCTGGATCGCGTATGGCACTCCACTCATTTATCCTCAACCGCTTTGCAGTCGAGTATGCATCCGAAATTTCCTGAAGGCTGTTACTCTGAGTCCTCGGCCTGTTCAAACGTCCGGTGGTTGCACAGAAGGCCCAGAACCACCGAAGCGCTCTCCAGAACCCGTGCACGACTTCTACAGGAAGCTGCGCTACAGGAAGCTCAACGCTACGGAGGAAATTAAACTATTCACATCAAAGGTGGCAAGTTTGGAATGAGGTAAGCCTGAACATAGTCCTCACATGCAATTGGTTCGAAGGGTGGTAAAGTCGACATCCTAAAAGGGTAGAATTACAGTCTGTGCATGAATTTGCAAGCGTCGTCTTACTTCTGCATGAGAATTGTCGTCATAGTGTGTATGCAGGGTTTTTCTACAGGGTTTGGTTCATGATTGAGCCACTGTCAAGGCTCACCTATAGACAGTCGTGAATTTATCAACTGTGTGCATGATAGAGGCGTAGCTCTGCACTCTGTCTAAGGAAATCCCAAAGGACCATTTTTTTTATATGCGCCGGCCAGCTCAGACCAACACAGCAAGCTTTTACCATGCCGGGTGGGTTCATTAGGAAAGAGCCTACAGACTCAAAGAAGCTACGGGAAACCCCTGAGGTGGTAGAATTGTTCTCTCGTGCCCGGTGGATGTCATTCTGTGACAAACTTCAAGGTTACGATGACGAGGTTGCAGAAGAATTCCTGCGAGCTTTGCAGCCAAAGTCAAAAACGCTGGCCGTTGTCAATTTCAGAGGTTTGACCCTCAGACTCACCCCACAGTTCATTAGCAGGGTCACTGATCTCCCGATGGGGGTACCTTGGGATAAGGAGGAGAGAAAACTGGGCCAGAAGGCTAAGAAGGAGTTCTTTCTGCCGGAGGAGAAATTCTCAAAGGACAATAACGGAGTTCGAAGAGCCAGCCTATAGCCGCTCTAGAGTGAGGTCAGCCTCCAAATTATGAAGTATATCACGTGCGAGGGATGATTTAGCATCGTGTATGGATACCATTTCCGGCTGCTCACAGAACTTAGGCACCAAATGGACCTACCCTCAGAAAACAAGTTGAGAATTCCTTACTTCCTCCTGCAGTCCATGACTGAATGTGCCACCAAATTAAGAGAGGGAATGCCAGACCAGGTAGCCCATCATGGGCTCATTAAGCTCCTCGTGGAGGATGCACTCCACACGTACATCGTCCCTCTCTCCTGGGAAGCCTTTCGAAATTTGACTAAGGATGATGACATCCGAATTTTGGCTGAGGAGCTCACCTCCTCCAGCAGCGAGGAGAAGGAACCAATTCAAACAGAGAAGAAAGGAAAAGGCCAAGAAACCATGGCCAAAGCACCAAAGGAAGAGCACAAGGGGAAACAAGAGAAACACCAGGTTGCCAAAACAGAGGATGACAAACCCACATTAACACCCAGGGAGAAAAGATTACAGAGCAGGGTGGAAAGGACTGAACAAGTCCACGTCAGTGAAGGCACCTCTAAGGCAGCCTCAGCAAAGTCAAAAGACAAAGCACCCTCAGCCAAGCAGGCTAAAACAGTGCCATCTATGTCTACAGGAAAATTAAAAACGGCTTCTACAGGAAGCCAGAAATCATCCACTACAGGGCTTTCTACAGGAAGCCCTGAGAAAGGAAAACAGAAGGGGAAGATGGCCGAAATCCTTGCTAGGGAGGTAGCAGCTGTGCTGGCCACCCTAAGTACCCCTCCCAAGCCAAAGGAAAAACGAAAGAGGGAGACCCCTCTGTATTTCAAAGCAAGGAGAAGTGTAAGAATCAAAACAGGCAGGCCCCAACCTCCATCCAGCGACCCAATTACCATAGAAGACACCCCTACCTCGCCAAGGGAGAGGTCCCCTTCAAAAATATCAGTCACTTATGAGCGGGGGAGCCCGAAGACAACTGCCTGGAAGGAGAGAATGGAAAGGTTAGCTTCAAAAACCCCTCTACAGGATGTTGAGGCCATTCGACAAGAAACATTGGCCAGGCTCAAGGAGACCGAAAGAATGGAGGGAGAGGAAACCACATCACCACCAAGGGAAGAAGGGGTAGAGCCATGGAGGGAGGAAGAGGTAGAGAATATTCTGGAACCTAGTCCCCAGCCACGCTTGAGCTCTTATTATAACTTTTTGGAGGCTGGAAAAATTATACCACAAAAATTCACGGTGCCACTTTTCTTTGCGTTGGAGGAAGAAAGAGTGAGAACCCACACATGGATGAGGATAGTTAAATCTAAAGGAGTAGTAGATATAGGCCCCTTGGAGGAACAACTCAAGGAGGCAAGAAGAGAATTAGCTATGGCAAAACACGTGGGAAACTGCCAGTGGGTATTCCTACAGGAAGAGAATGAGAAACTCAAACTGCAGCTATAGGAACAGAGGAAAGAAAGGGGCACAGCATCAGAGGATGCTACAGCAGAACCTCAAGGCAAAGAAGGAATGCAAGTTGGTCTTGGGGAACTAAACCAACATCTACAGGAAAGGGAATTGCAAACACAAATCGAGATACAAGCTCTCAAACAGCAGTTGCAACAAAAAGAGGCACAACTGGCCTGCATGGCCAGTTGGGCCATGGATGCTCTACAATGTAGACAGCCGGCCAAATCTTATGGCCTATACCTATGGGACCAGTGGCTGCAATTCCAAATTAATGCATTGGCATAGAGGTGTATCTCCCAAATCTAAGACCCCCAGCAGTTCACAGATTTATGCAATAGCAGTTCAACCGAGGACAAGGCCAAGCTATCGGAGTTCTACCTCCATAATTTGGCCCTTCCTAATGTGACTTCATGGGATCCCAACACAGTCGTGGGAGATATGCAGTTGATGGCATTTACCTCATGGTTGAACCATGAAGAAAAGAGAGCAGCAGAGGTCAAAGAGGTCATGAACCAAGAGTTACATGAACCACTGCTGATTAGAGTAGAGCCAGGGGACCCCACTGCATTGATATCAGCCCACCAACACTTAGCAACTGACTCTCAGGCTTTATTAAAATACATGGATCAGCAGGCTCAGGCCATAGCACATTTCAAGGATATGGAGCGATTATTAGGGGACAATTGTGTTCATGCTTGCACCCGCCGGTGGAACACACTGTCCCACAGCCTCAAAATTAGGGAATATCACACTCCAACTCGAATGAGGGAAGCTCTAGTACATGTGCCCCTCTACAAGAAGTCCATACAAAACCTCCAAGCCAGATGGATTGGCCTCAAGCTAAGCCCACCTTTGCTTTTGGGATTGATGGAAGGCAGCACAGAGAAAGAAGAGCATAAGCAGTGGGAAGAGGTGGAAAGGAAGGCTGGGTTCCATGGCAGTGAGGAGGATACTACTTCAGAAGCCTGGGATGTGAGAGTGGCGGTGAAAGCAATGAAGGACGAGGAGCTGGATTAGTTGCTCAGGGATGAGCAATCATTTTAGCAGGGGGGTGATGATGAGCCCCAAATTTGGTAACATTTTGGGCTCATTTGGCCTAACTACCCTTGCTCAATCCTTCATTTTTCATAACTTCTGCATCATTTTTTAGTATGTTTATGTCATTTGTACGAATAAGGGTAGTCACTATTCCTAGGTGGCTAACATGTGTTCATTTCAGGATTTTTTGACACATGTTGGAGCAAAACCAAGCAGACAAGGGCTAGGAGACAGCCAAGCTTGGGTTGAGGATTCGTAGGGGGGTTGTCTATGGCATTAAATAGCCTCCCTCGGGATCTTCACCCCCAACTCCGAGCTCTTTGGTGCAATGTTTTCATTTGTAGGAGTTATTCATGCGTTCAGATCTTTTGGAATGTTTCTTTGCTTAAGTACTGTACATGGTTCTCTTTAGAAATAACGTTGTTGTTCATTGGTTTCGTTGACAGTTAGGATAGACTGGTTAATATTTTGATTGTGTGCAGGACGTGGTTGATTTGGTTAAGTATACACTGTGCTGTGCATCTCCATCACTCTCTCGTCCATCTAAGCTTCGTCTAGGCCAACTACTCCATCTCCAAGTTAGGTCCCTCGTCTCATAACTACTTTTCTGCCCACGTAACCCTACCTTCTTGCTCTTCCATTGCCTCAGCCTTCTTTAAGACAAGTTAGCTTCCCACACCCTCTCATCACTTCATCCCTCAGTCACTGAGTCATTTTAGACCCCTACCCTACCTCCCTATCCATTCATGCATCCTCTTTCACTCACCCATCATCCAAAATCCAACCTTAGAACATCCTGTAGAAATTCTGAACATCCTGTAGAAATTCCTGAAACATCCTGTAGAACCCCTGCAGACTTCCTGTAGAAGCTCACAAATGAGGTTTCTTGGTAGCCAAACTTTGTGAAACTCTCCGGAAGGGTGTTAGGGACTCCTTAGACCCCTGCTGAACCTTCCCAAATTTTTCCAAGCCTTTCTCCTCCTTGATTCGCCCTTGCACAGTAAAAAGCCAGTTAAAAGCATCTACATGATAACTCAAATAACTTATTCAAAAATACAAAAAGATGTGTTCTTCAGATAGAGACAGCATAGGCATGTGCATTTTACCTTTGTAGGAGTAATGGCATCTTTTTCAATAGTTTTCATCTTCTCCTTTGCATCAGTAGGATTAGCTGGTAACATTAGGGTTTGCTAGGGTTTTTGCTACTTTTTGGCTTTTAGTTTCTTTCTGCAAGTAGATCAATTTCTTTTGAGTTAGCTTCCATCTATCAGTTAAAAAGCTTCTTCTAAGAGCCCATAGAAGTTGGCTTAAGCCCCTAGCGGACTTGTTCCAGCTGACCAAGTGACAGCTGCGGCAAGAGCTAGTACTTGTGCATACAGCACCGTCGCTTCCAAGTTTGTTACGAACTACCGGGTTGATAAAAGTAAAGAAGGGAGTCCCAGGAGTTGCAGCATTATTGCTGCAATACTGGAGCCCACCAATTGAGTAACAAAAATTGTGTAATATAAAATTTGTTGTAGCAATGGTGTTGTAGCACAATGATATGAGTGTTGCAACAACTACAAATGAGTGTTACAACAACTATAGTGAGTGTTGCAGTGGTTGCACAAGACTATTGTAGAAATTAGAAATGAGTATTGCAAATAAATTCTTCAGCAATCAAAACCAAAACACACCACGTGGTGACAACATAATCTACATAACAACCTGTTTAGTACATTGTCTTTGCAAATTAACTCAAAGAAAAATGAAATTATGATATTTCTCTAATTTTTAACGATAAATTCATGTAAAATACTAAATAAGTGCTATGAAAACACATTAAGTGTAGATTCCACACAATAATGGATTAATACAAGGTATAGGTAAGTGGAAAGTGGTTACAAGTAGGGAAAAGATGGTATAAAAAAATGTCATTTATGTTTCCTATATATCCTCCAAACTAAAAATGTTGCATGTCCTCATACAACCTAGTACCATAGCATCAATCAAGATGTAAGAATACTTTCCTTTATCTATTTTTAACATTTTTCAATTTTATCAAATTCAACATCCTCAAGTAATTATGATAATATGAAAACATTATAGTAGCAATAAAAATATAGTAGCAACAACAACATTATAAGTGGAGTACCAATGGTAGATAATAACTCATGACATGGAAATGTTTCATTTCTCATTGTTGATTCTTGTGTGGAAATAATAGCACTTCTTATTACTAGTTTTTGTGTAGTAATAGAAAGGCTTCTTTATATCATTGTTGCTATCATATTTCCTTACTATTAAAAAAAATAATTCAAAAAGATTTATTTTCTATGATAATGGCTTCTATAGTAGATTCTTCTAGTTTAGGTCCTTATGGGTCATCTTATTCCTCTCTAGATGATATTTTTCACCTTTCTCCCAAACTAAAAAAAATCTATGAAATGGAAAGGCCAAGAAAATATATGGAATACACAATAGTTCACCCCCTGAAATTCGGGATGTTGCATGTCCTTATGCAATACTATATCCTTCTACAAAAGGTTGATATTTGCATTAGATGAGACTTGAAAGGAAGCTTGAAAATGGGTTATGATCTATTGGATGATATTCTATTCAAAAATTTGGACCTAAAGGTGCTCATGGATCAAGAAAGAAAGATATGGAATTAGAAAACATTGACTATTAGAAGAGCATGTTCTTATTTTTCAATAGTATTTATGTCATTTTCTCTCTCAACTATTTATTTTCCTTTTGTTGTTTCTTTTGGAGAAACAACAATACATTATTTTCTCTAACTTTTAGCTCATGTTTGGTAGAAACAAACACTTTTCTTGTTCTTATTGGTGGCTCTTGTGTGGCAGCAGTAAGACTTTATAGGGAAACTTATAATATTTATCATGCATGGTTATTGGAATGGGGTTATATAAGAATGGTGATGGAATGTTATGGAATGTAAAGTTGATGATATTCCCCCAAATTGAAGATATTTTCCACCCTCAAAAGGTGGAAAAATATGAGAAACCAAAAAAATACCTAAGTGGCTTTAAAAATAGAAATCCACAACATTCAATGAACTTAGAATAAATAAAATAAAATAAAATAAATACATGCAATTACTTAAAAATTCCATCATCTTTTCAAAAAGTTTATAACACCTTGCGATGGTCTATAATGATGCAGAAACCTTGCAAGAAAGAGTAGTGTGGATCTTGGGATCCTAGATCACAATCTGAGCTAGTGACTCAGATTTAGAACAGCCTTTTGATGTAGTGAAACTTGGAAACTTTATTCAAAGAGAAACTTGAAATGAAATTTTACTCTTATTTTCAAACATTAACTACCAACAACTTATTTTTTCAACAAGATGTGTCTAAATGTGTCTAGATGGTATTCACAATTAAAAATTGTATTCTCTCTCTTATTTTTTTTCTTTTCATTCTTCTTTTCATTCCTATGGAATTCCTAAAATTTTATTCTCTCTCTTATTTTTTTTTTCTTTTCATTCTTATTTTAATTCCTATGGAATTCCTACCATTAAGCTCTTTTTCAAACACTCTAAGGTCTTACAACACCTGGATAGTTTTTCACCTAAAATTTATTAAGGAATCTCATAGGTAAACAAGGTAACTCAACATTGCAAGTGAACCAAGTCACTTTAATACATGGGTTAGGGATGGTTTAAGTAAGAAGTAGGAAGTGATGAGGCTGATGTTGTGATTTAGTGGTAGTGGAAAATATTAAGCTTCAAAGGTAGCCATATAAGCAAATAAACTTCATAGAATACATTGTGCAATTATTTGAACTAGGAAGAGGGAAATGCATGGGCATACCATGGTATTGATGAAGGAGCAAGATGAGTAATAGGTCTTATTAAAAGGCTTCATCTATAGCAATGGGGTGATGGTAATGTTTACTTCATCTTCAAATTAACTGTTCGTTTTTCATGTTCTCTGATCTATCCACAACCTTAATTAAAGGTCTTAGTTTTGTTTCCTTTGGTTGAGACGTTGTTGGAGCAAGCTTTTGGTACTTTTATATCCGAATAATGGTTCATGAAAGGACTCAAAATCCATCTATTGGATGTAGAGAGTATGCCCTTTCACATGATTTTTTTTGCTAAAGAACCAGTAATGCATAGATTACCTTCTTGATCCCCCTCACACCTATAAAAATAATATCACTTACCTACAATAGAACATGAGATCATTGAATAATAAATGTGCATTCACTTTTCTAATTTAATAAATATGAAAAATAATTATAAATAGTACTAAAAAAGTAGATCTAAAGAAATCCAAATTATTTATCTGTTCGTGAGTGTTGGTAGCAATGTCTTTCTAATATATTTTTTTATGTCCAATTAAAGTTATTTCAAAGAAAGCCCACGAGGCTTTGGATTGACAGTGAATGGGTGCACTGTTAAGGCACTCCTTGTGATAGGTCACTGGTTCAAATCGCCTGTAGGTGCTTACCTACCAAAAAAAAAAGTTATTTCAAAGAAAAAATAAATTAGATTCATAGTGTCATATCTATGAGAAATAGTTTTTGAAAATTATATGAGGTGTTATGCCAAATATGCTTGGAAATAACCAGCATTACATAGGTGTTTTCAAATTCCCACATAGAGTAATAATTACTATCTTAGTTGTATATTTTTCATTTTTTGATGGATTGAAATGAATCCAGTTGGAAAACAAAGTAGATTCAATTATTTATCTCAAATATAAACATTTTTTAAAACTAATAAGAATAGATGGATCAAATATGCAAGTCAACATACTAGGAAATAGAGTTTAATCAATGCAGATTTAAGATAAACAGTTAGTATTTCATGCATAAATTTATCATATGATATAAAACCAAGTAATTTGGTGTCTATTACAAGGTATATTCATATCAGAATACACCACATAAACATTTTTAAAATATCTATTCATTTAGCCATCCAGAAGATGATTTTCCCAACTCTATCCTTGGATCTTATGTTTGACATTGAGTGACTATTTTCACCATATCCTTTTTATTAGATATCCAAATTGAGAAATTAAAATTGTATTAGAAACTAAACTTCTGTGGATATTTTATGCATAAAATTGTTTTAAAAATATTCGCACGTGATTTCTCAAAATAAGATTGTCCCAACATTTTTTAGTAAATTTGTCAAGCCAACATGTTAGAAAAAAAATTATCAACATTTTTTCTATTCAAAAATATGGTATGATGGAAATTGGATGGTACCAATGGGATCCTAACATAAAAATCATGAGATTACATGAAGTTCCCCATTACTTGGAATATGAATATGATGATTTAAGGTGCCAAATATATTGTTGAAATTTGTTTTTACGGAGTTTGTTAAAAAAATGTTGCATAAAAAGTTAGGATTTTCATTTAACTATGAATTTTGTTTTGGAATTATGATTCTCCTATCATGTACTTGTAATAGTGTGATTTAATCCAATTTATTGGATGGGAACCAACTATACCATTTGACCAAACATTTGTATAAGTTAACCAAGAACAAGTTATACTCTAGGAATAAAACATCAACGTTGATGCAAGGAATGAACTATTGGTCAAAGTTGTGGACATATTCCCATCTCCCAAGGCACCTAGGTACCCAACCATGGTTCTCACCAATTCTCTAGGATAATGGTCTAGATATGGGATGTATTAAATTCAATCTTACACTCTTCATTAGATAAGATGAAACATGAAATTTTATGGAGATGGCTAGGATTAATTTTATTAAATTACGATACCCTATTCACTTGCAAGAATGTGACTAGGAGTAACATACTAGCTAGGACCCAACCATACTTTTGGTCTAGACATTGGTATCGGTTGACTAGGAACACATTGTACTCCAGGGCCAAACATCAAGCCTAATTTAAGAATTGAAACATTGGTCATTTTATTGACACATTTAGATCTACAGAAATGCCAAAGGTACCTAACCATGGTGCTTTCTATTTCTATAGAAGAATGGTGTTTATATGGGATGTACTAACATCAATCCTACATTCTTTTTTGCTCTTCCACAGAGGACTTATAGTGAAATAATATTTCGCCAAGGAAATGGTGCACATGAGAAATGTAACCTTATTCTTCCAAGAAGAATAAAATACTACTACTAACCATTAATTTCTTACACATGTATTCATTAATTTAGTCGGCATTTTCTTAAAAACAACGAGACTAGGTGCATTATAGAAAAGAACCATCGGTTAGTGGATGGGAAAAGGAATGAGAGAGAGAACGGGTGGAGAATGGTAAAGTAGAATGTGAAAAGAGAAGAATGCAGTGAATTTCCAATGGCAAAATTGTGACTTAAAAAGATACCAAATCCATGAAACTAGTAATGCATCACATACCTCGATAATCAATACGTATTCAAGATTTGAAGCCTTTGCATCCTTTTTCCTCATCTTTATTCACTAGTGTTTTTCTGTACTCTTTTTAAGCTTCTTGTAAAAGAGAGGTTAGTACTATCGATGGCTCTTATTGCACCACAAAAAAAATTAGTAACCCAGTCAATGTATTTAAATGACCTATATCATGATTTATATAAACAACAAAAGAAAACAATCTATTATGCATGCTAAATTATGATTTTCAAACCAATGTGGAAATTGTGTTGCAATTGTGTAGTGGTAACTATGTGACAACAATGGTGTTGCAGAAACTATGTATCAGTAATTGTGTGACAACAATGGTTTCCCAATACCTATGTTGCAGCAACTGAGTAAGAACAACTATGTAACATTAATTGTGTTGTAGAAATAGTGTTATAGCAAAATGACTTGAATATTTTAGCTACTAAAAAAGAGTGTTGCAACAATTCCACATGTGTTGAATGACTAGAAATGAGTGTTGCAACAACTAAAAATGAGTATTATAACAATTGCATAGGAATGTTGTAGAAATTGTAAATGAGTGTTGCAGCAAATGAAAATGAGCATTGTAGCCATTGGAACCAAAATAAACCACGTCGCAACATCAAAACTTGCAAATTAACTCAAATAAAAATGCACATATGACATTTTTCTAATATTTAATAATAAATTCACATAAAATATTAATGAAATGTAATGTAAATACATTACGTTTAAATCTCATGCAACAGTGGACTAATACAAGGTGTATGTAAGCATAATTAGGTTGAAAGTAGGGAAATATAATAAAAAAAATGTCATTTTTGGATCCTATCATATTGTAGGACTTCAAAATGAATCGGAGGCATAAGGATGAGGGGATATGCTCTATGTGTGAAATTTCAAAGTTAAAGAGGTAGTTGATGAACCAAGAATTGTATTCGGGAAATGAACTAATCATTACTAGCATATATACAAAAATAGAAATTGTTGTATACTATGAATTTATAATTAAAATATTAATTAATAAATATAAGAAGAAATATAGTAATTTCACAACATTCATCCAAATAATTATCGAAGAAGAGGAAATTTTAAAAGAAATACAATACTATTATTTCTTAAAACAATAAAGGAATGTTTAGACAAATGAGAAAAAGAGGCACACTATCTCAAACAAGAGACATTAGAAAATAAACAGGGTGCAGGTGAGAAATTATTGCCATCATTTAAATGAAAATCAAATAGTTCAAAAAATTCGTAGCATCCCTTTAACATTATGAATAATCATGAGGAAATCACTATGTTAGTGAGAGAAATCCAAAGGGATCATCACCTTGCATGCTCTCTCATCATGTAATCATGTTGTAGAGATTACTTCCTATTATGAGAAGTAGCGAGGGAGGTTTAGTCAATCATCCATTCACTTCATCACCAAAATAGGTGGAAATTTTCATATCCATGCTACACTCTTCATTATGATAACATGAATTGGTTTAATTTTAATATCGATAGGTAGGATATTTGCATAGGGAAATTCAAAAGACTTTCTTCTTATATTTTGTTATTCTACAGTTTGTCTCTTTTCTACTCTAACTCTACTCAAGTTGTAGTCTTTTGTAGCATTGGAAATACTCTTCTCTCACATCGATGGCATGAATAGGGTCCACCCTACCCAAGTTTGGTTGTTTGTAAGAAAATATAGGGATTTTTTTAAGGAGAATTGAGGAGACTAGTTGGGAATGGGGGAAAATCCAACTATTACAAGCATGAAATTCTTGATGCTTTTGTTGGTTTGGTGAATAAAGGTTCTTTTGATGGAATATTATAGGAATTCATGATGAGTTAGAGAAATAAGAATGAGGATAAAAGCTGTATGTGTGAAACTTCAAAGTTGAATTTGCAGTTGAGGAATCAAGAAATTATCATTGTCAAACAAATTGGCCATTACTAAAATAATAGAATATATTCAATCTTGAGAAACATGAAAAATAAAGAGGAAAATTTGATTATAAGATCAGTAAGCTTTGGAATCCATAAAATCTAGGAATTAATGAAAGAAAACGCTCATTTAAATTTAAATGTAAACAAATTATTAAGTTATCACACAATAAACTTATAAAAAGAAAAGAAAAATGTGCATCAACGTCTTCTTAATATTCACAAAGGTAATATTGTTTAAATCACTATTAATACCCCATTTAAGTTTTTTTACTCAGTACTTTTTTAAGGTTCTTTAAAGTTTGCTTTGTGTTAGAGTTTTATGTTACTCTCTATAATTTCATAATCCCCTTTAAAATTAGTAAACCATTCTATAGGGAGATGTGATTTTGAACGAGCAAAGTAATTTAATGGTTGTATTTGAAAATATATTAGACTCTTAAATTTAACATTGTGAAATATTTTTGTAAATAATAAAATATTAAAAAAGGTTTATTAAATTATTTTTAAATAAAAGTAAATTCTTGAAAAATTATTGATTATGATTGTGGATTAAAATTTGTATTTTAGTAATTTAAAATGAATACATATATGAAATTTGGTAATTCAAAAATAATATCCATTTGTATTTTAGAGTTTTTATATATAATTAAAATTTAGTATTTTAATGTTAATTAATATAGTTATAAATTTAGTAAAAGAATAAAATATTTTATAAGCTATGGATTTAAAATATTTATTAAAAATATTTAATTCTGTATTTAAAATATTTATTAAAAATATTTAATTTTGTATTTAAATTATTTGTATAATAGTGTTTTATTTCAATTATTAAATGTTAAGGTATTGAGGGTTGATATTTACTTTAAATATAGTTGTTTTTTTTAATAAGGAAAAATTATAAAATTAGGACATATGGTATTGATAAGCCATAATAAAGTAGGAGGGGATATCCATAGTTAGAAATGTGTTTATTTAAATGATATATTAATTTATTTTATAATTAACAATAATATTAATCTTAGCATCACAAATCAATTAGTGATCAAAGTAATGTTAGTCATGAGAAAACTCAGAGTTCCAAGGTTCAAATTCCCCGAGTTGCTACCCAGTTTACCGAGAGGAGGACAAGTGGGAGACCTGAGAGGTTTATTGGTAGCCACATGTCATGAGTTGTTGGGTTCCTTTGGGATACAAAAAGAAAATGGTAATCTTGGAAATATGCCTACTAGGCTTAGAATAGACAATGATGGGGTGTATTGTTAAAGCACTATTGATGTGAAGGTAATTAGTTTGAAACTCAGAGCAAAATCTAGTCATGTTAAGGGTTGGTGTGACTATTATCTAAGGGTGATTTTGATTGCTTAGATGCCCTAGGTTGCAGTTTCATACAGAAAAAATATTATTAATATTAAGAATATTCTCACTGGGAGTAGAATAGATGGTGATGGGGTGTATTGTTAAGCCACTTCCTAGCGATGTTAATGGTTTTTATGGTTGATATATCTTGGTGATTTTGACTACTTAGATGCCCCTAGGTTGTAGTTTCGTAACCTAAATATTAAATGTAAAATCATCTCATAACTCATACAACTTAGCAAACAAAAAAAATATTAATCTAAATAATATGAAATATATTATAAAATAAATATCTTAATATCTATAATTTATTAATATATATACCACTTATTTATGAAATATATTTTAAAATATATAATCTATTAATATATATCACTCATTAATTAAACTATAACATAACATTAATTAGTTAATTAATTATTACTCTTTCTTTCATATAAAACATATCATTATCAATAAAGCAATACCTATTCTATGTTAAACAAAAACCTCCAACCATCCATTAAAAATATCTTTAATATTATGGCAGTTCACTTATACAATGACCTTCGGTACTATTTACGTTAAAATTACTTATGATATAATGATAATTACTAATAAAGTGGTCTTCAATATATTTTACATTAAAAATATACTTACATAAAAAGTATTTTTGATATAATGATATTTCACTAATAAAGTGGTCTTCAATACTTTTTACCTTAAAAATATATTTGATATAAAGAGAGTGAAATTAATAGAATCTAAACATATATTTGATATAATGATAATGGAATTAGTGGAATGATTAAAATTATTTATGATATAATGATAATTCACTAATAATAAAGTGATATTCAGTAGTTTTTACATTAAAATTATATATGATATAAAGATAGTAAAATTAATAAAATCTAAACATATATTTGATATAATGATAATGGAATTAGTGGAATCTAATATATAGTTCATAAGAAGAATGATCAAGGAGACCCACAATAAGGAAAGTGAACAAATATTCACACCAAATAAGGGGATCTTTCAATATCTATGATATAATGATAGTTCACGAATAAATTGGATTTCGATATTTTTTATATTAAAAATATATTCACTAATAAATTGGATTTCGATATTTTTTATATTAAAAATATATTTGATGTAAATATAGTAGAATTAATGGAATCTAAAAATATATTTGATATAAAGATAGTGGAAATAGTGGAATCTAATATATAGTTTAGATGGAGAATGATCACTCAAACCTACCACCAGGAAGGCCAACGAATATTCACAACAAATAAGGGGAGTGTCATCCCAATTTCATTAGCAATGAAAGATTTTAATTTTCAATAATGGAAGTCCCTTCCCAATTTTGTTGAAAATAAAGGAATTTGGTTGATAATTCTAGGTAAAATTCTTTTCAATTTAGCAAGGTATTGGATTAATTTTGTTTATCATGTAATTTTGTTGAAAATAAAATATTTTTTAGGAATTAAAATTATTTTGAAGTTGACTATTTAGATAAATTGCAGGTAATTTGGATAAATTTCAAGTAAATTAGAAATATTAATTATAAATTATAATGTCATGTATTATTAGTATATATATTGTTTATTTTAAATTTATTATTTTTTAAAAGAGATTATTTTTTTGTTTAGAGGGTCTTGGATAGATGGTGATCAAGTGTTTTGTTAAAGCATTTCTTGATATGAAATTATTAGTTCAATTATTTTCCTCAATGGAAACGATATATTAGATATATTGAAAATATAATCTTTCAAAACTTACCAAAAAAAATAAATTAGTATAACTTTTTATTTATATTTTTTAATTTACAAATATTCATATTTAAAATAATTTAATATCTCTTTAAAAATGATAAGTTATAAATAAATTTATACAAATACTTAATGTATATTCTACAATTTTAATAAACTACCTCATATTAAATAATACATTTTTAAAATATTTTAAATGCTTTTTCTTAAAATAGATAGTTAAACAATAACATGACTTAGAGAAATTCTAAATTTCTATTTGAAATATTCTCTTTTAAAATAAATACTTATACAATAAAATTAGAAAGTCTAAATTTCTAGAGTTCAAAGGTACAATCCCCCTTTGTAATATACAAATAATTGTATTACATAGACTAGCCTTATGTATTGTTTTATGATAAGGTATTGTTTAAAAAGGTCGCAATTTCATTTTGACAGTGAAATGTTTGCTAGGATGTGGTGCGAAATTTTTCAAGAAATCTAATCGTGAGAGTGTTTGAATCCCTTTTTTATGGTAGAAATGGATTTAGCACTATGAAGAATTTCTAGGAAACCCAAAATCAAGCTTTAGTAGGATTTCAAAAAAATCCACCAAATTTCCTTAAAATAGTGTCATAATGTCCACTATTTTCTGAGCAAAATCGTGGCATCGTTAGACTATGCCTTATGGTAATATTTAACCTTGTTATAATGCAACATTTAATAGTGTAAGAAATGTGCATAAATAATCTAACATTTTCTAATATAGTAACCTATATACCACCCACTGTCCTACTTAGCAGTGTGAATATTGACAAACACTTACACGTATGGAAAGGGCAAAAAAAATTCGCTACAACTCCATGATTTTGCATTGTATCACCTTATAGTATCCTCATCATCTACTTCTTTTGATATATAGAGCAAGATACAATGCAAATTATGAAAGCCCCCAAAAAACAACCACACTAATTCCTCTACTTGTATTTCTTCAGGTTTTATGACCATTAAGCATCTTTTCTATAACTACGACCTACCATGGCCTTTCTCCACCTACCATGGCCTTTCTTAGTAGGGTGGATATTGGTTGCAGAGGGAAAGTGTGCAAACTCAACAAACTCTCAAAACCTCTTTTTTTAGTCAAGCTACATGTGTTTGCACTATCTCACTCTTATCTTCTACTTCTTCTTATATATAGAGAATTTTTTCTAAATTATGAAAGTCACAAACAAACAATCACACTAAATCCTCTATAGCTTTATGGTCATTCCACATATTTTCTTGAACTAGTGCTCACTCTCATAATGTGAATCATTACTAGTGAAAAACATGTCCATAATCTAGTAAAGTCTATGGCTTATAATGATTCTTAAGAAAACAAAACGACCAAGATATGGAATGACCATAAAATCCATAAAGAAAACTTTAGTTGGTGTTCAAGTACATGGTGTAAACCATATGGGTTAGGGACAAACTCAATCAACACTATATATGTTAATGTTATTTTATATTGTATAAATCTTGATGGATATCTTCATGAACTTTGGGACCATCTTGAGGAGGTTCAGTTCCTAGTATTGGATTAGGATGTCAAATTCCAAAACTGGCATGAGGACTTTGATGTGTGGGGTTGTGTACCTTAGTTGTTTGTGGAGGGAGTTGGACCAATCTTGCTAGATGCACAAAGTCATTGAGTACTAGGACCAATTCCATGCTTTGGAGAAAATGAGTTTTAAGCCCTAGGGTTAGTATTGGGGCTATGGTATAGATTGAGGAGGCTATACACACGGTTTTCAAAATTTGGGAAAGAGGCTTGAGATTCCTTAGGATTTTCTTGAAGTTGTGATGTCACTTTCGATGTCTAGTGGTATATTAGTTCAACAAGGGGTGTTGGGAAACTTGGGGTAATAAATAAATAAATAAAATAATAAATGATTAAACTAATTTTGGGGCAAATTTCCTTAAAGAGGTAAAGTATGCAATTCCCTATATTAATAAATAATAATATTAATACTAATAAAATAACAAATAAAGAGGAAAACATAATAAATAATAATAAAGAAAATAACAAATAACCAAGAAAATATAATAATAGTAAAATAGCAAAGTAGTAGTAGTAGTAGTAGGCTTGATGATGCATAGATTATGCACATGTGGATCCTTTCTATTACTCTCACCATTTTTAGAATAGTTTGTTATATTTAATGGTGTAAAAGGGAGATGAGAGACATTCATTAGTTTTGTCATTCTTTGAGGAAGGGAATGTTGCGAGACAAAGGAAACTAGAAATAGTAAGTTGATTCAAGGCTTGAGGGTGACAGCTGCAACTCATCTAAGGTAGGGTGGAAAGTCGTCCCCAACACTTTGTTGTAGTCTGTGGGATCTAGATTGCTTGACAACTTCATAATCACTAGTAAGGCCTATAGTTGCTCCATAAGTATGTTATTAGTTTCAAAAAAAATTGCAAATCCTATGGTAATTAATTGAGTAGATATGTTGATTGATAATAACATGGTTGATATATTTAATTGTGTATATTGTAATTTTGGTTCATTACATTTTTCTAATCTATTATAGGAACTCATAATGATTTTTGGACATAAGCACAAGGGAGATGCTCTATGTGTGAAATTTCAAAATTGGATTAGTAGATGAGTAAACAATAAATTGTCTTTGTCAAGAAAATTAACCATTAGTGAAATGGTAAAACAGATTCAATCTTAATAAAATGTAAAAGTTGAGGAGGAAAATTTGATTATAGAATTAGTAAGCTTTGGAAGCCATGATATCTCCTAATAAATGAAAGAAAATACTCATTTAAATTTAGATGTAAAAAATATATTAAGTTATGGAAAGATAGGCCTTAAAAAGAATGAAAAAAGGGTGCATGTACATCTTCCTAGTATTGGAAAAGATAGTCAAACGAGTATGAATACCCCATAAAGTTTTTTCCAATCTAACTTTTTAAAATAATTTTAAAATTTCTATATTGTTACAGTCCTATTTTAGGATCTATAATTTCATAATCTCCTATTGAAGTTAGCCAAACATTCTATACAAGAAGATGAGCTTTTTAACCAGGAAAACATTTAATAGATGTATTTGAAAAATTACTTCAGTGCTAAATTTAACATGGTTTATATTATCAAAATAAATAATTATTTTTTAAATAAATAAAAAAATTAAAATATATATATATAAAGATTAAATATTAAATAAATTAGTGAAATTTATGATTACTCTCATTGAAAATTAAAACTTATATTTTAATAATTTAATAAATATACATAATTAAACAAAATTATTTTTAAAATAATACAGTTTATATTTTAAATTGCTATATATAATTAAAATTGCTATTTTAATTTTAATTAATATAATTTTTTATTTAGTAAAACAATAAATATTTGAGATACTTCAATTCTCTATTAAAAATGTTCAATTTTGAATTTTAATTATTTGTATAATAGTGTTTTATCTTAATTATTAAATAGTAAGGTATTGAGAATAAAAATTTATCTCAAATGTAATTATGTTTCTTTACTTTTTAATTGAATTTAGAAAATGTTATAAAATCAAAACATGTACTATTAATAACCCATAATAAAATAAGAGTAAATTTTCATAATTATATATATATATATATATATATATAATAATATTTGGAATTTTAATTATTCGCATAATAGTGTTTTATCTTAATTATTAAATAGTAAATTATTGAGAATGAAAATTTATCTCAAATGTAATTATGTTTTTTTACTTTTTAATTAAATTTAAAAAATATTATAAAATGAAAACATACACTATTGATAAGTCATAATAAAATAAGAGTAAATTTCCATAGTTAATATATATATATATATATATATATATATATATATATATTATTTTTTTGCATAATTAATAATAATATTAATTTTAGCCATATAAAATGTATTATAAAATAAATAAGATAAATGTATCTTAATACTTATTATATATTAATGTTTATATACCACTCATTTATTTATTTATATAATTGAAAGATAATAGGAAATAAACAAATAAATTATCTCTTTCTTTCGTTAAAAAATGTCATTATCAATAAATCAATGCATTTCCTATGTTAAACAAAAGCCTCCAACCATCCATATATGTCATGTGTTATAGGTTAAACAAAAAGCCTCCAGTTCTCACTAATCGAGTAGCCAGTACTTTATACATTACAAATATCTTTGACATGATGGTACTTCAGTAATAGAGTGGCCTTAAGTACTATTTACATTAAAAAATATAGTTATACTTCACTAACAAAGTGGCCTTCTGTTACTTTTTCATATTAAATATATCTTTGATATAATGATAGTGACATATAATATCTAATATATAATTCACATGAAGAATGACCGATAAGACCCCACTTGGAAAGTGAATAAATATTGACATCAAACAAGGGGAGTGTATTCTGAAAGATTTTCACACCCAATAATACAAGTGTCTTCCCAATTTTGTTGATAATGAAGGGTTGTTGTGTGAAGAGGTAAAACTCTCGTGAATTTGGATAAATTGTTAACCCATTTGAAAATTTTATTTATAAATTATAATATTATATAGATTTATTATAAAAGAGATTAATTTCTGTTAGTATAATTTTTTGGTATCTATATTTAAAATAACTTGATCTCTTTTTAAAAGTGATAAATTTAAACTAATAATGGAAAAATGGTTCATTATAGAGTAAAGTCGGTTGGTTATAATGATGTTTAAGAAAATAGAACGATCAAAGTATGGGATGGCCACTAAATCCACAAAGAAAACCTAAGGTGGCCCTCAAGTACCTCGCACGTCCAAGGTAATATCATAAATTTCAATAATGTTGTACACTTGTTGGACATGACTGCAGTTCTCTTTTTGCAGGTTATTCAAGATGGCCGATCTTTAAGTGAGTTTGGAGAAATGGAATCAAACTTTAAATTCTCGGTTTTTCTGTGTAAATTTCCTGGATTACCAAACTTTGGTACAGTGCCAGGGTTGCGCTCGAGTTACGCAACTAAAGAGGGAGCTAAATCTCCTCTAAATTAATGTATTCGTAATGAAACATTAAGCAACTAAAGAGGGAGCTAAATCTCTAAGCCCTCGTAAATACAATACTTTGTTGATGAAGGCACTTCGTGGTTAGGCCATATGCTTTCTTTTGAATCTGGAGAGATATTATGGTGTTGTGTAACTTTTCTATTCTAAGTTTTCGTCACATGCTTCCGTTTGAATCGGGAGAGATATTATGGTGTTGTGTAATTTTTCTATTCTAAGTTTTGGTTTTTTTAATATAAATTTTGGCATTTCTCTATAATATTTTAAATATATTTTTTAATATATAAATAAATTAGTTACATTAAAAAAATTTAAATTATTATTAAAATTTATATTTTCAATTCAATATTATAAATATATTTTTTAGTATATAAATAAATTAGTTACATTAAAAAAACTTAAATTATTATTAAAATTTATATTTTCAATGAAATGAATAGTTGAGATTATAAACTGAGCAAATATTTTTCATCTCATACATAATGCAATGTATAATATGAAAAGTTGATTAATCTTTAGTTTTTCAATTTCTTAAATTTGTCTTTTTTTAATTTATTAAAAACTTATTGTGAAACATAGCTATCTTTGTAATTTATAAAAAAAAAATTATGAAAAATGACATTAGAGTTCCATGTCCTCTATTTCATTTGGCGTGGTATTTAAAACTTAAAATTAATTTTATAAATTTACATTTTATAATATTGTTTTTTTATAAATTTAAGTTTCATAATATTAAAGTTATAATAAATATTCGACATTATTACATAATATCATTAGTAATATAACTAATAATAATATTATTATTTAAATTAATATTAAAATTAATATTATTAATAATATTATTACTGAAATATTAATAATATTAGTAATCATATTTACCTAAATAAATTTAGACTTTAAGTTTTATTAACTTAGGATTTTAATAATAATAGTTTTTGATTAATTTAGGTTTATAACAATATCATTTAATAATAATAGTTTTTTATTATTTTATGTTTATAACATTATTATTATTATGATTTATTGATAAATATTAATTTTAATATTAATATTGTTAGGCATGTGAATATTAATATGGAGATTAATATGAAATTATTAATATTATTAATGAAATTTTTTATACATAAGTAATATAATATTGATAAATATATTAAATTATGAATGGGTTTCATTTATAAAAATTGATAGCATATGAAAAATTCCTTATGCCTAAACCAACGGCATTTATTAATATAATTGTTCTAGTATAAATTATAATTAAACTTTAATTTGACTAAATTTAAAAAATATTTAAAAAAAAAAAACAAAACCTTAAAAGTTAACTGAACAAATATTATTTTAATATTTTTGAAATCTTTTAAAACCATTCAAAAATTGAGAATTGAAAAATCTAATAAGAAGTCTAAAACTTCAATGATAGAGAAGAAAGTACAATCTGATCGTGGAGGGAATTAGATTCGGTTTAGGTATTTTTAAAATTGAATTTTTTTTATTCTTTTAAAGGGTTTGAATCAAGTGTTGAAAGATAATTTAAACAAATTTGTATATTATGTGCGAAAGGATATAAATTATCAGAAAAATATAAAAATTATTTTTTAAGTGTGGTTGGTTTTCATGTATTATTTGAAAAGGTATATTTTTTAATAACATAAATTTCATTATAAAATTATGTTCAAAGAATTATATAATTATATTATTGTATTTATTATTTTAAAAGTTAGTTTATGTAAGTTTATAAGAGTTTAAATATCTTATTTTTTTAAATATTCAATTAAATCCACGTGTTAAGTTCATTTTCAATCTTTATTGACATGATTAATAATACTTATATTTAATGTGCACATATTTCCCAAGATTTTTGAGTTTGCCTTTAATTTGTTTTTCAAAATTAAGGAAGCAATTCCAAGATTTTTGTCTTTCTCTTTTTTTTTTTTTAAATTAAGAAAGCAATTAATATGTAAACAATAACAAAATTACAAAATTATTAACAAGATTCACTATAAATATGTAATTTAAAAATAATTTTAAAGAAGAAACATTAAACATCAACTAAACTCAAAGAATTTAGTTCTGCTTATTAACATGATTCACGGTAAATCTGTAATTTAAAAATAATTTTAAACAACAAACATCAACTAAACTTAAGGAATTAACTTCATTTCTCTTTCTTCTTGTTCATATAATATTCATTCTCTATATATACAAATCTAAAATAGTTATAGTGTTACTCCATGGAATTTTATTATAATTTGAGAACAATTTTTGGCTTCTAAACAACTTACTATAAATAAATATTTATAGACAAAAACATAATTAATAATTGAATGTGAATTTCTCAACAATCTATTAATATTGTATAAGTTTGGCTAAACTCATTCTAAACATAACCTCAAAAACTATATTAAAGATTTGTTTGAGATTAAAAAATATTAATATTAGTGATATTTATATGTTTTTTAGTAATTTTATGTATCAATATTTAAAAAAATATCTTTTCAACATCACAAAATTCAAATTGGGATTACAATTGTGAAATTGTGATTTTTTATTCATTCAATTTTATATGTCATACATTAGAATGTCCATTCTCCTTCCCCAATTTTATGTAGTTTTATTTATCACAATCTTTCATTTTATTTCTTTTCTTTTCTAAAAACATTGTCATTAATGTGAAGATAGTTTAATTAGTGTCAAATATTTCAAAATGCTCCATACTTCTCTTTCTCAATACCTTGATGCAAAGAACAAAATTTTTAATTCTTAGGTGAGATTCTTATATAAGATATGTAAGGCATTTAAAATATAACATAATTCATGTTATCATGAAATCTATGCAATAAAGACTATGCTCTAAATCCACTATACCACTTTTTTTTTTTTTTAAGTTTTTGGAGATAGAGTGAATAATAAATGTCCTTCCTAAATATAATATATTGGGTGGTCTTGAATAATTTCCTTTGGCTTAGTGTTTGTATTGACCTTATGAATTATAGAGGTTTTAATCTATGTATTAAGAAATGGATTGATTCATATTATAGTTGCATGTTTGTAGAGCCTTATAAAGCTAGAGCTCTCTTCATGGCTATTATAGCATTTTGATAGAATTATCACCCTTCAAGGAAAGCCTCAATAATGAAAAATTACAGATGATGTGTGTGTATTGCAATTTAAATAATTAAGAATTACAAATTTGAAAAACTACACACATAATGTGTAATGTTTCACTATTTAAATTGCAAAATGTATGCATGCCCACACATATCATGTGTAACTTTTAATTATTTAAATTTCATCTTTAAGTGCATAAATAGGTTCAATGCCTTGAAAATCATCTTCGGCATTTGGATTTTGTAAACTAAATAACTTAAACTTGCAATTCCAACTAAACTTTGCTAAATTTTAAACAAAATTAACCTAAGATATACATGAAAAAAATTATTCAAATGTAGAATGATAAGACAAGTTGAAATGTTTTAACTATAATATATACATTTAAAATTGAAATATTTTAATTAGAATGGGATTGAATATTATATTACAGTATTTATTGATCACACTGTTTATATTAAAATGTATTTTTTGTTATTAATATATTTTTAATGCATATCAATATTACTTAATTTTACAGCTTTTTTTGCTTTTTTTGCTTTTTTTGGTGTGTGTATTGCTTAATTTTATAATTATTATTATTATTTGTGTGTGTATGTGTTACAACTCCTACTTTTCCAAAAAAAAAAAAAATCCAAGAAGGACAAGTTTCCATATGCACCACTCTACCTTTTCTACAAAATTAGACAATTATATGCCTATCCATTTCTGGTTATCTGCTCATGCACTCAATTTAACACTCTATTATGGAATGGAATCAATAACACTTTTTATTATCATCATAATCCCAATTATAGTTATGTCACTACAGGGTTTACATGAGAGCGCATTATCTAGATATGTCCATGATATTAAGCTCTGACATAACCCTCTAACCCTTTGTAGGGTGAATATCATTATCTCGTTTACTTTACTATATTCAGTTGATTTAATTTATATGAAGGTTGGTGTTATTTGTTAACCTTCCTCAATGTTATTTAGGGTTATGTTATGGGTTTCATTCTAACCATGCTATATCATTGTGTTACTTTACCCTTGCGATCTATCATTTCTTCTGGTATGTTAATTGAATAGCTTTAATATTTTTATAATGCATCCTAACCTTGATACTTCCATACGATGGTTTTTTAAACTCCTTACTTAACGTTCCCTGTGTGGTCATGCCTTGGGAATAGGGTGATCCATCTCATTAGTGCCACATCCCCTTCTTCACGTGGATCGTAGGTGCTCTAGTGTATCTATCTATGGTTACGATGAGTGGTAAGTGGATTGACAATGGGGATCAACCCACCCAAATCCTAAACTACTTCATTCATGGTCCTTGGGAATTACACCACATTTTCCACTACTCATCTTTGCCTAATGGCCTTCTAGATCTATTTCTTTCACTTCCTGTAGAGTTAAGCATTCTCACAACTTCAAGTGGCCTTAAGGTATCAAATGAGTCTAGGTTTTCTCACATCTGGAATACCTCCTTGAGTCCAGGTAACTGAATTTCCACTACTACATCTGCATTGTTATACTTTCATTGTATATAACAATTTCTCTAAAGATTTAATATGTGATATACATATTCATGTTCTCGCTATGGTGGCTACATAGGTATAGCGTATCTCCTTTCTTTTGCATTTTTTATTGTTTCCTCTACACTCTTTTGGTTGTTCCTCTACACTCTGCCCAACTGGTATCTGCTTACCTTAATCAACAAAGGTATTATGAGTTGAGTGCAATAATTTTTCCCCTTTTTTTCTTTGAAAGGTTGTTGGAAGAAGGCCAAGGGTTTGGTCCCTTCCTCTAGTGGATTTCAGCCAAATACTTGCTTGGTTTTACTCATAGGTATTGCGACTAAGTTATCGAGTGCACCCTTTAGAGATTGTCCTGATTTCCCCTATTTCATGTTTTTGTTACATGCATATCTCTTATCTTCTAGGATTTCGCTAGTGACATTTTCCTATATATTAGGGTTTATTTATACACATTATTGTTATTTAACAGTTGTTCTTGTTTGTGGCAGGGTTCCGGGTGCAGATACCTAAGCTCCTCTTCGTCCAAAAGGTAAGACTTAATCTTTGTGATGTTTCTTATATTTTTATTTCATTTCTCTTTCATCACAAATAAGATTTATGTGATAATGTTAACTACATGTTAATCAGTTTTCATGTTTCTTCATAGGTAATCACCATTCTTTTGGATAATGGCTCTTATCTATAACTCTTATAAAAGCGTGTTAGAACTCCTGATGGTCATCTCCCCACTCGCACTGATTTGAGGTCAGTTCTTTTGCCTATAACAGAGTTTGTTGTATCTAAATGCTTATGAAGGATTCTGAGTGTTATAATGTCATAATTGTTTTGGGAATATTTGGTTGTCAAGGAGTATTGTAAACATCTGGGTATTTCACTTGGGTTATCTATTTCCAACAATTCATGTCAGCAATTCTTTCTAATGAAGCGCAATTTTTCCTTGACCATATAGTTGAGATTTAGTTTTCTTTTATATTAAGGAGACCTCCGAGTCGTATAGTTGTATGGTTGGCAAGAATTTTTTCAATGATTAATTGGTAATTACATATACTGTATTTACTTTCTTCCAACTATGGACATATTTGGACTGTTATAAATATTTTGAATTAGAAACTGGCCTAATTATCTTTACATCCTACTTCATCTCTAGCTGGGTTTACAAGCTGGCCTAATGGCTTACATTACTTTTTTGTAGTATTTATATTAATTATATAGCTTTGTTATCAGTTTGAATCACATGTACTCATAGTTAAATTGAACTATACACTGGTACATTCGTCTCTTTGTAACGCTTATGTACATTGTTTCCCTTACAGTTATGTTCTCATGAATTCCAAAAATTCATTTGTTCTTTGCTGAATAGGTAAATTGGTTATGTTTATTGTATATTCCCTGGAGGGAGATATGTTAATTAATTTCTAGCTGCATCTTGTGAGGCATTCATTGTTGCTAATTCCATATTTCCTCATTAATTTAATTTTACAGTTAATCAATCATGAAATTAATCTTTTCGTGTACCATAGCAGTATTTCCCCAAGGGATTTCAGTGTAGGTTTATGTAGTTTCTATTTTCGACCTACTATGTATGAACTATATAATCACCATCCATTTACTACTTTTAACTTAGGACTGACCGCTAATCGAACTAGTGCTATATTTTAATGTAATTAAATATTATTACTTTTTAAATAATTCTAGTTGACTCGACTCATATATCTCATAGTCATTTTCAACTAAACTTGTGTAATGAGAGGATTGTACTATCCCTCTTAGTTTGATTACCCACAGAATCACATGCATGTTGTAAATACTTGTCCTGATTAAGGAACGAACTCATGATCTCAATTAGTTTAATCTACAAATTTCCTACCATGAATAACTAGAAAATATTTGGTAGTTAGTTATACTAATTTCATACCTATCGAATCCATTATTTGTAGAATCAAAGTTCATATGCTCATAAATATTATAATAATAAATATGTAATAAAATAATCTTCTCAATTACATGCAAGCAGATTAAACATGGTTGAGCTTATCTACTACTAATATTACAGAAAATGTCCTTATTTACTTATAGAAAACACAGAAGGTCTTTTATACAAATTCATAATTACAGATATATAATTTTCCTAAGTTCAAATCATAGAATACCTTGATTTAATTGCATAAAATCAAATCCCCAGTACTGGTATAATTCACATTCCTCAGAAAACAAAAACAAGATTTACCCAACCTTCATGCATTAAATAAATCAATCAAAACAAACAATAGTCTAAGTGGTACTACTATAGATAGAATACACTTGATAATATGACACTTTCACCACTCAACCATAGAACTGCCTTCCTCAGTTCACCCCTGCGCTGAGATTCAATTGTCAAGGTATCAACAACCCTCGTTGATCCCTACAATAGGTATTTTCATACCTACTTCCATGATGGATTTTTCCTTTAGCGACATATTGCTTTTGTGGTCTCCCACAACTATTTACCTAGAATTTTTCGTAAAAGCTTACTTTTATACCCCATGATGCTTTATGCTTATCCAATCTTAGCATTTTTCTCTAGCTAAGAAACTTAATGGATTTTTCTCTCCCATCCATTAAGCCTATCTAGAATTTCATCTAGAATTCTTATCATGAAAGAATTATCTTAGATAAAAATATCATCTTCAAGTGTCTTATTCTCAAGTGTTTCAAATCTCATTTATCTATTAATAAAATATTCATTTACATAATTATTTCAATATAGATCATGGATTTTATTCCATTCTTAATACCATAGTTCAGTTTTTAAAAATAATAATAATAATAATAATTCAGCAGTGAAGGGATGTCCCATTCTCCCCCCTTTTATTTACACCATCCTTGGTGCTTAGTTTTCAATTCCTTCCTTTAGAAACAATGTTGGATAATTTTCCTACATTTCATATTCTTGCTTCCATGTAGCCTCTTCAGGAGTAAAATTATTCCATTTCACTTTAACCTGAACTACAGCTCAATTCCGGAGCCAAATCTCTTTCTTGTGTAGTATACAGAGAGGTTATTCCAGGAAGTCTCCTTTGGGTTCTACCAGTAGTATTTTCCAATCAATAATGTGAGAAATGTCATGTATATATTTCTTAAGTAAAGACACATGAAAAACATTATGAACTTTAGTGTGACTATGTAATGCTAATTAATAAGCTACTAGTCCAATTCTATCCAGAAATTCAAATGGTCCACAAAACCATGGTGCTAATTTTGAACAGGTTCCTGTCCTCAATGTACTTTTCCTTGGTTGCACCCTCAAATAAACATGATCCCTGAATTTGAATTCTAGTTAGGTTCTTTTTCTGTATGTGTATTTTTTTGTCAATATTATGTAGTTTTAATATTCTATTGAATTCTTTACACATTTCTGCTCCATTTCCTGCAATGCATCTACTTCCAAAATTAGTCTATCCTTCTGTTGACTCCAACTAAGTGGTGTATGGCATTTTCTGCCATACAAGGCTTCAAAAGGGCTCATTTTAATAGATGTTTAATAACTGTTATTGTAGGAAAACTCAGCTAAATACAAAAAATCTTCCCATTTTGTAGGTTTTTTCATAACATACATTTTGAGCATATCTTCCAAAATTTGTTTACTTCTTTCAGTTTATCCATCCGTTTGAGGATGTTATGTGGTACTGAAATTTAACTGAGTACCCATACCCCAAAACAATGATTTCCAGAAGTTTGAGGTGAATTTGGCATCCATGTCTAATATTATCATGTTGGGTATTCCATGGAGTTGAAAAACTTCTCTCATGAATATATTAGAAATTTTGTGTCATACCAAAATGAGATTGTACTGGTATGGAATGAGTTGCCTTCCTTAACGTATCTATCACTACCATGATGGATTCATGTTGTCTTTTGGTTCTTGGCAATCCCGTAATAAAATTTAAAGAGATTATTTCCCACTTACATTCAAGAATATGTAGTGGATTCAACAACCCATCAGGGTGTTGATGTTTAACCTTTAGTCATTGACACTCTGAACTCTTTGTTAAATATTTAGCCATTTCTTTCTTCATACCTAAACAAAAGAATTTGTTTCTCAATGTTGTGATCATAATTTGGTACCTAGGATGTCCTGCATATGGTTTCTTATGATATTCATCAAGTATCATATGTTTCAAAGCAGGTACATTCGGAACATACAATATCTTTCTATAAATCAGCAATTTTTCATAACTTTCTGCATACTGAGGAATGTTAATTTGTTGTAATTTATGTTGAATTTCCTGGTATTTTCAATCACTGGTTATGGAATTCCTAACCTAATCTCTAAAATATTTATTGTTATTGCTAATAGCCACTTTCATTAGACTATAACCATGTATTCTCAAAGCGTCTACTATCTTGCTTTCTTTCCATTTATATGGTTTATATCAAACTCAAATCCACTAAAGAATGCCATCCATCTAGCTTGACTAGCATTAAGATCTAGTTGGATAAAAATATATTTTAGGATGATATGATCGGTACCAAAGTGAATTTATTCCCTAACAAATAATGCCTCCTCATTTTTAAGACATGTATGACATAATTATTTTGCAGTAAAACTCCCCCTACCCTTCCATACAAGCATCAGTGCAAACTATAAATTCTTTATTTGGATCTGCAAGTTATAAAATGGGAGTTGTTGTGAGTAAATTTTTTAGCTTATCAAAACTCTTATGGCATTCTGTATTCCATTCAAATTTTACTCCTTTTTTTGTAACAATGTGATAGGATATGTTATTCTAGAAAATCCCTCTATAAATCTTCGATAATGTCCTGTGAGTCCCATAAATGATCAAACAACAGTCACATCCTTTGGTATAGGCCAATTGACCATGGCTTTAACCTTTCAGGATGAACTACTAGTCCTTCCCTAGAAATGAAGTGACCCAAATATTGTATTATGGTTTTGTAGAACTCACATTTTTTGTATTTGTCATACAATTGATTTTCCCTTAAGGTTTACAACACCAACTTTATGTGTTCTTTATGTTCTTCTTGATTTCTAGAATATGCTAGAATGTCATCAATGAATCCCAACACAAATTTATCTAAATAGTTGTTGAGTATATTTTTCCTCAAGCACATAAAGGTTTTTGGGGCATTATTGAGGCCAAATGGTAGCACTACAATCTTGTAGTGACCATATATGGTCCTAAAGGTTGTTTTATGAATATATTCGCTTTTGATCCTTAGCTGGTGATATCTAATCCTTAATCCAATTTTGGAAAAAATGGTTTCCCCTCTCACTTAGTCAAACAGGTCATTAATGTGGGGTAAGGGATATTTATATTTGATAGTTTACTTGTTTAACTAGTGATAATCAATACACATCCTAAATGTACCATATTTTTTCTTGACAAGCAACATGGGAGACCCCCATAGTGACACACTAGGCCTCATATAGCCTTTGTCTAATAGTTCTTGCAGCTACATATTTATCTCCAATAGTTCGGGTGGGCTCATTCAGCAAGGTGCTATAAACACTGGCATTGCATCAGGTACACAAATCAGTGGAGAAGTCTATATCTCTATGAGGTGGAAAACTTGGAATTTCCTCCTAAAATACACCTCAAAATTCCTTAATAACCGAAAGGGTATCTATGTTTGGTTCCTCGCATTTCTATTTACCCGCTTCTACATGAACCATAAATAATTGGCACCCCTTCCATGTACTCTTTTTCATTTTTATGGCTGAAATTTGTGTGACAAATATAGGTTTTGGTATGCCTTGAATTGTTTGAGTTTGTCCTTGTTGATTCACACAAGTCACTATTTTTTGCTAAACAATTTATAATGGCCCCTTGTATTTCCATCCAGTTCATTCCAATTAATATGTCATAGGATCCAAGGGGAAGTACATTTAGGTCCATTGTTGTGGTATAGCCATTTAAATAAAGATGACATTGCCTTACTTGGTTGGTCACTCTTCTCTTGGTACCATTTTCTAATTGTACCAGCGAGGCATTGTTATATTTTTTAGTTTTAAGTTTACATTTTTCAACCACTTGTGTCCCAATGTAACTTAAACTAGTCCCTAGATCTATTAAAATAAAGACATATTGGTTGGAAAGAGTGCCCTCAATCTCAATCATTTTTTATTGATGTTCCGCTTGTCTATCCTTCAAATTTTCACTTATCCTGGGATATTCCTAGCAATATCATTCACTATGGTGGCTTCATGGACAGCTTGGAAATTTTGGATAGATCTGGGATTATTTGGACAATCCCTCAGCAGATAGGGTTCACCACACTCCCAGAATTTTAGTGGTTCTCTTTATTTTCCTCCACTAATCCTTTTCCCATCCAGGTTCATAGGTTTTGGTCCAACTTGAGACTATACTGGCTGATTTACATTTCCCTTACTAAAAATTTTCCTTTGATGATCCCTTCCCAAATTTTTCAGATAGCCTGGTTTCTGTCATTTTTCTCCAATTACAGGGTTGGTTTTATCCTTATTTTTTAGATTTTAGGGCCCTCAACTTTATTTTCGAACTACTAGAAACATAATCTAACCTTCCTTACAGTTGCATCCATCATCTTCAAGTTTTCGAACGTAATACACTACTTGTACACATTAGGAAAATAGTTCACAAACCACTGTACCTTAGCTTTATGTTCTTTAATGTAAGGTATGTACCACAGCAAATTGGTAAACTTTGCCACAAATTCATTCATTATGAGTTGTCCTAACCTTAATTCATGGAGGTCCTTGGCATAGTCACCATAATAATGTTCATTTTAATATCGATTTTTAAATTATTTTCAGAACTCCTCCCAATATATTGTCTTTTCCTCAAGAAAATTCACACTTTGAAACTCTAACCAAATTCCAAAGTAACAAATACAACCACACAACTTTCTTTCAGCCACATATTTCCTCTGCTTCATAAATATGCCAATTCCTACTGAATATTTTGAATGACATCCATATTATGGATCAACAAGTTTCCATACGTACTACTCTACGTTTTCTACAAAATTAGACAATTATATGCTTATCCATTTCTATTTATCTACTTATGCACTCAATTTAACATTCTATTATGGAATGGAATCAATAACACTATTTATTATCATCATAATCCAAATTATGGTTAGGTCACTATAGGGTTTACATGAGAGCGCATTATCTAGATATGTTCATGATATATAGTTCTAACATAACCCTCTAACCCTTTGTAGGTTTAATATCATTATCTCATTTACTTTACTATATTCGATTGATTTAATTGATATTAAGGTCGGTGATATTCATTAACCTTCCCCAACATTCTTTAGGGTTATGTTATGGGTTTCATTGTAAACATGCTATATTCATGTGCTACTTTACCCTTGCAATTTATCATATCCTCTGGTATATATTAATTGAATACATTTGATAGTTTATAGTGCATCCTAACCTTGGTACTTCTATACAATGGTTTATTAAACTCCTTACGTAATGTTCCCTGTGCAGTCACACCTTGGGAATAGATTGATCCAGGTCATCAGTGCCACGTCCCCTTCTTCACGTGAAGCGTAGGTTCTCTTGGGTATCGTTCTATGATTGCAATGAGTGGTTAGTGGATTGACACTGGGGATCAACCCACCCAAACCTTAAACCACTTCCTTCGTGGTCAGTGGACATTATGCCACATTTATCATCGCTCCTCTGCACTTGATGGCTTTCCATAGCTATTTCTTTTGCTTCCTATATAGTTAGGTGTTCTCATAGCTTCCATTTTCTTTAAGGTGTCAATTGGGTCCTGGTTTTCTCACATCTGGCACACCTCCTTCAGTGCAGGTAATCGAATTTCCACTACTATAGCTACATTGTTATATTTTCACTGTATATAACAGTTTCTGTAAAGATTTAATATGTGCTAAACTTATTCTTATTCTTTCTATGGTGGCTACAAAGGTACAATATATCTCTTTTCTGGTGCATTTTCTACTATTTCCACTTGATTTTGAATCTATATGCCTCAAGTACATGTTCTTTTAGTTGTTCCTCTACACTTTTTCAGAAGAAAAAAACGTCATAGCTTTATATTAAGGATATATAAAGGTCTAGAATACAAAAACTGAGAAATACTGATACGGCTGGATGCCCAGACCTCATTCATATTGTTGTATGACAATTCTATACCGGCAAGACTAATGCCTAACCATCCTTATCAGAAAGACCCGGATCAGGAGAGCGACATAAGAGAATATGAGAAGAGCCTAAAACTTCTCCCGGATTAATAGAGTTGTGACCCAAGACTTTACAAACTATACCAAAAAAGGAAACCATCAAGGACATATGGATGAAACAGTTGCGCCCAGCCTGCTGAAAAGAGGAACCATGTTCAAAAAGAGCATGTGACATACAGAGTCCGCTTGCAGATCTAAAATGACGACATCAAAAGAGAAACATATTTATACAAAAAGTTGTTAATGGAGGGACTCATGACAGGCCAGAATACGCTGGAAGATAACCTGGATAGGCTCCTTAGAGTCTTGGAAAGTGTGTGCATTCCTCCAGATCCATAGATGCCAGCAGGTGATTATGAACAGTGGTCTCCTAGAGGGGGGTTGCCCACTCCACCAAAGAAAGCCTTCCTGAACAGAAGAGAAACGGATGAGAGGGAAAACAAAATGCATAGACAAATCATACCAGATTTTAAGGGACGATGGGCAGTGGAAGAACATATGTAGGTTTGTTTCCGAAGCTTTCAGGCACATCGAGCATCTGCTAGGTCCCTGCCAACATCTCCTTTGCAATGTCTCCCATGTGAGGTTTTTATTCCAGAATAACAACCAGGAGAAGATAACCATCTTCATCGGACAAGCAGCTTTCCAAAAGCACGTAGGAAAAAAAGGATGTGGATTCCCTGAAACAACAGAAAACATGTCTTCATAAATGTTCTTAACGCTGACCGGCTTATTGATGGACCATACCAAGCTATCATGAGCGCATGTCCTGGAGACCCCCAAGCAATAAGTCGCTCCTTTGCCAACAGCCATAAAGGAAGCTTCTGTCGAGGCAGATGAAGCTCCTCGCCGTCCTTCCAGATTGGTGAGGCACCTGACCACCCCTTAATCAGTTTGTCCCACGTAAAGATCCCCAGCCTATGAAATTCATGCAGCAACGGATGAGGAAATGAGAAACCCTTGCCAGATAAAATGGAGTCGAAGGAAATAAAAATGTTGGATCCAGAATATAGAGTCCAGCAGAATTTTCTCATGAAAAAAGGTTGAACTTTGCGTAAGCTTTTCCATATCAGCGAACCATTTCTGGTTCCCAAGGACCGCTTTCTGTACCAGAATTCTACAGGTTTTCCTTTGAGATATTTTGTCTTTATGAGATTACTCCATGGCCCGTCCCCAAATACGCCTCTGTGAAGAGATTTGCAGAGCAGTGCGTTTCCAAAGGAGCGAATGTTTTTCAGGCCCCATCCACCCCTACATTTTGGAGCAGCGATGGACGCTATCTTAACGAGATGGATTTTACTCTGATTTGCATGACCTCCCCAAAGAAAGTTAGCAATCAACCTGTTCATCTGCTTAATAATACTACTAGGAAGATAGAAAATATGAGCCCAATAGACTGACAATTGACAGAGGACTGACTGTGCTAATATAAGCCTGCCAGCAAGTGAGAGGAATTTGAATTCCCATTGGGCAATTCTCTTGTAGAATCTGTCCAGTAGCCATTGCCAGTCCCTGATAGTATGTCCTTTAGCCTTTAATGGAAAACCCAGGTATTTGAATCCGTGCTGTAGCGAATTTGGGGCAATACCCAACAGGTCCGAAATCCATTTGACAGTATCCGACTTCACATCATTATGGAGAAGGAAGGATTTTTCCTTGTTAATGATCAGGCCGGTGGCCCTCTGAAATCTTGAGAGAATGTCATTTATGCAGGTCTAGGAAACCCTATAGAGCATAGCAAGGATGAGAATATCATCAACGAAAAGACTATGAGAAATGGAGATGTTCTTGTAGATTTTAACTGGAAGGCATCTCTTCTTCGCAACAGCTTTGTTGATCTGACTACTAAGAGAATTCATCACCAGAATGAATAGCAGTGGAGAAAGGGGACATCCCTGGCGAAGACCCCTCTCAGCTTGAAAAATAAAAAGAAGGAATGCCATTCACAATCACCGAGTATTAAACATTCTCCACACAAGACATGACCCAATTGACCCCTTGGGATTTAAGTCCAATTTTTGCTAACAGGATTCTCAAAAAACCCCAATCGACACAATCATAAGCCTTTTGCAAGTCGATTTTGAGGATTGCAGCGTCCATATTCTTCGATATAATTTTAAAGAGGCTTTCTTGGGTCATGGCAACCGCATCCAAGATTACTCTGCCCTTTAAAAAAGCGTGTTGTTCTCTGGAAATATAGGAGGATAGTAGAGGCTTCATATGTTCTGCGACAATTTTGGAAATGATTTTGAACGTGATATTACATAATGAGATTGGCCGAAAGTCCTGAAAGGTATCAGCGCTATGTTTTTTTGGAATAAGCGCTATGAATGTAGATGTAGTTGCAGAGTATATATTCCCAGCCATCTGGGAAGCATCCACCATACCCAGCAAATCCCGTTTGAAGAGATCAAAATAATGAAGGAAGAATTCTATTGGCCAGCCGTCAGGCCCCGGGCTTTTATCCTTCTTGAAGGATTTCATGGCCTTTAGAAGTTCATCTTCAGAGATGGGCCTTATGAAGTCTTCATTTCCAGCATTGTTAAACATATCTGGCATATTCTCAATACTCCACATGGCGTCCTGGAGAGCAATCTCCCTTCTTCTATACTGGTTTTGGAAGAATCGAACTGCCTCCGCCGTGATTTGGTCCTGTGATAAAAGATTGTTTCCACGATCATCTCTGATTCTCCAGATAGAGTTTTTTTCTCTTCTCGCATTGGCAAACTTGTGAAAAAAAATTGTGTTCCTGTCTCCTGCTTTGAGCCAGATGGCTCTGCTCTTGAGGCGCCATGATTCCTCCTCTTTTAGGAGGATCATATTTTTCCTTTTTTCCAACTTTCTAATCTTGTTTTTCATGTCGAAAGAGAGGCGATTGGGGTCAACCTGCTCCCAAAGGCTATCCAGTTCCCTGCGAATGCATATGAGTTCCTCTTTATCCGATCTTTTCTTATTTTTTTGCCAGTTTTTCGAAACTTCTTTCAACCTCTTTAGCTTTTCACGGAAAGGCATGAATGGAGCCAGATCAGATTCTTGTATGAGCTTCCAATTCTCTGTTATGATTTCATTGAAGGATTGATCCTCCAAGAATATCCTGTTGAATTTAAAAGAGTATCCCGCTCTGTAATTGTTCCCATGCCAGGTTAGGGAGATAGGCCTGTGATCCGAAGAGTGGTCTTTTCCGACTGTTACAACAGGCATACCCATAAATCCAATAACACTGGCATGTATAATAACTCTTTCAATCCTCTTAGCTGCATATGCTTGCCCGGTTCTACAATTGTCCCAAGTCGGAAACATTCTGTCAGGAGCAATATCCGATAAGTCCCTGTAGAGAAGCTCTTTCTTTATTCTCTCTGCCAGAGGGTCGAAATTCCTTTTCATGCGTTGCCGGAACATGCGGGAGAGAGAGCATCTTTTGTCAAAACCATCTTTGTCAAAACATCAAAGTGGACCAAGAACAGTTCAGCTTGGAGCTTTATACACCAGCACCCCAGAAAAACAAACAGACAGAGAATGAAACCATTCAATATCTATGATTTACGCAACCTAGACCCCAGAAAATGCATTCGCCTGATAGGAATCAGTTATGGCCACCATCTCGGTACAGAGAGAGTTGTCTTATATAAAAGATTCAAGGCCTGATGCGAATGAAGGAAGAGGGAAACTACAGCTAGACTATCAGTGTGTTATTTATAACTAGATGCTGTGAAGACATGGATAAACCCAGATGGCTTTCTGCATGGAGAGAACATCTTGTCTACACTACGTGTCCAGGGAGATAAATTGCCTGTGGTGAAACCGCTCTTTCCAGCCAGGTGTCACTGTAGGGAAAATGACTTTCCTATGGTAGACCGACCAAAGGATACTCCCCGCCTTCCTAAGATCAGGACCTAAAGCCTAATGGAGTAAAATACGTTGTCTGTCTCCGGAGATGTCGAGTGGTTGTAATCTACTGGACTCTGTCAACGCCTGTTGTGACTCCGCTTCTCTCTCGTGTTCCGGCATCGCCAATCCCAGTCCCCTATTGCAGTGGCTCTATATGACGGACTTCATTGTTCCTCTACACTTTACCCAACTGGCCTCTGCTTACCTTAATCAACAAAGGTATTATCATTTGAGCACAGTAATTGTTCCCATTTTTTTCCTTTGCAGGGTTTCTAGAAGAAGACCAAGGATTTGGTCCCTTCCTCTGGTAGATTTTCACAAAATACTTGCTCAGTTTTACTCACAGGTATTGCCACTAAGTTACCTAGTGAACCTTTTCAATATTTTCTTGATTTCCCCTTTTCCAGGGTTTTGCTACACGCATATCTCTTATCTTCCAGGGTTTCAATACTCTCATTTTTCCTATCTTTCAGCGTATAGGTATACGCATTATTATTATTTAACAGTTCTTATTGTTTGTAGGAGGGTTCCAGGCGCAAGTATCAGAGCTCCTCTCAGTTTGACAGGTAAGACTTAATCTTTGTGATATTTTTTATATTTTTATTTTATTTTTGTTTCATCACAAATAAGATTTATGTGATAATCTTAACTACATGCTAATCGGTTTTCTTGTGTCTTCATATGTAATCATCATTCTTTTGTTTTATGGTTCTAATCTATAACTCTTCGAAAATTGGGTTGGCTCTCCTGATGGTCACCTCCCCACTTGTAATGATTCTAGGTCGATTCATTTGCCTATAATAGTGTTTTATGTATCTAAATGCTTATGATGGATTCTAGGTGTTATAATGTCATAATCATTTTTGGAATATTTGGGTGTCAAGGAGTATTGTGAACATTTGGGTATTTTGTCTGAGTTATCTATTTCCAATGATTTGTGTTGGAAACTCTTTCTAGTTAAACGCAATTTCACCTTCACCATATATTTGAGCTTTAGTTTTCTTTTATAATAAGGAGACCTCTGAGTCATATCATAGTTGTATGGTTGATAACAATTTTGTCAATTCTTAATTTGTAATTTCATACAGTTTATTTACTTTCTTACAACTATGGACATCTTTAGACTGTTATAAATAAATTGAATTGGAGACTGATCAAATTATCTTTACATGCTACTTCTTCTTTCTTCTCTAGCTGGGTTTACAAGCTAGTCTAATGGCTTACATTACTTTGTTGTAGTATTTATAGTAATTATATAGCTTCACTATCGGTTTGAATCACATGTATTCGTAATTAAATTGAGTTACACATTGTTACATTCATCAATTTGTAACGCTTACGTACATTGTTTCCCTTATAGCGTTGTTCTCATGAATTGTAGAAATTAGATTGCTCTTTACTAAATAAGTAAATTGGTTAGGTTGATTGGATATTCCGTGGAGGGAGATATGTTAATTAATTTCTAGTTGCAGTTTGTGAGGCATTTGCTGCTATCAATTCCATATTTTCTCATTCATTTAATTTTACAGCTAATCAATCGTGAAATTAATCTTTGCCTACACCATAGTAGGATTTCCCTAAGGGATTTCAGTGTAGGTTTCTGTAGTTTCTATTTTTGACCTATTGTGTATTAACTGTATAATCATCATCCATTTACTACTTTTAACGTAGGACTGGCCACTAATCGAACTGGTGCTAACTTTTAATGTAATCACACTTTTTTTTAATAATTTGAGTAGATTGGACTCATATATCTCAGAGTCTTAGTCAACCAAACTTGCGCAATTAACAATTAGAGGACTGTATCATCCCTCCTAGTTTTTTTATTACTTTGTCCTTCTCACTAACTATCTCGCTATCATTTTTTTGGTACCACTAGGATTTCTAAAAATTATCAGAAATACTTCTCTTAATTGTATATTACCCACGGAATCACATGCATGTTGCAAATATTTGTCCTGATTAAGTAACGAACTTGTGAGCTCAATTAGTTTAATCTACAAATTTCCTACTAGGAAGAAATATAAAATATTTGGTAGTTAGTTGGACTAATTCCATACCTTTCGAATCCATTATCTGTAGAATCAAAGTTCATATGCTGATAAATATTATAAGTGTTGAGAAATTTATGGCAGAGAGAGAAATTAATACAGAGATTTACCTAGATTTATAGAGATGAATAATAAAATTACCAACAAAAATACATATAAATATTATACACATAATATTTATCTAGGAAAACCCCAAATCTGCAGAAAAACCCAACCCAATGAGATCTCATTCCTTCAGCACACACCTCCAGGCCTCTCTTACAATGAAGTATTCCCAGTCATTTATAGGCTCCATTTCATGCAATACCATGGACCATAATACCATGGGTACACTATACCATGTGCCCAAAACCACTACTATTTAACCAGGTCAACCTTGACTCAAACCCCAAGTCAATTTTACCTAACAATAAGAATAAACCTCTAATAAACTGAATTATCTTCTCAGTTACATGTAAGTAGAGTAGACACAGTTAAGCTTATCTACTACTAATATTATAGATAATGTCTTTATTTACTTATGTCCTTATTTACTTCCAGAAAACATAGAAGGTCCTTTATCCAAATTCATAATTACAGTTATACACTTTTCCTAAGTTCAAATCATAGAATATTTTGATTTACTTGCATAAAATCAAATTCCTAGTACTCGCATAATTCACATTCCTCGAAAAATGAAAACAAGATTTACCCAACCTTCATGCATTAAAGAAACCAATCAAAACAAACAAAATTCTAACCGATATTACTGCAGATGGAATGCACTTGAGAATATGATACTTTTGCCACCCAACCATAGAACTTCCTTCCTCATTTCACTCTCAAGTTGAGATTCAATTGTCAAGGTATCAAGAACCCCCATTGATCCCTGCAATAGGTATTTTCATACATTTTTTACATGATGGAGTTTTCCTTTAGCATTGTCCCACTTTTGTGGTTTCCCAAACCATGATTTTCCATAAAATCCCGCAATGCTTTATGATTATCCAATATTAGCATTTTTCTCCATGCTAAGAAAGCTAATAATTTTTTCTCTCCCATCCATTAAGCCTATCTAGAATTATTTTCATGAAAGAGTTATCTTAGATAAAGATCTTATTTTCAAGTGTCTTATTCTCAAGTGTTTCCAATCTCATTTATCTATTAATCAAATATATATTTACATAAGTATTTCAATACACCTCATGGCTTTTCTACCATTATTAATACCATAGTTTATATATATATATATATATATATATATATATATATATATATATATATATATATATACTCTAAAATTAAATTTTAATACGTAAATATAATATTTTTTTAATTTTATTTTTTTTAATTTGATATAAAACCTATAAATATTGAACTTTTTGGTTTATTTTATTTAAAAAAGATTAGTGCTAGCTAACCCTCAAGTAGTTACACATATCTCAAGCAATTTAAAACATAATGATCAATTATCATCCAGATACACAAAATAGATCCTTCCACAAATAGATGAATATAAAGTTATTTGCAAAACTTTTAAATTTGTCATTTTTTATACTTAGACATTCCTTCCAATTGATTAGGCCTTAATGATTTTTTTTTTTTTTTTTTTTTTTGGTGTACTTATGTAAGTTATGAAAGTGACAAATTAACAACCACAAAATTACCTGTCTATATCGAGCTTCGATCGTCTAGCTTTTTTCTACCACTTATTCACATTTTCACAGTGTGGACCACTAATAATGGAAAATTATGTACCTTATGAGTAAGTTCAGTTGCTTATATCGATCATTAAGAAAACTAAATGATCAAAATATTGAATGGCCACCAAATCCATAAAAAAGACTAAAGATTACAATAACTAGAGTTCAGACACCTTGGTTGTCTCTTTGATTTGATCACAAATATTATCATAAATTTATGGATACGCTGCATTTTCAATCATGTTGTCCAGTGATTGAATAGAACATTTTCCTTTCGCAATTCAATCCTCTTCTTATTAAAATTAATGATGAGCTTTCCCAACCTTCCAACAATCTTCTTGCTAAAAATAGAATGCCAAGAAAATGATGCTAACATATTCCCATAATTTTCTTTGATGTCTTTGAATGCATCACATTCCAAAATAAAATGTTTTTTCGATTCCACTACCCCAGACATGCAAAATGTATACACTTGTTCTTCCCAAGATTCTTTATGCCTTTTCCACCACCTTGTTTCACACTAAAGTTGATGTGAGTTGGTTCTTAATTGAGCAATAAGAACTTTTGTCCTCCATGGAATGCTAGCGACAAGGAATTGTTTTTGTTGTAAATCATAGGTAGGCTTGAACTCCTCAATGTACTACTTCTTTCTACCAAACTCTTTTCCCCTTACCCATTTAAGAAACTTCTCCATAACAAAATTCTTTAGCTCTTTGCTATTTGTGGGACATGCATTGAGGTAGATATTCCATTTTTGTATCCATGTGTAGTTTTGTCTCATCCATGTTTTCTTTCTTTCACTCATGCCTTCATTGAAGATAACATTATGTCATTTACCTACTCCCATTTACCCAATTCTTTTTAGATATCCTATGAGTCGCACCATAGCAATTGCTTCGATGGGAGTTTCTCTTGTTTCACTCAACATTATCTCATAAGGTACCAAACTTTGTATTTTGAACTTGCTCATGATCAAGTGTTTTTAGGTTTTCTCAATCTCTTTCCATATATCATCACTAGACACAGGGGTGATGTTAGCCCACAATTCACACCCATATAGCATCACTAGACAAACTATGATTCTAAAAAGCACTTTAATCATTTTCCAATCCCATAACTCTACCTCTCTACATCTGTTTTGGACAGAATATAATTTTTTCCACCTTCCTAAAGTTCTCTTCTTTTTTCATTCCTCCCAATTAAGTTTTTTGTTGAAATCAATTTTGAGGTACTTGTACTCATTTACTTCTTCAAGAATGTTTCCTTCAAAGAAGAACATATGCTAGCTCTGCTTTCTTTTATTAGAGAAAATCATTATTTTGGTGTTGCTAGTATTGACTTGCACCCACACTGCTCTACAAAAATTCTGAGGGCATATAGGTGCATCTGCAATCCATGGGTTGTTTAGAGATCAATACAAGACCATTAGTGTATAAAAGAAGCTTTATCACAAACTCCCCTAGCTGAACACCATCTTCACCTTACATATTTAGCCACTCTTCTAGTTTATCAATATGTAAACTAAAAAGAGTAGGGGATAGAGGGAAACCTTGCTTGACTTCAATGTTAGTTCTAAAGTTTTTTTAAATACCCCTTGAGGTTCTAATTTTGACTTTCACCTCTTCATAAAGTCTATAGACAATGCCTTTACAATGCAAAGGAATTTCAAGTTCTTCCATTCTACACCACAACTTATCTCTAGGGAATGTGTCAAATGCCTTTTTGAAGCAACAAAGTAGCAGAATACTTATTCTTTTTCCTCCCAAGCCTTTTCAATAATGTGTCTCAATGTAATACCATGATCCATTGTAGAATGCTTCAGCCTAGAACCCACTTGTCCTTTTGCCCTCTTTTCTTTTACTTTTTCCCACTTATTGATTCTACTTTATACCATGCTGTCAAAAATCTTTGCAAACAAAGGATTTATAATAATGGTTCTATATTTGGAAGGATTATTAACGTCTTCACTTTTAAAAAGGGGTATTGTTAGGATATTTATCCAGTCTCTTAGGAATCTGTATTGAATGATGTTGTTGAATATTTCCATGATGTGTGGTGCAAGTTGAATGTTTTGGTCCAATTGTAATCACAATTTGTCAATCTACATTCAATGTTATTGTGATATTCTAAGCAAATAAATATGTCAAACATTATTTTTAGAAATATAGTTTTGGCCAAAAATATTTAAAATTTATAGTGATATGGTTTCAGTAAAGATATTTAAAATTTATATTAATAATAATAAAATATTTCAAATCTAAAAATTACATATATATAATTTTACAAAATTAATTAAAATATTTTTTAATATTATTCGGGAAAAATAAGGAAAAATTTATATTATAAAAATTATTTTCCTATTTATTTATTTTTATTATAATATGTTAAATTCATATTAAACATTTAAAAATTAACTTACGAAATTTATATATTGTTTTTTAATATGATGTGTCAAATTTATATTAAACATTTAAAAATTTATAGAATATTTTCATACTTAACTATAAAAAAAAGGAGGTTTCATAGAATTTACCTTTATCTTTAAATATATGAAAATGTCATAAAAATAAATACTTTAAAATATAATAATTAACTATATTATTAAAATAACCTGACTGTTATGAATCATTCATCTCACAATGACCCTTTCTCACACACCATTGTCTCCTACCACTACTATGATGTCCGTGTGCCACCTCGGACAACATATAAACACTGAACACCCGCGAGCTCATATAAATATTGAACAATGAAACATAATGTAGGGAGATAAGGCCCATCACCTTAGACTCAAAGAGCATTCACCATTCTTATCTCCCCATTCATTCATCATTTTGACTTAGTTGATAGGCTTCTCCTTGGGATGATGGGTGTCCCCAATCTCTATAAAACCTCCACTTTGATCATGCATTTCTACTTGATTTATTCTCTATCATTATTTTTTAGGAGGCCATCTCTCTTTGGCTACCCCATTTCAGTTCGGTACAACTTGAACTCCATTTCCTTTCCTATCCTTAACCATATTTCTCCAATTTTTCATTGGTGTTCCTATTATATTAGACTCCCCCATCTTTCTCCATTTTTTCATTGGTCACTACATTACATTATACTCCCCTATAGATTTTTTCATTATAAGCAACTCCCCCTTCCATTTGATTCTCACTATGTTACAAAATATGTCACCCAAGAACGTCACGTGGTTACCATGGGAGACTTAAAAGAGGGGACCCGAAGTTTTTGGAAAAATACCTCCACAACTACAAGATAAAAAAAATTGATATAGCAAGAAACAATGCAAAGGTGGAATGGTGTCTCCTTCGAGAGATAAAAGTTGAGGAAAACATTGAGTAGTGGATTCTAGACTTTGCTAACTCTCATTCAAGACAAACACAGTATATGCATATTATTCATCTCTAGTAGCAAATCAAGACCATAATGAGAAGCGCAATACTATATTCTTTTTTGTATAGATAACTGGAAACTACAAGTGACAAAGTCGATCAATTAAGTGACGGCCCTCACCAAAAATGTAGCAAATCAAAATTTTCAATCGATCAATGAAAAAGAAATAGAACTCTAAAAACATATTCCCTTGGTATAGTGGTATTAATCTCGATATTTAACAAAAACTTTATACATATGCCACTAGTTTAATTCCCCATAATAATTATATAATTACTTTTTTATTTTAATTTCAAAATAATATAATTTCAAAATTAACTTAAATTATTAAAAAAAAATTATATATATATTACATGCACTTATAACTTAACATTTGTAAGCACAAAAGTATTCTATGACTACAACGCCCAAACAATTGTAATTTCTCACCGTTCGTTTATACTAATTTCTCACTTCTGAAGTCGATGCCATGAACGCATTTCTACATCTGCTGGGTTTAAGTTTATAAAAATATTTGAGTGACTATATTTTCAAAAAGATACATTCTTTTGAAAGTTCTCACATTTAAATAACTTCTTATAAATGTTTTACAAATTTGAAATATCTTTCCAATTTTTTTATAGTATGAATAATTATACGTCCCTTGTAAAAAAAAACATATAAAAACACTAGTATTATGATTTATGTTCAATACTTTGTGTTGTCAAACATAGTAATAGAGTTTGTTTACGGACTAGATCTTGTTGTGGATCAAGATCTTGAACCTGTATTGCTATCTTTCTTGGTTGGACTATTTTATGCATTTTTGAGTTGAAAAAACTATTTGAGTTGGAAAAGTTTTTTTTCACCTAAAAGCTTGTTATTTTCTAAAGGTATATCTTAGAGATATAGAACATATATAAGTTTATATTTTGGTTTTACTAATTTTTTTCAATATGTTACTCTTTGTAGTTTGCATATTTTCTTTGTTCTGTGTTTTTATGTGATCTCACCTGATCAAAAACAAGGTTAGAAGTGTTTATATATATATATATATATATATTAATATATATATTACTCTTTGTAGTTTGCATGTTTTCTTTGTTATGTGTTTTTATGTAATCTCATCTAATCAAAAACAAGGTTAAAAGTGTTTTGGTTTTTATATATGTTATTTGTCATGTGTTATGTGCAAATTTAGCAAATAAAAAATACAGAAAAGATTTGCATTTTTATTATAAGCTAATTGAAATATAATCTTATTATTTTTAAGTGTTTTGGTTTTTATATATGTTATTTGTCATGTGTTATGTGAAAATTTAGCAAATAAAAGATACAGAAAAGATTTGCATTTTTATTATAAGCTAATTAAAATATAACCTCGTTATTTTTAAGATACTATATTTTTGTCATCTCAACAAATTGAAAATAGAGTTGAAAGTGTTTTGTTTTCTAAATATGATTTTTGATTTGTGTTTTTTTTGCAAACTCAACAAATAAAAAAAAAAAAGAAAATTTTTTCATTTCATGAATATCTAACTCTATTATTAAAATTACTTTTATTTTTATGTGTCCCCATTATGAATTCTTTTGTAAAAAAAGAAAAAAAAAAAAGATTGGTAAGCATGTACTTTGAGGTAAACAGAAACGAAAATAAAATAAAATTTGTTATATATGAAGTATTAATTCATTTGTTTGAAAGTGACCTATTTAGGAGCCTAGATCCATCTTAACTCTGGATATCTCTTTTCACTTTAAAAGAGGTTTCCATCTGGACAGATTTGATCTCTCTAAGCACTTGTTAGATCCAGAGTTAAGATGGATCTAGGGTGGTTTTATTATTAATTATAATTATATTTATAAAGAAAATTATTAAAAAAAATTACGTAATTTGACCAAGTGAAAATGATTGATTGATAATTATCCATGTTATTTGTTTTATTTTATTTTAGTTCATTTTGAGCTATTCAAAATGTTTAGAGGACATTACAACATCTCTACATATTGGCTCGAGTGAGTATCCAAGTAATTACTTTTAACCATTTATTATTTTTTAATTGATACTACATGTAAATATTTACAAACATTTACACCACTACAACATCTCCCCCATATTTTTTTGCTTGTATATTTTATTTAAAAAATGTTGTAAAATAAAATTAAAATAAAATACTTTGATTTTGAAATGAGTTATGGTTTTTGGGCATGCAGTATCCATAAGCCATGGTATTGGTCCATAGTATTGTAACAAAACCAATTTAGAAGTTAATAATACCTGATGCAGGAGCATCTAGCTCAAAAATATCATTGTATTTTAGTAGACATAGGGGGTCTTGTGTTTTCAAGGAAGTTGGTTTCCTGAGTATTAAATTAATGTAATTATTAAGGTTTCTAAGTAAGTTTATGAAAGATATTAAGAATAGAAATATTGTGAGGATATCTGTAAATGTTCTCGAATGTTGGAGAACATGAGAGAATTAGGATAGTTGATAGATTGAAAGATTTGGGAATTAATTGTAAATATTAGATTAGGAATTGGTTTCATGGTTTCTGGAACTAGAGAGGACCCTTAGGGATTAGTTGAGTCAAAAGTGGACTTAGAAGATAATCAGGCTTTAGTCCAAAATATTAAGGATCTGAACTGAAATGGGTTACAGAACCTTTTGTATAAATTTAAGCCTAAACGGCATAGAGAGAGTTAAATAGAGTTAGTTAGTGAGTTAGTGAGCTAGAGTGAGAATCAGAGTTCAGAGATTAGATAAGGTTTGACTGTAAGCCTACGAGCGGGAAAAGAAAATGCCACTGATTAGAAAATCAGGCTAGAGAGAGATTCATTATGTAAATAAATGTTTATAAAGGCAGGGAATTCGATTCCTAAGTTGTGTGGTGTGTATTGATTAATGGAATTATAAATAATGTGTGAATTAGAGTAATTCTACATAGTATATGTATGCAAGTCAAATTAAAGCAGAACACAGAGGTGGAGAATGAAGGATAGTGGTCTGGTCATTTGAATCTGATTGAAGGATCAAAGTTGAAGTTCAGATGTGATAGCATTTAAATAATATGCAGAACAAAGTTCAGGAAGGAGTCAAGCAGAAGAACAATCAAAGATCGAAATCAGTGAAAGGAATAAGAAATCCTTGCTTCAACCTAGTTCTATGGTTGAAGTCTTCGATGCAATGTATGGATTGGTCGAGCCAGAGCAAAGTCATTGAACAGTCAAGTCGCACATGGAAGATCAATGACGTAGAAAGAATTACAAAGATTGAGAATTGTCAAATCGACCAGATCGACAGATGATATTGACGAAAGATGAATGGCAAAGATTAAAACCACGTCTTAGCAGAAGGATGGTGGTGGGCTCCAGTTTTGCAGCAATAATGCTGCAACTCCTGGGACTCCCTTCTTTACTCATATCAACCCGGTAGTTCGTAACAAACTTGGAAGCAACGATGCTATATGCACAAGTACTGGCTCTTGCCACAACTGTCACTTGGTCAGCTGGCACAAGTCCACTAGGAGCTTAAACCAACTTCCATGAGCTCTGAGAAGAAGCTTTCTAACTGATGGATGGAAGCTAACTCAAAGGAGGCTAATCTATTTGTAGAAAGAGACTGAAAAGCTAAAAGGAAACACAAACCCTAGCAAACCCTAATTTTACCAGCTAATCCTACTGATGCGGGAAAGAGGATGAAAGCTACTGAAGGAGATGCCATTGACTTCTGAGAAGGTGAAATGCATGTGTCTAAGCTACTTCTATAGTAAAATCTAGAAAAAAAATTATTTTTGTATTTTCGAGTAAGGTGTCATAATTGTCACGCATGTGCTTTAACTAGTTTTTGACTGTGCAGAGGTGGATTGGCGAGAGGAAATGCTTGCAAGAGGTTTGGAAGGTTAGAAGAGGGCCTAAGGGGTCCCTAGCACCCTTCCAGAGAGTTTCACCGAGTTTATCTATCAAGAAAATGCTTCCGTGAGCTTCTACAGGAAGTTTGCAGGGGTTCTATAGGATGTTTTGTATTTTCTACGGGATGTTCAGAAATGGGATTTTGGAGGGTGGATGGAGAGAGAAAGGTGGAGAAGTGAGTATGGAGGTAGGATAAGGGTGAGAGGAGGTCCAGGACTTAGTGGATGGAGCTAAGGAGAGATGAGGATGGCTGGATTTGTTCAAGGAGGAGTGGAGCAATGTTGCACAAAAATATGGAAACTAGGTCAAAGTGAGGGAACGTAGTAAATGTGAGGCAATAATCAGAGTTAGGGGATGGATCAGATGGGATTGATGGAGTATGGGTAGATGGAGAGGTGTTACAGGTGCTTTGCAAGTTACTTCTCAAACTGAATAAACAATGACTTGGAAAACCAATGACCTAGCTACTTTATTCTAATCTGGCCTAAGTAAGAGCAAAGGAAATGAACAGAAGTTTATTTGCAATGAAATCATCTGAAATAGTTATGAAAACTGAGCAATCATGAATCTAAACACTTAACCACAACTGGTATCAACTTCTGCAAATGAGAATCGAACACTAATGATTGCATGGTGAGGCAAAGACAGTGTTTTTGTTGGCAGCACGGTCACCTTTGTCCCAGCTCATGATCCCATTGAGGGAGGGGTGAGATCAGAGGTGCTTGATGGCCTTTTCCTGAAGATATTCCCTGTTAATAACCTATCAACTCAATCTGAACATAAAAAGCCTTTCTAATCATCAACAATGACCTAGGTAACCAACAAGATTTTAATCTACTTAAGAGAAATTATTTTTCAAAGACATAAAAAGCAAATAACAGTACATAAAGGAAGCCTTGGCACTTGGGTTGGGCCCAACCCCAAGAGATATAGGCTCCTAAGAAAAACTCAGAATTGATGCCAAGTAAAGCTACTCTTCATTACTCAGAAATAATCATGTCACAAGAAAGTTATACAGCAGTAGCTACAAAAATGAGTTGAGACAATGATAGCACTATAGTGCAAAACCCAACAGTTCCAAAAGTAAACTACGAAGGCTGAAGCCTTCCTATTTATGCACTACGAGGGTCCTAGCAGCCCTCCTTAACTCAAGGGTCTTGACTGTTCAAACTGCCAGTAAATAATCACTCTTCACAAAGCTGCTCAACTGCCTTTAGGATTCGTTTTGGTGGCCTGCTGAGCTCCGAGTTGAGGGTGGATATTTCGAGGAAGGGCCATTTAATGCAAGAGACACCCTTCCTACGAATCCTCACCCTTGTTCCTTCATGCTTGGCTGTCACCTGGCTCATAATTGCTTGGCCTTATTCCAAAAATTGTCCAAAAAACTTGAAATAACCATGTATTAGCCTCCTTGGTAAAGTGACCACCCTCATTCGTTCAAATAACATAAGCATACTCAAAAAACATGCATAATCTATGAAAAATGGTGGATTGATGAAGAACAGTAGGCAAAATGAGCCCAATAAGTTACCCATTTTTGGGGCTCATCATCACCCCCCTCCTAAATGGGTTGCTCATCCTCTGAGCAACTAATCTAGCTCATCATCCTTTATAGCTTTGACTGCCTCCCTCACATCCCAGGCCTCTACGATGATATCTTCTTCCTGGTTGTGAAAACATACTTTCCTTTCCACCTCCTCCCATTGTCTGTTTTCCTCCTCTTCCTTAACTCCTTCTAGCAATCCCAAAAGCAAGGGAGGACTGAATTTCAAGCCGATCCAATTGGCCTACAGATTTTGCATCGACTGTTTGTAGAGAGGTACCCTTGCCAAGGCCTCCCTCATCCTGGTGGGAGAGTGGTATTCTCTTATCTTCAAGCTGTGAGGCAGTGTGTTCCACCGCCTTGTGCAGGCATGAAGGCAGTTATCCCCCAACAGTCTCTCCATGTCCTCAAAGTGGGCAATAGCTTGAGCCTGTTGCTCAATGTATTCTGGTAAATCCTGAGGGTTGTTGGCCAAGTGCTGGTGGGCGCTTATCACTGTTGAGGGGTCCTCCGACTCTGCTCTGATCATTGGTGCCTCACTGAGTTCCCTGCTCATAATATTGCAGACCTCTGTTGCTCTTTTTTCCTCCTGATTCATCCAAGAGGCCATGGCCATAAGTTGGACATCTCCTACCACAGTGTTGGGATCCCATGAATTCATGTTTGGAAGGGCTAAGTTGTGCAAATAAAACTCTGATAATTTAGCCTTGTCCTCTGATGAGCTACTATCACATAAAGCCACAAATTGATGATAGTTTTGAAATGGATTGATGCCCCTTTGGGCCAAGGTGTTAATATGAAACTGCAACCACTGATCCTTAAGGTATAGGGCATATGATTTGGCAGGCTACCTACACTGCAGAGCTTCCATCGCCCAGCTGGCCATGCAAACCAGTTGGGCCTCCTTTTCTTGTACATATTGTTTCAGAGACTATATCTCCTGGCCTGCTTGCAAGTCCTTCTCCTGTAGTTGTTTAGTTAATGTCTCAATTTCAGCCTGCAACCCATCTCTTCTCTGCTGTTCATCAGGGGTTTCTTTGTCTGTTGTGGGCTCCTCCTGTTGCTGTTGTTCTCCCAAGATGTGAGGTCTGTCTTCCTTATGCTATCCCTGTAGCTGTAGCTGCTGTTTAAGAAGCTCGTTTTCTTCCTATAGCTTGGCCCGCTGGCTGCTTTCCACATGCCGTACCATAGCCAATTCCTTTCTCGCCTCTTTGAGTTGTTCCTCCAGGGGACCTATATCTGCCACACCCTTGGACTTAGCGATCTTCATCCAAGTGTGGGTCCTCACTCTCCTTATAGTGCAAGGAAAAGTGGCACTGGGAATTTTTGGGGAATGATCTTTCCGGCCTCTAACAAGTTATAGTAGGAGCCCAATCTGGGCTGGGGGCTTGCTTCCATAATGTCCTCCGTCTTTTCTTCTTCTTCCTGTGGTGATTTAGTTGCCTGTCCTTCCATTTCTTCGGTCTCCTTTAGCCTAGCCAATGTTTCCTGTAGAACAGTCTTAGCATCCTGTAGAGAGGTCTTTGTGTCCAGCATTTTCATCCTTTCTCTCTAGGTGGATGTTTTTAGGCTTCCCCGTTCATAGGTGATGGATGCCTTTGAAGGTGACCTTTCCTTTTGTTTAGCTGGGGTGTCCACAATCGTAATTGGCTCCTTTGACTATGGTTGGGGTCTGCCAGTTTTTATCTGCATGCTCCATCTTGCCTTAAAATACATGGAAGGCTCCCTTTTTCGCTTCCCTTTTTGCTTTGGAGATGTGCTTAGGGCAGCCAGCACTGCTGCCGCCTCCCTGGCCAAAATCTCAGGTGATTTCTCCTTTTGCTGCTCCGTTTCCATGCTTCTTGTAGAAACAGTTTTCATGCTTCCTGTAGAAACTGTTTCAACTGTTTCGGTCTGCTTGGCTGGATGTGTCTTTCCTTTTAATTTCTATGTGGTTGCCTTGGTTGTGCCCTCCTTTGTTTGGACTTTTTTCAGTCCTCTCTGCTCTACTCTGCAATAATTTCTCCCTTGGTGTTTGTGCCTTTGTTCCTCCCATAGTTTTGGGCTTAGTAACTTGGCCTTTCCCTCGTTTTCTCTTCTTGTTCTTTCTGTGGTGGTCTGTCCTGTGTTTCTTTACCACTAGCTTTCTCTTCTACGTCAGTTTGTTCCCTTTCTTCACTGCTGGATGAAGTGAGTTCCTCAGCCAGAATTCGAATATCATCATCTCTAGACATGTTGCGGAAAATGTCCCAAGAGAGAGGGACAGTGTAGGTATGGAGGGCATCTTCCACTAGAAGCTTGATGAGCCCATGATGGGCTAGCTGATCTGGTGTCCCTTCCTTCAATTTTCTACCACACTCAATTAATGATTGCAGGAGAAAATAGGGGATGCTTAACTTTTGTTCTGGAGGTAAATTCATCCCATGTCTGAGTTCACTCAGCAACCGAAAGTGATAGCCGTAGACAATACTGAACCGCCCCTCACAGATAATGTATTTCATGATCTGGAAGCTGACTTTGCTCTAAAAAGGATGTAGGCTGGCTCTCTGGACCCCATTCTTGTCTTTTACAAACTGTTCCTCTGGTAGGAAGAATTCTTTCTTGGCTTTTTGGCCCAATTCCTTCTCGTCTTTGCTCCAGGGTATCCCCAATGGCAGATCAGTAATTCAACTAATGAGTTGTGGGGTAAGATTTAGGGTCAACCCTGTAAAATTCACTGTGGCCAGTGTCTTTGATTTAGGCTGTAGGGTCATTAAGAACTCCTCTGTTATCTCATCGTCATGACCCTAAATTCTATCACAAAAGGTCATCCAATTGGCACAGGTGAAGAGGTTCACCACCTCGGGATGTTCACGCAATTTTCTAGAATCTGAGGGTTCCTTCCTGATAAACCCCCCTAGCATGGTGAGATTGCTCTGTTTTGTGCTCTGAGCAGAGAGGACTTGTTGTTTTATGGTTTCCTCCTTCGAACTTGAAGACAGTATCTCTCAGGTGTTTATATTTTAACCTTGCACCAATTCCCTAGTTTTAAAAGCTCGACTGTCCGTGTATAAAAGGAAGACTTGGGTTTCCCCAGATAGAGTGCAGAGCTCAATTTTCATCCCCAGCATACATATAACCATGTAAAATTCACATTTTTCCTACACAAGTTAGCCCTGACGATGCTTTATCTTTTCTATAGGAAGAATTTTCTTAACAGGAACTGTAGAGGAGAATTTCGATGCAAAACCAACGAAGAAATTCCGTGCAAGCACAAGTAAACTGTTATTTTTGACTCACAGGCAGACTTGTCTCTAACCCTCTAATTCAAGACATCTCAATTCACCATGTTTTCAAAATATACCATGCATGGAAGAGTGTTTTCGATCCTACCTCTCTCAGAACTCCAAATTTGACGAAGAAAAGTCCAAACTTCTCTGCTCCGGAAGGCTATGCTGTATTTCCTGTAGAGCTTCTTCCTGTAGAATGCTTTGCCGGCTTCTGTACGATGTCATGGCACTTCTAAATGAGCCTAGGATGCGGGAGAATTTTGAAACAGGCCGAAAAGCTCGGGTTAATAGATTGTGGAGGCAGAGGACGCGTACTTCGCTGAGAATGGTTGCAAGTGCAAATGAACAGCGGTTAACGCGAGTCTTCGACCGAGCATTTTTGAATTACGGCGCAATTCGTGGCGAGGGGGTGAGGTGGGTGGGCCGATCCATTAGCCAACGTCACGGCCATCATTCCTCTGCGTGTCCCTGACCGCCATTACCTCTCCTCTGCCATTAACCGCCGCCGCCACTGCCAGTCCCGCCGATTTTCCCCGACTGGACACTCCACACGTGTCGGTTGCACGTCTCGTTGGAAAATTCAAACGTAACCAAGCTTGTTCATATCTCACGAAATTATGCAACTGACTATGGGTGGCCAGTTGACTGGCCACCGAATTCGTTCAATTTGAACCATTTTCACTGACATGCAGTTTTCGAAATATAGTCCATGCAATTTGACGAATAAGGTTAGACACTTACCTGTGTGGCCGTGGACGTGTTCTGCAAGCTTCAGGACTTGGAACAACTACTTCACTTGCTGCTGCCTTGTGCACAGGTGCTAGAACCCATTCTTTCATTGGTTGATGTTGTATGCATAGCTTTGGAACCCGATCCTCTGTTGGCAACGCTGCATGCATAGGTGGTGTTTGGTTTCAGCCGTCGAGGATGTTTTCACGTCTAGGAGGAGCCTTTTTACATGTTTCCTTTTCCTGGTTTCGGTTGCCCTTGCCTCTAGAGTATGTCTTCCAAAGGGATCAGTCGCTACAGGACTCCTGTAGGATGTCCTATAGCTGCTTCTCCCCCTGGGATGCAGGCTAAATGAGCAGGGCTAAATTCACTGATGAAGAGTCTAGATGGAGCTTGAATAGGTAGAGTGTGCGGGCCTTTGCTGCTTGATTTGTCACTTGAAAATTTTCTGTCCATCTGAAGAAAACAGGATTTCTTGTATGATTGTGTAGAAACACATAACCAGGTGGTTGCAATGGCGGTGGAAAGAGATGAAACAGGTGATGGATGGAATAGAGGGGTGGCTACAGGCCTAACCAACAGACTCCAAGCTTCAAATCCCCTTCCAAAATCAAATTTGGCCCGCCTAAAGGCTCTACAGGATGTTTCCTGTAGAAATACAGAACTTCCTGTAGAAAGCCCAAAACTTCCTGTAGAAAGCCCATAACTTCCTGTAGCAGGTGGAATCTCGACCCGAATGTGATCAAATCCTGGGAAAAGCAAGTGGCCATGGAGGGAGTGTCTGTAAGGATGTCTTGTAGCCTGGTATGGACCCCTGTCCTTGTTTTGTGTGACCTTCTTTATCTGCAATGTATTCCCTGCAACCTGCAATAATTTTACAGGGATTAGACCTGTTTCTTTTTTCTCTTTTTTTCCTTTCTTTTTTCTCTTTTTTCTCTTTTTTCTTGAGAGACAGCTGGGGTGCCTCCATGAGGTTTTCACCCCCACTATCTGCCCTGGGCACCTCAGAGAGGTTTTCACCCAAGGATCCTTTTTTTTTATTCCATTTCTTTATTTTTGAGAGACAGCTGGGGCGCCTCCATGAGGTTTTCACCCTCACTGTCTGACCTGGGTGCCTCAGAGAGGTTTTCACCCAAGGATCTTTTTATTCCTTTTTTTTTTTTTTTTTTTGATCAAGGTGTGGGCAAAATAGAGGCAAATCCCTGCTCTACTACCAGCACTGATTTTTCCAAAGTTTCAATGAACTCCTGCCTCGAAAGGGTTTTCTTGTAGATTTTCAATCGGTGCCCATTGACAAGCATGGGGATGGCTTCTTTGTCAATGGTCCTGATAAGGACTGAACCATTTTCATTGCATTTTTCCACTGTATATGTTCCTAACCATCTTGTCATCATCTTCCCTTTGAAATCCTTGTATCTTGAGTCATACAGCAGCGCCCAATCTCCCGGCTGGAATTTCTTTTCACTAAGGTGTCGATCATGCCATATCTTCCTCTGGAGTTGAACTACTTCTGAGTGGAGGAGGGCCTGCATTCTGTGTTCATCTAATCCATTCAGCTACAGTAATCTTTCACGTTGAGCATGGCTGAGATCTAAGTCCAGCTGAGTTGCCACCCTCAATGTGTTGTACTCGAACTCTATGGACAGCAAAGCTTTCTTCCCGTAGACCAGCTCATAAGGTGTGAAACCTGTTGTAGTCTTCCAAGTGGTGTTGTAGGCCCAGGTGGCCTCAACCAGGGGATATGCCCAATCCTTTCTACTGCTACTCACCACCTTAGTCAAAATCCCTTCCAATGCTCTATTAGTGACTTCCACCTGCCCATTTTCTTGTGGATGATATGGGGTGGAAGTCCTATGCTTGATCTTGTGATGAGCGAGCAAGTCTTCAATCAGGTTAGATGTGAACTGGCTTCCTTAATCGGTGACTAACTCTCTTGGGTAGCCAAACTTGTAGAAGATATTTTCCCTTAAAAACTCAGCCACCTTTTCTTCTATCGCTACTTTGATTTCCTTTGTTTCTGCCCACTTTGTCAGATAGTCGGTGCACACAATGATGTAAGACATTTGCTTTGAAGGAGGGTTGATAGGACCCACAAAATCCATTCCCCACTTCTCAAATGGCTCGAAGGTCACTTGAGGTTGGAGAGGCATTTCATCCCTTGGAGTCGAATTCCCCATCCTCTGACATTGGTCACACTGGCTGATGTATCTTCTGACATCTTGGTGAAGAGTAGGCCAATAGTAGCTTGCTTGTAGAATTTTGAAGGCAGTCCTTTTTGCTGCAAAGTGGCCTCCACAGGGCCCATCGTGACAGGTTAGGAGGATGTCAAAGACTTCCTCCTCCCTAACACAACACCTCAAGATCTGATCTGAGCCAAGTTTGAACAGGTTTCCCCCGATCCAAGTGAATGGGGCGCTCTTCCTCACAATTTTGCTCTTCTCCTTTGAGGATAGATGTGGAGGGAACTGTGCTGAGACCAAGTAATTTGCTATATCAGCAAACCATGGAGAGAGTACTGAGATGGAAAACAGGTTTTCATCTGGCATCTGGTCATCCACTGTCCCTTCTTCACCTACAGGAAAATCCAATATAGACAAGAAGTCAGCAACAACATTTTCCTTACCAGGCTTGTCGACAATAATCAAATCAAATTGCTACAATAAAAGTAACCATCTAAGGATATGAGCATTTACATCAAGCTTATTCATTAAGTATCTAATCGCAGCATGATCAGTGTGTACGAATGTTTGATAACCAGTGATGTAGTGTCTGAACTTGTTTAGGGAATGGACTACGGCCAAGAATTCTTTCTCGGTTACAGTATATTTCATCTCTGCCTTGGACAGGTTTTTGCTGATGAAGTATATGGCATATGGTAATTTCCCCTCAACTTGTCCTAAGGCTGCCCCTATGGCTTTGTTCGAGGCATCAGTGTGGATGTGGAAAGGTAGGGCCCAGTTTGGACCTCTTAAGATCGGGGCAGACACCAGCTTATCTTTCAACTCATCCAAAGCCCCTTGATAGTCGTCGATCCATTTAAACTCAACATCTTTCCCTAAGAGGCCAAACAATGGCGAGGCTAGCTTACTGAAATCTTTAATGAATCTTCTATAATATCTTGCTAAGCCTAGGAAACTCCGAACATCTCTCACCTTTTGAGGAGGTGGGACCTTTTGGATGATAGCAATCTTGTTAGGATCCACTTGTAATCCTTGCTGAGAAATTGTATGACCTAGCACAGTCCCTTCGGTCATCAGGAATTCGTATTTTTCGGGACTGAGGGACAGGTTCATCTCAATACACTTGGTTAAGACTTTTCCCAGGTTAGTCAATACTTCTTGGAAGTTGGACCCATAAGGAGTAAAGTCATCCATATAGATTTCTACCGAATCATGGACCAAATCAGAAAATATGCTCAATACTGCTCTCTGGAAAGTAGCAGGAGCGTTGCATAGCCCAAAGGGAAGGACTCGGTAGGCAAAGGTACCCCATGGAAAAGTGAAGTTGGTTTTATCTTGGTCCTCTGGGCTGATTTGGATCTGATTATACCCGATGAACCCATCTAGGAAAGAGAAGAACTTCTTCCCTACCAGTCCATCCAACACTTGATCTATGAAAGGCAAAGGGAAATGGTCTTTCTTGGTGGCTTTGTTAAGTTCTTGGTAATCTACACAGATTCTCCACTTCCCGTTCTTCTTGGGCACAAGTGCTAGAGGTGAGACCCACTCACTGTCGGAGATGGGGTAGATGAATCCTACATTCAACAATTTTTGCAATTCTTCTTTGACAATGTATTTAAGGGCTGGATTCATTCTCCTCTGAGGCTTCCTGACTAGTTTACAATCTTCTTTAATGTAAATGTGATGGGTATAGACCGAAGGGTGGACTCCTTTCATCTCCTTATAGCTCCAAGCGAAAGCCTCCAGATGATTGTTCAGTAAGCTACGCAGCTCCTTCTCCTGGGAGGGAGATAGGGAGGAGCTAATCTTTAAGGTTCTTTCGAGGCCAAATTCCACATTCTTAACTTTGGGAGAGGTCGAATCAGTCACACAGAGGTCCACTAAAGCGCTGGCTTGGGTATCTTCCACCAACTCCTCTAAGGACAGTGCGCTGGGAGGTGGATTTTGAATCAAATTCTCAATCAAGTCATCCTCGGTTTGAGGGCCCCCCTTGGTGGTTTCTACTGTGCACAATGGTGTAAAGTAGACCTCATCCTCATCTCCCTCTTCTAACCAGAGTGGTAAGTCATGTTCTAGCAGAGGTTGGGCAGGAGGGTATAGGACTGGTTGTTTGGACATAGGCCCATTCTTGATGGTCATGCTTCCAGCTCGACAACTGATGTAAGCATCCGTAGTGGCTAACCAAGGCCTTCCCAAAATGAGGGGGTATCCAATGAGCTTTGCCTTTGGCTAAAGGACCAAAAATTCTGCAGGGTACTCCCAAGAGTCAACAGAGACCAAGACATCTTCCACAATCCCTTCGGGAGTCACGGTGGAGTGATCTGCTAACTGCAGTACTGTCGAGGTCTTCCTTAAGGAACTCTGAAGGTTGAGTTTAAGCATGGTGTCCCTGGTCATCACATTAATGGCAGCCCCTAGATCAATCAAGGTATGGGGGATTATGGTGCCATTGATGTGGAAATCAACTACAGGACTCCCAGGGTCCAAATACTTTGGACAGATTACTTGCCCCAACATTAGATTGGATAATTGTCCTATGACATTGATAGTCGAGGCATCTCTCTTTCGCCTACCTAGGTGCCTGAAACACTTCTCCTTAATCAATTTGTTGTATATTGGTACATCTTTTATGGCCTGGAGAAGTGGTATTTTCACACACAACTGTTTAAGTTCTCCCAGAAGTTCAGTCTCCTCTGGGTTTGGTTGCGTGGTTACTGTTAGTCGCTCAGGAAAGGGTGGAATGGCTTTGGGTTCACTTTCCTATTTCTCTTCCTCATCTTCCGGGGGAGGAGGTTGGCGATCTGGAAGGACCTTCCTAGATCACAGGTTGATCTCCTGGATCTCCACAGCATAGGTAGGGCATGTTTTCTCCCCAGTGTATACCTGTTGGGCCTGTCTGTTGTTGGGGTTCGGGTTCGGTTGAGCAGGCATCTGGGGTTGTCTTGGAGGAGCAGGAGGTAATGGTTTTAGTTGAGCCGGTGATGGAGGCAGAATGGCGAGAGGAGAGTTGTATTGGGGCCTCCACCCTGGTTGAGGTGCATTCCACTGAGGTTGTGGCTGGACATGTGAGTGAAACGAATGAGCACTGGGTTGAGTATGGTATTGAGATGGATAAGACCACGGAGGAAGTGCGGACTAGGAAGGATGAGCAGGGGGCCCCCAAGAAGGTATGTGAGCAGATTGGTTGGGGCTATAATAAGCTTGGGATGTCCCTTGCACCCCCTGCTGGTAAGGTTTGGGCCCATGCGGCCTCCTTTGGTTGAGGAAGTAGAGAGGTTCAGTGGTTGCCTCAGTCCCTTGGTACATGGCTTTAAATCCGGGTAAGGTTGGGCATTGTTTTATGGGGTGGTCTTCCTCACAAACGAAACATACCTCTACTGAGTGCAATGGACACTCGTTCTTAGGGTGCTTCCTCGTACATCTGGGACAGAAAATGGCCAAAGCCCTCTCAGCTTCCTCTTTCTTTTGTTGGATTCGGAAAGTATCAAGTTGCATGGCAATGGTCTGTCTCATCTCACTTTTGAGGTCTTCCATCTGATTAGCAAACTCATGCTTGGAGAAGGTAGTACTAGCTGAAAGTGGATTCCCCCTACCTCTTTTCCGGGCTGCCCTAGAATGGTTTCTAAACACAGTCTTTATGTCTTCATAAGGTAGTTGGTAGATGTCCCCTCCAGCTAGCAAATGGAGGGTATCTAGAAGGTCTTCAGGGACTCCTCAGAGCAGAATCAGCTTTAGATATTTAGGGTCAAGTGTGCACCTAGCCCGTTTATAGCTAAGTTGGAACCTTTCCTCGTAGTCTTCTAAGGACTCATCATTTCCCATGGTCATCCGAAAGATTTATCCCTTTGTTTCCTTGGACCTACAGTAGTCCCGGTATTTGTTGTTAAAGGCTTGTTGCATCTGAGCCCAAGTGGTGATACTGTTTCCAGGTAACCCCATGAACCAGCGGAGTGTTGCATCCTTAAGGGTAAAAGGAAAGAGTTTCAACTTTTGCTCGTTCTCAGCATAGTCATAAGTTTGACAAAGGACAGCAAACTCAAACATGAAGGTATCAGGGTCTTCAATAGTCAATCCATGGAAGTGAGGTAAGGCTGAGGGACATATGTTTTTCATTTTCATGTCCCCGTTGGTCTCTCGGATGGGGAAGGTACCTTCTATTCTCTCATCATCTTCTCTACTGTTTCTGTTTTCAGCCATGGTCTCAAGAGGAATGTTTTCTTTCTCTTCTTCTGTTATAGGATCTTTGTATATCTCAGGAGGTTCACTTATAGGTTCTTCTGAGTCACTGCCACCAAATAAGAGAGAAGGGTGACTCAATGATGTGGTGGGGGTGTTGTGTAGGAATTTTCCGGTATTATATCTGTTCCTACGAGGCATGAAAAGATTTTTGGTTGCTTTTTTCTTTTTTTTCTGCTTGTACCTGCAAAACTGAAACAGATGGAATTGCAACTAACTAAAATCTATTTTGCAGAAATGAAAATGCGGAATTGAGATGAAAGCAGGAAAGGACTAATCTATTTTGCTGAAATAAAATTGCAGGAATGAAATGCTAGGCTATGCTTGCAGAATTGAAATGCTATTCTACACTTGCAGAATTGAAATTGTGGAATTGAAAGGCTAATCTATGAATGCAGGAAATGTCTAATCTACTTTTGCAGAAATGAAATTGCAGAATGGAACTGAAATAAACTACTTAGCAGAAGGTTGGAGTAGAAAAATAGAAGAAAAGCAGCAATCACAAATACTCTGATGCTTCCCCGGCACATGAAATCACGTGAAATAGTTATGAAAACTGAGCAATCATGAATCTAAACGCTTAACCGCAACTGGTATAAACTTTTGCAAATGAGAATCTAACACTAATGATTGCATGGTGAGGCAAAGACAGTGTTTTTGTTTGTAGCAAGGTCACCTTTGTCCCAGCTCATGATCCCACTGAGGGAGAGGTGAGATCAGAGGTGCTTGATGGCCTTTTTCTGAAGATCTTCCCTGTTAATAACCTATCAACTCAATCTGAACATAAAAAGCCTTTCTAATCATCAACAATGACCTAGGTAACCAGCAAGATTTTAATCTACTTAACAGAAATTATTTTGCAAAGACATAAAAAGCAAATAACAGTACATAAAGGAAGCCTTGGCACTTGGGTTGGGCCCAACCCCAAGAGCTATAGGCTCCTAAGAAAAACTCAGAACTGATGCCAAGTAAAGATGCTCTTCATTACTCAAAAATAATCATGTCACAAGAAAGTTATACAGCAGTAGCTACAAAAATGAGCTGAGACAATGATATCACTATAGTGCAAAACCCAACAGTTCCAAAAGTAAACTATGAAGGCTGAAGCCTTCCTATTTATGCACTACGAGGGTCCTAGCATCCCTCCTTAACTCAAGGGGCTCGGCTGTTCAAACTGCCAGTAAATAGTCACTCTTCACAAAGCTGCTCGGCTGCCTTTAGGATTCGTTTTGGTGGCCTGCTGAGCTCCGAGTTGAGGGTGGAGATTTCGAGGAAGGCCCATTTAATGCAAGAGACACCCTTCCTACGAATCCTCACCCTTGTTCCTTCATGCTTGTCTGTCACCTGGCTCATAATTGCTTGGCCTTGTTCCAAAATTTGTCCAAAAAACCTGAAATAACCACGTATTAGCCTCCTTGGTAAAGTGGCCACCCTCATTCATTAAAATAACATAAACATACTCAAAAAACATGCATAATCTATGAAAAATGGTGGATTGATGAATAACAGTAGGCAAAATGAGCCCAATAAGTTACCCATTTTTGGGGCTCATCAGATGGAGCGGTCTTAGCAAGTAGTCAGCGGTATCTCACATGCCCTAAAAGTTATAAATGGTATTCTACGATTTTACGTGATTAACCTGAGGGGTTGACACGTAGCATGAGAAAACCACTTTTCTCACACGCTGTTGATCTAATATCTATTGTGCATGTAATCACACGATATGATGTGATCACCATTGGATTGAGGTAGGAGAAATAAACGGTGGAGATTGGCCACGCTAGTTGGCGTGAGTTATTACGTGATAACCATCAGATTGAGGAATGAGATCGACGGTGAAGATTTAATGCACTAAGGGGAGCATCGATATATGTGCAAAGGTTTGTGGAATGGAGGAAAGGTAAGGTTTAAGTGTGGTTTATGAAATATTTCTATTGTATGAGAATTATAATAGAACTAAGCAGGATTAATGTATTGTGGTTTAAGTTGAGTTTTAACCAAAGTTTAAAATCCATGGTATGGTTAATATGCACGGGTAATAAGAATTAACCAAAGATTATGAAGGATTTATAAGGTTCCGCTCAAAGGTTTATAAAGGTCTAGACTTTGGATAGTTAAATGAAATGTTTCCGCATAGATTTTATTGAGGAGCATTAAACTTTGGTTTAAGAAGGTTTTACTAGACAGGAATATTAAAATTCCTGGGGCATAGTGTGACATGCAGTTTATTTGCATAATGTGGGTAGATGCGGCTTTTTCTGCGTCAATACCCATGGTAAAATGGGAAAATATCCATATTTACCATAAATTTGTTTGTAAGTTTTTGGTAAATATTAAGTTTTGATTTTAAAAATGTTATAAAATGAAATTAAAATAAAATATTTATAAAATATTTTGATTGTACATATTAATTTTTTATATGCTTATTAATTAAATTTAAATATTGTTATGAAACATTACTTTTATTTATATGGTAAAATGGATCTTAATTTATAACTACTATTTATGTTATATATTTTAATAGGTGAATGGATGAAAATGGGTTATACTTTTGGGCCAAATGTGGTGATGAAATTTCAAGTATATTTATTAATTAAATTTAAATAATGTTAGGAATCATTACTTTAATTTATGTGGTAAAATGAATCTTAATTTATAACTACTATTTATATTTTATATATTTTAATGGGTGAATGGCTGAAGATGGATTATACTTTTGGGCCAAATGTGGTGATGATATTTCAAGTTTTTCCTATTTTATCGAATTGAAGCCCTCAAAATTCATATAAGCATAGTGAATTTTGATTAGGAGTAAAAATACAATATGTGGATAATTACGCTATTGTCCTAATTATATTTTTTTCAAAAACATTGAGTGTCATATAATCTATCAATTTTCGATTAAAAGGCAATACTTGTCCTTACAAATTTTTGCACATATTAAGAAGTATGCTTGTGTTCACATAGCACAACTTAGTCTAAAATGTGTAATTTAAAATATATATATATATATATATATATAGCATGATCTATACTGAGAGAACTAAGTTTTTCATATTAAAAATTTAATTTTAATGTAATTATATTTTTAGTATTTCTTTTAAGTTGGCGAAGTAATATTTCAATTGCATTTTGAAGACAGGTGTTCCTGTAAGATTTTTTTTCAACTCTTTAAATAAATTTAAAAATGAAGAGTATGCTTTTGAAGAGAACTCATAAACCACGAAGATAGTGGTATTTAAAAAAAAAAATGTGTATATTTTATGTTATTGATTTAAAAAAAAAAAAATCATTGTGTATATTTTATGTTATTGATTTAAAAAATAAAATCATTGTGTATATTTTATGTTATTGATTTTTTATTCAGCCCCTTTGAAAGTGTTCAAAAAAAATTCTACTGTTATGTTTAAAAGAAATGAGAAGAAAACTATCATATGAATTTGAAAGTTTCAAACTCATATGCCATTGGATAGAGGATTCTTTCATGAATCCAACATGGTCAACTCATCTAGTTAAGGATAAATTCTACCCTAAATACGCTAGAATACAAAATGGGGTTGCAAAGAAATATGCAAAATGCGTGTTGAAACTATGATTTTTAGGACCTCGGGAGCTCGATCGAGTGCATAAATTAAAAATTCAAATTGCTCAATCAAGCGTTAAAGAAACCCTCGATCAAATTGTATAGGTGATTAACAAGCAGCTCAATTGATCCATTAAAAAGCTACCCACCACCAACCACCTACCAACTTTTATTAATATTATTTATGTAAAATGTTATGGCTTAAGGGCTCGATTGAGCCTTTGTTGTCAACTTAGAAAAAATAAAATAGTCTAAATTCGAATGAAAAAAAAATAACATTAAACATTCATTCATAGAGAAATATCATAGCATGAAAATTACAGAGCAATTCATAACAAACATAGGAAATTGGAGATTTGGATCTAGAAAATGAAAGAAATTGTCATCTATAGAGGAAATGTGAGGAAAAGCTAGAGAAAGGATGATAAAAAGATGTCAGACATTGAGAGAACAAGAAGATCATGCAATTTAATAAATTCATGCAAATATAGGTAATTCAAATTCACACTTATCATATTAGTTGCTCCATATTTTATGCACTATGAAATATGATTGAAAACCAAAAGAAAATGGAGAATGAAATAATAAAACTATGGGGGAGGCAGGAGAGGGATGGGTTATCTTTCGACCCAATGGAGAAATTTAGAAAAAAATTGCATGGGTTTTGGGCATTGTCTCAAACAACCACGCTAAAGTATTAGGACTTTGGAAAGGGATGAACATTGCAGTGGTCGAGGGAATCTGCCAATTAAGTGTATTTGGAGACCCTCTCATCACTATCCAAAAATTCTACAAATTGAAGAATTGTAAGGAAAATGAATTTACGCTAATGTATCAAAGAATACAACTCCTTGTGGATAAATTTGAAGATCTTAACTTCTACCATATTAAACAAAAAAATAATCAATTGGAAGATAACCCGACTATTATAGGGGTCAATTTGGCTCAAGGAAATTTTATGAAGGGGTAAGGCATATCATAAATATATCATATCTCATGATTACATATATTCTAAGGACTTTGATCTGGGAGAAATCCATTAAGGCGGAACATGTTTCTAACAGAACATAATTTCAATAATAACTCCAAGGCACTAAGGTGCATCGACGACCATTCCCATTAATCGAGTTAACAGGTGGGATATCATGAAGAGTTTGGATGGGTATACAGATAGACAAACTGGCGTTGGCCAAATTTTAAAGTCGGTCAGAAGAACTAGATCCACTCATACCATCTTAGTAGGGGATCGGTCCCTCACATTCATGTGTGATATCAAACTTGCAGAAGCATTAATGGAATTATAGCTATTCTCATATCAGTGAAAGAAGGGCAGAAATAAATGTGAATGGACTCATCCTATCACCAATATGGAGCAAAATTTGGATATAAAGGGTTGGCTGAGCAGGTTACAATCATAGTGGCTCTCCATTAGATTTCATCGAGTTGAAGGTATGGCCTCCACTTCAAGGAATGGCATCAATAATCCTTTCGATGGGCAGGTGCATGAATTAAAAGAGGAATTTGAGGAGATAATTACTAGAATTAGGGAGAAAAATATCTTTGAAGCTCATTACCACTTTGCTCTGGTCACAAGCTCGCTTGGAAGTTTAAGAAAGGATGTCAAAAATATTCAGGAAACAACTGATTTAATTGTGAATAAGCTAGAAAATATAGACTTCAAAGTGGATAACTCTGAAGTCAGTGTGGAGTCAAATCGTTAATGTCCTGAAAGAGGCCTTTGGTCTCAGCGAGTATGTTGAGCAGCAAACGGAGTTGAGTGGAGGTGACCGTGTACTCCCTCCATTGCTCGATGAACAGATGGTGTCGCAACAAGAACAAGGTCATAATGTGGCATAAAAACTCTTCGTCAAGTGGAAGCGGACAATGCAGTCATGGAGGAATACAATTGGACTTATGAGGAGGGGTATGTTGAGCAGCAAACGGAGTTGAGTGGAGGTGACCGTGTACTCCCTCCATTGCTCGATGAACAGATGGTGTCGCAACAAGAACAAGGTCATAATGTGGCATAAAAACTCTTCGTCAAGTGGAAGCGGACAATGCAGTCATGGAGGAATACAATTGGACTTATGAGGAGGGCTTTGGGTAGTTTTGTTTCAATGATTAAGTTTTATTATGTTATGTATTTTTGTTAGGATCAATGGGGTTTTTTTTGAGAAGTTATCAGAAAAATGTTGTAGTTAATCTGGAAAACATATCTCTGAGTATCAAATACAATGGTCAGAGCAATTTTGGAGGTTTCTGAAAGAATTGATGTATTTGAATATAATAGAACTTGACAATTCTAGTTTGATTAATAGAAAGTTAATAGTTTCTTAAAAAAAAAAAAACTAAGGTAAAATAAGCATTGAAAGTAATATCATGTAGTTAAAAAATTGAGATGTAACAACAACTAACTTGAAAACCACTTGAAACCATGATTTATTGGAATTTTCTAAAACCACTTGAATTAATGCATATTAAAACGAAAAATATGATTTAACCCAATAAAATGATTGTAACATAATTTTCATATATAATTTACATAATTAATTACAATTCATGGCAATTTATTTACAAGAGGATGTAACATACCTCCTTTACACACCTAATTTTTTTTAATAAAATATGAATTTTGAATCGCTTTCCTAGATCTACATGTGAATACTAACCTGACTACTCAATATGAGGGCATTCGTAAGCTAACGGTTGTACATAGTAGCGAACATGTTTGCATTTTCCTGTAAATTTCCCAAGTAAATCTATAATAAGGATCTTTAAATCTCTTTAATCGTAGTTTCTTAACTGGTATATAATTCCTTTCTATTAAGTATAACTTTTTTTTAAAACATAGATTTACTGGCTTGAGATCATTTCCTCAATTCCTACAATACTCATAGTCAACAGGATATGAGGTTGATATCTTTTATCATACTTGTAAGGAAATTATAACTTGTTAAACGAACTCCTTTGGAGGGTAATATATTATACACCTTCCCCAAAGTGATATTTATATAATTATTCTAGTGCTATGTCCATTCTCTGGATTCATGTCCCAATTCGAACTAGCTATATCCATATATAATATATTTGTCATGTCATCACTTTTTTTTTGCAATATGCTAAGATTAAGTTTCCTTATACCTGAGTACTTATGATATTGTTTATTTTATTTCCCTTCACCCTAATAGGTGAAACAAAATTACGCTTTTATCATTAACCCCATGATTTATTCTGATTGTTACATAGAGGATCAACCTTTTCCTTTTGTGATTCATCTTACTGAAAAGTTGGAATCACAATAAGTATAATAACCTTTGCTTAAAATTATTTAATGTGATTTTTTTGTTTATGGCTCTTTTGTCCACTTGTGTCAAATACTCAAACCTATCTTCTCGTAACACAGTCTTGATGGGTCCCTTTTTAAGGTAATTATTCTAAGATATTTCAAGCATACACACATATTCAGATCAATTAATAGGTCGAAACTCCTACACTTGGAGGAATTCAATATTATTTAACCATTGATAAAGGTATACCTTTCACCTCTGTCGTATGTCCCATGACTAATTTAGTTTGTCACATGCAACCATAACCTTATGAGTCGCATTAATTGTATTATTAATTATTCAGATGGGCATCTTTTATAATATTTACAACTTTGGTGATTTGGTTTTTCAAACTACTATGAAATGTCACAACACATGATAGAAAATTCATTGTTTGGTCATACACATGGCAGAAAACATATAGGCCACAACTCCAGGGCCCATGTGGTCTCACATGGCCCATACGATTTTCGTACTACCCAAAACTCAAATATCAAGATTCTAGATTTGATGGTGGGAATTCGAGTAGGGTTAGGTTGAGGAAAGTATGATTTTTCTCTAGACCCTTTTGTTCATACTCATTCCGGCCATGGCGACTAAATAGCCCTCTACTGGTTCATGGATTTTTGTTGATTGGTCTTTAGTTGTTATCTAGATGTTCTTGGTGAATCCCAGTCATGCCTCTTGCAAATACCATAAGCCCTTCGGATTTGACCTAGAAATAGGGTTGTATTCTAAGGCGTTGGGGTTCGATTCTTGGTTTCTTTTTTCTTTCTATGAGGCAATAGGTACGAGGCCTCTCACGCCATCATGGTTATTTTTTTTTTTTTTTTCTTTTGAAGAGGGTGGTTTATGTTTACATATTCTAATATTTTACCAATTTTCATTATGTTGTATAATGTATACCGGAGGTTTGTTGGTGCTTAATCTCTCAAGGGTTTGTTATGGACCAACACCTCCTAGATAATTTTATCTCCACTGTGTTGTTTTGTGATCAATTGAAGAATATTCTCATTTATACAGATACATTTCCTTCTGATGTAATTTAATGTATTCTTGGTTAGCGAGACATGTGAGAACCTCTAGAGTACTCTCATAAGCGTTTGGCACCTAGACTCTTCAAAGAAATTCTAGATGTCCATGGTAACCCTATTGAAGCTCTACTTTTTTTGTTGAAGAATTTACTTATTTAATTCTTTACGAAATTTAACTTTCCTCTTTTCTGGTGCACAGAGGGGCGCCCTTGTTGGTAGATTTTCGATGTAAAAAATTGGCTTTCAACAATTTCTTTATCATTTACCTTAATACCCTAGATTTTCTGAAGTATGAGTGAAAATTTTTCTACCCCCTTTTTGGGTTTATCAGCATGTAAGTTACACAAGGGTTCGAATTGTTTACTAAAACAATAGACTAAAATCTACTCTACTCATAAGCGAAAAAAATTAAACAATCATGAAATCAGGAAGCACAAGAGAAATAATTCGATCAACACATTACACAATGATTTCCCAGGGAAAGCCTCACCTAAAAACCCCTATTATCTATATATTGCATTAGTTTCGTAAAATATGAGAAGATTACAATGCTTTTCTCAAGCCTGAGCAACCTCTGCACTATTTCTATCTGTCTCATTTCTTCCTAGACAAGCCTTGGCCAATACTTAACCAAGTTTCTACTTTCCCAAGTCCTTATTTCCTTGCGTTGTTTGCTTGGGAGTTATACCCTATTAATTAGGGAAATTCCTTAATTGGAATTGTGCAATCCTCATAGGCCTTCCTCTAACTACGTGCACCACCTGTACAATTCGGATGATTATACAGCTGATAGTGCATTGCTCTTGAACTCCAATCTCAACGAGGTAAATCTCATATCTAACATGAATGAGTTATTTATGAGTGAATCATCGGTTAACTGGTTGATCACGGTAGGAAGCACCACACTACTAAACATCCCACTAGTTCCTCCAACAGTTGGAACTGTTTCAACTGAATTTAACTCAATTAAATTGAATTAATTAATTACAAATCAAAATAAAATCAACCAGGGCTTCTATAAAGTAGGAGACACTCTACATGAATCAAGTTAGACACTCAACTAGAATTAAATGAGCCAACTAAGTCAAATTTACTTAGTTAACTAATACAATTTTTCATGTGATATGGAATTACAATTTTATTCCTAATTTAATTCAAGAATAAAATTAAATAAGGATCTTTCTTTATGCTATTTTCAACATTTCTTGTTGCAATTTTCAACGCTCCCTCTCAACAACAAATGGATTCACATCTATCATAATCTAGTACCTTTGGAATGTTCTACATGCAACTCTTGTCATTGTCTTCATTGCTACTGCAACATTTGCAACATAAAATAAACATCCAAAAATAAACTGAATCAGTTGTGTTTGCAACTGTCTACTGGGAAAAATGGTGTTTTTGTTGACTCTACTACTGAGCCTCCTTGCTCTATTGTCAACATTTCTCTGTACCCCTCAATATCTGACTGACACTGATCCTCTTGCTACTAAATATTGTGGGCCCCCCGTAACAAGGTAATGATCCATGAGACAAAAAAAACACCTCAATGGACCCTGCCCAAATTTTTGCAACTCTTGGGACTATTGCTTCACATCGCCCCACCTCTCACCTAGAGGTGTGGTTGAATGAACTCCCTCTCCACTCGGCATCCTCTTTTCTTCTACAATTGTGGCTACTTCACAATTTGTTGAGGTTGCTTCTAAGGCTCCATTTTGAGAGGTAATTCATGCTCCCTCTCAACCACCAAATAGATAAAATTTGCCTTGATCCTCAAGGCTTTTCATGCATCTTTTACCTCAAGTGCATATAGGTTCTTGACTCGCACACAGATCTGTTTCATCTATCATGTGGAAATGTGTATAAGGAAAACCTTTCCGTTTCTAAATATCACATCGTAGCCATGGTTTTCCAATACCGAAATGGAAAAAATATTCTTCTTTAGTCCTAGAACATACATCACATCTGTGAGTCTGAGAGGGGATCCTAACTCCCTCTAAAAGGTAATTGTGCCGATATTTGTCGCGCTATACCTCCCATCATCTCCAAACTCTATGCTCTGCTTGAGGTCTTTCTCCTCCAAGTCACTGAAGAGATCTCTATTCCCTGTCATATAGAACAAGGCACCAATGTCGAGATACCACATGATTCCCATTATTTTTCTTGCCATGCATACAATGAGAGTAAAATCAAGTTCAAATTATAAATCTAGATTTTCACCTAGTGCTACTACTGCAGGCTCCTTCTTTCTTGCTTCTTCTGTGGACATTTTGTGGCATATTTCCCAAACTCGTGATAGTGAAAACACTTGATGTTGGACAAGTATTTATTCTTTCCCTCCTCACCTTAGGATTTCTTTCCCTTGGATTTATTTTCTTTGCCAACTAATGAAAAATCCTCTTCCAATTCTTCAGATGAAGTCCCATCTCTAGTGTTCCATTAAATCTCTTCTTGCACCAAGTCGAATGAAAAATGCTCCCACTCTAGTAGGTTCTCCCTTCCATTTATCGAATTCTGGTAACTTTACCAACTCTTGGGAAGGCCTAGAAGTGCTAGGTTGGCCATATCATCTTTAGCAATTGTAACACCAACACTTCCAATCTCATCCTGTCATTGGGTGAACTTGGTCAAGTAATTTGGTGTTGTGTCGCCCTTCTCCATCTTGATTTTTTTGAGCTTGTCCTTCAGTGCCAGCTTCCTATGGTCACTATTGTTTTGAAACAGGCTTTTCAAGGCCTTCCACATTTCATATGGAGTCTCATTACCATGGAGGTTTGAGAAAATATGATCTCAAATTCCTTCTAGTATAATCCTTCTCAACTTTGCAACACATTTTCTCCACTCTGTAGATCTTGAGCATCAGTTACTGGAGGCTTAGGAATATATTTTTCTATGAATTCCTTAAGCCCATTGTCTTCCAACACTACCTCCATCCTGTCCTTCCAAGCAATATAGTTTGAACTACCCTTAAGGGCATATTTGACTCTCAATCCATAGAACGACATCCCGCTGGCTTTGAATTATGATACTACAAATTCAATTTCACCTGCAAAAGACAAACTCATATTCTCCTCTTCTAGAGTGATTTCTGCTCTAATACCATGTAGAAATTCCTTGTAGATTCAAACTACTAATTGTAATTTACTAAAACAATAGACTTGAATCTACTCTACTCATCAGCAGAAATAATTAAATGATTTTGAAATCATGAAGCATACAACAGAAAGAATTCAATTAACACATTACACAATGATTTCCTAGGGAAAGCCACAGCTAAAAACCCTGCTATTTTTATATTTCATTAGTCAAAAAATGTGAGAGCTTACAATGCCTTGCTCAAGCCTAAGAAACCTTTTCACTATCAATATCTATCTCACTGCTTCCTAGACAAGCCTAGGCCAATACTTAACCAATTTTTTTCTTTCCCAAGTCATTATTTCCTTGCATTGTTTCCTTGGGAATTATACCCTATTAATTAGGGAAATTACTCAATTGGAATTGTGCAATCCTCATAGGCCTTCCTCTAACTCCATGCACCACCTATACAATTCAGATGATTATACAACTAATTGTACATTGTCCCTGAACTCCAGTCTCAACTGGGTAACTCTCATATTTGATATGCATGAGTTATTTATGAGTGAATCATCAGTTTACTGGTTGATCACTACATGCAGCACCACACTACTATACCTCCCACTAGTTCCTCCAATAGTTGTAACTAGTTTAACTGACTTTAACTGAGTTAAACTAAATTAATTAATTACAACTCTAAATAAACTCAACTAGGGCTCCTATAAAGTATGAGACATCTACATGACTCAATTTAGACCCTCAACTTGAATTAACTGAGCCAAATAAGTCAAATTAACTTAGTTAACTAATACAAGTTGTCATGTGATATGGAATAACAATTTTATTCCTAATTTAATTCAAGGACAAAATTAAATTAGGACCTTTCTTGGTGTTATTTTCAACACTTCTTATTGCAATTTTCTACACGAATATTCCCTTTTACTAATATTCATCATTTTCTCTATTCTTTATTAATCCTTTGGTTATTGGTGTTCACAGAATTGAAATAAAAGTGTGGCTTTACACTTTCAAGGTATGGTCTTTCTATAGTTCTCTTGTTCAAAAATTTTACATTCCTTTTCTTTTCGAGGGTTATGACCCTGACCTAATCATTTTTGAATATAGGTATGGCCTCCAGTCTCCTACGTGAGTGGAATTATTTGACTAGTTTCAAATTCCCTTTTTCAACCATTTAACTTTTACTTCTCTAATGTACGAGTCAGCTTCCTCTCAAATTTATGACTATTATATGTATGGACATGTGGCGTAGTACTGGTTGACTTTGGTTCTCTGAACCTTTTTACATAACTTCTTTAATTTATTCACCCCTCACCATCTTCAATCCCATGAGGGTTTCATGGACTCCATTAAGATGACTGTTATGGTCAACAACGCCCTTGAACTGGGCCTTAACTATGATGAAATTTCCATTTTAATAATAATTTGTATAACGATGATAGAATTTTATTATTAACTCATAGTAAGGCTCGAGGGCTTGAATTATAGTGTTCTTCTTGATTTTTTTTGTTTTTTTATTAACACAATGGTAATATGTGTGTGTGTGTGTGTGTGTGTGTGTGTGTGTGTCATTATTAGCTCTAAGTATCTTGTTCTCATCTATGTGGTCTTCTCTACAATAAATGATAACTCTTGTTTACCTTTTTGTGTACATCCAAGGAATAATTCTTGATTTATGAGCTGGTGTATTTGTCTATTTTTTTCATATACAAAAATATTGGCCGCTGGCTCAATTATTTCCTTTCTAGTATACTTTTGTTCCCCTATCGATTTCGTTATGACACCCTATTATTTTTCTAGTTATAGTTAATTTTGTAAACTCGCCCTAATGTCTATGGATTCTAATGAAGACAATTCCAAAAATACCAGAGGTTGGTTTATGGTATAATCAATAATAAACTTTAGAGAGGGAATACACTTAATATTTTTTTCCTTGCCCGAATTAAAACCCTAGTGTATAGATATTTCCTATAAAGGAATTGAACACAAAGTTTGTACTTAAATGAGCCAAGAATTAGATATGGCCACAATACTCTAACAGAATTACAAGTATAGTTTTGGAGAAACAATTTCGTTAATCTTCCCCTTCTTTTTTTTAACCTTGGAGTTTTATTATGTTTTTATAGGACCTATATTTCTTTCAAGGTTTTCATTTAACATTCCTCTTACAAAATATTTCATAGTTTAATATCATAGAACATCAACACAATTAGATTCATCTAATTGTGCCTCCTTCATATAATTCCCAAATCAATTACCATTAACCTATCCTAATTTCTCATCACTAATACTAATAATTTATCCTTCTGTGTCTATCTATAGGGAATAATAAACAGTAGACAATAGTATGGATGATACAAAGGAATATACAGGTAGATTGAAAATATTAGAAATAATATAAGAGGTACATATATACAACATTTATTGAATCTATAAATACATTTCATCAACCATAACACATGGACAAAGAAAATTCGTCTAACAGTAATCATTGTTAGGGAAATAATCTGGAATTGAGCATGTTCCACCTGACCATGAACTGTCCCCAATAGTTCCCCCCGAGCTAAGACCTTCTGACCATCCAGAATCCCCCTTTGATTCTTAGGTGGTGCATTTTATATATTTTCTTCCCAACAAATCTTTGCAACGTCCTACTTTAAGGCCTATCAACCTTTTTGCCTAGGTCTTTTTGTTTTAGTTTTTCTCAAAAAAATATACTTTTATTTTTCTTTAAAGCACACTTTTCTCTCCCGTAGTGCTTTATTCCACCCCACTTAGTATTTATCTCCAACTAAGTGATTAACATAATCTTTCTCTCCCATTATATTAATTTTATTTCTTTTATTTTTCTCCCATGGGCTTTTAGGAGACTTTTAAAAAAGGTCCATTATGTGGACTTGACCACCACAACTTTTTCTAAGATGGCAAGAAGTCTTCTACACTCTAGTGCTCTTTCCTGAATATTTCCAAGAAATTTATTTATTAACTCAATAATAATATAATTACATCATGACATAAGTCTCATCATGGCTCCCCTCACCATTACATCCAATAATAGTTCAATGTCTAAATAGTAACTATCTAAAAAGCAGGGTCATAGGGGGTGTTAGAAGGGATTAGAAAAAATTGTTGTCACATAGGTGCTCCAAAACCTATAAACATTAGTGTTGTCTAGGTAAATCCTCTCTGTAAACAGAGACAAACCCTCTAGCCCAATGAGTGGGACTAGCAACCAACATGACAATCTAGGAGACATTTTCCTAAATTACAATCGAAATGAGAGAAGAGGATGGAGACACGCCTCATTCTGATGCTATAATGCACTCCTTTGTTTAATACCTTGATCGCTTACTCCTCAGGCTCAACCCTATTCCTCACAGCATTTGAGTACCTACACAAGAGGCCAAAAAAAAAAAAAATCATATGAGTGCAACAATCATAATCGAATGTAATTCATTTAACATATCAAGGAGTATTAAGATAAATGATGCATTGACACAAACATTTATGGAAATTGAACCAGCAGTTGTATATGTTAATGAATAAAAGAGGAAGCATACAACCAAGCCTTGATGTTAATAATCCCTCCTTGAGTGAATGTCCAAGTCCAAGCTCAAGCTCTCTAAGCACTCCTTCTCCAAGCCAAATTGAGTAGCATGTAGGCACTATCTCAGCATAAGGGTGAAAATAATCAGAGACCAACCATTTTGGAATGGAAGAGGATGAATATATAGGTAGGGAGAGGGAGTTAGGATCTCTCAAAATATAGGGGAAGGTCCTCATCTCAAGGAGGAAGCTCATAGGGATAAGATCAAAGGGCAATATTGGGAGAATTTGACCACATCCACAATGAACAACCTCCATCTCGTCATTCTGGAAGCCTCTAGATCATGAATCTTCTTGTCCTCTTTAGGAAAATTTTCCTTTTAGGGATTAGCGTGAGTATCCAATTAAAAATTGTGCTAGCAGTGTGAGGCTAGTAAGGTGCAACCTGTCATCAGCACGAGCAGGAAATGTTGCAGTTGCACTGGCCTTGAAATTAGGGTTTTGAGCTCACTTATTCAAGAAAGTATCAAGGCATGTTTTCATTAAGTCTTCAAGGAGGATCTGGACTGCATATCAGGATGGGTACACTACATAATTGCCAAGTTTTGGGCACTCTGGGGTATGACATAGGGAAGTGCAGGAGGTGTGACAAAATACTATGTAACAAATTTCCCCTAAAGCATGAAGGAAAAACAGGGAGTGATGAATGAGATAATTTACGAATTTTTGCAAGGATGAGAACAAACATTGTCAGGAGACCTGCAAATCAAGGATGCATATACATATCTAATATCAAAACATGAATCCACGGTATGGACGTAGCCATCTGCATAGAAAGGACCATGTGAAAATATCCATTGTATGGGCACAACCATCCGAATCAAAAGGATCGTCTGGAAATCTAAGATCCAAGGTATGGATGCAGCCACTCAATATAGAAGGATCATCATAGATAAAAGGTCCCATGGCATGGTCGCAGCCATCCTTATAGAGAAAACATGTATACAATCATGAATAATACATAACTCCACCCATCCTGAGTGATATCAAACAAAAATCAGGGTCTTGCACTCCATCCCAACTCGATCAAAGTACAAATTCTAACATGAAAATGAATGTGTCGAAGTCGAACATGCTAGAAAACCACCTGATTACTGGCCAATGATGTGGATATTTAACAGACACAAGAGAAACCACCAATAATGAAAATGGCTCTCAAGGTACGACAATACAATCCGTGAATGTGAAAATGAAGCTAAAGTCGAACACTCGTGGAATCATCTGATAAAAGGCCAATATTAAGAACATGTCATCAAATGTGAATAACTTGCCATTAAGGCATGCAAGATATAAGGTACTGAAAGGGAGTTTCCAAGTCATATTCCTAGATAATGAGCTGAAGTTGACTGGAAATGACCTGTCGAAGGAGGGCCATAATGATTCCCTCGTCGTCGACACGAAACAAGGAATAAAGCGGAATAAACAAGTATGATCCAGGATTGTGGCAAAATTCAGACAATGTATAGGTAATAAACTACAGATGGGACTTCTCTTGAACATATCGGCGACATGACTCTAGAGTGTGGCACATTTGACCCAGCATAAGACCAAGGGTCATGATGACGAACTGGAATAGTTAGATGAGAGGTAAAATGGATCACCCAAACCTAGAAAGACAAGTGACTAAGTGAGGATATCCCAAACCCGACATGAGAAACAGATGAGTGTCATGTTCAAGAGCGACATGTTGCATATACAAGAGATGTTTCACTTTCACTTTTTCCCCACTATTTATAGTGAGTACCCCAATTATTTTTAATCGCAATCTTGAAGGGGATAGAATATTCTTCTTGTATAAGTTCATTCCTTGAATGAATCCATCCTAGTAAGTTTTACGAGCCCTAGGAAGGAGAAACTTGGTCTCATCATGGTGACAAGTCTTTTGTCACTTAATTTTTATGAGTCTAATAAAGAATAGCTTGATGTCTTTTTCATATATAGAGAGTTGTAAAAAGAGATGAAGAATAAAACTCCATAATGTCCCTTTTCGTAATTTGTCTCTCAAACCCTAAAAGGTAGAAAACAATATTCAAGATAACCTCTTGACATGCCGACCAAGGTGTACCTTTTTCGTAAATAGTCAATCCAAGCCCTAAAAATGGGTAAACGTATACTGATATGATGTCAATTCATTTAATTTAATGAGTTCTAGAAGACAAGTACTCGATGATCTTTTCATATTTCAAGAGTAAAAAAAGAGCTTAAAGATGACTCCACCTGGAGGAACGAGTGGTATAAAAGGATAGCAACTGGTTCCGGTGATGATGGAACTGCTCAAAACATGTAAATGTCAATAGGTTGGCTAATAAGACCACTCATTGTAGATGTTCCTCAGGCAAGTGCAAAACAACCAATTGAAAGCGAATAATTGGCCAAGAGATGGTGGCAATGGAATGGACAAACCAAGGCTCATCTGGAAAACACAAGCTAATAAAATGGCAATCACATGCGGTAAAAAGGGAAATTGTTTCATTTTTACACTATCTTGAAACATGGGAAACTATGCTTGAGTATACGTGAAGATGGTTTCATTTTTTCACAATCATGAAGCATGAGAAAAAACTATTCTTGGATTTGGTTTCATTTTTACACAAGCTTGAAACAAAGATAAACTATGATTGAGATATGTTTACATGCCCCCGGCATAAAGACTCAATTCAAGGTACATGCCCCCAAGCTTCATTTCATTCACTTATGTAGACTACTAGTTACTAAGAGGTGGATGGAATGAAGGTTCACTTACAAGATCAAGTGAAAGACTTGATTGGGATTTTACAAGATCTAATCAAAGACTTGAATTGGAAGGGGATTTGTTTCATTTTTTAACGAGCTTGACACAAGTAAGAGAAATTTGCTCATAGCACCTATTTCATTTTTTAATGAGGTTGACATAGTAAAATAACTATCCTCATAAAGACCTATTTCATTTTTTAACGAGGTTGACATAGTAAAATAAATATCCTCCTAACCCTGAAATTAGGGTTTTGAGCTCACTTCTTCAGGGAGGCTCAAGGCATGTTTTCATTAAGTCTTCAGGGAGGATATGGATTTCATATCAGGATGGTACACTACATAATTTCCAAGTTTTGGGCACTCCAGGGTATGACACAGGGAAGTGCAGGAGGTGTGACAAAATACTGTGTAACAAATAGTTTTATTAATGCTTGATATCCTTGTAGGAGTTAAAAGAGAAAAAATGTGTTAAGATCTAGAAGGAGCAAGAATATCCCTCCTTCCAATGTGCATGTTGATAATACATTATTAGTTAAACATATATAACAACATTAAATGTTCATAACATTCATCATCATATATAACATTTAATGGTTCATTTAATCCTAAATGATGATCCCTACCTTTAACATGAACTTGAAACAATGATGATAACAATGTACATTCAATGTTGATAAGACCTTGAAACATCTTTATTGTTCTCTAAATCCACTAAAACCTCTATCTCTTGATTTCTTTTTATTTCCTTATTAACAATTTCATTGGCCTTCTCATCCCACATTTCTTCTACTTATTTGGAATTTTGAAATTCTATGTAGTTATGATAAGTTCTTCCTTTAAGAAAGTTCTTCTTACTTTTGATTTATGGTAATTTAGTTACACATTGTAAAATGCTAAATTATATGGTGCTTCGAATGAAGAAAACATTTGATAACTAATTTGATTTTGTATAGTAGGCTTTCAAATAGTAACATACTTAAAAACTAGATGAATATGTTCCTTATTGTATCATGGAGTTTATATTTATGTAATGTATGGTTTTTTAGTCACAAATTATCTTATAGTTGATTAAATTTGTATAAATTTATAGATATCTTTTTTTTTGCTAAAGCAAGAGTCGGCCCTTCTATTCAATTGAATCGGTAAACGCAGATTACATAAATTACAAAAAACCCAAAAAAGATGTGGGCCCTAGAGTTAACTAGCCGCACAAAGTTTTGGGTGTCGAGCCAAGGGCCCACAAACAAAACAACTAGTCCTTCAAAATACTAACAATCGCCAAGACCGTTCAATCCACCTTCAGCGATCTGACGGACATGGCTTCATCTCGGAATGGAAACAAGCAACCTCTATAATTCATGAATCGAACCTGAAGAGAAAATATAGACCACCATAAAAGGATTTCGGGTCCGCTAGGGGGGATAACCCTCGAGCAGGAAGTTCGCCCGAAATCTACCAAATCCAATCTTGAAGCAAGATCAGCACAGAAGATAACACTGCCACTGTACTCGAAATGAAATAAAGCCATTGTATAACTTAATATCAGTCCCACAAAAAAAAAACATGAACAATCCTGATCGTTGAACCCTGCCACAGGATCCAACGGCTGATATGAAAATCGCTCTGCCCAACATGCAAATATTTAGCATATGATCGAGGTGGTTTTCCAAATAGCCCCACTGCCACGTGTTGCCCATTGAATGGGATCGCTGCCAAAAGGGAAAAATAGCTTCCTGATCGCGAGGCTCGCGATCACCCCAAAACCACTTTGGGCCCGGTATTTTGATCGGAGGTGGAAGGTTCTAGTGATCGAGGACGCCAAGGGCTCCCAGCACCCGATCGCCCACCAAAAGAGTTTCGCCATGGACATTGTGAGAAGAGGTAACTTCCAACCTGCTAGAAACTCTTGGAAAAATAATACCCGCTCTATCACCGCTGATGACCTGACTGAGCTTGATTCTCCAAACATCAAACCACTAAATCTTATCACTCACTGTAAAACCAATTATGTGCTCTCCTTTGCTCATAATGCTTTTGAGATATCTATTCTACCCACCATCATCCTGCTCCGAAACACCAACCAATCTTCCTCGGCTTGGTCTTGGAATTTCGCCTTAAGACTGTACTGAGGTAGCTCATGCCAATTTACTGCAAACCTATATTCTACAAATCACTCCTTGATTAGCCGAAAGATCCACCAACTTATTGGCCAATCTTCAAACATGTTTAAAAGTAATTGTGCGGAGGTTTAGAAGGTGGTTGTGGATCTGATGAAAGTTCTGGATCAACCTCTAATTTCTTGAGGCCTTTTCCGGTGCCATACCCCAACTGATTCTCTTGACCGAGTTGATGATTAACTCAGAATAAGCTTCCTCAATCTCATTGTGGTGATTGTCCTGAATCAGGAATTCTAAACAGTGCTCCATGGCCAGAACTTCTGCCATATTGTTGGTGGCTCTCCCAAGGTGACTGTAGAAAATAAACAGGATGTTCCCTCTTTCATCCCTTAAAACTCCTCCATGACCCGCCGTACCTGGGTTGCCCTTTGAGGCACCGTCCACATTGAACTTTAAAAAACCTTTGGGGGGAGGGTGCCAAAAATCAAGCTCAGAATCTCTAATGAGAATCTTCTGATCCAGGCCCTGAGGAATGAGACTTTGTAACCCTAGCTGACAAAGGATTCTCCAATCTAGTGCTGAGGGAGGATTCTTAGGGAGATTTCGGACAATAGCACCCACTGTCTCTTGTAGCTGCTTTAAGATTTGATCTAAAAGGTGAAGGGGTGGTTTTCTAACATCCTTGAAAATTTTGTTATTTCTTTCTTTCCAAATGTTCCATATGATGAATCCCAGCGTTAGAGCCCAAGCAATGCTAAGGACTTCATTATTCGAAAAATTACTTCTCCACTTATTTAGGGTATTGATGATGCTCCCTTTGTCCCTATCTGACTGATGGAAAATGGAGGCGAAAGACTCCCACAATTTGGAGGAAAAGGAGCAGTTGTTGAGAAGGTGCTCCATTGTTTCCTCTTGAGCATCACAAAGATAACACCTGGAAGGCCCCAAAACACCCCTCTTCCTAATATTGTCCCATGTCAAAATCTTCCTATGCTGGACCAGCTAGATAAAGAGTTTAATCTTCATCCAACCTTGATGTCTCCATAGTCTTTGCCATGCTTTGTCCAGAGCCTGGGAGGCCAGACCAAGGAGAATGAGTTTAGCTTCCTTAAGATTAAAGGAGCCCTCATTGTTGTTGCCCCATCTCAGCTGGTCATTCCCTTCTGAAACTAGAATTTTCCTTCGATCTAACTCTTGCATTAGCATATCAGCTTTGGCTTTTAAGGGGTTGTCATACGTGAGATCAAATTTCCTCCATGTTCTCCACTTTGCTGCATTATTGGTTTGATCCCAGAAATCCTTTACTTTGGTGAATCCTTTAGCATCTGCCTCTGCCTTAAGTTCCTTCAAATCCTCTTTTAAAAGAATGGGTTCTTGTTGCCATCTATCCTCCCAGAACAGAGCTAGGTTTCCCTCTCTAATTTCCCAGAAGCCATTATCTTGGACTAGACCTCTATTGTCCCAGACCTTGTTCCACATGTGTGATCCCTTAATATTTCCATCCATTCTTATAAGGTCTTCACTTTTCCATGAGCTGGCATATTTTTCTTTCCAGATTGTAGCCCACTGAGCCTTTGGTTCTTTTAGCTAGTGCCACCATAATTTAGCTCCTAAAGCTTTGCTTAAAATTTCTGGATCATCCAATCCTAGACCTCCATGTTTTCTAGGTTTGCAGAGTTTTTCCCAAGCTACCAAGGCCCATTTTTTCTTTTCCTCCCCCTTGCCCCAAAGAAAGTCTCTCTGTATGGTTCTGAAAAGTTGCAAGACTCCTTTAGGAGCTGGGAGAGTGGAGAGCATAAAAACTGGGATAGCTTGCAGAACAGCCTTTGTGAGCACCAATCTACCAGCCAAGTTTAAGGACCTCATAGTCCATTTCCTTATTTTGTCTTGCAGTTTATTCATCATTGGCTCCAATGTGCTCTTGAGTAAAGGTTTAGCAATTAGAGGGACCCCCAAGTACTTAGAGGGGAGAGAATCTCTTTGAAAGCCTAGAATTTTAGCAATGTTCCTTTGAATGGCAATGTTAGTATTGGAGAAAAAAATCTTAGATCTGGAGAGATTAACTTCCATACCTGAAGCCCTAGCAAAGTAATTTAGGATTAGTTTTAATGCTTGAGCTTCTTTAACAGTGGGGATTCCCTACAGCATGGTGTCATCCACAAACTGTTGATGCATCCAAGCCTGTCCTCTATCAGAAAGTTGGAGACCTTTGATCTTACTGAATTCTTTAGCATGTTTGATAGACCAACCCAGTCCTTCCATCATGATGATGAAGAGAAAGGGAGATAGTGGATCCCCCTGTCTAAGGCCTCTAGATGGAAGAAAAGTTTCAGAAGGGGAGCCATTGACTAGAATTGAGAAGCTAGAGGAAGTGACCAGGGCCAAGACCCATCTCACCTAGTTGTGATCAAACCCAAAAGCTATAAGAATTTTCCTGATGTAATTCTAGTTCACCTTGTCATAGGCCTTAGCTATATCCAATTGCATGATCATGCCAGCCTTTCGGTTGATAGTCAGAGAGTGTACCACCTCATGCGCTTGAATAATATTGTTAATAATTTGCCTTCCTTCCACATATCCAAATTGTTCCACAGAGACAAGGCTAGGAAGGAGAGGTTTGAGTCTATTTTCCACCACTTTTGATATAATCTTGTAAACCACATTGTATAAAGCTATCGGTCTAAATTTTTCAGGAGTTTGGGCTGCCTCCTATTTAGGGATCAGGGCAATGAAGGAGGTGTTTGGAGCTTTCAAAAGAGTTCTGTTGATCCTAGAATCTTCAACAACATTTAGAATATCTTTTTTAACAATGTTCCAGCAAACCTTGAAGAAGTCTACATTGAAACCATCTGGGCCAATTTCTTTACCATTTTGCGTTTCTTTGAGCACTTCACTGACCTCATCTTTGGTAACTGGCTTGTTAAGGTTGAAATTGTCCTCCCTGGACGCTAGCCTAGGTATATGTCTTGTGAAGTTTCTGATGAAATTCTCTATGTCATGACATGTTTCCTTGGCTATGCCCCGAAAGTGCTTAACAAGTGCTTCTTCTATCTCTACATGAGAGTTGTGAAGAATACCTCTCTTGTCCTTGATCACTGAAATTCTGTTGTGAACTCTGTTTGCCATAGTGGTTCTGTGGAAAAATATGGTGTTTCTTTCTCCTTCTTTGAGCCATTGAACCCTTGATTTTTGCCTCCAAAATATTTCCTCTTGTTTACATAAATTCTCCCATTCTTGATTACATTTGGTGGCTTGATCATTTCTAGTTTCATCGAAGCCATCTGTGATAAGGGCTTGGTTGATTTCCTGTATTTTACCCTCGACTACTTTTCTAGCTACAAAAATATTGCCATGCTCCTTCTTGTTCCATTCCTTGAGCCTGATCTTGATGTGTTTTAGTCTCTTCTGAAGGAGGAACATTCTAGTGCCCTGAATGTCTAAATCTTCTAACCACCATTTGGCAATGTTGCTGGTAAAATATTGATGGGAAAGCCAGATATTTTCAAAACAAAAGGGTCTATTCCGGGGAGTACCTATACTCTGCACCTCCAGATGAATCGGCCAGTGGTCTGAGCCTCCAAAGGGTAGAATTCTTGCTGAAATTTCCTTATTATTGAGCATAAGGTCTTCTGATATAATAAATCTGTCTAATTTGGAAGCTACCTGAGATTCTCCTCCTCTTTTGTTGTTCCAAGTAAATATGCCATTACTAGTTACCATATCCACTAACTTCATACTGTCTGTAAAAGTTTGAAACTTCAGAGATTCTTTACTAAGAACTCTGGTTCCACCTTTTTTCTCTGAGAGTGATTTAATCATATTGAAATCCCCTCCCAGAATCCATGGCATGCCTACGTACCTATCTCTGAGTTCCTCTAGAGAATCGAGAAATTTGAGTTTACCCTCCATTCTTTGGGGACCATACACATTTGTGACTAGGTAGGTTTCCTTATCTCCTACAGGTTGTATGACCACTGAAAGGTATTCTCTAGATGCCTCAGCATCTAAAATGTCTATTTTTTTTGGATTCTAAAGGGTGAGAATACCACCTACTGTATTCTCCGCTTTGACTTCCAGAAACTCATAACAATTGAGCCATTTACTGTGAATCTCTTTTAGCTTTTGAATGGAACATTTAGTTTCCTGGATGAAGATCACATCCGGAGCTATTTGTTTCATTCTATTACTAATTAGTATTTGTTTTCTTTTACTAGCCAGACCTCTAATATTCCAAGAAGTAAACTTCATTATTAAAGATTGGTGAAGGAGTAGCTAGTTAGGTCTTTCATCTTACCTGAGTCTATCATTAACTTTCCACATTCCATCAATATTTCGTTTTGCTTTTTCTTGCCTCCTTTTTCCCTGGGTTTCTGGGTGCTAATCCTGGTGTGGATTTCACCGTTTTTACCCCTTCGCTGCTCTGCTTTCCTTGTTTCTTTGCTTCTCTGGCCCTTTGCTTTGTGTTTTTCATATATATAGTTGTTGGACTCTTCTGAACTCCTCTGGAGGTAAAGAGTCAATCCCTTCTTTTAGTTCCTTGAATCAAGAAATCCTCCAGATCTAGATTCTCTGTCTCAAGAGTCGCTTGAAGTTCTTGGTCCTCCATTTCCTTCTCACTTTGGGTCATCTCATGATCCATTTCTGTTTCAGCATCACTCACCAACATTTCTGCCTGCAAATTTTTATCTGGTAGTTGTTCCTTGTCCTCTTCTTTCCCTGCCTCCATTAAACCTTCCCCCTTCATCTGGTTTGTTGTGGGTGACTCTTCATCCTCTTATAGGATTTGGAACCTATTATGACTATCTTGTTGCCCTTCAAATTTTCGTGTCTTTGACCCCCTCTTGCTTCATTTTCCTTTGTTTATCACTTCGTGAAAGATTTCAGAGTCTTTCATTGCGTTAGATATACTCTTATTCTCCAGTTTAGTGAGAGGTCAATCCCTGAATAGGTGACCATGCTCATGGCATTTGCGACATCTGAATGGAATATGTTCATAATCAACAGTTTGAACCCATTCTTCATCAAAAACTTCCAATATTACCTCGTCTGGTAGAGCTCCTGAGAGATCCATCTCCACACATATTCTAGCAAATGAAGTATACTTTCCCCTTCTAGTGGCTTCAGAAGCTTTGACAAATCATCCTAACTTATTTCCTATGGCTGTTAAGGACTTTGTTTGCCAATAATCAAGCGGAAGAGAATAGAGCCTTACCCAAACTGGGACCGAAGTGAATGTTTCACGTTCCGGAACAAAATTCATGATCCAAGGTCTCATATAGAGACCTGCTGCAACGTAGAAGTAGGGCCCACCTTCAAAAACTCTATCCTTATCTTCGATGTTTGCAAATACCACAGTAAAGAAACCCTTTGATCCTAGGTGTAGGTCAATGCTTCCTTTTGGTTTCCAGTGATACCTTATCCACATTTGTAAGGCTTTTTCAGTGGGCCATAAACCCATGAATTTGCAAATGATTTCATAGGTTTGCATGTGGTCCCTATGCGCCTGCATAGTAGGCTCATTTAAAACAACTCTAGGAGTCACAGCAGCTTTGGGCTTACATGGGCCCATTTGAGCTTTGTTTTTTGTTCCATGTTCCTTGTCTTCTTCCTCATTTTCTTTGGTTATATTATTCTCTTTTGACTTTTGTCCATCTTGTTCCTCTTCCCTGTTCCTATTCCTTCCCTCTGAAGGTCCTCTATCATATTACATAGGTTTTTTCCCCTACTGGTTACAACCTGTTTGAAGGAGGGAGTGGAGCTCCCTCCTTTGCACTCTTCCATGGAAAACCTCCTCTGCAACAGCTCAGAACCCTATAAGTTTCGTCCTCCATCCGCCACCCCAATCGCATTCCCGACTATCAGGTTAGATGTCAATGTTCATAAATTTATAGATATCGATTTGTTTTTTCTCATGAAATAAAATTGGCCCTTCAATTTGGTACTCACTCGCTTGATTTTTCAAGAATCTCTCATTCTCTAAAATTCAAAAGATTTGCCATATCATTAAGTTTTAAGTAATAATTCCATCTTAAATATATATTTAGACTTCCTATATAAGAATTTAAACTTAATTTCTATTAGTCTTTAGTTCAACAACCTTGCAAATTATTATGCAATATCTACTTCATCAATTTTACTAGATATTCATCCTCTTCTCATTTTTAAGCCAATCTCTTTGGATTCTTTAATAAAATCTCCAAATATTCCAATTTTATTCTTAACGCCTATTTTTTTCCAATCACTTAAATCTAGTTCATTCTCTTCTCACAATCCCTTTTACTTGACATTGAATTTAAATAATTGAAATTTTTGGCAAATGAGATATATGAACAAAAATATAATACCATACTTGTTACAGTAGGGATCACTTTTAGTTTGGGATTTATATATTCTTTTGAATAAATGGAAAATTGTTGCTAAGAATAAGTTTTGAAAAAGGTCTTGAAATGCTTCAATTGGTAAATGTGATTTGTTGTGAAACCAAACAAAGCTTCAAACCTAGATTCACTAATAAAATTTTGGGGTTATATCTAACAATAGATCACCTTTATCACACACCCTTCAATCATATACCCAAATGGTTTTAAGTTTTTTCATTTCTTAAACATGTGTTTGGGGAAGAGTGAAGAGATATTATTGCTTGTGCGACTAGATTACTTGGAAAATAGGTATATATCGACAATTTACTCTCCAAATTCTCTAATTTTATTCTTAACACCTATTATTTCTAAATCATTTTCCACTTTCCTTCTATTCTCACACTCCATTTTACATGGCATTGGATTTTAATTCAAATTTTTTGTGAATTATATGTATGAACAAAAAAATAACACCATCTTTGTTGTAGAGATCACTTTCAGTTTAGGATTTTTATAGTCTCTTGAAGAAACGAAAAATTGTTGCTAAGAAGAACTAATTTCAAAAGAAGTAAAATGCTTCAATTAGGAAATGGAGAAATATATATATATATATATATATATATATATATATATATATATATATATATATATATATATATATATATATATATATATATATACATATATATATTTACATTATTAAATGAATAAAGCAATTCCCTTTTTTTAAGTATGGTACATTTTCTTGAAATAATTGATTAATACAATAATTTTATATAAAGAATGTTAAAATATAAATTAACAATTTAAAATTAGGATATTAGAAAAATTATAAAATAAATCATTTAAAAATATTTGACAATATTGTATTTTATTTTAAAACCTATAGAAATATATTTAACTACACATTATAACTATACAATGCATATTTCAAATGACAATTTTTAAACACTTAAATTATAATATATCATTAAATTTATATATAATTAATGAAATTTTTTTTGCCAACGTAACTTCATGATTTAACATAAACTTAACCATTTATAGAAATATATTTAATGACACATTATAACTATATAATACATATTTCAAATAACAAATTTTAAACACTTAAATTATAATATATCACTAAAATTTATATATAATTAAAAAAAAATTGCCAACATAACTTCATGATTTAACATAAAAGACAAATTTATTTTTTATCATTAAAATTTACATATAAATGAATTAATTTTTCATTGTTAACATAGGATCATATTTAAAACACAAAATATAAATTTTTGAGTTTGCAAATGTTTTACAAATTGCATACCTTCAACTAGTTTGCAAATTTCTTATCATTTACATGGGGGTTCTTCTATTGCGTGTTCTCAATTGTGGCATTGCTTGAAGTTAAATCGTGATTTATGCATAAGCAAAACAAATTAGTTATTTAACTAAATCAATTTATGTAATTCAATTTAGTTGGTAATGGAAATATAATGTTTCCCAAGTCACTAATTCTTCATCTCCTTATATTATGCTCACATATGGCATAATTTGGAAAAGTAATTGGCCCATTATCTAAACTTATTTTCTTTTCTTGCAAGAAACAAACATCACATAGTGTAATCAGGGGAATTGTTTTAAAATATCATGACCCGTACATCCACATATTCGCAATTCAACACTTTGTATGTGCACTAGATTCACCTTGCACACACCATCACTACTAACAATTTGTTTTACTAACTATTACAAGTAGAGTGATTGAAGATTATATTCTACTTTGAAATTTTGCACACAAACATATGCTCACATAGTATAATTAGGAAATAAGTAAGTGGTCCATCATCCACACATCCTTTTTTTTTCTTGCAAGGAACAAAAATCACATAATGTAATTAGGGGAATTGTATTAAAGGATTATGAATCACGTATCCACATACTTGCAATTCAAACACTTTGTATGTGCACTAGATTCACCTTGCACACACCATCACTACTAACCAATTTTCTTTACTAACCATTACAAGTAGAGTAATTACTTATATTTTACTTTGAAATTTGGCACACAAACATATGCTCACATAGTATAATTAGGAAAGAAGTAAGCGACCCATCATACACACATCACTTATTTTCTCACAAGGAACAAGCATCGCATAAATTAATTAAGGGAATTGTAAATAATCATTGCATAGCCACATCAATTCACACTTTCTATGCTCATAATTTTACTTTCACACGCATCCACCCCACACACTAAGTTCACTTAAACTTTGTATAAAGGGTATCCTCTTTATGGAATATTTGTACCTAATTTATTTGAGCTTATATTTTGTTGCACGCCCTAAGTGAAGCGAAGCCTTAACCTGAATACACTAAATTCCCCATAGGGGCCACAAGATAATTTATAGTTCAGGCTACGACCATGGCAATAGGAAGCACATAAGTTGTCATGGTTTTTTTCATATTGAGACATAGAAATTTGTCTTTTAGGGATCTTAAAAACCTACATCATCTAGTGACAAATTTGGTACATGGTAAGAAACTTGTGGGGGATAAGTCCTAGGTTCCATATTATCACAGACCTTCATGTTGTATTCTAACACATTGTTGGGGTTTTGGGTCCAAAACTAACAACCAAAAGCTGATATTCATCCATTCCCATTGAACACAGTGAACTTAGTGGCCAAATCTTAGGGAATTTCCCCCTATAGGTTGAGCTGCAGGAGCACTTAGACCTAAGGTGATCTAGTTCAAGCTACTGGAAGTGTCTCCTGTGAAATTTATGATGTAGACCCAGTACCCTATTCTAAAATATTCACTAGGCCCAATTACTACTCAGGAAAAAGGACATTAGATATTTTATGAATTTTTCTCATGGGAAAAACCTCAGATAAACTTTTTTTGTTGATTTTTTCACACATTAGAATTAAAGGGAAAATTAACCATTTATTTTTCACTTTGTCTTGTGTATGTGATTCATTTGGTTTTCCTAAAGAAAATGTATGTTTTCAGGTGTGCTTACACATGCAACAGTCTCAAGTGTTATTGATTTCTTTCCTTTCTTGGTAACTGATTTCTTTCTTGGAATAGAACACTTGTCATTAGTTACATGTTTCATAAGGATTATATCATCTTTTGGTGCCTCCTACATAAAATTCACATCATCATGAAAATTGTTTTACATTTCATACATGTTGAATGTTTTTAGCTTTCATCATATTCTGATTCACCCTTTTTGTTGATACGGGGACTGATAATTTTGTTAGTGTGCTCTTTTTTGACCCTTATTTCCCTGAGGTTGAAACCCTTTTCTTTTCATGTTTCAACTTAGAACCCTTGGTCCATGTCAACTTCTGCTAGTTAACTGACAAGTCTTAACTTATTTTTCATTTAACGTTTCCCTAGGGTTTGTGACTAGAACCCTAAGGTTTCCAAATTGATTTTTATTGACTAAGGAGAAATGATTTTACCTTTCATCATATTTTGAATCACCCTTTTTGTTGACACTAGGACCAATACTTTTATCAGTGCACTCTGCTTTGACCCATATTTTCCTCAGCTCGAAACTCATTTATTTTCATGTTTCAACTTACAACCCTTGGTCCATGTCAACGTATGCTACCTAGATGCCTACTATCAAATCATATCAAGACCTTCCACCTATGGTGATTTCTTAAATAAACATGTGTATCTAGATTTACTATTCACTTATCTTATGATGATGATTCACTTTAATTACAAGTATATTTCGTATTCCACTATGCAGGGATGGATATCGAGCAACCACACAAGGGAGAATATGTGTCCCATCAAGTTGATCAACCATATGATGATCAAGATGTGCCCTATGGACCTGTTCAACCATTTTTGGCTTGAGGGGGCCTAACCCAGGTTCAATGTTATTTAGCCAAACAAATCCCTACACTACTGGCCCTTTCGGCATCAACCCATGGAGCGTGTACTGAAGTCTCACCCGAAGCAATATGGGGGGATACTAGAACCAAGTTTCTGCACCTTGAGATGGTCGTGATGTTGTTTAAATTCCCTCTATCCCTACCATCATTCAGGTTGCTTCACTCTAGGGCTTGCAAGAAAAACCCTGTGTTTTATTCTTCAATACCTCCACGAACAGATACAATCGTCCTTCGCGCAGCCCGAGCCTGCTGCTCAGGTACTTTCATGTTGCTATGGTAGCATGCTATACAAATTCCCCAATTAATCTAAATGCCTTACTTATCTTATCAAACAATTATAGTTATCCACGTGTAAACAGATATTTGTATATGCGTTCAGTTATTCAATGTAATTGCATTCATTCGTGCACCATATAAGAATAATAAATAAAATTCATAAATAACATATCAAATGCATCAACAAAACAAAGACACGGAAATTGCAGAATATCTCTCTTTATTAATATCTTCCAAGTGGTTACAACCTTTGTTCTCCCTGCGCACACAGCTATAGGGGTTCGCGCACTCAGTTGTGGACTTCTACCCTAGGCCTCTGCGCACTCAGCTGCAGAGCCTTTACCTATGCTACAACCCAAGACTTAGACTTATTGCTCTAAAGCTATGACTCTCTTACATCATCCATCATTATCTCTCTTCAAACTACTTAGAGCTGAGCTCTTTTGATACAATCCCATGGGTAGATCTCTTACAACCGACTTTACTTTACAAAAATAAGGGCGAACTACCCTTTATGACACATAACACATTCACGCTCCATGACCACAAAATGTGGAGTCTTTACAATAATATTACAAAAAATGACTTAAACATGGGATTTTAGCCCCAAAACTTCCCTTGGGGGATCCCACTCCCAACAGGCCCCCAACACAAACATCGTGACTCACCCTCGAGTCACTCAGTAGGCACGGAGATCTTTGCGCAAAGCCATCCAGCTCGACCCTGATGACCGAAACTTTGGCTGTGCACTAAGCTGCTGCCTACTTCGCATCTTCAACTGTCTTCTCGGTTACTTCCCCTGCACTTTCATCCTGAAGCTATTGTTGTGTCACTTGCAGAGTCGCAAGCTTGCCTTCAATGTTTCTTGCGACTGCATAAGCTTCCTCCAGCCATGGCTTTAGTTGCACCTTCAGCACTACTTCCTTGTTCAGCGTTGCGTCCACCTATTCCTTCAGCAACTTGGCTTCTTGCATCTTGGCTAACCTTTGTGTCAGTGCGACGGTTGACACTGAGCCCGTAACTTCATCATAGCGTTGTTGGAGTTCGCACACTTTCGTCTCTAGCCTTTGGATTTTTGGGTCCTCCTGCAAGCCGGTAAGGACCTCAAACGATTGTTTGAACAACTGTGTGCAATCTGCTACTACACTCTCTACTGCTACAACTGCTTCTGTGACAGCGGCCACCCATTGTTCCTTTACCTCTAGTGGTGTTGAAGGCTAAGCCCTCAATTAGAGCTCTGTAATCTACAATTTCAGCTCCAACTAAACCCACGCCATCTTTGTCCATGTGTCATGCACACTTGTGGCCAATTTACGGATGCAGACCTCGACTAGCTCCTCCTCTGGAATGGCCAATTTCGAGACCATTCTGAAGACCTCCTCTACGACCTATATGATCTTCTTGCTCTGGCTGGTCGCCTCGACCTCAATGGCGATGGCAGCATTCCTCTATAAGGCCATCTGCTTATTGTTTATTTTTTGTTCACTGATCATCTGGAGGGCACAGTACTCACAGGCCCTCAGCTCTGTAATGACTTCATCCTGCAAGAGGTGGAGTGCTTTGCATGGGAGCGCTGCCAGGTTCAATCCCACTCCCTTTAAGGTGCTAATAGTGGGCCTGTCAGCCTCATTTTCTATTGTCAATGCTCCATCCGGAAGCACTAGCGCACTGGAAGCCTTCGTGTGCAGCATATCGGTAGCCTCTGATGTGCTAATAGCCAAGATGGTAGACATCGTACCAACTTGCAACGCGCAGGTTTGCAACTCCTGCAGTCCTATCTGGATGGCCTCGAGGATGATCTGCTACTACTTTTCGAATTGTTGCAGGGCCTCTGTGGTGACTTCTTGGACTGTGTCACCGATGTCATATAAGTCACCCTCCATTAGTGTGATAGGGTCCAGCGAGGTCTTGGTTGCCTTGGATTTCTTTTGGACCCTCCCTTCTCCAGCTCTCTCAGGCGCTTAATGCGGTCGAACGTCTCTTGAGGGTCCGCATCGTGCTGCTTTGTGTCCTCCTCTTCAGTTTTAGGTGAAGGCAACCATGCGCCTTTGTCAGAGCCCCACTCTACACCACCTGTCTTTTTTCCTACCACCTTTCATGCATGTTCCGCCTGGGCCTTCTCAATGGCCTCCTTTTTCCTCTTTTTGACCAGTTGTGCTATCTTCAGCTTGGCCTCTTCCTTATTCTTTTGTGTGGCGGACTTGCTTCCACCCACTGCCAAGTCCGTCGAGGTGCACCACTCCACCAGCCATTTATCCAACACCACATCAATGGCATCATCTATGATTAGGTACGCAAATCATACCACTTCTGCACAGGGTCCTTCTGTGCCTTGATCAAAATCCAATGGAAATCAGCCTTAAACTCAGCATAGCTCTGCAGGTTATCATATACCATGGGTGATAATCATGGCTTGCGATTGATAGCCGTCCTCATATTCATTTCCATCAAGATCCAGAAGATCTTGATGTCTTGAATGCGCTCCGTGTCCTTGGTTGCCCACAACGAAGTGTACTTCACTGCTTCAGGAAGGTCTGGTGTGACTAAGGGGAACTGGCTCTCTTCTAGTAACTCCCACTCTATGAGAATGATCAATAGCAAGAGCCATGCATAGTGGAATGTCTTTCTCTACTCTTGCGCTTCATGGCAGTTTTCCAAGAACTCTTAGAGAAGGTAGTCTGACCAATTAAACTGAACTCCTTCTATGCACTGTTGTGTGAGCAGGACGACAGGCATTAGTACCTCATCAGCACGGCACTTCTGCATCGCCTTCCATGCAAGGGGGTTTGTAGGGGGGTCTTACTTTCATCAATGTCCTTTGGAACCTTGGACTTAGGCTTGCGCGGAGGGACATACTCTGGCAACCGTGTAACAGGGTCCGCACCCTGGGCTTCAAGCTCCTCTATTTCCACTCCCACATCCTCATCATCCATGGGGATGTCTTCAATATCCTCCTCTTCTACTTCTAGGTTTATAGCCTTACCTTTCTCCTAGGCAGTGGGCTTTGGTGGGTTTTGTCTTGGCGACGTTCACACTGGTATGGCAGGCTGCTTGCCCTTCTTGTCTTTCATGGTCTCCTTGGTTGGGGTTGGGTTTGGTCTCGGCTTTCTCAGGGATTTAGGTAACTCCGCCAATACTTCGACCACTTTTAGGGCAGCTACTTCAGCCTCTCCCTCCATTCCATGTGTTGGCTCCTCTACTACTTGGTGTTTATTGATAACTTCTAGGGGTGCGGACATGATCTTCTGCAAGAATTCCTGTGTCCATCGGCAAAGTCACAAATACCCTAGAAACTATCAAAAGCTCGTATTGCTCACGATTCATAGGTGCTTGAGAGCTCAACCGCTAAATACTCAAAATGCCAAGTGTTTTTCGTTGGCCAACCACTTGTAATTTATAGGGAAATTTGAATTCAAATCCAACCATTGCCCCCAAAATCGATAAATTAATGCCAAATTGGTGGTATGTTTTCAAGGATCTAAGCCATAAATTTTGTCTTAAATGCTAGCCACCCACTCCATTTGGCCTCACTTCTGTTATCGTTTCATGAACATTAACTTTAACAGTCACTTCCCGGCCGACCTGTGCCATTTCTCCCTGGGTAGTGCAACTCCCTCCACACTGTCGTGGACCTAGTGACACATCCTAATTTCGCGCCATCGTCCAATCGCGCAGCTCCCCAATGCGGGTAGTGTATTTTATAGTCCCGCACCTCCTTTCAGCTACCTGGAGTGCTAATACTATGCTACTTTCATTTAGACACATGGTCAGACCGCAAGTCTATGGCTTCAAGCGACTGCCATTCACCTTTCCTGGGAAGGGTTCTCCATTTAACTTGACTAGCTGTATCGCTCCTCTGTCGGTAATCTCCTTAATAACATAAGGCCCTAACTAGTGCATCCTGAATTTCCCTAGAAATTTATCAAACTTACTATCGTATAGCAAAACCAGGTCATTTACCTTAAACGTGCGCAACTTGATGTGTCAATCATGCCATGCCTTTTCGTGTTGCTTTTTGACCTACTAGTGAAATCCAGCCAAAAATATTTCTTCTTCAAGCTCATCTAGCTGCGCGAGCCTCTCTTCTAGGGCTCTGCGATCCATCATACCTGTGATCGCTACTATGCACAAACTAGGCACAATGTATTCCATAGGCATTACGGCTTCCACACCATAGACAAGCCTAAAAGGGGTTTGTCCCATTAATTTCTTGCATTTCATTCGATAAGCCCACAATACTGCAGGTATGTGTAGGTCCCAATCACTTCGTTGAGCATTGCAAACCTTGGTCAGTTCATTTTCAAGCACTTTGTTGAACACCTCTACTATCCCATTAGCCTTTGGGTGATAAGGTGTGCTCTTCTGGTGATATACCTGAAATTCCTCCGTTAGTGTGTTAATCGTCTCATTTAGGAAGTTCGTACCACAATCACTCATCAAGATCCTTGGACATCCAAATCACATTAGTACATGCTCAACTAGGAACTTCGTGGCCGTCACGCCTATGAAATCCTTCACCAGTTACGCTTCTGCCCAACAAGTCAAATACTCTATTGTGGTGATAATGTATCTTGCTCTTGTCTTTCCTTGTGGCTGAATGGGTCCTACAAAATCTATTGCCCACTTCTCGAAGGGTTGCAATGCCATTTGTGGATTCAAAGGACTCTCATCCCTCTGCGATGGCCTACCTGTTCTTTGACATACATCACACGCCTTGCAATATGCTTTTGAATCCTGGTGAAGGGTTGGCCACCATAACCCTGCGCGTAAAATCTTCTGCGTGGTTTCTCTCCTTGCATAATTTCCTCCCGCAGCACCCCCATGACCACCCGTGAGGATGTTTCTTCTCTTGAACTCAAGTACATACCATCGCAATATCTCATCAGTCCCCATTTTGTACAGATGCCCGAAAATGACAGAGAAATCTGTCGTGCACACCACTAATTCCTTCTTTTTCTTGATAGTGTATCCTTTCAGTGCAGTTCCTGTTGTTAGGAAGTGTATTATATCCTCGAAGTGACCATCTCCAACACGCACTACAAATAACTGCACGTCAGGAAATCCTTCTTCCAAGTTAGTAGGTTCCTCCCCCATTTCGATGTGCGACAGATGATCAGGTCCAGCGTTCAATCATCCAGGCTTCACAACAACTTCAAAATCATACTCCTGGAACAATAAGAGCCATCTACAGATTTTTCTCCCCAACATTGGTGTATTGACCAGGTACTTCAGTGCAGAGTGATCTGTATACATCCTAAAATGGCCTCCTAGCAAGTAGTGCCTATACTTCTAGAGCGTATACACCATAGCTAGCCCCTCGCGCTCAATGGTAGAATAGTTCTTCTCTGATTTGGATAATTTATGGCTCGCGAATGTGACAGGATGGTCCAAGCCTTCTCCGCCAGCCTGTGTTAGTACTGCCCCCAGTGCTATACATGACGCATCGACATGTACATGAAACTCTTTCTTCCAGTCCGAGAAGACTATAATTGGCACAGTAACCATCTTTTCTTTCAATATATCCAAGCTCTTCTTACAGTCATCGTTCCAGCAGAACATGACATCCTTCTTTAACAATTTTTCCATAGGCGCGGTGATCTGGGCATAGCTTTTGATAAACTTTCTGTAATATCCCGTATGTCCCAGAGTAGCGTGCAGCTGTTTCACACTCCTTGACACTTCCAAGTTCAGTATCACCATGATCTTCGCGGGGTCTACCATCAGTCCTTGTCTACAAACCACATGCCCCAATAGGTTCCCAAAAGGAATGCAAAACAGACACTTCTTGAGATTGAGTGCGATCTGGTATCTTCGATAGGTATCCAGCATCAGGCACAAGTTTGCTACATGGCGCTTAACCAACCCAAATACAGTCCAGTCATCAAAATATACCTCCAGGAACTTATGAATAAATTCCTTGAATTCCACAACCACCACGTGAAAAAAGATTACAGGTGCATTCTTCAATCCAAACGGCATTACAGTGTATTGAAAACAATCCCACTTAGTCATGAAGGTGGTCTTACTCCTATCCTTGTGGTGTTACTCCTATCCTTCAGTGTGATTTTGATTTGATGGTACCCAGAGAACCCATCAATGAAGGAATATGCTTCCTGGCTGACTACATTGTCCAACACTTCATCCATGAATGGAGTCGGGAAAGGATCACGCACACAAGCATCATTTAGTTTTCTGAGATCCATGCATATCCTTATCTCATCCTTCAACTTCTTCTCTTGCACCACCATTGGGCTTATCCAATCAGATTCTTCCACAGGCTCAATGATGCCTAACGCAAGCATCTTGTCTAGCTCTAAGCGAACCTTCTCCTTATATTTTAGATTGAGACAGTAAGGCCTTTTCTTAACTGGCTTCACGTCAAGCTTTAACGTGATCTTCATCATTCCTAGGTCCCTGATTATTCCTTTTAGATCCGTAAACTTGGCAGGGAATAAGTCCTGGTATTCACAGAGAAATTCAATGACCTTATCCACTATCGCGTCATCCTAATAGTCTCCAATATTCGTGAATTTAGTTTCTGCCTCCATACCAATGTTCACTTGTTTTGTTCTCAACGGCGTGGTTATATCAGGGTTCTCAATATGCAGTCCTTGAACCTCACAGTGGCCTTCTGTTTCTGGAATGTTAATCTTCCGCAGATCCTCATCCTCTTCTTCAGTAGTTACGTTATAACATTCGAGCGTGCCACTCATCTAAGTAGCCCATTCAGGTTGAATCAGGTCTAAAGGATCTTGCGGTATCCTAAAGATAGCTGCTTTCACCTCTTGTAGTGCTTCATCAATACTGTCAAACCCATCCTCAAAACTAAATGTCATCATGAACCCTTCACAGAGGATATCCCATTCGCCTTTCCCATGGAAAAGCTCTATTTCTATATACCAATTCATTGCAATAACATCTAGGGTATGACAGAATAGGCGCACCCACTCAGGTTGGGGCTTTTCTCCATAATCCTGTGTCCAGTTGGCCAGATGCACGCACAGATCATTCTACCCATCATACTTATCTATCAGTCACATCTTAGGCTTCTCAAATCATGTTCTCATCATCCTCCTACATTCGTGCCAATCATCAAAGCTTCCCTTGTGCATACCCCACCATCTTGCAGGCATAGCACACAGTGCCCAGTCCAAGGCCTGGAAGCACTACTTTTCTAGTAACCCCCTTTCAAATGCATCCAAAAAGATATCCACCTCATTCAGACCATCATAAATAGGCATATTTCTTACCTCTGATGACACACAGCATAGTGACCGGGTCATCATGTTGCAATTCAACGTAGTTACTTCATGCAACCGATTCTGCCAATGTTCTATTTCTTCACCACAGTCTAAAGTGCAGGAACTCTCACAATCCCATGTAATTCGTCCATCCATGGTGGGATTCACCCAATCTTGGTCTTGTTCTGTTATCTTATAGATACAATCCAGGTCATCATCACTCTCATAATTGCGGACAGGTTCAATATAGCGTGATACTTCAGTAGGATTGAGGGGTACTATTACACGCAGTGATTTCTTCTCAAAGACCATCTTTCGCTTCTTCAGATTGATTACTCCATTCATATCAATAGCCCAGTCAATTCCCAAAAGCGCAGGGTAGAGATTTTTTTCATCCACTATCTCTATTACTTCAAAGTTAGCCAGTGCACTCGATCCCTCAATATCCATAGTCACCCCCTGCAGTCGTCCCATGGGGATGATCTTCTACTGATTCACCATCCTTAGCTAAATTGGATACCATTGCAGCGTAGGTCTCCCCATCCATCCCAAGTCTTTTTTGGTAGGACATTCGCATCTGAACCCAAGTCCAAAATGACCTGATCCATTTCATACTCTCCTATCTGCGCAGTCAGTCTCATCTCTCATCTCGTCCTTGTTTTATGCTTGCCAATCTTTCATACTACACGCAGCTCACCTTGCATGGTTCCAGCTCATATATTGATGAGTTCTTGTAACCCTTTCACAGCCTTACTGTCGCGTAGTAACTTCATATAGGTTTCTAGGAAATTTGTGAGAATAGAGGGGTCCATCTCCTGCTCAGGCTTATCCTTGCTTCTTGAGGTGGCAGCCTCGGTGAAGCTCTTCTTAGCTTCCATGAAGGTTTCACGTGTGTGCTCCAAATTGAACTTAGCCTCTTTTGTCGGGGCTTTACAAACCCATGTATCATCTTCCCCTTGTCATCTCTTGTCGCGATTCCACTTCTAAGCACTTCATTTATGTTTGTATCTTCCTCGCGTGACTCAAACATCATCATCTATAGGTTCTGAGTTAGCGGAGGTGGTAGCGCCCCTTTGTCACGTATCCTAGCTATCAGCGTAGGAAATTCTTCTATTTCATGATCAAACAGCGTGCAATACTTGCACGACGGACGCATTGGATTAGTGCGATCACGGGCATAGTGTCCTGGTCCTCCACAATTATAGCAAATCAACTGTTCTCGACCTCTGCCTCGGCCTCATCCATACCCCTAAAATCTTGTTTGCGCCATCCCTGCATTCTGGTTAAGGGGTCAAATTTTGGCCTAAACCCTATAGGCGAGAGTTCTATCCATCATCCATTCATAGCTCCTGCAAGTACGCTCATCATGTCCTACTGACCTACAAAAGTTTCAAAATAGCTATTGCGGTGCTTGTACATACTTCTGTAGCAAGTGACAGTTATCCATGGCATGTTTTCTGGCTACCTGATAGATAGTGCACCATAATGCAGGCCCTGTGCTAGGTCCTGCTTGAACTTTTGGCCTTAAAGGCATCGATCCTCCTCCTACAATATAGTTTTCAAAGACCAGGCAATGGTATTTGTCATGACCCTGACTCTTACATTTCAAGCACCATACTTCCTCGCATACCTCTAGTTAGACCGTCCTGTCCTGCTTCAGACTTTACATCTCAAGGCACAGATCCTTCAGTTGCACATGGATCTATTGAACTCCTAGATTAGGATCTTGCATCGGAGTCTCATGTAGTCTCATGGCAATCTCCAAGGCCCCTACCTAAGTTTTTATCTTCTGTTGCGACAGTGCACTCCTTAAGTGTGGTAGTAGCGAAGCCACAAACCACTTGCGATGTTCTCCATCGGTCAAATTCATGTTGGCTTCATGGATTGTGCATTTCAGCCTCTAATTTGGTTCCCAAGGCATCTCGCCTAGTTGCATCGTGATCTCTTTGAATCCCACAATTGACTGTGCCTCAGATTAGGCCTACTAAATTCCCTATTTAGTGTTGCGTGGATGTCTGCTACTCTAGCATTCGGGTTATCGTTAGAGTACTTATTATACCAAGTTAGCGCGCAATCTTGTAGATCACTAACCAGTGTCACCTTCTTTATATGATCATCTATAAAACCTTGAGATTCCCATACATCCCTCACAATGAACCAGAATTGGTCTGGGTCCTCATTTCCCAATCGTTTCAATAAAGGAAACATCACTATATTTGCCATACTGAACCGCGGTGGAGGCAGAGGTGGTACGGGTGAAGTCGAAGGTGATGGTGGTGAAGTTGGAGGATGTGTGGGTGGAGGTGGTATTCACAGGAATCCTTGTGTTTAATGGAATATCACTTCACAGAGAAACCTTCACTATTCCTTCTTTGTCACTTCACGGAGGTGAAATCAAAGGGCTATACTCCAGACCCTTTTTCCCTTTGTTCCTATAAGTTTTTCCACTTCGCGTAGTTTTGAAAAAGTGTCGCTCCACCTCGCTATAGCTCAATTAGGTGTCAACCGTGAATTCAGTCACAAATCCTCCTATGACATGATCGAGCTAATGATCAACAGCACGGGTGATCTTATCCTCTGATGCTTCCAACCTTCACACTAGTTCCAGAGTCCACACAATAGGACCATGAATTTTCCACCTTCCTTGGCTATCTGCTAGCTTCGCAATCCACTCGTATAGCTCAATAGGGAAGGATCAGAAAAAGATCTCATGGATCTTTGTATATAGATATCTGTCCAACCATTGTTCCTTTTTCAGTCACGGATTTTTTTTCTCTTGCACCGTGAATTCGTGGATCTTTCTATCCAACTAGTCTCCAATCTCCTTCTTAGTTGGATTCCAATGATGCGACATCACACATCTCTCATGCAGATTCTGATCCCGGCAATAGAACCATTTTTTGGCTTGAGGGGGCCTGACCCAGGTTCAACATTATTTAGCCAAACAAATCCCTACACTACTAGCCCTTTCGGCATCAGCGTGCGGAGTGCGGACTGAAGTCTCACCTGAATTAGTATGGGGGGATGTTGGAACCAAGTTTTTGCACCCTGAGATGGTCGTGATGTCATTTAAATTCCCTCTATCCCTGCCTTCACGCAGGTTGCTTCACTCTAGGGCTGCTCAAGTACTTTCACGCTACTATGCCAGCATGCCATACAAATTCCCCAATTAGTCTAAGTGCCTTGCTTATCTTATCAAATAATTATAGTTATCCCCATGTAAACAGATATTCATATATGCATTCAATTATTCAATGTAATTGAATTCATTCATGCACCATATAAGCATAATAAAGAAAATTCATACATAACATATCAAGATGCATCAGCAGAACAAATACATGGAAATTGTACAATATCTCTCTTTATTAATATCTTCCAAGTGATTACAACCTCTGCCCACCCTGCACACACAGCTGCAGGGGTCCGCGCACTCAGCTGCGGACTTCTACCCTAGGCCTTTGCGCACTCAGCTGCAGAGCCTTTACCTATGCTACAACCCAAGACTTAGACTTCTTGCTCTAAAGTTATGACTCTCTTACATCATCCATCATTGTCTCTCTTCAAACTACTTAGAGCTTAGCTCTTTTTATACAATCCCATGGTCTGCGGACCATGGGTAGATCTCTTACAACTGACTTTACTTTACAAAACTAAGGGTAGACTACCCTTTATGACACATAACACCTTCACACTCTGCGACCACAAAATGTAGATTCTTTACAATAATATTACAAAAATTGACTTAAACATGGAATTTTAGCCCCAAAACTTCCCTTAGGGGATCCCGTTCCCAACAACCACTAGAGGAACATGTGCCCTATCAAGTTGATCAACTATCACTAGGGAAAAAAAATGTGCAACATCAAGCTAATCAACCACTGGAGGAAGAATATTTTCCCTATCAACCTGATCAACCATCGAAAGAACAAATTGTTTCCTCTCAAGTTGACAAGATAATAGGGAGTTGCAGTCGTTTGAAAGGGGTGGACCATTTGCAGAAAATTTGTATGCAAACATGACAAAGGACCTTGGGGAGCCTATCCATGCTTACACTATTGGTGACCATGTCAATAACATTATTCGAAAATATTTTGATAATATTACGTTGTTGCACAAGCTTCGATACTACATGGGTTGATCAAACATAAGAAACTAAAACATGCCTTAAATATTTTGGGTGTCTAATATGCTAAAAGCAAGAAGACACATATGAATGTCACTGAAAATATATCATAGGTATTCACTATGTTTGGAAAATCAAGAAAACCTGATGTTCGAGCTACGCGTAGGGAAATTACAACTATTATTGTTGCACCAAGTACATCAAGGCAACAAAAGTTGGCAACAATGTCAAAATTGCTCCATGTATCAAGAAAAACATTACAAAACCATACCAAATTCAAGGTTCTAGTAAATGAAAATGATGAATCTGCTTATTGGGCTCTTATCACTAGAAAACCCTACCAATACAGGCTTACAACAAGAATCAAAGAACTTGTGGTAGAGTTTTGGGAGAGTCATTCCCATGCTATTCTAAACAAAAATCATGTCATATGACATCGCATAGCTAAAGGTGAGTATGTGGAACACGCTAAGCACATTGTAGAAATGACAAATTTTTCATTGTTCGAGGAATTTCACGAAAGAAATCACCATCTGAAGTTATTCATAAGGATGTTTTAGAAATTGAAACCATGATTTATTAGGCCTAATATAATCCATGACACGTGATGTTTTTGATATCATGTTGAATTTCAACTTCATTATGACACTTACTAGGAAGTTTACAAGAATAATTGTCATGGTGACCCTCGTCTTCCTACAATGCACGATTTTGTTTCATCAATATTATTCATAAGGGAGCCAAAAGAGTTATTTTACAAGAAAATATGTATAGGTGGGAGAAGATGCACTGAATGTGTTGATTTGGCATTATTCTATAGGAACTTTCTTATTTATCCCAACCAGTCTGGGATGTCAGAGGTCACCGTCACATGTAATCATTTTGAGTATGCCATGGGAAATCATCGATCTTATTCAACTCTAGCACCTAAGAGGATCAACTATTTTGAGGATGAGATTCCTATTTCATAATTCATGGGGGTGTTTCAAAACCATATCTATAAATATATCAAACACTCGCACAAGTTCAGGTGGAAAGCATTTGAATTTAAGAATTCTCGCGAAGTATTCCAACTAGGAACAATCTTATCAGTGGTGGACTTTGCTAATAATTATGCATTTTCTCCTCAGAAAGAGATACATAGTGAGTATTATCACTCAGACCAAGTGTCCATATTTGTACATGTTTTGTACAGACATGTACAATTGAACCTTGATGGTAGGGATAGAACTAATGAGTCACGTGATTTGATTGAGTATCACTTTTACATCAATTATGATTGTGAGCATGACACATTATTTGTGCAACATTGATTTGACCTAATTTATGAATCATTCAAAAAAATGACATATCATTCAGAAAGCATTGGATATGGTTAGATGGTTGTGTAGGCAGTTCAAGTGAGCACAATTTTTTTATTGGTTGAGTTGGTGACACAAGAAGGAAATTATTCAATATACTTGGAGCTACTTTGAAATGGTACATGGAAAGGGTGAGAATGATGTTGTAGGTGCTTGTGTGAAGCAAGCACTTAGAAGGTACCAAATGAGTCATGATGCAGATCGACTCAAATCATCACTAGAGGTGGTAAACTGTGAAGATCTCAATTTAGGACATGAAGGTCATGAATCTATTAGGCCTATGCATAGGTTCTTCTAGAATGTTGAACTTAGTGATGTGAATAGATCCATTCCTTGGTATTGTAATATTGTATAAGGAACAAGGAAATTACATTCAATGCAGAGTAAAGACATGGGGGGAATATTTTCCATCGAGACAAGAAAACTCGCATGTTTTTATGAGTTTTGGATTGGTGTTGATGGATGTAGACTTGATCACTATGAAAAACATGAGTATGTGAAAAGATGTAAATATGTCCCTCTTAGTCCAAAGGGACCTCATATAATTCCAACATGGCAAGAGATGCACGATGAAGAGGTCATCGTTTCACTTGATCATGATTGAGTCATTTATATTGTAAGGCAAGGTATGTGGTCCATCTATCATTAAGAGTTTCATATTTAAATTGAAATATTGAATGTATTTTACTAATACATATTTTGTATTTTGGTTGTAGGCAATGTTTTTACTATTACTTCCCCCACAAGAAATGAAGATAACATGTCATACTATTTGATGTGGTGCTAAAGGTGAAAATGAGGTTGGTGAGACCATATGAAGATGGAAAATTTACATAACAAATTGGTGTCATGGTTATGATGGTTCATTTTTTTGAAAAGGTTAAAAAATAGGTTGATCGCATAATTTATAGAGATTTTATGCCTGAATATATATCTTGTCAATAAAATCATCTAGTCATAGCAACGCGGATCATTCTCATAGAAATCAAAAAAAAAAAGGTGAACTAAGGAGGTGGAAGATGACATAATTAGACCATGAATGTATTATGGAGACTTTCATTCCTATGAGCCATTGACCATATGACTAGATGATACAAATGGTAGGCCCTTAAGCCAAGTCTATAGTAGTCAAGTGTAATCTAATCTAGTATAAGAGATATTAAATGTATGATTTTTTTAATTTATAAATGTGACAGTTGAATACTCTTGTAATTTTGTAATTTTGAATAGAGAAATGTTTCCCTTTGATCTAGGACGGATTCATAATGGTTTACGTATATGTTATATAAGCTTTAATTTCCTTGAGGTGCTTAAGTTTCTAAAGTACACCAAATTTCACGGAGGTTTTACTTTTATGGATAGGATCCCTATGTGAACCCCATAGAGATAAAATTTAGAATCAACGGGGATTTAGATTTAGATTTGGTTAAAAAAAAATCATCTTAATTTTTTTAAATGTCATGTATAGTATTCATCTTGAGCATGCAAGAATTTTATGGATCTATATACATGTCATACATTTGGTTTCTAGAAAATCCATTTCGAAATGTAATAACCAAGTTGATATAATATTATTTTACTTAAAATGGAAATTCAACTATCTAGATTATGAAAAACATTAAAATATTTTTACTTTATTAATAAATGTCATGTATCAATTTGATATAAAACATGGCAAGAGTTACACACATGCTTCATATTGGATTGTAAAAAGTGCTAAATATATATATATATATATATATATATATATATATAGATCATGTCATTACTATTAAGCCCTTTTAGATAACCTCAAAAGAAATAAAATCCAATAAAACTTATTTGTAGTTTACATATTGATTTAAAATCATTGCAATTTAACATACATTGATTGTGCACTAAAAGACACTTTCTACAAGCCAAAATGAAAATTAAAATTGTTATTTTATAAAAAAATTACTTCTCAAATGTTCTTAATTGAAGTTCTTAAGATAAGGAATTGATTGAAATACTTGGATAGGCAAGTAAATTTAGGAAAGTGCATAAAATTATAGAAACAAATCATTAATTGTTTAAATTAACATACATTGATAGCACTAAAAGACACTTTTTACAAATTCAAAATTAAATTGATGTACACATGATCATATTTTAGTTCCTTTTAAATATCAAAGTGACTTGCATCATAGTAATATCAAGTACTCATTTCGTTAGTCTATGAAACTAGAAATCAAAATTGTTATTTTGTAAAATTTTGCTTCTTGAATGCTCTTAAATGGAAGGTCTTAATTTAAGGAATTGATTGAAATATTTGGATATCCAACTAAATTTAGGAAATTTCATAAAATTATATAAAATTATCTAAAAACATATCATTAATTATTTTTCGTTATATTAAATCCAATACATATTACTTATATCATGTTATGACTAAGCTATTATAGATGACCTCAAAAGATATAAAATTTAATAAAACTTATTTGTTGAACATTATTGGTCGAAGGCATCTTTTAAAATTGAATTTAAAACAGAATTTAATCATATTTGTGTTCTTTAATTGAACCATGAACATATATTTTAGTTCATTTTAGGTATCAAAGTGACTTGCATCATAGTCTAATATAGTACTTATTTTCTTAGTTCGTTTCCTGAGAACTTGTCAAAATTGTTATATTGAATTAGTTATGTATGATAATAAACTATCCATGTGAAAATATATACATATTACATTATACATGAACATTTACAAACTAAAATAAGAAGCATGTATAAATTGAAATAATGTTCATGCATCCATAAATTGTCCATGTATGAAAATATACAAATTTTGTACATCACATGTGAATATGCCCTATGAAATGGACCTGAAAATATACAAACTATCTATGATCCACTCTAGAAAGTATCGCTTCTAGAACTCTTATGTGTGTTCTGTTGTGCAAAGTGAGCCTTCGTAATCTGGTACTGCAATATAACACATTCAAATTCAAATTAATTAGAACATTATTTGTACAAAACAAACAATCTAGAAATAAGTTATTTTGAACTATGCATTTAATTAGTCCCCTACCTATGACTCATTCGAGTGCAAATGGAAGTGAGGTAGGATGGGGATCTGATCAATTTGGGTTTGGTGCTCCCTAGCATGTGGCTCAATGCCTCCATACCCAGCATCTCAATCATGCGTCCACATAACTATAGCATCAACACCCCTTTGCATTTGAGCCTGTGTACACAATGGAAAAGAAAAAGTATAATTAGTCTACGAATTAATTAGCATGAATATATGTAACTTAAAAAAAAGAAAATGTTGAAATCATAGGAATAACAAAATTTACCTCAACTAATAGTCCATGTTGTTGTACATAGTGACCCTCCTCCACATGAGGGTTATGAAGTGGAGGTGGAGGTGGCGGAGAATGAGCCATGGAAACATGCACTAGAGGAGGTTTCTCTGGTTGGTCAATTTCCCCTTCATATGACCCCAGAAGTTCATTTGTATGGTTGGGTTGTGCATACATGTTAGCATGAACTTATTAATATAAATGTGATCTAATATGGACTTATTAATATAAGTAATGTATAATTTTATGATAAGAGTCAAAAGTTTCATATATATGTACCTAGTTTGTGTAACATGGACCGTGAACCCTCCAAGTGTCACGTGTGGTATCACAACACGTATGTGCATATGACAAAAGATTTTTCACCCTAGAATATCGACATATGAATCATCGTGTAATGAAACTAGTGGGCCACCAAGCAATGAAGGTGGTCTTCTCATCTCTCGATTTAAAATAAAACATTAAAAAGAAAGCATTCACAAGCAGGCATTACCAAGACCATTGACCTATTAACCTCTCCAAGACCAAGTCACAAGAGTTCCTTGTTTAACTTCTTCTTCCTTGAGTCAATGATAGTCAAACTTATTCCTTATCACAATACTTCAACTAACCTTCAGATTTCGATCCTTAGCTCATATATGCACTTTTGGGTCTTTATTTTGAAACCCTAGATTTGGTACTTGAGATATTTTGTCCTTCAACTTTCTTCTCTTGAGATGGATACTATTCTTCCTCAACTCGACTTGAGGATCTACTTGATTCCTTCCCAAATTTTCCTTCTCAAGATTATTGTAATATTTCAACCCTTTTTGCAGTAGACAACTTTGTAATCTCTCACATGTGAAGGTGTTAGCCCAAAAACAAATGAGAATTGAACTCGGTGATGATTCTTCTTTCCTCGCTTGGCAATAGGACACTTCTTGAGATCTTTCGCACTTCCTTTTCTCCTTTTCTTACTTTTCTGAATTCTCCTTCACAAATGAAGGTTGGGCTGCCTATATATAGTGGTTTTCCCATGTAAAAAAAAGCCAAATTGACTGAGTCCTAGGCCGACATGTCCTTTTGGTGTAAGCTTCTTGCTCCATTTTAAGGCCGACTTGCTAGAGGTGCTTGAACTTGGTCTTGGAGGGTTAATGACTCAAAAAAAATCTCTTTTTACAATATGCAATATGCCCAAATGGATCTTCAACCTTTGACATTGACTCATTAGAAATTATGACATGATTACAAACCCTAAAGGCTCACAATGGGAGCCTTAACTATAAAATAAAATTCCTTGAGCATGAAACCCATGACTCAAGCATTACAAAAATAATTTTATTTCTTCTTTAAACATAAATACCAATCAAATGGGAAAATTACCTAGTACCCATTTTTTTGAGGTTGCAAAAAATCACCTGATTTTGAAAATTAGTGATTCAGAATACACCTTCGTTTTTTTAGCATATTTTTTGGCACTTTAAATTTTCTTTGTTATATCAAGTATGAACATTTTTTTAAATGTTAGTGATTTTCATGCTAATTTTAAAAAGTGTTGATGCAACATCAACACATTTTTTAAAGAACCTATTTTTGACACTTTAAATTTTTTATGTATCAAGTATGGACATTTTTTTTAAATGTTAGTGATTTTCATCTTGATTTTGAAAAGTGTTGATGCAACATCAACCCTTTTTGTTTAGAGGAATTATTTTTTACACTTTAAATATTCTAATGTATTAAGTGTGGATATTTTTTTTAATGTTTGTGATTTTATTGTTGGTAATAAAACATTAAAAATTAAAAAAAAAAAATTTAAAAAATTAAAATTAAAATTGTAAAAAATAAAAATTAACTAAAACATAAAAAAATATCAAATATATATATATTTCAAAAAATCATATAATTTAAGAAAATAATTGAAAATTAACCCCACCTCCTCTCCCCTTTCCCGGCCCCAAAAAAACATCTATAACAAAAAATTTTAAGCTAAAAAAACGACATAATAATAAATAAATGAATAATTACACATTTAAATTAAAATAATAATAATAATTAAAATATTAAAAAAATAAATTAAAATTAAAATTAAATAAAAAAATTAAACAATTAAAAAAACAATTAGAAATTAAAATAATCATTTCAATGTCATAATGTCATTATTTTGGGCTCACAATAATGTCATTATGTCTAATGATTACAATGACATTATGTCATTTTAATTTGTAATCATTATTTTGGGCTCAGAATGGGAATGATTATGGGAATCGGTCATGCCAACCCCTGGACGAGGTTGGCTGCAAGCGCAAGCGGCAAAGGCCGATTCCGAGAATCGGCCCTGCTAGTCCCTAGGTGGGGCTGGAAGCAGGGGCAAGTGGGGAGGTGACTACATGTAGCCACCTCCCCACCCAGGGGCTAGTAGGGCAAATTCCCGGAATTGGCCCTGCTAGCCCCTCGGTGGAGTTCATCGCAGGCACGGGCAGGGAGCAGTTGCATGAAACCGCCTCCCCGCTTGCACCTGCGGCCAACTCCACCCATGAGTGGTGCGGATTTTTTTGTTTTTTAATTTAGTTTTTTTAATTATTTTGTTTTGATTTTTTTAATTTAAATTCTTTTTTATTATTATTTTTTTAATTGTTTTGTTTTCAATTTTTTTTTTTTTGAATTTTAATTTTTAATTGTTCTTTTTTTTCATTTTTATGAAAAATCTTTTTAGTTATGTACTTTTTATTCTAAATTATTTTTTTAATTATATATATATATATATATATATCTTTTTTCTTTTTTGGGTTAATTTTAAATTTTTTTCTCTTAAATTATGTTTATTTTTGAAAAATAAATTTTCCAAATTTTTTTTTATAAGTTAATTTTAATTATTTTTTTACATTTTTATAGTTTTTTTTGCATATTTGATTTTTTTGTCATGTTTAAAAATATATATATATGTTTATTACTTGTTATTATTTTTTTTATTTTTTTGTGTTTTTTTTGTTTCTATTTTTTTCTATATTTGAATTTTTGTTTTCTTTTGTATTATTTTTGTGTTTTTTTTTATTTTTTTAATTTTTACAATATTAAAATTTTTGTTTTCTTTTGTATTATTTTTTGTCATTTTTCTTTTATTGTTTTTCTTTTTTATTAATATTTGAATTTTGTTTTCTTTTGTATTATTTTGTGTTTTTTTAGTGTTTTTTCTTTTTATCAATATTTGAATTTTTGTTTTCTTTTGTATTAGTTTTTGTGTTTTTTTCAATATTTGAATTTTTGTTTTATTTTGTATTTTTCATTTTTATTTCTTTATATATTTATTTATTATTTTGGTTTTTATTTTTTATTTTTTCTACAGGATCTGTGTCGATGCTCGTCTAACAACCCGGTCCCACTATGTGCAATTTGATAGTTGATTTTAAAATTTTCGTTATAATTAATCGAGTCTGCCCCCACAATGTGTCAATTTCATGGTTGGTCTTTACGTTTTCATTACAACAGGTCGAGTTCACCTACACCACGTGTCAATTTGATGGTTGATTTTTAAATTTTTGTTGCAATGTATCAATTTGTCTTAAGCTAAGATTTTAAAATTGCTATATATTTAGCATTTAAGAAATAAATTACTCTTGGTATAATAACTCTTTCCTTCAGGTGTTCACTTTTAAAGTTTTTTTAGTCATAAAATCTTTCCATAATGTCATGCTTCAAATATTTTGAAAAATTAAGATTTTTATGTAGTTATAATCTTTGGTTTTAATTACATGGTTGAAAAATTGTCAATATTTTAATGTTTTTCTAAGTCATGATATTTTATCTTTAATGATATGGTTGAAAACAATTACAAATTCAAGGTTTTCTAGAGTCAAGATATTTTATCTTTAACAACATGGATGGAAATTGTTGAATTATCGGGATTTGGGACATGATATTTTATCTTTAACATCATGTCTGATAATTGTTGGAATTTTACGGTTTTTCAAAGTCCATATATTTTATCTTTAATTCCATTGCTAAAAAGTGTCAAAATTGTAACCCGATTTTTTTTGTTATTCCGTAATCAACACTTATTTTTTTAGGGTGTTTTTTTGTCCATTTTGAAAAAAAAAATGGTTTTTACTTCCATTTAAAAAAATGTTGAAAATTTACCCTAAAAAAAAATCATCGTTTTGGCATACACAATTTTTGTTTTGGGGTTGTTTTTTCATGTTTTTGAGGGTTTTTGGGATAGAGTACCTGTTTTGAGGTAATAGTTCTCGTTTGATCAGTAGCTATGTTTTTACATCAATTACATAAAATCATAATTACACATGTCATTATGAAGACGGAATCTGGTTACACTTTTGAACACATCTAACATTTGACCCCTAACCCCTACAAGTCTCCCCCATAATGGGTTGTAGAGTGTCTCTCAACACAATAAGAGATCTCTAACTCATGTATTTTTATTTTAAGTTATCTTTTGAAAAGGTTCATGCAAACTTGAATTGTCTGATACTATTATTTTAAAGTGAGTTTCACTTAAACCGTAAAAATGAATCTTAAAGTAACTTTATCATTATCCTTTTAGGTTAGTTTTGCATGGAACTTTAATTTATAAAGTAGCTTCATTGTACAACCGATCCTATCTTGTTCTATGAAAATGGGTCAATTATTAAGTAAATTATTTATAAAATTATGTTTATAGGAAAAATTCGAGAAGTAGGGGAATATTTTTACTTGGAAACCTCATTATGCATCCATCGCCATGTGGACCAATTTCTACCTACCACATGGCAGATTGATCACATTTTATGCCTTGTTAAAAAGGGCATAACTTTCACATTCAAAGTGTAGTTTTAGTGCATTTTTTCTTTTTAACTACTTATGTCTCCAAGATCTTTCCATCCAAATAGTCAATTTTATATTTTGAATTCATATTATCTACATATTTTAAAATGACTAATCCCATTGATATTTTTCTTACCATTACCAACTACTTCTCATGGAAATCCCATATGGAGGATGTAGTGCTAAGTGAAGGACTATACCAAATTACCTTGGTAAAAGAGGAAGACCCCAATGTTGCCAAAAATAAATTTGGTTGGGGTAATAGGTATGAAAAAACATATGGATTAAATAGAATGTCCATTTCTATTGATTTAAGGTTTCACATTCAAGGAATTGATGGCCCATATGAAGCTTAGGATTAGCTAGAAGTTGTATTTGGTAAACACGATGTGATTCAAGACCACTATCTTGAAAATCAGTTAATAAGTTTAAATCCAAATTATTTACCTTCCATTGAGTATTGTTTTATCTAAGTTCAAAACACTTAAACTTTTATTTTTAAATAATATAAATGTGTTGGATATATTGTGGTTTAGGAGAGGAGAATTTTGGCTTGAGATTTAGTATTGACCTTACCTCATTCAAATAGAGAGTTCAAATAGGATGATGATTGTATAGATTGGTATATTTAGCATATTGAGATGAATTCTCATTCACTTATGAGCCATATCTCATGGACAGATGTGGAGGTTTTTTGGGGAGTATTTGACCTAATATTGGGTGGTTTCAATGCCTTAGACAATGGAAATGATCGAGTTATTCATGTATGGGATGAGTTGTGGTTGGTCATGTGATGGATGGAAAAATGTCCAACATGACTTGATGACTAGGTTTGTTTGGATTGCATCACTCAATGAAGAAGGGAACAATAGTAGAGGAGATTACAGATTATCATGAGATTGCTTGGACTTCTTCATTAGGGCTTTATCGTGATCTGAGATGACATCTTGGTCACCCAAGAGGTATAGTTGGAGGGGGTGGAGACTATGAAGGATACGTGAGCCATCCAGTGGGACAACATGATGATGATTGAGATGATGGTTTTTTGGGTTTGAGGAGCTTAATATGATATATTAAGGATTCATGGATGTGACTAGAGGAATTGGACATCTTTAGAGACTACTTGGTATGAAAACCTTAGGTAGCACACGGATGAGATTAATGAGGTCAGTGGGACTTGCCTTATTCATGGATATGAAAGCAACATGTTTTCATATCTGAGAGGAGATGAGGAGTGGAGAGACTTGGTCGATGATAGGAGAAGTGGATTATGATAAACATACTGAGGAAGTGGGAGATTTTGGATACTAGATACTATAGATTTTGACTAGGTTGTCATGAGAAGATTATGTGATTGATTTGATGATTTAAAAATTTCGAGATCTCTTCATGGAATTTGATGTGTAGTAGATAGTGAAATTGCTAGGTGGACTTCATTTGGAGGTATTCGTAGGTTGGTGGGCATGGAATTCCTTTATTTAAGATTGAGGTACAGATGGATCGATGTACTGGAAGTGAAAAATTTGGACCATGTGGAGAATTTCTTAATGGAGTTAGGGTAGTGACAACAATATTTGTGGATGATTATGTGACATAAGTGTTGGATAAATGAGTGACGATGACATGAGGATGTGCATTCTCATGAGTTGGATGCTACAGTTAGACTAATCACCCACTCAGTTCGAGCCATGGGGATATCAGTGCATGGACACATATGAGATTTATGTTGGATTATGGCAGCAAATTTCATAGGTGGCTGATCACATGGATATTTTTATGGTTAGAATGTTGGAAATTACATCCTGGTACATTATAGATAGAGTTTGGAGGGAGAATCCTTCCAGGATGATTTTGGATGGTGTGGATACTTGCAGCTTATTATGATTCATCATTTGATGACAGGAGATTTTGAGACTTCATCTATGTATGCTTACATTTCGAGAAAAAGTATGGATAGAAACATATTGAGATGTCATGGCTTCTAGGGTAATACTTGGAGGAGTTGTTGGGATGGAAATGAGATTGGAGACTTGTAGATCAATTTCCACATTGATGCTTTAGTTGGTGACTTGGTTCTAGTCTGTTGGTTGGATTGTTGTTAAGGACAACAATGATTTTTCGTGAGGGAATATGTTAGGCCCCTACACTATGGATGTGTGAGGCATAGTTGTGCATCTTAGAGAAAGGACACAACCCATCTTTGAGAGAGATCACATATTTTGTTTGATGCATGGTTGTGAGGATATTTGTGACACTTTGATGAGTTTAATGAGAAATAATGGACATGAAATTTCCTTCGAAATGGAATGGGAAATTGGAAAAAGTGTTCCCTATTATCCCTGAGTTATGGATGAGATTACATCACTTAGAACATTCACCTAATTGAAGAAAAGTGGCATAGTTGCACATAGAGTGGATTGGGACCACATTAGGGTGGATGTGGACAATCATGTTAGAGAAACTAGGGCCAAGTTCAAAGACATGGGGTGGATCTATATGATATTATTAGACATGTGGAAGAATCACTTTGGACTACCACCCCATAGGGTGTGTGCACAGGTCAGCTTGGATTGCATATGATGAGTCACAATGCTACACCTACACTACCACCCACATAACCTCACATAAATGTACACAAATGGATGGGAGAAAGTATAGGAAGGAAAGAGGAGCTCGGATATGATCCACAAGAATTAGTGCAGGCAAAAATAAGGGGAAACAAGCATGCACAAAGGTGAAAGATCCTCCTAACCCATGAGGAAGGTGAAGGTTGGTCCAAGGAGAAAATGGCCATTTTTAGCACAGATTTTGAGTATCGTAGCATGGGACAAATGAGTGTTAAGTGTATCATGGTTATAGGTCTGACAAAAGGAGTTACAGGTCTGAGAAAGGCATAAAAATGACCCTCAGGTGGTTTTGCAACCTTATCAGGTTGAAAATTAGGGTGGCAAGAACTTGACTCACACGTGTAGGGTCATTTTGGACCCATTTTGAGTGTCATTTGTGGGAGTAGGTGTAGGGTGAGGTATTTGATCATATCAAGGATAGTTTTAGGTGTTTATGTTGTATTAATGGGGAGGTTTTAGAACCTAAGTCCCAACCTAATGGTGCACTTTGTACAAGGTTGTATTATTAGGGAGTCTTTACATTGTATGAGGGGGGTTTGGCTTGGAAAGACATAACTAAGGTTATGATGGTGTACCATGGTATATGTGACATTATTTTGTAGCATCATTATATGTACATGTGGACGGTTCATTTTGATAGTTGTTTGGAAAGTATATTTGTGATTTTGTTACATGTTATTTCCACTACACATTGATCACTAAAGATGCATATAGATGCATGATTATTGGAGGCATAGTTTGGGTGTGGTGTGTTAATTGGTAGCTCGGTGAAAATTTGCAATCATGGGACTAGATTCCTTTTTCGAGAGGACCAATTTTGACTTTTGAAGCACTTAATTTGGACAAGGGAAACTGTAGTTTTAAATTGAAGCCCACATGTACACAAAAGGACAAATAGGCCCAAAAGATAAATTGGACACTCTCAGATGGTTATAAATACAAGTCAAGTGACCCTCATTTGGACATCATCATCATAATTCTTATTTCTTTGGTTTGGCTCGCACAAGTCTAAGGTGGTTCATGGAGATTGGTATGTACAGGTCTGGAATTACATGGTCCAAATCTCACACATGACATCTAGGGTTTTGGTTTCTAGACGCAGGGATGACACAGGCATTTTTTGGTTGTAATCGTAGGTACACAAGCTAATGAGTGTGATTGGAGGGTTACATCCACACACATGTACACTCTCTTCATGTGATTGGAAACTAGGGCTTGATTTTTTTATTGACCGCAATTAACCACATATAGTGGCAATTGACTACAGGCTTCAAAATCAAGGTTTTAATTATTAGCATTGTTGGTTTCATCTCTTGGATGTTGATTAGCTTATTTTGCTGGATAGTTGTGTAGTTGAAGATATGGATAATTGTACTCTCTATTTGCTGAAACATTCAATGACAATATAATAATAAGAAGAATTTGAAAAAAAAATCCCCATAGTGGGTTTTTCCCTAGTCTCCGAGCAATCCTAGTGTCTCTATGTGTGAATGTTTTTCTTCCATTATTCCTTTATGTTCCACTACATTGATGATGATATTGTTTTTTCTATATAATTGCATATGTTGTTGAATAATGTTGTAAAGTTGAATAAGGTTATGATGTTGTGGGGTGAATTTAATGTGTAAAAAATGGAAAATTATGTAAATGCACATATTATACTGACCATATTATACTATATCATGTTAATATCATTATTGATAAGTTCTTCAAAGATGAAAATGTAACATTTTAAGATCAAATTGTGAGTGGCCTCTTAACATTGAAGAAATTAAAAGAAGCTACAACACTATTAGTCATTTGAAAATCAACAAAAGATAAAAAGGTGAAGGAGAATGTGATTCAAAACATAAGTGGTTCTCTAAAATAAATTGAAATATATAGAAATAAAAGTGATCTAGATGCATGTAGAGTAATACAAACATTAGTGGTTTCATCAAATACTAAAGAAAATCGTTTGATAAAATCTATGGAAAAGGAATTAGGGACCTCATGAAAAACATTCCACAAACATAGGAAATTTCAATTGCAAATAGATGCAAATAATGAGATTTCTTGTTGGATAGTTATTTGTAGGAAACCATACAAAGATAGACTTGAAGAAAATATTAAAAATATGATATATGAATATTGGATGAAAAAATGGCATGTTTCACCAAACAAAAGTGATGTGATGCGATGAAGAATAGCATGGAATTAGTATGAAGAAAATCTGAAACATATCTTGGACACCACTCAGATAGAGTTGTTCAATAAGTTCAAAGAAGAGAATCATGGAATTAATGACTCAATTAGTGCTTTTGTGCAACAAAAACCATGGTATGATAAGCCTATCATTGTACAAGACACTTTTTTTGTTGTTATCATGTGGAATTTCAATTATATTATGACACCTTCCTTAATTTTGGTAAAAAAAATTGGAGAAATTCACCTCCTCCTTCCACTATCGATGATTTCATGTCCTAGATTCTATGTGGAAGAGAAAATCATGAATTATTTTACCAAAAGAAACGTGTTGGTGGTAAAAACTATGATCATTGTGGAAATTTGACTTTGTTTCATAACAACTATCATATTTAAATGAATGACCAATCATTGTCCAACATAAAATTGGAATGGAAGAGATATGAATATATCCATACATCTATTGGTACAAGTGCCAGTACAAGTGCTAGAAGGATTGATTTACAAGAAGAAATTTTTGTGATAAATTTTTTGAAGAAGTTTGAAACATAAATTTATAAATACACCAAGCATTCTCATAGAGCTTGAATGGAAGGACCTGCAATTCAAAAAATCCCATGAAATTTTTCCACCAGGGACAATTTTGTCAATAATTGATTTTGCAGAAAATTAAACATTTGTTGCACAAAATGAAAACAGAGTGAATATTATCATTCTAACCAATTATCTATGCTTTTCCATGTTCTATATATATGTTTTGAATATAATGTTGATCATATAGAAAGCACCAGTGAGAATTGACATGTTATTAAATAATATCATTTTTATATCAGTGATGAGCATAGACATGATACACATTTTGTACAACATTGCTTTGATAAGATTTATGATTCATTGAAATCTCATGGAATGAAATTCAATGAACATTGGATATGGTCTTATGGATGTGGGTCAATTCAAATCTTCACAATCATTCTTTTGGTTGTGTCGTCTTCATATGAAAATCAACATTAAACAGTGTTGGAATTTCTTTGAGACTAGTCATGGAAAAGGAGAACATGATGGTGCAGGGGCATGTATAAAACGAGCACTTTGAAGATATAAAATGGACCACTCTACAAATCAACATGTCTCAGTTGATCAAGTTTTTCAATGGTGCAATGCACTAAGCCATGAGACCAACCCATCAAGGGAGGTACGCAACTATGTACATATATATAAACTTATATATATTTTTAATATATGATGATTTTTATTAAATTTTAAATTTTAAAAATTTATAAATCATTATTTAAATCAATGATTAGTAATGGATCAATGATTATATTTGATATATAAATTGTATTTTAAATAACATATTTAAATTTTGGTTTGAATTTACTACATGTTATTTTGGCATAGTGGAGTCCAAGATGTATATAGATTGATTCCATATAAGCTAAAATAGTAAAACAGACTCGAAAATTGCATTCAATTAAAACAAAAGAGTACCAAAATGCATTTGCATTTTATAAAAGAAAATAATCTTTTTTTTGTCTTATTTGCATAGAGGACACCGAATTCAATGATGTTTGTGAAAACAATATGTATGTGAATGTCTAGCAACATACAGAACTAAATATAAAGGGGGGAATGTCACTTGCAAGCTTGGAAGAGATGGAATCGGAGGAGACTATAGTATCATCTTAACATGATATAGTTTCTGATCTTGTTAGGTAAGGTAACATTTCAATTTATTTCAAGGGATATATATATATATATATGTGTGTGTGTGTGTGTGTGTGTGTGTGTGTGTGTGTGTGTGTGTGTGTGTGTGTGTGTGTGTGTGTGTTTTTAAAATCATTATGTATAATTATAGATAATAGTTAAAATATAAATATAGATCTAATAAAATTATACATGTTGATAACTAATTTCTTGTTAATGATGATCTGAATTTGCACATTTTTTAATTGTGCAAGATATGGTTTTGTTGTAGTTGCACCCATTAACAACATAGAAAATGTCAAGTATTATTTGATGTGGTGCACTGAACAAAAGATGAAGTTATTGGAAGACTATGATGATAACGGTTTTATATATGAAAGAGGGTCTATTATACTAAAAGGATATTTTTTCCAAGAAACTCATCAAATTGAGAGTCATGTTTACTTTACATTCTATCAACCTGATGCCATAAGTTGTCAATATAGTCACTTGATGTGTGCAGTGCGCATAAAGTTGGTCAGAATTTCAATCAAGAGAAAAATTGAAATTTAAAAAAAAGAGAATGTCAAAATTTGACCATGAACAAATCATTGGGGATGGAATTTCATTAGAATATTTTTAATTGAAGCCAACAATATCTTCTCCTTGTATTCATCTCTGAAAAAGAGTTAAATTAGATTGTTAGCCTTTCTTTTTGTGCACTCTTAAGTTTTCCATTCTAGCTACTACTAAGTATTACAAAATTATTTTCATTAATGTGGTGCCTTTGTTGTTAAGTGAAAAGGAAATCAAAAGATCCCAAATACTACTATAATTTAAGGATTTAGCATCACAATCTTCTTGTTTGTTATTGATTATACGTCTATCATGTTTGAAATACATTTTTATTTTTTATGTCATCTTTGTATCTTTTCAAATATATTTAGTGCTATCTTAGTGAAATTATTTATTTTATTAAAATCGTATTACCATCAATTTCAAAAAAATTTGTATCTCTTGTACATCTTAATAGGTCAAAAAAATGCATTTTATTGTGTGTTTGTCTTATACATGCAGCGCATACACCATCTATATGTGCATTGAATAATATCCATTATATGAACGTATTAAAACTAACAATGCATGCTCCACACATAGTATTTAATATTTGAAAATTTCATTTACTAAGACAAAAGTTAGCCCCACATTGAGATTAATGCAACTTTAGTCGATTCAACATTGCAATTTTTAATTCTCAATCTCTAATATTTCTCAAATTTCAAGAAAAATAAAATAGTAATCTAGACTTTAAGACAAATAAGGTACTTTAACTTTAGAATGTATGTATTTAACAAGCTTAATAGAATTTCCTTTTGTAAAAAGCACGTCTCATATATATGTACCATAAATCATGCATTTTACTTATATGCATTCTACTTATCACTTGATGCATTATACTTAACATTTAACTTCAAACATACATCACTTGAAAAGTTGGTATGGGGAAATTGTAACTATTACAAAGGGTATCAAAAGTTGGGTTCTAAAACTCTACATATGTGAGCCATACAAAGTACCAACTAAATGAAAATTTAATTTCATTGCTTCATATTCATAAACTTAAATGTAAAACCTTTAAGCATCAAACCATGCATCATGCAAAATGTACCATGTTTTATAATATTGATTGTTGATTAAACTCACAAACTATAACTTGAAACCTTACATCAAACAAAGAGTTGGAAGTTAACTAGAACAACCAAACAAAGGTTGATCAATGAGAACTTTGGTGGGTAATAATGGCATCCAAAATGTGACTTATATGTGACTACATTTGTTCACAATTTTGATGCATTCTAATTATTCACATTTTAACTATATGCATTCTACTTATCATTTAACTTCAAACATACATCATTTGAAAAGTTGGTATGGGGAAATTGTAACTATTACAAAGGGTATCAAAAGTTGGGTGTAAAACTCTACATATGTGAGCCATACAAAGTACCAACTAAATATAAATTTAATTTCATTGCTTCATATTCATGAACTTAAATGTAAAACCTTTAAGCATCAAACCATGCGTCATGCAAAATGTACCATATCTTATAATGCAACTTTATAGTATGTTTGCTTTGAACAACTTTATATTAAAAGTTAAGTATCAAACCACACTCATTGTAGGTCTTCTATACAAGATGATGATCTATTCATGAATGTAAATGCATATGATTATTTTAGATATATACACCATGATAAGGCTCATGAATGTAAAATGTACCATGTTCTATAATTTTCAATTTTACTATTCATTAAACAACTTCACCAAACCTAAGAATTAACCTAAATCCATATTATCTTCTAGTAACATTATAAGAATCATTATGCAAAATGTATAAACTCCAAAATTTTCATATTAAAGGTCAATTCATAATAAAGAGTTATATTTAAAATATGTCCAAAATTTATATCATGATAAAAGTAAATATAATAAAAAGATTGTCAAATAAAAATGTGCATCAAAGAGAACAATTCATAATAAAGAGAATCTTGTTGTAATCCACGACCTATCATCATCCTCGAGCTATCATCATCCTCGACATATCATCATCCTCATCATCATGGGTGACTTGCACAACATGTGTAATATGCATACATACATAATATTGTGTACTTTTAAATTAAATTTTAATGTATTAAAATTAAGTGAGAATTTTATCATCAAAACAAAATTATAAAAGGTTTCAAATTCCACGCAAAACATTGTGGTGTTCCCCTTGCATTGTGCCCTAGTGGATTCCCTATACAACACATGTACATGTATATATTAAAAATTTAAAATTGCACATGAAAATGCATGAACTTGTAGTATTCAAAAACTTGTAACAACTTTTTCAAATTGTCTAGACGATCCAATCCTGATAGTTGATTCAGGTTTCAAATTCCATGCAATACCTCGTGGTGTTACCCCTACATTACACCCTCATGGATTCCCTATACAACACATGTACATATATATATTAAAATTTTAATTTTCACATTAAAATGCATAAACTCGTAATATTAAAAAAAAATGTAACAACTTTTTCAAATTGTCGAGACAATCCAATCCCCATATTTGACTCCATTGATAATGTCCCTGGAGAAGGAAAATTGTCTCCACAAACCTAAAATTTTAAAATTGTAAGAGAGATATCATTTTTTAACGAAACTTGCTTCAATTTATAACAAAACAAAATTGAAATATTCAATACTTGTGACAAGCCAATATCTGGCATATCTCCTAATAGGGAGGAAGAGAATCGAAAATGTCGAATGGAATGGAAATATGTTCAAATTTAATTATGTAATTATTTATTTTACAAAAATGTATTTGCAATATTGATATAGTAAAAGTAATTTAATATTATGAACGTGTTCTTAAAAAAAACTGACATATCTTCATTTGAACCCAAACCCATCAATGTTATATTATCAAAATTTTCGTTTGACAAATGACTTAACTACAAATGGTGAACATATGATACATTCGTGTTAGATTATATCTGGAAAACATTACAAAATGTATGTGAATCAACATTAACACATACATTACATTACATTAAAATATCAACCCTAGACATTAACACATATTGATCACATGCCCTCTTCATCATGACCAATTAGGTCTTTCCATCCTTCACGACAAGCCTTTTCATACACTTTAACCTCTTCAACATTCATATTATCTATTTCCACATTTTATTTAAATACAAAATTAGAATGTACATCATCTTGTTCTCTTTCTCGATTTAGACCGACATCAATTCTTCTAGTCAATGTAGTCTGTATGTTGTATATAATGGCATCCCTTGCTTCTCGACCAATCTGAGAAGTGGCATCCATATCTGACTACAGAGTTACCAAACGTGGTGGTTGAGGTACTAAAGGAGGTGGAGGATGAGGAAATTCAATATCCCTTAATGCACTCTTTCGTTCATATGTTTGACATTTTCCATTACCATAAAATTTGGATGGAAGGTCGGTATAATCAGGTTTCATAACCAAAAAAAAAACTTTGTATAAAATAATCGAGAAAAATAATGTGGAACCTCGTGATTCCATGAAATATTGTCATACGCTACAAGGAATCTAACATAGAAATGATGGGTTGTTTCAGGGTGCTTGAATATTGCACCTTCAGCATCTTGATCTTCAACCCTTCTTTAAATTTAAACAGAGATTTGGCATGTGCTTTTATATCCCTCCTATTTACCGTGACCCACTTATCAGGATCCATCACTTTTTCCTTTCTATGCCTCATCATATCTATAAATCATTAGTTTTTGGCCCAAGGTTCCTCTCAATATCAAGAAATGTACTTAGAGAGTTCAAAACTATTTCTAAGCTTTCCCGAGACTTTGTAGGGAGCTCCAACCTCCCAAGATTGTTCTTCAATTTTGAATAATGAGTTGTGCACCTATGTAATGTACATTGTTAGATATTTGTTACCGTAGGAAGCTCATCAAAAATATCATACAGATAGGTGGTAATTGGCATATGGTCTTCTTCTTGAATCTCCCTCCTTCACCTACGTTGACTTTCATCTACGTTTTCACCTCCTACTTCAATATAATTACATAAATATTAAAACATTTCAATGTATTTATAGGCATGCAAAATAGACATACATTTATATGTACATACAATTATTTACGTTCAAATTTATTTTAACATAAAAAATTTAAATTATAAAATTTACCTGATGATCATGATTCGATTGAGATTCACGACCACCTGAAGATGGTTGAGCACCATCACGCCTAATTACATGATTTTATTTAGCTTGTTGACCACAGGTAGAATGTTGAGCACCCTCATGTGACAACCTAGTGAGAGATGCTTCTAAAAAAATAGAAATTATAAATTAATTACATTAAATTGAAAAAAATCAATTCAATATGTATGTACATATGATTCTACCAATTTATCATTTAATTAAATGTACATAAACATATATATACCATACCACAATGATATGAACGATGGTTCACCATTGATTGATCTGATACTCTTATTGACCTACTGAGAGATGCTCCTAAAAAGGATGGATTTTTTTATAAATTAATAAAGATAAATTGACAAAAATAAATTCAATATGTATGTACATGTGATTCTACAAGTATCATGTAATTTTTCACATAAACACTAATATACCACAATATGATGTAAAGAACGATGACCCTCCCCAGATGAATTCAATATGTATGTACATATGATTCTACAAGTATCATGTAATTTTTCACATAAACACTAATATACCACAATATGATGTAAAGAACGATGACCCTCCCCTGATTCATCTGATACTATCCTTGATCCATGACCAATCTTGTCAGCATGCATATAAAGTCATCATCGATTCGATGCTCAAGTATTAGTTGATGCTCTATCCCGTTTACGCCTCGAAAAATCAGGGGGTGACTACTCATGTGATGATCCAGACCCTCGATATATATATATATATATATATATATATATATATATATATATATCAAAAACACAAGTTACCTCATGCATTTAAAAATCTTTAAATTTACTATTTAAAAAGATCAAGAATTAAAAAAATTAATTAGATGAATAAATGTAACTATCTAATGGTTTCCTCAAAATTATTTGGTGTAAATTATTTATTTCAAATATACTCAAGACTAAAAACACAATTTCTAAAGTGCACATCTTGAGAATTAAATACAAAATTTTCTGAAACTTGTCACCCCGATAATTCACCTAATAATTCACCAAGTTTTGATTACACAGTGGGGGAACATTTAGTACAGTATTGAAAGAAACATGTGGTCACTAAAGACACCACATTTATAACTAAAAAACACACATATATTGAAGAGATATCTTACAATGTCCATCAATAAATTTTGATTGAGTGGTTCTTGACACCAATTCTTGTTTCACACAAAAATATTGAATTAGCATTGCCCTATACAATAGATCACTAGACATCCTATTAAAATTTTCACATTGACTTATGCTAAATGGTTGAAATTGACTAACAATAATTTTTTCATCTATATGTGGTTGTTTTAACTTCTCCTTTTTGACTTGGTACACAACTTTCATCTAGCTGCTCACAAGTTCATAATTGGTGAAGACTGCAATTCCATTGGATCCATAGTCCCTATTTGTTCTTAAGCCTTCTATCAGTGCAATATAATATGCTTCATTGTTTTTTTTCCTTCCAGGTGCATCCCTTTTCCCTTGGAGGTTCATCGCAATATTGTATAGCACATACTGTTGGGAGCGGGATCCCCCAAGGGTAGTTTTGGGGCTAAAAGCCCATATTACGTCAATTTTTGTAATATAATTGTAAAGACTCCGAATTTTGTGGTCGCAGAGCACGAAGGTGTTATGTGTCAAAAAGGGTAGTCTGCCCTTAGTTTTGTAAAGTAAAGTGGGTTGTAAGATACCTACCCATGGTCCGCGGACCATGGGATTGTATAAAATGAGCTAAGCTCTAAGTAGTTTTAAAGAGACACAGGACAAGAGAGTGATAGCTCTGAAGTAAGAAGTCTAAGTTTTGGGTCATAGCGTAGGTAAAGGCTCTGCAGCTGAGTGTGCAGAATCCTAGGGTACAAGTCTGCAGCTGAGTGTGTGGACCCCTGCAACTGTGTGCACAGGGTGGATAGAGTCTGTAAACACTTGGAGGATATTAATAAAAGGAGTTATTCTGCAATTTCTATGTCTTTGTTCTTTTGATGCGTTTGGATATTTCATGTATGAATTTCCTTTATTATGCTTATATGTTGTGCGAATAAATGCAATTACATTGAATAATTGAATGTAATTATGAATATCTTCTTACACGGTATTAACATTAAGTATTTGACGAGATAAGTGAATCACTTAGGATAATTGGGGAATCTGCATAGCACACTGCCATAACAGCATGAAAGTACCTGAGCCACAGGTTAGGGCTATGTGAAGTTCGATCGTATACTTTCACGAAGGTATTTAAGGCTGGAATAGAGGGTTTGTCTTGCAAGCCCTAGAGCAAAGCCACCTACGCGAAGGCAAGGATAGAGGGAATCAAATGACATCACAACCATCTCAGGGTCTTGGTTCTAGCATCCCTCCATACTGCTTCGGGTGAGACTTTGGTCCGTGCTCAGCGAGCTGATGTCGAAAGGGCAAGTAGTGTAGGGATTTGTTTGGCTAATTAACGCTAAACTTGGGTCAAGCCCCCTCAAGCCAACAAATGGTTTCATTGTCGGGACAGGAATTTGCATAAAGAGATGCATGATTTTGTGTCACTAGAATCCAACTAAGAAGGAGATTGGAGACTAGTTGGATAGAAAGATCCACGAATTCGTGGCGCAGGAGAATAGAAACCTGTGACTGAAAAAGGAATAGTGGTTGGACAGATACCTGTATATAGAGATCCATGAGATCTTTTTCTGCTCATTCCCTATTGAGCTATATGAGTGGATCACGAAGCTAGCAGATAGCCAAGGAAGGTGGAAACTTGACGGTCCTATTGTGTGGACCCCGGAGCTAGTGCGAAGGTTGGAAGAATTGGAGGATAAGATTGTCCGCACTGTCGATCATTGGCTCGATCGCGTCATAGGAGGACTTGTGACTGAATTCACAGTCGAAACCTCAGTCAGCTATAGCAAGGTGGAGCGGTTCTTTTTCAAAGGACCACGAGGTAAGTACATAAAATATTTGAATACCTAGATTAAAATGCTATTGTGCGAAAAATGGGTCATGTAGCTACCTTGATCTTCGGGACTACACAAAGCGGAAAAACTAACAAGAACAAAGGAAAAAAGGTTCTAGAATATTATCCCTTGATTTCACCTCCGTGAGGTGACAAAGAAGGGATAGTGAAGGTTTCTCCATGATGTACTATTTAGTTAATAAGACAAGGATTCCAACAAATACCACCTCCGCCCACACCACCTCCAACTTCACCACCCTCACCTCAGACTTCACCTATACCACCTCCACCTCGACCGCGGTTCAGTATGGCAAATACAATGAAGTTTTCTTTGTTCAAAGGCTTGGGAAATGAGGACCCGAACCAATTTTGGTTCGTTGTTATGGTTGTATGGAAAGCTCAAGGTGTTACAAATGATCATATAAAGAAGGAAACACTGGTTAGTGCTCTACAATATCGCACGCTAACCTAGTATATTAAATACTCTAATGATAACCTGAATGTTGGAGTGGCAGACATCTAGGAAGCACTCAATAGGGAATTTAGTAGGCCTAAATCTAAGGCACAGTTGATTGTGGGATTCAAAGAAATCGCGATGTCAACATGAATTTGACAGATGGATAACATCGCGAGTGGTTTATAGCTTCTCTACTACCACATTTAAGGAGTGCGTTGTCACATCAGAAGATAACAACTTAGGCAGAGGCCTTGGAGATTTCCATGAGACTGTATGAAACTCCGATACAAGATCCAAATCTAGGAGTTCATCAGATCCATGCACAGCTAAAGAATCTATGCCTTGAGATGCAAAGTCTGAAGTAAGACAGGATGGTTCGACCAGAGGTACGCGAGGAGGTATGGTGTTTGAAATGCAAGAGTCAAGGTCATGACAAAGACCATTTCTCAGTCTTTGCAAACTATATTGCAAGAGGAGGATCGATGCCTTTAAGGACAGAAGCTCAAGTAGGACCTAGCATGGGGCTTGCATTATGGTGTGCTATCTGTCAGGTAGTCAGAAAACATACCACAGATAACTGTGACTTACTACAGATGTTTGTAAAGACACAGCAACAGTTGTTCTGCAACTTTTGTAGATCGGTAGGGCACGGTGAGAGTACTTGCAGGTTCTATGAATTGATGATGGATAGGACTCCCACCTATAGGGTTCAGGCTAAAACGTGACCCCTTGACCAGAGCGCAAGGATAACGCGGACGGGATTTCAGGGGCGTGGAAGAGGCCGAGGCGAAGGAGGACCTGGGAGAGGTTAGGGACAGTTGATTTGCTACAATTGCATAGGACCAGGACACTATGCCCAAAATTGCACTAATCTAATGCATCCGTCGTGCAAGTATTGCACACTATTTGATCATGAAATGGAAGAATGCCCTACACTGATAGCTAGGATACGTGAAAAAGGGGCGCTAACGCCTCCACTGACTTAGAACCTACAGATGATGAGATTTGAGCCATGCGAGGAAGATCCAAACGTAAATATAGTGCTCATAAGTGGAATTGTGATAGGAGATGACAAGGGGAAATAGCCAGAAGATAGTTCATGGTCTGAATGAGGTATATATCTTTTTGGATGCATTTGAAAGAGAATTACCAGAAAAGCAGCACTTCCAGGCATTGGACTGGGCACTGCGAGCTACATCCACAAGATGGTGGGGTACGCACAATGGGAAGCTTTGATGATTGGAGCGAATGTAGGAGGATGAGAACATGATTTGGGAAGCCTAAGATGTGACTAACAGAAAATTATGATGGGTAGAATGATCTGCGCATGCATCTAGCCAAATGGACCCAGGCCTATGGAGAAAATCCCCAACCTGAGTGGGTCCACTTGTTCTATCATACCCTGGATGTTTTCCCAATGAATTGGTATATAGAAATAGAGCTCCACCATGGGACAGGTGAATGGGATATCCTAGATGAAGGATTCATGATGACATTTAGTTTTGAGGGCAGGTTTGATAGTATTGATGAAATGGACCCAGGCCTATGGAGAAAAGCCCCAACCTAAGTGGGTGCACTTGTTCTGTCATACCCTGGATGTTTTCCCAATGAATTGGTATATAGAAATAGAGCTCCGCCATGGGACAGGTGAATGGGATATCCTAGATGAAGGATTCATGATGACATTTAGTTTTGAGGGCAGGTTTGATAGTATTGATGAAGTGCTACAAGAGGTGATAGCAGAAATCTTTAGGATACCGCAGGATCCTTTAGACCTGATCCAGCCTGAATGGGCTACTCAGCTTAGTCACGTGCTAGAATGTTATAATGTAACTTCCGAAGAAGAGGATGAGGATTTGTGGAAGATTAACATTCTAGAATCAGAAAGTCACCGCGAGGTTTAGGGACCATAGATTGAGAAACCTGATATAATCGCATTGTTGAAAATGAAACAAGTGAACATTGGTATGGAGGTAGGACCAAAATTCACGAATATTGGAGACTACTGGGATGATGTGATAGTGGATAAGGTCATTGAGTTGTTTCGTGAATACCAGGACGTATTCCCTACCAAGTTTATGGATCTGAAAGGGATAATCAGGGACCTAGGAATGATGAAGATCACGTTAAAGCCCGATGCAAAGCCAGTTAAGAAAAGGCCTTACCTTCTCAATCCAAAATATAAGGAGAAGGTCTAGTTAGAGCTAGACAAGATGCTTGCAACAAGCATCATTGAGCCTATGGAAGAATCTGATTGGGTAAGCCCAATGGTGGTGCAAGAGAAGAAGAATAAGGATGAGATAAGGATATGCGTGGATCTCAGAAACTGAATGACACTTGTGTGCATGATCCTTTCTCGACTCCATTCACTGATGAAGTGTTGGATAATGTAGGCAGCTAGGAAGCATATTCCTTCACTAATGGGTTCTCTGGGTACCACCAAATCAAAATCGCACTGGAGGATAGGAGCAAGACAACCTTCACAACTGAGTGGGGTTGTTTTCAGTACACTATAATTCTGATTGGATTGAAGAATGAACCAGTGATATTCTCGCGTGTAGTTGTTGCGGCATTCAAGGAATTTATTCATAAGTTCCTGGAGGTATATTTTTATGGCTAGATTGTATTTGGGATGGTTAAATACCATGTAGCAAGCTTGCACCTAATGCTGGATACCTGCCGAAGATACGAGATCATGCTCAATCTCAAGAAGTGTTTGTTTTGTGTTCCATTTGGGAACCTGTTGGGGCATGTGGTTTGCAGACAGGGGTTGATGGTAGACCCCGTGAAGATCGCGAAGATACTGAACTTGGAAGTGCTGAGGAATGTGAAACAACTGTGTGTTACTCTAGGATATATGGGAAATTACAAAAATTTTATCAAAGGCTATGCCCAGATCACCGTGCCTATGGAAAAATTGTTGAAGAAGGAAATCACGTTCTACTGGAATGATGACTGTAAGAAGAGCTTGGATATATTGAAATAAATGATGGTTACCGCACTAATTCTAGTCTTCCTGGATTGGAAGAAAGAGTTTCATGTACATGTCGACATGTCATGTATAGTGTTGGGAGCAGTACTAACACAAGCTGGTGAAGAAGGATTGGACCATCCTATCGCATTCGCAATCCACAAATTATCCAAAGAAGAGAAGAACTATTCCACCACTGAGCGCAAGGGGCTAGCTATGGTGTATGTGCTCCAAAAGTATAGGCACTACTTACTAGGAGGCCATTTTAAGATGTATATGGATCACTTCGCTAAAGTACTTGGTCAATAAGCCTATGTTGGGGGGGAGAATATACAGATGGCTCTTATTGTTCTAGGAGTATGATTTTGAAGTTGTTGTGTGTTAGGTCCCTATAATACTAGTGATTCCCCCATTACTATTGTAACCCTTATTGTTATTATTGTGTCCCTATTTCCCCATATTGTTATTAGTGTGCCCCATAGAAATCCACTATTTTTATTGTTGTGCCCTTATGTTATTATTGTTATGTCAACTTCATTATATTGTGACCCCTTAGACTCCTATATATAGAAGGGAGGTTTAGTAATTTGTATCATCCAAGAATTTTTCATTTGTGTAATGTAAAGGAGGTTTCCCCCTCGAAGAGGCTGAATTTTAAGGTGTTGATCTATCTTTTCTATCTTTTTGTGAGCTGGTTTCATAACATTTAGTATCAAAGCTTTGGATTCTAGGGTTTCGCTACTCCAAACAGGTCATCATGGAATGTTTGCTATAAATTTTTTTCTACAACATTTCAGAAGCTAAAACAAAACCCCATTGAGCTGAAATCATTATGAACTTTGGGTCTAAATTTTACAACTTGTCTCGCTGTATTTTCTGAGATACGATCAGAGGAAGTTAGGGTTTTTGCATACTCTCGAATTACATTCCAAACAGGTGACCTGGGAAAAATTGTCATAACTTTTGTTCTGAGCATCAAATTGAAATTTTGTAAGTAGGTTCAGAAAGAGGACGGCCTATAGTTTGTTTTATATTAGTTTTAGGTACTAAGGTTGAAACAAGGACACATGGCACTTCGTACAAGTTCGCTTTATTGAACTAGTCTATAATTAGGTCATTGTGGGAGATTTGGCATAACTCTTCCTTGGAGAATCCAATCTTGATCAGACTTGTGGGGTTAGAAAGAGAACTCAATGGGCTACTACAAAATTCAATTTCGTTAATTCAAGATCCGTAGTTATAGAGATACAATAGATTCAATATAGAACTCTTACAAAGTGAAAAAAAAAAGGTGTGTAGTTTTTTTTAATTTTGCATAAGATTGGTTTGAAAAATTAGTTTGAAGGAATTCAAAGGGAATAGTGAAGAATTATTAGAAGTAATTGATGCCCTGAAGAAATAAATTGGAAACACCTAGTAAGCAACCTGGAAGCTCTAGCATGACTCGTGAAGAAGAGGAAGAAATGCAACATGATATATCAAAATTACAAGACCAAGTACAACAAATTTCACTCTCACAAAAGGTAATTGAGGCCAATATGGATGGAATGGAAGTTAAGATGGATGGCATGGAAGCTACGCTAAATGGCATGGACACTAAGATGAATGGCATGGACGCTAATATGGAAGAATTAAAGATAAATCTGAATAAGTTGCTACAAGAAATGGTTACTAATGGTGAAAGGGTAGTAAAGGAAACTCATGATGAGAACAAAATAAATGTTAATCATGATTTCATAGACTCTAATGTTGGATTGAAGACCCACCATGTTCGAAAAATCGATATGAGGAATTTTGATGGCAAGGATCCCGGAACATGGATACTACAGATGGAGCATTTTTCGATATCCATAATGTGAAAAACACACAAAAGGTACGTAATGCAACTTTATATTTGGAACCAAATTAGTTTGTATGGTATCGATGGCTTTGCTCTCATAAACAAATTGTCACTTGGGCAATTTTTACGGAAGAAATGATAGCACATTATGAGGATACAAAAAGCAACACCTTTTTTAGCCAATTGGTAAATCTCAAACAAAAGGGTTCAATGATGGAGCACATTGAGGACTTCCAAAAATTGAACATAAGGGTAAAATATATTCCGAAGGAGCATAGGATTGATGTGATCATAGGGACTTTAAAGGATAATATCCAATATGAGGTTCGCCTTTGGGAACCTGATTCATTGGAGAAGGCATTCAGGTTAGCAAGAAAAATGGAAAGCAAAATTATGGAAACTAGGAAGCCTACCACTCACAACTATAAAGATGGAAGTGTTGTTGCCCCTAGCCTTCCACAACCTACAAGTTTGACACCACAACAATTGGAAGAAAAAGGAGCAAAAGGGCTTTGTTACAGTTGTGATAACAAATACACTAAAGGTCATAAGTGTGCTGAGAAGAAATTATTATACATATATTGTGAAGAGGAGGAAGAAAAGGAACAAGAAATGTCAAAAGAAGAGGATATACTCACGGAACAAACCCTAGATAAAGAAGAAATGAATCTAACCATATCTTGTAATGCATTGGCTGGAATTACCACTCCTCAAACTATCAAGATAGAAGGACATATCAAGAAGAAAAAGGTAATAGTGTTGATTGATTCGGGAAGTACCCATAATTTTATTCATTGTAAGATAGCCAAGGAATTGAATTGCTTCCTATATCTAGCACCAAAGTGTCAAGTGATGGTTGCAAGTGGAGGAACCATAAATTTCTTTGGAAAGTGCCATAATATCAAGCTATCCATGGGAGAATATGTATTGAATAGCCCAATTCTTTCCATTCCAATGGGTGGTGTTGATGTTGTACTAGGAATCCAATGGCTACAATCCTTGGATACAATAGCTTTTAATTTTCAAGAAATTTTCATGAAATTTTGTGCGGAAGGAAAGGAAGTTGAATTAATGGGTATTGCAGGGAAACTGGGAAAGATAATCAGCTCTAACGGTGTGACAAAGCTTCTAAAGAAGGAACAATGAGGCATAATTTCACAATTATGTTCACTAGAGGTTCCCACATCGAAGTCATCTATTTCTCTAGATCTCCAAAAAGTCTTGGACAATCATTCCAAGGTATTTGAGACTCCCAAAGGCCTCCCACCTATTCATGATCATGATCATGCTATTCATTTGATTCCAGGAAGTTTTCCTCCAAACATCAAGCCATACAGATATCCCTATGCCCAAAAGAGTGAAATTGAACGTTTGGTTGCAGAAATGCTAGAGGTTGGTATAATTCAACCTAGTCAAAGTTCTTTCTCTACTCCAATAGTATTGGTCCACAAGAAGGCTGGATCATGGTGCATGTGTCTGGATTATAGGGAGCTCAACAAGCTCACTATTAAATATAAATTTCCCATTCCTATCATTAATGAATTATTGGATCAATTTACTTCACCAAGTTGGATCTTCGTTCAGGATATCATCAAATCAGAATGAAGACTGAAGACATTCTGAAAACAACATTGAGAACTCATGAGGGTCATTATGAATGTTTGGTCATGCCTTTTGGCCTTACCAATGCACCTTCTACATTTCAAGGTTTGATGAATTCCATTTTCAATCTCTTCCTTAGAAAATTTGTGTTAGTATTTTTTGATGATATACTAATCTACAGAAAGTCTTGGAAGGATCATGTTCAACATGTTGACAGGGTGCTCAAACTATTGGAGGAGAAACAATTATATGTAAAAAGCTCCAAATGTTTCTTTGGAGTACAAGAGATGGAATATCTAGGTCATGTTGTATCTCATGAAGGTGTTAAGGTAGACCCTAGAAAAATTAAATCCATTAAGGAATGGAAAATCCCCACATCCATAAAGCATCTGCAAGGATTTCTCAGGTTGACAAGGTATCATTGCAAGTTTGTTAAGAATTATGGGAAAATAGCAGCACCTCTAACAACATTATTGGAGAAAGATGAATTTTCATGGACTCTAGAAGCAACAAAGGCCTTCGAACATCTTAAATAGGAAATGTGCCAAGCCCCAGTCTTAGCTACACCAGACTTCACAAAAACCTTTATTGTGGAATGTGATGCTTCAGGAAATGGAATTGGTGTTTTAATGCAAGATGAAAGACCCATTGCTTTCAAAAGTTGTCCAATCAAAGGAAAGTATTTACACAAAGTTATTTATAAGAAGGAAATGTTTGCAATACTACATGCACTTAAGAAATGGTGACCCTACCTAATGGGAAGACACTTTAAGGTAAAAATAGATCATGATAGTCTTAAATACCTTTTAGAACAAAGATTATCCTCTGAAGAGAAAAAAAAATGGGTCACAAATATGTTGGGTTATGACTTTGAAATCATCTACAAAAAACGGAAGCAAAATGTTGTGGCAGATGCACTCTCAAGAAAGGATGAGGATGTGGAAGCATTGTTGTGCACCATTTCTATTATCCAACTAGATTGGATAAACGAAGCAAGGGATGAATGGAAGAATGAAGAAGAAGTGTGGGCACTCATTCAAAAGTTACAAAAAGATCCTAGTACATTTGATACATTTAGCTAGAAAAATGATTTGTTATGGTACAAAGACCGCTTATACCTATGTAAGAATTCCCAACTCAAACAAAAGATTCTTATGGAATTGCACACTTCTCCCTTAGGAGGGCACTCAGGATTTTGGTTTGCCAACAAAATAAAGTTGAAACAATTAAGAACCCAGGTCTATTACAACCTCTATCCATTCCAAGCCAATGTTGGGAGGAGGTTTCAATGGATTTTATCACAGGTTTACCCAAGTTCGAAGGAAAGAGTGTCATCATGGTGGTAGTTGACAGACTTACCAAGTATGCACACTTTTGTGCATTATCGCATCCATTTAAAGCCAATACAGTTTCTACTACATTTATGAAAACATTTCAAAAGCTACATGGAAACCCAAATATTATTGTAAGCGACAAAGATCCCATTTTCATTGGAAATTTTTGGACAGAATTATTTCTTGTCTCGGTACTCAGTTAGCTCATAGCTCATCTTATCATCCTCAATTTGATGGGAAAAATGAGATAGTAAACAAATGTTTGGAAGGATATCTTCGTTGCTTTGTATCTGATAAATAGACACAATGGGTCAAATGGTTGCCTCTAGCTGAATGGTGGTATAACACTTCCTTCCATACTGCAGCAAAAATGACCCCATTTATGGCACTTTATGGATATCATCCACCATCCATCACATCATATTTAAGAGAAAATTCAAAGGTTCAAGCAGTGGAACATCACATCGAGCATCAACAACAAGTTCTCCAACTCTTAAAGGATAACCTCACATTGGCATAGAATAGAATGAAACAATAGGAAGATCAACATCACAACGAAAGAAGTTTTGAGGTAGGTTACTGGGTATTCCTATGGCTACAGCCATATAAACAAATGTCTCTAAAGCAAGCTAAGAAGGATAATAAATAACCATCAAAGTATTATGGTTTGTACAAGGTGTTGCAAAAGATTGGTACTATGGAATACAAATTGGAGCTTCCTGCAGCTACCTGAGTGCACCTAGTTTTCTATGTTTCATGTTTAAAGAAGGTTATAGGTGACAAGCTCCCAATTCAAACAATATTGCTAGAACTTGATGAGGAAGGAACAATCATATTGGAACCGGTAGCAGTCAGAGAAACAAGAACTCGGCAGCTACGAAATCGATCAATTTTGGAGTTTCTCATCAAGTGGAAGAACTTATCCAATGAATATTCCACATGGGAGGATGAGAATTTTATACAGAAGCATCTAGAACTACTCAAGCGTTGAGGAAAATGCTTTTCGAAAAGAGAGGGGCATGTTAGGTCCCTATAATTCTAGTGATTCCCCCATTAATATTGTAGCCCTTATTGTTATTATTGTGCCCCTATTGTCCCCATATTTTTATTAGTGTGCCCCATAGAAACCCACTATTGTTATTTTTATGACCTTATGTTATCACTATTATGTCGACTTGATTATATTGTGACCCCTTAGACTCCTATATATAGAAGGGAGGTTTAGTCATTTGTATCATCCAAGAATTGTTCATTTGTGTAATGTAAAGGAGGTTGTCCCCTTGAAGAGGCTGAATTCTAAGGCATTGATCAATATTTTTGTGAGTCGGTTTCATAACGTTGTCAAGACTGGACGATTGAACGCGGGACCAAACCATCTATCGTGCATCGAAATAGGGGAGGAACCTACTAACTTGGAATAAGGATTGCCTAACGCACAGCTATTTGCATTGTGTGTCGTGGATGGTCATTTTAAGGATATAATACACTTCCTAACAATAGGAAATGCACTGGAAGGATACATTGTCCAGCAAAATAAGGAATTAGTGGTGCACGCAGCATATTTCTCTGTCATTGCTGGGCATCTGTACAAAATGGGGACTGATGAGATATTGCAACGGTATGTACCTAAGTTTGAAAGAAGCAGCATCCTTGCGGACGCTCATGGGGGCACCGCAGGAAGACATTATGCAGGGAGAGAAACTACGCAGAAGATTCTATGCGTAGGGTTGTGGTGGCCAACCCTTCATCAGAATTCACTAGCATATTGCAAGGCGTGTGGTGTATGTCAAAGAATGGGCATGCCATCACAAAGGGATGAAATGCCTTTGAATCCACAAATGAAGTTGTAATCCTTTGAGAAGTGGGTCATGGATTTTGTAGGACCCATTCAGCCACAAGGGAAGACAAGAGCAAGGTACATTATCACTTTGATGAAGTATTTAACTCATTGATCAGAAGCGCAGCCGGTGAAGGATTACACGGGTGAAACTGCCACAAATTTCCTATTTGAGCATGTACTGACGCGATTTGGATGTCCAAAGATCTTGATGAGTGATCGTGGTACACAATTCCTGAATGAGCCAATCAGTGCACTTACGGAGGAATTTCATGTATACCACCAGAAGAGCACACCTTATCACCCACAGGCTAACAGGACAGTGGAGGCATTCAACAAAGTGCTCGAAAACGTGCTAACCAAGGTTTGCAATGCTCAGCAAAGTGATTAGGACCTATGCATACCTACAGTACTGTGGGCTTATCGAACGACATGCAAGAAGTTGACTGGACAAACCCCTTTTAGGTTTGTCTATGGTGTGGAAGTGGTAATGCCTATGGAATACATCATGCCTAGTCTGCACATATCAGCACTCATAGGTGTGATGGACCATGGAGCCCTGGAGGAGAGGCTCACACAGCTGGATGAGCTCGAAGAAGAAAGGTTTTTGGCTGGATTTCACTAGCAGGTCCAAAAGCAGCGTGAAAAGGAATGGCATGGTCGACACATCAAGCTGCACACATTTAAGGTGAATGACCTGGTTTTTTTATATGATAGTAAGTTTGATAAGTTTCTAGGGAAATACAGGATGCACTAGTTAGGGACTTATGTTATTAAGGAGATTACCGATGGAGGAGCGGTATAGCTGGTTAAATTAAATGGAGAACCCTTCCCAAGAAAGATGAATGGAAGTCGCTTGAAGCCATACACAAGCAGTCCGACCATGTGACTAAATGAAAGTAGCACAGTCTTAGCACTCCACACAGCTGAAAGGAGGCACGAGACTATAAACTACATTGCCCGGGTTAGGGAGCTGCACGATTAGAAGATGGTGCGAAGAAAGGACGTGTCACTGGGTCCGCGGTGGCACAGAGGGAGTTGCACTACCCAAGGAGAAATCACGCAGGTCAGCTGGAAAGTGATCATTAAAGTCACTATTCACGAAAAGATGGCAGAAGTGAGGCCAAATGGAGCGGCCGACATTTAAGATGAAATTTATAGCTTAGATCCTTGAAAATATGCTGCCAATCCGGAATTAATGGACTGATTTTAGGGGGAACGGTTGGATTTGAATTCAAAATTCCCTATAAATTACAAGTGGTTTTCCAATGAAAAACACTTGGCATTTTGAGTATTCAATTGTTGAGCTCTCAAGCACCTATGAATCGTGAGCAATACGAGCTTCTGATAGTTTTTGGGGTATTTGTAACTTTTTCGGCAGACATATAGGAATTCTTGCGAAAGATCATGTCAGCGCCCCAATAAGTTATCAATACATGGCAAGTAGTAGAGAAGTCGGCATAGGAAATGGAGAGAGAGGTAGAAGTAGTTACTCCGAAAGTGGCTGAAGTATTAGCGGAAGTCCCTAAATCCCTAAGAATGCCGAGACCAAAGCCAACCCCAACCAAGGAGGCCATGAAGGACAAGAAGGGCAAGCAGCCTGTCATACCGGTGCGCATGTCGCCAAGACGAAACCCACCGAAACCCACTACCCAAGAGAAAGCCAAGGCTATAAACCTAGAAGCAGAGGAGGAGGATATCAAAGACATCCCGATGGATGATGAGGATGTGGGAGTGGAAATAGAAGAGGTTGAAGCCCAAGGTGCGGACCCTATTACACTGTTGTCGAAGTATGTCCCTCTATGCATGCCTAAGTCCAAGGTCCCGAAGGACATTGATGAAAGAAAGACTCCCCCACAAACCCCTCTACTACCGAATGAAATTACTTTTGATGGTCCACGTTTCGCACGGGTGCCAATATTGAAGCTCGAAGATTGGGACTTGATGAACCATGAGAAGTTCCCGCACCTAGCGACCGAATAGCTGATGCGCCACATCAAAGACACAAATACGGGGATGACAATGTTGGAGCCGCGGAGGTGGCTCAAGGGTGTAGAGAAGGTAGGATTGTTGGACCTACTCTGGGTGCCGCAATATAACCACACCCCTGTGACAGTTTTGGTCATCAAGCAGCTGTTGTGCTTAGTGCATGATGGGTGTCTGTGGCTGGAGGAGCCGATACTCATCACTGATATGTTGATTCATAGAATGGCGTGCCTATTGTATACGGGTGAAAATCCAACTATGATATTTGGTGGCAAGGGTGGTGAGCAGGCACTCGCAGAATCAATGAAAGAGAAGTTCAAACTGGTGAAGAAACCGTGAGGGGATGCTATCTCCAGAATCTACGACCCCACTGTGAAGGTGGCAATGCAGATCCTTACAGGGAAGGTGATGTGAAAGTGTCATGTCGATGAGGTGTTGGCACCTATCGTCACGCTCGCACAGAAGTGCATGAAAAGAGTCTAGTTTAACTTGTCGGACTACCTTCGCGGAGAGTTCCTGGCAAACTGCCACAAAGTGCAAGAGAAAAATAAGACCTTCCACTACGCGTGGCTCTTGCTGTCAATTGTGCTGGTAGCGTGGGAGCTACCAGAGGAGATCCAATTCCCCTCGGTCACGCTAAACCTTCTTGAAGCAGTGAAGTATGCTTTGTTGTGGGAGACCAAGGATGCGGAGCGAGTTCGGGATAGCAAGATATTCTGGAACTTGATGGAAATGAATATCGAGATGGCCATCAATTGAAATCCACGATTTTCACCCACGGTATACGTTAACCTACAGAGTTATGTAGAGTTTAAAGTTGATTTCCATCAAATAGCAATCAGGGTACGGAAGGACCCTACAGAGAAGTGGTACAATTTGTCGTACCTAGCTGCAGATGATGCCATCGATGCGGTGCTTGATAAATGGTTAGTGGAGTGGCACACTACCATGGACTTGGCAGTGGGTGGAAGCAAGTCTGCTATGCAGAAAAAGAAGGAAGAGGCCAAGCTGAAGATGGCGTAGCTGGTCGAAAATATGAAAAGGGAGGCCAGTGCGAAGGCCCAGGCGGAACAGGTAGGAAGGGAGGTAGGAAAATAGACATGTGGCATAGAGCGGGGCTTTGACAATGGCGCACGATCGCCTTCACCTTAGACTGAAGAGGAGGACAAAGAATAGCACGGCGTGGACCCTCAGGAGACGTCCGCTTACATTAAGAACCTGAGATAGCTGGAGAAGGGAGGGTCCAGAAAGAAATCCAAGGCAACCAAGACCTCGCTAGACCCTATCACATTGACAGAGAGTGACTTATATGACATTGATGACATAGTCTGAGATGTCACCGCGAAGGCCCTGCAACAATTTGAAAATCAGCAGGAGATCATCCTAGGGGCCATCCAAACCGAGTTGTAGGAGTTGCAAACGTGTGCATCGCAAGCTGGTACGTTGTCTACCAGCTTAGCTATCGGCACATCAAAGGCTACCGATATGCTGTGCATGAAGGCTTCCATTGAGATAGTGTTTCCAGATGGAGAACTAACCATGGAAAATGAGGCTGACAGGCCCACTGTCAGTGCCTTGAAGGAAGTTGGACTAAACTTGGCAACACTTTCGCGCGAAGCACTCCACCTCTTGCAGGATGGAGTAATTTTAGAGTTGAGGGCCTATGAACACCGCGCCCTCTAGGTGATCAGTGAACAGAGGATAAACAACAAATAGATGGCCCTACAAAGAAGTGTTACCATCGCCGTTGAGGCTGAGGTGACCACCCAGAGCAAGAAGATCATACAGGTCATGGAAGAGGCATGCAGAATGGTCCCAGAGTTGGCCATTCTAGAGGAGCAGCCAGTCAAGGTCTGCATCCACAAATTGGCCACAGGGGTGCACAACACTCGGACAGAGATGGCGTGGGTTCAGTTGGAGCTAAACCTACATATTATAGAGCTCTAGTTGAGGGCCCAGCCTTCAACATCGCTAGAGGGAAAGGAACAGTGGGCGCCCGCTATCACAAAAGAAGTCGCGGTGGTGGAGAGTGTAGTAGTAGAATGCACACAGTTGTTCGAGCAATCATTTGAGGTCCTGACCAGCTTGCAACAGGACCCAAACATCCAAAGGCTAGAGACGAAAGTGCGCAAACTCCAACAGTGCTATGATGAAGTTAAGGGCACAGCGCGAACCATGGCACTGACACAGAGGTTAGCCAAGCTACAAGAAGCCAAGCAGCTGAAGGAACAAGTGGATGCAGCACTGCATAAGGAAGCAGTGTAAAGGTGCAACTAAAACCCTAGCTAGAGGAAGCTTACATAGTCAAAGGAAACATTGAAGGCAAGCTTGTGACTCTACATGTGACACAACAATAGCTTTATGCTGACAGCGTAGGAGAAATAACCAAGAAGATAGTTGAAGATGCGAAGCAGGCATCAGCTCAGTGCACAGCCAAAGTTGCAGTCATCCAGGATGGGCTTCACGCAAAGATCTTCGTGCCTATCGAGTGACTCAAGGGCGAGTCACAATGTTTGTGTCAGGGGCCTATTGGGAGTAGGATCCCCAAGGGTAATTTTGGGGCTAAAAGCCCATATTAAGTGAATTTTTGTAATATAATTGTAAAGACTCTAGATTTTGTGGTCACGAATCACGAAGGTGTTATGTGTCAAAAAGGGTAGTCCGCTCTTAGTTTTGCAAAGTAAATTCGGCTGTAAGATACCTACCCATGATCCGTGGACCATGGGATTGTATAAAAAGAGCTAAGCTCTAAGTAGTATTAGAGAGACACAGGACAAGAGAGTGATAGCTCTGAAGTAAGAAGTCTAAGTTTCAAGTCGTAGTGTAGGTAGAGGCTTTGCAGCTAAGTGCGCAGAGGTCTAAGGTAGAAGTCTGTAGCTGAGTGCGCAAACCCCTACAACTGTGTGCGCAAGGTGGACGGAGTCTGTAAACACTTGGAGGATATCAATAAAAGGATTTATTCTGCAATTTCTATGTCTTTGTTCTATTGATGCATTTGGATATTTTATGCATGAATTTCATTTATTATGCTTATATGATGCGCGAATGAATGCAATTACATTGAATAATTGAACGCAATTATGAATATCTGATTACACGGTGTTAACTTTAAGTATTTTATGAGATAAGCGAATCACTTAGGATAATTGGGGAATCTGCACAACACGCTGCCATAGCAGCATGAAAGTACCTGAGCCACAGGTTAGGGTTGCACGAAGGTTGATCGTATACTTTCGCGAAGGTATTGAAGGCTGGAATAGAGGTTTTGTCTTGCAAGCCCTAGAGTGAAGCCACCTGTGCAAAGGCAAGGATAGAGGGAATCATATGACATCACAACCATCTCAGGGTGTGGAAACTTGGTTCCAGCATCCCCCCATACTACTTTGGGTGAGACTCCAGTCCGTGCTCTGTGGGCTGATGTCGAAAGGGCTAGTAGTGTAGGGATTTGTTTGGCTAATTAATGTTGAACCTGGGTCAAGCCCCCTCAAGCCAACACATACGTAATCCTTGCTTGTCCTATATTAGGATAACAAGAAACTTCAGTGCATAATGTCCATTTTTCAACCATGTTTAATGGGTTTTATGATCCTTGTAAAAAATAGATTCAATAAAATGAATAATATATTTCTTTTTGCAAATGCCTTGGCCATAAAAACTTTGATCAAGAACTTTATGGGATAATGATGAAAAATAAATATCTAAAATCAAATTCTATCATGGAATACATTCTAAGTACTGGACAAATGGTTAGCATGGAAAGTGGGGAGGATTCGAATTTTACTTTCTTTTGGAAACATTATTGTTGATTATTTGTTTCAAATGGAGAGAAATGGAGACATATGGAAATAACTAGTGAATATGGTTGTTATTTGGTTCACTAAGTTCAAAGTAGTAAATAACTATGATATGAGTTAACATTACATTCATTGTAATTGCGATACTCCTAGTAGCACGAGTGTAATTTTGTAATTCAACTTCTAGTTCTTATATTAGCCGAGTCAGGCTCATTTTAGAGTCATATAATCCTCCTAGTTTCTCATAGAGGGGAACCCATTAAAGGATTTATTTTTTATCTCACTATAAGTCTACAAGAGACTTAAAGAGGTGACCTCCAATCTTCTTGAAATGACAAGAGGTGACCTAGTGCATCTAGGGAGTACTTGAAATGGATAAATAACCTCGTGCATCTAGGGAATACTTGAAAGGGAGTGTATGTGTGGATTATATGTGTGTGTTTCAAATAAAAAACAACAGAAACTCTTATTGAATTGGTTATAGTTTATTATGAAGTTTTATATGGAAAATATTAAGGGTTAATCCTCCTATTTCATGTGAGGAATTCCCATGATATACTTTAAGGAAATTTGATAATGTCCTTGCATATTTTGATGATATAAATATGCTATATGTCATGTATTTTTTTGAAGGCTTGGAAGCATTGTTTAATAATATTAAAATTCTTCAGTTTTCAGATAGTGTCATCAGGCTCTAGTTTTGGAAAATTTAACACTACTTCCTCATCTCCTTTATAAAATGTGTACTAAATAAGTAGCTAGTTTTGAAATCATCTCATCTAAAGGGTTTTTGTGATCACCCCTAATTTTGTCACAAAATTTTAGCATCTTAGATAGAACAACATTTCACCTTTGTATATATCCATCATTTTCCCTAGGCATATGTATCAAAGGTAGATTGTAGGAATGTATTTAACACACTTGAAGTTATTGAGGGGAGATTTTTTCAATATTAAAGATGGTATTATTGATTGTATGTCTAGCCTCTCCCCTTATTAAATATGTAAGTATTTGGCTCGTGATCAAAGGACACACCTGCTGAGAATTGGATTAAACTTAACTGAAGCTTTGATACGGAGTCAATAAAGCATTGACTAAAGAGGTTGTTATTAATGTTTATGTGAATCTTGATGAATTTAATGTTAACTAAATATGTTAAAGCTCATACCATAGTCCTATAAATATGTTGGGAAAAGAATGATTAAAATTATTACATGTTGTTAAATGCTTAGACATTGTCTAGCTTTCCTAGTTTATTCTAGTGTCCCAGAAAGACACGTCCCCAACACCAATGCTCCCCACACTCCTTGGACTTGGGAAATTTATTGAGAAAATGTATAATTTGAAATTAGTTATCTAAACTGATTTCAAATTATCCATTTTCACAAATTATCAATATTGTAAATGTGCTTTTTGTAGTCATATAATATATTTGATCTTATAAAAGAAAAAAAACAAACAAACAAAAACATTCTTCTTACTTATAAATTCTCTTATTTATAATGATATATATCTTCCCATAAATAATTACTCTCCTAAATAGTCATAAAGAAAGTGTAAATTTTCTATTTACACAATCAAGTTATATCAGAATGAAAAGACATTTGCAAAATAAAATCAACAAATATTTCACTATTCCAACCATATAAATAACAATTTTCCAAAATAGCATCTAACATGGCCCTTGCCTCACTAATCAATGATCTTTAGTTATATTAGATGTATCCTTTGCTAAAATAATTATAAAGAGAATGAAGGTTTCTATTTGGAAAATCAATTTATATGTGCCTTCCACCTGTTTGAAACATGAATTAAACACGAATTAATTCCTCTACGAATTTGAATTTTTCCTTGTACTTAATTAATTTATTTATTTATTTTTGGTATACAACACTCGCACTTTTTTTCTCTTCTTCTCGATAACTAGACTTATGTCAATTGATACTCGTTATGAACTAGTGTTAATTAACTAATCAACAATAGGTATTATGTGGTTCACATTGAGTGCTACCCTTATTGTGCACTTCGAATCCTTAGTAAATTAGTTAGAAAACAACACAACATATGAATAATCTAGGACAAGTGTGCCAACAGTGGTTATATTTGTCTCTAAGGATGTAACCCTAGTTTGCTCCAATTCAACACAATACACATTTTTGCACTATGACAAATATTAAATGACAGCTAATTTGTTTTCCTTAACAATAACCTATAATTCAATGATTGTTAGCTCACGTCATAGTCATGTGTCACTCTTGGTATGAATTGTAGAGCATCAGTAACAATATTTAAGAGTTATAAAGGATATATGTATAGTCTTTTCATATTAGATTCAACCAAATGTATTTACAACTACAAATTTGGATGGACTATAATTATATCATTGTTCAAAAACTCCATTCCAAGATTGCCTTAGATTATTCCCACAGTAAATTTGAAAGAGTACATATCTTCTTATACATAGTGGTGGCTTATTTAGTGTAATGTTTATTTAGTTATTGGTTAGGTTTAGATAATAGATCGAACAGATGATGCACTATGTGTGTTTTAGTGTTTAGTTCCAATAACGTTGCATTTTGTCAACATTTGGGAACAATAAAAATTTAGGATTGAATTGACCATCCCTCAACTATGGAATGTTGATATTGATTTCATCGATCCAGAGATGAATAGTTACCATGGAGTTTTTGTAGAGAATAAATTTCCTCACATATTTGGTAGATATCTCACAAGATGCATTGGATGAATAGTTTAAGTTCCACCATTGAGGGGATGTAACTAACTACCATACCAACATGGTAAAAATACCACTACCATCATGACTTAGGATCATAGATAATCTCTTACATGTTATGATATCAATAACAAGTTGTAATACCAGTAGTTCTAAAATACTTTAGCAGAGGTCATCCGAACAGACCAACGTCGAACTCCTCTAGTCCAACTGACCTGACAAAGCAAAAAAACAAATTTTTAAAACTACATAAAAAAAACAATACCAAAAACTTGAAAACTTTAAGGTAAACAACAAAAAATCGACTTGCAATGTAGGAACAGTTGTAATTCCTTCTCATGAAAAACAAACAATTGCAACGTTCAACAGAACAAATGATGTAGAAACACAAAGCAAAAACTTTGCAATGAGTTAACGACCCACATATATATAAAGAAATTTTTGACCGAAAAACCTAGTGGCTGGATTTTCCCACTGGCCAAAAATATGTTGCACAATATTTGAGGTTGTCATTAACTTTAACGTTAAACTTTTTGGCCAAAAGTTATTTTTAACTGTTCGGATGAAAAGGTGCAATCACAAATTTTTCATGATCAATTCTCATAAAATTGTAACCCAAATTCATATTTCTACCCTTGAAGATATTTTTGTTGTGTAGGGTTGATTGTTGACTTATATTTGAGGATTGATAAGGTTGAAGTAGAATATAGGGTTTTCATTTATATGCTAAATAGATCTAGCAAATTTTTTTGGATCTACCTTTCGGAGTAGAAAATTCCTTGAATAGGTAAATAAGATTGTGGATAGCATAAGTAAGATTTTTTAAGGTTTTAGTATTAAAAAAATTTCCATACTTTTTTTTTAATGAAAATTTCTATTTCCCATTTTCTTCTCCATGATTATAATTTCCTTTTAAAGAATAAAAAAAAATTCTTTGAAATTATATTTCTTAATATAAAATTTTCATTAGTTTTTTAAAAAACTATTTAGATTGAATTATCATGGGGGATCGAAGAAATTGCAAGAGAAAATATGATCAAATTAGAGACATTGAGGCTCGTACAAAATACTTGAGAAATTATTACAAAATAAGGAATAACACTTAAAAATTGAAAGGGAAAATCAATCTCAGCAAGAATTTTAACTAGGTGTGTATCATCATACTTCAAGGATCATAATCACTACAACACTTCTTTAAGTCGGGGAATCCATTCATACTTATAGAAAACTAAACAAGGTCAACAAGAAGATCCTGAGTATCCATCTTATTGTTATATTTTCATCATCAAGGTTACCATGCTTATTACAAGCATTTAACTATAGTATCAAGTCTCCATATATCAAAAATAATGTATCTAGCTTACTTCATGAAATCAAGAAATCCATCATGTTTAAAATGTAAGATACTTTTCAAATATCAAGTGCACCAATATATCACATGTTCCATAAATCAAACTTACTTTCATATGAATATATGAGTCATTCATGAAGGTAATATTCCCATCATACATTAGGCTTACCTTGCCATCCAGTATTGCAGCTGAAACAATATACTATACATACCTTATAAAATCCAGATGCCTTTGCACTTTGTATCACTTACTTGTCATAGGTAACTATAGCTCTTCTCTTCCTGCACTAGCAATCTTTTCCTACACCTCAGATGATACTCAAGAAGGATACACTTATCACGTCTCATTAGGAGGTTAGAAGTATCCAAATACTCAAATATACATGTAGGAAGTGTAATCAATGATGAAATCATTAAATGTAAACAAAAGTAAAGACATAAAGAAGTAACATAAATTAAAATAGTAAACATCTTTAATGAGAGGTGATCATCTCCCTCTTGAACCAGCCTTCAAGAGAGATGATTGTCCATATAACATTGTTTCCATCATTATATTTCAACCAACTTCATTAGAAACCACGCCTAATTGAGACTATCATGTCTAGTGTTATATCAAACCTATCTCAAGTGCTAGAACAACTTCACACTAATCATGCTAGGGTTTCTAGATTACACATCTCAAATATTTTTCATAATCTAGGGTTTCTTTCAGACCCTAACCTCATAATATCCATCAAACTCTAATAACCAAATTCCCTAGGGTTTCCTTTAAACCCTAGTATTATTTTAGGTCTCCTCCATCTTCTCTTACTTCCATCAAAGGTATCTTCTCAGGGGTGATATCAATGACTTTTCTTCAACCCAACTCTGATACCATGTTAATTTTTCTTAGGATATATTGTTCTTTTCTTTAGATAAAATAGTTCACCTAATTATACGACACTAACGCTTGATGAAATTTTGATGTCATATTCATATGTGATGATAAAGTATTTGATGTTAACATCTTATGACCATGATGACTGAAGTGGCTTCCCATTTAGAGTGAGAAACTTTTCATGAGATTTTAACACCTATTATTTTTTGAAAAGAAGACACTTGACTATTGGAAGAAGGATTCTAGACATGAATAAACATATGACATTGTGGAAAAAGGTTTTTGCGGGTTCTAATTTTAGCAAATAATGGTTCTCCTAGTCTAAGCCCCAACCGCATGGAAGAAGGCTTAAGGGTGTGGTTATAATCCTCCCAACCGCACGGAAGAAGGCTTAAGGGTGTGGTTATAATCCTCCCAACCGCATAGAAGAATGCCTATGGGTGTCTATAGGACACAAAAATTGAAGCCTTGTGCATGAGATCAGGAGCGCACTAGGAGTCTAATAGTTCTACATATATGGAGCAGACAACAAAAAGTCCAATGAGCAGGAAAGTTTGAATGTTTGACTTACTATAGAGAATGTGAATGTATTGACTAAACTTGTGTTTACAGGGACTAGAATTTGAATTTCAGTATGTTATTTTTGTTGTATCTCTGAGATAATAATGGTCAGCTATTATGCCAGAGCATCTAAGATAATTGTTTTGGGGGTTTTGTTTTAATTTGGGAGACCAATGGATGAAACAAATATAGAACTGATGTGCCTAACCTCTTGAATAATATCAATATCTCAGCAGAGGGCTACTATAAATATTTACACAGTGAAATAGCTTTTATGATGATGAGCAGAAATAGAAAAGTAATATGATTGCCACAGTTTTCAAATTGAAAGCTAAATAATCATAAGTATGAAAACCTTTAAACTATGTTTAAAGGTTTGAGAAAATACACATGAGCTTACAAAAGATGCTGATGATTTATTGATTTTGAGGGAATTAATTAAACAAATAGTCCATTAATTCATTCTCTTTATAGATTATCACTTCAGAAAGCTTATAGGAATAGATTGAAATACAATTATTCCTACCTACTTATCTCTGCAAGACACAAGTATATGAAGAAAAAACATAATGAATGACATTGGAAAAACTTACAGGAAACACAAACTGTGTAAAACAGAATTCAAAATCCTTTGCTTTGTATTAATGATCCAGAAAGATTAATTACATCAGATGTCTATAAATGCTTCTTCAAGGGTGCAACCCTTAATAACTCGTGAAGAGAGTTATTTATACAATAGTAGGACAAAAAATATCCTAAACTACTTTTACAAAAATAGATTATTTACACAATCAAAAATAAAATTGTCTAATGATCTGACACTATTTTAGTGTTGCGTTGTTTGATGAGTATTACTGAAAAAGTTGAAAGTGGTTGAAGTTGGCTAACTGTTCCCTCAAAAACTGAATGTTGTTCAATTATACTTAATCAAGTAGATCTGCTAATTCTTCCTAACATTTCTTATCTGGGATAGAAATCTTTGTTACCCTCCTATATATTTGTCTGGGGAAGGAGTCGTGGCAATGTTTTGAAAGTAATCGGAGGTCGAACTGTGTTGCAGAGGTTTAGGGTGTCGCCAAAAGGGTTTGATAGGTTTTAATGTGAAATGAGGCAAAAGGAATGAAAACAAGGGTTTTCAGGGTTTTAACGGGCAACTTTTTAAATTTGGAACGGGATTTTTATATTATGAACAGTGAGTGGTTTATCGGGTCGAGCAGGGAGGTAGTTTCCTAGGACATCGCACCACTTATGAGGGTCAGGTAGTATTGAGGAGGGGTCATCCGATCTACCTCCGCGCCTGAAAAGTAGCATTTAGGGTTCGGGGGAAAAATCGCTTTATCAAGCGGGTAACGATTGGCCATCAAGCGCGGCCGATATGGCTATGGAACATTGGATGAGGGGGATGGTGATCGGACGGAAATTGGGCAAGGGAGGTGCATGGGCTATAAAAGCTTGTGCTTCGGGGGGGCCCATAGCTTTAATCCTCGATGGATTGGGATTTATTAATAGGTTAATGACGGGTTAAAATGATCGTGCGGGGCTTAATGACAGGGTTTAATTATTCGAGTAAAGGTCGAGCGTCAGGTGAGCCCGATATGGCTGTGCATCATCGGATTTGGGCGCAGATGATCAGACGGTAGTCAAGTGGCAGACTAGCGCAGAGGAAATGGACGGAGGTTTAGGGGGTCAACTATAGTTTATATTTAAACTAAGGGTTGGGATATTTATTTAGGGGATTTAATTAATATAGGGGAAAAGGTATTGTGGGAGCTATATAATTAAATTAGAAATTAATATGAAATTGGCAGAGTGAATATACCCTTAAATATAAATGTCAATGTAATATTTGTGCACTTTATTTACATACACTTAATACTTAGGATAAGATGTATTTTGTGGGTTTTTTGAGTGAAATAGGATTTACATGGGGGTTTTCACTTTTCCTAGGAAAATGAAGTTTATCCTTAGGAAAAGGGGTTTTATTAGGGAAATGAAGGGGGAATGAATTTTATAAAGTGGATTCTAGCACTTGATGTCCATAAGTCATTAAGTCGAAGGTCCGGTCCCACCAAAATTCAGAGAAATTCTCTTAGCCTATTTGACTTGAAGGATTAAAAGTACTAGAACATGCTTGTGGATAGGAAATTAGTAAGTATAGGGGAAAAAATGATTGAGGGGGAGTTAATTAAATTAACTTGTAAACCTTTGCTTTTGCCTTCCATAATTGATCATACATATTAGCACATATGTCTAAGCATGATGAATGTGTTTTGATCCAATCATCTTTATACTTCAGCAACCTTTCTTTTACTTACCCATTTCTTACCCTAACACGTTTTCTTCATTTCTTTGGGTGCATTTAGGCTAGCAAACCCTTATTCTATCTTTTCTTTTATAAAAAAAACTATCTATTTCTAACCTTATATCATGCAAGGGTTCATATTAAGCTTATGAGCTCCTTTTTTTCTCTACCTATCTATTGATCTGCCAAGATTAAACTGTTTGGTCAGATTTTATTCTCTAACTAAAAACATAAAATTCAAAGAATGAAATAACCAAGATTAAACAGTTTGATTACCATGGATTGTGGCATGAATAATAAGTTGTACGCAATCATTATTATGCATAAAAGTAAATAGTAGTGGCATTTAGACTTGCACACTTTCATGGTCTATTTTTCTTTTCTGTCTAACCTAACATTTTATTTTGCCTTCATTTTTTAGGGCATCTACTCTAACATTTTCTTTGATATGGACATATTTGTCAAAATATTTTCCTAACATTTTTTATTCAATATTCTTTTTGTCCAAATCCTATCTTAACATTTTGTAAATATATTTTCATTTTTTGTCTAATTTATTCTAACTTATCAAAACCAAAAAATGCTACAACGTTGGCTCCAACTAGGGACTGCTTTCTCATGTAGAACATAGAGAACCTGCAGATCCATGTGCCTTCTCCTCGAGCTATGGAGTCCTTTGTTGTAAAATATCTCACTGACAACTTAAAAAGTAAAAGAAACCAGAGTTTTTACAATGAAATGTATTCCAACTTCTTAGTATTGAATGAAATGTTTGAGAAACCTTCCATTTACAGGATAAGTGGAATATAGTCCCTCAAGATTTTGTAGCACAAAAGTGCTGTTGCCCTTCTCTTCAGCAATTGCTAAAGGACCAAAACCATAGGTTATCAAACTTGCCATGCTTTCCTTTTTCCTCCCTCCTGGAGTCCCATCCTAGAACTAGGTCACCTTCCCTAAAGTCCCTTTCCCTAGCTTTTCTGTCAAACATGCTTTTCATCTTATTCTGATATTTCTTCAATTTGTATTGAACTTCATCCTTGTTTTTTTTAGTTCAATAATCTAATTTATCCTTCTTGAAAAATTATCAGGCTCATCTGTTGAGCTGCAAGAATTTTAAAACTGGGAAAGCCAAATTGGTGGGAAAAATTACATCTTTCTCATAGACTAACTGAAAAGGAGATTTCCCAGTAGCTCTTTTTGGAGTTATTTTGTTTGCCCATACTGCAAAAATTAAATGAGAGTCCCATCTCTTTTTGTGATCTACTAGGGTCTTTTTTATTACCTTCACCGGAATTTTATTTGAAGATTATACAAGGCCATTACCTGGAGGGTAGTATGGAGTTGAATGATGTAACAGAATCTGATATTTCTGGAAAAACTCAATCATTTTAACACTAGAGAATGTTGTTGCATTATCTGTGACAACTTGAGTTGGGCAACCAAACCTAGATAAGATATTTTCTTCAATGAATTTAATTACTACTGAATCGATAGCATTTTTTATTGGAAATGCTACCAGCCATTTAGTGAAGTATTATGTTGCTGTGAGGATCCATCTGTGTTGATTACTTGAAGTAGGATGGATTTCTCCAACAAAATATAATCCCCATTGGAGGAAAGGTGCTGAAATTATTGATGGTACTAGTGGAAGAGCTGCTAGTTTTTGCTTACCAGCAAACATATTACAAGGAACACAACCTCTAACCTTTGCCCCTACTTGCAAGAAAAATGTTGGCCAATAAAACCCTCCCCTTAAAATCTTGTATGTTTTTTCTCTCCAAGCATAATGTCCTCCACAAAATCCTGTATGAAACTAATCAATGATTCCTTTAGTTTCTGATTCTGTTAAACATAATAAAAAAATATTCAGTGGACCTTTCTAGTACAAATTTGCATTTATGATGCGGTACTTGATTGCTTTGAATTTAAGAGTTTTACATTGGGATTTGGAGAATGATGTTGGGCATTCAAAATGGAGCAGAAAATTTACAATGTCTTGATACCAATCTGACAATAGAAATTTGTCATTAATATGTAAAGGGTTGATCTGATTTGAAGGTAAAGGTTCTTGTGGATTCTTTTCTTCAGGTTGAAGAGAAGGTTCTTGTCAATTCTCCCCTTCTGTAATGACAGAAGGTTCTTGTGGGTTCTTCCCTTGTACTTCTAAAATAGAATTGATTCCAAGCACTTTGCAATTGGATTCTGCTAGAAGCTTGGCTAATCCTTGGCCTTTTACTAGCTTTTTAGTTTTGATCGTTAGATCAAACTCAAGTATTTGAGTGATCCACCTACCTCTTTTCCCATCTATGTCAAGTTGTGTTAAAATGATTTTTACAACACCATTAGGAACATAAGCAGTAATAGGTGAATGTAGGACATACAACCTGAAAGATTTTAGGGCTTGAATGAGGGCATAGGCTTGCTTCTCGATTATTTCATACTTAAGCTTGGCATCTCTCATAACCTTACTAAAAAAGGTTATGGGCTGGTCATGGGAATCTTCATTCTTTTGTAATAGAACAAATGCAAGGATTCTTTCTAAGGCAAAAGAATAGATATTGAATGGTTTAGTATAATCAATGCTGGCCAAAGTATGTGCTTCAGAGATAACTTTCTTCATCTGATCAAATGCATGTTTGGAAGAGATAGTCCATTTAACTTCATGATCATTTCAGAGCATGTCAGTTATATCCTTTACAATCTCTGCATAATTTAGGATGAATCTCCTCAAAATTTTAATTTTTCCCAGAAAAGCTTGAATTTCTTTCTTGTTTCTAGGTAAGGTCAATGTTTCAATGGCAGACACATGCTTGGGATCAATTACCACTCCTTCCTTTGAAATTATATGGCCCAATAGTTTTCCTTCTTTGATAGCAAACAAAGACTTTTTAGGGTTCAATGATATCCCAAATTTCCTACACCTGTCAAAAACCTTGATCAAGTGCTTTAGATGTTTCTGATCAAATTTAGAAAAAACAGTAATGTCATCAAGATAAATAACCACAAATTTGTTTACCTGACCCATAAAATCTACATCCATAGCTCTCTAAAATTTTTCTCCAGCATTTGATAAGTCAAATGGCATTCTAGCATACATAAATGTACCAGGGGTGTAGTGAAGGTTGTCTTTTCCCTATCTGCTGGATCAACATTTGCCTGATTATAACTTAAAAAACCATCAAGCATAGAAAGTGTTTGTGCTCCTGAAACCATTTGAAGTAGCTTATCCATTTTGGGCAAAGTGTAATTATCCTTTAATGATGCTTTGTTCAAATTTCTAAAGTCCACGCAAAGTCTGATTTCTCCATTCTTCTTCCTAACAGGAATTAAATTTGCAACCCAGTTAGAATATCTAAGAGGGAGAATGATTTGGGCATCTAGCATTTTCTTAATTTCCTTTTCTACAGTTGGTAGAAGGGCTAGGTTAATCCTCCTAAGTTTTTGTTGATCAGGTATTGCTTCTGGCTTCAAAGGGATCTTATGTTGTATTAATGAAGCATCATAGGTTTTTAGATAAGCATAGGTCCAAGCAAAAACATCCTTATAATTTTGAAGTAATCACAGGGTCTAGAGATGCACAGATTTTGATGCTTTTGACATCATCATTTGTTCCAATGTTAATTTCCTCTATGCCCTATTTCGAAGAAATGGAGTGAGGATTTCGGAGGACATCATTTTGATCAAACAACTTTTCTAAAGGTATCAAACCTTTGGGAATAAGATTGTTAACAATTGAATAATATCATGATCAGCAACTTTTGAACTGAAATCTGAAGTATCATTCTCACTTGTGTTTTCATTTATTTCGGATATATCTTCATCAATTTTTAGAATAGAAAATTGATCTACAACTTGTAAAAAAGATTTCAAATGTTCATCATCTTCAAATATCTGCCAGTGTTTTAGATTTCCTGGGATAGATGGTCTATACTTGACTTGTATTTGGTAAAGTAAATTAGTCTGATCAAGAATTTTAAATGAACTAGCAGAAACAGCTAAGGCATCTGCATGAATATTCTAATCTCTTGGAATAGAAGTCAAATTAAAAGCATCAAAGAAGTTTTCAACTGAATCCAATACTTCATTTCGGTAAGACCTAAGTCTGGGATGTTTAGTCCGGAAAATATTTCTCACTTGCTTGACAATAAGTTCTGAATCAGTAAAAACACTTAAGTTTTGAACCTTTAAGCTTTTAGCCAATTGCAATCCTAAAAGAAAAGCTTCATATTCAGCCACATTGTTTGTAACTTCAAAGTCGAGCTTACATGAATGGGTAATGTTTTCTTGTTCTGGTGATATTAAAACTACTCCTGCTCCTGCGCCATATTTTGTACAAGATCCATCAAAAAATAGTTTCCACATATCAGTTTGATTTGGTGCTGGACTTTCAATTACATCTTCAAATTTTAACATGAGTTTCATACACTTGATTTGAAGAGAGTTGAAAGCAACCAAAATCTTCGTCAATTGCATAAATGGGATGGTTCCTTGGCTAGTCTGTTTTGCAAACAGTGTGCACAAATCTCACCTCTCTATATAATCTTAGTTGTTCTCCCCCATAAGCTGGAATAGTATCATAAGACATATCCATCTAAAGAGTTCCCCCTAATTTGGCATAGTAAGACCTAGAAAGGAGCATTCCAAATTTGGGAGGGATATCTGTAACAACTATATCAAGTACTACACTTTTCACTGGGATTTGGGCAGGGGTGACTAATAAATCCTTAATCAATCCTAAGCAAGGCACCCTTTTAGAATCAAAGGTGTACAAGTCATGATAGGATCTAGTTATGTAAACTTTTTTTGATCCATGATAGTTTTTGGCATGAGATTATGTGATGCTCCAGAATCAAGCATACAATTATACAACATGGAATCATTTGTCTTAAGAGTTACATAAAATGGAGGCACTATTTCATCTATCATATTTGAGCTAGGGCCAAAAATAATTGCTATTTTTTCATCTTGCAAACTAATGATGTCACCTTCAGCATCAACTGAGGTATTTTGTATCCATTTGGAGACCTGATTTTTATACCCAGGATTTTTAGAAAGTTCTGAAAGAGGAATTGGGATTTTAACTCTTTCTAACTGATTTTCAACATTAAATGTAGTCAAATCATTTTTGTCATTTTGAGGAGTATCAATTGACTGATCTAATGGTCAAATAAAGGTCATTTGAGTTTCAGCAGTTTTGGCACGAGGTTCAATTACTGGAGTTTCCTTAGGAGGTCTTCTAGGGCCAGGTCTAGGCCTAAGGTCATATCTTTTGTTCAACTCTGCAATTAAAAATTCAGAGAAGGCATGGTATTTAGAAACCTATGAAGATTCTTGATCTTCTTGAACCTGATTTTGTTGTGTAAGAGGAATAATAACTATTTGATTAGGGGAAGTATCCATATTATTTATATCTTCAGTGATGGTCATAGTATTATCATCAAGTTGTTGATCATCTATCAACAAAGGAGTGGGAATATGCTAATCATTACTAGGTCTTTGAAGAATTTGTAATTGTGGATTTCTTTTATACTAACCTTGATTTTGATTTTGGGGTCTAGTAACTGTTTGTTGAATTGTCCTAGGTTGAGTCTCAATATTGGAAATTCTATTGGATAGATTTCTAATAAGAGAAGTTATTTCATCTATTTTAGAATCTTCAGTTTTAGTCTTAGAGGAACTAGAAGCTTTGGTGGCGATTTAAGTTTTCTTTGGGCCTTTTCCTCTTTAGCTTTCAAAGAAGTTGAAGCGGCCCTGTTTGCTTCTACCTCAATAGAATTTGTTTGCATATCATCAAGAGTTCTTGAAGTTCTCTCTCTCAACATAACAGCAAAATCATCATCAAAGGCTTTAGAAAATCTAGACTTTGTTGCTGCTAGAGGGGGTTTACAATCAGGGGGCATTTTATGATAAAGCTTATTAAATATTTTGATAAAGTCTGATACAAGTTCACCAAAATTTCTTTAAGTTCATCAAACTCAGTGAGAAATTAAAGACAATATTTTTTCACACCCCACTGGTTTTTAAATATGTTTGTAAGTTCTTCCCAATTTCTAATGGAATTTGTAGGTAACTGGCTAAACCAAATTCTTACACTTCCTTCAAGTGATTGTACAAACAACCTCATGTAAATGTTTTCTTGTTCAATATTCATGTTATCTGCAAAGTCTAAAAAGGCTTGAAGATGGTCTTCAGCAGAGGGACTGGTTTCTCCATTATACTTGGGAAGGTATTTCAAGTATCCAGCTGGGAATGCATCGAAATTAGGAGGTAAGACTAAAGTTTCATATCTAGCCTATACAATAGTTTGGAAATCCATAGTGGAAGGTAGTGTATGAGTTGTTTGTGTGGATGAATAAGTTGGAGAAGATGAAGAAGGGGTTGAAAAAGGTGATTGAGGGGGTGAAGAACCAGTTGCAGGTGAAGAAGGAGGGAATATCCTGAATGATTTCAAAGGAGTCTTAAGAACTAACTTCTGGACCTGTGGATGAATACCCTCCTTTGTTTCAAAGAGTGGATTCGAATACACAGAGACAGTCTCTTCAGGTTGTTCAGAAGTAGAAGCTTCAGGTTGTTCAGAAGTGGGAGGAAATGAATAAGTGGTAGGGGATATGAAATCTGTTGGTTTGTATTCTGGTAAATTAACACCCAAGTCAGACTCAGTTTTCGGTGATCTTGGTGGTAGTGAGGGTTCTGGATGAGATTCAAATCAATGGATGAGGAATGCTGATTTAAAATCAACTCCCCTATCCAAGAGTTCAGCAAACCTAGGTGATAGGTGGGAGTAATCTAGATTGGATCGAATGTTACTATAAGGATCAAATGATGCTAAATCTTCAGACTGCAAGACTGAAGAAGAAGAAGAAGAGGGTTGATGTCCCCTTTTAGAACTGGCTTTTCTCAGAATTTTTTTCAGGTTCTGACAAAGGATCAACTAATTCAGCCTCTGAACGAGATCTAGTATGCTTAAAAGGTGCCAGTTTGGGAGAGTGGAGTCGCCAGGTGAAGGATTTTAACCTTTCTAGACCTTTAATCACCTTAAAGGAATATAATACATATCGTTGCCCCAGGAAAACTTAATGAAATTCGAATCCCCGGCAACAGCGCCAGTTTGATGTTGTATCTATGAGATAATAATGGTCAACTATTATGCCAAAGCATCTAAGATAATTGTTTTGGGGCTTTTGTTTTAATTTAGGAGACCAATGGATGAAACAGATATAGAAATGATGTGCCTAACCTCTTGAATAATATCAATATCTCAGCAGAGGGCTACTATAAATATTTACACAGTGAAATAGCTTTTATGATGATGAGCAAAAACAGAAAAGTAATATGATTGCCACAGTTTTCAAATTGAAAGATAAATAATCATAAGTATGAAAACCTTTAAACTTTGTTTAAAGGTTTGAGAAAATACACATGAGCTTACAAAAGATGACGATGATTTTATTGATTTTGAGGGAATTAATTAAACAAATAGTCCATTAATTCATTCTCTTTATAGATTATCACTTCAGAAAGCTTATAGGAATAGATTGAAATACAATTATTCCTACCTAGTTATCTCTGCAAGACACAAGTATATGAAGAAAAAACATAATGAATGACACTGGAAAAACTTACAGGAACACAAACTGTGTAAAACAGAATTCAGAATCCTTTGTTTTGTATTAATGATCCGAAAAGATTAATTACATCAGATGTCTATAAATGCTTCTTCAAGGGTGCAACCCTAATAACTCGTGAAGAGAGTTATTTATACAATAGTAGGATGAAAAATATCCTGAACTACTTTTACAAAAATAGATTATTTACACAATCAAAAATAAAACTGTCTAATGATCTAACACTATTTTGGTGTTGCGTTGTTTGATGAGTATTACTGAAAAAGTTGAAAGTGGTTGAAGCTAGCTGACTGTTCCCTCAAAAACTAAATGTTGTTCAATTATCCTTAATCAAGTAAATCTGTTAATTCTTCCATACGTTTCTTATCTAGGATAGAAATCTTTGTTACCCTCCTATATATTTGTTTGGGGAAGGAGTCATGGCAATGTTTTGAAAGTAATCGGAGGTCGAATTGTGTTGCAAAGGTTCAGGGTGTCACCAGAAGGGTTTGATAGGTTTTACTGTGAAACAGGGCAAAAGGAATGAAAACGATGGTTTTCAGGGTTTTAACAAACAAATTTTTAAATTTGGCGCAGGATTTTTATATTATGAATAGTGAGTGGTTTATCGGATCGAGCGAGGAGGCGGTTTCCCAGGCCATCACACCGCTTATGAGGGTCGGGAGGTATTGACGAGGGGTCACCCTATCTACCTTTGCACCTAACACATAGCATTTGGGGTTCGGGGGAAAAATCGCTTTATCGGGCAGGTAACGATGAGCCATCAAGCGCGGCCGATATGGCTATGGAACGTTGAATGAGGGGGATGGTGATCGGATGGCAATCGAGCGAGGTAGGTGTGCCGGTGATAAAAGCATGGGCTTCGGGGGGGGCAAAGCTTTAATCCTCGACGGATTGGGATTTATTAATAGGTTAATGATGGGTTAAAACGATTGGGCGAGGCTTAATGATGGGGTTTAATTCTTCAGGTAAAGGTCAGGCATCGGGTGAGTCTGATATGGTTGTGCATCGTCAGATTTGGGCGCAGATGATCGGACGATAGTCGGGTGGCAGTCTAGCGCGAAGGAAATGGATGGAGGTTTAGGGGGTCAACTATAGTTTATATTTAAACTAAGGTTGGGATATTTATTTAGGGGATTTAATTAATATAGGGGAAAAGGTATTATGGGAGATATATGATCAAATTAGAAATTAATATGAAATTGGCGGAGTGAATATACCCTTAAGTATAAATGTCATTGTAATATTTGCGCACTTTATTTACATACACTTAATACTTAGGATAAGATGTCTTTTGTGGGTTTTTTTAGTGAAATAGGATTTACATGGGGGTTTTCACTTTTCCTAAGAAAATGAAGTTTATCCTTAGGAAAAAGGGTTTTATTAGGGAAATGAAGGGGGAATGAATTTTATGAAGGGGATTCTAGCACTTGATGTCCATTAGTCATTAAGCTGAGGGTCTGGTCCCACCAAAAGTCAAAGAAATGCTCTTAGCCTCTTTGACTTGAAGGATTAAAAGTACTAGAACATGCTTGTGGATAGGAAATTAGTAAGTATAGGGGAAAAAATGACTGAGGGGGAGTTAATTAAATTAACTTGTAAACCTTTTCTTTTTCCTTCCATAATTGATCATACATATTAGCACATATGTCTAAGCATGATGAATGTGTTTTGATCCATTCAACTTTATACTTTAGCAACCTTTCTTTTACTTACCCATTTCTTACCCTAACATGCTTTCTTCATTTCTTTGGGTGCATTTACGCTAGCAAACCCTTATCCTATCTTTTATTTTATAAAACAAACCATCTATTTCTAACCTTATATCATCCAAGGTCTCAGATTAAGCTTATGAGCTCCTTTTTTTTCTCTACCTATCTATTGATCTACCAAGATTAAACTGTTTGGTCAGATTTTATTCTATAACTAAAAACATAAAATTCAAAGCATGAAATAACCAAGATTAAACATTTTGATTATGATGGATTGTGGTATGAATAACAAGTTGCACACAATCATTATCATGCATAAAAGTAAATAGTAGTGGCATTTAGACTTGCACACTTTCATGGTCTATTTTTCTTTTCTGTCTAACCTAACATTTTATTTTGCCTTCATTTTTTAGGGCATCTACCCTAACATTTTCTTTGATATGGACATATTTATCAAAATATTTTCCTAACATTTTTTATTCAATATTCTTTTTGTCCACATCCTATCTTAACATTTTGTAAATATATTTTCATTTTTTGTCTAATTTATTCTAACTTATCAAACCGAAAAAATGCTACAACAATTTTGATTCGATCATTGAAGTTAGTATATGTCAATATTTAATAATAGTTGCAAGGGTGTGACAGGATTTGGCTTATTGACTTAACTTAATATGGACTTGTAGTATTGAAATTTTGTCATGATGATTCATAGTTATGTTTTGGCTTATGGATTGATTGAATTCATGGTGATAATGAATTAGGGTTTTGATCAGATTTGGTTCTTGATAATGGTATTTTCCTTGATGTGAAATAACAGTGCTATGTAGACATAATTGATTTTGTACTGGCATCATTGGCATTTAGCACATTGGTTGAAAAGTAAACAGTTATGATTCAGTATGTAGTTATCTCACTATGAATGCATAGAACTTATATGACATATTCTTGGTGTATGCATTAACATCTAGGGACATAAATGATGATCATAAGGATGACTTAATTAAGTCTAGCTTGGTATTATAAATAACAATTGTTGACGGGTCAAATAGATAAGGTTGTAACCTGGTACTTGGATGTGAGCTCTACTTGGGGACTTGGATTAAAATATTTAACAATGATACTACATGAACTCACATGAACTTACATAGCTTTGATATTTGCTGTGGTTTGACAGGTAGACTTGGTTGATTTGATTGCACATTATTGATTTTTTTTAGGTTGAGAATATTGGTTTGGTCAAGTAGTATGCTTGTCGAAATCATTATATCAAGAAAGTTCCCCAATCTTGGTATGATCACATTGACAGTTACCTAATAAATCCTAAAAGATGTGTCAACCTAAACCTCTACTTCAAAGTGGTCCAAGTTATGCCTTTGATTTTAGTTTTATATGTTGACGATTTATTCTTGACATGTAACAAGCCTCTAATGATCAGAGGAAGAGGGAGATGGCCTCTGAAGTTTTAAATGAATAACTTGGCATGGTGAAGTTTTTAAAAGGGAAATATATCATGAAGCTATGAAAGAAATTTTGGAAACTGGGAATGCAAATCCTTAGACACCCCTATGGAATTGAATTTCAAGAATTTATGCAGATATAATGTTGGACCTAACATGGAAACCAACAATAGATTGAAATGTTCCTTGTAACATCCATCTAGACATATTTTGTTTAGAGAATGACCTGAGTCAATTCATGATTACGTCACTTCACACACATTGGGTTTTTTCTGAGTACCCTTCAAGATATTTGCATGGGACGATCAATTTTTAGCTTGAGATATTATTCCTATGATATATGACTGAATGGATGTAGTGATGTTTTGTGGGATCATTATTGATGATATGAGAACATTTGGTTGTTGCTTTACTGTGAGATATGCCATGATATTTTTGGATGAAAAATTTGTAGCTTTAAGCAAGGTTGAGATTGATTATGATGTTGCTAGTATGGCTAGTTGTGAGGCAGGTTGAAGGAACTCTTTTGAGAGCTTTTTTAAATAGGTTCTAGATGTGACAGTGATACATTACTATAATAAAGAGTGGGATCCGATAGGCAGATAATCTCGTATATAGTTGGGACTGAGATATCTTCATATACTGAGACAGTTTTGTTGTACACGATAAGCTTAGGCTTGTGGTTGTTTCCTCCATGAGAGGGAGGATGAATAAGGTATCCTTTTTCGATATATATTTTTTCTAATATAATATTTGATTCGATGTCTTGCATGAACAAGAGATTGTTGCTATTGAGACATTACGATTGAACTCCTTAGTGAAGTTGTTTAATCAAGTACCAGATATGAGCACATTGATATGTTTCGATTCTACAAAGAGCAAGACTGATCGAGTACACTGATCCAGCTCTTCCCCCTATCTGAGCTCCCAGGGTGTGGATTTGAGATGGAGGGATCTTGGGGTTGTGGGATATATGGAAAATAGGGTATTACCCCTATCTGTTACCCATAGGATGAAATATGTTGCTCCCCTATCTTGGTCTATGCAATGTATACCTCAGTTTGCATCATACCCACAATCCATGCTTGTTGGGATTTTTTATCATCATCTAGCCAATGGATTGGGAGATAGCTTGGGGGTGTGTGATCCTTACCTTTGGTAAGTCGGGTATCTCATGCAAGTTTATTATGATGTAGGTGTTCTACCACATGACTCCTCAGGGTCATTGCAGGGAAGATCAACAAGTAATAAGATGGTTTTAATCCCTACCCCATATAGAAAGTGGTATCTAACCCATTGATTGCACAATGGGATGGTTGTGATACTTGCTTGGTAAGTTGTATCTCACTTATTTCTTGATGAGATGACTTGGAGTGAGAGTGTCCCATAGGACCTTCCATACTATCATAGACATGAGGTGAGAGTGTCCCATGGAAGCTTCCTCATTGTCATTGGATTATGGGTTGAGATGTGCCCCCGATGTGGTTCCAGGTTAAGCAGGGCTCCTTGATGATAAGCTCTCTGATGTTTCTCAGGTAGTATCATTGGGCTCCCTGCTGGAAATGATTTTAGGTAGTAGCAGTGGCTCCTCGATGGATAGAGGGTGGTTTATTGGGCTCCTCTCCAATGTTAAATTCTTCTTCTTTTAGATTTCAGAGTGTTTAGAATATAAGTAGAGACAAGCAAGAGATAACAAGGGACAAGTAGAGATCAACTGAGATGAGCAATGATGACATTTGATGATGAGATACTTGAGATAGGATATGATTTTATGACATGAAACTTGTGATGATTATATGATGCAATTGGAATTTCTCCCTAGCTAAGAGGGGGTGTTAATTTGGCATCTCATTGATAAATTCCAATCATGAGACTATATTCCTCTTTTCAAGAGGACCAATTTTGACTTTTGAAGCACTTGATTTGGACAACGGAAAGTGTATTTTTGAATTGAAGCACACATGTGCACAAACATATAGGTCAGCCCAAAAGAGAAATTGGAAACCCTCGGATGGATATAAATACAAGTCAAGTGACCCTCATTTGGAAATCATCATGATAATTATTTTTTCTTTGGTTTGGCTCACACAGGTCTGAGGTGGTTCGCGGAGATTGGTTCGTACAAGTCTGAAATTGCAAGGTCTGAAGCTCGCATGTGAGATTTAGGGTTTTGGTTTCCAATTGCAGGGATGACAAAGGAATTTTTTGGTTGTAATCGTAGCCACATAGGCTCATGAGTGTGGTTTGAGGATCACAGTCGCACGCACGTATGCTCTCTATGTGCATATGGAAACTAAGGTTTTATTTTTCAGTTGACCACGATTGTCCATAGAATTTTGCAGTTGACTGTAGACAATGAGAGTTGACCACAAGCTTTTGAATGACGGTTTTGATTATTAGCATTGTTGGGTTCATCTCTTTGATGTTTATTATTTTATTTTTCTAGATAGTTTTGTAGTTGAAGATATGGATCATTTTACTCTCTCTTTGTTGAAACATTCAATGACAATCTAATAAGAAGAAAAAATTGAAAGGGTTTTCCCCATAGTCAATTTTTCCCTAATCTCCAACCAATCCTAGTGTCTCTATGTGTGAATTATTTTCTTCCATTGTTCTTTTATGTTCCTCTATGTTGACAATAATATTGTTATTTCTATATAATTGCATATTTTGTTGAATAATGTTGTAAAGTTGAATAATGTTATGATGTTGTGGGGTGAATTTAATGTGTAAATAATGAAATGCAATTATCTAAAGAAAAGAACAATATATCCCCAAGAAAAATTAACATAGTACTCGCAATTTGGTGAATCCATTATTGAGCAACCACGTCAGTGCCACATTCTCAATGGTCAATGCACCTTAAATCGTGGGAATGCTCTAGGGGCATGAAAACAGGGGAACAACAACGAAGGAGAGAGAAAGTTAAGGAGATGAATCAGAATTAACCCAAGTGTTATAAATAAAAATAAGCCATCCTTGAAACTAGTTATGCTCCCAAATGGCTTGGGAAGTTGCATGTCCCTAATCTACAATGGATTCACATAGTGAATGAAGGGGTGGAGATCTTCGTAGTCGATTTGAATGATCAATTCACACGATCGGGTTGGTTATGGTATAGACTACCTCATTTTTCCTTATGTTAATATGAAACCACTTAAAACCTTGGTGATTCAACTCTCTTGACCATTTATTTCTCTTTAATGTTTGGTTGTGGCCACGCACCATGATAACTAGAGTAGTCACAAGGTCACCCCATCTGGAGATTAAAATCATTGACTTAAAAATAAATAAGTTTGCGTGCAAAATTTTGCATTAATAATAAATTAATCTAATTTTAAATACATCATTAAGGTGTAAAAGTTAAAATATTTAAACATAATTATTGTAAGTGTTTCACATATCATGATAATATCAAATTATCATGATATTATCTCCAAAATCCCTCCCATTGATATTATCACCTAAATGTATCGCGATATTTTCCATATAATTTTTTATTTGATTTCAGTAATTATTGCAAGACAGTGCAAATTATTGCCTTGCTACTCATTTTGACGAATTAAAAGCTTTAGGTTGAGTATTTTAGGGTCACTTTGGGTTTTTATGTTACTAATATTGAGCTCTAAGGAGAAAACGCCACCTTGTGACCATTTTTCAAACAGCAAACAAGGGGGAATCCATAGGTTTATTTTCCATTAGTTGAGTATTTGTGAAGTGGAGATCTACTCCAATACACCATATCCATATTTCCGGGTATGTAGAAAAATGCTTCCTTCCTTTCCTTTTTTTCACAATATCTAGTATAGGGTATGCAATGTTCATTATATATGCCTCTTTTTTCTCTCTTTGAATGGAGGATTTAATACTTATGTAGCTAGGGTATTTTTGTTGGATAATTTTTTATGTTTTTTCAATTTTGTGGATTTTTAATCTATTTCTAAGTTCCCATCCTTTTTTCCCATAGTTTTACAAATTGAATTAGTGCTCAAGACTCTAGAGTTTACACATTTTAAGAATCAAAATTCCAAAGCCATTAGATCCAATGTCAGAGCATGGTTTACCCTATGAGGGTTATAATAAAATGAGGATGAATTTTAAGTTATGTGGTATGGAAATGTTTGGTGGAATCAACAGATTGAAATACCACATTGCTAGAATACCAGAGAATGAAGTAGATATTTTCCTAACATCTATCCCATAAATTATTCATATTGTAAACCAATCCATTTTTCAAATGCATAAGAAGAGAAATCAAAATAAATAAGTGAGGCTTGAGATCACAAATAGATCTACAAGCTTCTTAGGAGTGGGGGGAATCCAATGCTTGGGCTCAAATTCTGCAATGCCTAGCCCCTCAATGTCCTAACCTTTATTTATGTTGAATTATGTGCCTACGGGGAACCTTCTATTTAGTTAATGGTGAAATCAAAGGAGAAGGAAGAAGCTGAAAAAATTATGGAAAAATACTTTCCATGGAGTAACATTGCCAAGACGGGCCCATTTATGCCATTCCATGTTTGAAGTTGTTTCCATTGTTGGTATGTGATACAAGGGTCCTCCTAATAATAACTTAAGAGGGCATATCCTTCAAGGGGAAAAGGTTGATTTCACAAGGAGATTGGATGAGTTGAAAGAATCATGGGAGATCACAGGATGCACCTTTATGTCAGATGGTTGGATAGATGGGAAGGGTGGGTCCATTGTAAATGTTTTGGTTAATTTTCCTAAGGGGACAATGTTTATAAAAAATATTTATGCATCTACATAAGTTATATATTCTCAATTATTATGTGAGTTATTGGATAAATTAATCTAGGAGATATATATGTAGCATGTCGTCCAAGTCATTACGAGAAATGCTACTAACTATGTTGCTATCGGCAATTTTCTCATATAGAGGTATCAAAGCTTATATTTGACTCCTTGTGCCACCCATTGCATTGATTTAATGTTATAAGACACGGAAAAAAATATGAGGATTTTCTAGGAGTGTTAAAAAATATATATCTACAATCACACATTTGTTATAACATTGATGAGACAGCTCACAAGGGGCAAGGAGTTGCTCCATCCTACTATCACATGTTTCGTAACTAGATTTATTTTTCTTCAATCTCTCCATAATTCAATGTTGGAGTTGTAGAGGATATTTCTCTAATATGATTGGAACACTAATGTGTATAGCACTAAAGTGGATGGGCAAGCCATGGCCCACTTTGTGATACATAATTAGAGTTTTTGGATGGGAGTGGAGTTGTTGTGTACTATTAGTGAACCTTTAGTAAAGGTTATTTGCTTGGTTTATGGTGATAAGCCTACAATGGGCTACTTGTATGAGGCCATGGATAGGGTTAAGGAAGCTATCCATAAATACTATGAAAACTATGGATTCACTAGACAAAAAAATATATAGGGTGTTATTGAAGAGCGATGGAACAACACTCGCCATCATCTGATTCATATAGAAAGGCTCTACCTCAACCTTACATTCTCTTATGCATGTCCATTTAGGTTTGATGCAGAGCTTATGGAGGGATTTTACCAATGTATTCAGAGGTTGGTGGTGACTTTTGTTGAACGCAACAAGATTCCTAAACAACTTTAGGTATATAAGCTTAGTTCTAATACATTTAGTATGATATGGCTATCCAAGATAGGACCGCTAGGATTCCAGGTAAGCTACAAGTCAAATCTATTTCAAAATTTAATATGTTTCCTTTCTATCTATGATTCTATTTGACATTTATTACATAATGGAAAATTGAAATATAAATCACTATATTTCCTTGGAAATTTGAATCCTTTCCATTCATTTGATGTAGATGTTTGGTGGGAAAAATATGGTAGAAGATTCTTGGAATTGCAAAAACTTTCCATTTGAGTGTTAAGTCAAACTTGCACCTCTTCAAGGTGTGAGTGCAATTAGAGTGTCTTTGAAAATAGACAATCCAAGAAGCACAACATGTTAGAAATTTTCAAATTTAAGTTTAAATTATTATAATTTCATTAATCTAATTTATGGCATGTGCCCATGGGTCATCATCCTCTAATCACAAAATCATCCTCATGCAGGTTAGATGTCCATTGCCTAAATGACATGGTCTATTTCTAATACAATCTCATATTATGGGTAAAGAAGATAAACAAAGTACCCAATACAGATGTCATTTCATTAGAGGTTCTTGATACCATGCATCTATAGAGGGTGGAGACCTAAAGGCCTATCGTGGAGAAGGCACATAAGTGGTTGGAGTAAGAGGCTAAGGATTTGGAGGAGGAGGGTGCTCCACTTGTAGGAGAGAAAAAATTGGAGTAGGGGGGATATTGAAAGTGTGTATGTTAATCTAGGTTGTCCTTGATTTCAATATGGAAGTGTTTGTGATGGAAAATTCTTGTGACATGTGAGGTTACCCATTGATGCCCATTGATCATGATACTACTCATGGAGGATCCAAGGATTGAATAAATATGTAATAGAAACAGTGGAACCGAGGAGAAAAGATATCAGAAGCCATCATAGAAGAGCTATTAGAAGAAGAGCTATCAGAGCAGTCTATCAGAATTCATAGGAGTGAAGAGAATTCACAAGAGCGAAAATCCAAGGCAAAGTAGATTTATTGCATATGCCAAGAGTAACAGCAATATCGAAGGAAGGAATAAACCGTGGTAACCTTTTAAAATTTCACAGCGCATAAACCGGAGGAGTTAACATATCATATCGGTAGGTTCTATTATATGCCACCACACAAAACCCCCTATTGTGATTTGATATGTGGACCCGACCTCTCCATTAGAATACACCATTATGTTATATCGTGTCCACCTCATCAAAAATTTCATATCACAAGTCTTAACGGGATGTCACGTAAAACGTCGAATGTGATATGTAATGCGGACCCGATGGTTCCATTATAATACACCTTAATACTATATCACATCTACCGTATGAACTTTCATATTACAGGTCATAAAGGTCACTGTAAAACCTTTGATTATGATATAATATTATGGACCCACTGCACCATTATAACATGACTTTATACAATATCGCATCTGCAGTATCACTAGTTTCTAAGGGATGGAAAACTGTTGATTGCGATAAGGTTGTGGACCCAGCGGATTTATTAACCACTGCTTAAGATCATATTACATCTACTCCATCGGCAGTAGGGGAATTGCTATGTTATGTGAAAACCTCCTAAAATTGTGATTGCGAGATTAAAGGAATAACTCTGATTTCATGAATGTCGTGATTGTGATTAATGTGATAATGTTGTGGTTTCAATTGCGATTAATGTGGGACCTCCATGTGCGTATAGCCTTGGATGAATATTAAAAAAGGGCCTCTCCAATAAAATATTTTAATGTGAAAACTCATAATTTGGCCTCTCCTCCTAATGAACGTGTCTTTTGGTTATTGGAAAAACACATATATATACAAGTTGAAACGCTTCACTTCAGGCATCGGATTTCATGCATCTAACACAGAGAAGTAATAGTTCACAACTCGTGAACTTGAAGAAACAGAAAAGCTGAAGGTCGAGCGGGAAGGAAGGAAGTCGAAGGCCCCACATGAAAGAAGGAAGCCGAAGGTCAAGAAATTTTGTTGATTGGGTTAATATTTGAAAGGCTTGGACCTATGATGAATTAGAAGAAGTACAGACCTCAACTTGAAGAACAGTTTTTTTGTGAAGATTTGTTTGACCTCGAACCAGTGAAGTAAGATTTCATCATTCATTAGTTGAAGGGAGCAGTAAACAACACCAGCGTTGAAGTATTTTTGAGTTTGTTCTTTGGAAATAAGATACCATGACAATCACTCCTAAAGCAGTTACTGCGACAATAAGAACAGGGGCTTGAAAACAGATAATTTATTTTGTGCATACATTGAGGCTTAGCGCAAATATCTTGTTGGAAAGATTCAGCAAATATTGGAAACATTATTGGAGATCATGATGCCTATTTGAAATCATCATGAGGTAACTTTGCAGACTCTGATTGGGAAATATGAATATTTGTGAAGACTCCTTCATATGAAGACAGGTTTTCAATGATGTAGCAGTGAATCTGTAGATAGACAGAATTCAGTGAAGAAGATTTTGGGAGCAGAGAATTACTACCAAACATATCTAGACAATATATAGCAGAGGGTCAGATCCCTTGGGGTTGGTGCCTCAAAATTGGAAGGATTGGTGTCCTTGGAGTTGGTGTTCATAAATCTAAATTTGGTGCCTTGACAAGATAGGGTTGGTGCCTCATAATTGGAAGGATTGGTGTCCTTAGAGTTGATGCTCCTAAATCCAAGGTTGGTGCCTTGACAAGATAGGGTTAGAGCCCTAGAGGTTGGTGCCTTGACAAGATAGGGTCAGAGCCCTAGAGGTTGGAGCCTCACAAAATACCAAGTTGGTGCTTGGCAACAGGTTGGAGCTTAGGGAATTGAAGATTTGTGTCGTCATCAAGGGTTGGAGCCCTATATATTGTACTTGATTCATTATAAAGATTATATTAATAAAATCATTTATTCCTCTTGCTTATTTTGTGTTCTAAATATAATTGATTTAACTGGTATAAGTAACAATTGAAAAGGAATATTGATTCACCCCCCCCCCCCCCCATTTAGTATTTCCATCAATTGGTGTCAAAGCCAGTACCTTCACACAAAACCTAACAACTTGAAGGTTGATCAATTAGAACACAAATGGTGAAGCCAAGGAAGAAAGTCTCCAATCCTCCTAAAGATGTATCTCCCTCAACCGCCAAAGTTGAAATCAATCAATTTGTGAAGGCTCCATTGTTCAATGGAAACTTTGATATATGGGAAGAAAGAATAAGGAATTTCTTAAAGACTCAAGGCATTGAAGTCTAGAAATGAGTGATTATTGATAGCATGATGAATGGAAAATCTACGGAGTACAATGCAAAAGTAATGAAGGCAATCTTGAATGGGCTACTTGATTCTATGAAGGTCAATTTTGAGAATTGTGTGTTAGCAAAAGGCATATGGGACAAACTTCATGACCTTCACTCAAAAGGAGCATTGACCATGACCACTAGTTCAGAAGATGATGGAAAGCAAGAAGGAAACCCAGAACCGATCATGGAAGCTAAAAACAAGAATGATGACATCAAGGCTAAAGAATACCTAGAAGATGAAGAGAATGAAAAATATTTTGAAGAATATCTCCTCACTAAACTTATGGCTGCCATGGAAGAGATTATCATTTTGAAAAAGTAAAACAAGGAACTTAAGAAGAAAGGACTAGATGGTGACCAAGATCAAACAAGGAAGGAAGTTGACCTTGTCAAGCTTCAAGTACAAGAAAGGGATGAATAGCTTGCCAAGATTAAGGAGGAATTTCATCAAAACCAAAGAAAACATTATGAAGAAGTCATATCCATGACAAATCAATTGGATAATTCCAATAAACGGGAAGATAACTTGTCAAGCCACCTTGAACAAAGGCACAAGAGCTTGAAAAAACTTGAAGCAGAGATTGGTCAATACAAGGAAGAGGTCTCCTCCCTTAGATCTCAACTAGAAGAAGCAAGGAAACAAGCACAAGGAACTGAGAAGATAATGGAAGCATTGGTAATCATAGAAGGATAGGTTGATGAAGCAGAAAAGGAGAGAAACACCATGATATGCCAACTAAAATCAAAGGATGAAGAAATATTCAAACTAAAATCTGACCTCAACCTTCTCAAGGCCGAAACATGTAAAACTGCAAGGATCATGGAAGAAATGGAGAGCAGTCTAGCTAAGGAAAATGAAGAAATCTTCATAATGAAATCAAATATCATCTCTCTTAAAATAGAAGCAAATTAAGAAACTTGAATCAAGGAAGAGATTGAGAAACAACTTGCTAAGAATAATAAAGACTGTGAAAGATTGGAAGAAGAAATTGTCTTCCTCAAGAAAAAGGTTGAAGGGATGGACAAAATTTTGAAGAGATCTCAAGCCTTGGACGACATGCTCAACCATCAAAGATCTCCATTTGATAAATCAGGTCTCAAGTATGTAGGTGAATCATAAAGCAAGAATGATAATGCTTCAAACAACAAGGATATGAGGAAGTCAGAAAGAAATGTTGATGCTCCCAGTTTCAGCAAAGGTAAAGATAAGAGTCAAGGCAATAATGAAGGAAGTCATGTTCCAAGAAGAAATGCAGATGATGGCAAGGATGCGAGAAGCAACAATTATCATCAAAGGATCTCAAGGCAGAAAGAATTCATAAGTACATCAAGGAAATCTCCATCTCCCAGGTACCAAAGTTTATTTCTTGGGTATTGTTATTCTTGTACAAACATTGGACACATGGCAAAATATTGTAGGGCATATCACAAAGATAAATATTATGGTCCCCGACAATCTCTGAGAAGCAATTTTGCAAGAAGAAGTCATGAATTCTTATTCATAAACAACACAGAGTGCTTCAAGTGTCATAACATTGGACATATGGCACATGACTGTAACTCTACTTGGGCACATCCACAAGCTAGAACCATGCCAGAGAAAAAAGTAACACAAGTATGGAGAAGAAAGCAAATACAATCTGAAAATCTCCTAAACTCTCCAGCCAACAACACATGTTGTTGACTTGATGAAGATATCCTTGATATTTCGAGTGTTTGATGATAGGTTTCTGCCAAAAGCATATAGTTAGGGGGAGATTATGTTGATTAGGCTTTCTTGTAGGAGTTATTCATGAATGGATCCTTATGAAATCCTTGATAAGCTATATTGATAATCATTCTTTCATAATATCATTTCTCAGGAACACTCCATTGAAAAACATGATCTCCTAACTATCCAATGGACTGTTGTTGAAGATGTTTTCCACTTGATCAATAAGAAGAAATTGGACTAGTAGAGAAGGCCATCTAATGCTAGTAAGGCAAATAAATATGTTGTTGTTATTACAGAAGTTAAATGTCTCGACTCAGGGATTTGATGTGAGAACAAGTAAATTATGGACACAAATAGAGGCAACCTTCAAACAAAGAGATACATGTGGGAATGGAGCTTGAAGCAAGAGCAGTTGGTAACATCTAACAAAACTGAAGCATTTCAAAAAGCAGCCAATCATTAAAAATAATTTAAAAGATAGTCATAGATTGGATATCAAAATCTGCTAGTGGAGATAACTTGCATAGGCTTTTACAAGAACACAAGGAAAAGATGGCTCATCAAAAGGACTATAGAAAGGAGAATGTTGTGCAGTCGAATATAGCTCAGTAACTTAAGGAGAAGCATAGTGATACAGAGGAACTTGGATCTGAAGAAAGATAGAAATTTCAGTGGCATGTTCTCCTGATTCAGACTATAAACACCTCTTAATTCTGACTGTGAAGACAAATGAATTCGAATTGCAGAAGCATAAAAACTTGGACTTGAAAATTTGGTGTATGGTTATTTGGATTCTATTTGGAAGCATTGAAATGGAGCATCTTTGAGCATTGTTGAAGCCATGATAAAGTATTTTTTGAGACATAAAGAAGGGATAATGTGTTAGCTTATGATGAGGCAACAATCCTTCTATCTTGAGTAAAAATAAGAGCACCACGACAAGGGGAGTAACATACCCATGAAGATATAATATTCATAAAGAACATAAGCAGTTTGACAGGGGGAGCAGTTCGACAAGGGGATTCCCTTAGCACCCCATTTTCCATTGATTTCAAAAGGGGAGTGAATGTTGAAAGGAAAAGTATATTGCCATCAATGACAAAGGGGGAGATTATTAATCTAAGTTGTCATTGATGTCAATATGGCAGTGTTTGTGATGGAAAATTCTTGTGACATGTGAGGTTTCCCATTGATGCCCATTGACCATGATATTACTCATGGAGGATCCAAGGATTGAATACAGACATAATAGAAATAGTGGAACTAACAAGGAAAAATATCAGAAGCCATCATAGAATACCTATCAGAGCAGTGTATCGAAAGTCATAGGAGTGAAGAGAAGCCATAGGAGCAACAAGACAAGACAAAGCAGATTTATCACATATGCCAAGAGTAAGAGAAATATCGGAGGAAGGAATAAACCATGGAAACCTTTTAAAAGTTCATAGCGCATAAACCAAAGGAGTTAACATATCATATCAGTGGGTTCTATTATATGCCACCACACAAAACCCCCGATTGTGATTTGATATGTAGACCTGACCACTCCATTACAATACATCGTTATCGCATCTGCCTCATCAGAACTTTCATATCACAAGTCTTAACGGGATGTCACGGTAAAATATCGATTGCGATATGTACACCGGACCTGATGGTTCCATTATAATACACCTTAATACTATATCGCATCCGTCGTATGAACTTTCATATTACAGGTCATAAAGGTCATGGTAAAACCTTTGATTGCGATATAATATTGTGGACCCGCTGCACCACTATAACATGACTTTATACAATATCGCATTTGCAGTATCACTAGTTTCTAAGGGATGGAAAACCGTCGATTGAGATAAGTTTGTGGACACGACAGATTTATTAACAACTACTTAAGATCATATCACAACCACTTCGTCGGCAGTAGGGGATCGCTATGTTATGTGAAAACCTCCGAAAATTATGATTGTGGGATTAAAGGAATAACTATGATTTTCATGAATGTTGTGACTGCGATTAATGTGATAATTTTGTGGTTGAAGTTGCGATTAGTGTGGGTAATATTCCTTGGAGGAATATTAAAAAAAGGGCCTCTCCGATAAAATATTTTAATGTGAAAACTCATAAGTCGGCTTGTCCTCCCAATGAACGTGTATTTTGGTTATTGGAAAAACTCATACATATACAAGTTGAAATGCTTCACTTAAGGAAACAGATTTTGTGCATCTAACATAGAGGAAGTAACATTTCACAACTCGAGAACTTGAAGAAACAGAGAGAGTCGAAGGTCGAGTGGGAAGGAAGGAAGCTTAAGGTCCAGCAGGAAAGAAGGAAGCCGAAGGTCGAGAAATTTGTTGATTGGGTTAATCTTTGAAAGGCTCGGACATGTGATGAATTAGAAGAAGTATAGACCTCAACCTGAAGAACATTTTTTTTGTGAAGATATGTTTGACCTCGAACCAGCGAAGTAAGATTTCATCAATCATTAGTTGAAGGGAGCAGTAGACAACACCAACGTTGAAGTATTTTTGAGTTTTTTCCTTGGAAGTAAGATACCACGACTATCACTCCTAAAGAAGTTACTGCGACAATAAGAATAGAGGCTTGAAAATTGAGAATTTATTTTGTGCATACATTGAGGCTTAGTGCAAATATCTTGTTGGAAAGCTTCAACAAATCTTGGAAACATTATTGGAGATCATGATTCCTATTTTAAATCATCATGAGGTAACTTTGCAGACTTTGCTTGGGAAATATGAAGAGTTGTGAAGACTCCTTCATATGAAGACAGGTTGTCATTGATGTAGTAGTGACATTGTAGATAGACAAAATTTAGTGAAGAAGATTTTGGGAGGAGATAATTACTACCAAACATATCTAGACAATATATAGAAAAGGGTCAAAGCCTTTGGGTTTCGTGCCTCAAAATTGGAAGGATTGGTGTCCTTGGAGTTGGTGCTCCTAAATCCAAGGATGGTGCCTTGACAATATAGGGTCGAAGCCCTTGGGGTTGGTGCCTCAGAATTGGAAGGATTGGTGTCCTTGGAGTTGAGCTCCTAAATCCAAGGTTGGTGCCTTGACAAGATAGGTTTGGATTCCTAGAGGTTGGAGCCTGTTGAAGCCCCGAAAATCGAGTCTACAACAAGGGGGATACCCACCCGGTCCGGACCTTGGTTAGCAGCTCCTTTTCCATTTGGTATAGTGGGTCCGACTGGGGATTTGGGACTAGTTTCCCAATATATGTGTGTGTGTGTTGAGAATTGATACTTCCTTTCTAATAGTTCCTAAGTAAAATGCTTTTATTCTAAATCTAATCTAACAACATGCAATTGTATTCTAATAAACAGAAATATCTAATTCTAAACTAACCTGGGATGTAATCTTTCCATTATGCGATCTAAAATGATTTCAGATAACAGTTGGTAATAAAGATCATTCAACTGCTATGACAAAATAATTCAATAAAGATAAACCATTTCATATAAAAATTTAGACGAAACAGTTGTGAAAAACATATCGCATAATAAGCTACTAATATATTAAACATAAATAAATAGCTATCACCATACAGAAGTTCCAAATGATAACTCAAGCATTCACGCATTCATATATAAATAACTGAACATGAATATCACCTTAACACATAAGCAGAATTCGTTAAGAGATAAAAGTACCATTTATAACTAGTTCTACTCATGAGCTTCAAGCAATAATGATTTATCTCTTCTTAGTCCAACATCCACAAAGAGTACAGAAGTGCAACATCAGTAGTAGATATTAAACGCAGATATCAATAAATCATGTTCCATTCATTCTCAAAACCTCCTCAGAGGGTGCAAAAGTGCATGTTCTGAGGACAAGTTTTTGATAAATTTATGGACCCTTCTCTAAATGCATGAGAAGGGTTTAAATACTACTAACTAAATCTAAAAATAATTTATTACAAAAATGTAGGATTCGGTTTAAATGGCCATCCTCATTTCAGGCAAAAATAAAGCAAAATTAAAACTAAAACTAAATCTAAAACTAAAACTAATAACTAACTATCTATGTATATGTTCCTTGTAATCGCAAGCATTCAACATTTGCTTGAGGAGATTTGGCTGGCAAACTTCCGACTTTAGCTGTCCTGTGAAAACGGAATCGGTAAGTGCTGGCACCATCTTCTCGGCAGAATTGACGATACATTTGAGAGTCATGCACTGGCTGTGTGGTTTTACCAAGTACGCCCAGTAAGAATCCCAATTCAACTGGGTTAACCTTTTGATGGACTCTACTTTGTCTTAAGCCTTTTGTCTCCGGTTTGACTGTAGATGTTGTACATTTGGTAGATATCCACATAATATTTGAAGATAAATACCACTGGTTTTGAGTTCCAGTTTTACCTTCCGCCTTTAGTACTTTTTTCCTACGAATTTTTGAGCTTACAGGCGACTAAGCAATTAGAGGCTTTCCATCTCGAGGGGTTTTGCCTAGGCGCTAATCGCACATCGGAAACTGCCTCCGTTTCTCAATCCGGGCTTCCCTGGTGCGATTTTCGCCTCTTGCGCGCTTTTCTTTAGAGGATATAAAGCTTAAATTTTGTGAAAATAACGACTCTGTGAGTTCGTGGTTTTGAGCTTTAAATTCTCTATACGTGATATCAGCATTATCTAGTACCCATTTAACCATGTCCGTGTATGGAAGAATTTTGGGCCTCGCCGCTATCTTGTGCAAGAACGAACATGCTAGTTCTATAATAGATGCCTCAGAAGACCCGTGTGAGCCTACAGTAGTTGTAACCTCCATTACCTTGGGATCTTCTTCCTCAAGTAGACTGTACATGCCTTCCCAAGTAGTAATACCGGCATCTTTGTTACAGGTGGTGTCTGTGTACAAGGGCGTCATTTCTTTATCTTCAGAACTCAGAGCTTTACCCTTCTTTCCCATAATATCCTGAACACTGCTATGTATACTTCTCTACTCTTCGCTCCTGCAGTTTACAAATGAGGTGAGAATAACAATAAGAAAAAGGTAACGGGAAAGCTTTAAATGCCGAAAACATATAAAATATATCACCTTACGTGAAATGGCTCCTCGATCAAATCAAAACCATATTTCATTAATGCTTGCCAACTAACTCATTAGTTAACATTAACACGCATAACAGGGCCTCGGGTGATGAAAAAATCTTTTTCGAACAACGATCCCTGAAGATCTGCGATAAGGAAATTTTGTGATTTGCTTCGCAATATCGCAGATTGCAATATCGCAAATCCGTTACATGTGGTAATCATCCGTCAATGTGTTTTCTACGAAATGCGATTTTTGAGATGCACCATCGCATATCAGTGGCTTAGGGAATTTCAGCGTAAGTGATGTTTGAGGCATGCGATGCGATGAGGGTCTTTTGATGCATGATTTCGCATCGCGATTTCGCACTCTTAGAATTTCGCTTTTAGGAAGGCATCCATTACCCTTTTTGCAATGCGACGTGCTTTAAGGAGTGATTTTATTCTAACTTATCATAAAACTTAAGTCTTTTTAGATTTTTCGAGGGTATTCTCCTAAGTTTATGATAATAAGTTTTATTGAAAAAAGAAATACAAGCATTAATTGATTTTTTAAATTTTTAAATAAGGGTCCCCACTTATTTAGTATTAGTGATAAAACTAAATAAGAAGGGGGGTTTTTCTGGTCACAACAATTGGCGATTCACTTGGAAGAACCAGTTATCTCTGCTTTTTTCTTTTGAATTTTCTAAACTTCCAAAACAGAAATTTTTCTAGAAAATCAAACTTTATTATAGAAAGATAAAATACATTAGGCTTTTAGCTGTCTATGATAGTTTGTTTCTTCTATGTTAACTTTGGTTATTTACTTCCTAGAGCTAGTCATTGTATCTACATCAGTCATTACTTGGTCTATAAAGATAAAAACAAAGGCTTATCTGTAAATTAGTTTTAAATTTTCTCATTTGTCGTAGGTAGAGCCTCTGCTGCCAACAGGCATTTATAGCCTCGACAGGGTTACCTGTTACCCAGCGATGATCCTGTATCCCACTTGGAGAAATATACAATTTTCAAAGAGAAATCCATATCTACACTTATTTCTTTCATCTTCTTTTAATCCTTAAATAACAATGCCTTGGTTTGGTAGCCAACTTATGACAGTGCCACTCACTTGATTTATAGCTTTGCTGAACAAGTTGGCTCGTGATGAGACCCCTTGTCTTTTGATTGCAACAATCTTGAGTCATTGCCCTATTGTGGTATGCATTTTTGGTAAAGTCAGCAAGCTATAATATCTATGATCATGATAAGTCGGCTCGTGATGAGACCTCTTATTCTTTAAGTTGAAAGTGTATCACTAGATTATTCCTTGAAGCTTGTAATTCCCTAGGTGGGGAGGAAGTCATTGTTTCCTTAAGAATAGCTTTGGACGACAATGGTAGAGTTTCTTGGAAAGAGCTTTTCTATAGAGAATCTTCGTTTTGTTATTGACACCTTTCATTTGACTAATATAAAACAAATTCTCACTAAAGGTCATTTTTTATCAAAATTTACAAGGTTTAAACTAGTATCATATTCAGGCTTATAGCCTTTGACTATATCTTTTAATAATAATGACCAATTTTCTAAATAATTTCTATTTATACAAGAGAAAAAACAAAAACTAAAAGAAATACTTGTCTTTTTTTCGTGAATTCCCAATGTAACCATTTACAATTGGTTCTATTATGAAAATAAAGGAAAACTAATCTACAAAAATAGAAGAATGATCTCCTATGGAAAGTACTTTGAGGATCTGACCGTTAGCAGGTAAAGATTCTCTTTTTCCTGTTAAATCCTGTAACATAAAGGTATATGGACCTATGATTTCCGCAATTTGGAAAGGGTCAAGCCACATTCGTTGAAATTTCGTATGTTTTCCCTTTTCCTCATGAGCCTTATCCCATTTTAAAACTAGATCCCCTATCTGAAAGTCTTTTTTGGATATCATGTTTGAATCAAAAGAAGCTTTTACTAATGCTTGGTGATGAGCATGAGTTATTTTAGCCTGTTCTTGTTGCTCTTCTAGCTTAAGTATTTCCAGCTGTCTTAGTTGTAAGGAAGAAGTTGGTGCTTCATCAATATATTGAACTAAGGCCAAAGAGGGAATTGCTAGATGAGTTGGAAGAACCACTTATTCCCATAAACTAAATTAAAGGGAGAAGTGCCAATAGAGGCTTTCTGCATTATTCGATCTGCCCATAAATCATATATTAAATACTTGTGCCAATTCTTATGATTTTGGTCAATGGTTTGCTTAATGATTCTGATTAAGTTTTTATTCATTGATTCAGCTAATCCATTCCCCTGTGGATAATAATTGGCAGAGTATTTAAGTTTAAAACCTCTTTTGAGCACAAATTCAGTCATAGCATTGCCAGGAAAATATGATGCGTTATCAAACATTAAAGCAGAGGGGAAACCAAACCTCGTGATTATGAACTGATTTATGAAATCAATGATGTGTTCGGCATTAGCTGTCTTGAGAGGAACTATGTGTACCCATTTAGTAAAGTAATTTGTAGCTGTAAGGATATACCTATGTTGTTTAGAAGAGTGAGGAATGATCTCACCTATTATATCCAATCCCCATTGATCAAAAGGTTGTTCAATGTTGACTAGTTGCAAAGGCAACGATGGTTTCTTTTGTCTCCCAGCAGCAGTTTGAAAAACTTGACATTTCCTTATGTAGCTATGTGCATCTTTGAATAGTGTGGGCCAGTAATAGCCTGCGCAGAGGATTTTATGTGTTGTAGGATCTCCAGCATAATGTCCACCTGCTGGTCCATCGTGGAGCTCCTGCAACACCTTTTCAACTTCAGATTTGTCGAGACATCTAAGGAGAACATAATCATAATTCATCCTAAAAAGTACATCGTTCACGAGCTGATATTGCTTAGCCTTCAACCTTAGAGCTCTTTTCTTTGTATAATCGAGGTTTGAAGGGGCATATCCTTTCTTTAGATAAAATATGATATCAGTGTATAATGAATCAACATCGTTTATAATTACCTCGTACATTTGTATCTTTGTAGATGGTATTTCGGAAATAAGCGATGCTCCAGCCAGCATTTTGCAAAAGCCTTGACCTTTAACAATATTTGTTGGTTTAATTTCAATGTCATATTCTTGTAATGCGGTAACCCAATTGGCTCTTTTCTCACCCACATCTTTCTGTACTAAGATATTTCTTACCGCTGGAAATGGTACTATGATTTTTGTATGGGTTTTAAGCAAAAAGGGTCTGAAATATTTTATCGCTTTGAAAACAGCATATGCTTGTTTCTCTACGTCTGAATAATTTAACTCAGCCCCTTGTAGATTTGAACTGAAAAAAAGCAATTGGGGCTTCTACCTTGTCTTGATTTCCTTGAGTGAGTATCGCAGCATATGATCTATCAGAGGCAAATGTATATAAAATGAAAGGATCGAAAAATTTTGGAGTTGCTAAAGATGGAGCATTAACAATCGCTTGTTTGATCAGATTGAATGCTTCATATTCATCTTGGCCCCATTTGAAGATTGAGTTCTTTTTAATCATTGCTTGTAAAGGAGATACAATTCTGTTGTGGCCAGCAACAACCCCCCTTCTTATTTAGTTTTATCACTAATACTAAATAAGTGGGGACCCTTATTAAAAAATTAAAAAAATCGATTAATGCTTGTATTTCCTTTTCAATAAAACTTACTATCATAAACTTAGGAGAATACCCTCAAAAATCTAAAAATACTTAAGTTTTATGATAAGTTAGAATAAAATCACTCCTTAAAACACATCGCATCGCAAAAAGGGTAATGGATACCTTCCCACAAGCAGAATTCTAAAAATGTGAAATTGCGATGCAAAATCATGCATCGAAAAAACCCTCATCGCATCGCATGCCTTAAACATCACCTACGCTGAAGTGCCTTAAAACACCGATATGCGATGGCGCATCTCACGAATCACATTTCGCAGAAAACACATTGACAGATGACTACCACACGCAACAGAAATGTGATATTGTGACACTGCGATATTGAGATATTACGATACTGCGATTTGCAATACTGCGATCTACAATGTTGCAATATTGTGATCTGTGATACTGTGATCTGCGATATTGCAAAGCAAATCGCAAAATCTCCTTATCGTAGATCTTTAGGGCTCGTTGTTCGAAAAAAATTTCCATAAATCGAGGCCTGGTTATGCGCGTTAATGTTAATCAATGAGTTAGTTGGCAATCATTAATGAAATATGGTTTTGATCTTATCAAGGAGTCAGTTCACGTAAGGTGATATATTTTATATATTTTCCACATTTAAAGCTTTCCCGTCACCTTTTCTTATCATCGTTCTCACCTCATTTGTAAACTGCAGGAGCGAAGAGCTGAGAAGTATACAGAGCAAAGTTCAAGATATTATGGAAAAGAAGGGTAAAGCTCCCAGTTCTGAAGATAAAGAGATGACTCCCTTGTACACAGACACCATATGTAACAAAGATGTCGGTATTACTACTTGGGAAGGCATGTATAGTTTACTTGAGAAAGAAGATCCCAAGGTAATGGAGGTTACGGCTACTGTAGGCTCACATGGGTCTTCTGAGGCATCTATTACAGATCTAGCATGTTCATTCTTACATAGGATAGCGGCGAGGCCCAAAATTCTCCCGTATACAGACATGGTTAAATGGATACTAGATAACGTTGATATCACAAACCGACAATTCAAGACTCAGGTCAAGGACTCATTGGCTCTTTCACTCCACAAGATTTGAAGCTCATGTATCATTTACCAGAGCCACAGGCGACTTATAACAAACAGTTCATAGAAAAGTTTGCTAAAGAAAATGAAGATTTAGCAGAATGCACCAAGGACTAGTCAAGAAGGGATGAACCACTAAAAAAGGATAAGCACGGTATGTATAGTATTGGTTCTATCACCTCCCCATATTTCTTTGCTGCTGCTATGCTCTGTAGACTTTTTGGAACGCCAGACATTAACAAATTTTCATCCAAATGGCTACCATTATTAGATGCCTCCATTAATGCTACTATTATGGATTGGGCTAAGATCTTGTCTGACAATTTAGCCACAGCCATTCTGAGTTACCGGTCTAAAAGGACTATCTCTCAGATAATTTATCCCCCTTTCTACTTATCTGCATATGTGATGGATGCAATCTATTATATTTCTAAGTTTCCTCTAATGGGTTGGAAATGGACTACTCAAGATCCCTTACCCATTCATATTTATCACAAAGAACTGTGGGATTCCAAGTTCACTCCTTATTTTTACAAGATTTGTCATGGAATCATGCTGCCTCTGTACAAAATGTTGTATGATAAAGACCCTCCAAGATTTTCTCTCGAAGCAGAGGTCGATATGTTCCCTATCACGAGATGGTTCGGAGAAGAACTTTTCACATATGTCAGGGTATTCAAAAGTCTCGCTTCCCCTCATGTCTTACCTTTATATGTTCCTGATAAACTATTGGCACGGGATATTGCTTATTAGACCTACAGAGAAGGAGGTATGAGTAAAGAGTTGAAGGACAAGAAGAAGGCCATTTGGCCACAATTTCCTGTGGCCTGTGAGGCCTTTTCACTATTTGATGTAGGCCATGCATTCAAAGAAGTAAACAACATGTCATGTCTACGATTGTTCAAATTTCCAGGAAGGTCGTTCGACCCTTCTGATATTGTTAAGAATTTCACTAATACAGTCAAAATAAAGGTGTTTTCTAAAGAAGATGACCTGTTTGATGATATGTTCCAAAAGAAAAGTACACTTAAAGAAGTTTTGCATTCTACCCAAATGTGATTCCCTCCAGCAGAATTTCAAGAATTCAAAATATACAGAGAGAGGAGGTTAGCTAATATCCCTTTGGATAAATTATGCTTGGAACCCGTGAGGGAATCAACTCCCAGTATCAGTCTCAGTGGATGTTCAGGAACAAACAAGTCTATATCTAAGTCCGGGAGAGAAACGTCAGAACATTCCAAGAGGTCCGAGAGTGACCATAATAAAAGTGAAGGGTCAGTAAGTGATACTACCCAGTCTAAGGAGCTCCCAGAACAACAAGTTTTGACCTCTCAACAGGTATATCCTCCCCTTCTCATCGCCCAGCCACCATTAGTCAGAACTGAGTTGGATAAAGAATGGGAGACATTCAATGACTTAAATCAGTATTGAGATAAAGAGCACAAAAACACCTGAGAGAAATGTACAAATGGTGAATGATATAGTCACGGGAACAATCAGCAGTGTCCCAGAAATGGAACATATTCCCATTACCCCATCCTTTGAACTTATGCTCAAAAAAGAGGAAATTCCACCTCTTGATGTATTTTACAGCCCACAACATAAGGCTATGGTGAGAAGACAAAGAAAGAAAAGAAAATTGGAAAGCATGCTCTCTCATGATGCAGAACAATTAGACATCCTTTGGCAAGATCCTACCACTGATCCTACTGAAAATCTTACTAAATTATCTCAGATCGCAGGAGCATATGATTCTGCGACCATTGATAAAGCATATGAAGTACAGCAAATACTGAAAGAAAAAGAAGATCAAATACAAGTTTTGAAACAAAAGCTACAACAAGCCAGTGCAAACAGTGAACCACAGAAACAGCTTGAAAAACTACAGCAGGACTTTCAACAGATGCAGATAGGATACCAGAATAGTTTGGCCGAAAGAGAAAAACAATTGCAGGTTATGCAAGAGATGCACAAGGATGATCCTAAGCTTACAGAATTCATTACAGAATCCATTTCCTTAAACGATCAACTGCTACAGCAACAAGAAATATTGTGCCAAAGAATATCACAGTGGAGCTCTTATTGCGAAACAAGAAACAAAATTACTAATCAAGTTGTGGACTTGCGACATGATTATGATCTAATTGATAAAAGGGTTACTGAATATTTGGCTTGGCAGGAAACAAAGGAAGGGAAAAAGGCAAGCGCACCAATAATCAATGACACCCACAAAGAAATGCTCTTTAATAAATGGGATGCACAGATCAGGAAAGCAGAACAAGTGGCAGAAGAAGCAGCCACAATAGAAAATAATGTCATTGACTGCATCAATGAAAATTTACACAAGGAAAATCTAATCTCAGAGACCACTCCAGGATATCTAGCAAATGTACAGCATCTGCAAACAAGCTAGAGACAGAAGGCTCAAGAAAAGGCAGAGTCAATCCAAAGGTTAACCAAGTTGAATTTGGATTCTTACTGGGCGTACTTGGTAAAACCACACAGCTAGTGCATGACTCTCAAATGTATCATCAATTCTGGCGAGAAGATGGCACCAGCTCTTACTGATTCCGTTTTCGCAGGACAGCTAAAATCAGAAGTCGGCCAACCAACTCTCCTCAAGCAAATGTTGAACGCTTGCGACATCAAGGAACGGATACATAGATAGTTAGTTAGTATTTTTAGTTTTAGATTCAGTTTTAGTTTTAATTTTGCTTTATTTTTGCCTGAAATGAGGATGGTCATTTAAACCGCATCCTGCATTTTTGTAATAAATTATTTTTAGAATTAGTTAGTAGTATTTAAACCCTTCTCATGCATTTAGAGAAGGGTCCAGAAATTTATCAAAAACTTGTCCTTAGAACATGCACTTTTGCACCCTCCGAGGAGGTTTTGATGAATGAATGGAACAGGATTTATTGATATAGGCGTTTAATATCTATTGTTGATGTTGCACTTCTATACTCTTAGTGGATGTTGGATTAAGAAGAAATAGATCATTATTGTTGTAGCTCATGAGTAGAACTAGTTATAAATGATACTTTTATCTCTTAACTGTTTCTGCTTATGTGTTATAGTGATATTCAAATTCAGTTATTTATATATGAATGCTTAAATACATGAGTTATCATTTGGCACTTTTGTATGGTGATAGCTATTTATTTATGCTTAGTATATGAGTAGCTTACTATGCGATATGTTTTTCACAATTGTTTCGTCTAACTTTTTATATGAAATGGTTTATCTTTATTGAATTCTTTTCTCATAGCGTTTGAATGATATTTATTACCAACTGTCATTTGAAATCATTTTAGATCGTATAACGGAAAGATTACATCCCAGGTTAGTTTAGAATTAGATATTTCCGTTTATTAGAATACAATTGCATGTTGTTAGATTAGATTTAGAATAAAAAGCATTTTACTTAGGAATCATTAGGAAAGAAATATCAATTCTCAACACACACACACATATATTGGGAAACTAGTCCCATATCCCCATTCGCACCCACTATACCAAATGGAAAAGGAGTTGCTAACCAAGGTCCGGACCGGGTGGGTATCCCCCTTGTTGTAGACCTGATTTTCGGGGCTTCAACATATTTGGTGCTAGAAGGAGGGCGCCGAACTATGAATGGCAAGTAAGTCTAAATCTAAATACCATTCTAAGAGTAAATCGCCCTCACCATCTCCCCCGACTTCTCCATCGCACTTAGAATCTTTAAATCTTGAGCAAGAAGTCGAAAGAACAACAACCACTGCCACAAACCCTGACATTTCAAAGAAATCTACTATTGAACCTCCTGAAGTTGAATCTTTAATTCATAAACTTCAGCGATTTTCTATATCACCTCAAAGATCTGATAAATCTCAAGGCAATGTGACTTCGCAATATAACCCTGCTCATCCTCTCACCAGATTAAAGAGCGAAAAAATTGGTATTGAACCAACTGAGTTACCTCTACCTACAAGGAAGAGAGCAAGGAAATCACCTAAAGGGTCTGATAGTGAGACTCTTTCATCATCATCATCCATTTCAACTTCCCCACCATGACGTCAACCATCCACTCCCCCACTTCAAATCATCGTCCATCAGACCACTGGAACTTCAACATCTCCTTCTCAAACATCTGGAACTGTAATATCCTCATCTTCCCAACCGCAGGGATCATCTTCTACGCTTTCCTCTGTTAGTAATTCAACGATGGCCCAAATGCCATGGAATAACCCAGGGGTAGTCTTAATGCCTGCGCCCTTGAGTCAAATACCAGCTCATCCTAAAAAATGGCTTCCTGAGTTTAATCCTGAAGCAGGCATGCTAGCAGAAGAACACATAAATAATTTTATGTTATCCATAAATCTCAATGGGGTCACTAATGAAGACGTTGTCGTTCGGCTTTTCCCTTACACGTTGCAAGGAGCAGCTGGATCATGGTATTTCTCATTACCATCTGGGTCTATTACTAGTTGGGAAATCTTCCAAGAACAGTTCTTGACTAAGTTTGGTGATGACAGGTCCACTGCAACATTAATCAATGACCTGTCTAACCTTAGAGCTGAGTCAAAGGAACCTATCAAAGATTTTAACTCGCATTTTAATAAACTATTGAACAAAATTCCTACTGCTTCTAAACCAAGAGAAGAAGTGCGAAGTGAATGGTACATCTCTGCGTTACCATCAAACATAGCAATCTTCGTTGATAGAGCTAACAAAACAACTTTAGCTGACAATATGAAGGAAGAAATAGTGGTAGAGAAACATATCATAGCTCTAGAAAAGAAAAATGTCATTGAAGAACGTAAATCTAAAAAGGTTTCTTTCAAGGAAGATCCCAAGAAAAAACAGCGCAAAGACCAATTTGATTTAGAAGGATTGCAAAAAGTTTTGAAAACCATGTCTAACGAAATGGTTGATTTTAAGAAACAAGTAGCAAAGACTTCTTCTAAAAAGCCTTACAAGCCTTATAGAAGAAATCCTTCTACTGATTCAAAGCCTCCTAACGTTATTAAAAATGCTAAATCAGAAGAAGAAGAAGAGGAAATTACTACCGAAGAACCTACCGATGAAGAAGAAGTTGTAGAGGTACAAGGTATGTGGGATTTCATCCTCCTCGATGAAGAGGATCAAAAGGCATCACCGGTTAGTACTCGAAGTAGAAATCAACTCGATCCTCCTCAATCTACTCCTAAGCCAAAGAGCGCAAGCTCAACGCCTAAGGATAAAGTCGCAGCCAAGAAAACGACATCCAAAGTGACTCAAACAAGCCCAGTCCAAACAGATTCACCAACTCCATCTAAAACATTGATTGTTTCAGATGAAATGGAGTATAACATCATAGAAGACATGAAGAAGACTAGGGTTAACATCACTTTTTATGAATTGAGCAAGTTAAAACATCAGCAAAAGCTCCTTTTGAAAGAATTTCATGTAGTACTAGTTGCACCTCTTCCCGCCATTGTAATCTCACAAGCTTCCCATGAGATGGGAAGACCTCCAAATACTGTGATCAATAAAGTTGACCCAAATGACATCACTCTAATTGGAGGAAGATCAAGATCTCATACTCCGCCATTTCTTCTTACTTATGAAATTTTCAATAAAAATTTGCATAATTATTTAGTTGATTCAGGAGCTTCATCCAATATCTTACCTAAATCGATTTGTGCAAAGTTGAACGTTCAACCTCAATAATCTAATGTGCGCATAGTGCAGCTGGATCAGTCGCAAGTTCAAGTGATTGGCGAATTAAATCAGGTTACCATAAGGCTGTCATCTAATCCAAAGGTATGTCAAGTTATCGATATTTTAGTTGCAGACATTCCAGAATTCTATGGCTTAATTCTTAGCATGGATTGGTCAGAAAAACTTCATGGATACTTTGCAACCAATTGGTCGCACATGTGGCTCCCTTACAATGGTAAACCAAATCAGATAAAGGTTGAGCGAGAAAGACATCAGAAATACATAGTAACAGAATTGGAAGGAGAAAATGAACTGGTAGCATACAGCAATAATATAATTGGCAACTATTATGTTGATTCTTTCCTAGGAAATTTTAATGCTCACACTTCACCTTACTTAGAACATTATGTTTTATCTCAAGTAGAAAAATTTTCTCAAACAGATAGTTCTAAATGAATTAATTTTATAGATAATCCTGTAAATAAATCTTTATTTTGGAAGTTATTTTTTGACGGTTCTAAGTCTAATGAAGGAGCAGGAGCAGGATGCATATTAGTTAGCCCAGAAGAAAACAAAACTATGCTAACTTGTATACTCGAGTTCGATTGCACCAATAATACTACAAAATATGAGGCTTTAGTCCAAGGATTAAACAAAGCAATCGGATTAGACATCACATATCTACAAGTCTTCAGAGATTCTCAAATTGTTATCAGACAGGTACAGAATACTATACATTGTCTATCATGTCATTTAAAGCATTACCAATATTTAGTACAAGACCTGACTGAACATTTTATAGCATTTAATATTTCATTAATTCCTAGAATCCAGAATGCTAGTGCTGACCTCTTGGCAAACGTAGCTTCCAAGCTTATTCCCTAGGAAGATTTTAGCCCCCATAGATTTTCAATCGAATTAATCTTTAGACCCTCGATTCCTAATAACCTTACAAATTGGAGAATTTTCAACGATGATCCTGATATTGTAAGCTTCCTCACCTCTGAGGGATCTTATACTAATAAGATAATTGATGAGGACCAACATGACAGACAATTGCAACAAGATAGCACTAATAATGCTATGCCAAAATCAGTAGTCAAATTAGAAGATCTATATGATTTGAAAAATCGATTCAAAAGATCTACCAATTCAAAGCTTCAAAGTTCAACTCTGAACTATGAATTAGTAAATCTAGGAACTGATACCAAGCCACATAATATCAACCTAGGCCTTGGCCTAGCTCCTAAACAAAAACTAGTGTATGTTCGTCTCTTGAAACAATACAAAAGTGTCTTTGCTTGGAACTACGATGAACTTAAGACTTATGACACTTCTATCATCCAACATACTATCCCAATGATAAACGATGAAAAACCTATCCAGCAGAAACTGAGAAAGATCCATCCTAATTTAGAAAACCAGATCAAATCTGAGCTTAATAAGCTACTGAAAGCCAAAATCATTTTTCCAATCCGACATTCTCAATGGGTTTCCAATATGGTTCTCGTTAGAAAAAAGAATGGAGACATTAGAATTTGCATTGACCTTCGAAATCTGAACAAAGCCTGCCAAAAAGATAGTTTTTCTTTGCCTCCTATGGAGCAAATATTGCAGGTAGTTGCAAGATCATAATTAATGTCCTTCTTGGATGGTTTCTTCGGCTATAACCAAGTTTTAGTCCATCCCGATGATCAATTAAAGACCACATTCAGAACCAAATGGGGTACTTATGCCTATCAAAAGATGCCTTTTGGTCTCATCAATGCTAGTGCCACATTCCAAAGAGCCATGAACATCACATTTAAGGGACTAGTAAACAAATCGGTAGTAATCTACCTGGATGATATAACTATGTATTCCAAGAAGCGAGGCAATCATATCAGAGATTTAAAACAAATCTTCCAACGGTGTCAAAGGTATGGACTTTCACTTAACCCAAAAAAGTCCTTTTTGCATTAAGTGAAGGAAAACTTCTTGGATTCATAGTGTCAAAATCTGGAATCCATATTGATCCTGACAGAATCAAGGAAATTTCCGAAATACCTTTGCCTCACAACAAGAAAGCCATGCAATCTTTCCTTGGCCAGATTAACTTTGTAAAGAGATTTGTTCCAGATTTTTCAAGAATCGTATCTCCTTTACAGGCAATGATTAAAAATAAATCAATCTTCAAATGGGGCCAAGACAAATACGAAGCATTCAATTTAATCAAACAAGCCATTGTTAACGCTCCATCTTTAGCAACTCCCAATTTTTCCGACCCTTTTATTTTATATACATTTGCATCTGATAGATCATATGCTACGATACTCACTCAAGCAAATCAAGAAAAGGCAGAAGCCCCAATTGCTTTTTTCAGTTCAAATCTACAAGGGGCTGAGTTAAATTATTCAGACGTAGAGAAACAAGCATTTTTTGTTTTCAAAGCGATAAAATATTTTAGACCCTTTCTGCTTAAAACCCATACAAAGATCATAGTATCATTTCTAGGGGTAAGAAATCTTTTAATACAGAAAGATGTGGGTGAGAAAAGAGCCAATTGGGTTACCACATTACAAGAATATGACGCTGAGATTAAACCAGCAAATATTGTTAAAGGTCAAGGCTTTTGCAAAATGCTGGCTGGAGCATCGCTTATTTCTGAAATACCATCTATAGAGATACAAATGTATGAGGTAAGCCTAAACGATGTTGATTCATTATACGCTGATATCATATTTTATCTAAAGAATGGATATGCCCCTTCAAACCTCGATTATACAAAGAAAAGAGCTTTAAGGTTGAAGGCTAAGCAATATCAGCTCGTGAATGATGTACTTTTTAGGATGAATTATGGTTCTGTTCTCCTTAGATATCTTGAGAAATCTAACGCTGAAAAGGTTTTGCAGGAACTCCACGATGGACCAGCAGGGGGACATTATGCTGGAGATGCTACTACACATAAAATCCTCCGCGCAGGCTATTAGTGGCCCACACTATTTAAAGACACGCATAGCTACATAAGGAAGTGTCAAGTTTGTCAAACTACTACTGGAAGACAAAAGAAGCCATCATTACCTTTGCAACCAGTCAACATTGAACAGCCTTTTGATCAATGGGGATTGGATATAATAGGTGAGATCGTTCCTCACTCTTCTAAACAGCATATGTATATCCTTATAGCTACAGATTATTTTGCTAAATGGGTAGAAGCAGTTCCTCTCAAGACAGCTAATGCCGAACACATCATTGATTTTATAGATCAGTTCATAATCACCAAGTTTGGTTTACCCTCTGCTTTAAGGTTTGATAATGCATCGTATTTTTCTGGCAATGCTATGACTGAATTTTCACTCAAAAGAGGTTTTAAGCTTAAATACTCTGCCAATTATTACCCACAGGGGAATGGGTTAGCTGAATCTACGAATAAAAATTTGACCAGGATCATTAAGCAAACCATTGACTAGAATCATAAGAATTGGCACAAGTCTTTAATATATGCTTTATGGGCGGACTGAATAATGCAAAAAGCCTCTATTGGCACTTCTCCCTTTAATTTAGTTTATGGAAAAGAAGTGGTTCTTCCAACTCATCTAGCAATTCCCTATTTGGCCTTAGTTCAATATATTGATTGAAACACCAACTTCCTCCTTACAACTAAGGCAGTTAAAAATCCTTAAGCTAGAAGAGCAAAGAGAGCAGTCTAAAATAACTCACACTCATCACCAAGCATTAGTAAAAGCTTCTTTTGACTCAAACATCATGTCCAGAAAATATTTTCAGATAGGGGATCTAGTTTTAAAATGGGATAAGGCTCATGAGGAAAAGGGCAAACATACGAAGTTTCAACGAATGTGGCTTGGCCCTTTCCAAATCGTAGAAATCATAGGCCCATCTACCTTTATGTTAGAGGATTTAACAGGAAAAATAGAATCTTTACCTATTAACGAGCAGATCCTCAAAAAATACTTTGCATAGGAGATCGTTGTAAATGGTTACATTTGGAATTCACGAAAAAGACAATTATTTCTTTTAGATTTTGTTTTTTCTCTTGTATAAATAGAAATAATTTAGAAAGTTAGTCATTATTGTTGAAAGATATAGTCAAAGAGCTATAAGCCTGAATATGATACTAGTTCCAACCTTGTAAATTTTGATAAAAAGCGACGTTTAGTGGGAATCTGTTTTATATCAGTCAAATGAAAGGTATCAATAACAAAACAAAGATTCTTTGTAGAAAAGCTCTTTCCAAAAACTCTACCATTGTCATCCAGAGTTATTCTTAAGGAAACAATGACTTCCTCCCCACCTAAGGAATCACAAGCTGCAGGGAATAATCCAATGATACACTTTAAACTTAAAGAACAAGAGGTCTCATCACGAGCCGACTTATCATGATCATAGATATTATAGTTTGCTAACTTTGCCAAGACTGCACACCACAACAAGGAAATGACTCAAGATTGTTGCAATCAAAAGACAAGGGGTCTCATCACGAGCCAGCTTGTTTAGCAAAGCTATAAATAAAGTGAGTGGCACTGTCATAATTTGGCTATCAAACCAAGGCATTGTTCTTTAAGGATTAAAAGAAAATAAAAGAAATAAGTGTAGATATGGATTTCTCTTTGAAAATTGTATATTTCTCCAAGTGGGATACAGGATCCTTGTTGGGTAACAGGTAACCCTGTCGAGGCTATAAATGCCTACTGGCAGCAATGGCTCTACCTACGACAAATGAGCATATTTAAAACTGATTTACAGAGAGGGCTTTGTTTTTATCTTTATAAACCAAGTAGTGACTGATATAGATACAACGACCAGCTCTAGGAAGTAAATAAACAAAGTTGACATAGAAGAAACAAACTATCATTGACAGCTGAAAAGCATAATGTATTTTATCTTTCTATAATAAAGTTTGATTTTCTAGAAAAATTTCTGTTTTGGAAGTTCAGGAAATTCAAAAGAAAAGCAGAGATAACTGCTTCTTCCAAGTGAATCGCCAATTGTTGTGGCCAGAAACAACCCCCCTTCTTATTTAGTTTTATCACTAATACTAAATAAGTAGGGACCCTTATTAAAAAATAAAAAAATCGATTAATGCTTGTATTTCCTTTTTCAATAAAACTTACTATCATAAACTTAGGAGAATACCCTCAAAAATATAAAAAGACTTAAGTTTTATGATAAGTTAGAATAAAATCACTCCTTAAAACACATCGCATCACAAAAAGGGTAATGGATACCTTCCCACAAGCGGAATTCTAAAAATTCGAAATTGCGATGCGAAATCACGCATCAAAAAAACCCTCATCGCATCTCATGCCTTAAACATCACCTATGCTGAAGTGCCTTAAAACGCCGATATGTGATGGCGCATCTCGCGAATCGCATTTCGCAGAAAACACATTGACGGATGATTACCACGCGCAATGGAAATACGATATTGCGATACTGCGATATTGCGATATTGCGATACTGCGATCTGCGATACTGCAATCTGCAATGTTGCGATATTGCGATCAGCGATACTGCGATCTGCAATATTGCGAAGCAAATCGCAAAATCGCCTTATCGCAGATCTTCAGGGCTCGTTGTTCGAAAAAAAAAATTCCATAAACCGAGGCGCAGTTATGCTCGTTAATGTTAATCAATGAGTTAGTTGGCAATCATTAATGAAATATGGTTATGATCTTATCAAGGAGCCAATTCACGTAAGGTGATATATTTTATATATTTTCCACATTTAAAGCTTTCCCGTCACCTTTTCTTATCATCGTTCTCACCTCATTTGTAAACTGCAGGAGCGAAGAGCTGAGAAGTATACAGAGCAAAGTTCAAGATATTATGGGAAAGAAGGGTAAAGCTCCTAGTTCTGAAGATAAAGAGATGACTCCCTTGTACACAGACACCACCTGTAACAAAGATGTTGATATTACTACTTGGGAAGGCATGTATAGTTTACTTGAGGAAGAAGATCCCAAGGTAATGGAGGTTACGGCTACTGCAGGCTCACACGGATCTTCTGAGGCATCTATTATAGATCTAGCATGTTCATTCTTGCATAGGATAGCGGCGAGGCCCAAAATTCTCCCGTATACGGACATGGTTAAATGGATACTAGATAATGTTGATATCACAAACCGACAATTCAAGACTCAGGGTCAAGGACTCATTGGCTCTTTCACTCCACAAGATTTGAAGCTCATGTATCATTACCAGATCCATAGGCGACTTATAACAAACAGTTCATAGAAAAGTTTGCTAAAGAAAATGAAGATTTAGCAGAATGCACCAAGGACTGGCCAAGAAGGGATGAACCACTAAAACAGGATAAGCACAGTATGTATAGTACTGGTTCTCTCACCTCCCCATATTGCTTTGCTACTGCTATGCTCCGTAGACTTTTTGGAAGGCCAGACATTAACAAATTTTCATCCAAATGGCTACCATTATTAGATGCCTCTATTAATGCTACTATTATGGATTGGGCTAAGATCTTGTCTGACAATTTAGCCACAGCCATTCTGAGTTACCGGTCTAAAAGGACTATCTCTCAGAGATTTATCCCCCTTTCTACTTATCTACATATGTGATGGATGCAATCTGTTATATTTCCAAGTTTCCTCTACTGGGTTGGAAATGGACTACTCAAGATCCCTTACCCATTCATATTTATCACAAAGAACTGTGGGATTCCAAGTTCACTCCTTATTTTTACAAGATTTGTCATGGAATCATGCTGCCTCTGTACAAAATGTTGTATGATAAAGACCCTCCAAGATTTTCTCCCGAAGTAGAGGTTGATATGTTCCTTGTCGCGAGATGGTTCGGAGAAGAAATTTTCACATATGTCAGGGTATTTGGAAGTCTCGCTTCCCCTCATGTCTTACCTTTATATGTTCCTGATAAACTACTGGCACGGGAGATTGCTTATCAGACCTACAAAGAAGGAGGTATGAGTAAAGAGTTGAAGGACAAGAAGAAGGCCATTTGGCCACAATTTCTTGTGGCCTGTGGGGCCTTTTCACTATTTGATGTAGGCCATGCATTCAAAGAAGTAAACAACATGTCATGTCTACGATTGTTCAAATTTCGAGGAAGGTTGTTCGACCCTTCTGATATTGTTAAGAATTTCACTACTGTAGTCAAAATAAAGGTGTTTTCTAAAGAAGATGACCTTTTTGATGATATGTTCCAACAGAAAAGTACACTTAAAGAAGTTTTGCATTTTGCCCAAATGTGATTCCCTCCAGTAGAATTTCAAGAATTCAAAATATACAGAGAGAGGAGGTTATCTAATATCCCTTTGGATAAATTACGCTTGGAACCCGTGAGGGAATCAACTCCCAGTATCAATCTCAGTGGATGTTTAGGAACAAACAAGTCTAAATCTAAGTCTAGGAGAGAAACATCAGAACATTCCAAGAGGTCCGAGAGTGACCATAATAAAAGTGAAGGGTCAGTAAGGGATATTGCCCAGTCTAAGGAGCTCCCATAACAACAGGTTTTGACCTCTCAACAAGTATATCCTCCCCCTCTCATCGCCCATCCACCATTAGTCAAAACTGAGTTGGATAAAGAATGGGAGACATTCAATGACTTAATCAATATTGAGGGACAGAGCACAAAAACACCTGAGAGCAATGTACAAATGGTGAATGATGTATTCACAGGAACAATCAGCAGTGTCCCAGAAATGGAACATATTCCCATTACCCCATCCTCTGAACTTATGCTCTAAATAGAGGAAATTCCCCCTCTTGATGTATTTTACAGCACGCAACATAAGGCTGTGGTGAGAAGACAAAGAAAGAAAAGAAAATTGGAAAGCATGCTCTCCCATGATGCAGAACAATTAGACACCCTTTAGCAAGATCCTACCACTGATCCTACTGAAAATCTCACTAAATTATCTCATATCGCGGGAGCATATGCTTATGCAACCATTGATAAATCATCTGAAGTACAGCAAATACTGAAAGAAAAAGAAGATCAAATACAATTTTTGCAGCAACAGCTACAACAAGCCAGTGCAAACAACGAAGCACAGAAACCGCGTGAAAAACTACAACAGGACTTTCAACAGATGCAGATAGGATACCAGAACAGTTTGGCCAAAAGAGAAAAACAATTGCAGGTTATGCAAGAGATGCACAAGGATGATCCTAAACTTACAGAATTTGTTACAGAATCCATTTCCTTAAATGATCAACTACTACGACAACAAGAAATATTGTGCCAAAGAATATCACAGTGGAGCTCTTATTGCGAAACAAGCGACAGAATTACTATTCAAGTCGTGGACTTGCGACATGATTACAATCTAATTGATAGAATAGTTATTGAATATTTGGCTTGGTAGGAAATAGAGGAAGGGAAAAAGGCAGGCACACCAATAATCAATGACACCCACAAAGAAATGCTCTTTAATAAATGGGATGCACAGATCAGGAAAGAAAAACAAGCGGTAGAAGAAGCATCCACAGCAGCAAATAATGTCATTGACTGCATCAATGAAAATTTACACAGGGAAAATATGATCTCAGATACCACTCCAGGATATCTACCAAATGTACAACATCTGCAAACAAGAGGGAGACAGAAGACTCAAGAAAAGGCAGAGTCAATCCAAAGGTTAACCAAGTTGAATTGGGATTCTTACTAAGCGTACTTGGTAAAACCACACAGCCAGTGCATGACTCTCAAATGTATCATCAATTCTACCAAGAAGATGGTGCCAGCACTTACCGATTCTGTTTTTGCGGGACAGCTAAAGTCGGAAGTCGGCCAGCCAACTCTCCTCAAGCAAACGTTGAACGCTTGCAATTACAAGGAACAGATACATAGATAGTTAGTTATTAGTTTTAGTTTTAGATTCATTTTTAGTTTTAATTTTGCTTTATTTTTTCCTGAAATGAGGATGGTCATTTAAACCGCATCCTACATTTTTGTAATAAATTATTTTTAGAATTAGTTAGTAGTATTTAAACCCTTCTCATGCATTTAGAGAAGGGTCCAGAAATTTATCAAAAACTTGTCCTCAGAACATGCACTTTTGCACCCTCCGAGGAGGTTTTGATGAATGAATGGAACAGGATTTATTGATATCTGCGTTTAATATCTACTACTGATGTTGCACTTTTGTACTCTTAGTAGATGTTGGATTAAGAAGAAATAGATCATTATTGTTGGAGCTCATGAGTAGAACTAGTTATAAATGGTACTTTTATCTCTTAATTGTTTTTGCTTATGTGTTATAGTGATATTCAAATTAAGTTGTTTATATATGAATGCTTAAATACTTGAGTTATCATTTGGCACTTTTGTACGGTGATAGCTATTTATTTATGCTTAGTATATGAGTAGCTTACTATGCGATACATTTTTCACAATTGTTTCATCTAACTTTTTATATGAAATGGTTTATCTTTATTGAATTCTTTTCTCATAGCAGTTGAATGATCTTTATTACCAACTATCATTTGAAATCATTTTAGATCTCATAACGGAAAGATTACATCCCGGGTTAGTTTAGATTTAGATATTTCTATTTATTAGAATACAATTGCATGTTGTTAGATTAGATTTAGAATAAAAATCATTTTACTTAGGAATCATTAGGAAAGAAATATCAATTCTCAACACACACACACATATATTGGGAAACTGATCCCATATCCCCAGTCGGACCCACTATACCAAACGGAAAAGGAGCTGCTAACCAAGGTCCCGGACCAGGTGGGTATCCCCCTTATTGTAGACCCAATTTTTGGGGCTTCAACAGATTCTTGAAAAATCTGGAGCAAATCTCTTTACAAAATTGATCTGGCCAAGGAAAGATTGCATAGCTTTTTTGTTGTGAGGCAAAGGTATTTCGGAAATCTCCTTGATTCTGTCGGGATCAATATGGATTCCATATTTTGACACTATAAATCCAAGAAGTTTTCCTTCACTTAATGCAAAAAAGGACTTTTTTGGGTTAAGTGAAATTCCATACCTTTGACAACGTTGGAAGATCTATTTTAAATCTCTAAGATGATTGCCTCGCTTCTTGGAATATATGGTTATATCATCCAGGTAGATTGCTATTGATTTGTTTACTAATCCCTTAAATGTGATGTCCATGGCCCTTTGGAATGTGGCACCAGCATTGATCAGACCAAAAGGAATCTTTTGATATGCATAAGTACCCCATTTGGTTCTGAATGTGGTCTTTAATTTATCATTGGGATGGACCAAAACATGGTTGTAGCTGGAGAAACCATCCAAGAAGGACATTAATTCTAATCCTGCAATATTTTCTCCATAGGAGGCAAAGGAAAATTATCTTTTTGGCAGGCTTTTTAAGATTTCGAGAGTCAATGCAAATTCTAATGTCTCCGTTTTCTTTCTAACAGGAACCATATTGAAAATCCATTTAGAATGTCGCACAGGGAAAATGATTTTGGCTTTCAATAACTTATTGAGCTCAGATTTGATCTGGTTTTCTAGGTTAGGATGGATCTTTCTCAGCTTTTGCTGGACAGGTTTTTCATCATCTATCATTGGGATTGTATGCTGAATGATAGAAGTGTCGTAAGTCTTAAGTTCATCGTAGTTCCAAGAAAAGACACTTTTGTATTGTTTCAAGAGACGAACATATGTTAATTTTTCTTCAGGAGCTAGGCCAAGGCCTAGGTTGATATTCTGTGGCTTGGTATCAGTTCCTAGATTTACTAATTCATAGTTCAGAGTTGAACTTTGAAGTTTTGAATTGGTAGATCTTTTGAATCAATATTTTAAATCATATATGTCTTCTAATTTGACTACTTATTTTGGCACAACATTATTAGTGCTATCTTGTTGCAATTGTTTGTCATGTTGGTCCTTATCAATTATCTGATTGGTGTAAGATCCCTCAAATGTGAGGAAGCTTAGAATATCAGGATCATCGTTGAAAATTCTCCAATTGGTAATGTTATCAGGAATTGAGGGTCTAAAGATTAATTCAATTGAAAATCTATCGGGGCTATAGTCTTCTGAGGGAATGAGCTTGGAAGCTACGTTTGCCAAGAGGTCAGCACTAGAATTCTGGAGTCTAAGAATTGATGAAATATTAAATGCTATAAAACGTTCAGTCAAATCTTGTACTAAAGATTGGTAATGCTTTAAATGACCTGATAGACAATGTATAGTATTTCGTACATGTCTGATAACAATTTCAGAATCTCCAAATACTTGTAGATAATTGATATCTAGTCCGATTGCTTTGTATAATCCTTGGACTAAAGCCTCGTATTCTGCAGTATTATTGGTGCAATCGAACTTGAGTCTACAAGCTAGCATAGTTTTGTTTCCCTTTGGACTGATTAATATGCATCCTGCTCATGCTCCTTCGTTAGACTTAGAACCGTCAAAAAATAACTTCCAAAATAAATATTTATTTATAGGACTATCTATAAAATTAATACATTTAGAACTATCCGTTTGAGAAAAATTTTCTACTTGAGATAAAACAGAATGTTCTAAGTAAGGGGAAGTGTGAGCATTAAAATTTCCTAAGAACGAATCAACTGAATAGTTGCCAATAATATTGTTGTTGTATGCTACAGGTTCATTTTCTCCTTCCAATTCTGTTACTATGTATTTCTGATGTCTTTCTCGCTCAACCTTTATCTGATTTGGTTTACCATTGTAAGGGAGCCACATGTGCGACCAATCGATTGCAAAGTATCCATGAAGTTTTGCTGACCAATCCCTGCTAAGAATTAAGCCATAGAATTCTGGAATGTCTGCAACTAAAATGTCGATAGCTTGACATACCTTAGGATTAGATGACAGCCTTATGGTAACCTGATTTAATTTGCCGATCACTTCAACTTGCGACCGATCCAACTGCACTATGCACATAGCAGATTTTTTAGGTTGAACGTTCAACTTTGCACATATCGATTTAGGTAAGATATTAGATGAAGCTCCAGAATCAACTAAACAATTATGCAAATTTTTATTGAAAATTTCATAAGTAAGAAGAAATGGTGGAGTATGAGATCTTGACCTTCCTCCAATTAGAGCGATGTCGTTAGGATCAACTTTACTAATCATAGTATTTGGAGGTCTTCCCATTTCATGGGAAGCTTGCGAGATTACAGCAGCAGGCAGAAGTGCAACTGGTATTGCGTGTAATTCTTTCAAAAGGAGCTTTTGTTGATGCTTTAACTTGCTTAATTCATAAAAAGTGATGTTAGCCCTAGGCTTCTTCATGTCTTCTAAGATATTATACTCCATCTCATCAGAAACAATCAATGTTTTAGATGGGGTTGGTGAATTTGTTTGGACTGGGCTTGTTTGAGTCGCTTTAGATGTCGTTTTCTTGGCTGCAACTTTATCCTTAGGCATTGAGCTTGCACTCTTTGGCTTAGGAGTAGGTTGAGGAGGATCGAGTTGATTTCTACTTCTAGTACTAACCAGCGATGCCTCTTGATCCTCTTCATTTGGGAGGATGAAATCCCACATACCTTGTACCTCTACAACTTCTTCTTCATCGGTAGGCTCTTCGGTAGCAATTTCCTCTTCTTCTTCTTTTGATTCAACATTTGTAATAGCATTAGGAGGCTTTGAATCAGTTGAAGGATTTCTTCTATAAGGCTTGTAAGGCTTTTTAGAAGAAGTCTCTGCTACTTGTTTCTTTATGTCAACCATTTCGTTAGACATGGTTTTCAAAACTTTCTGTAATCCCTCTAAATCAAATGGGTCTTTGGGCTATTTTTTCTTTGGATCTTCTTTGAAAGAAACCTTCTTAGATTTACGTTCTTCAATGGTGTTTTTCTTTTCTAAGGCTATGATACATTTCTCTACCGCTATTGCTTCCTTCATATTGTCAGCTAAAGTTGTTTTATTAGCCCTATCAACGAAGATTGCTATGTTTGATGGTAAAGAAGATATATACCATTCACTTCACACTTCTTCACTAGGCTTAGAAGCAGTAGGAATTTTGTTCAACAGTTTATGGAAATGTGAGTTAAAATCTTTGATAGGTTCCTTTGACTCAGCTCTAAGGTTAGACAGGTCATTGATCAATGTCGCAGTAGACCTGTCATCACCGAACTTAGTCAAGAATTGTTCTTGGAAGATATCCCAACTAGTGATAGATCCAGATGGTAATGAGAAAGACCATGATTTGGCTGCTCCTTTCAAAGTGTAAGGAAAGAGACGAATGACAAAATATTCATTAGTAACCCCATTGAGATTTATGGATAACATGAAGTTGTTTATGTGTTCTTCTGCTAGCATGCCTGCTTCAGGATTAAACTTAGGCAGCCATTTTTCGGGATGGGCCGGTAATTGACTCAAGGGTGCAGGCATTAAGACTGCCCCTAGGTTATTCCATGGCATTTGGGCCATCATTGAACTGCTAACGGAGGAAAGCACAAAAGATGATCCCTGTGGTTGGGAAGATGAGGATATTACAGTTCCAGAGGATTGAGAAGGAGATGTTGAAGTCCCAGTGGATTGGTGGACAATAATATGAAGTGGAGGGGTGGATGGTTGACTTCGCGGTGGAGAGGTCGAGATGGATGATGATGACAAAAGAGTCTCGCTATTAGACCCTTTAGGTGATTTCCTTGCTCTCTTCCTTGTAGGTAGAGGTAACTCGGTTGGCTCAATACCAAACTTTTCGCTCTTTAATCTGGTGAGAGGATGAGCAGGGTTATATTGCGAAGTCACACTGGCTTGAGATTTATCAGATCTTTGAGGTGATATTGAAAATCGCTAAAGTTTATTATTCAAAGATTCAACTTCAAGAGGTTCAATAGTAGATTTCTCTGAAATGTCAGGGTTTGTGGCAATGGTTGTTGTTCTTTCGACTTCTTGCTCAGGATTTAAAGATTCTAAGTGTGATGGAGAAGTCGGGGGAGATTGTGAGGGTGATTTACTCTCATAATGGTCTTTAGATTTAGACTTACTTTCCATTCACAGTTCGGGGCCCTCCTTCTAGCGCCAAATATGTTGAAGCCCCGAAAATCGGGTCTACAACAAGGGGGATACCCACCCGGTCCGGACCTTGGTTAGCAGCTCCTTTTCTGTTTGGTATAGTGAGTCCGACTGGGGATATGGGACCAGTTTCCCAATATATGTGTGTGTGTGTTCAGAATTGATACTTCCTTTCTAATAGTTCCTAAGTAAAATGCTTTTATTCTAAATCTAATCTAACAACATTCAATTGTATTCTAATAAATAGAAATATCTAATTCTAAACTAACCCGGGATGTAATCTTTCCATTATGCGATCTAAAAGAATTTTAGATAACAGTTGGTAATAAAGATCATTCAACTGCTATGACAAAAGAATTCAATAAAGATAAACCATTTCATATAAAAAGTTAGAGGAAACAGTTGTGAAAAACATATCGCATAATAAGCTACTCATGTATTAAATATAAATAAATAGCTATCACCGTACAGAAGTGCCAAATGATAACTCAAGCATTCACGCATTCATATATAAATAACTGAACATGAATATCACCTTAACACATCAGCAGAATTCATTAAGAGATAAAAGTACCATTTATAACTAGTTCTACTCATGAGCTTCAAGCAATAATGATTTATCTCTTCTTAGTCCAACATCCACTAAGACTACAGAAGTGCAACATAAGTAGTAGATATTAAACGCAGATATCAATAAATCATGTTCCATTCATTCATCAAAACCTCCTTGGAGGGTGCAAAAGTGCATGTTCTGAGGACAATTTTTTGATAAATTTCTGGACCCTTCTCTAAATGCATGAGAAGGGTTTAAATACTACTAACTAAATATAAAAATAATTTATTACAAAAATGTAGGATGCGGTTTAATGACCGTCCTCATTTCAGGAAAAAATAAAGCAAAATTAAAACTAAAACTGAATCTAAAACTAAAACTAATAACTAACTATCTATGTATCTGTTCCTTGTAATTGCAAGAGTTCAGCGTTTGCTTGAGGAGATTTGGCTGGCCGACTTCCGACTTTAGCTGTCCTGCGAAAATGGAATCGGTAAGTGTTGGCGCCATCTTCTCGGCAAAATTGACAATACATTTGAGAGTCATGCACTGGCTGTGTGGTTTTACCAAGTACGCCCAGTAAGAATCTCAATTCAACTTGGTTAACCTTTTGATGGACTTGCTTTGTCTTGAGCCTTCTGTCTCTAGTTTGTCTATAGATGTTGTACATTTGGTAGATATCCACATACTATTTGAAGATAAATACCATTGGTTTTGAGTTCCAGTTTTACCTTCCACCTTTAGTACGTTTTTCCTACGAATTTCTGAGCTTACAGGTGACTGAGCAATTAGAGGCTTTCCATCTCGAGGGGTTTTTCCTAGGCACTAATTGCGCATCGGAAACTGCCTCCGTTTCTCGATCCGGGCTTCCCTGGTGCGATTTTCGCCTCTTGCGTGCTTTTTGTTAGAGGATATAAAGCTTAAATTTTGTGAAAATAACGACTCTATGAGTTCGTGGTTTTGAGCTTTAAATTCTCTATACGTGATATCAGCATTATCTAGTACCCATTTAACCATGTCCGTGTATGGAAGAATTTTGGGGCTCGCCACCATCTTGTGCAAGAATGAACATGCTAGTTCTGTAATAGATGCCTCAAAAGACCTGTGTGAGCCTGCAGTAGCTGTAACCTCCATTACCTTTGGATCTTCTTCCTCAAGTAGATTGTACATGCCTTCCCAAGTAGTAATATCGGCTTCTTTGTTGCAGGTGGTGTCTGTGTACAAGGGCATCATTTCTTTATCTTTAGAACTCGGAGCTTTACCCTTCTTTCCAATAATATCTTGAACACTGCTATGTATACTTCTCTGCTCTTCGCTCCTATAGTTTACAAATGAGGTGACAATAACGATAAGAAAAAGGTGATGGGAAAGCTTTAAATGCCGAAAACATATAAAATATATCACCTTACGTGAAATGGCTCCTCGATCAGATCAAAACCATGTTTCATTAATGATTGCAAACTAACTCATTAATTAACATTAACATGCATAACTGGGCCTCGGGTGATGGAAAAAGCTTTTTCGAACAACGAGCCCTGAAGATATGCGATAAGGTGATTTTGTGATTTGCTTCGTAATATCGCAATATCCCAAATCCGTTGCGTGTGGTAATCATCCGTCAATGTGTTTTCTGTGAAATACGATTTGCGAGATGTACCATCGCATATCGGTGGTTTAAGGCATTTCAGCGTAAGTGATGTTTGAGGCATGCGATGCGATGAGGGTCTTTTGATGCGTGATTTTTCATCGCGATTTCACACTCTTAGAATTTCGCTTTTAGGAAGGCATCCATTACCCTTTTTGCGATGCTACGTGCTTTAAGGAGTGATTGTATTCTAACTTATCATAAAACTTAAGTCTTTTTAGATTTTTCAAGGGTATTCTCCTAAGTTTATGATAGTAAGTTTTATAGAAAAAAGAAATACAAGCATTAATTGATTTTTTAAATTTTTAAATAAGGGTCCCCACTTATTTAGTATTAGTGATAAAACTAAATAAGAAGGGGGGTTGTTGCTGGCCACAACAGAGCCTCACAAAATACCAAGTTGGTTCTTGGCAACAGGTTGGAGCCTAGGGAATTAAAGATTGGTGTCTTCATCAAGGGTTGGAGCCCTATATATTGTACTTGATTCATTATAAAGTTTATATTAATAAAATTATTTATTCCTATTTCTTATTTTTTGTTCTAAATATAATTTATTTAAATAGTATAAGTAACAATTGAAAAGGAATATTGATTCAAACCCCCCCCCCCCCCCAAGTGTTTCCAACAATGTCACAGTTAATGCCACCAAGACCATCTACACAAAGACTTGAAACTAGGGGAAGAGGTGAAATACATCCTACTTCATCTTCCACCTTTACCCCAAGAGTTTCACCTTCCACCTCAAGCTCAGGCTTAGGCTCAACTTCCACCTACTACTTCTAGAGGAAGAATGGCATCGATGACCTTTGCCCATAAAATGGGTAGAGGGAACCATTGATATTTGAGTGCATCATGATTAGCCTTGTAGTATCTAGATGCCTCATGATGCTCATCTCATGAGATACACTTTTTTGTTTTGACTTGATTTTCTTTTATCTTATCTATACTTGTGACTCAAGACAGATATCATATTTCGGTATCAACGTTTGATGTATCACTTGATATCTTCTACATTTTATATAGTAGTTTTATCTTCATATTTATGTGAAAATGTGTTTGTTTGATGTTGATGTTGTGTTAGAAGTTTACAATTTTGCAACAACAAAAAAATGATTGCTTTTGTATTTTTTTAAGTTTCCCAATCATTTATGATAATTCCCTTGATATTTCCAACAATTTTAATTTTGGACCCCTAGTGATAAATTATCGATAAAAATAAATCAAAATTGCTTGGTATAGAGAAACAAAAAAAAAAAACTTAACCTCAAAATACTGATCCAAAGAACATAAGATAAAGTGTAGACGTGAAAGTGAATATTATAGTAAATTTTTATTTGAAAATTAGAAAAAAATTGAAAAGAGGTGTTGAATCAGTTGTCATTGATGTCAATGGGGGAGGCTACTATTGTGTTATTGTCATTGATGGCATAGGCAAAGGATCAACATGGTTTACCTAAGAACATTGTGTTGAGAAGTATTTGAAGTATGCCAACATGGATAAGAGCCATTACTAGGAATAGTATTGAGGAGCTCAACATAAATTGTCCAAGAAATAAATGAAGCATGTTAAGATTGCACTCATATACTTGCTCCATGAATGGCTGAATGTACATTAGGGAAATGTCATAACATTGAGAAAACAAAAAATGAGGTTGTTGAATATGAATTTTTGGTGGAAATATATAAGTGTCAATATACTTATAAGTCGAACCTGCTCTAGAACATATAAATTTTGCAAATTAAAATTAATTATACAAAATGAGTCTTGGTCTAGGCTCGAAACATCGACAAATAAAAATGATGAACACTGTGGAATATCTGAATTCAATCTCTCAGAAACCACTCCACAGAAATCTACAAACCAACATCCCTACTTCATTTTTGCAAAATAAATTAATTTTTTTTTTACCTTCCAAAAGTCATCCCTACTCTAAAATTCATGACGATTCAGCATGACAAACTAGTATAAATACCCTATACGTTGCACCTCATTTGGAAGAGACATCAACTAGTGATTTCAAGAGAAATGTTTGAATTTGTAGGGTGAGATGAAGGTTCTTTTTCAGGGTTTTTGTTGGACAATTTTATGGGCTCTTTGTGGGTTATATCAGCATCCTTTGCAGAAGGAGAAACTCGATTTTTGGAGGACTATTGTGGTTTGGATAAGCCCTACTAAAATTTAGGATGTTCCCTCTAAATATTAGCATGTTACAGCCTTTACTAGGCCTTATCTTGGAGCCAGAACACATCCCCTCTTTCATCCATTAACCTCAACCCTCTTGAAGGAATATCTCGACCCTTCATATAGCTTTGTTTCAGCATTTTACTAGGCCTTATCTCTGCCCACTTTCAGCCCTTGAACTTGTCCATTGTGAGGTGATTACCCAGTATTCTTTAGTAGTCTAAAGAAGCCTTGTTGACCTTGGAGAGAATTTTTTTAAAAATACCTTTAAGCTGCCCTTTTTGATCCTTGGAGAATATCTTAGGCATAATTTTGAACACTTTTATGTAGACTTATAGCTTATGAAAACTCTGACATTCGGACCTGTGACTTGAGATTGCTTAGAATTGTGGCTTGAAGAACATTCAAACCTATGGCTTATGAAATCTATGACATTCTAACCTGTGAATATTTGAACAAAGATATTAATTCTTAAATAGAATTTTGAGGAAGTTTTGTTTAAGTTGATTGAGGAGGTCTCGAATCCAAATCCACGCTCAGTTTTGGAGAGTATATTTTGACTTGGAAGAAGTAACCTTGAAGAAGTTCTAAGAGTAGAAATCCTTGAAGCATCATTTAGATTTATTCGAGACACTTTTGATGTTCTTTTTGAGAAACTTGTAAAGTGCTCATTCTTCAAACCTAGAGAAATCTAAGAAGACTCTTTAAGATCAGGTTTTGAAGGTTATTTTTTAGCAAGGTTGGAAGATCTTCTTGTAGTAAACATGGAACAACATGAAGAGACTTGGAGATACTTTCCATGAACTTTGAAGACTTGATGGAATTGACCTTGTAATGAATTAGACCTTGAAGTTTCTTGGAAGCATTTGTTGAAGCAGGCCTTGGAGCTATTTGAGGGCATTGTTGGAGCATTAGCGTTCTTGAAGAAATACTTCAAGACATGTTGGAGAGGAATGGAGTCCTTAAGAAGACCAATTTGGAGCTTGGTAGAGTACATGTTGGAGCCTGGTTTGAAATTGAATATTGGAATCTTCATCTAGGTTGGATCCCTAAAGTAATTATAAGTGTGATTGTACAAAGTATTATTATAAAAGAGGATTGGAGTGCTTGTTATTATTGTTAATAAAATTATTATTTTGTTCTACATATTGTGTTCTAGTTTTACTTAGTGATCTTAACTGGTATAAGATAACAATTGTAAGAGAAATATTGATTCACCCCCCTCCCCCCCCCCCCCCCCCCCACAAGTATTTCCAATAATTGGTATTCAATCCAGTACCTTCATGCACATCCTAACAGTTGGAAGGTAGATCTTAAGAACAAAAAAATGGAAAAATCAAGGAAGAAAGCCTTTAAACCTTGATCCAAAATTAAAAAGGAATGCAACAAATCACAGAAATAACCATAAATACAGTGTTATGGCATAAATAACACTTCATTTCATTAATATCAAATATTGTGATATGGTTACAAACATAATAGAAATAAACTAGCTCAGGCAATGGTAGTTTATCTCTGAGAAGAGATGTGGCGGATACATGCCTATGAACTCAATTAAAATGAGGCTCAAGGGCCTATTTATTATTAAACAACAAGGGAAAATCCTAAACAACCAAAACCCTAACCCCAGGAGATGGAATGCCAAGAGTTTGTGAGCCACGTTGGGGTTAATTGGGCAGCCAACTTCCTAGGGTCGTAACTTGGTCATATTATATTTTTTTGGCACGTACAATACCTTGTTGGAAATATCTATCCGAGCACTAATGTATTTTTACAAGTCTATTGTGGAACTAAAAAAAATGTCGTTTAGGTGGTCATTACTACTCTAAAAGTTCAGGACCCGAAAAACTACTAAAACTAGTAAATGTTGCAATAAACAAGGAAATAGATGAAACCGGCTGGAGGTCTAGGTGGAATAGGTGGGTGGCCACCAATATCCACCTGTATCATTCCTCCCTCCTTAGGAATCAATGGTCCCCATTGTGTGAAGAGCCTCCATGAGGTGAGGAAATTTCTATTGAACCTGGTCCCTAGTGAACCACTTTCCCTGGTGAAGGATTTGGCCTGCTTTGACAACTCGATATAATTGGATCCTCTATTGGTGAGTGTTCTTGATCTGTGTATACATTATCTGATCAGTTATGGCATGTTCCATGTAGTCTAGGTTTAGATCTGTTGGTGTGATTTTTTCTGCAATGTCGGATGTGTCCAACAATGGTGGAAAGTATGGTTGAAGGCGGTCTACATTAAACATTGGGTGCAGACCAAGGAATGGTGGAATGTTGATATTGAAGGCATTGTCCCCTACATCCTTGGTGATGGTGTATGACCCATATCAGAGCAGGTTAAGCTTGCAATGGGGTCCAGTGAGGTGCTCCTTTTGTAAATGTCCCCAAACCTTTTTGCCCACCTGGAACTTGTGTGGCACCCTATGTTGATCATGGCATTGCATGTACTTAGCATTGGATCTATCCAATATATTATGGACCTATTGGCTGATGTGTTGAATGTTCTCAATGAAGTTGTTAGCCCTATCAGCTTCAGACTGAACGTGAGTCAAATCTTCCTGAGCAGCTGCAAATGGTATGGCCACATCAATGGGACATAATGACTGAAATCCCAACCCTACCTGAAAGGGGTTGTGGAGTGCTCTGTTGTAGCTGTGTTGTAAATAAGGGAGGATTTTATCACATGTGCATGGATGATTCAAGTTTTACATGCACAGAATGTGTATGATCATCATGTTGATGACCCCTGTTTGGCTATCAGTTTGAGGATGGAAATTTATGGACTTAGTAAGTTTGGTATCCAACATCGACCAGAGACTTGACCAATATGCACTTAGGAATTTGTTGTCCCAATATGAGACAATGGATTGTGGGATCCCAAAGTGTACCCACACTCACTCAAAGAAGATCTTAGCAGTGGCCTCTACTGTGATACTCTTCTTGCAAGCCACCATAATGGCCATCTCATATAATTTGTCGATGACCATGAAAACACAATCATTGTCGTGCTTAGTATAAGGAAGGCCTGACATGTAATCCATGGAGATGGATTCCCAAGTTCGACTAGGAGTAGGCAGAGGAGTATATAGGCCTTGCTTCTTGATGGTTGGTTTAGTAATGGCGCGGGGAGTGCAGGATTTAATATATCTCCCAACATCCTGACGAAGTTTCACCCAATAAAAATACTTTTGTAGTACTGCCACTATTTTCACTACTCCGAAATGTCCATTGACCCGACTATAGTGTGCCTCCCAAATAATCTTGGCATGCTCACTTGAAGGAACGCATATGTATCCTAGGTGGCATAATAGTGCATCCTAGATATGAAAAGTTGGAACTTTCTTACCTTCTATGGAGTGGTTGGTATGTGTTTTCAAATTCTAGATCACTCTTGTAAAGGTGCGGCCACCCCGAAGTCTCGTGCCCACAGGAGTCGAGCATAGTGATCAACGCCATGATTGGTGGTCGGCTGAGGTAGCCTGTAACATTATTGGTGCTTCCTTTATCGTACTTAATGTTCAGATTGAATTGTTGTAGGTATGTGGACCATTTCTTATGGTGATTGTTCAGCAACTTTGTTTGTGTCTGTATGAACTGCGGGGGTCGGTGGTATGTGTGGGTGATTGTTTCCTTCCACAAAATGTAATGCTTCCATTGATGGTAAGCCTACACCATGGAATATGTTTCTTTGTCAAAGGTGGGATACTTTCAAATTATGTCTGAAAGTGTCTCACTGTGGTAAGCCACTGGATGCCCCTACTAAGTAAAAATTGCACCAATAGCATATTCAACGGCATTTGTCTCAATCTCAAATGGTTGTTGTAGGTCTGGTAATGTGAGCATTGGTGCAGAGCAAAGGTGTTGCTTCAACTCAGCAAATGCCTTCTGTTGGTTTTTAGAACAAAATAACTTTATTTTCGCTCCTCCCTTGGTGACTTGACTTAAAGGCCAAGTGATATGAGGAACCCCAACATGAACCTATGGTAGAAATTGGCAAGGCCCAAAAAGATGTGGAGATTTGTTAGAGTTATTGGGGCTGGAAAATCTCAAATGACTTGTATCTTGCCTGGGTCCACATGCACACCCTTTTCATCAATTATGTACCCTAGATATTGAACATGGGTCATGCCAAAAGTGCATTTCTCCATATAGGCACATAGCTTGTGTTGGGGTTTTGAGGACCTGTCAAATATGTTGGAGGTTTTCTTCCCAACTCTAGCTAAAGATCAAGATGTCATCTAAATACACCACCACAAATGCATTTGTGAAGGGTTGCAAGATTTCATCCATCAATATTATGAAGTTTGCAGGGGCATTCGTCAACCTGAAAGGCATGACCAACGATTCAAAAAGGCCCTTCTTGGATTTGAAGACAGTATTCCACACATCAAAGGGTTCGATAGGCACCTGGTGATAACTAGACTTCAAGTAAATCTTGTTGAAATATTTTTTCCCCTTGAGTTGGTCCAGAAGGTCATCAATCCGTGTGATTGGGTACCTATTCTAGATAGTGATCTTGTTCAGTGCCTGAAGTCAATACAGAGTTTCCTTGTCCCATCCTTCTTCTGTACCAATACAATCTGGCTCCCACAGGGTGATGAGTCTGGTCTGATGTTCCCTTTCTACAACAACTCTTAAATCTATCTCTTGATCTCATCGTTATCCAGAATAGAGCATCGTTAGATTGGTCCATTGGGTAGTGGTTCACCCAAGGTCAAATCGATGGAGTTCTTAACCTAAAAGTGTAGAGGTACCCCCGTATGTGATGTGAAAATGTCCCTGTACACCTCCATGACCTTGTCCATCTGTTGTTGCTCTACAGAGGAGCCCTATTTGGAATTCATGGCCATAATCTTCTTCTTTCCCTGAGGTCAAATCATAAGGAAAACAAATTTCTTAGTCTTTGAAATGATCTTACTGCATTTATTTGTAGAGATGAAATAGATGGTGATAGGTGGGGATACCTCTGGTAACCTGTACAACTTATTTCCCAAAGTAATAATCACAAAGCGAGGTCTAGACTCATATACAACATGGCGGTTCTAAAAGTACGATTGTCTTAATAATACATCACAAACTTCACGAGGAGAAAAACCACACAGTACCTCATCCATGAAGGGATTGATGTTGTAGGGAAGGCAGCATTGTTGGCTGACGCGAAGATCTCATCCTTGGTGAAGCCACTCGATGGTGTATGGTTTCAGATGTGTTGTAGTTGGTAGACCTAGCCACTTCATGACCTCTTCTAAAATGAGGTTCTTTTGGCTCCCGTTGTTGATAATGAACTATAGCGGAGAACCCTTCACCCACATCTATGAGTGGCAGAGGTGTTCCCCCTCCTCTGGATCTTCAAGCTCATTCTTCTAGATCTTGGTGGTGGCCATGATGCCATTAGGCTTCACATCAATGATATACTTCCCTTTATCATTCCCCTTGTCATGTTGTAACTCGTAGTCATAACATGCATATGATTCAAAATCCTTCAGTTCGGCCACCAATGACTGCTTGGCCCAACACTCACTTGTGTTGTGAGTGGAGATCTTATGGAACTCACACCATTTTCCCATGTCCTTCTTTGTCTTAGGGGTGTTGTTCTTTTCTTGTGGCTTTGGCGGGTTGTCTTGGGTCACCCCGTCTTGGCTTTGTCCTTTTCTCTGCGGTTTGTGGGCACCTTTCCCTTGCTTTGGATTCACAGATCCAAAGTCTCGCTTCTTCTATTTAAATTTCTGCTCAATCTTGACAATGTATCGGTACGCCATATCGAGTGAGGATATGTCCAAGAACTCCATCTCATCCTAGATGTATCTATGCCAAATAGTCATTGTACTTGAGTACCAAATGTCACTCAAAATCATTGATACCTAACTTTGTGCAAAGGGTATGAAAAAAATTGGTAAACTCCGGCACGTCTTGGTCCCTTCCCTGTCGTAGCATGGTCCATTTTGTGTATTTATCCTCATAGTTCCCGATAGGTTAGTACTTCTCCTTGATGGTGTCCTAGAACGAATTCCAAGTGGGTGTGACTGAAATTAGTGAGGGTGTAATTTCACCCTTCTTCTCACAATAGGTTTCCCACCAGTCCTTGACGTGGGGGGCAGATTTGAGAAGGGAAAAATAAATATTTCTGGACTATAAAAATCATAAACAGAAAAATATCCTTATAATATATTTAACCATTTATCTATGGCTTCCACATCTATCTTACCTTCAAATATGGAGATGTCAAATTTAACTTGTACCTTAAAGTGTGTGGCGCTTCAAAAGTGGTTGTTGGAAGAATATGCATCACCTTTGGGTAGCTGTTAAAGGATCTAGGCAAATTTTTCCATCATTGCATTCCTCTGTCACTCGAGGGCTTCTTCGAGCAATATTTTGAAAGGATCTCCTGCCCCTTGTCTTTATTCTCTTTCACTGTAAGAGGTCATCGGGATTTATGAGGCTAGTCTTGATCTGAATTTAAACAGGAACGCAATAAATTATAGATATAAACATAAATACAGAGATGCATCAGAAATAACACTTCATTTCATTAATATAAAATACTGAAGTATGCTTACAAACATAATGGAAATAAGACTAGCTCGGGCGATGGTAGCTTGTCTCTGAGAAGAGATGTGGCAGATACATGCCTCTGAATTATGTTACAATGAGGCTAGAAGGCTTATTTATTATTTAGAAACAGTGGAAAACTCTAAACATACAAAAACCTAACCCTAGGATATGAAGTGCCAAACTATGGGCCCGTTTGGGTAAATTGGTACATCAACTTCCCGGGGTCGTAACTTTGGTGTACGATCTCCGTTTGATGCACCCAATACCTTGTTAGGAATATATATCCGAGGAATAAAACTTTGAAATGTAAAATATCATTCAATCACCCATGTTAGCCCCGGTTTTCCCAAAAAACATCGATTACGGCCTCAAAATGGCTTTGTAAGTTCAGGACCCAAAAAACTGCCAAAATTAGTAAATTGTGCTACAATTAAGGAAACTGAAAAACTGAAGGAGATAGTGGTGGGGGTCCAAGTGGAATAGGAGGGTGGCCACCAACATCCACCTGGATCATTCCTCCCCCCTTAGGAAGCAATGCCCCCCATTGCACTGAGTGCCTCCATGAGATGGGGAAACTTCTGTTGGTGAGTGTTTTTGACCTATGTGTCCATAATCCAATCAGTTGTGGCCTGTTCCATGTAGTCTAGGTTTAACTCTATTGGTGTGAGTTGTTCTGCAATGTCGAATGTGTCCAGTAATGGTGGGAAGTATGGTCGAAGGCAGTCCACATTGAACACTATGTGCAGGCAAAGGAATGGGGGAATGTTGAGCTTAAAAGCATTGTCTCCCACAGCCTTGGTAATAGTGTAAGAACCATATCGGAGTGGCCTGAGCTTTCCATGGGCTCTGGAAAGGCGTTATTTCTACAAATGCAACCAAACTTTGTTGCTCACCTGAAACTTGTGTGGCACCTGATGTTGATTATGTCACTGCTTCTACTTGGCATTTTTAACAATGGAGAAGTGATATATCGGTCCGTTGGGTAGAGGTGTTCCAAGAGACATCAAAAGAATGCTTGACCTGATAGTGCAACGATACCCCTATGGTTGAGGAGAAGATTTCCATGTATTCTTTCATGATTTTATCCACCTACTTTTGTTGCATGGATGAACCTTTACCCGAGGCCATGGAAGTGGCTATGATCTTCCCCTTACTTTGAGAGTGAACAAGAAAGAAAATAAATTTCCTAGTCTGGGAGATGATCTTATTGCATTGCTTCGCAGAGATCAAAGAGGTGGTGGTAGGTGGGGCTACCTTCGGTATCTTGTATAACGTTTACCCAAAGATATAATAACATAGCAAGGTCTAGACTCATATACAGCGTGCCTCTTCCACAAGTATGGTTGTCCTAATAATACATCACAAACGTCAAGGGGAGCAAAATCACACAATACCTCATCTATGAAGGGCTTGATCTTGTAGGGAAGGCACCACTTCTAATTGACTCGGAGATCTCGTCCTTGGTGACGCCACCCGATACTGTATGGTTGTAGGTGTGATGTAGTTGGTAGGCCCAACCGCTTCACGACCTCTACTGAAATGAGGTTCTTTTGGCTTCCATTGTCGACAATGAATTGCAGCGGCGAACCCTTTACCCACATATGTGAGTGGATGATATGCTCCCCTTCCTCTAGATCTTTGAGCTCATTATTCTGGATCTTGGTGGTGGAAATAGTGGCACTGGGATCTGCATCAATAATCTTCTTCCCTTTGTCATTCCTCTTGTTGGGTTCTGACTTAGAGTCAGAACATGCATCTGATTCTGAAGCCTTCAACTCAGCCACCAACAACTGCTTGGCCCAAAACTCACTTGTGTTTTGAGTGGGGCTCTTATGGCACTCACACCACTTTCCTGTGTCCCTATTTCAATTTGTAGTGATGTTATTTTCTTGCAACTTTGATGGTTTGTCTTAGGTCACCCTGCCTTGGCTCTATCCTTAGTTCTGTGTTTTAGGGGTGCATTTCCCTTGCTTTAGATTCGTAGATCCAAAGTCTTGCTTCTTTTGTTTAAACTTCTGCTCGATCTTGATAGTGTATTGGTACCCCATGTCGAGTGAGGAGATGTCTAGGAGCTCCATCTCATCTAGGATGTACCTAGGTAGGAAGCCACAGTATTTGAGTACCAAATTCCACTCAGAATTCTTGATACCCAACTTTGTGTGAAGGGTACGAAAAACTTTGGTAAGCTCTGGCACGTCTTAGTCCCTTCCTTGCTGCAGCATGGTCCACTTTATGTATTTATCATCATTTCTCCCAACAAGGTAGTATAGATCCTTGATGGCATCCCAGAATGAATTCCAAGTGGGTATAGCTAAAAACAGTGAGGGTTCCCTCTTCCCACCAGTCCTTGATGTGGGGGGCAGCTTTGAGAAGAGAAAAACTAATATTTTCCCAGCTGGAAAAATCATGAACAGAAAAATATCCTTCTAGTAGATTCAACCATTTATCTACAGCATCTGCATCTATTTGGCCCTCAAATATGGGAATGTCAAATTTTACTTGTACCTTAAAAGGAGTGGCACCTCCAGAGTGGTTGTTGGATGTGGATGCGCCGTCAGTGGGCAACGGTTGAAGGATCTAGGCAAAGTTATCCATCATAGCATTCCTTTGTTTCTCGAGGGAATCCTCGAGCAATATTTTGATAGGATCTCCTGCTCCCTCGTCTTTCTTTTCTTCCCCCATGGGAGGCTGTTAGGATTTTCTAGGCTAGCCTTGCAAAGGTTCAACCAGTTCAAGTCCTAATTCCTTATATCCCGACCTCATTGGGGACATGCAAAGAAAAATAGAGAAAGAGAAGACCGCTCTAATACCACTAATCTAAATTTAAACAGGAATGCAAAAAATTACATATATAACCATAAATACAGATATGCAATAGAAATAACACTTCATTTCATTAATATCAAATACTAAAGTATGCTTACAAACAAAATGGAAATAAGACTAGCTCGGGCGATGCTAGCTTATATCTAAGAAGCGATATGGTGGCTACATGCCTCTGAACTGTGTTAAAATGAGGCTCAAAGGCCTATTTATTATTGAGAAATAATGGAAAAAACTAAACATCCAAAAACCTAACCCTAGGAGATGAAGTGTCAAACTATGGGCCCCGTTTGGGTAAATTCGTACATCAACTTCCCGGGGTCATAACTTTGGCATATGATCTTTGTTTGACACGCCCAATACCTTGTTAGAAATATCTATCCAATGACTACAAAATTTGAATGGCCAATATTGGTCTATATCCCATGTTAGCCTGGTTTTCCCAAAAAATGTTGTTTAGGGCCTCAAATTGGATCCAAAAGTTCAGGACCAGAAAAACTGCCAAAATTAGTAAATTTTGCTATAATTAAGGAGATAGTGGTGGGGCTCCAAGTGGAATAGATGGGTGGACACCAACATCCACCTGGATGAGGTATTGCAAATGTTTGACAAGTTCGATCCCTAACTCCTTATATCCTGACCTCGTTGGGGACATGCAAAGAAAAACAGAGAAAGAGAAAACCACTCTGATACCACTGATCCAAACTTAAACAGGAATGCAACAAATCATAGAAATAACCATAAATACAAATATGCAGCAGAAATAACACTTCATTTCATTAATATCAAATATTGGGATATGCTTACAAACAAAATGGAAATAAACTAGCTCGAGCGATGGTAGCTTATCTTTGAGAAGAGATGTGGCAGATACATGCCTCTGAACTGTGTTACAATGAGGCTCAAGGGACTATTTATTATTGAACAACAAGGGAAAACCCTAACCCCAGGAGATGGAACGCCAAGAGTTTGTGGGTCCCGTTGGGGTTAGTTTGGTAGCCAACTTACTGGGGTCGTGACTTCTTCATATTATCTCTGTTTGGCGCATATGATACCTTGTTGGAAATATCTCTCCAATTACTACAGGATTTGTGGTAGGCCCTTGCCTATGGCCATGGGCCTACTGTGGACCTCAAAAAAACGTCGTTTAGGGGTTCAAAACTTCTCTGGGAGTTCAGCACTCAAAAAACTGCTAAAAATAGTAAATGTCTCAATAAATAAGGAAACCGATGAAATCGACTAGAGGTCTAGGTGGAATAGGTAGATGGCCACCAATATCCACTTGGATCATTCTAAAGATGTAAATCAAGTTAGAAAATCCCCCTCGTTTGATGGGACAAAATATATGTTATGGAACGCAAGAATGGAGTTCTTTCTTATGTCTCTTGGTAGTGGAGTATGGGAATCAGGGACTACAGGAATTTCAAATGAATCAAATGAATTTGATACAAAATACACGAAGGAAAACATGAGTTTTCTATCAGATCCACTAAAATACAAGATAGGTCAATGCTCCTCAGCAGATACTTTGGGAAAAGATACAAAAACTTTATACAGAAGAATATGCTTTTGTGTCAGTTGTACCAAATCATCTGAAACAAGAGCACAAAGACAATCAAGAGTCAAAGGTGATAGATGAAGGTACCAATTACATAAAAGAGGATGATGATGAATACAATTCTAAAGTAGTAGTTTAAAAAAACCTCAAGGAAAACTTGTGGCTTCTCTAGAAGAGGTAAGCAAGTTGAAAGAGGAAAACAAGGAACTCAAGAATCAGGTACAAGATGTTGATCATGACCTTGACAAAACAAAGGAAGAATTTATCCTTTTAAGGCATAAAGTACAAGAAAGAGATGATAATATTAACAATCTTAAGGTAGAATTGCATTAGAATGAGAAGAGACATAATGAATAAATCACCTTCATGACAACTCAATTAGAAGAAGTGGAGAAAAGGGAAGGCATCCTTACAAGTCATCTGAAACAAAAATCTGAGGATTTGAGTAATTTTGAAGCAAAAATTGGTCAACATGGATAAGAAGTCAACTTCATGAATGTTCGGCTAGAGGAAGCAAAGGAATTAGAACAAGTAATGAAGATCTAGTTAATAAAGAAAGAAGAAGATTGTGAAAGGCATGAAGAAGAGATTGTTTCCTTGAGAAATGAAGTCAACAAGTTAAGTAAGAGTCTGAAGAGTTTTCAAGCTTTGGATGAAATTCTCAACCATCAGAGATAACCATTGGAGAAAATAGGACTTGGTTATATACATCAATCTCCTTGTAAATAAGACACAAGCTCCAAATACCCAAGAAATGATTATGAATAAAAGTCGGAAGTTGTCATTCTTCAATGACCAAATCACAATGAAAATGGGAAGAAGGCTTAAAATATTACTAGTCCAAGAAGATATGTTGATGTTGCAAGTAGCAATAAATATCATCAAAGAAAATCAAGGAAGAATAACTTTAGAAGTTCGTTAAGGCAATCCCCATATTCCAAGTATGAAACTATATTTTTTGGTCATTTTTACTCTTGTACAAATTTTAGGCACATGGAAAATGATTGTAGATCATATAACAGAGACATCTATAATATTCTCTATCATTTACCCGGAAGTAAATTTGTAGGAATATACTCCAGTGTGTTCATCAACAGAAATTATTCTCCATCATTCAAGTCCATAATTGAATCCTTTAGATGCCATAAAGGTGGGCATATAGCTTGAGATTGTAGCTTGAATTGGGTTCCTAGACAATTCAAAGAATTATCAATCAGGAATGGAGAAAGAGTCACAAAGGTTTGGAGAAGGAAGCATGGTGAACCATAAAAATAACATTTTGAGTGTGCCTTGAATGTTCAATATATTAACCCTTTATGTTGATTAAATATAGGCACTATAGGCAAAAACCATGTTTCTCCAAAATATGATGTTAAGGTTCTGCCTATTATAAAGAGAAAGATTATTTGATATACCATTACTAGTAGTATAGCAAGAGACTGTAAATCAAATTAGTCATTTTTCACTGAGAGATCAAGGCATGCCATCAAAATGTACATGGGATGTCCTATAGGAGCCACATGTACAAGATCTCTAAACGTGTGATGATCTTCAAGACAAAACAAATGCACTTTATGGAAACCATTATGGGAGGATGATAAACAAGGGCAAAGAAAGAAGATCATCTAATATTTAGCTAGTCCCTTACTTGATGTCATGTACAGCCACTGGAAGAAGGAGAAACATTTTGATTGGATGTTTTTTAGTGGAAATAATGCAAAGAAATCCTTGGGTAAATTGTATAGGGAATGTCCATGAATGGGATATAAATTTCTATGACTTCCTTAAGGACATTATATTCTTTACTATCTTTGACCATAGTAATCGTTGAAACTGGACCTACTATAAGAGATTGGTTTACATGGGTGAAGGCACTCTGCTATATGTATTATTGTTTTTGTGCAACCATTTCTCCAAGTGCTTGGACAAGAATCTTTGTGAAGCATCCAAGGGTAATGGGAAGGAAAATTTAACTTCTTTTAGAAACAAGTGATCATGCGGATTGATTGATTGTTCAAAACCATGCAAATTTTACAATGGTGATAGTGACTCAAAAGATTTTGATATTGTTCTTTATCTATGTCAAATGAGTCATGTAAAAGGATCAGCTTATAAGAATGGAATCAAACTTGAATGGCATAATGAAAAAAAGTGAAAAATATTAAGTTGAAATTGATAGGATTTTTGGTGCAATGCGTGAAATGGAAGAGAATGCAACTTAATCAAAACTACACTATGCATATTTAAAAGCTCAGCTAAAGTCCATTCGAGCTATTGTGGAGGGAAAGAAGTAGCCCTTGATGCTACTCGATTGAATTTCAAAAAGGAAAAAGATATTGTTTAGGATATGAAAGTTCATCTTGAGATTTTCCAAAAAGAGAAAGTGATATGACTTTTGAGTTAGCAAGGATAGAGGAGTTGCTAAAGGATAGTCAGTTCACATCCACTATGCACGCTAAGCAGATTTGCGTTGTCAAGGACATGAACTCTTAGTTGTTTTAATATAAAAATAAATCTTTTGCTTCGATTGAAGATGTTCAATATATGTGCAATGACCATTATAGAGGAGTTTTCCATTGAGAAAAATTCCATGATTTAAGCATAAAACATAAGTCTGATCACAACCAAAACATTCCGAGTGGAATTCCATCAAGCAAAATTCCATGATTGAAGCATACAATAATAAATAAAAACTTATGGATAAGTTGTATACTCTGCTGCAAGATGAAATTTGTAAAAAAAAATCAAGATTGAGCAATGAAATGGAGATAATATCAAAAGGGGGAGAAACATAGAAATTGACAAAAGAAGTTGTAGTCAAAATGATCACTCCATCTACTATTAAAAGGATGATATCAATTTAACAAGGGGAGAAGCACCATGACAAAGGAAAGAAGAAAGACAAGGGGATTAGTTGACAAAGCATCACATTTTCCATTGATGTCAAAGAGGGAGACAGAAAAAAAAGGGGGAAGCACAAAGAGTATTATTTCCATCAATGACAAAGGGGGATATTGTTGAAGTAGTTGCCATTGATGTCAATGTGGGGGCTACTATTGTGTTATTATCATTAATGGCCTATGCAAAGGATCAGCATGGTTAACCTAATAACATTGTGTTGAGAAGTATTTGAAAGATGCCAACATGGATAAGAGCCATTACTAGGGCCAGTCTTGAGGAGCTCAACATAAATTGTCCAAGAAATAAATGAATCCTACTGAGATTTCACTCCATAGGATTTCTCCATGAAGGGTTGAAGGTACATTAGGAAAATGCCATAACATTGAGAAAACAAAAAATGAGGGTTGTTGAATATGATTTCTTGGTGGAAAGAACTAAGTGTCAAAATACTTATAAGTCATCCCTACTCTAGAACATATAAATTTTGCAAATTAAAATTAATTACACAATTCGTCCCTATTTCATTTCTGCAAAATAATTTTTTCTAAATGACCTTCTATAAGTTGGCCCTACTCCAAAAGTCATGACGGTTCAGCATGAAAAATTATTATAGATACCCTAGACATTACACCTCATTTGGAAGAGACATCAACTCGTGATTTCAAGAGCGAATTTGTATTTTAAAGGTGATGTGAAGATCTATTTTTAAGGGTTTTTGTTGGACATTTTTCTAGGCTCTTCGTGGGTTATATAAACATCCTTTGCAGAAGGAGAAACTCAGTTTTTGGAGGATTGTTGTGGTTTAAATCAACCCTACTAAAATTTAGTTTGTTCTCTCTAAATATCAACCTATTATAGCCTTGACTAGGCCTTGTCTTGGAGCCAGAATATATCCCCTCTTTCAACCATTAACCTCGGCCCTCTTGAAGGAATATCTTGGCCCTTCATAGAGCTCTATTTCAGCATTTAAGTAGGCCTTATCTCGGCCCACTTTGTGCCCTTGAACTCGGCCATTATGAGGTGAAAACCCAACATTTTTCGGTAGTCTGAAGCAGCCTCATTGAACTTGGAGAGAATTTTTTAAAGAGTGCCTTTTGCTTCCCTTGGTGATACTTGTAGAGTATCTTAGGTAGACTTTTGAAGACTTATGTGTAGACTTGTAGCTTATGAAACCTATGACATTTGGACCTATGACTTGAGACTATTCAGAATTGTGGCTTGATGAATATTTAGACTTATGGCTTATGAAATATATGGCATTTGAACATGTGAGTATTTGATGGCGGATATTCATTCCTGAACAGACTTTTGAAGAAGTTTTGTTGAAGTTGATTGAGGAGGTCTAGAAGCCAAATCCACACTTAGTTTTGGAGAGCATATTTTGACTTGGAAGAAGTAGCCTTGGAGAAGTTCTGAAAGTAGACAGCCTTGAAGCATCATTCACATTTATTAGACACACTTCTGATTTTCTTGTTGAGTAGCTTGTAAAGTACTCATTATGCAGACCTAGATAAATCTAAGAAGACTCTTTTAGAGCAGGCTTTGAAAGTTATTTTTTAGCAAGGTTGGAAGATATTATTATAGAAAATTTGGAGCAATATGAAGAATCTTTGAGATATTTTCCATGAACTTTGAATAATTAATGGAATTGATCTTTTAATGAATTAGATCTTGAAGTGTATTGTAAGCATTTTTTGAAGCGGGTCTTGGAGCTATTTGAAGGCATTGTTGGAGTAGTAGCATTGTTGAAGAAATACTTCAAGACTTGTTAGAGAAGCTTTTTGAAGTATTGAAGAAAATATTGAAGCCTCCTTGAGTAATTGAACCAGATTGAGAGGGTTGGATCCCTAGAGGATTGGAGTCCTCACACAAGTTTGAAGCCTTGTGGAAAACTAGGTTGGAGCCTGAATTGTTGAGATGATTGGAGTCCTCAAGAAGACCAATTTAGAGCTTAGTATAGTACAAGTTGGAGTCTGGTTTGAAATCAAATATTGGAATCTTCGTCTAGGGTTGGAGACTTGGAGGAATTATAAGTGTTATTGTAAAAATTATTGTTGTAAAAGAGGATTGGAATCCTCATTATTCTTGTTAATAAAATTATTCTTTTATTGTACAACTTGTGTTCTAGTTTTACTAAGTGATCTTAACTGGCATAAGATAAAATTTGTAAAACAAATATTGATTCACCTACCCTCTCAGTATTTCCAACAACAGGATTATTGGAGTTAGACTTAAATCAAACCTTATAAAATCAAATGAAGAGATTCTATCTTGATTAACTATTATCGCTATCCCAAAACATGTGGGAAGAATATTCTAAATTGAAAATATTGATAATAAAATGTTGAGTTATAATAACCCCATAGGGGGAGATGAGCATGAAACGAAAAGAGTCAATTCATAAATTAAGAAAGATGATATTCAAGAGAAACCTCCATGCAAGAAGGCATAGAATTGGGAGCAAGAGACAATTAGGAAAAGAAAATAATAAATGGAGGAAATTAGAACAAAATAATAAAATAAAGGAAGTTAAAATAAAATAGTAAAATAAAGGGAGTTAAAATAAAAATAATGAAATAAAGGATGTTAAAAGAAAATAATAAACTAAAGGAAATTAAAAGAAAATAATAAAATAAAAAGTAAGTTAGAGAAAAATAATAAAAACAAGGATGTTAGAAGGAAAATAATAAAATAATAAAATTTAGAGGAAAATAATAAAATAAAAAGGAAGTTAAAGAGAAATTATAAAATAAGAAAATGGAAATTAAAAGAAAATTAGAAAAGTTAGAAGAAAATAATAATAATAATAAAGGAGATGATTTGGAGATAATATCCAAGGGGTTATAGGAAACTCTTATAAAAGAATACCAAGATATATCATATACACCCTAATGATTGGATGATTGTCCTAATGCTAAATATACTCTTATGTGAGTAAGTTAAGACTTGTTGTGAGTTTAGTGTGTGGAGCTACTTCATTGAGTGGGAACCTATTAAGCTAGAGAGCTCACCTCCACACTATTAGCTTATCCATTTTTCCTATAGCTCCATTGCAACTCAGAGATCCATGGGGAAGGAGAGTACCAAAGGATCAGATGGGAGGTACACCAGTGAGTTGGAAATATTCAGAAAGCATACAAGGATTTGAGAATGGATCTCTTCCCCTGGAATTAGACTACTTCAACAATAAACTATAACTTTCTAGACACATAAAGTGAGCATGAATGGTAGTCTATGTTTAAAGTTGATATAATCTATATATGTTTAAAATAAAATAATTTTTTTGATATGTTCACCATGGAATTTTAAATAATTTTGTGAAATCAAATTTGTTATATAATTCTATGTTATTGAAATCATAATTAATATAAGATAGTAATACTTTCAACTTTAGTGTCTCACTAACAATAATTATTTGATATAAAATCTTAATCTTATATCAATTTGTAAATTGGAGTTATCCATTAATAGTGCCCAATCAAATCAATTGTATTGTCATATACTTATAATAGTTATTATTTTAATTTCAGTGTGTATACTAACTTTAATTATTTTTACATGTTAAATTATATTTGTTACATGTAATATTAGAGCCAAATTACAAAATGCATATTTAATAAGCCTACACATTTCCAATTCATATATTTATATATAAATAATGTTTGTAGCATTTATCGTGTGTTAAAGAGTCATAGTCTAAAAAAAATTGTCATTCATCTTTTGTTTTAAGGTGTAAAGAGTACGGAGTTGACAGTCATATAGTAAGTTTTGGAAAACACTGTACGTATATGTTAGATCTAAGACTTTTGTGATCCATAATGTAGAAATTAGTGAGTTGACAGTCATATAGCAAGTTATGGAAAACACAGTACGTATATGTTAGATCTAAGACTTTTGTGATCCATAATGTAGAAATTAGTTTTTCAGATTAATCACAATGTAAGGATTGGATCGACTTTCCGAACCAACGAATGTGGTTCATCCTCAGGACAAGGTGAGAAACCAATAGATTTGAGAGAATAAATAGCAGGGATGCATCATTGTTCAGGGTTAGCCGTGAACCAAGGAATGTGGTTCATCCTCAGGACAAGGTGAGAAACCAATAGATTTGAGAGAATAAATAGCAAGGATGCATCACTGTTCAGGGTTATCTGTGAACCAACGAATATGGTTCATCCTCAGGACAATGTGAGAAACTAATCAATTTGAGAGAATAAATAGTAGGGATGCATCATTGTTAATCGTTGGTGAAATAAAATTATTTAGGAATAAGTGATGAAGATTATTAAATAAGCTAATATTTAGTTAGAAACTAGTTGTTATGTAATAATTAATTATTTAATATGGAAATTTGAAATTATTTATCAATTTCAATAATAAAATTATCTAAGAATAATTTATTTATATAATATTATTAGTTAGAGTTGACCTATTCAATGTGAATTAGGTGGAAATCTAGTCGTTATCATGATATAATAAATTAGTTAATAATAATAATAAAAATAATTAATTTATATAATAATATTTAGTTGAAAAATAGTTGTTGTGTAATAAATTAATTATCAATTTTTTATAATACTATGACTTAAAATAATTATTTATAATTCTATTAGTTGGGGTTGACTTAATTAAAGTATATTTGGTTGAAACTTTAATTTGAAAGACTGATTTCTAAAATAGATGTATATTTAATTTATACATCTTATGGACCCAAACAAACTTATATTACAGCCTTAATTGGGAAATAATATAATTTCAATGAATATACATGTCAAAAAAAAGTTATAAAAATATTAATGTAATCATGTATCGACTTTGGTTTATTGAAAAATACACCTCCATTAATATATAATCTTATTTTATTTATCTAATTATTATAATTATTACCATATAAGTTCACTAAATTAGTCAATAGACCTTCATTATAATCAAAATCAAATTATGAATTTTATGATCTTATTTTATTTATCTAATTATTATAATTGAAGTTCACTAAATTAGTTAATAAACATTCATTATAATCAAAATCATATTATGAATTTTGATAATACACATGTACAAGTGTATCATACTATTTACTATTTAACTTTTATGAAAGAGGTCTATCCAACGTTAGTGTAACCTATGCTAAATTAAAATATTCATTATAATCAAAATCATATTATGAATTTTGATAATACACATGTACAAGTGTATCATACTATTTACTATTTAACCTTTATGGAGGTCTATCTAACGTTAGTGTAACCTATGCTAAATTAAAATATTAAAATAGATGTAACGATGTTAGTTCAAACTTCTTGGGTTAGTATTAAAACAACACATATTTTTTTCCAAATTTTATTATATATGTAATTTAATGTTTGTGTAACTTGTACTAAATTAAAATATTAAAATAGATGTAATGATGTTAGTTAAAAAAAAAAAATCTAAATTTTATGGTATATGTAATTTATTATTGAAATTAATATTATTATAATAATTTATTATTGAAATTAATATTATTATAATAAGATCGCATAGTTAGTGTTTTTTCTGTTTAGTTTAATAAAATATTTTAATATCATGATGTGTTATATATATTCCAAACAATAATAAAATTGTAAAATAAATTGTATGAATATTTGTTTAATTTTTTATTAATATTTTTAATATAATTAAATATTTTTAAAAATAATTTTTGGTAGATAAAGGTTATATATATATATATATATATATATATATATATATATATATATATATATATATATATATATATATTGACATTGAAAAGAATGATAACAAGTTAATAATTATTTATATAATATTGATGATGGCAATTTTTTTATATAATGCTCATATTATAGTACACATGTCATGTCGTTAGAGTATAGATTGATATAATGAGAGTTGTGCAAATTGTACACATGTTATTTTTACATTTTTTTCCAAATTTATATTTTTTAAATTTTTTTTTGTAAATTAAAAAATAAAACCTTTAAAAATTTTCTATTCAATACTTTACACCAATGAGAAAAATGGAATTTTTGAATTTAATTACAAACCATTTGTGTTTATGGTACATAGTGATTAATTTATAATGTTATTTTTCAAATTATTTAATTGTACAAAGTAATCAGTGATATAGTACATGGTAATTAATAATAGAGTACACAAAATTCAATTCTTGCCATCATTACACAATAAGAGGGGAGACATTTTAACCAATCATATTTGAGATAAATAGAAATAAATTTTATTTCATAATGTTAAACCTTGGATAGATTTTAAATATTTTCTATACTCAAGCTTCTGTGATCCATAATGAATTAAACAAAGACTTTCGGTGGAAATCACATGAGAGAATTTTTTAGCGACCCGTTTCAAACCAGCAAATGTGGTTCATCCTCATGACCACATTTTAAATATTTTTAGTCAATAAAAACTGATTCTGCGGCAGGTATAATAATAGTTTGAATTCTAAAATTCAGTGAAAATTTATTATTATAATTAATATTATTATAATAATAATTTGAATTGTTAATTAAATAATAATGTGTAGGTACATTTCATTTATTATATTATTGTGTGGATAATATTATTGGATTTTATAGAAAATTGTTTAAATTATAGTTTAGATTAGATTTTATATTATTATTATTATTATTATTGATTTAATTTAATTATTATTAATTGTATATTACTTCTATTAAAATAATATAAATTATTAATTTAATTTAATTATTATTAATTGTATTTTTTTTATGAAGAAAAATAATTTTTTGATATAAATTATTGGTTTAATTTAATTATTATTAATTGTAGTTTTTTTGAAGTAATTTTTTATTTGAATTCAAAAATATATGATGAGGTTATTGTGTTCCAGAAATAAATCATGAAGCTATTATTTATATATAGATATAGGGAATAGGAAGAAAAATATATTTTGGAAATTATATAATGAGTGTTAAAACTTATAAAAAAATAGAAGTCAAAACTTATTTGGGTTGTTTAAATACAGTTTAAAAACTAATCTTTATTAAAAACAAATCTTATTCTAAATTAAAAATAAATAAATACATCAATAAATATTTCCATCTTGAAATTAACTTAAAAACAATTGGGCACTATATTAATTTTATAAGTCTTACAGTTTGAAAATATAAGATTGAAGAGTAACCAGATAAAAGATTAACCGTTGTATTCAATACTTGTTCATAATAAGTAATATTAAAAAGATCATTTTTATGGAGTTACTTATTCATTAGGAATAAATAGATGTGAAAGAATTTATTAATAAAAGAACAAAAAATAATTAAAAGGGAAAATATATCTTGTAATAAATAAATAAAAACTGGTTGTTATGAAAAGGGTGGATTCTCAGATAATTTATATTAAAATGTATTAATATGTTAGTGTTTCCATGAAAAGTGATAATCATAATAATAATAGGTAAATAAAGTATTATTTACTAATAGTGATGCATGATATCCATGGATCGCTTTTGTCTTTCTCTTGAATTATTACTTATTATTATTATAATTCTTATATACTTTGATGTTGGTCTTTATTAAATAGCAAGTGGTTTTTAAAAAAATAAAAGAACTAGTTCATCTGAATAAATTTATCTTCATTCCAAAATTCATATTAACACTTCGCTAATAGAGTTTTGAGCATTTATTTTATTAAAAGAATGAGATTCATTCTTAATTTAATTATATCCTCTCAAATCTTAATTTGTCGTTGTTGTTGATGATTTCATTCCAAATTGAAATGACAAAAAATATGTAATAAAATTTAATATATTCTTACTTTAGATCTTCAAACCAATAGATTATTATGTTAATTTAATGCAAATTTTTTTTAATGGATATTTTTTTAAATTTTTTAGAGGAGAAAAAAAAGTGGAGTTACGTGATTGGAAATTAAATTATTTATATGGATTATATTATAGGTCAATTATTATTTTGCAAAAAAAATTAGACAAAAAAATAAAAAATAAAACCAAAAAGATATTATTTAATTGGAAATTAAATTGTTGATATATTTATCACTGTAAATTTACTATAATGATCTTGTAATTGGTAAAATAATTTGATATCTTATGTGTAAATATCAAAATATTGTTATATTTGTTACAGTTAAATGTAGATAAATAAATAAATAAATAAACTTATTCTATTAACTTTTTATTAGTTAATATTTAATGGCTTTGTAACATATAGATAAATTTATTATAAGTATTTGTGTGTATATATAGTTATATATAATTGTCAGGTAAAGAAACTCATAAATTAGATTAGTTAACATGAGATGAGAATTTTAAATAATAAATTGAATTTTCACGTATCTTATAAAGAAATAATAAGTAATTATTTTTTAAATGTATTTATGTTGTACATAAGAGAACTTAATAAGGATAGTGAAACTTTAATGTGATTTATATGTAGGTTGACACAATTACATAATATTGCCTAATAATTATTTAATTAATTAATTAATTGTGTGTGTGTTTTTTAGGTAAAGACATTCATAAATTAGATTAATTAATATGAAGTAATGATTTTGAATAATGAATTAAATTTTGATATTTCATAATGAGTAAATTTTTCAATAAAATGTATTTAAGTTGTACCTATTCATTAAAGCATTTAATAAATAAGGATCGTGAAACTTTTTTGTTCATAAGTATGATGACACAATTACATAATGTTACATATTTTTGTGAAAAATAACATAATTAAATTAATATATATTAAAATAAATCGTATACAACTAACAAATTGAAGTAGTTCATAATTTCTAAGCCTTTATTTCATTAAGTCAAATAGTTGATATCCTATAAATTACATCCATTTCCTTTAACTTGGTATAAATAAAAATGTTTGTTTAGTATGTATAATTATCTCGTAAATATAAATAATTTCTAAGCCTTTATTTCATTCAGTCCAATAGTTAATATCCTATAAATTACATCCATTTCCTTTAACTTGGTATAAATAAAGATATTTGTTTAGTGTGTATAATTATCTCGTAAATATAAATGTAAAACTTAGTATAAATAAAAATATTTGTTTAGTATATATAATTATCCTGTAAACATAAATGTAATTGCATGACCTTGTGAATTTGTAAATTAAAGTATGGGAAATCAAAAATTTACTAAAATATGTCTAAAAGGCTTTCATGCTTCAATGTGCATCTCTTATACATAAAAACAAGAGAAAAAACCACCATCAACATTTCAAACCATAAATTTATTAAATTCTTTTTGGACAATTTACTAAACTAAATTATACACTTAAATAATCATTTTAAGTACTCATCCATTCATTTATGAAATTAAAACTCTTTCCTTCTTGAAGGCTTCTTTTACCACATAATCGATTGCCTACTTATAACATGGAAACAAAAGATTGTAAAGTATAGAGTACTATAATTATAGTTTTTAAACATAAGCAAAGAATTCACGTTGCAAAATTATTTATTAATATTAATAAAGTAGTGTCATTACTTTATAATTATAATTTTTAAACCTAAGCAAAGAATTCGCATCGCAAAATTATTTATTAATATTAATAGACTAGTGTTATTACTATTTTACATATTTAAAGAAATATGTATAAGGTTAGTTAGTTATGAACCTTTTATATATATATAAAAGAAGAATACTAATTAGATTTTATTTTATTTTAATTTTTTAAATTAGTCTAGGTTAATTTATTTTTATTCATAAAAGAATCTTAAATAGGTTAAGATGTAAGAGGCATACTTATATGCTACAGAGGAGAGGAGCGATGGAGGCGTTTCAGACTAGGGTTTCAGAAGAATGCGCCGCCGCGGGACCTGGAGGCCTGCTCTGCTCTGGAGCGGCTAGAAGCCGGACTGTTGGAGAGAACCTCTGGTCATGGGCCGGCTTCTATGATGAGAAAGATCTCAAGGACCCAAACTACAGCAGTAAGAGATCGGTGTATTACGCCCATCGCTGGGCGCAGGACGCTTATCTCAGGGCGGCACTAGCTCTTCAAACGGTGGCGTTTACCCAAAACCAACCGATCCTAACCCTGACTCGCTTGGAGCCGACCCTCATCGCGATTGCATGGCACAGGTTTGACAGATCTGTCAATGGGAAACAGAGGCGTATGGTTTCCATGTTCCATTTCGATAAGAAGGGGATCCGATATGCCGATATAGGGTTGCCTTTTACTGACATGGTGGAAGATCAAGTAGGGCTTGGGAGTATAAACCTGGACCCTCGATGTGTTAAGTTTTTTCTGCTCTCTGCTGCGCAGATCTGGGATCTTATCATTCCGCCGCATTGTTTTGACAGAGGTCTCACAGATTACATCAAGCAAACCGGCAGCGTAATTGTAGAGTTTATAGTCTCAAGGGTTTTTGAGCTTTGGCAAAATGACATAATGCTCTTAGAGATCAGGATGCGCCAGCCACAGATCGCATGGAGCAAAGGCAAGAGGGGTCTGCAGGATGTAGATCTGCGTCTTTCAGATTTAGTTATATTTGTTGCAGATCCCGTTGGAAATGCGTCCCTCCGCCCAGATCGAGCTTTATTCCCCCACAGCCATGGCAAGGAGCCCGACGGCACACCAGATCTATTGCGCATGCATCCGGATCCGTTACGGAAACAGTTGGAAAAAGAAAGAAACACGCTTGTAGACCATGGCGACCAACCTGCAGCGGCAGATAGGGAGCTGAAGCAAATTTTTATCAGATCAACAGCAGGTAGACACATTTGTGTGCAGATCTGGGATCGGATGAGTGTTTTGGAGCTTAAAAAAGAGATCCAGGAAAAAATAGGGATTCCAGCTGCACTACAAATCCTAATTTTTTCTGGGTACTGTTTGCAGGACCAACGCACACTCCAGCATTACAGGGTGGCAAAGGATTCAACTGTTACCCTCAATCACCGACTGCGAGGTGGATCTAAGGGATCTACATCAAAACCTACAGGATCCTACAGAGACGCAGCAAAAGGGAAAGAATCTCCAAAGGGGAAAGAACATGCAACTGTTAATATACCTCCGGGGCAGTATATCGTGGATGAAGTACCAGAGAGCCCCTCCATTCCGTTGGATATCCCAGAGGTAAAGTGCATATTCTCAGATCTACAAAAAAATGCCGTTATTTGTAGATTTAACGGCTTCTGGCCTAGATCGGATGCTTTGTATCAATGGATTCACACGGCATGGACAAAAAACTGCCGGATCCACCTATGCTCGAAAGGTTTTTTCATAGTAGTCTTTAGCGTTGAAGAAGAAAGGGAAAAAGCTCTCACCGAAGGACCATGGTTCTGGGGCAGTGCAGGACTATTTGTTACCCCTTGGTTCCCGGAGTTTGATCCAAATACCATGGTGGTGTCAAGGATGCCGGTATGGGTAAGGTTACATAATCTTCCGATGCATTTTTGGCACTTTACATCCTTATCAGCTATAGGGAATACCCTTGGAAGGATGTTAAAGATTGATACAGAGAGACATTTAAAAGGAATCTTTACCTTTGCTAGAATTTGTGTTGAGGTAGATCTCAGTCAAGGGTTACCAGAAAGCATCATCCTGAATTTCAACAATACTCAATGGAAGCAACCTTTGGACTATGAGAATACAGCATTCAGATGCAGGGGATGCCAACAAACAGGTCATCTGTTCAATGCATGCAAAAGCCTTAACAAGAGCAGGCCTCAACAAAGGAAGCACAAAGGATGGCAGAACATAGACAATGTCATAAAGAAGAGAACCGCGGAAAAGAAAGCCCCCACAGTACCAGAAGACGAAGAAACAGAAGCAGAGGAGGATGATACCACCATAGAGGAGGTTGAAATAGAGAACCAGAAGGAAAATACAGCAGTCAACAAGGAGCTACAGCCACACTCAATTCAGGCAGAGACCCAGCAAAATCAGACAGAAATGACAAGCGTGGATCAAAGCATGGGAGGCATCAAACGGCAGCATCACTCAGATACTTCAGACTCAGACAAAGAAACAGGGCAACAGAATGAAACAACCCAGTTAGTCATTGCTTCGACCGAGCCCACTGTGGGAGAGTGGCGCAAGGTTGAAAAGAAAAAGGGGCGAAAAACCTGAAGCGTGAGTTTTACTCACTGCCGGAAGTCAGGCTTTTTTCCCCTTTTTTCTTTCTCTTTTCTCTTCTCCTTCTTATTCTTTGTGCACGTTAGTTTACTAACGCTGTGAGCCCATGTGGCAACATACTGAATGCTTCATTGCATCTGCTAGTGTAACTTTTCATTAATTTTTTAATAAAAAGTTACCGTTTTTTTCCTTGGAAGAGAGAAGAAGAATGGCGCTCGCTCCTGCTAGGGTTTCACGCTCTTTCATCTGGCATTTCGGCTCCAGCGCCTGGGATCCATCCTCGGTCGCGGCCTATGGCGGCCGGGGATGCCGGGGCTCCGAAATCTCTGAAAAGATCTTCTGCCTAAGCGGTCTCAGAACGCACTCTCTGACGGAAACATCTTCGGAAATATGGCATACGGGTTCGAGCTTTTCTCATGAAGCAGGGGAGCGTATGGATGAGCCTTGCCCTGAGGCCAGTCAAAAAACCGAGAAGGGCATTCTTGCTGTTGCTCAAAGATACGAGCCCATCGCTGAGAAGGGCATTTTCCATCTGCTGTTGGGGGCGACGAATGTTGAAGACATTGGTGCGTGGGTAACTTTCTCTACGCGTTTTTCCCTTTGCCAATGTCTATTATTTAGGTTTCCCCGATTGTGTCTGCTCTTAGCAGTGGGGAAATACGATTTCTTTCTGCAGCATTTCCGTGATGGGAATTTTTCTCACATGAATGTCGTTTCAAGATTTTTTCTGGGGAAGGAAATCTTGTGTTCTGTTGCCCCCCTGTTCTCATCCAATCAAATGCGAGAGCAAGATCCCCAGGCGGAGAAGACCTCAAGGCAATGGGTCATTCCCTCCAAAATCGACACGAGTCCAGAGGACAGGATTCCCCTGTTACGCACAGGACCTGTGGATATTTTTCTTGAGCATAGGAGAAACAGCCTTGGAGAACATGCCCCCCTTTACGCCTCTGTGACCCAAATAGCAGTAGGTTCAGGGGGTAAAAAATCTAAGCTAGACCTCAAGGATCCAGAACAGGATCGAACTCAAATCTTCATCAGAACCCTGTCAGGGAAAACTATCTGCAAGCAAATCTGGACAGGATCTTTGATAAAAAATATAAAGGATGAAATACACGCAGATATAGGCATCCCATCAAACCTGCTAAGCTTGATACATGCAGGTAAAATCCTGCAGGAAAATTCTACAGTACAGCACTATGGCATTGGTCGAGACTCAACTATCATTGTAAGCACAAGGCTGAGAGGAGGAAGCTCTGGTCCAGGCCCTAAGGGCATAGGTTCTTTTAAAGATGCTGTCAAAGGGAAGGGGGACGTCAAAAACAAGCCATCACCAACTCCAAATCTTCCTGGTCCCTTCATTGTGGAGCAAAGATCACAGAATCCTGTTCTGCAAATCGACTTGCCTGAGGTAAAAAATTTTCATTCAGATCTTTCTTCAATGGCTATCATATGCAGATTCAACGGGTTTTGGCCTAAAACAGATGCTTTAAGACAATGGATCTTCTCCACATGGACCCCAAACTGTGACATCCACTTGTGCGCCAAGGGTTTTTTTATTGTGAAATTCGACTCGGTTAAGGAAAAAGATTTCGCCCTCCATGAGGGGCCATGGTTCTGGGGCAATGCTGGTCTCTTCATGACCCCCTAGTTCTCGGGTTTTGACCCCTCCACTATGGTGGTTTCCAAAATGCCGGTTTGGGTCAGGCTCCACAACCTACCATTACATTTCTGGTTTCCTAATGTTTTTGCAGCAATAGGGAATGCCATAGGTTCATTCATCAAGCAAGATGTGGAAAGAATAGAAAGAGGCATTCATACCTTCGCCAGAATCTGCGTGGAGGTTGATCTTAGTCAAGGGCTTCCTGACAATATAATTCTGATCCATAACACCTCTCAGTGGATACAGCCTCTTGATTATGAAAACACGGCCTTCAGATGTCGAGGCTGTCAACAAACAGGACATCTACATAATAACTGTACGCAAAACAAAAGAGAAAACAGAAGGAACAAGAAACAAGTTCACAAACCAAGAGGCTGGCAATGCACAGTGAATCCAGAAGAAGAAATAGAGGATGAAGGGGAGTTTAACTCCCCAACTGAACAACATGATGATCCTATTGGGGAGAATGCCGCGGCTGCCACCCCCACGGCAAACAATCAGGAACATCTGTCCTCAGATTCAGGAAAATTTACTTCATCAACAAACAAGAACACAAAGATTCAGCAAAATCAGGCAGAGATGACAAGCGTGGATCCAAACATGGGAGGCATCAAACGTCACCACCACTCAGATACTTCAGACTCAGACAAAGAAACAGGCCCACAGAATGCAGAAACACAGTTAGTCATTGCTTCGATCGAGCCCACTCAAGGAGAGTGGCGCAAGGTTGAAAAGAAAAAGGGGAGAAAAACTTGAAGTGTGGTTTTCACTCACTGACGGATTTCAGTTTTTTCTTGCCCTTTCTTCTCTCTCCTCTCTTTCTCTTTTTCTTATTCTTTGTGCACGTTAGTCCTCTAACGTTGCGTGGGGTGCGAAAGCACTCGAGCCCATGTGGCAGCTTTCGGAATGCTTCAATGCATCTGCTTGTGTAACTTTTCATTAACTCTTTAATAAAAGGTTACCGCTTTTTTCCTTCGGAAAAAAGAGGCATACTTATATGTATAAGGGTCATGGATGGAAAAAAGTAATTAAAACAATAGAAAGAATTAGTATAATAGATTTGGGGATATAATATTAATGGTAATTTTATTATTCTTATGAAATTTAAGTATGTTTTAGTTATGTAGAGATGTTGTACTAGTTATGGTTGTATTTTTTTTTTTCCTTTGCTTGGATCAAAAGCAATTGTTTTATTTTATTTAAAAGACTATTTGTTTAAAGATGACCTTGTATTTAGGTAAACAAGGTGTAATGAGTAAGTAATTGAAAAATTGGTTTTGAATGAAAAATTGAGAAGAGATAAGTTAGGCACAAAATATTATTTGGTCAATATTATCCCAAAGGTATGGCCTATTAGAAAAAGGAGAAAAAAATAGAGTGGATGGATTAACTTAAACACATAGTGTCGCCTAGTCTATATTTCTTGTGTATGCACTCATTTTTACTTCCATGCTAGCTAGTGCAAGAAATACACATGAAGGATTTTTTTTCCATGTTAGGTAGAGTTGATAAGTACGAATAAGTTTTTGTTCAAGGAAAACAACCGTGATAGGAAATTGCACACATGAAGGAAGCAAAATCAAATTATAATTAGTCTACATGATACATTAGGAAATAAGATCATGTAATTATGTTGTGGTTGGGCATTGTTGAGCACATAAGAAGAACTAGGATGTGGAGTGTAGGCTTAGAGGCTCGACTATGGACATTATGATGATTCCATGGTGATAGCATGAAGTTGGGTTACACTTTTTGGCAAGCGAGGGCACGTTTTGGTGAAAAAAGGATGCTCAATCAAGCAATTTTTAAGCACTCAATCGAGTTCTTGAGGCACTTAAAAGTGGCTCGATCGAGTGTTTTAGAAAACCCTCGATCGTTCATTTTCTAACCTGAGTTAAAGGCTCGATCGAGCATTATTTCTTATTAAAAACCCCAACCCGACCTACACAAGTCATTTCGCTCAGACCGCGAGAGGAAAAGGAATTTGACAAAAGATTTCTAAGCTCGAACGAGATGGAGGAACTCAATCCAGCTACCCATCAACCCCGCCAATGACCAAAAGGATCAAGTTGAGGCAAGTTTCTTGTCATTTTTTTGTCACTTTTATTTAATTTTATTTTGAAAAATAAAACAAATTAATTTGAAAAAAAAAAATACCATATAAAAACTGCAAAAAACAAACACGAAAACCACCATGAAATCCACACACAAAAACCAATAAAACCCTTGGAAACCACAAAAAACAACCTAGAAAACCACCAAGAAAACCATTGAAGACCAAAAACAACTTAGAAAACCACCAAGAAAATCCTTGAAAAGCACAAAAAAAACTACAATTTAGGTTTTAATTTATTTATTTTATTTCATTGTATAAGTTATCTGTAATGGTAGCATGTTTATTATAAATATTTTCTATGGTAAAAACTTTAGTTTTTAATTTGAAGATTTATGTCGTTTACTCTGAAGGTGCATAAGTTAATTGTCTTCCGCTATACTTGTATTTCTTCACACTATTATGGATTCTTTATCTGCATCTAGTTCTCGTCATGAATTCGATGATAAGTCATTTGAAGAAATTCTAAAAGAACAAGAAGAAGCAAATATCGAGAAAAGAAACTCAAATGTTATAGAATCTATAGTTCTTGATAAGTCTGTTAATCTATTCTCAGAACCTGTTTCATCTAATTCCTGGACTCTTCCAAAAGTAGATCCGAGAAATGTTTACAAAAATTTAGGATTACTGACTCCATCCAGTTCTGGAGATATAAGGTCAAAGAGGAAGTCTTGCAAACAACTTCTAATAACAATATACTTCATTATCTAAATATTATAAATCAACCTGAGTTTGACGCTGCTAGAAAAGCAGGTTATAATTTTGCCCATTTTGGCCATGTCCAAATAGGTATTCAGCCTCTACATAGGAAAGGTAAAGATGTTGCCTTTTTCTCTTTTGTTTTTTATCAGAGATGGAGAACTTTTCCTAAGGCCCTCATTGGTGGATGTCAAGGGACCCTTGCCTATGGCCCAACCTCATGGTCATGCTTTCCTGACTTCTCCATAGCTTTAATAGATCCAAATGCTATAAATGCTTTAATGTTAGGATTGTAAACACATGGTTATGATGATTTTGATGATGATAGTAAAAATATAGCCATCTGGTGGTCCTCAGTAGTCAAATTCTACAAAAAGACTACTCCTTCTATGGTTAAATCCGTCTCATCACAATTTGAATTCACCACTTTAATTACCCATGATTATGGCATGAATCTTATTGCCCCCCAGATGATTCCTCGATCTGAATTAAAACCTCCTTCAGAATGCGTTACTAAATGGGAATCCATCAGAAAGCCTACTTGACCATCTCCTGTAAATTCCTCCACAATCTTTACTACCAGAGACAGTAATGTCCATACCATCTTTCCAAAGTCACGAACTGAGAGTGGTGGACCTTCTGTTAACATTTCTACATCTGTAAATACTACTCCCACAATCTCAATTGATCCTACATTTCTAAACACTGTAAAAAAGTTAGTTCTGAGTAAAATTGCTTCCTCCAGTAACTCCCTAGCTTCCATCTGTGACCATCCTCACTGCTCTAAAACCTTCTGTCAATTCTCTTCACAACCACCAAATCCACATGGAAATATTGAAGATGGCAGAAGAAGGATAAATATGATTACTTTTATACCAAATAAAAGTAAATCTGAAGAAGGATATACTAGGACAAATTTCTTCAATATTCATGAAGAAATAATTATTCAGTCAACATAGAAAAATAGCCATCAGAGTTTAGGATTCGCAAATGGATCAGAAATTCCATCATATAGAAAAAATCCCAAAAATAAAATTCCAAGGCATGTGGAAATTCCTTCAAACAATGAAATTACTGTGTTTCTAAAAATCTACAAAGGAATTAGTCCATATGATCCTAACAATCAATGGAAGAAGAAAATGTTTAACTGGGACATTTTCACTCATAAATCTGAAAATAGATATGTTGAAGAACTCAGTCTGCTACCTAAAGAAGAAAGGAAAAATTTCAACAGTCAGAAAAATTAGGAATGGAAAAAATGGATGAAATCCAACAATCAATGGATTTCCTTTCATGAGTGGTATTATCCTTCCTCTAATCAGATAGAGGAATCCTTGAGAAAAAATTTCTTAAACTAGGCTAGACAAAAGAGGATTCTAAATGTTGATAATTTTGTAGCAGAAAAGATGGAATCCAATCCTGTTACTATTCCATCTCCTCTTATGACTCCAGAATTTCCTCCTAAAATACAAAGCATTTTAACCAAACCTAACCTGCCCAAAGATTTGGAGGCCATAAGGAAAAAAGGAGAAAAATTAATAAGAGATATCTATAGTTGCCTTAAGGTAAACATGATTAGATCTGGTTCCTCTGCAAAACATAAATGGGAACTTTTTGACAGACAAATCTATGAAACTAACAATGATTTTCCACCTTGGAAAAATTTTGTTATCAGAAAAAATGATGGGAAAATCTTCAAAATTTTCCCAATCAAGACAGAGGACTTGGTAAAAGACTCTGTCCTTACCACAAACTGGACTAATGTTTCTCTTTCTAGTTTGGAAAAATATTTGAGAAACCGGCATAAATCCATAGAAGAGATGGATAACATTCTGAAAGACTTAATGAATAGGATGTTGCAAAAGTAGGATTATGCTTTAGTTTGTTTGAATGATAATTTCAAGACCTTAGCAAAAAATGATAAACATATAGCTGAAAGCCTGGATAAGCTCAAAATATCTACAGAAATAAAGATCATTGATGCAGCCATAGTTCATGGAAAATAAATTATTAAAGTGAATTCCAGTCTTGATGTTATTAAAAAACAAGTTTTGAATGTTTCCAATTCCATTGACTTATTGAAAAAGAAGCCTTCGTCAAACTCTTACAAATCCACTACTTTGTTTAGTGAGCCTTCTTCACAGATGCCATACACTATCTCTGGTTCATTATCAAGTCTTATAAAGCAGCCTGTAGAAATCGAGTTTCCTAAACCAAGAACCTCTTATCCTTATAGTCTTTTTGCTACCCCATGTTATTTTGGACATCTAAAATCAAACCCCATAACTTCCTCACATCCTGTACATCAACTAGCTCTTCCCTTACAGAATGGATTAAGATGAAGAAAGCAAAAGAGGAAAGTGTAAAAAGAAGAAGAAACAGCAAAAAATTAGTGGTACGATGAAGAAGAGAAAGAAGATACAGGTTTGCATAAGATAGAGATAGAAGATGAAAAACCTTCCTTAGAAAAACTTAAGGATTATGTACAGAATTTTTCTCCTCAAGACAAAATTCAATTTAACATCCCTGAAGACAATACGGTCCATGCAACCACATCTAGATCTACATGGAATTCTACTTGGACTCCCGCCCCAAACAGAAGAGATTTGATGAAATCTGAATATCATAAAGATTGGTTTGCATCCTCCACATATTCATGGAATATAGATAATTGCACTGAGGCAGAAGTTTTGTCAGTCATGCATTCTATGCTTGTCTGTTATAGAACCTATTTGGCTAATGATATTGGACCCATTAATTCTACCAGAAGAATTATTGGTGGGTTTGAAGGATCTTTAGACTCGTGGTTAAAAGCTAAAACATTAAAAGATCCCGCTTTGTTAAATACATGGGAAAATTCACAAGTTCTGAATGCAGATGGAAGTGTGTACATGGACCCTACAACATCACTCCCTATAAACAATATGATTGGTTGTTTACTTTATGGCATCATTGTAAATTTCATTGGATTTCCACAGATTAACAATGATTTAACTGCTATTACTTTGGTTGCTATGAAACTCCATAATGTGCAGCATTTTGATGAATATTTTAATGAGTTCCTACATAGGTTGCACACTCTATCTCCTGAACTCATTCTTGAACCAAAATGGAAAGAAATATTCATCTCTTCTTTACCATTATGGGTTTCACAAGCAATAGTCACCAAATTGCCTGGAAAAATAGGTGACTACAAATTCGGAGTAATAAGGCAAGCAGTTAGGGCAATAATTGTTGAACTCTGCTCACAAATGAAGATTGCTAGAGCATCCACAAATCCAAGGAAGCCGCATGGCTATCAAAAATTATGCAAACAATGGCATCTTTCTACCCCTAAAAATTCAGAGGGGAGGGAACAAAGTGCTTACAAGAAAAAGAAGCACTCTTCAAAGAATTTTTCTGGCAAAAGAATTATCCATCAGAAAAAACCTAAGGACTACAAGTAGACACAGCTATACTCCAGAAAGAAAGAAGTCAAATGCTACCATTGCAATAAGAAAGGACATATTTATCCAAAATGTGCAGAATTACAAAAAGACAGAAAGACGGATAAACCAGAGAAAGGTAAGAAGAAAATCTTCTACATAAATAAATCTTGAAAATTAAATTATTTAAATTTTCCTAATAGCTGTGAAAAAATCACTAGTGAAGAAGAATCAGATTATGTAAATAGATTTAACTCTTATTCTAACACTTCTAGTTCTGAGGATGAATACTGCAATGATCCCCATTGTGTGGAATGTTTCAAAGATAATTGTGATTGCAGCGATCCAGATGTCTGCCAATGTCATTCCCTAAATATGATGAAACAACCAGAGACAGAAGAACAAACAAGAAATTTGTTTGCACAAATGATGGCAGCCACAGATCCCTAGTTGAAAGAAATGTATAAAGAATTGTTGGTAAATCAGTTAAATTCAAAAACAGCAAAGCAAAATAATCCTAACCGAGGATATGTGCCACCAGCTTCTCTTTTTTCAGTAGAAGCTTTGACAAGACAATTCAGGCAAGAAGATTTTGGTGAAGATCTACCGCAAACCTTGCCTAGCATCCATAGAGCAATAAAGGAACTGAGAAAGACAGTGAAGGAGAACCGAAGGCTCTGTATTGAAAGTCATCAAGACTGTCAACTCAGAAGAATGAAAGCTAAAAATGAACAAGGATCCAGTTCAATGCAACCTGTTTTCTCAGCCCAGACACAGAATTATATTTATCATCAGAAACCTTTCAAAGGAGTGGAAATTCATGAGCATAATTCTGATGAAGAAACAGAAGAAGATTGAAGTGGTTTAGGATGCAATCAAATTACTGGTGATGTGATATATTGCATTAAGCTCAAATTCAAAATTGGTACCAGATTTGAATACTGGAAAGTTCTCATGGATACCGGTTCCAGGCTCAATATTCTAAATAATTTAGTTGTAGAATCTCATCTCCTAAGACCTACAAGTTGTCCAAAAGTCACAATAGCCAACGGAGATATCAAAACCGCTTCATAAGTATCAGTTGATATCTTTCTTACAGAATCCATTGGAATCAAAGTTGTTTGTCGAATTGTCACAGGTATGGATTGCACAATGTACTTAGGAACACCTTTCTTTCAAAACTTCCAAAAACATGGAGAAAAGTTTGATCAACAAACAAGGAGATTCGGTTATTTTTTGGAATTAGAAGGTAAAGAATTGTTTTTTCCTTTCCTAAATTCAAGTTCACCTAACAAGATAAAACGGATTGAAAGGTTAGAAAATTCATTGGCAATGATGGAAAAGAAGAAAGAAATCCTTAGAATAGATGAAAATATTGAACAAGGAAAATTTGATAAAGAAATAGTAAATCTCAGGAACAAGATTTTGGAATGTTACTCAGAGGATCCTAATGCCTTCTGGCATGTACATAAGCATGAAATCGAGCTACCATTGAAAATGGATTTTAACGGGAAGCTCAAAAGATCAAAATCCATTCCAATGAATTAGGAGCGGTTAACTCTCTGCAAAAAAGAGATCAAAGAACTCTTACAGAAAGGTTTGATCAGGAAAAGTAAGAGTCCAATAGCTTGTTTTGCATTCTATGTTAACAAGCATGTTGAAGTAGCTAGAGGAAAACCCAATAGTAAATTATAAACCTCTGAATAATTTACTTGACCATGATGCCTATCCTCCTCCAAAACCATCTACCATCTTGGCACGAATCTCTAGATCAAAGATTTTTTCTAGATTTGACTTAAAGTCAGGATTTTGGCAGGTAGGGATCAAGGAATCAGACAAATGGAAGACTACTTTTTCAGTACCAGAAGGTCATTTTGAATGGAACATAATGCCTTTTGGATTGATAAATGCCCCTTCAGCCTTTCAGTGCATCATGGATGAAACTTTTGAAGGTATGGAAGATTTTCTTAAAAAATACATTGATGATATTTTAATTCATTCAGAAGACATTCCTACTCATATCAAGCATTTGAAGATGTTCCTCCAGAGAGTAAAAGAAAAAGGAATAGTTCTTTCTAAATCAAAAATGAAGTTATTCAAAACAATGATAGACTTTCTGGGATACAATATACAGTTTGGCTCTTACCAGGTAATCCAGAGGAGTCTAGATTTTATTGATAATTTTCCTGATGAAATTTTAGACAAAACACAGTTGCAGAGGTTTCTAGGAAGCCTTAATTATGTATCTAAATTTCTTCAGCATTGTGCCCAAGAAAGGAAACTTTTGAATCAAAGGTTACAGAAAGAACCTATCCCATGGAATGAAGAATGCACTAAAGTTGTTCAAAGGATCAAAGAAAGAATCCGCAAAATTCAGCCTTTAAGTCCAATACAAGAAAACTGGAAAAAGGTAATCATGATAGACGCCAGTAATATTGGATGGGGGGTTGTTCTTTGCCAATAAAATCCATAGAAAAATAAAGAACCACTAGAAATCTGCCAATATGCCTCTGGGTTATGGTCTACAAGTCAGACAAACTGAGCAAGCCTCAAAAAAGAACTCAGAGCAGTCTATTTGGGAATTGAAAAGTTCAAAGACTTTGTGATCTATACAAAGTTTTTGGTAAAAACTGACTGACAGACATTAAAGTTAGCCATCCAGAAATGTGATTTTGAAGATGTTGCAATGGTAAGGTGGATGATGACACTTAGTCAATATAATTTTGAAATTGAATTCATCCCTGGTCATAAGAATTCTTTTGCTAACATGATATCTAGGGAATTCTTGGAGAATAATTCTATTCATTCTTTATCCTGCAATTTCATAAGAAGAGTTGAAGATTATGTTGAAATAGAAACCACTCATGGATGGGTCAGATATAACAATATTAGTAATACCAGTCTATTTAATCATGATGATAATTGGTACCCAGTAAAAGAAATAAGGTGGAGAGAATCTCTGGACTTGGGATGATCAAGAAGTTGAAAATGATCTAGCCATTCAAGAACTTGATTATTTAGTTCATATTGGAAACATTTCTTATGAAATTTATTATGAAGATGATAACAGAATTGGAAATTGTAGACTCGCAATTAGACAGTTCAACAATCCTTTTAGAAGAACTAATTTTGATCCAGAGAGACAAAAGTCTGCCTTCTTTCAAATGATGAATTTAGAAAATATCTCATCTAACTTCTTCTATCATCTATAATTTGACTTCACCTATGAAGATTGGCCAACAGAAAGAATGAACCAAGAAAATCCTTTTCCTAATTGGTTTGAATATTGGTTAAAAATCTACGGTCTCAGTGCTATCCTTACAATGCCCTATCAATTCACCTGATTAAAGATTGATGGATTCTCTGCACCCGGCACACTCCATACTAGAGTTTTGTATAAAAGCCTTAAAGATCTCATTGAAATAGAAGATATTGCTTTTCTAAATGCAATAATAAGATGCGGTCATACCCATTGGTTTGTAGGCCAAAGAATCTGTGCAAGACAACTTGTCTCAAGTACTGATGGAACCAGAATGGAATACAATGACTTTAACCAACAATCAGATCCAGACAATAATCCTTTTGAAGAATTTAACTTTCTCCTACCACTAGAAGATCATGAAAATCATATTTGGGAATCTGAAAAGGAAGTGACAGTTCAATTCTTTTCCACACATCTCATAGATCATTTCCGACATAGTTATTATACTCATCCACAAGTGTCATTTTTTGTACTGTAAAGTCTTTCTAACCGACAATCGTGTTAGACGTTTCTTTCATGGGTTCTTTGTAAAATAATCTCCATTTTGTACACACCTGCACTTAGTACTAGGTATGTCTGTGAATCTCTGCACGGATGTCATTCCAATGTTACCTAAAAGCAATGATTCCTAACATTTTACTTTCTTTATGTCACATAATAACTGTAAGGATTGTGATACCCTTGTACGAGACCATCAAATCCTTCCTTTTAGGACGATTTACTTCATAAAATATTTTATTTCCTTGCACGGATAATCAATCTGAAGATATCTTTTGAGTCATGAATTTCACGAGGTTTTCAGTGGAATTAGCTACTTAAAGAAGGGCAAAGGCCAAAATGAGGGCATTCGAGTCAAGTCTAGGGTAAGGATCTAAGAAGCCTGCGTCTCTATGTGCGAGCATAGGGAAGAACCTAAAGTGGTCGGATCTTTTAGGATTGGTGTTGGTGTTGATCTTTAGACTGAGTCTACCAGTCTATCTCAGTGGTAATCGTGTTCTTGTAACTCTTGTAATTTCTCTGTGGAGATTTGAATCTTTTGATTGTTTTTGTAACTACCAGTTTCTATCAGTAATAAAATGGTATCAGAGCCAAGTTGTATTTCATTTGAGCATACTGTTGGGAACATCTGAGTTTGTTTGAGTCTTGATAATGTCTGTTTCCTGTCAAGCCAAGGATGGCGTCTATGGCGTTTGAAGACTAGGAGATTAGAACTTCTTTCCAAGAGAAGCCGCGAAACCTGCTCTGTTTGCGATCGTAATACTGATAAATCTGGTACACAACATTTTGAAGATTTCTGTCTTTTACTCTGAAGCTGCATAAGTTAATTGTCTTCCGCTATACTTGTATTTCTTCACGAATATTTCTATCTTTTTGTAATTTTGGACAATTTGGAGAAATATGTCCTTTCTTATTGCAATGGTAGCATTTGACTTCTTTCTTTCTGGAGTATAGCTGTGTCTTCTTGTAGTCCTTAGGTTTTTTCTGATGGATAATTCTTTTGCCAGAAAAATTCTTTGAAGAGTGCTTATTTTTCTGGTAGGCACTTTGTTCCCTAGGTTTTAAAGTTTTTTTTTAGGAATTTAGTGAAATAAATTTTCAAAAAAAATGAATTTTTGTTATTAAAAGTGCATTTTAAATTTCTAACAATTTTGACTAGAAATATGTCAAAAAAAATTTCAAAACAGAAAACAATTAAAATATAATATCTACCCCTGTGCTAGGGGTTTCTTTATAGTAGATTTTGAAAACTCTGAAAGAAGACAATGCATTCTAGATTCTGGCCCTTGGTTTTGGGAAAACTCAGGCCTATTCATGAAGCCATGGAACCCATCATTCGATCCCTCAACAACAGTCATAACCCCAGCACCAGTTTAGGTGAGGTTGCCAAACCTACCCTTGCATCTCTGGAATTTCTCCTTGCTAAAATCCATTGGAAATGCAATTGGGAAATTTTACTGCAGGTGCCCAGAAATAGAGGAATATGCCAGAACCACCTATGCACGCATATGTGTGGAAATGGACTTCAGCGTCGGATTCCCAGTTGAAATAAACCTAACAAGTAAAGACTATGTGTGGAACCAGAAACTCGATTATGAGAGTGTCCTCTTCAGATGTCGATCCTGCTTTGAGATAGGTCATCTAGCCAAAAATTTCCTAAAAGAATCCCAGAAAAATGCCAAAAAAAATCACCACAGATCTAAATGGTGGGAAGGAGCACAAAATGAACACTACACTGTCATCAAAGAAGAATACTCTCGAGAAAACTCTGAATCACAAGAAATCGGGCAAGAAAGAAACAACTCTCAAAACAAGCAGGGGGAAAGCGCCGCCCAACTCGACAACCCCTCAAGCATCAACAATTATGAGGATTCGAATACCGCACAAAATAAATCTTCATTTAACACCAATCTTGCCAAGAAAAACGAGGAGCCAGACAATTAAAAACTAAGAAAATTATAGGTCCGATAGACCAATTTGGTCTCAGTGGACGTTAACCACCATCATCATCATCATCATAACCAATAAATAAATAAATTAGGAGCTTTAAATTGACATAATGAATATGTTTGCTCGACAAACCTCTATTAAATCAAATAAAAAAAATTGTTTCATTTTTTATTTTAAATTTACATAAATTTATATTTTAAATATTTTTTAATAATAAATGTAGTAATTTGTTTTATAAAAATAATTGTACTTAAATAAAATATTAACTAAATTAAAATTTTGAAACGAAATTTATTTTATCTTATTAAAATTTATTAACCAAAAAGAATATATATATGTGTGTGTGTGTGTGTGTGTGTGTGTGTGTGTATAACATAATTATAATTAATATATATATACAATACATCTATATATAATTATATAACATAACATAGCATGTAATATAACTATATATAACATAGTTATAGCTATAACATCTCTCACATACACACACACATATATATAACATTTAACATAGTTTTATAATTATTTAACATAATGTGTTCTTCATAATAACATAAGATGGGTGACGCTCAATAAATTTTTAAGACTCGAGTTGATCTATAATTTTCCTTAAAATTTCCACTACTCATATTTGTAGAATTATTTAATATAATGATATGACAACTATATATCTCTTAGTTCCCACCCTTATTAAATTTATTAGTTGAGTAATGATTTTGTAACTTACACTTCCTATATTTTTATTTAACTATATAACGCAACATAGCATAACTATAACACACACACACATATATATTCAAGTTTCAACAATGCATCATTGATACATACATTAAATCCATGATGAAAAGTGCATTTAAAGTGAATATATAAGCATTTTGACTCTTTTCTAATTTGTACCATATTGTTTCATTATGTAGTGTGTCATACTAGAAACATTGTCTTCATGTGCTTGCACCTAGTACATGTCATGTGTCAAAATCAAACATTATAAGAACTTGTCTTATGGAGTATTTGGTTGGCATGAAGTTTTGTTAGTTTTGCAAATAGGTTTATTTCATTTTTTACATATATTTACATATTTCTACTATATGAATAAAATGAATTATGTATAAATGGTAAAAAGAGTAAGTTAGATTTGATCACATTTTTCGATTGTGTTTACATGGAACTCAATAATTTGGTTGATAATTTATCAAAAAAGACACTCTATTTAGTTTAGGACTTTAGCCTAGATTATTCTACTTGAGTTATAAATGGTTTTCTTGTCAGCATTCTTTCTATATCAACATTTTTTCTTGGATTCATTTATATGTATTATATGTAATTTACAGAGCCATCTCCCATACACCCCCCGACTGCATCTCGTTGGAGTGGTGGGGGATTTGTTATACATGGTCATGCTAGATCACGTAGCCATACTAGAATGTTTATTCCATTCTTTGATCCTAAGATCTAATGCCAGTCAGAGTGTTAAAGGTAGTGTTTTTGTCTCTATTGATGATCTTGCTACAAATAGTGGACCTTCTTTGTATTAGATATGACCTGAAAATATATAACAATGGAAATATGCCCAAGGAATAAGACAATAGATGATAAAAATTCAGATCTTTATTAATACCAAAACCCTTGAGGTAGGGTAACACCATACAATCACTCCTTAAGGAAGGAGAATACTCCACAAGCCATATGCTTGTCAATACACTAATACTTAACATGTCCCAATGGAGAGTCTCTATTCTCTATATAGGCTTCATGCATACAATACCATGGGTAATTACCATGGGTCTCTTAATACCATACATCCACTAAAATGGGCTTATCACATTATTCCCTAACTAATTTTGGTCCCTTACATAATGTGGGTTAACCACTTTGTTTATTAAATATGGCTCATCACATTATTACATTATTCCCTTGGGTACCTTCCTCTGTACCCCATAATATCCCCCTAGGTATACTACATTACACCCCCCTTAAACATGTTTCATCCCTAAAACATGAGTAGAACACAAATAATAAGATCTACTCGAAAAAGTAGTCCATTGGTACCATGCACGTGCATCTAGCCATCCTAGAGAAAGGTGAACACTGGATCTAGTTGGTGCCTCACTCACTTGAGATGGAAGTTGTTTCTGGTAGTTCCTCTGCGTCGAGGAGTTGTGGGTGGCTCATCGCGCCACTCTTTGTGTCATCCACGGGTTGTTGTCCTTGTTTCTAATTCTTTCCCCCTTGCTGGTTTTTGTATAGATGGGTAGTGCAGGTGGTGATATGCTGAAGTTTTAATTGATCATGTATATTTCTTCAATTTGCCACTTAATGGAACCTAAATGGTATCTGGTACTTGTTGTGGCGCCCGTGGTTGTTTCTTATCTTCCATTATTACTTCTACCATAAACTCCTCATCTGATGTGTCAGTACCTACAGCATTTCTTCTTGGGCCTCCTTGGGCTCTACCTGTTTATTGATGAAAATATCCTGTAATTTAATTTTCTTCTTTTTATACCAAAGCTTCGGGAATTTCTTCTACATATTAATATTGATAGTACCAACAGAATTCCATCCAAGGGTATCTCAAAACAACATCCACATCAACCATATTTGAAACATAAAAATCAGAATGCAACACATACTTATCCATAGAAATATTCAAATCTTTATAAATTTAAACAACTTCATTATCAACCTGTGTGTTTTCAATATGTTTTGTTGGGACTTGCAATTTTTTTTCCAAATTAACATTGATAAAATTATGCTTGCAACTAGGAATGATAGACACAATGATGTTCTCTTTCTAGATACTTCCATGAACCTTTAATATGGAAATATTAGTATAAAATAAGCCTTTATGGCTCTTAGTGGCCTTCTTTCCAGCTTGAGACCACTTCTCTAAAAGGACTTTTTCAAGTTATTCCTTGGGAAGTCTCCTCACTAAACTAGCAAGTGAGTTCCACCAGTTATCGGTCTCATATTTCATATGAAGCCCTAGGAAGCTTGTCCAAACATATGGGCATTTAGGCCTGTGATATTATATAAATTATTCAATAGTAGGGCCATCATCGTTTCTTGTAAACTTCATCTTGCTAGAACCCCTAAAACAAAGTAAGGCTTTTGTAGAAGTATTCTCCCCGCTTTTCCCAAGAAAGAGTTTTGATACCACTTTGTTGATGCCTCGAAAATCGTTGCATCAACATCGGGGATAACCACCCAGTCCAGACCTTAAAGGCAGCTCCTTTTCCGTTTGGTGTGGTGGCTCCGACTGGATATAATGGGACCAGTTTCCCAATGATTGGTAAATAGGATGGATAAATAATTGATTCTCTAATATCTAATGATAATGGATGAATGATTTAATCTAAGAGTAAAATTATAAACAACTATCCTATCCCGGGAAATTGTTGCTTTTAGCGTAACTTTGGATGGTCTTCATTCACAAACAGGCATATAGATGACTCTTGTTGGTAAACAAAGATGTTTATTCAGATGATAATTACTAAGCCCAAATAGTTGAACAAAGCAATCAAACAAACATTATTACACTATTCCTCATATATATCATAGACATAGATATGATTGAAAGAATAACAGTCCTTAGACATTCAATAGTGAAAAGTACAAGGATTGTTGTTAAAACACATACGTATATTCAATGATAGCAAAATTTAAACGAATTTCGATTCACATAAAAATGACACAAGAGCATAGATAATAGTACCATATGTTTATTTGAGTCACTCCCAATATCAACCGCATTCAAATTCCTTCTTTTAACTTAGGAACACTTCCACAAAAGGCAATAGTGCACATATCATTAAAGCCTTCTTCGTCAAAATTCAGAATACCGGCCCAGTCTTTATAAAAAATAGATCAGAAGCACAATAGTGTGACTTCCTGATTTGAGTTTATACAAAAACTGAGGACCCCTTCCAAAAGCATGAAAGGGCCTATAAATACTAATTAAGCTAACTAATTACAAAATAAAAGTGCTATTTAATTGGTACAACTATGCTATGAATATCTCCTCAAAATCAGCTTGTCCTCAGTCGGCAGCATGATTCATTGTTTTAGATGATCTCCCTTCGGCTTGAGCTGGCAGATATCTAGCATCGGTTGCAACTCTGGAGGGCGACTTAGGTGAGAATTCAGTTGAGCTGAATATGTGGCATCTTGGATCTCGGGGATCATGCAACTGATGGCATCAGTTAAACATTTGAGTGCGGCCCTCTGACTGTATGGCTTGATTAAGAAAAACCAAAAGGTATCCCAAGTTAAACTTTGGATGCCAGCAATTAGTCTTCCTTTCTTTTCCAATTCCTGATTGCATGTTTGTTCCAAGGCTTTGGCCGATGTCAATTTTCCTAGATTACACTGTGAAATCATATTATACAGATAAAGAGTGTTGTTGACAAATTCAATTAAATTGCTAGTAGATAACCTACATCTTGAGGTTTCTCTTTCTACCTTCATTAGTTGCATCTGCCATTCTAGGAACAAGATGTCTTTGTGTGACTCTAGAATTTTGGGCAGATCCGAAGCCTGTCCTTCAAGGGAGTCTTGCCAAGCAAGAAAATTGGTTAAGGTCTCATCAGCCTGTTCTAAATCCTGTCTAGCTTCAACTGATTTATCAACTATCGATGTAGTAATCTCACAAAGAGGTTCAGCCAGAGAAATGTTATGACATAGCAGTTTTAGCTGTGTAATCAATGCCTTATTGATTTGTAGAGCTTCTGTTCTGAACTCTGCTACTTGAGGAAGGCTCCTGAACTTTTCTACTTCTTGTGACAGTTGAGCGATTTGCTCATCCTTAGTCTTGCTCATTTGTTCATTCATCGCCTTTAATCTGATCAATGGTTCGGACAATTCCTTCTGTTTCTGCATTGCACTCGAATCTATCCTCTGTTTCTCTTTGAGAAATTGCTCATTTAATTGGTTGTTTGTCTGCCGCTGTGTTGATAGTTGTTGTTCCAATTGTTCTATTTTCCACTGTGCTTCAGACACCTGTGACTGCAATGAATCAATCATTTGATCTTTTTCCTTAAGGAGACTGCTCACTTCCGAGGCTTTATCCATGGTGGCTGCCGAATATGCTCCGGCATACTGGGAGAGTTTCGTAAGGTCATCGGAAGGGTTCAATTCCTCCTTCCACACCACATTAGCCATCTCTGTTTGATCTGGCAAAAGGGAAGATTGATCAAGTCTCCTCCTTTTCCTCTGTCTTTTCACCACAGCCCTGTGTTTAGGACTGTAAAAGACATCTAATGGTGGTATGTCTTCTATCTGTAAAACAATCTGATCGGATGGATCTTTGGGAATTATTTCCGCATCTTTGCTACTAGGTAGGCCGCTGGTCCCTTCACTTGGAACCGTAGTTGTGGTTGTTTCTTGACTGACTGTCACTTGGGGTGTGCTGAATCCTTGAGAAGTCTCGGGATTGTTTATAATAGAGTCAAATTGTTGCCACTCTTGGAGGAGTTTGGGATCAATTTGAGTCTCTAAATCAATAACTTCATTGTCCTGCTTCTTTTCTTTCTCCTGCTCTGTTTCCTTCTCTTTACCTTTTTCTGACTCTTTTCCCTTTTCGGGAATTTTCTCTATAGCAGGAGGCTCGTCAATACTCTTCTGCCCAGGCTCGCTTGACTTAGTTGTTGGTGTAGTAGCCAATAAATCAAGAGGCAGAGTTTGCAACCTCTGTTCTATGAGCCTATCGAATCCTACCAGTCCTTCATCATTATATTTCATCTTGGCCAATGTTTTAACTTGAGACAATGATTCTGCTGAAGAAAATAGATCATCAAATTCATCTTTCTCATGGTCAAACTTAGTAAGTTTGGCCTGTTCAAGCACATTATAGGCAACCTTTCGGGCATCGAATTGCCTGTTAGGAATGGTCGCAAGATTGAGCATATTAATTTTTCATGTCTCCTTCTCAGCATGTTTCCAATCAAGTATGGTATAAACACCGCATCTCAAAGGGAATATGGGCCATAGCTGCTTTTTGGAAGTCCTAAGAGTTTTTGACGTTCCAGCGGTTGTTATTTGGTAAGCTAATTCTCGTGCCAACAGTTTATCAGGTACATACAATGGGAGGACATGGGGTCTTGTGGCACTACCAAACACCCTTATATATGTGAATTTATCTTCCCCGAACCAATTTCCCACAGCAGTCAAGTCAACTTCTGCCTCCTCGGAAATCCTTGGGGCAGGCTTATCAAAAATGGCATAATAAATAGGCAGCATGAAACCATTACAGATTTGATACAAGTGGTCTTTATAATGTGCCTTCCATAACATCTAATGATAGATGTGGATTGGCTTAGGGTCCTATGGCATCCACCTCCACCCAAGTATCGGGTATTCGGAATTAAAGCAAAGCATATCCATAACATAAGCACTGTAATAGAAGGGGGGAATAGTCCTAGTGGTTTTGCATGAATTGAATCTAAAATCAAGAATTGCAGAGGCTAATTTATCAGACAATATATTCTCCCAATCCATGACATAACTACTAATTGCTGCTTCCATTAAAGGAACCATTTCGATATTAAATTTTGCTGAATCATGCATTCCCCATATCCTACACATTATTGCCCCAGCATAACAGTAAGGAGATGCTAAGGAATCCATGGAGTACTTACCCGATGATTCATGTTTGTGCTTTGCGGGATTCTGTCTCCACTGTCTAATCGGGGTTGATTCTATCTCATTCTCCTCTGCAAATTTCTCCAGAAAAGCTTTGTTGTATTTCTTTTCAGGTTCGGGAAAATGGTACATTTTCCTCAAGTCGTCAGGCTGAAATGAACCGAAAACTCTTCCATCAACTGTACAAAAGGTCCTATTAGAAACAGGAATTTGTTCGACCACCCATCTGACCACATCAGTGTAAGGGAGAATTTTCTCCCGAGCTGCTATCCTGTGTAAAAATGAGTCGGCCAAATCTTTCAGCGAGGCTTCTGATTTATTAGTTGAGCCTGTAGTAGCTTCTTCCGACACTTCCTCCGGTTCTTCTGCCTCAATTAAATTATAGATGCTTTGCCAGCTTGTATTTCCAAGGCCGAGACATGTAGTGTCCGAAATTAGGCCCTTTTTGCTTGGTCCTGGGTCACTGGTGGGCTAGACTGTTACTGCAGGGGCCGCTACCGCAGCGGATCTCTTAGATTTCTTTCCCATTTGCTTTAAACTTGATACTTTGACGGAATTCTACACAAGGAAGGAAACGAGCGTGCTACAAAGAAATAGATAACATGAGCCAATATGGAAGAGTTATATCTTTTAACGAATAATCAAAGATCATAGTGAAATTGCCGCAGATAGAATCTAAGTGGAAAATCTTGGCATAACTACTTCATTAATGGGCCGCTTCACCCATCAATCATGATAAGGGAGCTTTTAAATATCCATCATAACGTCTATATGGTGAATAATTGATTCAAGTGTGGCTTAGATTTTTGGCGGCTAATCGCATTTGATGATTGGCGACGTGAAAGGGAGGGTTTTCATAATAGTCCAAAATATCATTCAATCACCAAAGGTGATATAATGCATGCCAATCTTTAATATGCTTAGAAACACGCGCCCTGATTTAATGCATCGCAATCGGGACAGGGCTCCTGTCACTTTATTTATGCCATTGCGAAATCGCCGATGGCGATATGCCTTATCGCATCGGGGGATTTGAAGGTGTCACAGTTAATGCATTGATTACCACAGCCGATTGCCGATAGCGATACCTTTTATCGCATCGGAGGAATGGGGGATGCCTTATAAATGATGCGCTTTGCCTTTTCCAGATAGAGATTTCCCTTTTCGGATCGGAGTAATTCAATGGGCCTTTATTTATGTTTTTCTTATTATTGCGATATGCGATCTTGCGATCGCTTTATCATAATAATAAAAAGCTTTATGATTTGTTTAAAAGACCTATTTTATCATTGTTTAAAAGGGATATCATATTTCAGACGAACCTTTTGATGAGGGTTTTTTCTAATAATAAGTTAATACCAATTTATTCACACATCTATGTTTAAAAGGGACCCACTTCATATTATGATTTTTAAAGAAAAATTTTATGAAATGGGGAGTTGTTGTACAGCACAACAATTGGCGATTTACTGGGAGAAACAGTTATCTCTGGGAAAAGTTAAAATACTTAAACTTTTTAATCTGAAAATCTTATCCGAGCGAAAAATCTAATATAACTAGGCAAACATAAATTCTGAATGTTAACTATTTCTACTATTCTCTTCTCATGTTACAATTAAATACATTCTATGTTTCAAATTAGCCTTAATTGGTTGTTAATGATAAAACAAAAACTTTTCCAACTTAGCTTTATAATGACTCCTTTGCCATAGGTAGAGCCTCTGCTGCCAGCGAACATCTATAGTCTCGACAGGGATACCTTTTAACCATTTGATCGTTCATTATCCCATCCATTTCAGAGTATAATTAAAAAGAATGAATCCAGAAATATGTTTTCATATTTTTGTATCATTTTTTCTTTTTCTTTATTTTGTAAGATAAAAAGCCATTGTCCTAGTTTGGTAGCTAGCTATTCGACAATGCCATTCACTGGTGATAATTTAACTGAACAAGCTGGCTCGTGATGAGACCCCTTGTCTTATAATTATAAGTCATTACCCTATTTTGATATGCAGTATTGGTAATGTCAGTTGAACTATTTCCCTATGATCATGGTAAGCAGGCTTGTGATAAGACCTCTTATCTTTTACCTTAAATATATTTTAGAATTACACTCTGAGTAATTATAACCCTTGATGAATGGGATGAACAATTTTCTCCTTAAGAGAAGATGGATGACAGGATCAGAGTTGAAGATGCTAAGATTGAATCAGTATCTGTTTTGTATTGATAATCGTTTTTAGGCTGCTTAAAAACATTAAAATGGTTTACAGTATTTCTAATCTTTGAGAAGAGTTTACAGAAATAAAATGGGGTTTCAGAATCTAAATATACCTAATTTCCTAGAAATTTTCCTTTCGTTTAAGGCTTCCATTTTTAAAAGCAAATATCATAATTGTTTCTTTTGAGAAACTTTTTCAATATAGTAAAGACCAATGGAAGGCTAACTTTATTTTTCTACAATCTTAAAAATCTAAGCTATGTACAAAAATTTAGCTAAAAATTGAATATTTACAAAGGGAGAAGGGGTTACCTCCTCAACTGAAGAATTTTCAAGATAAGGCCGTTAACAGGAAGAGAGTCTCTCTTTCCTGATAGATCTTGCGGAATGAAAGTAGAAGGGCCTATCTTCTCATTGATTTGAAATGGTTCGAGCCACATTTTCTGGAACTTTGTGTGTTTTCCTTTATCCTCATGGGCTTTGTCCCATTTCAAAACTAGATCACCAACTTGTAATTGTTTTGAACTGGTTGAAGTTGTATCAAAATATGACTTGATAATTTGCTGATGTTTTGCATGTATAATTCTGGCTTTTTCCCTTTCTTCTTCTAGTTTCAAATTTTGATTTTTTCTTAGTTGAATAGAAGATGAGGAACTTTCTTCAATAAACTGCACTAAAGCTAAGGATGGAAGCACTAAGTTAGCTGGTATGCTAGCTTCCTTTCCATACACTAGATTGAATGGAGAAGTGCCTATAGAGGCTTTTTGAGTTATTCTATCAGCCCATAGTGCAAATATCAAAGATTTATGCTAGTTTTTATGATTCTGTTCAATAGTTCGCTTAATAATTCTAATAAGGTTTTTATTGGTGGATTCTGCCAAACCATTGCCCTGGGGGTAATAATTTGCAGAATAGCTCAATTTAAATCCCCTTTTGATAGCAAACTCAAACATAGAATTTCCAGAGAAATAAGATGCATTATCAAAAACAAGAGCATTCGGGACACCAAACCTGGTAATAATGAATTGATCTATGAATTCCATAATTGCCTCAGAGTTTGTTGTCTTCAAAGGAATTGCTTCAACCCACTTAGTAAAGTAATCAGTGGCAGTAAGGATATGCTTATGCTATTTGGATGACTGTGGAGTGATTTCTCCAATGATTTCCAATCCCCATTGCTCAAAAGGTTGCTCAATGTTGACTGGTTGCAAAGAGAAAGTTGGCTTTCTTTGTCTTCCACTGGATGTTTGACAGCTTTGGCATTTCCTTACATATTCATGAGTATCTCTAAACAAGGTGGGCCAATAATACCCAGCATGAATGATTTTGTGAGCTGTGGTGTCAGCTCCAAAATGTCCTCCTGCTTGTCCATCATGAAGTTCCTGCAAAACTTTTTGAGCTTCAGGTTTTTCTAAGCATCTTAATAAAATTGAATCATAATTTTGCCTAAACAATACATCATCTATAATTGTGAAGTTTTTTGCTTCAATCTAATGGCACGTTTGTTTTTATAGGAGAGATTGGAAGGAGCGTACCCATTTTTTAAATAGAAATTCAGATCTGTATATTGTGATTCAGAACCTGTGGTACTTATCTGATTGATTTCTTCAGTATCTTCTGTACTTTCAGGTTCTTGAATGTTGGATGCTCCTACTAACAACCTGCAAAAACCTTGGCCTTTGACAATCTTTGCTGGCTTGATTTCCAAGTCATATTCTTGTAATGTTGTGACCCAATTTGCTCTCTTTTCTCCTAATTCCCTTTGAATTAGTAATTGTCTTACTGCTGAAAAAGGAACTATAACTTTTGTGTGAGATTTTAAGAGGAAGGGCTTGTAGTGTTTTATGGCTTTGTACATAGCAAAGGCTTGTTTTTCAACTTCCGAATAATTTAGTTCAGCACCTTGAAGATTTGAGCTGTAAAACAAAATTGGTGCTTCCAAGTTTTGATCATTAATTTGAGTCAACACTGCTGCATATGACGAAGCGGATGCGAGGGTATATAGTATGAAATGATTAGAAAAATTGGGAGTGCTTAAAGCAGGGGCATTAATTATTGATTGTTCAATGGAATCAAATGCCTCCTTTTCTGCAGATCCCCATTTAAACACCGAATTTTTCTTAATCATCATTTGCAATGGTAAAATAATCTGGGAAAAATATGGAACAAAATGTTTAACAAAGTTAATTTGACCCAAAAAAGACTGCATGGATTTTTTATTATGAGGGAATGGAATTTCATAAATCTCTTTAATTCTGTCTGGATCAATATAGATACCATCTTTTGAAACAATGAAGCCTAAAAGTTTTCCTTGATCAAGAGCAAAAAAGGATTTCTTTGGATTAAGAGAAATACCATACTTTCTACAACGTTCAAAAGGCATCTTTTGGTAGGCATAAGTTCCCCACTTAGTTCTGAAGGTAGTTTTAAGCCTATCATCAGGATGAACCAGAATTTGGTTATATCCTGAAAACCCGTCTAAAAAGGACATTAGTTCTGAACTAGCTACCGAATGTAATGTCTGCTCCATAGTAGGTAAAGGGAAGTTATCCTTTTGGCTTGCCTTATTAAGATTTCTGAAATCAATGCAAAACCTGATATCGCCATTTTTCTTTCTAACAGGTACCATATTGGAAACCCAGTTTGAATGTCTCACAAGAAAAATTATCTTAGCCTTCAAGAGTTTATTTAATTCAGCCTTTATTTGACTCTCTAGGTTAGGATGAATCTTTCTTAACTTCTGTTGCACTGGTTTTTGTTCAGAAAGCATTGGAATAGTATGTTGAATAATTGATGCATTGTATGTTTTCAAATCATCATATTTCCAAGCGAAGACATATTTGTTCTTTGTTAAAAGCTTAATGAATGGTGTTCTTTCTTCTGAAGAAATTCCTAGTCCCAAATTGATGTTTTGAGGGTTCTCCTTAGTCCCTAGGTTTATCAATTCAAATCTTAAAGTAGAACTTTGGAGTTTTGAATTGGTCACCCGTTTAAGCCTATCTTTAATATCATAAAGATCTTCAAGCTTGACCACTGGTTTTGGTATTGAGTTTTCCTCTTGCTTTTCTTTCATCTGAAGGTCATGATTAGTTTCATCAATGATTTGGTCATCATAGGACTTGTCAGAAGTCAAGAAGTTTAAAATGTCTTCATCATGATTGAACACTCTCCAATTGGTGACATTATCAGGAATTAATGGTCTAAAAATTAACTCTACTGAAAATCTATCTGGGCTGTAATCTTCGGATGGTAGGAGTCTGGAAGCAACATTAGCTAGCAAGTCTGCTGCTGCATTCTAGGACCTAGGGATGGGAGAAATATTGAATGCTAAAAATTGTGAGATGAGTTCCTGTACCAGAGACTGATAGTGTTTGAGATGACCAGAAAGGCAATGAATTGAATTTCTAACCTGTTTAATAACAATCTCTAAATCACCAAACACTTTCAGATATTGAACCTTGAGGGCAATTTCTTTGTAGAGTCCTTAAACTAGGGCCTCATATTCAGTTGTATTGTTTGTGCATTCAAATTCCAGTCTGCATGATAACATAGTTTTTTCTCCCTGGGGCTAACTAAAATACATCCTGCTCCTGAGCCTTCACTAGATTTAGACCCGTCAAAATACAATGACCAAAATAAAGAATTATCAACAATTTTATTTACAGTTTCCTCAGTAACATTAACACATCTTGAGCTATATGTTTGTGAAAAGTTTTCAATCTGAGTGTGAAATTATTGACTGGGAAAGGAGATGGTTGGGCAATGAAATTGCCAAAGAATGATTCAAATGAATAATTCCCCAAAATATTGTTATTGAATGCTATTGGTTGGTTTTCTTGTTCAAACTCGGTAACTGTGTGGGTCATGTGTTTCTCCCGATCAATCTTGATCTGATTTGGTTTTCCTTTATAAGGTAACCACATATGAGACCAATCGGTGGTAATATAACCATGGAGTTTTTCAGACCAATCTCTACTCAAAATCAACCCATAGAATTCAGCTATATCAGTGATCAAAATATCAATTCTTTGAACCACTCTAGGATCAGCTGATAACCTGATAGTTACTAAGTTGATTTCCCCTAAAACCTGGTCCTATCCAACTGTACAATATGAATTGCAGACTTTTGGGGTTCGATGTTTAGTTTCGAACAAACTGAAGCTGGCATTATATTAGAGGAAGCCCCTAAGTCAATCAAACAGTTGTGTAGAATTTTATTATAGATTTCATAGGTTAAGAGGAAAGGAGGAGTATGAGAATTTGATCTATCCCCAATTAAGACTGCATCAGTAGCTTCCACTCTACCAGAAGGTGGTTGGCCTGAATCATTAGCAGCTTTGGACAATACAGCATTAGGAAGAGGTGAAGAAGGAACGGCATTTAACTCCTTAAGAAGTAATTTCTGCTGATGTTTGAGTTTGCTAAGTTCAAACATAGTAACATTCGCCTTAGTCTTCTTCATATCTTCGATAATATTGTAGTCCATAGAATCTGATACTACTAATGTCTTAGATGTTGAAGGTAGATTTGAAGATGATGGTTGATTTTGGGATGGTATCGCTGAAGCTTTTTTTGTAGGAATCTTTTCTTTGGTAGTAGTGGAACCTGCATTCCTTTTCTTCGAAGTTGTCTGGACAGGTTCAAGAGTACCTTTACTCTTGGTAGTCACAGGGAAAGCTTCTTGTTCATTTTCTATATCGGAGGTGGGTAAAATAAAATCCCACATCCCATGACATTCGACAGTCTCATCTTCTTCGGGTTCCTCAGATGGCAAGACTGTTTCATCTTCTTCTTCTTCCTCAGGATCTAAATCTGCATTGGATATAACATTTGGTGGTTTTGATTCAGGTTTCTTAAAATTTCTAAATGGTCTTTTTGTTGAGGTTTCAGCTACTTGCTTCTTGATTTCGACCATTTCATTTGACATAGTCTTGAGGACTTTTTGTAAACCTTCCATATCATATGGATATTTAGGGGTTTTCTTCTTTGAATCATCCTTGAAAGAAACTTTTTTGGATTTTCTATCTTCAAGAGCAGCTTTCTTTTCTAAAGCATTAATACGTTTCTCTATAGCAAGTGCCTCTTTCATGTTTTCAGCTAAAGTTGGTTTTGCAGCCCTGTCTACAAAAATAGCTATATTTGAGGGTAGGGCAGTTATGTACCATTCGCTTATAATTTTCTCACTTGGTTTGGAGGCGGTTGGAATCTTATTCAAGAGTTTATTAAATCGTGAGTTGAATTCCTTAATAGGTTCTTTGGGCTCTATCCTAAGATTGGAGAGATCATTGATTAATGTGGCTAAAGATCTATCATTGCCATACTTAGTAAGAAACTATTCTTGGAAAATGTTCCAACTGGTAATGGATCCAGAGGGCAGGGAAAAATACCAAGACCCAGCTGATCCTTGCAAAGTATAAGGGAAAAGTCTAACGACAACATCTTCCTCTGTCACTCCTTTCAAATTAACTGATAACATGAAATTATTAATGTGTTCTTCGGCTTGTGTTCCAGCATCTGGATTAAACTTGGGTAACCATTTTTCAGGAGAATCAGGCAATGGGTGTAATGGTGCAGGCATGGTGACCGCACCAGGACTATTCCATGGATTCGCCATTGAAAAACCAGTAGTAGATGATATTGCTGATGAAATTCTAGATGTTTGGGAAGGAGTTGATATTGAGGATTGAATGGGTTGGGATGTTGAAGTTCCTGATCCCTGTTGAACAACAATATGTAATGAAGGAGTGGATGGCTGACTTTGCACTGGGGAAGATGAGATGGAAGATGATGATGAGAAAGTTTCACTGTCAGATCCTTCAGTATTCTTTTTTTCCCTTTTCCTTTTAGGTAAAGGCAGCTTAGTAGGTTTGATACCGAGCTTTCCGCTCTGAAGTCTGGTGAGAGGGTGAAGTAGATTGAATTACGAAGTCTCACTGCCTTGAGATACCTCATATTTCTGTGGTGATATCGAAAAGCCTTGAAGTTTATGGATGAGAGATTGAACTTCAGGGGACTCAGGACTTAATCGTTCTGAAGTATGGTGGGTTTGAGAAGTGGTAGTTGATTCCTCTTCTTCTCGCTTGAATACTGGAGTTCCAGCATGAAAATGGGAGGTAGGAGGTGAGGTGGAGGGAGATTTACTCTCAGAATGGGTTATGGGTTTTGGTTTACTCACCATTCACAGTTCATGCCCTCCTTCTAGAGCCAAAAATGTTGATGCAACGATTTTCGAGGCATCAACACACTTGTAGTAGATCTGACCTAAAAAAATATAACAATGGAAATATGCCCAAGAAATAAGACAATAGATGATAAAACTTCAAATCTTTGTTAATATCAAAACCCTTGAGGTAGGGTAATACCATACAATCACACCTTAAGGAAGGAGAATACTCCACAAGCCATATGCTTTTCAATACACTAATACTTGACGTGTCTCAATGGAGAGTTTCTAGCCTCTATATAGACTTCATACATGTAATACCATGGGTAATTACCATGGGTCTCTTAGTACCATACATCCATTACAATGGGCTTATCACATTATTCCATAACTACTTGTGGTCCCTTACATAATGTGGGTTAACCACTTTATTTATTAAATATGGCCCATAACATTATTACATTATTCCCTTGGGTACCTTCCTCTGTACCCCATAATATCCCCCTAGGTATACTACATTCTTCACCTATACATCTTGCATTTTAAATCCTCCTTAAACTTTATGTGTTTGTCTTGAAATTGTCTTTAATTTTTAAATCGTCTTCAATTGATGTGTTTGAATTTAAGGTATATGTTATTATGCTTCTAGTTTGTTATATATGTTAAATTATGTTTATGATTTGCAGATCCTCACCAGGGTGAAGACAAGGATCAAAGTGCAGTGTTGATCCCTCCGTGGAACAAGGTTATAGCCAATATCACAGTTGAGGATGTTAGGGCCCAGCAGGCATGGATCACATGAGAGTTGGATAAAATCTATGCTAGTTCGCCTACTAGGCATAGGTTGTCTCTGATGCGAGATAAAATCAACAGGTTGATCAAAACATACCAAAGGGCGGGCCCGCAGAGCCACATCCTATATTCCATACATAGGATTAGGAGGCTAGAGGTTAAAGGCCCACATACTTGGAAGGCGGTGAAAGACATCACCAAGAACATTGATGTTCTTGTGGATTTTTTTGACATCCCTCTGAACTGTGGTGCTAGACATGTTAGTCCGATTTGACTAAAATATTTTAAGAATGTTGATGCGGCCCCTTTTGTTTATGATCGATTCATTAGAGCTTAGGGCCAGTTCCCCCACCATGACTAGGTCCCCATTTACTTTGCAAAGCATATATATGCAGAGTTTTTGCTACATATGGGTTGGATTACACTAAACCTGTATCTAAGTTTAATGGACCTGGTTTGGGACATATTTATGAACATATCGAGGATCATAGGGACCTTGCGAATGTAGCACCACCTCCGAGATTGTTGCCACGACCATCTCTCAGCGTGGTATTATTAACAGAGCTAGAGAAGTTGTCACAACTTCGTGTTGAGACTAGGCATACCATTGTAGATAACATGCAGAGGAAATTTGCCATTTCACATGTCACATTGCATGGAGAGATGAGCATACCACCTTTGTCGCCTTGAGGCCCACCACTTGCATTACATGATGATTCATATCTTGAGATTCTAGGGCATGACCAACTTTTGTCATATGCATCTATGTGTCGTGATACCATCTGTGACACTTAGATGATGCACGGCCTATGCGACACATACCAAGTACATATATACAGAACTTTTGACTCTTATCGTCAAATTATACATTATTTATATTAATAAGTTTGTATTAGATTGCATTATGTCAATAATTTTGTGATAACAAGCATGCACAGCTCGGCTACACAAATGAGCTTCTAAAGTCATCTGAGGGGGGAATTGACAAGCCAGAGAAGCCTCCTCTAGTGCATGTTTCCATGGTTCAATCTCCTCCACCTCATAACTCTCATGGACTTACAGTTGAGGTAAAAAAAATTATTACTAAGATTTCAACATTTTCTTTATTTAAGTTACATGTATGCATGCTAATTAATTCATAAACTAATTATAATTTGTCTTTTCCACTATGTACACAGGCCCAGGTGCAGAGGGGTGTTGATGTTGCAGTCATGTGAACACATGAGTGGGATGTTGGGTATGGAGGCATTGAGCCACATGCAAGGGAGCACCAAACCCAAATTGATTAGACCCCCATCCCACCTGACTTCCATTTGCACTTGACTAAGTCACTGGTAGGGGACTATTTAAATGGATGGTTCAAAATCATTTATTTCCATATTTTTATTTTATACAAATAATGTTCTAATTAATTTGAATTTGATTGTGTTATATTGCAGTACCAGGTTATGGATGCTCACTTTGCACAACAGAACACACATAAGAGTTATAGAAGTGATACTTTCTAGAGTGGATCATAGACAGTTTGTATATTTTCATGCCCATTTCATAGGGCACATTCACATGTGATGTATAGACTTTGTATATTTTCTTACATGCACAACTTATGGATTCATGAACATTATTTTAGTTTATGGATGCTTATTATTTTAGTTTTTAGATGTTCATGTATAATGTAATTTGTATATATTTTCATATGGATAGTTTATTATCATACATAACTAACAAGATAATAATTTTGACTTCTCGGGAAATAAACTAAGAAAATAAGTACAATCTTAGACTATGATGCAAGTCACTTTGACACTTAAAATGAACTAAAATATATGTTCACGGTTCAATTAAAAAACATAAATAAGATTGAAATACATTTTAAATTCAATTTTAAAAGATGTCTTCAACTAGTAATGTTCAACTAATAAGTTTTATTAAATTTTATTTCTTTTGAGGTCATCTACAAGAGCTTAGTCATAACACCTAATATACGTCATATGTATTGGAATTTAATATACCAAAAAATAATTAATGATATGTTTTTAGATAATTTTATATAAGTTTATGACATTTCCTAAATTTAGTTGTCTATCAAATATTTCAATCAATTCCTTAACTTAAGACATCAATTAAGAACATTCAAGAAGTAAAATTTTACAAAATAACACTTTTCAATTCTAGTTTCATAGACCAAGGAAATAAGTACAATATTACTATGATGAAAGTCACTATGAGACATAAACTAAACTAAAATATATCATGTACATCAATGTAATATTGAATTTGTAGAAAGTGTATTTTAGTGTCGTCGATGTATGTTAATTTAAACAATTAATGATATGTTTCTACAATTTTATCTAATTTCCTAAATTTGCTTGCCTATTCAAGTATTTCATTCAATTCCTTATCTTAAGACCTTCAATTAAGAACATTCAAGAAGTAAAATTGTACAAAATAGCAATTTTAGTTGTCATATTGGCTTGTAGAAAGTTTCTTTTAGTGCACAATCAATGTATGTTAAATTACAATGATTTTAATTTAGATGTCAAGATGTAAACTACAATTAAGTTTTATTTGATTTTATTTCTTTTAAGGTTATCTAAAATAGCTTAAAAGTCATAAGATGGTATATATATATATATATATATATATATATATATATATATATATATATATATATATATATATATATATATATATGTGTTGCACTTTTTACTTTCCAATATGAAGCATGTGTGTAACTCTTTCCATCTTTTATATCAAATTGACACATGACGTATTTATTAATAACAAAAATATTTCAATGTTTTTCATAACCTAGATATTTGAATTTCCATTTTAAGTAAAATAGTATATCAACTTGGTTGTTACATACTGAAATGGATTTTCTAGAAACCAAATGTATGACATGTATAAATTTCTTGCATGCTCAACATGAATACTATACACAAGATGTTTAAAAAATTTAAGATCAAAAATTTTAATTAAATCTAAATATAAATCCCTATTGTTTCTAAATTTTAATTAAATTTTAGATCTTTGGGTTCACATAAGGATCTTATTCCTAAAAATAAAATCTCCTTTAAATTTGGTGTACTTTAGAAACTTAAGCCCCTCAAGGAAGCTAAAGCTTATATAACATATACGTACACCATTATGAATCCATCCTAGATAGAGAGAAACATTTCTCTATTCAAAATTACAATTTTACAAGAGTATTCAACTATCACATTTATAAATTACAAAATTCATACATTTGAGATCTCTTATACTAGATTAGATTACACTTTAGTGTTATAGACTCAGCCTTCAGGGCTTGCCATTTTCATTATCTACTCATCTAGCCAATGGCTCATAGGAATGCCAGTCTCCATAATATGTTCATGGTTTGATTTTGTCATCTTCCATCTCCTTGGTTCACCTTTCTTTGTTTTGATTTGTATGAGATTGATCTAAGATACTATGACTAGATGATTGTATTGACAATATATATATTCAGGCATAAATTCTCTATATATGATGTGATTAGTTTGTCTTTTAACATTTTCAAAGGCCCATCACAACCATGTCACCAATTTGGTATTTGAATTTTCCATCTTCATATGGTCTCACCAACCAACTTTTCAGATGTGTGCATCGCATCAAATAGTAGGCCACATTATGTTCGTTTTCTACGGGAGCAGCGACAGCAAAAACAATGCCTATAACCAAAAAACAAAATATGTATTAGTTAAATACGTTCAAGATTATAATTTATAGATGAAATTGTTAATGATAGATGGGACACATACCTTCTCTTACAATATCAAAGACTCAATCATGATAAAGTGAAACGAAATTAGATGAGGTCCCTTTTGACTAAGAGGGACATATTTCCATAATTTCATGTACCCATGTTTTTCATCGTGATCAAGTCTACATCCATCAACACCAATCCAAAACTCACAAAAATATGCAAGTTTTGTTGTCTCGATGGAAAATATTTCTCCCATGTCATTATTACCCACTGAGTGTAACATTCCAGAAGAACCTAGGCACATGCCTTATAGATCTGTGACCTTCATGTCATAAATGGGATCTGCACTAGTTGACCACCTCTAGTGATGATTTGAGTCGATTTGCATCATGGCTCATTTGGTACCTCCTAAGCACTCGCTTCACACAAGCACCTACACCATCATGCTCACCCTTTCCATGTCCTGTTTCAAAGTAGCTCCAAGTATGTTGAATTTTTGTCTTCTTGTGTAGTCGGCTCAAACAATAAAAAGTGTGTGCTGACTTGAACTACCCTCCACAACAATATGACCATATCCAATGCTTCCTGAATGATATGTATTTTATTTTTAATGATTCATAAATCAGGTCAAAGCAATGTTGCATGAACAATGTGTCATGCTCATGATCATCACTAATGTAAAAGTGATACTCCTTAATCACATCACGTGACTCGTCAGTGCTATCCCTACCATCAAGATTCAATTGTGCACGTATGTACAGAACATGTATGAATATGGACACTTGGTCTGAGTGATAATACTCACTTTGTATCTATGTTTGAGGAGAAAATGTGTAATTCTCAACAAAGTCAAGCATTGATAAGATTGTGCCTAGCTGAAATACTTCATGAGAATGCTTAAATTCATACACTTGCCACTTGATCCTGTGTGAGTGTTTGATATATTTATAGATATGGTTTTGAAACACCCCCATGAATTGAAATAGGAATCTCATACTTAACATAGTTGATCCTCTTAGGCACCAGAGTTCAAGAAGATGGTTGATTTCCCATGACATACTCATAATGCTTCCATGTGGCAGTGACATCTGACATCCCAGACTGGTTGGGATCAATAAGAAAGTTCTAATGGAACAATTCCAAATCACCACATTCAATGCATCGTCTCCCACCTATACATATTCTCTTGTAAAACAACTCTTTTGGCTCCCTTCTGCATAATATTGGTGAAACAAAATCACGCATTGTACGAGGAGGAGGGTAATCGTGACAGTTCTTGTAAAATTCTCGGAAAGTGTCATAATGAAGTTGAAATTCAACATGATATTGACAACAACACGTGTCACGGATTGTATTATGCATAATAAATCATGGCTTCAATTTCTAAAACATCATTATGGATATCTTCACATGGTGATTACTTTCTTGAAATTCCTCAAATAGTGCAAATTTTGTCATTTCTACAATGTTCTTAGTGTGTTCCACATACTCACCTTTATCTATGTGATGTTATGCAACATGCTTTCTATCTGGAATAGCACAGGAATGGCTCTCCCAAAACTCTACCACAAATTCTATGATTCTTGTGGTAAGCATGTCTTGGTAGGGGGTACCTGGTGATAAAAGCCCAACAAGAAGAGTCATCATTTTCATTTGGTATGCTTGTTCAATGTTTTTCTTGAGACATGGAGCAATTTTGACATCGTTTCCAAATTATATTTTCCTGATGTACTTGGTGCAACAATAACAGTTGTAATTTCCTTGTGTGTAGCTCGAACATCGGGTTTTCTTAATTTTCCAATCATAGTGAATGCCTTTGTTAAATTTTCACTGACATTCATGTGTCTTCTTTCTTTTAGCATCTTGGACACCCAAAATATTTGTGGCATGTTTTAGTTTCTTATGTTTGATCAACCCATATAGTATCTGAGCTTGTGCAACAACTGAATGATTCTTAAAATATTGTCAAATGATGTTATTGGTATGGTCTCTAACAGTGAGAGTAAGGATAGGCTCCCCAAGGTCCTATGTTTTGCTTGCATCCAAATTTTCTTTAAATGGTCCCCCCCCTTTGCAAACCACTACAACTCCCTATTATCCTATCAACTTGAGAGAAAATAATTCGTTCTTCCGGTGGTTGATCAACTTGATAGGGAAAATATTCTTCCTTTAATGGACAATTATCTTAATGTCACAGATATTGTTCCCCTAGTGACGGTTGATCAGCTTGATAGGGCACATGTTCCTCTAGTGGTTGATCAGGTCCATAGGGCACATCTTGATTATCATCCGATTGATCAACTTGATGGGACACATCTTATCCCTCATGTGGATGCTCAATTTCCATCCCTGCATAGTGGAATACAAAATATACTTGTAAGTTAAGTGAATCATCATCATAAGACAAGTGAATATAGATATAGGTAAACATGTTTATTTAAGAAATCACCATAGGTGGAAGTTCTTGATATGATTTGATAGTAGGAAGCTAGGTAGCAAAAGTTGACATGGACCAAGGGTTATAAGTTGAAACATGAAAAGAAAAGGGTTTCGAGCTCAGGGAAAGATGGGTCGAAGAAGAGCACACTAGTAAAAGTATTGGTCCCTATGTCAACAAAAAGGGTGATTCAGAATATGATGAAAGGTAAAAGCATTCCTCCTCACTCAACAAAAATCAATTTGGAAACCCTAAGATTCTAGTCACAAACCCTAGGGAAAAGTTAAATGAAAAACAAGTTGAGACTTGGCAGCTAGGTAGCAGAAGTTGACATGGACCAAGGGTTCTAAGTTGAAACATGAAAAGAAAAGGGTTTCGATCTCAGGGAAATATGGGTCAAAGAAGAGTGCAACAGTAAAAGTATTGTTCCTTATGTCAATAAAAAGGGTGATTCAGAATATGATTAAAGGTAAAAGCATTCCACCTCACTCAACAAAAATCAATTTGGAAACCCTAATGTTCTAGTCACAAACCCTAGTGAAAAGTTAAATGAAAAACAAGTTGAGACTTGGAAACTAGGTAGCATAATTTGACATGGACCAATCGTTCTAAGTTGAAACATGAAAAGAAAAGGGTTTCAACCTCAGGGAAAGATGGGTCGAAGAAAAGAGCAAGTCAGTAAAAGTATTGGTCCTGGTGTCAACAAAAAGGGTGATTCAAAATATGATTAAAGGTAAAAGCATTCAACATGTATGAAAGGCAAAATAATTTTCCTAATGATGTGAATTATATGTAGGAGACACCTGAAGATGATATAATCCCTATGAAACATGTAACTAATGACAAGAATTATATTCTAAGAAAGAAATCAGTTGGAAAGAAGGAAAGAAATCAACAACACCTGAGACTATTGCATTTGTACGCACACCTGAACACATGCATTTTATTTAGGAAAACCAAATTAATCACATATATAAGACAAAGGAAAAAATAAATGGTTAATTTTCCCTTTAATTCTAATGTGTGAAACAATCAACAAAAAAAGGTTTATCTGAGATTTTGTGTATGAGAAAAATTCCTAAAAGTACCTAACGTCCTTTTTCTAAGGTAGTAACTGGACCTTGTGAAGATTTTAGAAAAGGGTATTGGGGCCACATCATAAATGTCACTGTCGGTGCTTCCAACAACCAAGAAATAAACCAATGTATGGAGAGGGTTATAGTGGAAAAATGTATCAGGGCTACGTCCTGAAAGAGCTAGCGACACTTCCAGTAGCCTAACCAAGATCTCTCGGGTCTAAGTGTTCCCTCACCTCAACCTATAGGGAAAGATGCCCTAATATTTGTTGAAAAATGCAACAAGAAATTCTCAATTTGATCTTGCCTTGATTAAATTGAGAAAATTCAAATTTCAACAACTTGGATGATGTTAACTTGTGTGACATGGATTGTGTCACCCAATTTACTCAGTAAATTCGAGTTGGAGGAGTTAGAGTTCAGTTTTTCATGTGTGATTTATAATTTGTAGTAATCAAGCTCAAATACCTAAGGTTCTTTTCAGTCAAACTAGTTCCAACTTTTGGAGGAACTAGTGGAAGGTTAGCTAAGCAATGGGACTTCAGTCAAACTCAGTGATCATCCAGTTAACTGATCAATCAGCCCAAAATAACTAATGCATGTAGAGAAATAGAATTACCTAGTTAAGGTGGAGATTCCAAGACAGTGTAACATTAGTTGTAGACTAGTCTTGAGTCTACAAGTGTTGCATGCAGTCGAATGATTAGCCTAAGGAATTGTGAAATTTAATTAGAGGAATTTCCTATATAATAAGGGGCTAATCCCTCAAGGAATATAGCAAGGAAATAGGAGCTCAAGCCGAGGACAATTTTGACTAAGTTTGGGTCAAAGGCCTTCAGTGAGCAAAGAGATAGGTTGTGAACTTGCAGGGTGAGCTCAGTTGAGCACAACAATTGTAGTGCATCTCTATTCAGTTTATTAATGCAAGTAGGCATTGGGGCTTTTGGTAGATTTCTTTCCCCAAATAAAAATACGTGTTGCATGTATGTTATTTCTTCTTGCATACCTGAGATTTTTATTCTAAATTGTGAATTAATGTCCGCAAAGCAATAATATATGTTTGTGTCTTTTGATTTTGATAAAACTTCATGAGAAGTTACAAATCTATAGCCTAATTTCTACGTGGTATTAGAGTTGGATTCACATTAGAGCAGGAAATTCGAAGTTGTTTCTCAGATGTTTGAATTTGAAGATCAGTGTAGCAGGATTTCTTCAGAGCTGAGAAGATGTCCATCAATGGACTAATGTTGGAGTATGTCTTGGAAGGAACCTCTAATTTTGTTGCATGGAGGAAGTATTGAATGACAATGGATTGCTAGAATACATCAAGACAGATGTTGCAAAACCTAAAACACATGATTCTCATAACCTTGCTCAATGGAAGAAAGATGTATCCAAGGCGAGGAGAATAATCTTGGAGGGAGTATGGGATCATATTGTTTTGAATATCCATGGAAAAGAAACTTCATTTGTGATGTGGAAAGCACTGACATAATTGTTTCAGAATAGTAGATACCACAAGAAGCTGGCGCTTAAGGATAAACTTCGAAGTATCAAGATGGAGAAGAATGACATAATTCTGCAGTATTTGAGCAAGTTTAAACCATGTCATTGTTGGACACCTAATCCTCTAAGGGTTGGTGTGGAAGCTACACAGCCAAAAGGAGTCCAAGAGACCACTTGGAATATGAATCCAAGAGTCACACCATGTACTATAAATGTATATCATTTGTTAATAATAAATGTACTCTCCTGTTTATCATTCATATTCTATTGTTGCCATGTGTGTGTTTAACATGGTATCAGAGCAGGAGAATTTTGGCCTTGCTCATATTTGAGTCATTGTTTTCTATGGCCAGTTCTACTGTCAGTCATGTGAAAAAAAAAAAGACGTAGTTGGTTGTTACAGTTGTATTCTGCATTGAAGAATGAAACTGGGAGATGGAAGATTATATTCATTAAGTGCAGTTATAATGCTCCCTGCACACTTGAGCTCCAATTTTAGCCATTATCCTGCCATCTCTTACACATTTATGTGTGACAGTTCCTCTACCTTAGTCTAAATGACTATGTTCCTGACCTCTGAAATCCGCATGTCTCTATTTTTTGTCTCTGATTTGTTGTCCATACGTTGAACTGCCATACCAAATTCCACTAGTTGCTCTACTTCCATACGCCTCTCCGCTCTGCTCCACATCTTGAAATATGCTCCCATACAATCAGTCCTCCAAACACTGGTCAAGGAATACAAAACGTCTGGTCATTTTTGTCAGTAGAATTCTCGATTGCTCAGTGTTTCACCTGAGACAAATATACTCCTGTAACTCTGGTCCCTTGATGCATGATATCAAAAATCTCGCACGTAAAAAATTGTAAATTTCGATTATGATGTCCAAACCCACCCGAATCGATGATATCGCAGTTTAAACGAGATATCACAAGTTTTGTGTATTTGAGATTTTGATTTTGAGTTTGTCGAATTGCGAAGGAGATAGAAAATAATATGCTCGGAGTAGGAGTGAGAGTAGAAATAGACATGAATCGGCTGTTGTATGTATGGTGCATTTCTGTGGATACTCCCAACATATCCAAAACTTAGTGTTAGAAGTTCCTGACGCTACAATGCAGCAATGGGGTTTCAAGTTTATTCCAATGGATTTGTCAAATCCTGTGACTGAAACGACTGTGATTCCTTTCCAAAAGCAGCAGCTGCTGATTTTGATGGCAGTATTTTTGGGTTAACAATGGCAGTCATAAGTATACTTGAACAACGAGAAGAAGAAAAAATGATGGTCTCTTGATGCAGTTTCGGGAATAATCCTTTCATTGGTGCGTTGTTCCTACGCTGTTGGTATCCATTGAACGTTTCTCCTCCATTGTTGGTTGATATGCTATTGGTATCACGCTCCAAAGTGCTCACGTTGCTTCGTCCATCAAGTCTACGAAGGCTTCTGCTGCCAAGCCAGACAAGGTTGCTAAACCAGCTGCCCTAGCAAAGAAGCCAGCTACAAAGAAGGCTGCTCCAAGTTATATACATTAACGTTGTTGATAAGTTGAAGGCTGTTGAATTTCTTTCCAAACCCATTATGACCCTGAGCAATCAGATTTTGGTAGGGTGGAATAAGAATCATTGGAATAATTATTGCTTGGATCTTGCTCGACTTCTCAAATCTCATCTCCGAGTATAGACCTCTAAGTAGTTCAGGCCCTTCGATTACTGTATCTGGGTTACAATTCCTAAATGGAGAGTTGAGTCCATGCGTAACTCCTGGTCTCCATTGATGTATGATGGTCTTTGTGTGATGAATGGTGTGTTGAATGTATTACGTTGGAGCATATGCAATATTTAGTATATCATGTTGAATGTATTGTATTGTATGCTTGAGTAGTGATACATTTGCATTGAAGGGTTGATTGCTTGTATTGGTATATTGGTGTATCTGCTTTGAGGGACATTCAATTCTTATATTGAACCATTTAGACATGCACTTTGAAGATAAAACCATTTATATATGCTTTAAATCATTTTGAGGGTCCATTCATATATTCATGATTCAAACTATTCATACATGAAGTTGAGATTTGGTTCATACAATTAATTTATATGAAAGTCAGTCAATTGTATCTACGGCATATGCATTGTTAGCTCTCCATAAATTCTATGTGATATATGAGTATTGAGGGAAAATTGTTTTCTTTGAAGAAAGTGGCAAGATCAGAGAATATTGGTTCGTACCCTAGTCAAAGAATTTATATATATATATGAGCATTCAAGTCCTATCCATGACATGGTGCTATAGTTGTTGAAGTTTTGATAGACATCATTTCTGATTTGAAAGTAGATATGTTGGAGGATTAATTGGAACGACAGAGTTCAATGTTCATAAGCATTGGGGGTTGTTTATATTCTTTAAATTTGTGGTTATTTGGCATTGTGTGAGATATCCGTGCAACATTGTCATTAAATGGAGCAAATTGATGATGCATTACAGTTATTGAATAGTCTAATATTTTCCACTGTTGATGGGATGGTTAAAGTCAGTAAGGAAATTCTTTTTAACATTCAAACTTGCTTGCAAAATGTACAAGACAGAATTGATTTCTTGCAACTTGAATCACAGCTACAACAAGAAGAGCTACATCAAAATAGACATCATTCTGAACCTGTTTTTGTTCAAAACATTGAGACGACCACCCATCAGCAGCAAGTCAATATTGTTGAAGTTCATTCAAATCCAGTGCCCAATAAAGTAGCAGTTCTAAATGCAGATGCAGAAGTTCAGTTTTCACTTCCGAGGCCCATCATCAGACCCTGGGAAGAGCTTGTCGACAACAAGCACAGAACTGGTCTTAGATATGACAAGGAAGTGTCCTGTCATATTCCAGACTACTCCAAACCAATCCAGTTTCAAAGCGCTGGATTTCTTCAGGATGGTTCATCTTCACCTACTCCTCATGACAGTGCACCTCCAGCTGTTCTAGATTCTGCCCCTCTTCCACACCAACAAATTGTGAAATGTCAACATTGTGACCGAGTTGGCCATCTGAAAGATCATTGTTTTGATCTTCATCAATGTAAGCACTGTCATAAAACCAGTCATTCTTCAAATAGATGCTTCAGAAACAAATCTCCTGCAAGAAAAAAGATTCATCTTGGATGGATCACTTCTTGGAAATGGGCATCAACAGCCAAGAAGATATTTCAGTCATATGTCTGAACTTGTTCTAGAGTATTGAACAGTCTTGCAGTTGAGTTTCCTCCATCATATCACCGTGTATCTTACAGGTGGGGAAATGATGGTCATATACAAGCTTCAAAGCTACATCAAGCAAGCCTGAGCCACAACCTACCACACCAGATTCAGAGTTGTAGCCAAAGACAAAGATGCCCATGAGCATGCCTTCAGTTTGTGACATCTCTTCAAAGAATTGGGGACACTTCCTCTAGCAGAAGACTTCAGCTTCTTTCCAGTTTTGGAAGAGTTCCAAGAATTGCATTAAGCATTCCAAAGTTGTTGGTCATCCTTAAACCATCACAAGTTGAGACTTCCCTTTCAAGGTTGAAGTTCTCCCTTTTATGCGGGGTGAGACCTCCCTTTCATGGTTGAAGGCTTCCCTCTTCAAAACATCAGGAGCACTTCCTCTAGCAGAAGACCTGAGCTTCATACCAGACTTGGAAGAGTTCTAGCAACTGCACTAAGTGTTCCAGTGTTGGTGGTCATCCTTAAACCACCACCCTTTATACCAACGTTTCAGAGAGCACATTCAGCCTAGTGCTTCCATGCATTTTTGTACGTTTTGTATTACAGCTCTCTTCTTGGACTCATACATAACCGTTCGGATTAAGGGGGGGAATGTTGGACACCTAATCCTCTAATGGTTGGTGTGGAAGTTGAACAGCAAAAAGGAGTCCAAGAGACCACTTGGAATATGAATCCAAGGGTCACACCATGTACTATAAATGTATATCATTTGTTAATAATAAATGTACTCTCTTGTTTATCATTCATATTATGTCGCTGCCATGTGTGTGCATGATGAACTTGGTAGGGTTGGTGTTAATGTCCCTGAAGAAGACTTGGTAACCATAGCCCTTTTGGGCCTTCCCAAGAGATGGCATAGTTATCAAGATTCAGTGAATGGGAGGGAGAAACTACCGATTTGGAAGCACTTATGGTCTGATTTGGTAGAGGAAATAAGTTGGAATATCAGATATGGGACTTCATCCAAGGGCGAAGATGAGGAAAACTTTGCTTTGGATGGAAAGGAAAAGAAGGGAAAAGGGAAGAAATCCAAATCCAAACCAAAATCCAGTCAAGGGAGCAAGAAGAAATATTTGTCAAAAATTAAAAGCTTCCATTGTCATGAATTCGGGCACTACACCATGAAGTGTCCACACAAGAAGGAAAGAAAGAAGACCTTAGAAGGAGGAGCAGGTGAAGCCAAATCTTTGGCTTCGCAGTTCGAGCTTGGCTTTACCCTCATTGTATGCATGGCCAACACAGTGATGGGGAGCGTGTCGTACTTGGAATCAGGGGCATCATTCCACATGACGGACAATAGAGATTTTTCAATCACTTGGAGGATAAATATTTGTAGATGCACATCGATATGGGGGATGACAGAAGTTATTGCGTGACAGGGATTGGTACAGTCACCTTTGTAGATTTTTTTTTCCGAACCTAAAGAAAAATCTCGTCTCTGTTGCAATTTTGGAAGACCATGGTTATGATGTGATCTTCAACAAAGGAAAGGAATTCCTAAGACACATAGCCATAGGACAGGTGAAGCAGATTAGGTTTTGTGTGAAGAACTTGTACAAGCTAGATTTGGAGGATTGTGTTGCATTGAGCATAAAGGCGGAGAAGGTGCAGGGTTGTGTGTCAATGAACTTTGGCTTAGAAGACTTGGCCATTTGCATCATGGCGCTTTGAAGATCATGTAGCAGATAACCACGGGCCTCTGAAGATCATGCAGCAGATAACCATAGGCCTCCCCAAGGGAGCACTTGAGCAGCAGGATGTATGCAAAGGATGCACCTTGGGGAAGTACACAAAATCCACATTACATGATTGGGATAGCAAAGCACATGCAGTCTTTGAAAGGATCCAATATGATGTCTGTGGACCTTTCTCGACAACCTCCACTTCCAGGCACAAATATTTTATCATTTTTATTGATGACTTCTCACAGAGGTTTTGAATCTTCTTCATGCAAAAGAAGGATGAGACATTATTCAAATTCATAGAATTTAAGGCACTGATTGAGAAAGAAATAGGCAAGAAGGTGAAGGCTCTCAAAAGCGATAATGGAGGTGAGTACGTGTCGAATTAATTTAAAATTTTATAATGGAGGTGAGTACGTGTCGAATGAATTTAAAATTTTATGTGCAAAAGAAGGAATTCGACGAGAGTTAACATCACCCCACAACCCACAACAGAATGGGGTGGCTAAGAGGAAGAATTGTAGCATTGTGGGAGAAGTGAGGATGATGTTGCATGATCAAGGCCTACCTATGCATTTGTGGGCCGAGGCATGCACCACATCAGTCTATTTGCAGAAATGGAGTCCTCGTCAAATTTTGGGCATGATTACACCAGAGGAGGCTTTCTCGGGGAGAAAGTTATATGTGTCGCACTTCAGAATTTTTGGAGCCTTTGTTTATGGCCATGTCTCCAAAGATCCAAGGAAGAACCTAGAGGTGACAACAAAATTGGGGGTATTTGTGGGTTACACAGAAACTCCCCACGACTACCGTGTGTACTTTCCATCCCTCACAATGCCAGTTGCGTGAAGGGATGTAAAATATGACGAAGATAAATCCATGCAATGCTCTCTTAAGAGGGAGCTTTAGATCCCACCAGAAGAGGAGATTTTAGCTCTAAAGGAGGAACCTCAAAATGTTGTGGAGCATCCACAAGTTGAGGATTGCATAGTGGAGATAGCCACTCAAGAAGAACCATCTAGAGAAGGAAGGAAAAGGACCAAGGAAGTTGAGAGACTTGTGCAGGATGCGAGGGATAATGCGGGTGATCCTTCAAATCAGCACAGGCCAGCAGAATCCATTGTAAAGAACAGTGTTTGGGAAGTGGTCCCAAGACGAGCAGAAAAATCAATTGTGGGTTCGAGATGAATCTTCAACGTAAAGCATGCAACATACAGAAGCATAGTAAAGTAGAAGGTCAAATTTGTGGCCAATGGGTACTCTCAAGTTGAGGGGATTGACTATGAGAAGACCTTTTCTCCTGTAGCAAGGTACTCATCCATCAAATTAATTCTTACTATGGTTGCATAGATGGGGTGGAATATCCACCAGATGGATGTTAAAATAACATTCCTCAATGGAGTTATTGAGGAGGAGGTGTACATCGAGAAACCAAAAGGCTTCGAGACTTTTGATCGGGAGTCTCATGTGTGCAAACTCAAGTGAGAATTATACAGTCTCAAGCAAGCACCATGTGCTTGGTACACCAGGATTGATAGCTATCTCACAAGTTTCTGATTCACTAAAAGTGGAGCGGGTGCAAACCTCTATCACATATTGGTACAAGGTAAATTGTTGATTATTGTCTTATATGTTGGTGACTTGATTTTAACTGGTGATGAGTAGTTGATTAGATCCTACAAGGGGGACCTAGCAAGAGAGTTTAAAATGAAGGACATGGGTCTCATGCCCTACTTCCTCAGATTGGAAGTATGGAAAGGTGATGAGGAACTGTTTGTCTCTTAGGGCAAGTATGCCAACGAGGTACTTCATAGGTTCTGCATGGATAGTTGCAAACCCATGGAGACACCTCTAGTGACCAACTAAAGGAAATAAAATGCCACTTCAAGTGAGGAAGCGGATGTTATTGTTTACTGGCAATTGGTGGGTTCACTAATCTATCTTGTGAAAACACGACCAAATATGTGTTATGCATTCAACCATCTAAGCCAAGATATGATTAGACAAACCAAATTATTTTGGACGGCAGTTAAGCATGTTCTACGGTACCTCAAAGGCACTACGCAGTTTTGACTATGGTACAAATGGACAAAGGGAGTGAAGTTGTGTGGTTTCACAGATGCAGATTGGGAAGGGAGTCCATTAGACCAAAAGAGTACATCAGATTGAATGTTCAGTGTTGGGTTCATAGCGGTTTCTTGGTCCAACTAGAAGCAAATATTTATGTCACTCAACTTAGCAGAAGTAGAATATATGGTTGTCAGTCAAGCAGCATGTGAGGTGATCTAGATGAGAAAGATACTTGTTGGATTGTTTAGTCATATGATGGATATAACTATGATCTACTGTGATAATCAGAGTTGCATCAAGCTCTCTGAGAACCTTTTTTTTCACTGTTGATCCAAGCATATAGATATTTGATATCACCATTTACGGGACTATGTGTAGAGGCGGATAATGTTGTTGCAGTGCATTTTGACAAAGGAATGAGATGTTGACAATTTGACACAGGCCTTGTTAAGAGGGAAGTTCGAGTTCCACAGGTGCGGGATAGCGCTGGTTGATAATCCCTTTCTTGCTGAGAGGGAGTGTTGAAGAATGCAGCAAGAAATTCTCAATTTGATTTTGCCTTGATTAAATTGAGAAAATTTGAATTTCCACATCAGCAGACAACTTGGATGATGTTAACTTGTGTGACATGGCTTGTGTCATCCAGTTTACTCAGTAAATTCGAGTTGGAAGAGTTAAGACTTCAATTTTGCATGTGCGATTACAAATTTGTAGCAATCAAGGTCGGTTGTCTAAGGTTGTTTTCAGTTAAACTCGTTCCAACTTTTAGAGGAACTAGTGGAAGGTTAGTTAACCAGTCAGACTTCAGTCAAACTCAATAATCATCCAGTTAACTGATTAATCAACCCAAAATAGCTAGTGCATGCAGAGAATTTGAGTTACCCAATTGATATGGAGATTCCAAGGCAGTGCAACATCATTTGTAGAATAGTCTTGAGTGTACAGGTGTTTCATGCAGTCAGATGATTAACCTAAGAAATTTCACAATTCAATTAGAGGAATTTCCTAAATAATAAGGGGTTAATTCCTAAAGGAACGACACAAGGAAATAGGAGCTCAAGCCGAGGAAAACTTTGACTAAGTCTAGGTCAGAGGCCTTCAGTGAGCAAAGAGATAGGTTGTGCACTTACAGGGGGAGATCAGTTGAGAAAATAAATTGTAATACATCTTTATTCATTTGATTAATGCAAGCAAGCATTGGGATTTTTAGGAGATTTCTTTCCCCAGATAAAAATATTTGTTGCATGTGTGTTATTTCTTCTTGCATGTGTATTATTTCTTCTTTCATGTCTAATATTTCTGTTCTAAATTGTGAATTAATGTCTGCAGAGCAATAGTGTAGGTTTGTGTCTTGTGATTTTTATTAGAACTTCATGAGTAGTTGCAAATCTATAGCCTAATTTCTACAAGATTTGGCCACTAAATTACCTGCACCCAGTGGAATGGATGAATCTCAGCTTCTAGTTTTCAGTTTTGGACATAGAATCCCTACCACGTGTCGGGAGACAACATGAAGGCCTGTGATAATCATGATTGCAAATTTGTAGTAATCAAGGTCGGTTATCTAAGGTTGTTTTCAGTTAAACTAGTTCCAACTTTTGGAGGAGCTAGTGGAAGGTCAGTTAAGTAGGGAGACTTCAGTCAAACTCAGTAATCATCTAATTAACTGATTAATCAGCCCAAAATAACTAGTGCATGCAGAGAATTTGAGTTACCCAGTTGAGGTGGAGATTCCAAGGCAGTGTAACATCAGTTGTAGAATAGTCTTGAGTGTATAGGTGTTGCATGCAATCAAATTATTAGCTTAAGGAATTGCGCAATTAAATTAGAGAAATTTCCTAAATAATAAGGGGTTTACTCCTCAAGGAAGGGCACAAGGAAATAGGAGCTCAAGCCGAGGAAAATTTTGACTAAGTCTGGGTCAGAGGCCTTCAGTGAGCAAAGAGATAGGTTATGCATTGGCAAGGTGAGCTCAGTTGAGAAAAGAAATTGTAATACATCCTTATTCATTTGATTAATTCAAGCAAGCATTGGGATTCTTAGCAGATTGCTTTCCCCAAATAAAAATAATTGTTGTGTGTGTTATTTCTTCTTGCATGTCTGAGATTTCTTCTCTAAATTGTGAATTAATGTCCACAAAGCAATTGTGTAGGTTTGTGTCTTGTGATTTTTATTAAAACTTCATGAGCATTTGCAAATCTACAACCCAATTTCTACAAGATTTGGCCACTAAGTTACCTGTGCCAAGTGGAATGGATGAATCTCAGCTTCTGGTTTTTGCTTTTGGACCTAGAACCCCTACCACATGTTGGGAGACAACATGAAGTTCTGTGATAATCCGCCACCTAAGCCTTACCCCCTTCATGAGTTTCTTTCCATATAACGGATTTTTCACTAGTTGATGCATGATTTTTAGCTCCCTAAAAGACAACTTTCTATGTTTTAATATAGAAAACAACCATGATGGCTTATGTGTTGCATATCTCCATGGTCCTAGCCTGAACTATAAATTATCTTATGGCCCCTGTGGGGAGTTTAGTGTGTTTAAGTTAAGATTGTTTTTAGAAAGGCTTTGTTTCACTTAGGGTGTGCAACAAAAAATAATCTCAATTAAATTAGGTACAAAGATTCATAAATTAGGTACAAATATTCCAGAAAAATAATACCCTTTATACAAAGTTTAAGTGAGCTTAGCATGTGGGGTGAAGGAGTGTGCAAGTAAAATTGTGAGTATACAAAGTGTGAATTGATGTAGATAGGCGGTGATCCTTTACAATTCCCTTAATTAAAATGTGTGATGTTTGTTCCTTGCAAGAAAAGAAATGATGTGTGGATGATGGGCCATTTACCTTTTTCCTAATTATATTGTGTAAGCATATGTTTGTGTGCAAAATTTAGAAATAAAATATAATAAATTACTCTACTTGTAATGGTTAGTAAAGCAAATTGGTTAGTAGTGATGGTGTGTGCAAGTTGAATCTAGTGCACATACAAAGTGTTTGAATTGCAAGTATGTGGATATGTGGTTCTTGATCATTTAATACAATTCTCATAATTACACTTTGTGATGTTTGTTCCTTGCAAGAAAAGAAATGATATGTGGATGATGGACTATTTACTTCTTTCCTAATTATATCATATGAGCCTATGTTTTTGTGCAAAATTTCAAAGTAAAATATAAGCCTCAATTACTCTACTTGTAATGGTTAGTAAAGCAAATTGGTTAGTAGTGATGGTGTGTGGAAGGTGAATCTAGTGCACATACAAAGTTTTTGAATTGCAAGTATGTGTGAAATATGTATTATGTATTTCTATAAAAGATTAATAGAATACAATGTTGCCAAAAAAAAATTAAATAATTTGATAGATCATAGGAAAATTGTCTCCATTTACTAAGTGAAGCATTTGACCTTTTTCAAAATTAGTTCTTCTTAGCAACAATTTTTCGTTTCTTCAAGAGACTATAAATCCTAGACTAAAAGTGATTTCTACAACAAAGCTCAAGTTATATATTTGTTCATACATCTCATTCACCAAACATTTGAGTTAAAATCCATTGCCAGCTAAAAAATATTGTGAGAACAGAAGAAAAGAGAAAAATGATTTAAAAAGAATAGGTGTTAACAATAAAATTAGATAAATTGGAGAGTAAATTGTCAATATATAGTTATTTCCCATATAATCTAGTCACACAAGCAATAATCTCTCTACACTCTACCCCCAACACGTTTAAGAAATGAAAAAACTTAAAACCATTTGGACATAGGATTGAAGGGTGTGTGATAAAGGTGATCTATTATTAGATATAACCCCAAAATTTTACCAGTGAATCTAGATTTGAAGCTTTGTTTAGTTTCAAAACAAGTCACATTTACCAAGTGAAGCATTTCAAGACCTTTTTCAAATCTACTTCTTAGCAACAATTTTTTATTTCTTCATAAGGCTATATAAATCCCAAACTAAAAGTGATCCCTACTATAACAAGGATGACATTATATTTTGTTAATAAATATCATATACCAAACATTTCAATTAATTAAATACAATGTCAATTATTTAAATCTACTCATTTGTATAATAATTTGCAAGGTTGTTGAACTAAAGACTAATAGAAATTAAGTTTAAATTTTTATATAGGAAACTTCTAAATACATATTTCAAAGGGAATTGTTACTTAAAGAACTTAATGATGTGGCGAATTTTCTGAATTTGAGAGAATGGGAGATTCATGAAAAACCAACCTACTGAATACCAAATTGAAAGGCCAAAATTATTTCATGAGTGAAAACAAAATCTATATCTATAAATTTATACAAATTTAATCAACTATAAGATAAATTGTGACTAAAAAACAACACAATACATAAATACACACTCCATGATACAATAAGGAACCTACTCAACTAATTTTTATGTATGTTAATATTTGAAAGCCTACTATACAAAATCAAATTATTTGGATTAAAAAAAAAAAAAAAAATATCTTCATTGGAAGCACCATATCATTTAGCATTTTAAAATGTGTAACTAAAATTACCACAGAATAATAGTAAGAAGAAATTTTGTAAAGGAAGAACTTATCAGAACTAGAGAGAATTTCACAATTCCAAATAAAAAGTGGAAGAAATGTGGGATGAGAAGGACAATGAAATTGTTGATAAGGAAACAAAAAGAAATCAAGAGATATAGGTTTTAGTGGATTTATAGAACAAAGAAGATGCTTCAAGGTCTTATCAACAATGAATGTATATTGTTATCATTTGTGGTGAAGAGGGGCACAAATTATTTGAGTGTTTTTTGGGGAGAATGTGCATGGAAATTCTAGCACAACAATCAAGTAGGACACAAGGAGGGGTAAGAGGATTTAAACAACTATATGTTTCTACAAGGAACCCTTTTTATGCACGTGCAAAGATGGATATCCAATGTCTTTTATGTTTTCAATTATTTTCATCAAATCTTGAAAAATTTTAAACTAAACTCCTCTTTTTTACTTTTTACCATATTTTGCAATATATTTCATTATTACATGTTGAGAAATAACTTGATGAATTTAAGATTCGACATTAGATTGCCACAACCTAAGATGATTAACATTGTGAACATTTTTAGCATATCATCAATACATGCACACTAAATTATTTCTTTTGCATTTATTATTTATGAATTTAATATTGGTTAATCACATGAGTCTTCCATGGAGCATTATAGTTATATGCAATAATACACTCATTTTTGTGTAAGCATGAATCTACACTACACTTTGTATGTCGTTAAAAAACTTGTTCTTTTTTAAAAATTCTCATAACTTTCATGTGAAAATTGAAAGAAGAAACTTGTGAGATTTTTAAAGGTAGGGATCATCATTTAGGAATAACCATTAAATGTTATATATGATGATGAACATTACAAAAATTTAATGTTGTTATATATATCTTTAACAAAGAATGTCTTCTCAGTTTATGCACATTGGAAGTAGGGTTATTCTTGCTCATTGTAGATCTCGACACATTTTCTCTGTTTTAACTCCTACAAGGATAGCAAGCATTAATCAAACTAATGTTTATAAGTTTTGGAGCACCTATATGACAACCATTTTTGCTAATCCCTCTTGTAAATAAGTTGTCATGAATTGTAATTCAAGTAAATAATATATGGAAATTATGTTCCTAAGGTTTTATTTGATTAAATCGCATCCTTAGTTTTTGTGGGTTATCTTAAATCATTATAATTTGCATGAATTCAGGTGGTTTCAAAAAAATCCAATAAACCATGGTTTCAAGTAGTTTTCAATAATTTTCATGGTTTCAAGTGGTTTTCAATAATTTGCATGGTTTGATGTGGTTTTCTTTAGTTGTTGTTACATCTCATTTTTTAACTACATGGTATTACTTTCAATACTTATTTTAACTTAGTTTTATTGTTTCATTCTCCATTTGTTTCTAGTTTTCAATCATATTTCCCAATGCATAAAATACGGAGCAAGTAATACGAGAAGTGAGACAATTTGAATTACCCATATTTGCATGAATTTCTTAAATTACATGATCTTCTTTTTCTCTCAATGTCTAACATCTTTTGTTCATCTTTTATCTAGTTTTTTTCTCGTATTTCCTCTGTGGATGGAAATTTTTTTCCTTTTCTAGATCCAAATCTCCAATTTCCCATATTTGTTGTGAATCCTTCTGTAATTTTCACGCTTTGATATTTGCTATGAATAAATGTTTGTTGTTTTTTTCTCAAAAATCGAATTTAGAGACCGATTTATTTTTTGACAATAGAGGCTCTATCGAGCCCTTGAGCAGTAGCATTTTCCATTAATAGCATTAATAAAAGTTGGTAGGAGGTTGGCGGTGGTTAGGCTTTTAATGGATCGATTAAGCCACTGGTTAACCACATATACTGCTTAATCGAGGGTTTCTTTGACGCTCGATAGAGCAATTTGAATTTTGAATTTAAGCGCTCGATCGAGCTCCTATGGTCCTAAAAATCACAGTTTTCGCACCCCTTCTGCAAATTTCTCTGCAACCCCATATTGTACCCTAGCAAATTTAGGGCAAAATTTCTCCTTAAGTAGCAGAGTTTACCATGTTGGATTTGTGAAAGAACCATCTGTCTGATAGCATATGAATTTGACACTTTCGAATTCATATGATATTTTTCATCTAATTTCTTTTAAACATAATGCTTGAAATTTTTTTGTACAATTTCAAAGGGGTTGTATAAAAAATCAATAACATAAAATATATACAACGAAGAAATTTCAAAAAATACCATTATCTTCATTAACGAGACCTCTTCAAAAGGGTACTTTTGGTTTTTCAATTTAATTAAATAGTTGAAAAAACCTTACGTGAACACATGTCTCCAAAATGCAATTGAAATATTACTTCGTCAACTTCGAAAAATAATAAAAATTTAATTTTGCATAAAAAATAAAATTTTAATATGAAAAACTTAGTTCTCTCCGTGTAAATCATGCTTATATATATATATATATATATATATATATATATATATATATATATATATATATATATATATATATATATATATATATATATATATATATCTATAGATAGATATAGATATATATTACACATTTTAGACTAAGTTATGCTACGTGAACACACACATGCCTCTAAGTTTTGCGAAATTTTGTAAGAACAAATATTGCATTTAATGGAAAATTGAGAGATTATACGACACTAAAAAAAAATTCAAAAAATATCATTAAGATAACTACATAATTCCCCACATATTGTATTTTTACTCCAAATCAAAATTCACAATGCTTACATGAATTTTGAACGCTGCAATTTGATAAAAGAGGAAAAATTTAAAATTTCGTCACCACATTTGGCCCAAAAGTGTAACCCATCTTCATGCATTCACCCGCCATCAAATATGAAGTAATACACAATTACCTAATATGCTAAACTAGCCTAGGTTTCATGAGGATGTAAAAAAACACTTAGTATTTAGGCAAGATCTGGGAACATTAGAATTGATCAAATTGAGAAAAAATTAGTAGAATTCCCTAAAAGTACACATCAAAAGAAATTAAAAACAAAAAAAAAAAAAAAAACTTTAAAATAGTTCACAACTACATTGGAGGGATAGTAAACCTATTATCATAGTGAGATAAAGAGAAAAGAAACAAAAGAGAACAGTTTTAAGAAAGTAAGGAAGGTGCTAAGATTGATATTCAATGTTAGTAATATAATCTAATAAGTTATCTAGGGAGGAAGGGAAAGGGAGGAGCTTACAAACTTTCTAACAATAGCATGCATAACCATGACCAACCTAGAATGACAAAATGAACAAGAAAAAGTATTAAATAGACACTAAAGAGGAGTGACTGGAAGTTTTACAAAGAAGTTTATTGAAATTGAAACGTCCAAGAAGATAAATAAATTTGGTTGAAAATATGTGATGCCAAAGAAAATAAGTTGTTGTGAGGCTTGACATGATTGTAGGACTAAATGATTTCAAATAGGAATTAAAATCAAACATAAAATGGGAATGATAGATTTGAGTTGTCAAGTCTATATACATCGAGTGTCCCATATATATTAATACACTTCTCATAAATTATTATGAATTGTGAAATGTATGAAATGTTACCCCTGTGGGGGTAACATAATGTATGAGATTATTTACCTTAGATCCTATGGGGAAATATGAAATGTCACCCCCCACCCCATCTAGTATACATTGCCCATAATTCAATAGAAAACCTTGATTTGCTTCTTAATCTAGTAACTCACTCTGATAGTGAAGCACATGAAGAAAGGAGACTTCAACTTCATTATTCATGGCAATAAAACCTTTTCTATAGAACCTAGACCTCAACTTCATTATTCATGGCTATTCCAACTCCCCAAGAAAACTCAATTTCGCTCCTCTAGAATCAAAGATGACCCCTTCACTCCTGCCACCCCACCCAATTAAGGCCTCTTAATACAAGGGCTAAGATGAGTTTGGCTTTCAAGGTTTCAAAAACCTCATTGGCACTATGCATCTGAAAGAAATTTGATATCTTTAGTAAGGAGAAACGCAAGTTTTGCAAATTTGTTGAAATCAAAAATGAATCTTATATAATAACCACTGTGGCCAAGAAACCTATAAACATCACATTGTTTCTAAGGGATTGGTTATCCCTGAATAAAAAATATCTTCGTAGGGCCAACTTCACTGCTTGAAGTTGAGATGTGGTGTCGTAACATTATTCCCTCATTCATCAACATAAAACTTTCCTAATTGTTAAAAGACAACTTCATGTCTTGGCAATACTACAATACACTTTTCAAATTAGCTAATGGTTCTTCATAAGAATTGTCATATACTATTAAGTCATCTAGTGGACTTCTACACAATCATGGAATAAATATGAAAACGTACCAAGGACAACATGTTGGAATGTGGAAAAGAATTACATAAGCCAAAAGGTAAGACACATAAGTTCTGAAGCTCTCCTATCAAGTTAAAATCTTGCCAACAAGTTGTATTGATCCATTCTAATCTTTCTAGAAAAGGTGGATTGTCTTTCAATTGTTATCATTCTTGTTGAGGAGAAAATTGTTTGAGAAGTGATTTTTGTAGCTACCCTTCTCCTCCTACCTTGATGATGATGGATGGAAAGGGATTTGCCACCACCCTCCATAAATGACACTAAATCTTATTGCATTCAACAAATTCTATAAAATGAGTTAGATGTGTGATCATCTGACTATTGCATACCCATTGAAACAGCATTAATGCAAGTAATGGTTGTTATCTTTAAGGATATGAATTGTTATTATGTTGAATAGTTAGGAATAATTCTTGTCATCGGTATTGTGGTCACCCTTGTTGCAGCGTCTGGGATTCTTGAGGACCAACCACTAGGTATGTTGAGGCTATTGGTATGGAAAGAACGTTGGTTGTTTTCCTTGAGAGATAGAATATTATCATCGATGTGGATATGGGATTTGATTTGACAAAGTTAGAGGAGTCAAATACTACCAATTTGTGAGAGGATTCATTTGATTACTCTAAGAATAATTGAAATATTGAGAATGTTCATAAGGCATAATTCAAGACATATGTCAAGGTTCCTTGCCAATTTTGGTTGATAAAGAAAACGTGCTCCATATTCTCCTCAATGCCTTACAAAAGACCTTTAAACAAGGAAATTAAGAGCACAAAGTTGTGTTATGATTTTCTTTAGAATGTTGTATATTTCCACACTATTTAATGGGCATTCATGGGGAGCATCTTATTTGATTTAATTTGGACAGAAAATTATCTATCTTCTCTAATAACTTTTGCTTTTTCTTGATTTAGAGAGTGCCAAAATATCCATTTGTAAATAATCAATTAATAAATTGTTAATGGCTACAAAATTGGTCCATTCAATGGATATTGAACTTAATGATTGCAATGTTCAATATTTTTAGGCACTTAATGGCTACATAAACATAAGCAAAACAAGCCAATTCTAGGGATGACCAACTAGATGTGAAAAGGACAATTGAAGAAATAATCATGACATTTGCTTAAATTGAATGCATTTACGTTATGAATGGAATGAAAGTGATTATGCTTTGTTGAATTTCAATTTCCATCATCTCTAGTCCTATATCATACCTAACATCTACTCAATGGATGAATGAAATTACTACCAAAAGCAAGATTTCTAGTTAGTGATAGAGAGGTGATTAGTTAATTGAGCGCATTTTGCACCACAATGTTAATGCTCAGATTAATAATGCCTTGAACCTAAAGGACTTATGTATAATTTTATGACGAATTGATGGGATTTATGTATAATTTTATGATGATTAATGTTGCATGATGTATGCCTTGATTGATTAACGAGTTTTACACATGAATTTCATGTAATAATGGTTAGATACTCACCACACCCCACACAAGCTAATGTGCAGGATTAGTGAATTTGATCCCCAATCCCTTCCCATGGTTGTGTATAAGACTAACAAGATCCCTTTCAATACCCCTTTGCATGAATTCAAGAGCAAACTTGATGGGATATAGAAAACACACCAATGTGCATCTATACACGATGCATGCAACATTAACCATGTGTACTACAAAAATTTTGAGCCCTAAGCAATTTCACCACTTTCCCAATATAGTGTATCATTGAATGCATCTAGTGCTCGAAACAACTATCCTATCCAATGCTTGTACTCACTTCAAACAAAATTTCACATATCTACAACACGTCATTTTGACATAGTAGCATCAAATCATGTAGGGGCTCTACGATTGAAATGTTGTGACTCTTCTTGTCAAAGCTCTAACTTAGCTTCCACCACCAAACATTGGTTGAACATACTTTGTAATTTTACAAACAAACACATAATAACAAAAAAGATGGTCAAGCGTAATGAACATACCAAGAGTGGTTGTTTACATTATGTAATACTACTAAATAGTTATCTAAAGGAATGCCCCTTTACATCAAGCCCATCACAAGCCAAAACACATGATAGTATAAAATATGGTCAATTGCAATGAGCATACTAAGAATGTTTAGGTACCTTGTGTAACACTGTGAAACGGTTATTTAAGGAAATGCCCCTTTGTCATCAAGCCCATCATAAATCCAAACAACTCCAAAGCATTGCTCATTAAAAGTGCACATTGCGCACTTTTTATTTGCACTAAGCTTAAACATAATTGAAATGATTATGTTTTCTACTTTGTTATCTTGTAAATTAACATAACCTTTTTTCCCTTCCTTTTGGAGGTAATAATATTTTTGTAAAGCATTTAGATAATATTTCAATATTTCTTATGGTGTCAATGTCCATCACAACATTTAGATATAAGCAACTTGATCAAGGTAATATGGCTGAAATTGTCAAATTACATCAATGTTTTGTAAATGTGTGATTAAATATCAAATGAGAATCATTTTGTGGTAGTTTCAAAGGAGAAGCTACAAGCAATATAATCCACCTTTGAGCAAGACGAAAGTCTAGGCCTTGGTTGGTGGACTATTGAATTTGTCCTTGACCTATGACCTCATAGAAAACAACTCGTAAAGGGTAATGAAAGAGGTAAGAATTCAAGTAGGATGCCTAGGAACATCAATTTAACTTCTATTACATTTATTCCAAAGAAATAAAAGCATAAAGCTTTTCAAGATTTTCAACCTCTTATAATTGTACCTATAAAATCATAACAAAGGTGATTGTAGTTAGGATCAAAGTAGTTCTCTCTGAGGCAATATCATAATAACAATTTAGCTTCTTAGAGCAAAGGAAGATCCACAAAGCTATAGGTTCAGAACATGAAGGTATTCATTATATAAAGAGTACGAAGTCAATAATGTTTAACAAGGTGGATATATCAAATATAGGATAGAACCAACTAGTTACATCTAAGGTTGATTTTGATTCATGGTTGTAAATTGGATTGTGGATTTTGTAACCTTATTTAACTTTTCCCTATTGATAAATGGAGTCCCTTCAAACTTTTTCAAACCTACCAAAAGATTAAAGTAAGGATGTCGCTTTATCCCCCTTGTTATTCCTCTCAATCATGAAAATGCTTATAGGGAAATCATTGAATTAGAAAGAAGAGGCATTGCTCAAGGCGTGAAGATTGGTTTGGTTCTATCAAAACACCTTTTTTATTCGTAGATGATATTATGTTATTCTCAAATGGCTTCGTGAGATAAGCCAAAAATAATCAAGAGATATTATATCTATATGGCCACTAGCATGAAGTTCAATGCTCAAAAATCTACATGTAGCTTAAATGCTCTCTTATAAAACCATTGATATGAAATAAGTTCAAAGGTCACAGGTTCCAACCTCAAACCTAACAACAATGGGGAAAAAGAATATGGCTGAAATTGTCAAATTACAGCGATGTTTCGTAAATATGTGATCAAATAACAAATGAGAATCATTTTATGGTAGTTTCAAAGGAGAAGCTACAAGCAATATAATCCACCTTTGAGCAAGATGAAAGCCTAAGCCTTGATTGGTGTACTATTGAATTTGTCCTTGGCCTGTGACCTCATAGAAGACTACTTGTAAATGGTAATGAAAGAGGTAAGAATTCAAGTAGAATTACTAGGAACATCAATTTAACTTTTATTACACTTATTCCAATTAAATAAAAGCATGAAGCTTTTCATGATTTTCAGCCCATTTCCCTCTTATAATTGTACCTATAAAATCATAACAAAGGTGATTGTAGTCAAGATCAAAGTAGTTCTCTCAAAGGCAATATCATCATAATAATTTAGCTTCTTAGAGCAAAGGAAGATCCACAAAACTAGAGGTTCAAAACATTAAGGTATTCATTATATAAAGAGTAAGAAGTCAATGATGGTTAACAAGGTGGATCTATCAAATATAGGATAGAACCAACTAATTGCATTCGAGGTTGATTTTGTTTCATGGTTGTAAATTGGATTGTGGATTTTGTAACCTTAATTAACTTTTCCCTATTGATAAATGGAGTACCTTCAAACTTTTTCAATCCTACCAAAAGATTAAAGTAAGGATGCCTCTTTATCCCCCTTGTTATTCCTCTCAATCATTAAAATGTTTAGTAGGGAAGTCATGGAAGTGAAAAGAAGAGGCATTGTTTAAGGCATGAAAATTGGTTTAGTTCTATCAGCACCTTTTTCATTTGAAGAGCATATTATATTATTCTCAAATGGCTTTACAGAGATAAGCCAAAAATAATCAAGAGATATTATATCTATATGTCCACTAGAATGAAGGTCAATGTTCAAAAATCTACACGTAGTTTAAATGCTCTCTTATAAACCATTGATATGCAGTAAGTTCTAAGGTCATGAGTTCCATCCTCAAACCTAACAACAATGGGAAAAATAATATATATATATATATATATATATATCTATATATATATATCGTGTGTGTGAGAGAGAAAAGGATTGAGAATAGAATTATCACTGCCATAACATATAGCTTTCAAGGACAGGAAGTTTAATAATTGCAAAAATTGTCTTGAAAGCGATTCTTGTATATTGGCAGTGGAATGAAAAAATTGTGAATGGGATTTATCATTGGTGCAACAGTGGGATTTCAGGAAAATTAACATTGGCTGAATTCACATTGGAATCAATTAATGTATATTACCATTCACTAGAATTTTCATGCATATTACGATTCACTAGAATTGACTCCAAAACGAGTTCTAGAAAGATTTAGGAAATTATGTTTCACTTTCTTACCAGGACTGGGACATGATACTCAAGGAATTAAGCCAAAAGATATGCATGGTTGGGGAATTAAACACATGCACTTGTTTGGGAAATCACTCGACAAAAAGATTGTGAAATTTTTCGACAAAAAATAGTTTATGGAAGCAAGTGATTAAACAAAATCATATAGCTCCAAGAACATTTATGGATAAAAAAATCCCAATAAAAGCATAAAAAATGTGTATAATCAATGGAACGCTTTTGTTGACTTTTCTATTATTGGTAGCAATCTATCATATATAAGGTAGAAAATGGAACATGGGTGAGATTGGTTGATGATTCTATATTGGTATGTAGCAATCACTCTATAATGGTATGTGGAAATCTCATTATACAATCTCCAAATGACTTAGTTGATCTCGAGAACAGGTTAGTTGCAATGTTAGGGAAGAGTCATATAAGAATTAAGGAGTCAAAACACCATGGCATGGGATGAGATATACATCAAAGGTCATATACTTCTAAGAAAGGGTACAAAATAATGATTGGGAGGTTCTAATATGGAAAATAAAAGCACCTAAAAAGTGAAGCTCCCAAATTATCTCGTAAGTATTGACATTGGAGTTATCCAAATTAAAGGTAGAAGTGGACAAAGTTAGTATTATTTGTGCAAGGGAGCAAAAGAAGTCATTGGTCATTTAATTATCAAAGGCTCCTATGCAAGCCAATTATGCAAGGATGTAAATAAGAGGATATGGTTGTCAAAATGTATATGATTATCTCGAAGTACTAACATTGGACTTTATCCAAATGAGAGGTAAAAGTGGACAAAGTTAATATTACTTCAGCAAGGGAGCAAAGTAAGTCATTAGTCATTTAATGATCAAAGGACCCTATGGCCAATTATGGAAAGATGTCGATAAGAGGATCGGTTGTCAAAATCTACGGAATAGATCTTCAATTAGGAGTGTTAGGGAAGTGGTTGAAGAATAAAATAATTATAACTTTCCCTTCTTTAGTGATCTGAAGCATATAACTTACACATAATGAGAATTTACACCTAGAAAACAAACTTCCAAGTATTCTAAGAGGTGTGTGGTCTATTCCAAAGATGCAAGATTGAGATAAAGGTAATAGTCCCAAGGCAAATGAAGGCAAATGAGGGAGTTATTGATTGAAAATCATATACATATGGCCTCTTTTTAGTGGGCCGAACTAGGACCACAAAATTTCAATAGCATTCATGGGGCTTTTTTGTAATGATAATCATTTCATCAAATTCAAAGTGGGTTCGGTTCCAAAAACAAACAGTTCCATTAAACTTTTAGCTTTAAGAGCCCTCTTAAAATTGGTAATAAAGTAGCAAATTCATAATTTCCAAGTTTTGGGGAATCCATTTGTACTCAACTCAAGTAGAGGTGATAATCAAATTCATAATGTCACGCTTCAACCCCTGGTAAATCATCTAAAATGTCCCTAAGCTTCTTCAAGATATTTCTTGTACCAATATATTAACATAACTCAATACATTAGCAAATGGACTCTTTATGGGAGGTCAACAGGTTGGAGCTAGTCTCTTTATGTTGGAAGAATCACTAGATATATTTATATCATAAACTACTCACCCAGTGACAAAGTGATAGTTCAAAAGCTACTAATAATTTCATTTTTTTAATATGGTAAATTGTTATTTTATTTTTGTCTATATATAAAATCCAACACCTGAACTCCCAAGAGAATGTGTTAGAAAGTTTATATGTTAATTGGGGGATTCTTATTTTCTTCTAAGGAATATAGAGAGTAGATAAGGTGGAGCATACAAAGGCAACAATTATGAACAAGTCTTTCACCGAAAACTTAATTATCAATTTAATTATGAATAGCGATTATTTTTTCTCTAGGAAATAAAATAAACAAATAACAACAATAATATTTTTTGCCACCTTACGTCTATATTTCTCAATAATATTGTCCCGGAAGGCAGCTCAATTGGTGATGGAAGTAATGTGAATCCTAAGAAAATTGAGAGATCCAAGTTTAAATCCACCAATTGTGACATAGTTTACAAAGAAGACGACAAGGCGTAGACCCCTAGAGGTTTACTAGTAACTACGTGTCAAACAAATTGTTGGTTCTTCTAGGATACCAAAAAAGAAAAAATATGTAAGCCTCCCTTTCAATATTTCCTAATAACTTTTGGCAAGCCTTGCATTTCATATTTCTCGATAATCTTCACCATACCTTGGATTTAATATTTCTTATAGTGTCTCTCTCTTAGTTGAATATTTCTCATATAGTGTCACTCTCTCATAGTTGAGGTTGGAGTAATCTTTACCTACAACTAGAAAGTGACCTAAATTCCAACATAGACAAAACCAATGAGATGGCCTGAAGGCACATCACGAACAATGCTTTTAAAGTAAAAACGAAAGACTCGTTTTTCCATACACGAATATAGTTGTCATAGAACTATGTACGAACATAATTGATACTCTAATATAACCATTTTTAAATCAAATCTCTTAATAATAATTTGCCATCCACTTGCATTATCAATGAGAAAGACAATAGAGTACCATTTCATTGCGAATAAATTTCCATATCTAGAAACAAAATATCGACACATGTCTGTTCATTAGAAACAAAAACACATAAACACTAACTATACCTCTACAAACCTAGTGCCACATCCTAAAGCTAGGAGTACTCCCACGTCTCACTGTCAATGTTGAGAAATAAAATCGACCCGAGGTCCAAACATTTTCACAAAGTTTGGATAACAAATTGAGCATTGAGATCCACTACTTCCATTCTTAGGATCTTCAACGTCCATGTCTCCAATTAATAGATTTACAACAAGAAGTGAATGAAATGGTGTTCATGTCGAACCCACTACACTTTTTATCCTTAAACAACACTCCAAACAATGTGATGTGATATACCCTTGATCAATCACTTCAAACCAATAGATTTGTATTTTCTCTTCACAATCGCAATAGTGCACCCTAGAGCGCACAACATATACTTCACAACCCATGAATAAACCTTACATTATGGCATGTTTATACAGTAGCAAATTAGCTAACACTAGCCCCGCCCATCGTCTAGTCAAGTCAAAATGCTTGCACAAGTGTCACAAAGCACGACACTGCACTGTAACAACTTCTGGTTGGATCAATAATTGATCTGTAATGTGTAGTGTCTACATCTTTACCTGCTCCTACAGATTTACATAATTACTCGGTATAAGTTGGCCTGTCCTTGTATTAAGCACAACCTATCCTTATTTCTACTCGAACACTAGGCCGTGATACATTATAACCATAGCACGACAAATAGGAACTACAAAGGGAACACAATGAGAGATAATATAAGAAAGCTACAAGCACTGAAACACATGCAAGTATCTTACATGAACAGGCATTTACTAGAGAAGGCATCCACCAACATCCAAAAAAATATTTTTTATTATGACACGCAAAAGATGGGGATATTAAATTTATATTTAAGTACATTCTTTCAGTAATACATCAATAAGCCCAGCATTTTTCCATTACATTACTAGTGAAAAGCAGTGAGGCATCAAGTTTCAGAAGCCTGCAAAGTAGTCCTTTCCCAACGTCATTGCTGGACAACAATTTATGGGTCCACATTACAAACGGCTACCACAACCGAGAAAGATATGTTTATCTCATATGTGCAATCTTAAAGGTAGGCTAGACCCTACAAGAGTGGCGTACATTAAAGACCTGGGTAATAGGCGCGAACTATTGTTTGTCGATCTTGCTACTTAAAATTTTCATTAACAAATTAGTTTACCTCGCCCCAACAAAGAAACCAAAAAACAAATCACCAATTAGACCTATTTAGCAACATCATCAAACATGTACTCACTTTCCACAACTAAACAACAACTATTTCTAAGTTGAAAAGATAGTGAGACACAATCATCCTCTACGTGACCAGTTGACACGAAAATCTTCTTTGAGACATTTTTGGTTCAACTCTCAAAATATATTTTCAACCTAGGTTTTATGTATACATTTCACCTGTTATCCAACTTCAATGTGGAAAATCTAATGACTGATGCATGTATTTTTAGAGCATGGCAATCGTCCCTGCGAGAACTACACGATCAACATGGAATGGAGATGGGTACAAAATTTATAGAAGCAAAAAGTAGATTTACACCTGTTTCTTTGATAAATCAGATGCCAATCAAATATGTCGACTGTCCTCGCCCTTCCAGCACTTCCTCAAAGCTGAATACAAGACAAAGCATCAATTTCAATGTTGTAACGATGTTTTCATGGTACCAAAAATTTAGACCACTTGACAATCAATCTAACCAATATTTAACATGTGAATAGCATCACTTTTACCTCTTTGTAATTTTTGAATTCAAATCCCTATCCAGTGGAAGCCTTCATTGCAAGAGATCCTTTGCAGCCTAAGCCAGAATTAAAAATCAGAAGACATCAAATATAGTTCACCACAAGATTTTTATGACAACTCGTTGACGTCACCCTTTTAACAGTTGTAACGACCAGTTATCCATTGCATAACAGTGCATTCCATCATTCCAATCATATGAACGGTCCTTTATTCTGAAAGAGGTCAAAGGAAGTTACCATTAGGGCTAAATTTAAATCAGCCATGTCCGCTGACAATGCCCAACAGGCAACCGCATATACTATTGTAGTAAACCAAGATAGCTTGACTAGTAATATAGGATCAACACCCCACACAACTGGAAAAAATTGTTGAAGTGTGGTAGTATGCATCCCCTCGAAATTTTTGAATTGGAAATAGCAGGCAAAAAATTATCATACACTCAAGTAAAAGAATATAGAAGTATATATAGGAGACTCATTTTCACTAAGCCTGCAAATGACCAGAGAAGTGCAAAGGCCTGAATGGCTACATGATCTCTTCAAAGAATAAAGTTATGTCCTCCATCATTCTGAGAAAGTGTATATGAACATGTGCTCTCCTTGAAACAAAAACAGCACGTACTTTGAAAATTGCCTTAAGTGTCGAATTAACATACACCCAAAAACTGTTGCAGCCTTCAAGGACATTTTTTATTGCTTTATCGCATGCCCACCTTCTGCATCTACACCTGAAAAGAAATGGACACAACTATTGTTCGTGGGTGTCTTAATTGAAGAATAGGCATTCCTCATAATACCCATAAAATCCTGACGGACAGCAGATTCACAACAGAAATTTATTCTGGGAGCATAAACAAAGCATAATGGCATCCATACCCTCATTTCCTTAGACTGAGATCAGCAGGCATTTATTACATATATACTATACAACTCATCCGGCGCAGCAGCAGCAAAACTGGATGCAAATTACAAGGCAATTTATCTGAGAGTCAAACATAACCAGAATCATTGCATCCTTGCAGCAAAATATTAACTTCCTAAAGAGATCGGGATTACAGTAATTCCCAGGCATACCATATGCATAAATGGCCCCAAACACCCCAGTCACTGCTTTCCTCTAAAGAAGGAGCCAAGCCGACTTATAAATTGTTCCTTTAGTGACTCGGGAACTTGCCGATTAAAAGAATCCTTGATATCACGTATTAACAACTTCCTGCATATAAGAAACATGTGTCAATGCTGCAAACCTTATTTATGGCAAAATCTTAGCTAACTACCTTTCTGCATAAAACGAATGTGCCAGCGCTGCAAACCTTCCACATATAATGGGAATGTTTCTTAGCTAAAAGATTAGGGTGCTTTAAAAAAAAAAGGCAACAATGGATGGGAGACCCTTGTAGCCAATCCTGAGCCCACAGTGGATGGATGGGAGGCACCGACTGAGGACAAAGACCCCTGCCAGCCACAGTCACAAATTTAGAAGCTATCTGACATGACATCTCGCTCTGGCTAGCTGGACTGTTTCATTTGTTCTTCATAGTTTATTCAATATTGCTTTGGGTTTTGTTGCAGTTTAGTTGCACATAAGAACTCTTATTTTTCGTTTCCTGTGTGGTAATCTTACTTTGGTTTTGTCCTTGTTGGCATTAGATTGAAGTGGCAGTTTTCATGGCCCTTTTTTCTGTAAAATAAATGTTGTATTTTGTATATTAATAGAAAGCTAAAGCATTTTATCAAAAAAAGGGGAAAAAGCAGACTGGTCAAACCAGAAAATAGTTGCAAGGAAACATGAAATCATAAAAAGCAAAATTGTCTACTGCAGCTAAGCTAAATGTAAATATGCTCTTCCTATAGTAAGAAGAATCATTCCAAATATCAAAGATTACCAATGCAGAAATTAGCATAACCTCCTCGAGTATTGGAAAATGATAAAATCTAAATAATAATATCAAAATTCAGTATGACCTCTTCACAGTGTGTGACCATTAACACATTACTGACCAAAAGATACCCAAAGATAACAACTGCCAACCAAATCCTGAAAGAAAAGCAATATATCTGGTGTAAGGAAAGAAATGCACCACCTAACTTGAACAGAAGGCACACAGGAATCTATCCTTAAGTGCTGAATAGCTCCCCCAATTACCAATGTCTTATCAACTAGTCTCAGACTGAAAATTACGTACAAGGTATATTTCAGAAGAAATGAGTGTCATCCCTCTCATAAAATGTGCTCAACTTAACCTTGGATTCTCAAAATAAGAGACTGCAGTTATATATCTATAAGGAGTAAAGAAATGAAGACTTATATATCTATAAGGAGTAAAGACATGAAGACTTGACGTGCACAATGATCATAAAGAATGAATTCTAATAATCCTTTTTCAGTAATTTTGTTGGTTGCTTATACATAAGGATTACACTGTACGAAAGTTAGCTAGGACTCACAATATTAGTTGAGGAGATGAGAAGGCACTCAGAAATTTTGGGACATTTAGGAATTTTGACTTTCTATCAATTAAAATTTAGCCATTATTTGTTTTTGTCAATTGCCAACCTTACAATCAAAAAGAGTTGTATTATATTCATATAATGAAGCCCTCCAAGGGTCAAGCTACAAATTCCCAAGTAAAGGAGTTGGTCTTGAACATATAGAACAACGTAATATCCTAGAGTCCAATGTTATTTTCCTGCTTTTGAATCTAGTGTCGATATTTATACTTCTGAAAATGGATATGAACATGCAGTGGAGTCCCTTATCCACAACTAAATACAAGAGAGTTTCGAGCTAGATGGATGTGGAGTAGAATAAATGAAAAGTCTTACTAAAAGCTCAGTTATTTCTAGTTTGCGATGCACAGAATATGCACTGATTTTTTTCTAGATGTGAAGAATCTTTCTTACTTGATGAATCAACTAAAATTAACTTCCCATCTTTGATAGAGTTTCCAAGTCTTTCTTTGCATTATGACAATATTTTTGGACCATCTAATTGTCCCTCTTGGCAAGTATACTTGTTATGGTCCTAACAGGCTTTCAACCACCATCCCTATGTAAAGGTCAACCACTCTACTGACCATAAAGAACATAATTATTTGAAGTTCAGGGAACATTGGTTCCCCCAAAGTGTTAACTACAGCAATCTTCATAACTATGCTTCTGTTACCAAAGCTTCTGTGAGCACAAAACACAAAAATTAAGACTGCCCCCTTATGGCTACAAATGTGGTTGAGAACCATCATCCTATGCCACTTTCAAAAGAAAATCAATGGACAAAAGTGCTCCACAATAAGCCCGTTTGAGTCCAATACAGTTCTGTCATATTTCCTGCTTCACAAGCTAGGGTGTGCTTCTCCCACACATGGCCCTGCCCCTGCCAGCCAGTTCTCTGGGTGAGACTTGCTTGTCCAGGCTAGCCCTCACTCTCCAAATAGGTGGCATAATCAAGTCTTTTGGCATGCTATGGCAAGGAAAAATTCTTCAGTGATATGGATGGTGCCATGCTTCTGTTGTTCCTAACAGCATTCTGAAGAACATGATCCTCAATAGGACATCCCTCTGCCTCGTCTCCATAGCTTTTAGGCTCTCTGTCAGCTGCTGCAATAGACATTTAAATCTCTCTTCTCAACTTCTGAACCCTCAATCCTTCAAGGACATCATTAGTCAACCCAAAATCTCTTCCTGTCCAGAAATGAAAGCTCCTCAGATTGGCAGTTTCAGTGTGGAAAAATCTGAATACACGCTCCATTTTTACACATTCCAATGCAAATGATTAAATGGTGTATTGAAGGTTACAAGAAAAGCCTGTGAATGGTAAGCTTACTCAATTCTGGCCATCATCCACAGCCTTCATAGATCAAACAGACTACTCAGCAAAATACATGATAAGCTTCTCCTCAAGCACAGACGTATTTTCGTACTTTATTTTGAGTATCTCAAATCTTGTATGTGTATTGGTACCCCATGTCGAGTGAGGAGATGTCTAGGAGCTCCATCTCATCTAGGATGTACCTAGGTAGGAAGCCACAGTATTTGAGTACCAAATTCCACTCAGAATTCTTGATACCCAACTTTGTGTGAAGGGTATGAAAAACTTTGGTAAACTCTGGCACGTCTTGGTCCCTTCCTTGCTGCAGCATGGTCCACTTTATGTATTTATCATCGTTTCTCCCAACAAGGTAGTATAGATCCTTGATGGCATCCCAGAATGAATTCCAAGTGGGTATAGCTAAAAACAGTGAGGGTTCCCTCTTCCCACCAGTCCTTGATGTGGGGGGAAGCTTTGAGAAGAGAAAAACTAATATTTTCCCAGCTGGAAAAATCATGAACAGAAAAATATCCTTCTAGTAGATTCAACCATTTATCTACAGCATCTGCATCTATTTGGCCCTCAAATATGGGAATGTCAAATTTTACTTGTACCTTAAAAGGAGTGGCGCCTCTAGAGTGGTTGTTGGATGTGGATGCGCCGTCAGTGGGCAATGGTTGAAGGATCTAGGCAAAGTTATCCATCATAGCATTCCTTTGTTTCTCGAGGGCATCCTCGAGCAATATTTTGATAGGATCTCCTGCTCCCTTGTCTTTCTTTTCTTCCCCCATGGGAGGCTGTTAGGATTTTCTAGGCTAGCCTTGCAAAGGTTCAACCAGTTCAAGCCCTAATTCCTTATATCCCGACCTCGTTGGGGACATGCAAAGAAAAATAGAGAAAGAGAAGATCGCTCTAATACCACTAATCTAAATTTAAACAGTAATGCAACAAATTACATATATAACCATAAATACAGATATGCAATAGAAATAACACTTCATGTCATTAATATCAAATACTAAAGTATGCTTACAAACAAAATGGAAATAAGACTAGCTCGGGCGATGCTAGCTTATATCTAAGAAGCGATATGGTGGCTACATGCCTCTGAACTGTGTTAAAATGAGGCTCAAAGGCCTATTTATTATTGAGAAATAATGGAAAAAACTAAACATCCAAAAACCTAACCCTAGGAGATGAAGTGCCAAACTATGGGCCCCGTTTGGGTAAATTCGTACATCAACTTCCCGGGGTCATAACTTTGGCATATGATTTTTGTTTGACACGCCCAATACCTCGTTAGAAATATCTATCCAATGACTACAACATTTGAATGGCCAATATTGGTCTATATCCCATGTTGGCCTGGTTTTCCCAAAAAATGTTGTTTAGGGCCTCAAATTGGATCCAAAAGTTCAGGACCAGAAAAACTGCCAAAATTAGTAAATTTTGCTATAATTAAGGAGATAGTGGTGGGGCTCCAAGTGGAATAGATGGGTGGACACCAACATCCACCTGGATGAGGTATTGCAAATGTTTGACAAGTTCGATCCCTAACTCCTTATATCCTGACCTCGTTGGGGACATGCAAAGAAAAACAGAGAAAGAGAAAACCACTCTGATACCACTGATCCGAACTTAAACAGGAATGCAATAAATCATAGAAATAACCATAAATACAGATATGCAGCAGAAATAACACTTAATTTCATTAATATCAAATATTGGGATATGCTTACAAACAAAATGGAAATAAACTAGCTCGAGCGATGGTAGCTTATCTTTGAGAAGAGATGTGGCAGATACATGCCTCTGAACTGTGTTACAATGAGGCTCAAGGGCCTATTTATTATTGAACAACAAGGGAAAACCCTAACCCCAAGAGATGGAACACCAAGAGTTTGTGGGTCCCGTTGGGGTTAGTTTGGTAGCCAACTTACTGGGGTCATGACTTCTTCATATTATCTATGTTTGGCGCATACGATACCTTGTTGGAAATATCTCTCCAATTACTACAGGATTTGTGGTAGGCCCTTGCCTATGGCCATGGGCCTACTGTGGACCTCAAAAAAACGTCGTTTAGGGGGTCAAAACTTCTCTGGGAGTTCAGCACTCAAAAAACTGCTAAAAATAGTAAATGTCTCAATAAATAAGGAAACCGATGAAACCAACTAGAGGTCTAGGTGGAATAGGCAAATGGCCACCAATATCCACTTGGATCATTCTGAAGATGTAAATCAAGTTAGAAAATCCCCCTCGTTTGATGGGACAAAATATATGTTATGGAACGCAAGAATGGAGTTCTTTCTTATGTCTCTTGGTAGTGAACTATGGGAATCAGGGACTACAGGAATTTCAAAAGAATCAAATGAATTTGATACAAAATACACGAAGGAAAACATGATTTGTCTATCAGATACACTAAAATACAAGATAGGTCAATGCTCCTCAGCAGATACTTTGGGAAAAGATACAAAAACTTTATACAGAAGAATATGCTTTTGTGTCAGTTGTACCAAATCATGTGAAACAAGAGCACAAAGACAATCAAGAGTCAAAGGTGATAGATGAAGGTACCAATTACATAAAAGAGGATGATGATGAATATAATTCTAAAGTAGTAGTTTAAAAAAACCTCAAGGAAAACTTGTGGCTTCTCTAGAAGAGGTAAGCAAGTTGAAAGAGGAAAACAAGGAACTCAAGAATCAAGTACAAGATGTTGATCATGACCTTGACAAAACAAAGGAAGAAGTTATCCTTTTAAGGCATAAAGTACAAGAAAGAGATGATAATATTAACAATCTTAAGGTAGAATTGCATTAGAATGAGAAGAGACATAATGAATAAATCACCTTCATGACAACTCAATTAGAAGAAGTGGAGAAAAGGGAAGGCATCCTTACAAGTCATCTGAAACAAAAATCTGAGGATTTGAGTAATTTTGAAGCAAAAATTGGTCAACATGGATAAGAAGTCAACTTCATGAATGTTTGGCTAGAGGAAGCAAAGGGATTAGAACAAGTAATGAAGATCTAGCTAATAAAGAAAGAAGAAGATTGTGAAAGGCATGAAGAAGAGATTGTTTCCTTGAGAAATGAAGTCAACAAGTTAAGTAAGAGTCTGAAGAGTTTTCAAGCTTTGGATAAAATTCTCAACCATCAGAGATAACCATTGGAAAAAATAGGACTTGGTTATATACGTCAATCTCCTTGTATTTAAGACACAAGCTCCAAATACCCAAGAAATAATTCTGAATAAAAGTCGGAAGTTGTCATTCTTCAATGACCAAATCACAATGAAAATGGGAAGAAGGTTTAAAATATTACTAGTCCAAGAAGATATGTTGATGTTGCAAGTAGCAATAAATATCATCAAAGAAAATCAAGGAAGAATAACTTTAGAAGTTCGTTAAGGAAATCCCCATATTCCAAGTATGAAACTATATTTTTTGGTCATTTTTACTCTTGTACAAATTTTGGGCACATGGAAAATGATTGTAGATCATATGACAGAGACATCTATAATATTCTCTATCATTTACCCAGAAGTAAATTTGTAGGAATATACTCCAGTGTGTTCATCAATAGAAATTATTCTCCATCATTCAAGTCCATAATTGAATCCTTTAGATGCCATAAAGGTGGGCATATAGCTTGAGATTGTAGCTTGAATTGGGTTCCTAGACAATTCAAAGAATTATAAATCAGGAATGGAGAAAGAGTCACAAAGGTTTGGAGAAGGAAGCATGGTGAACCATAAAAATAACATGTTGAGTGTGCCTTGAATGTTCAATATATTAACCCTTTATGTTGATTAAATATAGGCACTATAGGCAAAAACCATGTTTCTCCAAAATATGATGTTAAGGTTCTGTCTATTATAAAGAGAAAGATTATTTGATATACCATTACTAGTAGTATAGCAAGAGATTGTAAATCAAATTAGTCATTTTTCACTGAGAGATCAAGGCATGCTATTAAACTGTACATGGGATGTCCTATAGGAGCCACATGTACAAGATCTCTAAACGTGTGATGATCTTCAAGACAAAACAAATGCACTTTATGGAAACCATTATGGGAGGATGATAAACAAGGACAAAGAAAGAAGATCATCTGATATTTAGCTAGTCCCTTACTTGATGTCATGTACAGCCACTGGCAGAAGGAGAAACGTTTTGATTGGATGTTTTTTAGTGGAAATAATGCAAAGAAATCCTTGGGTAAATTGTATAGGGAATGTCCATGAATGGGATATAAATTTCTATGACTTCCTTAAGGACATTATATTCTTTACTATCTTTGACCATAGTAATCGTTGAAACTGGACCTACTATAAGAGATTGGTTTACATGGGTGAAGGCACTCTGCTATATGTATTATTTTTTTTGTGCAACCATTTCTCCAAGTGCTTGGACAAGAATCTTTGTGAAGCATCCAAGGGTAATGGGAAGGAAAATTTAACTTCTTTTAGAAACAAGTGATAATGCGGATTGATTGATTGTTCAAAACCATGCAAATTTTACAATGGTGATAGTGACTCAAAAGATTTGATATTGTTCTTTATCTATGTCAAATGAGTCATGTAAAAGGATCAGTTTATAAGAATGGAATCAAACTTGAATGGCATAATGAAAAAAAGTGAAAAATATTAAGTTGAAATTGATAGGATTTTTGGTGCAATGCGTGAAATGGAAGAGAATGCAACTTAATCAAAACTACACTATGCATATTTAAAAGCTCAGCTAAAGTCCATTCGAGCTATTGTGGAGGGAAAGAAGTAGCCCTTGATGCTACTCGATTGAATTTCAAAAAGGAAAAAGATATTGTTTAGGATATGAAAGTTCATCTTGAGATTTTCCAAAAAGAGAAAGTGATATGACTTTTGAGTTATCAAGGATAGAGGAGTTGCTAAAGGATAGTCAGTTCACATCCACTATGCATGCTAAGCAGATTTGCGTTGTCAAGGACATGAACTCTTAGTTGTTTTAATATAAGAATAAATATTTTGCTTCGATTGAAGATGTTGAGTATATGTGCAATGACCATTATAGAGGAGTTTTCCATCGAGAAAAATTCCATGATTTAAGCATAAATCGTAAGTCTGATCACAGCCAAAACATTCCGAGTGGAATTTCATCAAGCAAAATTCCATGATTGAAGCATACAATAATAAATAAGAACTTATGGATAAGTTGTATACTCTGCTGCAAGATGAAATTTGTAAAAAAAAATCAAGATTGAGCAATGAAATGGAGAGAATATCAAAAGGGGGAGAAACATAGAAATTGACAAAAGGAGTTGTAGTCAAAATGATCACTCCATCTACTATTAAAAGGATGATATCATATTAACAAGGGGAGAAGCACCATAACAAAGGAAAGCAGAAAGACAAGGGGATTAGTTGACAAAGCATCACATTTTCCATTGATGTCAAAGAGGGAGACAGAAAAAAAAGGGGGAAGCACAAAGAGCATTATTTCCATCAATGACAAAGGGGGATATTGTTGAAGTAGTTGCCATTGATGTCAATGTGGGGGCTACTATTGTGTTATTATCATTAATGGCCTATGCAAAGGATCAGCATGGTTAACCTAATAACATTGTGTTGAGAAGTATTTGAAAGATGCCAACATGGATAAGAGCCATTACTAGGGCCAATCTTGAGGAGCTCAACATAAATTGTCCAAGAAATAAATGAATCCTACTGAGATTGCACTCCATAGGATTTCTCCATGAAGGGTTGAAGGTACATTAGGAAAATGCCATAACATTGAGAAAACAAAAAATGAGGGTTGTTGAATATGATTTCTTGGTGGAAAGAACTAAGTGTCAAAATACTTATAAGTCAACCCTACTCTAGAACATATAAATTTTGCAAATTAAAATTAATTACACAATTCGTCCCTATTTCATTTCTGCAAAATAATTTTTTTTAAATGACCTTCTATAAGTTGGCCCTACTCCAAAAGTCATGACGGTTCAGCATGAAAAATTATTATAGATACCCTAGACGTTACACCTCATTTGGAAGAGACATCAACTCATGATTTCAAGAGAGAATTTGTATTTTAAAGGTGATGTGAAGATCTATTTTTAAGGGTTTTTGTTGGACATTTTTCTAGGCTCTTCGTGGGTTATATAAACATCCTTTGCAGAAGGAGAAACTCAGTTTTTGGAGGATTTTTGTGGTTTAAATCAACCCTACTAAAATTTAGTTTGTTCTCTCTAAATATCAACCTATTATAGCCTTGACTAGGGCTTGTCTTGGAGCCAGAATATATCCCCTCTTTCAACCATTAACCTCGGCCCTCTTGAAGGAATATCTTGGCCCTTCATAGAGCTCTATTTTAGCATTTAACTAGGCCTTATCTCGGCCCACTTTGTGCCCTTGAACTTGGCCATTATGAGGTGACAACCCAACATTTTTCAGTAGTCTGAAGCAGCCTCATTGAACTTGGAGAGAATTTTTTAAAGAGTGCCTTTAAGCTTCCCTTGGTGATACTTGTAGAGTATCTTAGGTAGACTTTTGAAGACTTATGTGTAGACTTGTAGCTTATGAAACCTATGACATTTGGACCTATGACTTGAGACTGTTCAGAATTGTGGCTTGATGAATATTCAGACTTATGGCTTATGAAATATATGGCATTTGAACATGTGAGTATTTGATGGTGGATATTCATTCCTGAATAGACTTTTGAAGAAGTTTTGTTGAAGTTGATTGAGGAGGTCTAGAAGCCAAATCCACACTTAGTTTTGGAGAGCATATTTTGACTTGGAAGAAGTAGCCTTGGAGAAGTTCTGAAAGTAGATAGCCTTGAAGCATCATTCACATTTATTAGACACACTTCTGATTTTCTTGTTGAGTAGCTTGTAAAGTACTCATTATGCAGACCTAGATAAATCTAAGAAGACTCTTTTAGAGCAGGCTTTGAAAGTTATTTTTTAGCAAGGTTGGAAGATATTATTATAGAAAATTTGGAGCAATATGAAGAATCTTGGAGATATTTTCCATGAACTTTGAATAATTAATGGAATTGATCTTTTAATGAATTAGATCTTGAAGTGTATTGTAAGCATTTTTCGAAGCAGGTCTTGGAGCTATTTGAAGGCATTGTTGGAGTAGTAGCATTGTTGAAGAAATACTTCAAGACTTGTTAGAGAAGCTTTTTGAAGTCTTGAAGAAAATATTGAAGCCTCCTTGAGTAATTGAACCAAATTGAGAGGGTTGGATCCCTAGAGGATTGGAGTCCTCACACAAGTTTGAAGCCTTGTGGAAAACTAGGTCGGAGCCTGAATTGTTGAGATGATTGGAGTCCTCAAGAAGACCAATTTAGAGCTTAGTATAGTACAAGTTGGAGTCTGGTTTGAAATCAAATATTGGAATCTTCATCTAGGGTTGGAGACTTGGAGGAATTATAAGTGTTATTGTAAAAATTATTGTTGTAAAAGAGGATTGGAATCCTCATTATTCTTGTTAATAAAATTATTCTTTTATTGTACAACTTGTGTTCTAGTTTTACTAAGTGATCTTAACTGGTATAAGATAAAATTTGTAAAACAAATATTGATTCACCTACCCTCTCAGTATTTCCAACAACAAAATTATTGGAGTTAGACTTAAATCAAACCTTATAAAATCAAATGAAGAGATTTTATCTTGATTAACTATTATCGCTATCCCAAAACATGTGGGAAGAATATTCTAAATTGAAAATATTGATAATAAAATGTTGAGTTATAATAACCCCATAGGGGGAGATGAGCATGAAACAAAAAGAGTCAATTCATAAATTAAGAAAGATGATATTCAAGAGAAACCTCCATGCAGGAAGGCATAGAATTGGGAGCAAGAGACAATTAGGAAAAGAAAATAATAAATGGAGGAAATTAGAACAAAATAATAAAATAAAGGAAGTTAAAATAAAATAGTAAAATAAAGGGAGTTAAAATAAAATAATGAAATAAAGGATGTTAAAAGAAAATAATAAACTAAAGGAAATTAAAAGAAAATAGTAAAATAAAAAGTAAGTTAGAGAAAAATAATAAAAATAAGGATGTTAGAAGGAAAATAATAAAATAATAAAATTTAGAGGAAAATAATAAAATAAAGAGGAAGTTAAAGAGAAATTATAAAATAAGAAAATGGAAATTAAAAGAAAATTAGAAAAGTTAGAAGAAAATAATAATAATAATAAAGGAGATAATTTGGAGATAATATCCAAGGGGTTATAGGAAACTCTTATAAAAGAATACCAAGATATATCATATACACCCTAATGATTGGATGATTGTCCTAATGCTAAATATACTCTTATGTGAGTAAGTTAAGACTTGTTGTGAGTTTAGTCTGTGGAGCTACTTCATTGAGTGGGAACCTATTAAGCTAGAGAGCTCACCTCCACACTATTAGCTTATTCATTTTTCCTATAGCTCCATTGCAACTCAGAGATCCATGGGGAAGGAGAGTACCAAAGGGTCAGATGGGAGGTACACCAGTGAGTTGGAAATATTCAGAAAGCATACAAGGATTTGAGAATGGATCTCTTCCCCAGAATTAGACTACTTCAACAATAAACTATAACTTTCTAGACACATAAAGTGAGCATGAATGGTAGTCTATGTTTAAAGTTGATATAATCTATATATGTTTAAAATAAAATAATTTTGTTGATATGTTCACCATGGAATTTTAAATAATTTTGTGAAATCAGATTTGTTATATAATTCTATGTTATTGAAATCATAATTAATATAAGATAGTAATACTTTCAACTTTAGTGTCTCACTAACAATAATTATTTGATATAAAATCTTAATCTTATATCAATTTGTAAGTCGGAGTTATCCATTAATAGTGCCCAATCAAATCAATTGTATTGTCATATACTTATAATAGTTATTATTTTAATTTCAGTGTGTCTACTAACTTTAATTATTTTTACATGTTAAATTATATTTGTTACATGTAATATTAGAGCCAAATTACAAAATGCATATTTAATAAGCCTACACATTTCCAATTCATATATTTATATATAAATAATGTTTGTAGCATTTATCGTGTGTTAAAGAGTCATAATCTAAACAAAAAATGTCATTCATCTTTTGTTTTAAGGTGTAAAGAGTACGGAGTTGACAGTCATATAGCAAGTTATGGAAAACACTGTACGTATATGTTAGATCTAAGACTTTTGTGATCTATAATGTAGAAATTAGTGAGTTGACAGTCATATAGCAAGTTATGGAAAACACAGTACGTATATGTTAGATCTAAGACTTTTCCGAACCAACGAATGTGGTTCATCCTCAGGACAAGGTGAGAAACCAATAGATTTGAGAGAATAAATAGCAGGGATGCATCATTGTTCAGGGTTAGCTGTGAACCAAGGAATGTGGTTCATCCTCAGGACAAGGTGAGAAACCAATAGATTTGAGAGAATAAATAGCAAGGATGCATCACTGTTCAGGGTTAGCCGTGAACCAACGAATATGGTTCATCCTCGGGACAATGTGAGAAACTAATCAATTTGAGAGAATAAATAGTAGAGATGCATCATTGTTAATCGTTGGTGAAATAAAATTATTTAGGAATAAGTGATGAAGATTATTAAATAAGCTAATATTTAGTTAGAAACTAGTTGTTATGTAATAATTAATTATTTAATATGGAAATTTGAAATTATTTATCAATTTCAATAATAAAATTATCTAAGAATAATTTATTTATATAATATTATTAGTTAGGGTTGACCTATTCAATGTGAATTAGGTGGAAATCTAGCCCTTATCATGATATAATAAATTAGTTAATAATAATAATAAAAATAATTAATTTATATAATAATATTTAGTTGAAAAATAGTTGTTGTGTAATAAATTAATTATCAATTTTTTATAATACTATGACTTAAAATAATTATTTATAATTCTATTAGTTGGGGTTGACTTAATTAAAGTATATTTGGTTGAAACTTTAATCTGAAAGACTGATTTCTACAATAGGTATATATTTAATTTATACATCTTATAGACCCAAACAAACTTATATTACAGCCTTAATTGGGAAATAATATAATTTCAATGAATATACATGTCAAAAAAAAGTTATAAAAATATTAATGTAATCATGTATCGACTTTGAAAAATACACCTCCATTAATATATAATCTTATTTTATTTATCTAATTATTATAATTATTACCATAGAAGTTCACTAAATTAGTCAATAGACCTTCATTATAATCAAAATCAGATTATGAATTTTATGATCTTATTTTATTTAACTAATTATTATAATTGAAGTTCACTAAATTAGTTAATAAACATTCATTATAATCAAAATCATATTATGAATTTTGATAATACACATGTACAAGTGTATCATACTATTTACTATTTAACTTTTATGAAGGAGGTCTATCCAACGTTAGTGTAACCTATGCTAAATTAAAATATTCATTATAATCAAAATCATATTATGAATTTTGATAATACACATGTACAAGTGTATCATACTATTTACTATTTAACCTTTATGGAGGTCTATCTAACGTTAGTGTAACCTATGCTAAATTAAAATATTAAAATAGATGTAACGATGTTAGTTCAAACTTCTTGGGTTAGTATTAAAACAACACATATTTTTTTCCAAATTTTATTATATATGTAATTTAATGTTTGTGTAACTTGTACTAAATTAAAATATTAAAATAGATGTAATGATGTTTGTTAAAAATATATATATATATATATATATATATATATATATATATATATATATGGCATATGTAATTTATTATTGAAATTAATATTATTATAACAAGATCGTATAGTTAGTGTTTTTTTTGTTTAGTTTAATAAAATATTTTAATATCATGATGTGTTATATATATTTCAAACAATAATAAAATTGTAAAATGAGTTGTATGAATATTTGTTTAATTTTTTTATTAATATTTTTAATATAATTAAATATATTTAAAAATAATTTTTGGTAGATAAAAGTTATATATATATATATATATATATATATATATATATATGACATTGAAAAGAATGATAACAAGTTAATAATTATTTATATAATATTGATGATGGCAACTTTTTTTATATAATGCTCATATTATAGTACACATGTCATGTCGTTAGAGTATAGATTGATATAATGAGAGTTGTACAAATTGTACACATATTATTTTTACATTTTTTTCCAAATTTATATTTTTTAAATTTTTTTTTGTAAATTAAAAAATAAAACCTTTAAAAATTGTCTATTCAATACTTTACACCAATGAGAAAAATGGAATTTTTGAATTTAATTACAAACCATTTGTGTTTATGGTACATAGTGATTAATTTATAATGTTATTTTTCAAATTATTTAATTGTACAAAGTAATCAGTGATATAGTACATAGTAATTAATAATAGAGTACACAAACTTCAATTCTTGCCATCATTACACAATAAGAGGGGGGACATTTTAACCAATCATATTTGAGATAAATAGAAATAAATTTTATTTCATAATGTTAAACTTTGGATAGATTTTAAATATTTTCTATACTCAAGCTTCTATGATCCATAATGAATTAAACAAAGACTTTCGGTGGAAATCACATAAGAGAATTTTGTAGCGACTGATTCTTCGGCAGGTATAATAATAGTTTGAATTCTAAAATTTAATGAAAATTTATTACTATAATTAATATTATTATAATAATAATTTGAATCGTTAATTAAATAATAGTGTGTAGTTACATTTAATTTATTATATTATTGTGTGGATAATAGTATTGGATTTTATAGAAAATTGTTTAAATTATAGTTTAGATTAAATTTTATATTATTATTATTATTATTATTGATTTAATTTAATTATTATTAATTGTATATTACTTCTATTAAAATAATATAAATGATTGATTTAATTTAATTATTATTAATTGTATTTTTTTTAATGAAGAAAAATAATTTTTTGATATAAATTATTGGTTTAATTTAATTATTATTAATTGTAATTTTTTTAAGTAATATTTTATTTGAATTCAAAAATATATGATGAGGTTATTGTGTTCCAGAAATAAATCATGAAGCTATTATTTATATATAGATATAGGGAATAGGAAGAAAAATATATTTTGGAAATTATATAATGAGTGTTAAAACTTATAAAAAAATAGAAGTCAAAACTTATTTGGGTTGTTTAAATACAGTTTAAAAACTGATTTTTATTAAAAACAAATTATATTCTTAATTAAAAATAAATAAATACATCAATAAATATTTCCATCTTGAAATTAACATAAAAACAATTAGGCAAGCACTATATTAATTTTATAAGTCTTACAGTTTGAAAATATAAGATTGAAGTGTAACAAGATAAAAGATTAACCGTTGTATTCAATACTTGTTCATAATAAGTAATATTAAAAAGATCATTTTTATGGAGTTACTTATTCATTAGGAATAAATAGATGTGAAAGAATTTATTAATAAAAGAACAAAAAATAATTAGAAGGGAAAATGTATCTTGTAATAAATAAATAAAAACTGGTTGTTATGAAAAGGGTGGATTCTCAAATAATTTATATTAAAATGTATTAATATGTTAATATTTCCATGAAAGTGATAATCATAATAATAATAAGTAAATAAAGTATTATTTACTAATAGTGATGCATGATATCCATGGATCGCTTTTGTCTTTCTCTTGAATTATTACTTATTATTATTATAATTCTTATATACTTTGATATTGGTCTTTATTAAATAGCAAGTGGTTTTTAAAAAAATAAAAGAACTAGTTCATCTAAATAAATTTATCTTCATTCCAAAATTCATATTAACACTTCGCTAATAGAGTTTTGAGCATTTATTTTAATAAAAGAATGAGATTCATTCTTAATTTAATTATATCCTCTCAAATCTTAATTTGTCGTTGTTGTTGATGATTTCATTCCAAATTGAAATGACAAAAAAAAATGTATCAAGGTATGTAATAAAATTTAATATATTCTTACTTTAGATCCTCAAACCAATAGATTATTATGTTAATTTAATGCAAAAAAAAATTTAATAGATATTTTTTTAAATTCTTTTAGAGAAGAAAAAAAAATGGAGTTACGCGATTGGAAATTAAATTATTTATATGGATTATATTATAGGTCAATTATTATTTTGTAAAACAAAATTAGACAAAAAAAATAAAAATTAAAACCAAAAAGATATTATTTAATTGGAAATTAAATTGTTGATATATTTATCACTGTAAATTTACTATAATGATCTTATAATTGGTAAAATAATTTGATATCTTATATGTAAATATCAGAATATTGTTATATTTGTCACAGTTAAATGTAGATAAATAAATAAATAAACTTATTCTATTAACTTTTTATTAGTTAATATTTAATGGCTTTGTAACATATAGATAAATTTATTATAAGTATTTGTGTGTATATATAGTTATATATAGTTGTCAGGTAAAGAAACTCATAAATTAGATTAGTTAACATGAGATGAGAATTTTAAATAATAAATTGAATTTTCACGTATCTTATAAAGAAATAATAAGTAATTATTTTTTAAATGTATTTATGTTGTACATGAGAGAACTTAATAAGGATAGTGAAACTTTAACGTGATTTATATGTATGTTGACACAATTACATAATATTACCTAATAATTATTTAATTAATTAATTAATTGTGTGCATGTGTTTTTTAGGTAAAGACATTCATAAATTAGATTAATTAATATGAAGTAATGATTTTGAATAATGAATTAAAGTTTGATATTTCATAATGAGTAAATTTTTCAATAAAATGTATTTAAGTTGTACCTATCCATTAAAGCATTTAATAAATAAGGATCGTGAAACTTTTCAATAAAATGTATTTAAGTTGTACCTATTCATTAAAGTATTCATTAAAGCATTTAATAAATAAGGATCGTGAAACTTTAATTTTGTTCATAAGTATGATGACACAATTACATAATGTTACATATTTTTGTGAAAAATAACATAATTAAATTAATATATATTAAAAGAAATTGTATACAACTAACAAATTGAAGTAGTTCATAATTTCTAAGCCTTTATTTCATTAAGTCAAATAGTTGATATCCTATAAATTACATCCATTTCCTTTAACTTGGTATAAATAAAAATATTTGTTTAGTATGTATAATTATCTCGTAAATATAAATAATTTCTAAGTCTTTATTTCATTCAGTCGAATAGTTGATATCCTATAAATTACATCCATTTCCTGTAACTTAGTATAAATAAAAATATTTGTTTAGTATGTATAATTATCTGGTAAATATAAATGTAAAACTTAGTATAAATAAAAATATTTGTTTAGTATATATAATTATCCTATAAACATAAATGTAATTGCATGACCTTGTGAATTTGTAAATTAAAGTCTAGGAAATCAAAAATTTACTAAAATATGTCTAAAAGGCTTTCATGCTTCAATGTGCATCTCTTATACATAAAAACAAGAGAAAAAACTACCATCAACATTTCAAACCATAAATTTATTAAATTCTTTTTGCACAATTTACTAAACTAAATTATACACTTAAATAATCATTTTAAGTACTCATCCATTCATTTATGAAATTAAAACTCTTTCCTTCTTGAAGGCTTCTTTTACCACATAATCGATTGCCTACTTATAACATGGAAACAAAAGATTGTAAAGTATAGAGTACTATAATTATAGTTTTTAAACATAAGCAAAGAATTCACGTTGCAAAATTATTTATTAATATTAATAAAGTAGTGTCATTACTTTATAATTATAATTTTTAAACCTAAGCAAAGAATTCGCATTGCAAAATTATTTATTAATATTAATAGACTAGTGTTATTACTATTTTACATATTTAAAGAAATATGTATAAGGTTGGTTAGTTATGAACTTTTTATATATATATATATATATATATATTTTAAAGAAGAATATTAATTAGATTTTATTTTATTTTATTTTTTTAAATTGGCCTAGGTTAATTTATTTTTATTCATAAAAGAATTTTAAATAGGTTAAGATGTAAGAGGCATACTTATATGTATAAGGGTCATGGATGGAAAAAAGTAATTAAAACAATAGAAAGGATTAGTATAATAGATTTGGGGATATAATATTAATGGTAATTTTATTATTCTTATGAAATTTAAGTATGTTTTAGCTATGTAGAGATGTTGTACTGGTTATGGTTGTATTTTTTTTTCCTTTGCTTGGATCAAAAGCAATTGTTTTATTTTATTTAAAAGACTATTTGTTTAAAGATGGCCTTGTATTTAGGTAAACGAGGTGTAATGAGTAAGTAATTGGAAAATTGGTTTTGAATGAAAAATTGAGAAGAGATAAGTTAGGCACAAAATATTATTTGGTCAATATTATCCCAAAGGTATGGCCTATTAGAAAAAGGGGAAAAAAATAGAGTGGATGGATTAACTTAAACACATAGTGTCGCCTAGTCTATATTTCTTGTGTATGCACTCATTTTTACTTCCATGCTAGCTAGTGCAAGAAATACAAAAGAAGGATTTTTTTCCATGTTAGGTAGAGTTGATAAGTACGAATAAGTTGTTGTTCAAGGAAAACAACCATGATAGGAAATTGCACACATGAAGGAAGCAAAATCAAATTATAATTAGTCTATATGATACATTAGGAAATAAGATCATGTAATTATGTTGTGGCTCGGCATTGTTGACCACATAAGAAGAACTAGGATGTGGAGTGTAGGCTTAGAGGCTCGACTATGGACATTATGATGATTCCATGGTGATAGCATGAAGTCGGGTTACACTTTTTGGCGAAGCGAGGGCACGTTTTGGTGAAAAAAGGATGCTCAATCAAGCAATTTTTAAGCACTCAATCGAGTTCTTGAGGCACTTAAAAGTGGCTCGATCGAGTGTTTTAGAAAACCCTCGATCGTTCATTTTCTAACCTGAGTTAAAGGCTCGATCGAGCATTACTTCTTATTAAAAACCCCAACCCGACCTACACAAGTCATTTCGCTCAGACCGCGAGAGGAAAAGGAATTTGGCAAAAGATTTCTAAGCTCGAACGAGATGGAGGAACTCAATCCAGCTACCCATCAACCCCGCCAATGACCAAAAGGATCAAGTTGAGGCAAGTTTCTTGTCATTTTTTTGTCACTTTTATTTAATTTTATTTTGAAAAATAAAACAAATTAATTTGAAAAAAAATACCATATAAAAACTGCAAAAAACAAACACGAAAACCACCATGAAATCCACACACAAAAACCAATAAAACCCTTGGAAATCACAAAAAACAACCTAGAAAACCACCAAGAAAACCATTGAAGACCAAAAACAACTTAGAAAACCACCAAGAAAATCCTTGAAAAGCACAAAAAAAAACTACATTTTAGGTTTTAATTTATTTATTTTATTTCATTGTATAAGTTATCTATAATGGTAGCATGTTTATTATAAATATTTTCTATGGTAAAAACTTTATTTTTTAATTTGAAGATTTATGTCGTTTACTCTGAAGGTGCATAAGTTAATTGTCTTCCGCTATACTTGTATTTCTTCACACTATTATGGATTCTTTATCTGCATCTATTTCTCGTCATGAATTCGATGATAAGTCATTTGAAGAAATTCTAAAAGAACAAGAAGAAGCAAATATCGAGAAAAGAAACTCAAATGTTATAGAATCTATAGTTCTTGATAAGTTTGTTAATCTATTCTCAGAACCTGTTTCATCTAATTCTTGGACTCTTCCAAAAGTAGATCGGAGAAATGTTTACAAAAATTTAGGATTACTGGACTCCATCCAATTCTGGAGATATAAGGTCAAAGAGGAAGTCTTGCAAACAACTTCTAATAACAATATACTTCATTCTCTAAATATTATAAATCAACCTGAGTTTGACGCTGCCAGAAAAGCAGGTTATAATTTTTCCCATTTTGGCCATGTCCAAATAGGTATTCAGCCTCTACACAGGAAAGGTCAAGATGTTGCCTTTTTCTCTTGTGTTTTTTATCAGAGATGGAGAACTTTTCCTAAGGCCCTCATTGGTGGATGTCAAGGGACCCTTGCCTATGGCCCAGCCTCATGGTCATGCTTTCCTGACTTCTCCATAGCTTTAACAGATCCAAATGCTATAAATGCTTTAATGTTAGGATTGCAAACACATGGTTATGATGATTTGATGATCATAGTAAAAATATAGCCATCTGGTGGTCCTCAGTAGTCAAATTCTACAAAAAGACTACTCCTTCTATGGTTAAATCCGTCTCATCACAATCTGAATTCACCACTTTAATTACCCATGATTATGGCATGAATCTTATTGCCCCCCCAGATGATTCCTCGATCTGAATTAAAACCTCCTTCAGAATGCGTTACTAAATGGGAATCCATCAGAAAGCCTACTTGACCATCTCCTGTAAATTCCTCCACAATCTTTACTACCAAAGACGGTAATGTCCATAACATCTTTCCAAAGTCACGAACTGAGAGTGGTGGACCTTTTGTTAACATTTCTACATCTGTAAATACTACTCCCACATTCTCAATTGATCCTACATTTCTAAACACTGTAAAAAAGTTAGTTCTGAGTGAAATTGCTTCCTCCAGTAACTCCCTAGCTGTCGTCTGTGACCATCCTCACTGCTCTAAAACCTTCTGTCAATTCTCTTCACAACCACCAAATCCACATGGAAATATTGAAGATGACAGAAGAAGGATAAATATGATTACTTTTATACCAGATAAAAGTAAATCTGAAGAAGGATATACTAGGACAAATTTCTTCAATATTCATGAAGAAATAATTATTCAGTCAACATAGAAAAATAGCCATCAGGGTTTAGGATTCACAGATGGATCAAAAATTCCATCATACAGAAAAAATCCCAAAAATAAAATTCCAAGGCATGTGGAAATTCCTTCAAACAATGAAATTACTATGTTTCTAAAAATCTACAAAGGAATTAGTCCATATGATCCTAACAATCAATGGAAGAAGAAAATGTTTAACTGGGACATTTTCACTCATAAATCTGAAAATAGATATGTTGAAGAACTCAGTCTGCTGCCTAAATAAGAAAGGAAAACTTTCAACAGTCAGAAAAATTAGGAATGGAAAAAATGGATGAAATCCAACAATCAATGGATTTCCTTTCATGAGTGGTATTATCCTTCCTCTAATCAGATAGAGGAATCCTTGAGAAAAAATTTCTTAAACTAGGCTAGACAAAAGAGGATTCTAAATGTTGATAATTTTGTAGCAGAAAAGATGGAATCCAATCCTGTTACTATTCCATCTCCTCTTATGACTCCAGAATTTCCTCCTAAAATACAAAGCATTTTAACCAAACCTAACCTGCCCAAAGATTTGCAGGCCATAAGGAAAAAAGGAGAAAAATTAATAAGAGATATCTACAGCTGCCTTAAGGTAAACATGATTAGATCTGGTTCCTCTGCAAAACATAAATGGGAACTTTTTGACGGACAAATCTATGAAACTAACAATGATTTTCCACCTTGGAAAAATTTTGTTATCAGAAAAAATGATGGGAAAATCTTCAAAATTTTCCCAATCAAGACAGAGGACTCGGTAAAAGACTCTGTCCTTGCCACAAACTGGACTAATCTTGCTCTTTCCAGTTTGGAAAAATATTTGAGAAACCGACATAAATCCATAGAAGAGATGGATAACATTCTAAAAGACTTAATGAATAGGATGTTGCAAAAGTAGGATTATGCTTTAGTTTGTTTGAATGATAATGTCAAGACCTTAGCAAAAAATGATAAACATATAGCTGAAAGCCTGGATAAGCTCAGAATATCTACAGAAATAAAGATCATTGACACAGCTATAGTTCATGGAAAATAAATTATTAAAGTGAATTCCAGTCTTGATGTTATTAAAAAACAAGTTTTGAATGTTCCCAATTCCATTGACTTATTGAAAAATAAGCCTTCGTCAGACTCTTACAAATCCACTACTTTGTTTAGTGAGCCTTCTTCACAGATGCCATACACTATCTCTGGTTCATTATCAAGTCTTATAAAGCAGCCTGTAGAAATCGAGTTTCCTAAACCAAGAACCTCTTATCCTTATAGTCTTTTTGCTACCCCAAGTTATTTTGGACATCTAAAATCAAACCCCATAACTTCCTCACATCCTGTACATCAACTAGCTCTTCCCTTACAGAATGGATTAAGATGAAGAAAGCAAAAGAGGAAAGTGTAAAAAGAAGAAGAAACAACAAAAAATCAGTGGTACGATGAAGAAGAGAAAGAAGATACAGGTTTGCATAAGATAGAGATAGAAGATGAAGAACCTTCCTTAGAAAAACTTAAGGATTATGTACAGAATTTTTCTCCTCAAGACAAAATTCAGTTTAACATCCCTGAAGACAATACGGTCCATGCAACCACATCTAGATCTACATGGAATTCTACTTGGACTCCTGCCCCAGACAGAAGAGATTTGATGAAATCTGAATATCATAAAGATTGGTCTGCATCCTCCACATATTCGTGGAATATAGATAATTGCACTGAGGCAGAAGTTTTGTCAGTCATGCATTCTATGCTTGTTTGTTATAGAACCTATTTGGCTGATGATATTGGACCTATTAATTCTACCAGAAGAATTATTGGTGGGTTTGAAGGATCTTTAGACTCGTGGTTAAAAGCTGAAACATTGAAAGATCCCGCTCTGTTAAATACATGGGAAAATTCACAAGTTCTGAATGCAGATGGAAGTGTGTACATGGACCCTACAACATCACTCCCTATAAACAATATGATTGGTTGTTTACTTTATGGCATCACTGTAAATTTCATTGGGTTTCCACAGATTAACAATGATTTAACTGCTATTACTTTGGTTGCTATGAAACTCCATAATATGCAGCATTTTGATGAATATTTTAATGAGTTCCTACATAGGTTGCACACTCTATCTCCTGAACTCATTCTTGAACCAAAATGGAAAGAAATATTCATCTCTTCTTTACCATTATGGGTTTCACAAGCAATAGTCACCAAATTGCCTGGAAAAATTGGTGACTACAAATTCGGAGTAATAAGGCAAGCAGTTAAGGCAATAATTGTTGAACTCTGCTCACAAATGAAGATTGCTAGAGCAGCCACAAATCCAAGAAAGCCGCATGGCTATCAACAATTATGCAAACAATGGCATCTTTCTGCCCCTAAAAATTCAGAGGGGAGGGAACAAAGTGCTTACAAGAAAAAGAAGCACTCTTCAAAGAATTTTTCTGGCAAAAGAATTATCCATCAGAAAAAACCTAAGGACTACAAGAAGACACAGCTATACTCCAGAAAGAAAGAAGTCAAATGCTACCATTGCAACAAGAAAGGACATATTTCTCCAAACTGTCCAGACTTACAAAAAGACAGAAAGAAAGATAAACCAGAGAAAGGTAAGAAGAAAATCTTCTATAGAAATAAATCTGGAAAAGTAAATTATTTGAATTTTCCTTATAGCTGTGAAAAAATCACTAGTGAAGAAGAATCAAATTATGTAAATAGATTTACTCTTATTCTAACACTTCTGGTTCTGTGGATGAATACTGCAATGATCCCCATTGTGTGGAATGTTTCAAAGATAATTGTGATTGCAGCGATCCAGATGTCTGCCAATGTCATTCCCTAAATATGATGAAACAACCAGAGACAGAAGAACAAACAAGAAATTTGTTTGCACAAATGATGGCAGCCATAGATCCCCAGTTGAAAGAAATGTATAAAGAATTTTTGGTAAATCAATTAAATTCAAAAACAGCAAAGCAGAATAATCCTAATAGAGGATATGTGCCACCAGCTTCTCTTTTTCAGTAGAAGCTTTGACAATACAATTCAGGCAAGAAGATTTTGGTGAAGATCTACCGCAAACCTTGCCTAGCATCCATAGAGCAATAAAGGAACTGCGAAAGACAGTGAAGGAAAACCGAAGGCTCTGTAGTAAAAGTCATCAAGACTGTCAACTCAGAAGAATGAAAGCTAAAAATGAACAAGGATCCAGTTCAACGCAACCTGTTTTCTCAGCCCAGACACAGAATTATATTTATCATCAGAAACCTTTCAAAGGAGTGGAAATTCATGAGCATAATTCTGATGAAGAAACAGAAGAAGATCGAAGTGGTTTAGGATGTAATCAAATTACTGGTGATGTGATGTATTGCATTAAGCTCAAAGTAAGAATTGGTACCAGATTTGAATACTGGAAAGTTCTCATGGATACCGGTTCCAGGCTCAATATTGTAAATAATTCAGTTGTAGAATCTCATCTCCTAAGACCTACAAGTTGTCCAAAAGTCACAACAGCCAGCGGAGATATCAAAACCACTTCAGAAGTATCAGTTGATATCTTTCTTACAGAATCCATTGGAATCAAAGTTGTTTGTCCAATTGTCATAGGTATGGATTGCACAATGTACTTAGGAACACCTTTCTTTCAAAACTTCCAAAAACATGGAGCAAAGTTTGATCAACAAACAAGGAGATTCGGCTATTTTTTGGAATTAGAAGGTAAAGAATTGTTTTTTCCTTTCATAAATTCAAGTTCACCTAACAAGATAAAATGGATTGAAAGGTTAGAAAATTTGCTGGCAAAGATGGAAAAGAAGAAAGAAATCCTCAGAATAGATGAAAATATTGAACAAGGAAAATTTGATAAAGAAATAGTAAATCTCAGGAACAAGTTTTTGGAATGTTGCTCAGAGGATCCTAATGCCTTCTGGCATGTACATAAGCATGAAGTCGAGCTACCATTGAAAAAGGATTTTAACGGGAAGCTCAGAAGATCAAAATCCATTCCAATGAATCAGGAGCGGTTAACTCTCTGCAAAAAAGAGATCAAAGAACTCTTACAGAAAGGTTTGATCAGGAAAAATAAGAGTCCAATAGCTTGTTTTGCATTCTATGTTAACAAGCATGTTGAAGTAGCTAGAGGAAAACCCAGTAGTAAATTATAAACCTCTGAATAATTTACTTGACTATGATGCATATCCTCCTCCAAAACCATCTACCATCTTGCCACGAATCTCTAGATCAAATATTTTTTCTAGATTTGACTTAAAGTCAGGATTTTGGCAGGTAGGGATCAAGGAATCAGACAAATGGAAGACTGCTTTTTCAGTACCAGAAGGTCATTTTGAATGGAACATAATGCCTTTAGGATTGATAAACGCCCCTCCAGCCTTTCAGCGCATCATGGATGAAACTTTTGAAGGTATGGAAGATTTTCTTAAAAAATACATTGATGATATTTTAATTCATTCAGAAGATATTCCTACTCATATCAAGCATTTGAAGATGTTCCTCCAGAGAGTAAAAGAAAAGGGAAAAGTTCTTTCTAAATCAAAAATGAAGTTATTCAAAACAATGATAGACTTTCTGGGATACAATATATAGTTTGGATCTTACCAGGTAATACAGAGGAGTCTAGATTTTATTGATAATTTTCCTGATGAAATCTTAGACAAAACACAGTTGCAGAGGTTTCTAAGAAGCCTTAATTATGTATCCAAGTTTCTTCAGCATTGTGCCTAATAAAGGAAGCTTTTGAATCAAAGGTTACAGAAAGAACCTATCCCATGGAATGAAGAATGCACTAAAGTTGTTCAAAGGATCAAAGAAAGAATCCGCAAAATTCAGCCTTTAAGTCCAATACAAGAAAACTGGAAAAGGTAATCATGATAGACGCTAGTAATATTGGATGGGGGGTTTTTCTTTGCCAATAAAATCCAGACAAAAAGAAAGAACCACTATAAATCTACCAATATGCCTCTGGGTTATGGTCTACAAGTCAGACAAACTGAGCAAGCCTCAAAAAAGAACTCAGAGCAGTCTATTTGGGAATTGAAAAGTTCAAATACTTTGTGATCTATACAAAGTTTTTGGTAAAAACTGACTGACAGACATTAAAGTTAGCCATCCAGAAATGTGATTTTGAAGATGCTACAATGGTAAGGTGGATGATGACACTCAGTCAATATAATTTTGAAATTGAATTCATCCCTGGTCATAAGAATTCTTTTGCTAACATGCTATCTAGGGAATTCTTGGCGAAGAATTCTATTCATTCTTTATCCTGCAATTTCATAAGAAGAGTCGAAGATTATGTTGAAATAGAAACCAATCATGGATGGGTCAGATATAACAATATTAGTAATACCAGTCTATTTGATCATGATGATAATTGGTACCCAGTAAAAGAAATAAGGTGGAGAGAAGGTATTCCCAATCTCTGGACTTGGGATGATCAAGAAGTTGAAAATGATCTGGCCATTCAAGAACTTGATTATTTGGTTCATATTGGAAACATTTCTTATGAAATTTATTATGAAGATGATAACAGAATTGGAAATTGTAGACTCACAATTAGACAGTTCAACAATCCTTTTAGAAGAACTAATTTTGATCCAGAGAGACAAAAGTCTGTCTTCTTTCAAATGATGAATTTAGAAAATTCTCATCTAACTTCTTCTATCATCTACAATTTGACTTCAGCTATGAAGATTGGCCAACAGAAAGAATGAACCAAGAAAATCCTTTTCCTAATTTGTTTGAATATTGGTTAAAAATCTACGGTCTCAGTGCTATCCTTACAATGCCCTATCAATTCACCTTATTAAAGATTGATGGATTCTCTGCACCCGGCACACTCCATACTAGAGTTTTGTATAAAAGCCTTAAAGATCTCATTGAAATAGAAGATATTGCTTTTCTAAATGCAATAAGAATATGCGGTCATGCCCATTGGTTTGTAGGCCAGAGAATCTGTGCAAGACAACTTGTCTCAAGTACTGATGGAACCAGAATGGAATACAATGACTTTAACCAACAATCAGATCCAGACAATAATCCTTTTGAAGAATTTAACTTTCTCCTACCACTAGAAGATCATGAAAATCATATTTGGGAATCTGAAAAGGAAGTGACAGTTCAATTCTTTTCCACACATCTCATAGATCATTTCTGACATAGTTATTATACTCATCCACAAGTGTCATTTTTTGTACTGTAAAGTCTTTCTAACCAACAATGGTGTTAGACGTTTCTTTCATGGGTTCTTTGTAAAATAATCTCCATTTTGTACACACCTACACTTAGTACTAGGTATGTCTATGAATCTCTGCGCGGATGTCATTCCAATGTTACCTGAAAGCAATGATTCCTAACATTTTACTTTCTTTATGTCACATAATAACTGTAAGGATTGTGATACCCTTGTACGAGACCATCAAATCCTTCCTTTTAGGACGATTTACTTCATAAAATATTTTATTTCCTTGCACGGATAATCAATCTGAAGATATCTTTTGAGTCATGAATTTCACGGGGTTTTCGGTGGAATTAGATACTTAAAGAAGGGCAAAGGCCAAAATGAGGGCATTCAAGTCTATTCTAGGGTAAGGATCTAAGAAGCCTGCGTCTCTATGTGCGAGCATAGGGAAGAACCTAAAGTGGTCGGATCTTTTAGGATCGGTGTTGGTGTTGATCTTTAGACTGAGTCTACCAGTCTATCTCAGTGGTAATCGTTTTCTTGTAACTCTTGTAATTTCTCTGTGGAGATTTGAATCTTTTGAGTGTTTTTGTAACTACCAGTTTCTATCAGTAATAAAATGGTATCAGAGCCAAGTTGTATTTCATTTGAGCATACTGTTGGGAACATCTGAGTTTGTTTGAGTCTCGATAATGTCTGTTGCCTGTCAAGCCGAGGATGGCGTCTATGGCATTTGAAGACTAGGAGATTAGAACTTCTTTCCAAGAGAAGTCGTGAAACCTGCTCTGTTTGCGATCGTAATACTGATAAATCTGGTACACAACATTTTGAAGATTTCTATCTTTTTGTAATTTTGGACAATTTGGAGAAATATGTCCTTTCTTATTGCAATGGTAGCATTTGACTTCTTTCTTTCTGGAGTATAGCTATGTCTTCTTGTAGTCCTTAGGTTTTTTCTGATGGATAATTCTTTTGCCAGAAAAATTCTTTGAAGAGTGCTTCTTTTTCTGGTAGGCACTTTGTTCCCTAGGTTTTAAAGTTTTTTTTAGGAATTTAGTGAAATAAATTTTCAAAAAAAATGAATTTTTATTATTAAAAGTGCATTTTAAATTTCTAACAATTTTGACTAGAAATATATCAAAAAAAATTTCAAAACAGAAAACAATTAAAATATAATATCTACCCCTGTGCTAGGGGTTTCTTTATAGTAGATTTTGAAAACTCTGAAAGCAGACAATGCATTCTAGATTCTGGCCCTTGGTTTTGGGAAAACTTAGGCCTATTCATGAAGCCATGGAACCCATCATTCGATCCCTCAACAACAGTCATAACCTCAGCACCAATTTAGGTGAGGTTGCCAAACCTACCCTTGCATCTCTGGAATTTCTCCTCGCTAAAATCCATTGGAAATGCAATTGGGAAATTTTACTGCAGGTGCCCAGAAATAGAGGAATATGCCAGAACCACCTATGCACGCATCTGTGTGGAAATGGACTTCAGCGCCGAATTCCCAGTTGAAATAAACCTAACAAGTAAAGACTATGTGTGGAACCAGAAACTCGATTATGAGAGTGTCCTCTTCAGATGTCGATCCTGCTTTGAGATAGGTCATCTAGCCAAAAATTTCCTAAAAGACTCCCAGAAAAATGCTAGAAAAAATCACCACAGATCTAAATGGTGGGAAGGAGCACAAAAAGAACACTACACTGTCATCAAAGAAGAATACTCTCAAGAAAACTCTGAATCACAAGAAATCGGGCAAGAAAGAAACAACTCTCAAAACAAGCAGGGGGAAAGCACCGCCCAACTCGACAACCCCTCAAGCATCAACAATTATGAGGATTCGAATACCGCACAAAATAAATCTTCATTTAACACCAATCTTGCCAAGAAAAACGGGGAGCCAGACAATTAAAAACTAAGAAAATTATAGCTCCAATAGACCAATTTGGTCTCAATGGACGTTAACCACCACCATCATCATCATCATAACCAATAAATAAATAAATTAGGAGCTTTAAATTGACGTAATGAATATGTTTGCTCGACAAACCTCTATTAAATCAAATAAAAAAAATTGTTTCATTTTTTATTTTAAATATTTTTTAATAATAAATATAGTAATTTGTTTTATAAAAATAATTGTACTTAAATAAAATATTAACTAAATTAAAAGTTCGAAACAAAATTTATTTTATCTTATTAAAATTTATTAACCAAAAAGAATATATATATATGTGTGTGTGTGTGGGGTATAACATAATTATAATTAATATATATATACAATACATCTATATATAATTATATAACATAACATGGTATGTAATATAACTATATATAACATAGTTATAGCTATAACATCTCTCACATACACACACACATATATATAACATTTAACATAGTTTTATAATTATTTAACAAAATGTGTTCTTCATAATAACATAAGATGGGTGACGCTTAATAAATTTTTAAGACCCGAGTTGATCTATAATTTTCCTTAAAATTTCCACTACTCATATTTGTAGAATTATTTAATACAATGATATGACAACTATATATCTCTTAGTTCCCACCCTTATTAAATTTATTAGTTGAGTAATGATTTTGTAACTTACATTTTCTATATTTTTATTTAACTATATAACGCAACATAGCATAACTATAACACACACACACATATATATTCAAGTTTCAACCATGCATCATTGATACATACATTAAGTCCATAATGAAAAGTGCATTTAAAGTGAATATATAAGCATTTTGATTCTTTTCTAATTTGTACCATATTATTTCATTATGTAGTGTGTCATACTAGAAACATTGTCTTCATGTGCTTGCTCCTAGTACATGTCATGTCTCAAAATCAAATATTACAAGAACTTGTCTTATGGAGTATTTGGTTGGCATGAAGTTTTGTTAGTTTTGCAAATAGGTTTATTTCATTTTTTACATATATTTACATATTTCTACTATATGAATAAAATGAATTATGTATAAATGGTAAAAAGAGTAAGTTAGATTTGATCACATTTTTCGATTGTGTTTACATGGAACTCAATAATTTGGTTGATAATTTATCAAAAAAGACACTCTATTTAGTTTAGGACTTTAGCCTAGATTATTCTACTTGAGTTATAAATGGTTTTCTTGTCAACATTCTTTCTGTATCAACATTTTTTTCTTGGATTCATTTATATGTATTATATGTAATTTACAGAGCCATCTCCCATACACCCCCCGACTGCATCTCATCGGAGTGGTGGGGGATTTGTTATACATGGTCATGCTAGATCACGTAGCCATACTAGAATGTTTATTCCATTCTTTGATCCTAAGATCTGATGCCAGTCAGAGTGTTAAAGGTAGTGTTTTTGTCTCTATTGATGATCTTGCTATAGATAGTGGACCTTCTTTGTATTAGATATGACCTGAAAATATATAACAATGGAAATATGCCCAAGGAATAAGACAATAGATGATAAAAATTCAGATCTTTATTAATACCAAAACCCTTGAGGTAGGGTAACACCACACAATCACTCCTTAAGGAAGGAGAATACTCCACCATATGCTTGTCAATACACTAATACTTAACATGTCCCAATGGAGAGTCTCTATTCTCTATATAGGCTTCATGCATACAATACCATGGGTAATTACCATGGGTCTCTTAATACCATACATCCACTAAAATGGGCTTATCACATTATTCCCTAACTAATTTTGGTCCCTTACATAATGTGGGTTAACCACTTTGTTTATTAAATATGGCTCATCACATTATTACATTATTCCCTTGGGTACCTTCCTCTGTACCCCATAATATCCCCCTAGGTATACTACATTACAGCCCCCTTAAACATCTTTCATCCCTAAAACATGAGTAGAACACAAATAATAAGATCTACTCGAAAAAGTAGTCCATTGGTACCATGCACGTGCATCTAGCCATCCTAGAGAAAGGTGAACACTCGATCTAGTTGGTGCCTCACTCGCTTGAAATGGAAGTTGTTTCTGGTGGTTCCTCTGCATCGAGGAGTTGTGGGTGGCTCATCGCGCCACTCTTTGTGTCATCCACGGGTTGTTGTCCTTGTTTCTAATTCTTTCCCCCTTGCTGGTTTTTGTATAGATGGGTAATGCAGGTGGTGATATGCTGAAGTTTTAATTGATCATGTATATTTCTTCAATTTGTCACTTAATGGAACCTAAATGGTATCTGGTACCTGTTGTGGCGCCCGTGGTTGTTTCTTATCTTCCATTATTACTTCTACCACAAACTCCTCATCTGATGTGTCAGTACCTACAGCATTTCTTCTTGGGCCTCCTTGGGCTCTACCTGTTTATTGATGAAAATATCCTGTAATTTATTTTTCTTCTTTTTATACCAAAGCTTCGGGAATTTTTTCTACATATTAATATTGATAGTACCAACAGAATTCCATCCAAGGGTATCTCAAAACAACATCCACATCAACCATATCTGAAACATAAAAATCAGAATGCAACACATACTTATCCATAGAAATATTCAAATCTTTATAAATTTAAGCAACTTCATTATCAACCTGTGTGTTTTCAATATGTTTTGTTGGGACTTGCAATTTTTTTCCAAATTAAAATTGATAAAATTATGCTTGCAACTAGGAATGATAGACACAATGATGTTCTCTTTCTAAATACTTACATGAACCTTTAATATGGAAATATTAGTATAAAATAAGCCTTTATGGCTCTTAGTGGCCTTCTTTCCGGCTTGAGACCACTTCTCTAAAAGGACTTTTTCAAGTTATTCCTTGGGAAGTCTCCTCACTAAACTAGCAAGTGAGTTCCACCAGTTATCGGCCTCATATTTCATATGAAGCCCTAGGAAGCTTGTCCAAACATATGGGCATTTAGACTTGTGATATTATATAAATTATTCAATAGTAGGGCCATCATCGTTTCCTGTAAACTTAATCTTGCTAGAACCCCTAAAACAGAGTAAGTCTTTTGTAGAAGTATTCTCCCTGCTTTGCCCAAGAAAGAGTTTTGATACCACTTTGTTGATGCCTCGAAAATCGTTGCATCAACATCGGGGATAACCACCCAGTCCGGACCTTAAAGGCAGCTCCTTTTTCGTTTGGTGTGGTGGCTCCGACTGGATATAATGGGACCAGTTTCCCAATGATTGGTAAATAGGATGGATAAATAATTGATTCTCTAATATCTAATGATAATGGATGAATGATTTAATCTAAAAGTAAAATTATAAACAACTATCCTATCCCGGGAAATTGTTGCTTTTAGCGTAACTTTGGATGGTCTTCATTCACAAACAGGCATATAGATGACTCTTGTTGGTAAGCAAAGATGTTTATTCATATGATAATTACTAAGCCCAAATAGTTGAACAAAGCAATCAAGCAAACATTATTACACTATTCCTCATATATATCATAGACATAGATATGATTGAAAGAATAACAGTCCTTAGACATTCAATAGTGAAAAGTACAAGGACTGCTGTTAAAACACATACGTATATTCAATGATAGCAAAATTTAAACGAATGTCGATTCACATAAAAATGACACAAGAGCATAGATAATAGTACCATATGTTTATTTGAGTCACTCCCAATATCAACCGCATTCAAATTCCTTCTTTTAACTTAGAAACACTTCCACAAAAGGCAATAGTGCACATATCATTAAAGCCTTCTTCGTCAAAATTCAGAATACTGGCCTAGTCTTTATAAAAAATAGATCAGAAGCACAATAGTGTGACTTCCTGATTTGAGTTTATACAAAAACTGAGGACCCCTTCCAAATGCATGAAAGGGCCTATAAATACTAATTAAGCTAACTAATTACAAAATAAAAGTGCTATTTAATTGGTACAAGTATGCTATGAATATCTCCTCAAAATCAACTTGTCCTCAGTCGGCAGCATGATTCATTGTTTCGGATGATCTCCCTTCGGCTTGAGCTGGTAGATATCTAGAATCGGTTGCAACTCTGGAGGGCGACTTAGGCAAGAATTCAGTTGAGCTGAATATGTGGCATCTTGGATCTCGAGGATCATGCAAATGATGGCATCAGTTAAACATTTGAGTGCGGCCCTCTGACTGTATGGCTTGATTAAGAAAAACCAAAAGGTATCCCAAGTTAAACTTTGGATGCCAGCAATTAGTCTTCCTTTCTTTTCCAATTCCTAATTGCATGTTTGTTCCAAGGCTTTGGCCGATGTCAATTTTCCTAGATTACACTGTGAAATCATATTAGACAAATAAAGAGTTTTGTTGACAAATTCAATTAAATTGCTAGTAGATAACCGACATCTTGAGGTTTCTCTTTCTACCTTCATTACTTGCATCTGCCATTCTAGGAACAAGATGTCTTCGTGTGACTCTAGAATTTTGGGCAGATCCGAAGCCTGTCCTTCAAGGGAGTCTTGCCAAGCAAGAAAACTGGTTAAGGTCTCATCGGCTTGTTCTAAATCTTGTCTAGCTTCAACTGATTTATCAACTATCGATGTAGTAATCTCACAAAGAGGTTCAGCCAGAGAAATGTTATGACATAGCAGTTTTAGTTGTGTAATCAATGCCTTATTGATTTGTAGAGCTTCTATTCTAAACTCTGCTACTTGAGGAAGGCTCCTGAACTTTTCTACTTCTTGTGACAGTTGAGCGATTTGCTCATCCTTAGTCTTGCTCATTTGTTCATTCATCGCCTTTAATCTGATCAATGCTTCAAACAATTCCTTCTGTTTCTTCATTGCACTCGAATCTATCCTCTGTTTCTCTTTGAGAAATTGCTCATTTAATTGGTTGTTTGTCTGCCGCTGTGTTGATAGTTGTTGTTCCAATTGTTCTATTTTCCACTGTGCTTTAGACACCTGCGACTGCAATGAATCAATCATTTGATCTTTTTCCTTAAGGAGACTGCTCACTTCCGAGGCTTTATCCATGGTGGCTGCCGAATATGCTCCGGCATACTGGGAGAGTTTTGTAAGGTCATCGGAAGGGTTCAATTCCTCCTTCCACACCACATTAGCCATCTCTGTTTGATCTGGCAAAAGGGAAGATTGATCAAGTCTCCTCCTTTTCCTCTGTCTTTTCACCATAGCCCTGTGTTTAGGACTGGAAAAGACATCTAATGGTGGTATGTCTTCTATTTGTAAAACAATCTGATCGGATGGATCTTTGGGAATTATTTCCGCATCTTTGCTACTAGGTAGGCCGCTGGTCCCTTCACTTGGAACCGTAGTTGTGGCTGTTTCTTAACTGACTGTCACTTGGGGTGTGCCGAATCCTTGAGAAGTCTCGGAATTGTTTATAATAGAGTCAAATTGTTGCCACTCTTGGAGGAGTTTGGGATTAATTTGAGTCTCTAAATCAATAACTTCACTGTTATGCTTCTTTTATTTCTCCTGCTCTGTTTCCTTCTCTTTACCTTTTTCTGACTCTTTTCCCTTTTCGGGAATTTTCTCTATAGCAGGAGGCTCGTCAATACTCTTCTGCCCAGGCTCGCTTGACTTAGTTGTTGGTGTAGTAGCCAATAAATCAAGAGGCAGAGTTTGCAACCTCTGTTCTCTGAGCCTATCGAATCCTACCAGTCCTTCATCATTATATTTCACCCTGGCCAATGTTTTAACTTGAGACAATGATTCTGCTGAAGAAAATAGATCATCAAATTCATCTTTCTCATGGTCAAACTTAGTAAGTTTGGCATGTTCAAGCACATTATAGGCAACCTTCCGGGCATCGAATTGCCTGTTAGGAATGGTCGCAAGATTGAGCATATTAATTTTTCATGTCTCCTTCTCAGCATGTTTCCAATCAAGTATGGTATAAACACCGCATCTCAAAGGGAATATGGGCCATAGCTGCTTTTTGGAAGTCCTAAGAGTTTTGGACGTTCCAGCGGTTGTTATTTGGTAAGCTAATTCTCGTGCCAACAGTTTATCAGGTACATACAATGGGAGGACATGGGGTCTTGTGGCACTACCAAACACCCTTATATATGTGAATTTATCTTCCCCGAACCAATTTCCCACAGCAGTCAAGTCAACTTCTGCCTCCTCGGAAATCCTTGGGGCAGGCTTATCAAAAATGGCATAATAGATAGGCAGCATGAAACCATTACAGATTTGATACAAGTGGTCTTTATAATGTGCCTTCCATAACATCTGATGATAGATGTGGATTGGCTTAGGGTCCTGTGGCGTCCACCTCCACCCAAGTATCGGGTATTCGGAATTAAAGCAAAGCATATCCATAACATAAGCACTGTAATAGAAGGGGGGAATAGTCCTGGTGGTTTTGTGTGAATTGAATCTAAAATCAAGAATTGCAGAGGCTAATTTATCAGACAATATATTCGCCCAATCCATGACATAACTACTAGTTGCTGCTTCCATTAAAGGAACCATTTCGATATTAAATTTTGCTGAATCATGCATTCCCCATATCCTACACATCATTGCCCCAGCGTAACAGTAAGGAGATGCTAAGGAATCCACGGAGTACTTACCCGATGATTCATGTTTGTGCTTTGCGGGATTCTGTCTCCACTGTCTAATCGGGGCTGATTCCGTCTCATTCTCCTCTGCGAATTTCTCCAGAAAAGCTTTGTTGTATTTCTTTTCAGGTTTGGGAAAATGGTACATTTTCCTCAAGTCGTCAGGCTTAAATGAACCGAAAACTCTTCCATCAACTGTAAAAAAGGTCCTATTAGAAACAGGAATTTGTTTGACCACCCATCTGACCACATCAGTGTAAGGGAGAATTTTCTCCCGAGCTGCTATCCTGTGTAAAAATGAGTCGGCCAAATCTTTCAGCGAGGCTTCTGATTTATTAGTTGAACCTATAGTAGCTTCTTCCGACACTTCCTCCGGTTCTTCTGCCTCAATTAAATTATAGATGCTTTGCCAGCTTGTATTTCCAAGGCCGAGACATGTAGTGTCCGAAATTAGGCCCTTTTTGCTTGGTCCTGGGTCACTGGTGGGCTGGACTGTTACTGCAGGGGCCGCTGCCGCCGCGGATCTCTTAGATTTCTTTCCCATTTGCTTTAAACTTGATACTTTGACGGAATTATGCACAAGGAAGGAAACGAGCGTGCTACAGAGAAATAGATAACATGAGCCAATATGGAAGAGTTATATCTTTTAACGAATAATCAAAGATCATAGTGAAATTGTCGCAGATAGAATCTAAGTGGAAAATCTCGGCATAACTACTTCATTAATGGGCTGCTTCACCCGTCAATCATGATAAGGGAGCTTTTAAATATCCATCATAACGTGTATATGGTGAATAATTGATTCAAGTGTGGCTTAGATTTTTGGCGGCTAATCGCATTTGATGATTGGCGAGGTGAAAGGGAGGGTTTTCATAATAGTCCAAAATATCGTTCAATCACCAAAGGTGATATAATGCATGCCAATCTTTAATATGATTAGAAACACGCGCCCTAATTTAATGCATTGCAATCGGGACAGGGCTCCGGTCACTTTATTTATGCCATTGCGAAATCGCCGATGGCGATACGCCTTATCGCATCAGGGGATTTGAAGGTGTCATAGTTAATGCATTGATTACCACAGCCGATTGCCGATAGCGATACCTTTTATCGCATCGGAGGAATGGGGGATGCCTTATAAATGATGCGCTTTGCCTTTTCCCGATAGCGATTTCCCTTTTCGGATTGGAGTAATTCAATGGGCCTTTATTTATGTTTTTCTTATTATTGCGATATGCGATCTTGCGATCGCTTTACCATAATAATAAAAAGCTTTATGATTTGTTTAAAAGACCTATTTTATCATTGTTTAAAAGGGATATCATATTTCAGTCGAACCTTTTGATGAGGGTTTTTTCTAATAATAAGTTAATACCAATTTATTCACACATCTATGTTTAAAAGGGACCCACTTCATATTATGATTTTTAAAGAAAAATTTTATGAAATGGGGGGTTGTTGTACAGCACAACAATTAGCGATTTACTGGGAGAAACAGTTATCTCTGGGAAAAGTTAAAATACTTAAACTTTTTAATCTGAAAATCTTATCCGAGCGAAAAATCTAATATAACTAGGCAAACATAAATTCTGAATGTTAACTATTTCTACTATTCTCTTCTCATGTTACAATTAAATACATTCTATGTTTCAAATTAGCCTTAATTGGTTGTTAATGATAAAACAAAAACTTTTCCAACTTAGCTTTATAATGACTCCTTTGCCATAGGTAGAGCCTCTGCTGCCAGTAAACATCTATAGTCTCGACAGGGATACCTTTTAACCATTTGATCGTTCATTATCCCATCCATTTCAGAGTATAATTAAAAAGAATGAATCCAGAAATATGTTTTCATATTTTTGTATCATTTTTTCTTTTTCTTTATTTTGTAAGATAAAAAGCCATTGTCTTGGTTTGGTAGCCAGCTATTCGACAATGCCATTCACTGGTGATAATTTAACTGAACAAGCTGGCTCGTGATGAGACCCCTTGTCTTATAATTATAAGTCATTACCCTGTTTTGATATGCAGTATTGGTAATGTTAGTTGAACTATTTCCCTATGGTCATGGTAAGCAGGCTTGTGATAAGACCTCTTATCTTTTACCTCAAATATATTTTAGAATTACACTCTGAGTAATTATAACCCTTGATGAATGGGATGAACAATTTTCTCCTTAAGAGAAGATGGATGACAGGATCAGAGTTGAAGATGCTAAGATTGAATCAGTATATGTTTTGTATTGATAACCGTTTTTAGGCTGCTTAAAAACATTAAAATGGTTTATTGTATTTCTAATCTTTGAGAAGAGTTTACAGAAATAAAATGGGGTTTCAGAATCTAAATATACCTAATTTCCTAGAAATCTTCCTTTCGTTTAAGGCTTCCATTTTTAAAAGCAAATATCATAACTGTTTCTTTTGAGAAACTTTTTCAATATAGTAAAGACCAATGGAAGGCTAACTTTATTTTTCTACAATCTTAAAAATCTAAGCTATGTACAAAAATTTAGCTGAAAATTGAATATTTACAAAGGGAGAAGGGGTTACCTCCTCAATTGAAGAATTTTTTCAAGATAAGGCCGTTAACAGGAAGAGAGTCTCTCTTTCCTGATAGATCTTGCAGAATGAAAGTAGAAGGGCCTATCTTCTCATTGATTTGAAATGGTCCGAGCCACATTTTCTGGAACTTTGTGTGTTTTCCTTTATCCTCATGGGCTTTGTCCCATTTCAAAACTAGATCACCAACTTGTAATTGTTTTGAACTGGTTGAAGTTGTATCAAAAGATGACTTGATAATTTGCTGATGTTTTGCATGTATAATTCTGGCTTTTTCCCTTTCTTCTTCTAGTTTCAAAATTTGATCGTGTCTTAGTTGAATAGAAGATGAGGGACTTTCTTCAATAAACTGCACTAAAGCTAAGGATGGAAGCACTAAGTTAGCTGGTATGATAGCTTCCTTTCCATACACTAGATTGAATGGAGAAGTGCCTATAGAGGCTTTTTGAGTTATTCTATCAGCCCATAGTGCAAATATCAAAGATTTATGCCAGTTTTTATGATTCTGTTCAATAGTTCGCTTAATAATTCTAATAAGGTTTTTATTGGTGGATTCTGCCAAACCATTGCCCTGGGGGTAATAATTTGCAGAATAGCTCAATTTAAATCCCCTTTTGATAGCAAACTCAAACATAGAATTTCCAGAGAAATAAGATGCATTATCAAAAACAAGAGCATTCGGGACACCAAACCTAGTAATAATGAATTGATCTATGAATTCCATAATTGCCTCAGAGTTTGTTGTCTTCAAAGGAATTGCTTCAACCCACTTAGTAAAGTAATCAGTGGCAGTAAGGATATGCTTATGCTGTTTGGATGACTGTGGAGTGATTTCTCCAATGATTTCCAATCCCCATTGCTCAAAAGGTTGCTCAATGTTGACTGGTTGCAAAGGGAAAGTTGGCTTTCTTTGTCTTCCACTGGATGTTTGACAGCTTTGGCATTTCATTACATATTCATGAGTATCTCTAAACAAGGTGGGCCAATAATACCCAGCATGAATGATTTTGTGAGTTATGGTGTCAGCTCCAAAATGTCCTCCTGCTGGTCCATCATGAAGTTCCTGCAAAACTTTTTGAGCTTCAGGTTTTTCTAAGCATCTTAATAAAATTGAATCATAATTTCGCCTAAACAATACATCATCTATAATTGTGAAGTTTTTTGCTTCAATCTAATGGCACGTTTTTTTTTATAGGAGAGATTGGAAGGAGCGTACCCATTTTTTAAATAGAAAATCAGATCTGTATGTTGTTATTCAGAAACTGTGGTACTTATCTGATTGATTTCTTCAGCATCTTCTGTACTTTCAGGTTCTTGAATGTTGGATGCTCTTGCTAACAACCTGCAAAAACCTTGGCCTTTGACAATCTTTGCTGGCTTGATTTCCAAGTCATATTCTTGTAATGTTGTGACCCAATTCGCTCTCTTTTCTCCTAATTCCCTTTGAATTAGTAATTGTCTTACTGCTGAAAAAGGAACTATAACTTTTGTGTGAGATTTTAAGAGGAAGGGCTTGTAGTGTTTTATGGCTTTGTACACAGCAAAGGCTTGTTTTTCAACTTCCGAATAATTTAGTTCAGCACCTTGAAGATTTGAGCTGTAAAACGAAATTGGTGCTTCCAAGTTTTGATCATTAATTTGAGTCAACACTGCTGCATATGACGAAGCGGATGCGAGGGTATATAGTATGAAATGATTAGAAAATTTGGGAGTGCTTAAAGCAGGGGCATTAATTATTGATTGTTTAATGGAATCAAATGCCTCCTTTTCTATAGATCCCCATTTAAACACCAAATTTTTCTTAATCATCATTTGCAATGGTAAAATAATCTGGGAAAAATCTGGAACAAAACGTTTAACAAAGTTAATTTGACCCAAAAATGACTGCATGGATTTTTTATTATGAGGGAATGGAATTTCATAAATCTCTTTAATTCTGTCTGGATCAATATAGATACCATCTTTTGAAACAATGAAGCCTAAAAGTTTTCCTTGATCAAGAGCAAAAAAGGATTTCTTTGGATTAAGAGAAATACCATACTTTCTACAACGTTCAAAAGGCATCTTTTGGTAGGCATAAGTTCCCCACTTAGTTCTGAAGGTAGTTTTAAGCCTATCATCAGGATGAACCAGAATTTGGTTATATCCTGAAAAACCGTCTAAAAAGGACATTAGTTCTGAACCAGCTACCGATTGTAATGTCTGCTCCATAGTAGGTAAAGGGAAGTTATCCTTTTGGCTTGCCTTATTAAGATTTTTGAAATCGATGCAAAACCTGATATCGCCATTTTTCTTTCTAACAGGTACCATATTGGAAACCCAGTTTGAATGTCTCACAGGAAAAATTATCTTAGCCTTCAAGAGTTTATTTAATTCAGCCTTTATTTGACTCTCTAGGTTAGGATGAATCTTTCTTAACTTCTGTTGCACTGGTTTTTGTTCAGAAAGCATTGGAATAGTATGTTGAATAATTGATGCATTGTATGTTTTCAAATCATCATATTTCCAAGCGAAGACATATTTGTTTTTTGTTAACAGCTTAATGAATGGTGTTCTTTCTTCTGAAGAAAGTCCTAGTCCCAAATTGATGTTTTGAGGGTTCTCCTTAGTCCCTAGGTTTATCAATTCAAATCTTAAAGTAGAACTCTGGCGTTTTGAATTGGTCACCCGTTTAAGCCTGTCTTTAATATCATAAAGATCTTCATGCTTAACCACTAGTTTTGGTATTGAGTTTTCCTCTTGCTTTTCTTTCATCTAAAGGTCATGATTAGTTTCATCAATGATTTGGTCATCATAGGACTTGTCAGAAGTCAAGAAGTTTAAAATGTCTTCATCATGATTGAACACTCTCCAATGGGTGACATTATCGGGAATTGATGGTCTAAAAATTAACTCTACTGAAAATCTATCCGGGCTGTAATCTTCGGATGGTAGGAGTTTGGAAGCAACATTAGCTAGCAAGTCTGTTGCTGCATTCTAGGACCTAGGGATGGGAGAAATATTGAATGCTAAAAATTGTGAGATGAGTTCCTGTACCAAAGACTGATAGTGTTTGAGATGACCAGAAAGGCAATGAATTGAATTTCTAACCTGTTTAATAACAATCTCTGAATCTTTCTTTGTAGAGTCCTTGAACTAGGGCCTCATATTCAGCTGTATTGTTTGTGCATTCAAATTCCAGTCTACATGATAACATAGTTTTTTCTCCCTGAGGGCTAACTAAAATACATCCTGCTCCTGAGCCTTCACTAGATTTAGACCCGTCAAAATACAATGACCAAAATAAAGAATTATCAACAATTTTATTTACAGTTTCCTCAGTAATATTAACACATCTTGAGCTATCTGTTTGTGAAAAGTTTTCAATCTGAGTGTGAAATAATTGACTGGGAAAGGAGATGGTTGGGCAGTGAAATTTCCAAAGAATGATTCAAATGAATAATTCCCCAAAATGTTGTTATTGAATGCTATTGGTTGGTTTTCTTGTTCAAACTCGGTAACTGTGTGGGTCATGTGTTTCTCCCGATCAATCTTGATCTGATTTGGTTTTCCTTTATAAGGTAACCACATATGAGACCAATCGGTGGAAATATAACCATGGAGTTTTTCAGACCAATCTCTACTTGAAATCAACCCATAGAATTCAGGTATATCAGCGATCAAAATATCAATTCTTTGAACCACTCTAGGATCAGCTGATAACCTAATAGTTACTGAGTTGATTTCCCCTAAAACTTGGACCTTAGTCCTATCCAACTGTACAATATGAATTGCAGACTTTTGGGGTTTGATGTTCAGTTTCGAACAAACTGAAGCTGGCATTATATTAGAGGAAACCCCTGAGTCAATCAAACAGTTGTGTAGAATTCTATTATAGATGTCATAGGTTAAGAGGAAAGGAGGAGTATGAGAATTTGATCTATCCCCAATTAAGACCGCATCAGTAGCTTCCACTCTACCAGAAGGTGGTTGGCCTGAATCATTAGCAGCTTTGGACAATACAGCATTAGGAAGAGGTGAAGAAGGAACGGCATTTGACTCCTTAAGAAGTAATTTCTGCTGATGTTTGAGTTTGCTAAGTTCAAACATAGTAATATTCGCCTTAGTCTTCTCCATATCTTCGATAATATTGCAGTCCATAGAATCTGATACTACCAATGTCTTAGATGTTGAAGGTAGATTTGAAGATGATGGTTGATTTTGGGATGGTATCGCTGAAGCTTTCTTTGTAGCAATCTTTTCTTTGGTAGTAGTGGAACCTGCATTCCTTTTCTTCGAAGTTGTCTGGACAGGTTCAGGACTACCTTTACTCTTGTTAGTCACAGGGAAATCTTCTTGTTCATTTTCTGTATCGGAGGTGGGTAAAATAAAATCCCACATCCCATGACATTCGACAGTCTCCTCTTCTTCGGGTTCGTCAGATGGCAAGATTGTTTCATCTTCTTCTTCTTCCTCAGGATCTGAATCTGCATTGGATATAACATTTGGTGGTTTTGATTCAAGTTTCTTAAAATTTCTAAATGGTCTTTTTGTTGAGGTTTCAGCTACTTGCTTCTTGATTTCGACCATTTCATTTGACATAGTCTTGAGGACTTTTTGTAAACCTTCCATATCATATGGATATTTAGGGGTTTTCTTCTTTGAATCATCCTTGAAAGAAACTTTTTTGGATTTTCTATCTTCAAGAGCAGCTTTCTTTTCTAAAGCATTAATACGTTTCTCTATAGCAAGTGCCTCTTTCATGTTTTCAGCTAAAGTTGGTTTTGCAGCCCTGTCTACAAAAATAGCTATATTTGAGGGTAGGGCAGTTATGTACCATTCGCTTCTAATTTGCTCACTTGGTTTGGAGGCGGTTGGAATCTTATTCAAGAGTTTATTAAATCGTGAGTTGAATTCCTTAATAGGTTCTTTGGGCTCTATCCTAAGATTGGAGAGATCATTGATTAATGTGGCTAAAGATCTATCATCGCCATACTTAGTAAGAAACTATTCTTGGAAAATGTTCCAACTGGTAATGGATCCAGAGGGCAGGGAAAAATACCAAGACCCAGCTGATCCTTGCAAAGTATAAGGGAAAATCCTAATGACAACATCTTCCTCTGTCACTCCTTTCAAATTAACTGATAACATGAAATTATTAATGTGTTCTTCAGCTTTTATTCCAGCATCTGGATTAAACTTGGGTAACCATTTTTCAGGAGAATCAAGCAATGGGTGTAATGGTGCAGGCACGGTGACTGCACCAGGACTATTCCATGGATTCGTCATTGAAAAACCAGTAGTAGATGATATTGCTGATGAAATTCCATATGTTTGGGAAGGAGTTGATATTGAGGATTGAATGGGTTGGGATGTTGAAGTTCCTGATCCCCGTTGAACAACAATATGTAATGAAAGAGTGGATGGCTGACTTCGTGCTGGGGAAGATGAGATGGAAGATGATGATGAGAAAGTTTCACTGTCAGATCCTTCAGTATTCTTTTTTTCCCTTTTCCTTTTAGGTAAAGGCAGCTCAGTAGGTTCGATACCGAGCTTTCCGCTCTGAAGTCTGGTGAGAGGGTGAGGTAGATTGAATTGCGAAGTCTCACTGCCTTGAGATACCTCAGATTTCTGTGGTGATATCGAAAAGCCTTGAAGTTTATGGATGAGAGATTGAACTTCAGGGGACTCAGGACTTAATCGTTCTGAAGTATGGTGGGTTTGAGCAGTGGTAGTTGATTCCTCTTCTTCTCGCTTGAATACTGGAGTTCCAACATGCAAACGGGAGGTACGAGGTGAGGTGGAGGGAGATTTACTCTCAGAATGGGTTATGGGTTTGGGTTTGCTCGCCATTCACAGTTCATGCCCTCCTTCTAGCGCCAAAAATGTTGATGCAACGATTTTCGAGGCATCAACACACTTGTAGTAGATCTGACCTAAAAAAATATAACAATGGAAATATGCCCAAGAAATAAGACAATAGATGATAAAACTTCAAATATTTGTTAATATCAAAACCCTTGAGGTAGGGTAACACCATACAATCACACCTTAAGGAAGGAGAATACTCCACAAGCCATATGCTTGTCAATACACTAATACTTGACGTGTCTCAATGGAGAGTTTCTAGTATCTATATAGACTTCATACATGTAATACCATGGGTAATTACCATGGGTCTCTTAGTACCATACATCCATTACAATGGGCTTATCACATTATTCCATAACTACTTGTGGTTCCTTACATAATGTGGGTTAACCACTTTATTTATTAAATATGGCCCATAACATTATTACATTATTCCCTTGGGTACCTTCCTCTGTACCCCATAATATCCCCCTAGGTATACTACATTCTTCACCTATACATATTGCATTTTAAATCCCCCTTAAACTTTATGTGTTTGTCTTGAAATTGTCTTTAATTTTTAAATCATCTTCAATTGATGTGTTTGAATTTAAGGTATATGTTATTATGCTTCTAGTTTGTTATATATGTTAAATTATGTTTAAGATTTGCAGATCCTCACCAGGGTGAAGACAAGGATCAAAGTGCAGTGTTGATCCCTCCGTGGAACAAGGTTATAGCCAATATCACAGTTGAGGATGTTAGGGCCCAGCAGGCATGGATCACATGAGAGTTGGATAAAATCTATGCTAGTTCGCCTACTAGGCATAGGTTGTCTCTGATGCGAGATAAAATCAACAGGTTGATCAAAACATACCAAAGGGCGGGCCCGCAGAGCCACATCCTATATTCCATAAATAGGATTAGGAGGCTAGAGGTTAAAGGCCCACATACTTGGAAGGCGGTGAAAGACATCACCAAGAACATTGATGTTCTTGTGGAGTTTTTTGACATCCCTCTGAACTGTCGTGCTAGACATGTTAGTCCGATTTGACTAAAATATTTTAAGAATGTTGATGCAGCCCCCTTTGTTTATGATCGATTCATTAGAGATTAGGGCCAGTGCCCCCACCATGACTAGGTCCCCATTTACTTTGCAAAGAATATATATGCAGAGTTTTTGCTACATATGGGTTGGATTACACTAACACTGTATCTAAGTTTAATGGACCTGGTTTGGGACATATTTATGAACATATCGAGGATCATAGGGACCTTGCGAATGTAGCACCACCTCCGAGATTGTTGCCACGACCATCTCTCAGCGTGGTATTATCGACAGAGCTAGAGAAGTTGTCACAGCTTCGTGTTGAGACTAGGCATACCATTGTAGATAACATGCAGAGGAAATTGGCCATTTCACATGTCACATTGCATGGAGAGATGAGCATACCACCTTTGTCGCCTTGAGGCCCACCACTTGCATTACATGATGATTCATATCTTGAGATTCTAGGGCATGACCAACTTTTGTCATATGCACGTATGTTTCGTGATACCATATGTGACACTTAGATGATGCACGGCCTATGTGACACATACCAAGTACATATATACAGAACTTTTGACTCTTATCGTCAAATTATACATTATTTATATTAATAAGTTTGTATTAGATTGCATTATATCAATAATTTCGTGATAACAAGCATGCACAGCTCGGCTACACAAATGAGCTTCTGAAGTCATCTGAGGGGGGAATTGACAAGCCAGAGAAGCCTCCTCTAGTGCATGTTTCCATGGTTCAATCTCCTCCACCTCCACCTCCACCTCATAACTCTCATGGACTTACAGTTGAGGTAAAAAAAATTATTACTAAGATTTCAACATTTTCTTTATTTAAGTTACATGTATGCATGCTAATTAATTCGTAGACTAATTATAATTTGTCTTTTCCACTATGTACACAGGCCCAGGTGCAAAAGGGTGTTGATGTTGCAGTCATGTGAACACATGAGTGGGATGTTGGGTATGGAGGCATTGAGCCACATGCAAGGGAGCACCAAACCCAAATTGATTAGACCCCCATCCCACCTGACTTCCATTTGCACTTGACTAAGTCACGGGTAGGGGACTATTTAAATGGATGGTTCAAAATCATTTATTTCCATATTTTTATTTTATACAAATAATGTTCTAATTAATTTGATTTTGATTGTGTTATAGTGCAGTACCAGGTTATGGATGCTCACTTTGCACAACAGAACACACATAAGAGTTATAGAAGTGATACTTTCTAGAGTGGATCATAAACAATTTGTATATTTTCATGCCCATTTCATAGGGCACATTCACATGTGATGTATAGACTTTGTATATTTTCTTACACGCACAACTTATGGATTCATGAACATTATTTTAGTTTATGGATGCTTATTATTTTAGTTTTTAGATGTTCATGTATAATGTAATTTGTATATATTTTCATATGGATAGTTTATTATCATACATAACTAACAAGATAACAATTTTGACTTCTCAGGAAATAAACTAAGAAAATAAGTACAATCTTAGACTATGATGCAAGTCACTTTGATACTTAAAATGAACTAAAATATATGTTCATGGTTCAATTAAAAAACACAAATAAGATTGAAATACATTTTAAATTCAATTTTAAAAGATGTCTTCAACTAGTAATGTTCAACTAATAAGTTTTATTAAATTTTATTTCTTTTGAGGTCATCTACAAGAGCTTAGTCATAACACATGATATAAGTCATATGTATTGGAATTTAATATACCAAAAAATAATTAATGATATGTTTTTAGATAATTTTATATAATTTTATGAACTTTCCTAAATTTAGTTGGCTATCAAATATTTCAATCAATTCCTTAACTTAAGACATTCAATTAAGAACATTCAAGAAGTAAAATTTTACAAAATAACAATTTTGAATTCTAGTTTCATAGACCAAGGAAATAAGTACAATATTACTATGATGAAAGTCACTATGAGAAATAAACTGAACTAAAATATATCGTGTACATCAATTTAATATTGAATTTGTAGAAAGTGTATTTTAGTGTCGTCAATGTATGTTAATTTAAACAATTAATGATATGTTTCTACAATTTTATCTAATTTCCTAAATTTGCTTGCCTATTCAAGTATTTCATTCAATTCCTTATCTTAAGACCTTCAATTAAGAACATTCAAGAAGTAAAATTTTACAAAATAGCAATTTTAGTTGTCATATTGGCTTGTAGAAAGTTTCTTTTAGTGCACAATCAATGTATGTTAAATTACAATGATTTTAATTTAGATGTCAAGATGTAAACTACAAATAAGTTTTATTTGATTTTATTTCTTTTAAGGTTATCTAAAATAGCTTAAAAGTCATAAGATGGTATATATATATATATATATATATATATATATATATATAATGTGTTGCACTTTTTACTTTCCAATATGAAGCATGTGTGTAACTCTTTCCATCTTTTATATCAAATTGACACATGACGTATTTATTAATAACAAAAATATTTCAATGTCTTTCATAACCTAGATAGTTGAATTTCCATTTTAAGTAAAATAGTATATCAACTTGGTTGTTACATACTGAAATGGATTTTCTAGAAACCAAATGTATGACATGTATAAATTTCTTGCATGCTCAAAATGAATACTATACACAGGATATTTAAAAAATTTAAGATCAAAAATTTTAATTAAATCTAAATTTAAATCCATATTGTTTCTAAATTTTAATTAAATTTTAGATCTTTGGGGTTCACATAAGGATCTTATTCCTAAAAATAAAATCTCCTTTAAATTTGGTGTACTTTAGAAACTTAAGCCCCTCAAGGAAGCTAAAGCTTATATAACATATACGTACACCATTATGAATCCATCCTAGATAGAGAGAAACATTTCTCTATTCAAAATTACAATTTTACAAGAGTATTCAACTATCACATTTATAAATTACAAAATTCATACATTTGAGATCTCTTATACTAGATTAGATTACACTTTAGTGTTATAGACTCAGCCTTCAGGGCTTGCCATTTTCATTATCTACTCATCTAGCCAATGGCTCATAGGAATGCAAGTCTCCATAATATGTTCATGGTTTGATTTTGTCATCTTCCATCTCCTTGGTTCACCTTTCTTTGTTTTGATTTGTATGAGATTGATCTAAGATACTATGACTAGATGATTGTATTGACAATATATATATTCAGGCATAAATTCTCTATATATGATGTGATTAGTTTGTCTTTTAACATTTTCAAAAAAATGGCCCATCAAAACCATGTCACCAATTTGGTATTTGAATTGTCCATCTTCATATGGTCTCACCAACCGACTTTTCAGATGTGTGCATCGCATCAAATAGTAGGCCACATTATGTTCGTTTTATACGGGAGCAGCGACAGCAAAAACAATGCCTACAACCAAAAAACAAAATATGTATTAGTTAAATACGTTCAAGATTATAATTTATAGATTAAACTGTTAATGATAGATGGGACACATACCTTCTCTTACAATATCAAAGACTCGATCATGATCAAGTGAAACGAAATTAGATGAGGTCCCTTTTGACTAAGAGGGACATATTTCCATAATTTCATGTACCCATGTTTTTCATCGTGATCAAGTCTACATCCATCAACACTAATCCAAAACTCATAAAAATATGCAAGTTTTGTTGTCTCGATGGAAAATATTTCTCCCATGTCATTATTACCCACTGAGTGTAACATTCCAGAAGAACCTAGGCACATGCCTTATAGATCTGTGACCTTCATGTCATAAATGGGATCTGCACTAGTTGACCACCTCTAGTGATGATTTGAGTCGATTTGCATCATGGCTCATTTGGTACCTCCTAAGCGCTCGCTTCACACAAGCACCTACACCATCATGCTCACCCTTTCCATGTCCTGTTTCAAATTAGCTCCAAGTATGTTGAATTTTTGTCTTCTTGTGTAGTCGGCTCAAACAATAAAAAGTGTGTGCTGACTTGAACTACCCTGCACAACAATATGACCATATCCAATGCTTCCTGAAAGATATGTATTTTATTTTTAATGATTCATGAATCAGGTCAAAGCAATGTTGCATGAACAATGTTTCATGCTCACGATCATCACTAATGTAAAAGTGATACTCCTTAATCACATCACGTGACTCGTCAGTGCTATCCCTACCATCAAGATTCAATTGTGCATGTATGTACAGAACATGTATGAATATGGACACTTGGTCTGAGTGATAATACTCACTTTGTATCTATGTTTGAGGAGAAAATGTGTAATTCTCAACAAAGTCCAGCACTGATAAGATTGTGCCTAGCTGAAATACTTCATGAGAATGCTTAAATTCATACACTTGCCACTTGATCCTGTGTGAGTGTTTGATATATTTATAGATATGGTTTTGAAACACCCCCATGAATTGAAATAGGAATCTCATACTTAACATAGTTTATCCTCTTAGGCACCAGAGTTCAAGAAGATGGTTGATTTCCCATGACATACTCATAATGCTTCAATGTGGCAGTGACATCTGACATCGCAGACTGGTTGGGATCAATAAGAAAGTTCTAATGGAACAATTCCAAATCACCACATTCAGTGCATCGTCTCCCACCTATACATATTCTCTTGTAAAACAAATCTTTTGGCTCCCTTCTGCATAATATTGGTGAAACAAAATCACGCATTGTACGAGGAGGAGGGTAATCGTGACAGTTCTTGTAAAATTCTCGGAAAGTGTCATAATGAAGTTGAAATTCAACATGATATTGACAACAACATGTGTCACGGATTGTATTATGCATAATTGTTAAAATTGGCAACCAGGGAAAAACTTCATGTGGGTCATCTTATTCATGGCTAATAATATTTTTATTAGATTCCTCTCGTCGAGGGGTGTAGTATTGATATAAAGATCATCCAATTCCGATAAGTATTCATGGAGATATGAATTTATTTTGATTATGGAATTATTATCAAGCCGACCTACAATTCATGTAGGCTCAGAAGCCCAACAGTCACATCTATTCACCCACCAACGTTGTGTATAAATATAAGAGGACTTTTCCTCATTTGGACTCACTCATCTCATCACATCTCTCTCTCTCTACTGCGCAGATATGAGTCTCTTCTCTACTGCGTTGAAATGGGTCTCTCTCTCTCTCACACATGTGAAGTCGGAAGCTGTTGAATTTGAAGTTGCAACTGCAGAAGTAAAGATTGACTTGCGTGGCCTAGAATATCTCCTCTTTGGAACTGCACTATAGGTTCATCTGAACCTCCTTTGAAAGCCGAAACTTTTGGTGGTGGAATGAAGTCAATCCGATGAACGGTTTGCAAGATATCGACTGCCCTAGTTTGAAGCCAGAAACTGCTGAAACTGAAGCTGCAACTGCAGAAGTAAAGATTGACTTGCGTGGCCTAGAAGATCTCCTCATCTGAACTACGTTGTAGGTTCATCTGAACCTCCTTTGGAAGCCGAAACTTTTGGTGGTGGAATGAAGTCAATCCGACTGTCGGTTTGTGAGATATGGTCTGCCCTAGTTTGATAATGAAGTCGCTAATGTTGATGCTACTGATCTAGGGTTTGCTACTGCTGATATGAATCAGATTTATTGTACTATTTCTCTCTGCTGAATTATTGAAGATAAAAGAAGATTTGATCAAAGGGTTTCCCCACACATTGTGGGGTTTGTCCCTGGCTAGCCGCCACATCTTGTGTCTTGGCTTGTTTTCTGTCGATCGTTTAATGTTCTATCTGCACTTTACTTTATGTACATGTGATTGCTAATCGGTGGAATATAATAAGAAAAAGAAGTAAACTGTTATAAGCATAGAACATACCATAACTTAACATGGTATCAGAGCTGAGGTGAAGACAAAGCCTGAGCAAGAGCAAGAGCAATCATTGAAGAGAAGATTGGCAAGGCTATCCTAAAAGAACTATGGGGTCCTCAACACTCTTTCCTGCCGAAGACAAGCTCCATGAGAAAGCTGACTATCACGGATGAAAGATGTCTATCGATCTAACCCTTGAAGATCAAGGAGTGATGGACCATGTAAGAGGCAATATTGTTGAGCCTTCATCAAATGCATCTGTTGCTGCCTGGAACAAATGGAAAAATGGAGAAGTCAAAACAAAGAAGATCATCTAGGACTCTATCGACAAGCGCTTGGTGGCCTACATCTCTGATCTAGACACCTCCAAGGAAATCTACGACAGACTGGTGAGTTTATTTAAAGTTAATGATGCAAATCAAGTTTTGTTTTTTTAGAAATAAGCTGAGGGAAATCAAGAAGGGTAAAGATGAAAGTATGCAAGCATACTTCTTAAGAATCACCGAGATCAAGAACGATTTCCTATCTATTGGGGAAACTATTACTGACAGAGAAATGGCACTCACAACTCTTGAAGGATTACCATCTGAATGGTATGTGTTCAGGACTACTCTTCTGAACTATAATGTAATTCCTGGTTTCGAGGAATTAATGGATAGATGCATTCAAGAAGAAACAAGGGAAGAAGTGTAAGAAATGCCCATGCCTAAAGGTCCTCCTGCTGCCTTTTCTTTTCATGCAAAGAAAAGAAATAATTCCAGGACTAAATCAAAAGGAAAGGTTGGACCTAAGGCTAGAAGAAAATGACAATGTTACATTTGCGATAAAGCAAGTCATTATGCAAGGGAGTGCCCTGATAGAAAGGACTCACTCTAGGACGATGATCAAAATCCCTCTGATGGCAATCAAAGGAATGACAAATTCAACAGCAAAGGTAAGAGGAGAGCTGGGAATCAAGGAAGAGGACAAGCATTCAAGAAGGCCAGAAATTCCAGGATGTATTAAATGCACCTGACCTCAAAAGGAACCTAGTGTCCATCTTGGCAATGGAAGACAAAGGCTATAAGGTAACCTTCAGCAATGACAAGGTATGTATATGGAAAAATAATGTTAAAGATGCCTTTACTCTTGGGTTTAGTGTTGATTCATTATACCAGGTCGATGGAAGTCCGCTAGGTTTCAAGTCTTGTGACACAACTCTTTAGTCCGAACTTTGGCATCGGAGGTTTGCCCACCTTCATTACAAAGCGCTACCCGATGTAAGACAAATGGTGATAGGGATGCCCGAATTCTGAATAGAAGGTGTATGTCCAGGATGTGCTAAAGGAAAGCTCAAAAGGGGACCATTCCCCTCAAGCCAAAGCAAGACCTCTGATATATTACAATTGGTTCACTCAGGCATACCTGAGGTTGGCATTAAGAGGTAACTACTACACCACATACTCCTGAGCCGAATGGTGTGGTGGGAAGGAAGAACTGCACGATGATGGAAGCTGTCTGGGCCATGCTACATGATCAAAGACTTCTGATTTTTCTATGGGCTGAAACTACAATCACCGTCGTATATGTACAAAATTGATGCCCTCATCAAGCATTGGGTTCCAAGACTCCTGAAGAAAAATTCACCGATAAGAAACCTGATGTTTCTCATTTTAAAATTTTTGGAAGCCCTGTATACTTTCATGTGCCGAAACAGAAAAGAAATAAATTGGGAGCATCTGGAAAGAAGGGAATTTTCGTGGGCTATGGTGAAAATACTAAAGGCTATAGAATCTATGTAGCCGGTCAAAGGGAAGTCATAATTAGTCATGATGTCACCTTTGACGAAGATATGGCTCTCATCAAAGTGATCAATCTTCCGACTTTGAGGAGCTCTCAAGAAGCCGACACCAGGGAACCGAAAGAAAAGGATGATGAATCAATGCCTGATGTAGAAGAACCCATGGATCTGATTGATCCTCCTCCATATGAGCCTTCCTCTTCTAGGAAGAGGCCTTCATGGCTTAAGGGGTTACTTGATGATGCTGAAGGACATGCTGCACCCCGAGGAACCTTTCATGAAAGTAAGAAACCTAATAGGTATCAAGGATACCTGATCATCATGAGCACGATCATACAAAATGAGCCTTCGTCATTCTCAGATGCCGTCAAGCATCAAGTATGGAAGGATGCTATGACCGAAGAATATGAGTCTATCATAAAGAATGATGTTTGGGAAGTAGTTCCCAGACCCCAGGACAAGACTGTTGTTACTTCCAAATGGCTTTACAAGATAAAGCATGCAGCAGATGGAAGCACGGAAAAGTATAAGGCTCGTTTTGTTGCTCGAGGTTTCTCCCAAAAGGAAGGTATAGACTATGATGAGATATTTTCACCTGTTGCCAGATATACGACCATCCGCTCGATCATAGCCCTTGCCGCTTCACAAGGATGGAACCTACATCAAATGGATGTCAAGACTGCGTTCTTGCATGGCTCGATCAAATAAGAGGTCTACGTGGAGCAACCCGGAGGATTTGAGATTTATGATCGAAAATCTCATGTATGCAGGTTGAAGAAAGCTCTCTATGGGCTGAAGCAAGCACCCCGAGCATGGTATGAGAGGATCGATAACTACTTGATGAAGTTGGGATTCACTAGGAGTGAATTTGATCCTAACCTTTACTTTAAGGTTGAAGATGACAAGCCTCTCATATCGGTGTTGTACGTGGATGACCTCTTTCTGACAGGTGCAAACCCTCTCATTCACAAATGTAAGAGGGAGATGGCTTCTGAATTTGAAATGAAGGACCAAGGACTTGAAGTATGGCAGAAGCCAAGGGAAATTTTCCTATCTCAAGGAAAATATGTGGTAAAGATATTGGAAAGATTTGGTATGATGGACTGCAAGCCTATGACTACCTCGAGGATCTTAACTTTTAGAAGTTATATGGTAGTGATGTCAGACCAGACTTGGGAAATGCCTCTGAGTTTCAAAAACTCATTCGCATTGATGTTCTTGGTGAACCTCCGTCCGAACATATGTTTTGCAGTTAGCATTGTGAGCTCATATTTGGTTGAGCCTCACTAGATTGATGCCAGGAATCTTCTGAGATGTCTTCAGGACACAATCTCTCATGGATTAAGATACACTGCCGGAGATGTGAGACTACTTGGATATACTGATGTTGATTGGGCAGGCAGTGTGGTGGACCATAAGAGCACTTCCGGGTGCTGTTTCACCTTGGGATCTGCTTCGATATCCTGGATGAGCAGGAAGCAGAAGTCGGTGGCTTTGAGCACCGCCGAAGCAGGATATATTGTTGCTAGCATAACCTCGTGTGAGGTAGTCTGGTTGTGAAAGCTCTTCAGAGAGCTGTTTGGATTTACATTGGATACCACTGTGATTCTCTATAACAACCAGAGGTGGGATTCGATTATTGAGGAATCTCGTATTCGTCGATTTCTCCAGCAGATAGACATCATCTTGGATACGGTAAGTTGATGAGCAAGGAGGCTCCATCGCATTAAGATGATGTACAGGTTGATACACCTTGTCAAAGCCCTGAGGAAAGATCTAATCTGTGATTTTCCCAAACGACTTGGAGTCGGTAAGAAACCCTTGTACAAGGGTCCTGCATGTTGCATACATTGAGCTCTGGGAGCTCTGAGGGCTTGTAGTTATTACTGGAGCAACATATGACCACAGGGTGACTCACCCTCCCCTGGTGGTGCACACTGGAACAAGATGATTCGCTCTCTTGTGGGACAAGATGATTCGCTCTCTTGTGGAACAGGATGATTCGCTCTCCTGTGTAGCAGGATGATTAGTTCTCCTGTGAGGCCTGGATTGATGTGTTCTCCATGGCGATTGTAGCAGGATTGATGTGTTCTCCTGTGAGGCCTGGATTGATGTGTTCTCCATGGCAGCCTGGATTGATGTGTTCTCCATGGCAATTGTAGCAGGATTGATGTGTTCTCCTGTGAGGACAGGATTGATTAGTTCTCCTGTCGAGGCATCCTACCCATGCAGTCTGGGACTCATGGGAAGTACCTCTCATCTTATCAAAGAGCAGGGAAATGAAGTTAGGGACCATAGTAGTACCGATGGACGCATCGTTGTAACTACCGTACTCCCTACGCTAGGATGACCTCCATTGATCTGGGATCAATGATACTGGTCTGGGACCAGTGGTAGGAGTTGTACCATACTATGACGCTGACTTCAGGTCGGTTGAGACTGGTCTGGGATCAGTGGTACATACTCTGAGACTGACTTTGAGTCAGTGGAGGATGATATTGGTCTGGGACCATTGGAGTTGTACTCACTATGACGCTGACTTTGGGTTGGTTGAGACTGGTTTGGGACCAGTGGTACATACTCTGAGACTGACTTTGAGTCAGTATGATACATCCTCGATCATTTATTCTTCTTCATAATTCGGACAAAAGCAGAGTAGAACAGAACAATGCAAGAGCAGAACAGAACAGAACAAAACAGTACAGATCAGTGCAGGGCAGAACAAGACAAAGCAGAACAGGCAAAATAGAGCAGAGCAAGGCAAGGGTTAGGCTGTACAAGGTAGTGCATTTGATGGATGAATAGTAATGACCGATAGACAGATTGCAGATGAAGTTCTCCATGGTTGAGAGGGAGTGTTAAAATTGGCAACCAGGGAAAAACTTCATGTGGGTCATCTTATTCATGGCTAATAATATTTTTATTAGATTCCTCTCGTCGAGAGGTGTAGGATTGATATAAAGATCATCCAATTCCGATAAGTATTCATGGAGATATGAATTTATTTTGATTATGGAATTATTATCAAGCCGACCTACAACTCATGTAGGCTCAGAAGCCCAACAGTCGCATCTATTCACCCACCAACATTGTGTATAAATATAAGAGGACTTTTCCTCATTTGGACTCACTCATCTCATCACATCTCTCTCTCTCTGCTGCGCAGATATGAGTCTCTTCTCTACTGCGCTGAAATGGGTCTCTCTCTCTCTCACACATGTGAAGCCGGAAGCTGTTGAATTTGAAGCTGTAACTGCAGAAGTAAAGATTGACTTGCGTGGCCTAGAAGATCTCCTCTTTGGAACTGCGCTATAGGTTCATCTAAACCTCCTTTGAAAGCCGAAACTTTTGGTGGTGGAATGAAGTCAATCCGACGAACGGTTTGCAAGATATCGACTGCCCTAGTTTGAAGCCAGAAACTGCTAAAACTGAAGCTGCAACTGCAGAAGTAAAGATTGACTTGCGTGGCCTAGAAGATCTCCTCATCTGAACTGCGTTGTAGGTTCATCTGAACCTCCTCTGGAAGCCGAAACTTTTGGTGGTGGAATGAAGTCAATCTGACTGTCGGTTTGTGAGATATGGTCTGCCCTAGTTTGATAATGAAGTCGCTAATGCTGATGCTACTGATCTAGGGTTTGCTACTGCTGATATGAATCAGATTTATTGTACTATTTCTCTCTGCTGAATTATTGAAGATAAAAGAAGATTTGATCAAAGGGTTTCCCCACACATTGTGGGGTTTGTCCCTGGCTAGCCGCCACATCTTGTGTCTTGGCTTGTTTTCTGTCGATCGTTTAATGTTCTATTTGCACTTTACTTTATGTACATGTGATTGCTAATCGGTGGAATATAATAAGAAAAAGAAGTAAACTGTTATAAGCATAGAACATACCATAACTTAACAATAATAAATCATGGCTTCAATTTCTAAAACATCATTATGGATATCTTCACATGGTGATTACTTTCTTGAAATTCCTCAAATAGTGCAACTTCTGTCATTTCTACAATGTGCTTAGTGTGTTCCACATACTCACCTTTATCTATGTGATGTTATGCAACATGCTTTCTATCTGTAATAGCACAGGAATGGCTCTCCCAAAACTCTACCACAAATTCTATGATTCTTGTGGTAAGCATGTCTTGGTAGGGGGTACCTGGTGATAAAAGCCCAACAAGAAGAGTCATCATTTTCATTTGGTATGCTTGTTCAATGTTTTTCTTGAGACATGGAGCAATTTTGACATCGTTTCCAAATTATCTTTTCCTGATGTACTTGGTGCAACAATAACAGTTGTAATTTCCTTGTGTGTAGCTCGAACATCGGGTTTTCTTAATTTTCCAAACATAGTGAATGCCTTTGTTAAATTTTCACTGACATTCATGTGTCTTCTTTCTTTTAGCATCTTGGACACCCAAAATATTTTTGGCATGTTTTAGTTTCTTATGTTTGATCAACCCATATAGTATCTGAACTTGTGCAACAACTGAATGATTCTTAAAATATTGTCAAATGATGTTATTGGTATGGTCTCTAACAGTGAGAGTAAGGATAGGCTCCCCAAGGTCCTATGTTGTGCTTGCATCCAAATTTTCTATAAATGGTCCCCCCCTTTGCAAACCACTACAACTCCCTATTATCCTGTCAACTTGAGAGAAAATAATTCATTCTTCCGGTGGTTGATCAACTTGATAGGGAAAATATTCTTCCTTTAATGGACGATTATCTTAATGTCACAGATATTGTTCCCCTAGTGACGGTTGATCAGCTTGATAGGGCACATGTTCCTCTAGTGGTTGATCAGGTCCATAGGGCACATCTTGATTATCATCCGGTTTATCAACTTGATGGGACACATCTTATCCCTCATGTGGATGCTCAATTTCCATCCCTGCATAGTGGAATACAAAATATACTTTTAAGTTAAGTGAATCATCATCATAAGACAAGTGAATAGTAGATCTAGGTACACATGTTTATTTAAGAAATCACCATAGGTGGAAGTTCTTGATATGATTTGATATTAGGAAGCTAGGTAGCAAAAGTTGACATGGACCAAGGGTTCTAAGTTGAAACATGAAAAGAAAAGAGTTTCGAGCTAAGGGAAACATGGGTCGAAGAAGAGCACACTAGTAAAAGTATTGGTCCCTGTGTCAACAAAAAGGGAGATTCAAAATATGATGAAAGGTAAAAGCATTCCTCCTCACTCAACAAAAATCAATTTGGAAACCCTAAAATTCTACTCACAAACCCTAGGGAAAAGTTAAATGAAAAATAAGTTGAGACTTGGCAGCTAGGTAGCAGAAGTTGACATGGACCAAGGGTTCTAAGTTGAAACATGAAAAGGAAAGGGTTTTGATCTCATGGAAATACGGGTCAAAGAAGAGTGCAACAGTAAAGGTATTGTTCCTTATGTCAATAAAAAGGGTGATTCAAAATATGATTAAAGGTAAAAGCATTCCACCTCACTCAACAAAAATCAATTTGGAAACCCTAGTGTTCTAGTCACAAACCCTAGTGAAAAGTTAAATGAAAAACAAGTTGAGACTTGGAAACTAGGTAGCATAATGTGACATGGACCAATCGTTCTAAGTTGAAACATGAAAAGAAAAGGGTTTCAACCTCAGGGAAAGATGGGTCGAAGAAAAGAGCAAGTCAGTAAACTAATGACAAGAATTATATTCTGAGAAAGAAATCAGTTGGAAAGAAGGAAAGAAATCAACAACACCTGAGACTATTGCATTTGTACGCACACCTGAACACATGCATTTTATTTAGGAAAACCAAATTAATCACATATATAAGACAAAGGAAAAAATAAATGGTTAATTTTCCCTTTAATTCTAATTTGTGAAACAATCAACAAAAAAAGGTTTATCTGAGATTTTGGGTATGAGAAAAATTCCTAAAAGTACCTAACGTCCTTTTTCTCAGGTAGTAACTGGACCTTGTGAAAATTTTAGAAAAGGGTATTGGGGCCACATCATAAATGTCACTGTCGGTGCTTCCAACAACCAAAAAATAAACCAATGTATGGAGAGGGTTATAGTGGAAAAATGTATCAGGGCTACGTCCTGAAAGAGCTAGCGACACTTCCAGTAGCCTAACCAAGATCTCTCGGGTCTAAGTGTTCCCTCACCTCAACCTATAGGGAAAGATGCCCTAATATTTGTTGAAAAATGCAACAAGAAATTCTCAATTTGATCTTGCCTTGATTAAATTGAGAAAATTCAAATTTCAACAACTTGGATGATGTTAACTTATGTGACATGGATTGTGTCACCCAATTTACTCAGTAAATTCGAGTTGGAGGAGTTAGAGTTCAGTTTTGCATGTGTGATTTATAATTTGTAGTAATCAAGCTCAAATACCTAAGGTTCTTTTCAGTCAAACTAGTTCCAACTTTTCGAGGAACTAGTGGAAGGTTAGTTAAGCAATGGGACTTCAGTCAAACTCAATGATCATCCAGTTAACTGATCAATCAGCCCAAAATAACTAATGCATGTAGAGAAATAGAATTACCTAGTTAAGGTGGAGATTCCAAGACAGTGTAACATTAGTTGTAGACTAGTCTTGAGTGTACAAGTGTTGCATGCAGTCGAATGATTAGCCTAAGGAATTGTGAAATTTAATTAGAGGAATTTCCTATATAATAAGGGGCTAATCCCTCAAGGAATATAGCAAGGAAATAGGAGCTCAAGCCGAGGACAATTTTGACTAAGTTTGGGTCAAAGGCCTTCAGTGAGCAAAGAGATAGGTTGTGAACTTGCAGGGTGAGCCCAGTTGAGCACAACAATTGTAGTGCATCTCTATTCAGTTTATTAATGCAAGTAGGCATTGGGGTTTTTGGCAGATTTCTTTCCCCAAATAAAAATATGTGTTGCATGTATGTTATTTCTTCTTGCATACCTGATATTTTTGTTCTAAATTGTGAATTAATGTCCACAGAGCAATAATATATGTTTGTGTCTTTTGATTTTGATAAAACTTCATGAGAAGTTACAAATATATAGCCTAATTTCTACGTGGTATTAGAGTTGGATTCACATTAGAGCAGGAAATTCGAAGTTGTTTCTCAGATGTTCGAATTTGAAGATCAGTGTAGCAGGATTTCTTCAGAGCTGAGAAGATGTCCATCAATGGACTAATGTTGGAGTATGTCTTGGAAGGAACCTCTAATTTTGTTGCATGGAGGAAGTATTGGATGACAATGGATTGCTAGAATACATCAAGACAGATGTTGCAAAACCTAAAACACATGATTTTCATAACCTTGCTCAGTGGAAGAAAGATGTGTCCAAGGCGAGGAGAATAATCTTGGAGGGAGTATGGGATCATATTGTTTCGAATATCCATGGAAAAGAAACTTCATTTGTGATGTGGAAAGCACTGACATAATTGTTTCAGAATAGTAGATACCACAAGGAGCTGGCGCTTAAGGATAAACTTCGAAGTATCAAGATGGAGAAGAATGACATAATTCTGCAGTATTTGAGCAATTTTACACCATGTCATTGTTGGACACCTAATCCTCTAAGGGTTGGTGTGGAAGCTACACATCCAAAAGGAGTCCAAGAGACCACTTGGAATATGAATCCAAGAGTCACACCATGTACTATAAATGTATATCATTTGTTAATAATAAATGTACTGTCATGTTTATCATTCATATTCTATTGCTACCATGTGTGTGTTTAACATGGTATCAGAGCGGGCGAATTCTGGCCTTGCTCATATTTGAGTCATTGTTTTCTATGGCCAGTTCTACTGTCAGTCATGTGAAAAAAAAACGTAGTTGGTTGTTACAGTTGTATTCTGCATTGAAGAATGAAACTGGGAGATGGAAGACTATATTCATTAAGTGCGGTTATAATGCTCCCTGCACACTTGAGCTCCAATTTTAGCCATTATCCTGCCATCTCTGACACATTTATGTGTGACAGTTCCTCTACCTTAGTCTAAATGACTATGTTCCTGACCTCATAAATCCGCATGTCTCTATTTTTTGTCTCTGATTTGTTGTCCATAAGTTGAACTGCCATACCAAAGTCCACTGGTCGCTCTACTTCCATACGCCCCTCTGCTCTACTCCACATCTTGAAATATGCTCCCATACAATCGGTCCTCCAAACATTGGTCAAGGAATACAAAACGTCTGGTCATTTTTGTCAGTAGAATTCTCGATTGCTCAGTGTTTCACCTGAGACAAATATACTCTTGTAACTCTGGTCCCTTGATGCATGGTATCAAAAATCTCGCACGTAAAAAATTGTAAATTTCGATTCTGATGTCAAAACCCACCCGAATCGATGATATCGCAGTTTAAACGAGATATCACAAGTTTTGTGTATTTGAGATTTTGATTTTGAGTTTGTCGAATTGCGAAGGAGATAGAAAATAATATGCTCGGAGTAGGAGTGAGAGTAGAAATAGACATGAATCGGCTGTTGTATGTATGGTGCGTTTCTGTGGATACTCCCAACATATCCAAAACTTAGTGTTAGAAGTGCCCGACGCTACAATGCAGCAACGGGGTTTCAAGTTTATTCCAATGGATTTGTCAAATCCTGTGACTAAAATGACTGTGATTCCTTTCCAAAAGCAGCAGCTGTTGATTTTGATGGAAGTATTTTTGGGTTAACAATGGCAGTCATAAGTATACTTGAACAACCAGAAGAAGAAAAAATGATGGTCTCTTGATGCAGTTTCGGGAATAATCCTTTCATTGGTGCATTGTTCCTACGCTGTTGGTATCCATTGAACGTTGCTCCTCCATTGTTGGTTGATACGCTATTGGTATCACGCTCCAAAGTGCTCACGTTGCTCCGTCCATCAAGTCTACGAAGGCTCCTGCTGCCAAGCCAGACAAGGTTGCTAAACCAGCTGCCCTAGCAAAGAAGCCAGCTACAAAGAAGGCTGCTCCAAGTTATATACATTAACGTTGTTGATAAGTTGAAGGCTGTTGAATTTCTTTCCAGACCCATTATGACCCTGAGCAATCAGATTTTGGTAGGGTGGAATAAGAATCATTGGAATAATTATTGCCTGGATCTTGCTCGACTTCTCAAATCTCATCTCCGAGTATAGACCTCTAAGTAGTTCAGGCCCTTCGATTACTGTATCTGGGTTACAATTCCTAAATGGAGAGTTGAGTCCATGCGTAACTCCTGGTCTCCATTGAAGTATGATGGTCTTTGTGTGATGAATGGTGTGTTGAATGTATTACGTTGGAGCATATGCAATATTTAGTATATCATGTTGAATGTATTGTATTGTAAGCTTAAGTAGTGATACATTTGCATTGAAGGGTTGATTGCTTGTATTGGTATATTGGTGTCTCTGCTTTGAGGGACATTCAATTCTTATATTGAACCATTTAGACATGCGCTTTGAAGATAAAACCATTTATATATGCTTTAAATCATTTTGAGGGTCCATTCATATATTCATGATTCAAACTATTCATACATGAAGTTGAGATTTGGTTCATACAATTAATTTATATGAAAGTCAGTCAATTGTATCTACGGCATATGCGTTGTTAGCTCTCCATAAATTCTATGTGATATATGAGTATTGAGGGCAAATTGTTTTCTTTGAAGAAAGTGGCAAGATCAGAGAATATTGGTTCGTACCCTAGTCAAAGAATTTATATATATGAGCATTCAAGTCCTATCCATGACATGGTGCTATAGTTGTTGAAGTTTTGATAGACATCATTTCTGATTTGAAAGTAAATATGTTGGAGGATTAATTGGAACGACAGAGTTCAATGTTCATAAGCATTGGGGATTGTTTATATTCTTTAAAGTTGTGGTTATTTGGCATTGTGTGAGATATCCGTGCAATATTGTCATTAAATGGAGCAAATTGATGATGCATTACAGTTATTGAATAGTCTAATATTTTCCACTGTTGATGGGATGGTTAAAGTCAGTAAGGAAACTCTTTTTAACATTCAAACTTGCTTGCAAAAAGTACAAGACAAAATTGATTTCTTGCAGCTTGAATCACAGCTACAACAAGAAGAGCTACATCAAAATAGACATCATTTCGAACCTGTTTTTGTTCAGAACAATGAGACGACCACCCATCAGCAGCAAGTCAATATTGTTGAAGTTCATTCAAATCCAGTGCCCAATAAAGTAGCAGTTCTAAATGCAGATGCAGAAGTTCAATTTGCACTTCTGAGGCCCATCATCAGACCTTGGGAAGAGCTTGTCCACAACAAGCACAGAACTGGTCTTAGATATGACAAGGATGTGTCCTGTCATATTCCAGACTACTCCAAACCAATCCAATTTCAAAGCGCTGGATTTCTTCAGGACGGTTCATCTTCACCTACTCCTCATGACAGTGCACCTCCAGCTATTCTAGATTCTGCCCCTCTTCCACACCAACAAATTGTGAAATGTCAACATTGTGACTGAGTTGGCCATCTGAAAGATCATTGTTTTGATCTTCATCAATGTAAGCACTGTCATAAAACCAGTCATTCTTCAAATAGATGCTTCAGAAACAAACCTCATGCAAGAAAAAAGATTCATCTTGGATGGATCACTTCTTGGAAATGGGCATCAACGGCCAAGAAGATATTTCAGTCATATGTCTGAACTTGTTCTAGAGTATTGAACAGTCTTGTAGTTGAGTTTCCTCCATCATATCACCGTGTATCTTACAGGTGGGGAAATGATGGTCATCTACAAGCTTCAAAGCTACATCAAGCAAGCCTGAGCCACAACCTGCCACACCAGATTCAGAGTTGTAGCCAAAGACAAAGATGCCCGTGAGCATGCCTTCAGTTTGTGACACCTCTTCAAAGAATTGGGGACACTTCCTCTAGCAGAAGACCTTAGCTTCTTTCCAGTTTTGGAAGAGTTCCAGGAATTGCATTAAGCATTCCAAAGTTGTTGGTCATCCTTAAACCATCACAAGTTGAGACTTCCCTTTCAAGGTTGAAGTTCTCCCTTTTATGCGGGGTGAGACCTCCCTTTCATGGTTGAAGGCTTCCCTCTTCAAAACATCAGGAGCACTTCCTCTAGCAGAAGACCTGAGCTTCATGCCAGACTTGGAAGAGTTCTAGGAACTACACTAAGTGTTCCAGTGTTGGTGGTCATCCTTAAACCACCGCCCTTTATACCAACATTTCAGAGAGCACATTCAGCCTAGTGCTTCCATGCATTTTTGCACGTTTTGTATTACAGCTCTCTTCTTGGACTCATACATAACCGTTCGGATTAAGGGGGGGAATGTTGGACACCTAATCCTCTAATGGTTGGTGTGGAAGTTGAACAGCAAAAAGGAGTCCAAGAGACCACTTGGAATATGAATCCAAGGGTCACACCATGTACTATAAATGTATATCATTTGTTAATAATAAATGTACTCTCTTGTTTATCATTCATATTCTGTCGCTGCGATGTGTGTGCATGATGAACTTGGCAGGGTTGGTGTTAATGTCCCTGAAGAAGACTTGGTAACCATAGCCCTTTTGGGCCTTCCCAAGAGATGGCATAGTTATCAAGATTCAGTGAATGGGAGGGAGAAACTACCGATTTGGAAGCACTTATGGTCTGATTTGGTAGAGGAAATAAGTTGGAATATCAGATATGGGACTTCATCCAAGGGCGAAGATGAGGAAAACTTTGCTTTGGATGGAAAGGAAAAGAAGGGAAAAGGGAAGAAATCCAAATCCAAACCAAAATCCAGTCAAGGGAGCAAGAAGAAATATTTGTCAAAAATTAAAAGCTTCCATTGTCATGAATTCGAGCACTACACCACGAAGTGTCCACACAAGAAGGAAAGAAAGAAGACCTCAGAAGGAGGAGCAGGTGAAGCCAAATCTTTGGCTTCGCAGTTCGAGCTTGGCTTTACCCTCATTGTATGCATGGCCAACACAGTGATGGGGAGCGTGTCGTACTTGGAATCAAGTGCATCATTCCACATGACAGACAATAGAGATTTTTTCAATGACCTGGAGGATAAATATTTGTAGATGCACATCGATATGGGGGATGACAGAAGTTATTGCGTGACAGGGATTGGTACAGTCACCTTTGTAGATTTTTTTTTCCGAACCTAAAGAAAAATCTCGTCTCTATTGCAATTTTGGAAGACCATGGTTATGATGTGATCTTCAACAAAGGAAAGGAATTCCTAAGACACATAGCCATGGGACAGGTGAAGCAGATTAGGTTTTGTGTGAAGAACTTGTACAAGCTAGATTTGGAGGATTGTGTTGCATTGAGCACAAAGGCGGAGAAGGTGCAGGGTTGTGTGTCGATGAATTTTGGCTTAGAAGACTTGTCCATTTGCATCATGGCGCTTTGAAGATCATGTAGCAGATAACCACGGGCCTCTGAAGATCATGCAACAGATAACCACAGGCCTCCCCAAGGGAGCACTTGAGCAGCAGGATGTATGCAAAGGATGTACCTTGGGGAAGTACACAAAATCCACATTACATGATTGCGATAGCAAAGCACATGCAGTCCTTGAAAGGATCCACTATGATGTCTGTGGACCTTTCTCGACAACCTCCACTTCCAGGCACAAATATTTTATCATTTTTATTGATGACTTCTCACGGAGGTTTTGAATCTTCTTCATGCAAAAGAAGGATGAGACATTATTCAAATTCGTAGAATTCAAGGCACTGATTAGTTTGTCTTTTAACATTTTCAAAAAAATGGCCCATCACAACCATGTCACCAATTTGGTATTTGAATTGTCCATCTTCATATGGTCTCACCAACCGACTTTTCAAATGTGTGCATCACATCAAATAGTAGGCCACATTATGCTCGTTTTCTACGGGAGCAGCGACAGCAAAAACAATGCCTACAACCAAAAAACAAAATATGTATTAGTTAAATACGTTCAAGATTATAATTTATAGATGAAATTGTTAATAATAGATGGGACACATACCTTCTCTTACAATATCAAAGACTCGATCATGATCAAGTGAAACGAAATTAGATGAGGTCCCTTTTGACTAAGAGGGACATATTTCCATAATTTCATGTACCCATGTTTTTCATGGTGATCAAGTCTACATCCATCAACACCAATCCAAAACTCACAAAAATATGAAAGTTTTGTTGTCTCAATGGAAAATATTTCCCCCATGTCATTATTACCCACTGAGTGTAACATTCCAGAAGAACCTAGGCACATGCCTTATAGATCTGTGACCTTCATGTCATAAATGGGATCTGCACTAGTTGACCACCTCTAGTGATGATTTGAGTCGATTTGCATCATGACTCATTTGGTACCTCCTAAGTACTCGCTTCACACAAGCACCTACACCATCATGCTCACCCTTTCCATGTCCTGTTTCAAAGTAGCTCCAAGTATGTTGAATTTTTGTCTTCTTGTGTAGTCGGCTCAACCAATAAAAAGTGTGTGCTGACTTGAACTACCCTGCACAACCATATGACCATATCCAATGCTTCCTGAATGATATGTATTTTATTTTTAATGATTCATAAATCAGGTCAAAGCAATGTTGCATGAACAATGTGTCATGCTCACGATCATCACTAATGTAAAAGTGATACTCCTTAATCACATCATGTGACTCGTCAGTGCTATCCCTACCATCAAGATTCAATTGTGAACGTATGTACAGAACATGTATGAATATGGACACTTGGTCTGAGTGATAATACTCACTTTGTATCTATGTTTGAGGAGAAAATGTGTAATTCTCAACAAAGTCAAGCACTGATAAGATTGTGCCTAGCTGAAATACTTCATGAGAATGCTTAAATTCATACACTTGCCACTTGATCCTGTGTGAGTGTTTGATATATTTATAGATATGGTTTTGAAACACCCCCATGAATTGAAAAAGGAATCTCATACTTAACATAGTTTATCCTCTTAGGCACCAGAGTTCAAGAAGATGATTGATTTCCCATGACATACTCATAATGGTTCCATGTGGCAGTGACATCTGACATCCCAGACTGTTTGGGATCAATAAGAAAGTTCTAATGGAACAATTCCAAATCACCACATTCAGTGCATCGTCTCCCACCTATACATATTCTCTTGTAAAACAACTCTTTTGGCTCCCTTCTGCATAATATTGGTGAAACAAAATCACGCATTGTACGAGGAGGAGGGTAATCGTGACAGTTCTTGTAAAATTCTCGGAAAGTGTCATAATGAAGTTGAAATTCAACATGATATTGACAACAACACGTGTCACGGATTGTATTATGCATAATAAATCATGGCTTCAATTTCTAAAACATCATTATGGATATCTTCACATGGTGATTACTTTCTTGAAATTCCTCAAATAGTGCAACTTTTGTCATTTCTACAATGTGCTTAGTGTGTTCCACATACTCACCTTTATCTATGTGATGTTATGCAACATGCTTTCTATCTGTAATAGCACAGGAATGGCTCTCCCAAAACTCTACCACAAATTCTATGATTCTTGTGGTAAGCATGTCTTGGTAGGGGGTACCTGGTGATAAAAGCCCAACAAGAAGAGTCATCATTTTCATTTGGTATGCTTGTTCAATGTTTTTCTTGAGACATGGAGCAATTTTGACATCATTTCCAAATTATATTTTCCTGATGTACTTGGTGCAACAATAACAGTTGTAATTTCCTTGTGTGTAGCTCGAACATCGGGTTTTCTTAATTTTCCAAACATAGTGAATGCCTTTGTTAAATTTTCACTCACATTCATGTGTCTTCTTTCTTTTAGCATCTTGGACACCCAAAATATTTGTGGCATGTTTTAGTTTCTTATGTTTGATCAACCCATATAGTATCTGAGCTTGTGCAACAACTGAATGATTCTTAAAATATTGTCAAATGATGTCATTGGTATGGTCTCTAACAGTGAGAGTAAGGATAGGCTCCCCAAGGTCCTATGTTGTGCTTGCATCCAAATTTTCTATAAATGGTCCCCCCCTTTGCAAACCACTACAACTCCCTATTATCCTATCAACTTGAGAGAAAATAATTCGTTCTTCCGGTGGTTGATCAACTTGATAGGGAAAATATTCTTCCTTTGATGGACGATTATCTTAATGTCACAGATATTGTTCCCCTAGTGACGGTTGATCAGCTTGATAGGGCACATGTTCCTCTAGTGGTTGATCAGGTCCATAGGGCACATCTTGATTATCATCTGATTGATCAACTTGATGGGACACATATTATCCCTCATGTGGATGCTCAATTTCCATCCCTGCATAGTGGAATAAAAAATATACTTGTAAGTTAAGTGAATCATCATCATAAGATAAGTGAATAGTAGATCTAGGTACACATGTTTATTTAAGAAATCACCATAGGTGGAAGTTCTTGATATGATTTGATAGTAGGAAGCTAGGTAACAAAAGTTGACATGGACCAAGGGTTCTAAGTTGAAACATGAAAAGAAAAGGGTTTCAAGCTAAGGGAAACATGGGTCAAAGAAGAGCACACTAGTAAAAGTATTGGTCCCTATGTCAACAAAAAGGGAGATAAAGAATATGATGAAAGGTAAAAGCATTCCTCCTCACTCAACAAAAATCAATTTGGAAACCCTAAAATTCTACTCACAAACCCTAGGGAAAAGTTAAATGAAAAACAAGTTGAGACTTGGCAGCTAGGTAGCAGAAGTTGACATGGACCAAGGGTTCTAAGTTGAAACATGAAAAGGAAAGGGTTTCGATCTCAGGGAAATATGGGTCAAAGAAGAGTGCAACAGTAAAGGTATTGTTCCTTATGTCAATAAAAAGGGTGATTCAGAATATGATTAAAGGTAAAAGCATTCCACCTCACTCAACAAAAATCAATTTGGAAACCCTAATGTTCTAGTCACAAACCCTAGTGAAAAGTTAAATGAAAAACAAGTTGAGACTTGGAAACTAGGTAGCATAATTTGACATGGACCAATCGTTCTTAGTTGAAACATGAAAAGAAAAGGGTTTCAACCTCATGGAAAGATGGGTCGAAGAAAAGAGAAAGTCAGTAAAAGTATTGGTCCTGATGTCAACAAAAAGGGTGATTCAAAATATGATTAAAGGTAAAAGCATTCAACATGTATGAAAGGTAAAATAATTTTCCTAATGATGTGTATTATATGTAGGAGACACCTGAAGATGATATAATCCCTATGAAACATGTAACTAATGACAAGAATTATATTCTGAGAAAGAAATCAGTTGGAAAGAAGGAAAGAAATCAACAACACCTGAGACTATTGCATTTGTACGCACACCTGACCACATGCATTTTATTTAAGAAAACCAAATTAATCACATATATAAGACAAAGGAAAAAATAAATGGTTAATTTTCCCTTTAATTCTAATGTGTGAAACAATCAACAAAAAAAGGTTTATCTGAGATTTTGTGTATGAGAAAAATTCCTAAAAGTACCTAACGTCCTTTTTCTCAGGTAGTAACTGGACCTTGTGAAGATTTTAGAAAAGGGTATTGGGGCCACATCATAAATGTCACTGTCGGTGCTTCCAACAACCAAAAAATAAACCAATGTATGGAGAGGGTTATAGTGGAAAAATGTATCAGGGCTACGTCCTGAAAGAGCTAGCGACACTTCCAGTAGCCTAACCAAGATCTCTCGGGTCTAAGTGTTACCTCACCTCAACCTATAGGGAAAGATGCCCTAATATTTGTTGAAAAATGCAACAAGAAATTCTCAATTTGATCTTGCCTTGATTAAATTGAGAAAATTCAAATTTCAACAACTTGGATGATGTTAACTTGTGTGACATGGATTGTGTCACCCAATTTACTCAGTAAATTCGAGTTGGAGGAGTTAGAGTTCAGTTTTGCATGTGTGATTTATAATTTGTAGTAATCAAGCTCAAATACCTAAGGTTCTTTTCAGTCAAACTAGTTCCAACTTTTGGAGGAACTAGTGGAAGGTTAGTTAAGTAATGGGACTTCAGTCAAACTCAGTGATCATCCAGTTAACTGATCAATCAGCCCAAAATAACTAATGCATGTAGAGAAATAGAATTACCTAGTTAAGGTGGAGATTCCAAGACAGTGTAACATTAGTTGTAGACTAGTCTTGAGTGTACAAGTGTTGCATGCAGTCGAATGATTAGCCTAAGGAATTGTGAAATTTAATTAGAGGAATTTCCTATATAATAAGGGGCTAATCCCTCAAGGAATATAGCAAGGAAATAGGAGCTCAAGCCGAGGACAATTTTGACTAAGTTTGGGTCAAAGGCCTTCAGTGAGCAAAGAGATAGGTTGTGAACTTGCAGGGTGAGCTCAGTTGAGCACAACAATTGTAGTGCATCTCTATTCAGTTTATTAATGCAAGTAGGCATTGGGGTTTTTGGCAGATTTCTTTCCCCAAATAAAAATACGTGTTGCATGTATGTTATTTCTTCTTGCATACCTAAGATTTTTATTCTAAATTGTGAATTAATGTCCGCAAAGCAATAATATATGTTTGTGTCTTTTGATTTTGATAAAACTTCATGAGAAGTTACAAATCTATAGCCTAATTTCTACGTGGTATTAGAGTTGGATTCACATTAGAGCAGGAAATTCGAAGTTGTTTCTCAGATGTTCGAATTTGAAGATCAGTGTAGCAGGATTTCTTCAGAGCTGAGAAGATGTCCATCAATGGACTAATGTTGGAGTATGTCTTGGAAGGAACCTCTAATTTTGTTGCATGGAGGAAGTATTGAATGACAATGGATTGCTAGAATACATCAAGAGAGATGTTGCAAAACCTAAAACACATGATTCTCATAACCTTGCTCAATGGAAGAAAGATGTATCCAAGGCGAGGAGAATAATCTTGGAGGGAGTATGGGATCATATTGTTTCGAATATCCATGGAAAAGAAACTTCATTTGTGATGTGGAAAGCACTGACATAATTGTTTCAGAATAGTAGATACCACAAGAAGCTGGCGCTTAAGGATAAACTTCGAAGTATCAAGATGGAGAAGAATGACATAATTCTGCAGTATTTGAGCAAGTTTACACCATGTCATTGTTGGACACCTAATCCTCTAAGGGTTGGTGTGGAAGATACACAGCCAAAAGGAGTCCAAGAGACCACTTGGAATATGAATCCAAGAGTCACACCATGTACTATAAATGTATATCATTTGTTAATAATAAATGTACTCTCCTGTTTATCATTCATATTCTATTGTTGCCATGTGTGTGTTTAACATGGTATCAGAGCAGGCGAATTCTGGCCTTGCTCATATTTGAGTCATTGTTTTCTATGGCCAGTTCTACTGTCAGTCATGTGAAAAAAAAAAACGTAGTTGGTTGTTACAGTTGTATTCTGCATTGAAGAATGAAACTGGGAGATGGAAGATTATATTCATTAAGTGCAGTTATAATGCTCCCTGCACACTTGAGCTCCAATTTTATCCATTATCCTGCCATCTCTGACACATTTATGTGTGACAGTTCCTCTACCTTAGTCTAAATGACTATGTTCCTGACCTCTGAAATCCGCATGTCTCTATTTTTTGTCTCTGATTTGTCGTCCATACGTTGAACTGCCATACCAAAGTCCACTGGTCCTCTACTTCCATACGCCCCTCCGCTCTGCTCCACATCTTGAAATATGCTCCCATACAATCGGTCCTCCAAACACAGGTCAAGGAATACAAAATGTCTGGTCATTTTTGTCAGTAGAATTCTCGATTGCTCAGTGTTTCACTTGAGACAAATATACTCCTGTAACTCTGGTCCCTTGATGCATGGTATCAAAAATCTCGCACGTAAAAAATTGTAAATTTCGATTATGATATCCAAACCCACCCGAGTCGATGATATCGCAGTTTAAACGAGATATCACAAGTTTTGTGTATTTGAGATTTTGATTTTGAGTTTGTCGAATTGCGAAGGAGATAGAAAATAATATGCTCGGAGTAGGAGTGAGAGTAGAAATAGACATGAATCGGCTGTTGTATGTATGGTGCGTTTCTGTGGATACTCCCAACATATCCAAAACTTAGTGTTAGAAGTGCCCGACGCTACATTGCAGCAATGGGGTTTCAAGTTTATTCCAATGGATTTGTCAAATCCTATGACTGAAACGACTATGATTCCTTTCCAAAAGCAGCAGCTGCTGATTTTGATGGAAGTATTTTTGGGTTAACAATGGCAGTCATAAGTATACTTGAACAACGAGAAGAAGAAAAAATGTTGGTCTCTTGATGCAGTTTCGGGAATAATCCTTTCATTGGTGCGTTGTTCCTACGCTGTTGGTATCCATTGAACGTTGCTCCTCCATTGTTGGTTGATATGCTATTGGTATCACGCTCCAAAGTGCTCACGTTGCTCCGTCCATCAAGTCTACGAAGGCTCCTGCTACCAAGCCAGACAAGGTTGCTAAACCAGCTGCCCTAGCAAAGAAGCCAGCTACAAAGAAGGCTGCTCCAAGTTATATACATTAACGTTGTTGATAAGTTGAAGGCTGTTGAATTTCTTTCCAGACCCATTATGACCCTGAGCAATCAGATTTTGGTAGGGTGGAATAAGAATCATTGGAATAATTATTGCTTGGATCTTGCTCGACTTCTCAAATCTCATCTCCGAGTATAGACCTCTAAGTAGTTCAGGCCCTTCGATTACTGTATCTGGGTTACAATTCCTAAATGGAGAGTTGAGTCCATGCGTAAATCCTGGTCTCCATTGAAGTATGATGGTCTTTGTGTGATGAATGGTGTGTTGAATGTATTACGTTGGAGCATATGCAATATTTAGTATATCATGTTGAATGTATTGTATTGTATGCTTGAGTAGTGATACATTTGCATTGAAGGGTTGATTGCTTGTATTGGTATATTGGTGTCTCTGCTTTGAGGGACATTCAATTCTTATATTGAACCATTTAGACATGCGCTTTGAAGATAAAACCATTTATATATGCTTTAAATCATTTTGAGGGTCCATTCATATATTCATGATTCAAACTATTCATACATGAAGTTGAGATTTGGTTCATACAATTAATTTATATGAAAGTCAGTCAATTGTATCTACGGCATATGCGTTGTTAGCTCTCCATAAAGTCTATGTGATATATGAGTATTGAGGGAAAATTGTTTTCTTTGAAGAAAGTGGCAAGATCAGAGAATATTGGTTCGTACCCTAGTCAAAGAATTTATATATATGAGCATTCAAGTCCTATCCATGACATGGTGCTATAGTTGTTGAAGTTTTGATAGACATCATTTCTGATTTGAAAGTAAATATGTTGGAGGATTAATTGGAACGACAGAGTTCAATGTTCATAAGCATTGGGTGTTGTTTATATTCTTTAAAGTTGTGGTTATTTGGCATTGTGTGAGATATCCGTGCAAAATTGTCATTAAATGGAGCAAATTGATGATGCATTACAGTTATTGAATAGTCTAATATTTTCCACTGTTGATGGGATGGTTGAAGTCAGTAAGGAAACTCTTTTTAACATTCAAACTTGCTTGCAAAACGTACAAGACAAAATTGATTTCTTGCAGCTTGAATCACAGCTACAACAAGAAGAGCTACATCAAAATAGACATCATTCTGAACATGTTTTTGTTCAAAACATTGAGACGACCACCCATCAGCAGCAACTCAATATTGTTGAAGTTCATTCAAATCCAGTGCCCAATAAAGTAGCAGTTCTAAATTCAGATGCAGAAGTTCAGTTTGCACTTCCGAGGCCCATCATCAGACCTTGGAAAGAGCTTGTCCACAACAAGCACAGAATTGGTCTTAGATATGACAAGGAAGTGTCCTGACATATTCCAGACTACTCCAAACCAATCCAATTTCAAAGCGCTGGATTTCTTCAGGACGGTTCATCTTCACCTACTCCTCATGACAGTGCACCTCCAGCTGTTCTAGATTCTGCCCCTCTTCCACACCAACAAATTGTGAAATGTCAACATTGTGACCGAGTTGGCCATCTGAAAGATCATTGTTTTGATCTTCATCAATGTAAGCACTGTCATAAAACCAGTCATTCTTCAAATAGATGCTTCAAAAACAAACCTCCTGCAAGAAAAAAGATTTATCTTGGATGGATCACTTCTTGGAAATGGGAATCAACGGCCAAGAAGATATTTCAGTCATATGTCTGAACTTGTTCTAGAGTATTGAACAGTCTTGTAGTTGAGTTTCCTCCATCATATCACCCTGTATCTTACAAGTGGAGAAATGATGGTCATATACAAGCTTCAAAGCTACATCAAGCAAGCCTAAGCCACAACCTGCCACACCAGATTCAGAGTTGTAGCCAAAGACAAAGATGCCCATGAGCATGCCTTCAGTTTGTGACATCTCTTCAAAGAATTGGGGACACTTCCTCTAGCAAAAGACTTCAGCTTCTTTCCAGTTTTGGAAGAGTTCCAGGAATTGCATTAACCATTCCAAAGTTGTTGGTCATCCTTAAACCATCACAAGTTGAGACTTCCCTTTCAAGGTTGAGGTTCTCCCTTTTATGCGAGGTGAGACCTCCCTTTCATGGTTGAAGGCTTCCCTCTTCAAAACATCAGGAGCACTTCCTCTAGCAGAAGACCTGAGCTTCATACCAGACTTGGAAGAGTTCTAGCAGCTGCACTAAGTGTTCCAGTGTTGGTGGTCATCCTTAAACCACCACCCTTTATACCAACATTTCAGAGAGCACATTCAGCCTAGTGCTTCCATGCATTTTTGCACGTTTTGTATTACAGCTCTCTTCTTGGACTCATACATAACCGTTCGGATTAAGGGGGGGAATGTTGGACACCTAATCCTCTAAGGGTTGGTGTGGAAGTTGAACAACAAAAAAGAGTCCAAGAGACCACTTGGAATATGAATTCAAGGGTCACACCATGTACTATAAATGTATATCATTTATTCTTAATAAATGTACTCTCTTGTTTATCATTCATATTCTGTCGCTGCCATGTGTGTGCATGATGAACTTGGCAGGGTTGGTGTTAATTTCCCTGAAGAAGACTTGGTAACCATAGCCCTTTTGGGCCTTCCCAAGAGATGGCATAGTTATCAAGATTCAGTGAATGGGATGGAGAAACTGCCGATTTGGAAGCACTTATGGTCTGATTTGGTAGAGGAAATAAGTTGGAATATCAGATATGGGACTTCATCCAAGGGCGAAGATGAGGAAAACTTTGCTTTGGATGGAAAGGAAAAGAAGGGAAAAGGGAAGAAATCCAAATCCAAACCAAAATCCAGTCAAGGGAGCAAGAAGAAATATTTGTCAAAAATTAAAAGCTTCCATTGTCATGAATTCGAGCACTACACCACGAAGTGTCCACACAAGAAGGAAAGAAAGAAGACCTCAGAAGGAGGAGCAGGTGAAGCCAAATCTTTGGCTTCGCAGTTCGAGCTTGGCTTTACCCTCATTGTATGCATGGCCAACACAGTGATGGGGAGCGTGTCGTACTTGGAATCAGGTGCATCATTCCACATGACGGACAATAGAGATTTTTTCAATGACTTGGAGGATAAATATTTGTAGATGCACATCGATATGGGGGATGACAGAAGTTATTGCGTGACAGGGATTGGTACAGTCACCTTTGTAGATTTTTTGTTCCGAACCTAAATAAAAATCTTGTCTCTGTTGCAATTTTGGAAGACCATGGTTATGATGTGATCTTCAACAAAGGAAAGGAATTCCTAAGACACATAGCCATAGGACAAGTGAAGCAGATTAGGTTTTGTGTGAAGAACTTGTACAAGCTAGATTTGGAGGATTGTGTTGCATTGAGCATAAAGGCGGAGAAGGTGCAGGGTTGTGTGTCGATGAACTTTGGCTTAGAATACTTGGCCATTTGCATCATGGCGCTTTGAAGATCATGTAGCAGATAACCGCGGGCCTCTGAAGATCATGCAGCAGATAACCACAGGCCTCCCCAAGGGAGCACTTGAGCAGCAGGATGTATGCAAAGGATGTACCTTGGGGAAGTACACAAAATCCACATTACATGATTGGGATAGCAAAGCACATGCAGTCTTTGAAAGGATCCACTATGATGTCTGTGGAACTTTCTCGACAACCTCCACTTCCAGGCACAAATATTTTATCATTTTTATTGATGACTTCTCACGGAGGTTTTGAATCTTCTTCATGCAAAAGAAGGATGAGACATTATTCAAATTCATAGAATTCAAGGCACTGATTGAGAAAGAAATAGGCAAGAAGGTGAAGGCTCTCAAAAGCGATAATGGAGGTGAGTACGTGTCGAATGAATTTAAAATTTTATGTGCAAAAGAAGGAATTCGACGAGAGTTAACATCAACCCACAACCCACAACAGAATGGGGTGGCTAAGAGGAAGAATTGTAGCATTGTGGGAGAAGTGAGGATGATGTTGCATGATCAAGGCCTACCTCTGCATTTGTGGGCCGAGGCATGCACCACATCAGTCTATTTGCAGAAATGGAGTCCTCGTCAAATTTTGGGCATGATTACACCAGAGGAGGCTTTCTCGTGGAGAAAGTTATATGTGTCGCACTTCAGAATTTTTGGAGCCTTTGTTTACGGCCATGTCTCCAAAGATCCAAGGAAGAATCTAGAGGTTACAACAAAATTGGGGGTATTTGTGGGTTACACAGAAACTCCCCACGACTACCGTGTGTACTTTCCATCCCTCACAATGCCAGTTGTGTGAGGGGATGTAAAATATGACGAAGATAAATCCATGCAATGCTCTCTTAAGAGGGAGCTTTAGATCCCACCAGAAGAGGAGAGTTTAGCTCTAAAGGAGGAACCTCAAGAAGTTGTGGAGCATCCACAAGTTGAGGATTGCATAGTGGAGATAGCCACTCAAGAAGAACCATCTAGAGAAGGAAGGAAAAGGACCAGGGAAGTTGAGAGACTTGTGCAGGATGCGAGGGATAATGTGGGTGATCCTTCAAATCAGCACAGGCCAGCAGAATCCATTGTAAAGAACAGTGTTTGGGAAGTGGTCCCAAGACCAGCAGAAAAATCAATTGTGGGTTCGAGATGAATCTTCAACGTAAAGCATGCAACATACAAAAGCATAGTAAAGTAAAAGGTCAAATTTGTGGCCAAGGAGTACTCTCAAGTTGAAGGGATTGACTATGAGAAGACCTTTTCTCCTGTAGCAAGGTACTCATCCATCAAATTAATTCTTACTATGGTTGCACAGATGGGGTGGAATATCCACCAGATGGATGTTAAAATAACATTCCTCAATGGAGTTATTGAGGAGGAGGTGTACATCGAGAAACCAGAAGGCTTCGAGACTTTTGATCGGGAGTCTCATGTGTGCAGACTCAAGTGAGCATTATACGGTCTCAAGCAAGCACCATGTGCTTGGTACACCAGGATTGATAGCTATCTCACAAGTTTCTGATTCACTAAAAGTGGAGCGGGTGCAAACCTCTATCACATATTGGTACAAGGTAAATTGTTGATTATTGTCTTATATGTTGATGACTTGATTTTAACTGGTGATGAGTAGTTGATCATATCCTACAAGGGGGACCTAGCAAGAGAGTTTAAAATGAAGGACATGGGTCTCATGCCCTACTTCCTCAGATTGGAAGTATGGAAAGGTGATGGGGAACTGTTTGTCTCTTAGGGCAAGTATGCCAACGAGGTACTTCATAGGTTCTGCATGGATAGTTGCAAACCCATGGAGACACCTCTAGTGACCAACTAGAGGAAATAAAATGCCACTTCAAGTGAGGAAGCGGATGTTATTGTTTACTGGCAATTGGTGGGTTCACTAATCTATCTTGTGAAAACACGACCAGATATGTGTTATGCATTCAACCATCTAAGCCAAGATATGATTAGACAAACCAAATTATTTTGGACGGCAGTTAAGCATGTTCTACGATACCTCAAAGGCACTACGCAGTTTGGACTATGGTACAGACGGACAAAGGGAGTGAAGTTGTGTGGTTTCACAGATGCAGATTTGGAAGGGAGTCCATTAGACCAAAAGAGTACATCAGATTGAATGTTCAGTGTTGGGTTCATAGTGGTTTCTTGGTCCAACTAGAAGCAAATATTTATGGCACTCAACTTAGCAGAAGTAGAATATATGGTTGTCAGTCAAGCAGCATGTGAGGCGATCTAGATGAGAAAGATACTTGTTGGATTGTTTAGTCATATGATGGATCTAACTATGATCTACTGTGATAATCAGAGTTGCATCAAGCTCTCTGAGAACCTTTTTTTTCACTGTTGATCCAAGCATATAGATATTTGATATCACCATTTACGGGACTATGTGTAGAGGCAGATAATGTTGTTGCAGTGCATTTTGACAAAGGAATGAGATGCTGACAATTTGACACAGGCCTTGTTAAGAGGGAAGTTCGAGTTCCACAGGTGCGGGATAGCGCTGGTTGATAATCCCTTTCTTGCTGAGAGGGAGTGTTGAAGAATGCAGCAAGAAATTCTCAATTTGATTTTGCCTTGATTAAATTGAGAAAATTTGAATTTCCACATCAGCAGACAACTTGGATGATGTTAACTTGTGTGACATGGCTTGTGTCATCCAGTTTACTCAGTAAATTCGAGTTGGAAGAGTTAAGACTTCAATTTTGCATGTGCAATTACAAATTTGTAGCAATCAAGGTCGGTTGTCTAAGGTTGTTTTCAGTTAAACTCGTTCCAACTTTTAGAGGAACTAGTGGAAGGTTAGTTAACCAGTCAGACTTCAGTCAAACTCAATAATCATCCAATTAACTGATTAATCAACCCAAAATAGCTAGTGCATGCAGAGAATTTGAGTTACCCAATTGATATGGAGATTCCAAGGCAGTGCAACATCATTTGTAGAATAGACTTGAGTGTACAGGTGTTTCATGCAGTCAGATGATTAACCTAAGAAATTTCACAATTCAATTAGAGGAATTTCCTAAATAATAAGGGGTTAATTCCTAAAGGAACGACACAAGGAAATAGGAGCTCAAGCCGAGGAAAACTTTGACTAAGTCTAGGTCGGAGGCCTTCAGTGAGCAAAGAGATAGGTTGTGCACTTACAGGGGGAGATCAGTTGAGAAAATAAATTGTAATACATCTTTATTCATTTGATTAATGCAAGCAAGCATTGGGATTTTTAGGAGATTTCTTTCCCCAAATAAAAACATTTGTTGCATGTGTTATTTCTTCTTGCATGTCTAATATTTCTGTTCTAAATTGTGAATTAATGTCTGCAGAGCAATAGTGTAGGTTTGTGTCTTGTGATTTTTATTAGAACTTCATGAGTAGTTGCAAATCTACAGCCTAATTTCTACAAGATTTGGCCACTAAATTACCTGCACCCAGTGGAATGGATGAATCTCAGCTTCTAGTTTTCAGTTTTGGACATAGAATCCCTACCACGTTTCGGGAGACAACATGAAGGTCTGTGATAATCATGATTGCAAATTTGTAGTAATCAAGGTCGGTTGTCTAAGGTTGTTTTCAGTTAAACTAGTTCCAACTTTTGGAGGAGCTAGTGGAAGGTCAGTTAAGTAGGGAGACTTCAGTCAACTCAGTAATAATCTAATTAACTGATTAATCAGCCCAAAATAACTAGTGCATGCAGAGAATTTGAGTTACCCAGTTGAGGTGGAGATTCCAAGGCAGTGTAAGATCAGTTGTAGAATAGTCTTGAGTGTACAGGTGTTGCATGCAGTCAAATGATTAGCTTAAGGAATTGCGCAATTAAATTAGAGGAATTTCCTAAATAATAAGGGGTTTACTCCTCAAGGAAGGGCACAAGGAAATAGGAGCTCAAGCCGAGGAAAATTTTGACTAAGTCTGGGTCAGAGGCCTTCAGTGAGCAAAGAGATAGGTTATGCATTGGCAGGGTGAGCTCAGTTGAGAAAAGAAATTGTAATACATCCTTATTCATTTGATTAATTCAAGCAAGCATTGGGATTCTTAGCAATTGCTTTCTCCAAATAAAAAAAATTGTTGTGTGTGTTATTTCTTCTTGCATGTCTGAGATTTCTTCTCTAAATTGTGAATTAATGTCCACAAAGCAATTGTGTAGGTTTGTGTCTTGTGATTTTTATTAAAACTTCATGAGCATTTGCAAATCTACAACCCAATTCCTACAAGATTTGGCCACTAAGTTACCTGTGCCCAGTGGAATGGATGAATCTCAGCTTCTGGTTTTTGGTTTTGGACCTAGAACCCCTACCACATGTTGGGAGACAACATGAAGGTCTGTGATAATCCGCCACCTAAGCCTTACCCCCTTCATGAGTTTCTTTCCATATAGCGGATTTTTCACTAGTTGATGCATGATTTTTAGCTCCCTAAAAGACAACTTTCTATGTTTTAATATAGAAAACAACCATGATGGCTTATGTGTTGCATATCTCCATGGTCCTAGCCTGAACTATAAATTATCTTATGGCCCCTATGGGGAGTTTAGTGTGTTTAAGTTAAGATTGTTTTTAGAAAGGCTTTGTTTCACTTAGGGTGTGCAACAAAAAATAATCTCAATTAAATTAGGTACAAAGATTCATAAATTAGGTACAAATATTCCAGAAAAATAATACCCTTTATACAAAGTTTAAGTGAGCTTAGCATGTGGGGTGAAGGAGTGTGCAAGTAAAATTGTGAGTATACAAAGTGTGAATTGATGTAGATAGGCGGTGATCCTTTACAATTCCCTTAATTAAAATGTGTGATGTTTGTTCCTTGCAAGAAAAGAAATGATGTGTGGATGATGGGCCATTTACCTTTTTCCTAATTATATTGTGTAAGCATATGTTTGTGTGCAAAATTTAGAAATAAAATATAAGAAATTACTCTACTTGTAATGGTTAGTAAAGCAAATTGGTTAGTAGTGATGGTGTGTGCAAGTTGAATCTAGTGCACATACAAAGTGTTTGAATTGCAAGTATGTGGATATGTGGTTCTTGATCATTTAATACAATTCTCATAATTACACTTTGTGATGTTTGTTCCTTGCAAGAAAAGAAATGATATGTGGATGATGGACTATTTACTTCTTTCCTAATTATACCATATGAGCCTATGTTTGTGTGCAAAATTTCAAAGTAAAATATAAGCCTCAATTAATCTACTTGTAATGGTTAGTAAAGCAAATTGGTTAGTAGTGATGGTGTGTGGAAGGTGAATCTAGTGCACATACAAAGTTTTTGAATTGCATGTGTGAAATATGTATTATGTATTTCTATAAAAGATTAATAGAATACAATGTTGCCAAAAAAAAATTAAATAATTTGATAGATCATAGGAAAATTGTCTCCATTTACTAAGTGAAGCATTTGACCTTTTTCAAAATTAGTTCTTCTTAGCAACAATTTTTCGTTTCTTCAAGAGATTATAAATCCTAAACTAAAAGTGATTTCTACAACAAAGCTCAAGTTATATATTTGTTCATACATCTCATTCACCAAACATTTGAGTTAAAATCCATTGCCAGCTAAAAAATATTGTGAGAACAGAAGAAAAGAGAAAAATGATTTAAAAAGAATAGGTGTTAACAATAAAATTAGATAAATTGGAGAGTAAATTGTCAATATATAGTTATTTCCCATATAATCTAGTCACACAAGCAATAATCTCTCTACACTCTACCCCCAACACGTTTAAGAAATGAAAAAACTTAAAACCATTTGGACATAGGATTGAAGGGTGTGTGATAAAGGTGATCTATTATTAGATATAACCCCAAAATTTTACCAGTGAAATCTAGGTTTGAAGCTTTGTTTAGTTTCAAAACAAGTCACATTTACCAAGTGAAGCATTTCAAGACCTTTTTCAAATCTACTTCTTAGCAACAATTTTTTATTTCTTCATAAGGCTATATAAATCCCAAACTAAAAGTGATCCCTACTATAACAAGGATGACATTATATTTTGTTAATAAATATCATATACCAAACATTTCAATTAATTAAATACAATGTCAATTATTTAAATCTACTCATTTGTATAATAATTTGCAAGGTTGTTGAACTAAAGACTAATAGAAATTAAGTTTAAATTTTTATATAAGAAACTTCTAAATACATATTTCAAAGGGAATTGTTACTTAAAGAACTTAATGATGTGGCGAATTTTTTGAATTTGAGAGAATGGGAGATTCATGAAAAACCAACCTACTGAATACCAAATTGAAAGGCCAAAATTATTTCATGAGTGAAAACAAAATCTATATCTATAAATTTATACAAATTTAATCAACTATAAGATAAATTGTGACTAAAAAACAACACAATACATAAATACACACTCCATGATACAATAAGGAACCTACTCAACTAATTTTTATGTATGTTAATATTTGAAAGCCTACTATACAAAATCAAATTATTTGGATTAAAAAAAAAAAAAATCTTCATTGGAAGCACCATATCATTTAGCATTTTAAAATGTGTAACTAAAATTACCACAGAATAATAGTAAGAAGAAATTTTGTAAAGGAAGAACTTATCAGAACTAGAGAGAATTTCACAATTCCAAATAAAAAGTGGAAGAAATGTGGGATGAGAAGGACAATGAAATTGTTGATAAGAAAACAAAAAGAAATCAAGAGATATAGGTTTTAGTGGATTTATAGAACAAAGAAGATGCTTCAAGGTCTTATCAACAATGAATGTATATTGTTATCATTTGTGGTGAAGAGGGGCACAAATTATTTGAGTGTTTTTTGGGGAGAATGTGCATGGAAATTTTAGCACAACAATCAAGTAGGACACAAGGAGGGGTAAGAGGATTTAAAAAACTATATGTTTCTACAAGGAACCCTTTTTATGCACGTGCAAAGATGGATATCCAATGTCTTTTATGTTTTCAATTATTTTCATCAAATCTTGAAAAATTTTAAAATAAACTCCTCTTTTTTACTTTTTACCATATTTTGCAATATATTTCATGATTACATGTTGAGAAATAACTTGATGAATTTAAGATTCGACATTAGATTGCCACAACCTAAGATGATTAACATTGTGAACATTTTTAGCATATCATCAATACATGCACACTAAATTATTTCTTTTGCATTTATTATTTATGAATTTAATATTGGTTAATCACATGAGTCTTCCATGGAGCATTATAGTTATATGCAATAATACACTCATTTTTGTGTAAGCATGAATCTACACTACACTTTGTATGTCATTAAAAAACTTGTTCTTTTTTAAAAATTCTCATAACTTTCATGTGAAAATTGAAAGAAGAAACTTGTGAGATTTTTAAAGGTAGGGATCATCATTTAGGAATAACCATTAAATGTTATATATGATGATGAACATTACAAAAATTTAATGTTGTTATATATATGTTTAACAAAGAATGTCTTCTGAGTTTATGCACATTGGAAGTAGGGTTATTCTTGCTCATTGTAGATCTCGACACATTTTCTCTGTTTTAACTCCTACAAGGATAGCAAACATCAATCAAACTAATGTTTATAAGTTTTGGAGCACCTATATGACAACCATTTTTGCTAATCCCTCTTGTAAATAAGTTGTCATGAATTGTAATTCAAGTAAATAATATATGGAAATTCATGAATTGTAATTCAAGTAAATAATATATGGAAATTATGTTCCAAAGGTTTTATTTGATTAAATCGCATCCTTAGTTTTTGTGGGTTATCTTAAATCATTATAATTTGCATGAATTCAGGTGGTTTCAAAAAAATTCAATAAACCATGGTTTCAAGTAGTTTTCAATAATTTGCATGGTTTCAAGTGGTTTTCAATAATTTGCATGGTTTGATGTGGTTTTCTTTAGTTGTTGTTACATCTCATTTTTTTACTACATGTTATTACTTTCAATACTTATTTTAACTTAGTTTTATTGTTAGTTTTATTGTTTCATTCTCCATTTGTTTCTAGTTTTCAATCATATTTCCCAATGCATAAAATACGGAGCAAGTAATACGAGAAGTGAGACAATTTGAATTACGTGAACACACACATGCCTCTAAGTTTTGCGAAATTTTGTAAGAACAAATATTGCATTTAATGGAAAATTGAGAGATTATACGACACTAAAAAAAAATTCAAAAAATATCATTAAGATAACAATATAATTCCCCACATATTGTATTTTTACTCCGAATCAAAATTCACAATGCTTACATGAATTTTGAACGCTGCAATTTGATAAAAGAGGAAAAATTTAAAATTTCGTCACCACATTTGGCCCAAAAGTGTAACCCATCTTCATGCATTCACCCGCCATCAAATATGAAGTAATACACAATTACCTAATATGCTAAACTAGCCTAGGTGTCATGAGGATGTAAAAAAACACTTAGTATTTAGGCAAGATCTGGGAACATTAGAATTGATCAAATTGAGAGAAAATTAGTAGAATTCCCTAAAAGTACACATCAAAAGAAATTAAAAACAAAAAACAAAAAACAAAAAAAAACTTTAAAATAGTTCACAACTACATTGGAGGGATAGTAAACCTATTATCATAGTGAGATAAAGAGAAAAGAAACAAAAGAGAACAGTTTTAAGAAAGTAAGGAAGTTGCTAAGATTGATATTCAATGTTAGTAATATAATCTAATAAGTTATCTAGGGAGGAAGGGAAAGGGAGGAGCTTACAAACTTTCTAACAATAGCATGCATAACCATGACCAACCTAGAATGACAAAATGAACAAGAAAAAGTATTAAATAGACACTAAAGAGGAGTGACTGGAAGATTCACAAAGAAGTTTATTGAAATTGAAACGTCCAAGAAGATAAATAAATTTGGTTGAAAATATGTGATGCCAAAGAAAATAAGTTGTTGTGAGGCTTGACATGATTGTAGGACTAAATGATTTCAAATAGGAACTAAAATCAAACATAAAATGGGAATGATAGATTTGAGTTGTCAAGTCTATATACATCAAGTGTCCCATATATATTAATACACTTCTCATAAATTATTATGAATTATGAAATGTATGAAATGTTACCCCTGTGGAGGTAACATAATGTATGAGATTATTTACCTTAGATCTATGGGGAAATATGAAATGTCACCCCCCACCCCATCTAGTATACATTGCCCATAATTCAATAGAAAACCTTGATTTGCTTCTTAATCTAGTAACTCACTCTGATAGTGAAGCACATGAAGAAAGGAGACTTCAACATCATTATTCATGGCAATAAAACCTTTTCTATAGAACCTAGACCTCAACTTCATTATTCATGGCTATTCCAACTCCCCAAGCAAACTCAATTTCGCTCCTCTAGAATCAAAGATGACCCCTTCACTCCTGCCACCCCACCCAATTAAGGCCTCTTAATACAAGGGCTAAGATGAGTTTGGCTTTCAAGGTTTCAAAAACCTCATTGGCACTATGCATCTGAAAGAAATTTGATATCTTTAGTAAGGAGAAACGCAAGTTTTGCAAATTTGTTGAAATCAAAAATGAATCTTATATAATAACCACTATGGCCAAGAAACCTATAAACATCACATTGTTTCTAAGGGATTGGTTATCCATGAATAAAAAATATCTTCGTAGGGCCAACTTCACTGCTTGAAGTTGAGATGTGGTGTCGTAACATTATTCCCTCATTCATCAACATAAAACTTTCCTAATTGTTAAAAGACAACTTCATGTCTTGGCAATACTACAATACACTTTTCAAATTAGCTAATGGTTCTTCATAAGAATTGTCATATACTATTAAGTCATCTAGTGGACTTCTACACAATCATGGAATAAATATGAAAACGTACCAAGGACAACATGTTGGAATGTGGAAAGGAATTACATAAGCCAAAAGGTAAGACACATAAGTTCTGAAGCTCTCCTATCAAGTTAAAATCTTGCCAACAAGTTGTATTGATCCATTCTAATCTTTCTAGAAAAGGTAGATTGTCTTTCAATTGTTATCATTCTTGTTGAGGAGAAAATTGTTTGAGAAGTGATTTTTGTAGCTACCCTTCTCCTCCTACCTTGATGATGATGGATGGCAAGGGATTTGCCACCACCCTCCATAAATGACACTAAATCTTATTGCATTCAACAAATTCTATAAAATGAGTTAGATGTGTGATCATCTGACTATTGCATACCCATTGAAACAGCATTAATGCAAGTAATGTTTGTTATCTTTAAGGCTATGAATTGTTATTATGTTGAATAGTTAGGAATAATGCTTGTCATCGGTATTGTGGTCACCCTTGTTGCAGCGTCTGGGATTCTTGAGGACCAACCACTAGGTATGTTGAGGCTATTGGTATGGAAAGAACGTTGGTTGTTTTCCTTGAGAGATAGAATATTATCATCGATGTGGATATGGGATTTGATTTGACAAAGTTAGAGGAGTCAAATACTACCAATTTGTGAGAGGATTCATTTGATTACTCCAAGAATAACTGAAATATTGAGAATGTTCATAAGGCATAATTCAAGACATATGTCAAGGTTCCTTGCCAATTTTGGTTGATAAAGAAAACGTGCTCCATATTCTCCTCAATGCCTTACAAAAGACCTTTAAACAAGGAAATTAAGAGCACAAAGTTGTGTTATGATTTTCTTTAGAATGTTGTATATTTCCACACTATTCAATGGGCATTCATGGGGAGCATCTTATTTGATTTAATTTGGACAGAAAATTATCTATCTTCTCCCAAGGCAAATTATCTATAGTCCCAAGGCAAATGAAGGCAAATGAGGGAGTTATTGATTGAAAATCATATACATATGGCCTCTTTTTAGTGGGCCAAACTAGCACCACAAAATTTCAATAGCACTCGTGGGGCTTTTTTGTAATGATAATCATTTCATCAAATTCAAAGTGGGTTCGGTTCCAAAAACAAACAGTTCCATTAAAATTTTAGCTTTAAGAACCCTCTTAAAATTGGTAATAAAGTAGCAAATTCATAATTTCCAAGTTTTGGGGAATCCATTTGTACTCAACTCAAGTAGAGGTGATAATCAAATTCATAATGTCACTCTTCAACCCCTAGTAAATCATCTAAAATGTCCCTAAGCTTCTTCAAGATATTTCTTGTACCAATATATTAACATAACTCAATACATTAGCAAATGGACTCTCTATGGGAGGTCAACAGGTTGGAGCTAGTCTCTTTATGTTGGAAGAATCACTAGATATAGTTATATCATAAACTACTCACCCAGTGACAAAGTGATAGTTCAAAAGCTACTAATAATTTCATTTTTTTAATATGGTGAACTGTTATTTTATTTTTGTCTATATATAAAATCCAACACCTGGACTCCCAAGAGAATGTGTTAGAAAGTTTATATGTTAATTGGGGGATTCTTATTTTCTTCTAAGGAATATAGAGAGTAGATAAGGTGGAGCATACAAAGGCAACAATTATGAACAAGTCTTTCACCGAAAACTTAATTACCAATTTAATTATGAATAGCGATTATTTTTTCTCTAGGAAATAAAATAAACAAATAACAACAATAATATTTTTTGCCACCTTACATCTATATTTCTCAATAATATTGTCCCGGAAGGCAGCTCAATTGGTGATGGAAGTAATGTGAATCCTAAGAAAATTGAGAGATCCAAGTTTAAATCCACCAATTGTGACATAGTTTACAAAGAAGACGACAAGGCGTAGACCCCTAGAGGTTTACTAGTAACTACATGTCAAACAAATTGTTGGTTCTTCTAGGATACCAAAAAAGAAAAAATATGTAAGCCTTGCTTTCAATATTTCCTAATAACTTTTGGCAAGCCTTGCATTTCATATTTCTCGATAATCTTCACCATACCTTGATTTAATATTTTTTATAGTGTCTCTCTCTCTTAGTTGAATATTTCTCATATAGTGTCTCTCTCTCTTAGTTGAATATTTCTCATATAGTGTCACTCTCTCATAGTTGAGGTTGGAGTAATCTTTACCTACAACTAGAAAGTGACCTAAATTCCAACATAGACAAAACCAATGAGATGGCCTGAAGGCACATCACGAACAATGCTTTTAAAGTAAAAACGAAAGACTCGTTTTTCCATACACGAATATAGTTGTCATAGAACTATGTACGAACATAATTGATACTCTAATATAACCATTTTTAAATCAAATCTCTTAATAATAATTTGCCATCCACTTGCATTATCAATGAGAAAGACAATAGAGTACCATTTCATTGCGAATAAATTTCCATGTCTAGAAACAAAATGTCGACACGTGTTTGTTCATTAGAAACAAAAACACATAAACACTAACTATACTTCTACAAACCTAGTGCCACATCCTAAAGCTAGGAGTACTCCCACGTCTCACTGTCAATGTTGAGAAATAAAATCGAGCCGAGGTCCAAACGTTTTCACAAAGTTTGGATAACAAATTGAGCATTGAGATCCACTACTTCCATTCTTAGGATCTTCAACGTCCATGGCTCCAATTAATAGATTTACAACAAGAAGTGAATGAAATGGTGTTCATGTCGAACCCACAACACTTTTTATCCTTAAACAACACTCCAAACAATGTGATGTGATATACCCTTGATCAATCACTTCAAACCAATAGATTTGTATTTTCTCTTCACAATCGCAATATTGCACCCTAGAGCGCACAACATATACTTCACAACCCATGAATAAACCTTACATTATGGCATGTTTATACAGTAGCAAATTAGCTAACACTAGCCCCGCCCATCGTCTAATCAAGTCAAAATGCTTGCACAAGTGTCACAAAGCACGACACTGCACTGTAACAACTTCTGGTTGGATCAATAATTGATCTGTAATGTGTAGTGTCTACATCTTTACCTGCTCTTACAGATTTACATAATTACTCGGTATAAGTTGGCCTGTCCTTGTATTAAGCACAACCTATCCTTGTTTCTACTCGAACACTAGGCCGTGATACATTATAACCATAGCACGACAAATAGGAACTACAAAGGGAACACAATGAGAGATAATATAAGAAAGCTACAGGCACTGAAACACATGCAAGTATCTTACATGAACAGGCATTTACTAGAGAAGGCATCCACCAACTAACAAAAAAATATTTTTTATTATGACACGCAAAAGATGGGGATATTAAATTTATATTTAAGTACATTCTTTCAGTAATACATCAATAAGCCCAGCATTTTTCCATTACATTACTAGTGAGAAGCAGTGAGGCATCAAGTTTCAGAAGCCTGCAAAGTAGTCCTTTCCCAACGTCATTGCTGGACAACAATTTATTGGTCCACATTACAAACGGCTACCACAACAGAGAAAGATATGTTTATCTCATATGTGCAATCTTAAAGGTAGGCTAGACCCTACAAGAGTGGTGTACATTAAAGACCTGGGTAATAGGCGCGAACTATTGTTTGTCGATCTCGCTACTTAAAATTTTCATTAACAAATTAGTTTACCTCGCCCCAACAAAGAAACCAAAAAACAAATCACCAATTAGACCTATCTAGATTCTAGCCACATCATCAAACATGTACTCACTTTCCACAACTAAACAACAACTATTTCTAAGTTGAAAAGATAGTGAGACACAATCATCCTCTACGTGACCAGTTGACACGAAAATCTTCTTTGAGACATTTTTGGTTCAACTCTCAGAATATATTTCCAACCTAGGTTTTATGTATACATTTCACCTGTTATCCAACTTCAATGTGGAAAATCTAATGACTGATGCATGTATTTTTAGAGCATGGCAATCGTCCCTGCAAGAACTACACGATCAACATGGAATGGAGATGGGTACAAAATTTATAGAAGCAAAAAGTAGATTTACACCTGTTTCTTTGATGAATCAGATGCCAATCAAATATGTCGACTGTCCTCGCCCTTCCAGCACTTCCTCAAAGCTGAATACAAGACAAAGCATCAACTTCAATGTTGTAACGATGTTTTCATGGTACCAAAAATTTAGACCACTTGACAATCAATCTAACAATATTTTTTATGTGAATAGCATCACTTTTACCTCTTTGTAATTTTTGAATTCAAATCCCAATCCAGTGGAAGCCTTCATTGCAAGAGATCCTTTGCAGCCTAAGCCAGAATTAAAAATCAGAAGACATCAAATATAGTTCACCACAAGATTTTTATGACAACTCGTTGACGTCACCCTTTTAACAGTTGTAACGACCAGTTATCCATTGCATAACAGTGCATTCCATCATTCCAATCATATGAACGGTCCTTTATTCTGAAAGAGGTCAAAGGAAGTTACCATTAGGGCTAAATTTAAATCAGCCATGTCCGCTGACAATGCCCAACAGGCAACTGCATATACTAATGTAGTAAACCAAGATAGCTTGACTAGTAACATCAATACTTTGTATTTTCCACAAAGAAGGTATAATTGTTAACATTCTTCGTGTAATATAGGATCAACACCCCACACAACTGGAAAAAATTGTTGAAGTGTGGTAGTATGCATCCCCTCGAAATTTTTGAATTGGAAATAGCAGGCAAAAAATTATCATACACTCAAGTAAAAGAATATAGAAGTATATATAGGAGACTCATTTTCACTAAGCCTGCAAATGACCAGAGAAGTGCAAAGGCCTGAATGGCTACATGATCTCTTCATAGAATAAAGTTATGTCCTCCATCATTCTGAGAAAGTGTATATGAACATGTGCTCTCCTTGAAACAAAAACAGCACGTACTTTGAAAATTGCCTTAAGTGTCGAATTAACATACATCCAAAAACTGTTGCAGCCTTCAAGGACATTTTTTATTGCTTTATCGCATGCCCACCTTCTGCATCTACACCTGAAAAGAAATGGACACAGCTATTGTTCGTGGGTGTCTTAATTGAAGAATAGGCATTCCTCATAATACCCATAAAATCCTGACGGACAGCAGATTCACAACAGAAATTTATTCTGGGAGCATAAACAAAGCATAATGGCATCCATACCCTCATTTCCTTAGACTGAGATCAGCAGGCATTTATTACATATATACTATACAACTCATCCGGCGCAGCAGCAGCAAAACTGGATGCAAATTACAAGGCAATTTATCTGAGAGTCAAACATAACCAGCATCATTGCATCCTTGCAGCAAAATATTAACTTTCTAAAGAGATCAGGATTACAGTAATTCCCAGGCATACCATATGCATAAATGGCCCCAAACACCCCAGTCATTGCTTTCCTCTAAAGAAGGAGCCAAGCCGACTTATAAATTGTTCCTTTAGTGACTCGGGAACTTGCCGATTAAAAGAATCCTTGATATCACGTATTAACAACTTCCTGCATATAAGAAACATGTGTCAATGCTGCAAACCTTATTTATGGCAAAATCTTAGCTAACTACCTTTCTGCATAAAATGAATGTGCCAGCGCTGCAAACTTTCCACATATAATAGGAATGTTTCTTAGCTAAAAGATTAGGGTGCTTTAAAAAAAGAAGGCAACAATGGATGGGAGACCCTTGTAGCCAATCCTGAGCCCACAGTGGATGGATGGGAGGCACCGACTGAGGACAAAGACCCCTGCCAGCCACAGTCACAAATTTAGAAGCTATCTGACATGACATCTCGCTCTGGCTAGCTGGACTGTTTCATTTTTTCTTCATAGTTTATTCAATATTGCTTTGGGTTTTGTTGCAGCTTAGTTGCACATAAGAACTCTTATTTTTCGTTTCCTGTTTGGTAATCTTACTTTGGTTTTGTCCTTGTTGGCATTAGATTGAAGTGGCAGTTTTCATGGCCCTTTTTTCTGTAAAATAAATGTTGTATTTTGTATATTAATAGAAAGCTAAAGCATTTTATCAAAAAAAGGGGAAAAAGCAGACTGGTCAAACCAGAAAATAGTTGCAAGGAAACATGAAATCATAAAAAGCCAAATTGTCTACTGCAGCTAAGCTAAATGTAAATATGCTCTTCCTATAGTAAGAAGAATCATTCCAGATATCAAAGATTACCAATGCAGAAATTAGCATAACCTCCCGGAATATTGGAAAATGATTAAATCTAAATAATAATATCAACATTCAGTATGACCTCTTCACAGTGTGTGACCATTAACACATTACTGACCAAAAGATACCCAAAGATAACAACTGCCAACCAAATCCTGAAAGAAAAGCAATATATCTGGCCTAAGGAAAGAAATGCACCACCTAACTTGAACAGAAGGCACACAGGAATCTATCCTTAAGTGCTGAATAGCTCCCCCAATTACCAATGTCTTATCAACTAGTCTCAGACTGAAAATTACGTACAAGGTATATTTCAGAAGAAATGAGTGTCATCCCTCTCATAAAATGTGCTCAACTTAACCTTGGATTCTCAAAATAAGAGACTGCAGTTATATATCTATGAGTAAAGAAATGAAGACTTATATATCTATAAGGAGACTTATATATCTATAAGGAGTAAAGAAATGAAGACTTGCCGTGCACAATGATCATAAAGAATGAATTCTAATAATCCTTTTTCAGTAATTTTGTTGGTTGCTTATACATAAGGATTACACTGTACGAAAGTTAGCTAGGACTCACAATATTAGTTGAGGAGATGAGAAGGCACTCAGAAATTTTGGGACATTTAGAAATTTTGACTTTCTATCAATTAAAATTTAGCCATTATTTGTTTTTGTCAATTGCCAACCTTGCAATCAAAAAGAGTTGTATTATATTCAAATAATGGAGCCCTCCAAGAGTCAAGCTACAAATTCCCAAGTAAAGGAGTTGGTCTTGAACATATAGAACAACGTAATATCCTAGAGTCCAATGTCATTTTCCTGCTTTTGAATCTAGTGTCGATATTTATACTTCTGAAAATGGATATGAACATGCAGTGGAGTCCCTTATCCACAACTAAATACAAGAGAGTTTCGAGCCAGATGGATGTGGAGTAGAATAAATGAAAAGTCTTACTAAAAGCTCAGTTATTTCTAGTTTGCGATGCACAGAATATGCACTGATTTTTTTCTAGATGTGAAGAATCTTTCTTACTTGATGAATCAACTAAAATTAACTTCCCATCTTTGATAGAGTTTCCAAGTCTTTCTTTGCATTATGACAATATTTTTGGACCATCTGATTGTCCCTCTTGGCAAGTATACTTGTTATGGTCCTAACAGGCTTTCAACCACCATCCCTATGTAAAGGTCAACCACTCTACTGACCATAAAGAACATAATTATTTGAAGTTCAGGGAACATTGGTTCCCCAAAAGTGTTAACTACAGCAATCTTCATAACTGTGCTTCTGTTACCAAAGCTTCTGTGAGCACAAAACACAAAAATTAAGACTGCCCCCTTATGGCTACAAATGTGGTTGAGAACCATCATCCTATGCCACTTTCAAAAGAAAATCAATGGACAACAGTGCTCCACAATAAGCCCGTTCGAGTCCAATACAGTTCTGTCATATTTCCTGCTTCACAAGCTAGGGTGTGCTTCTCCCACGCATGGTCCTGCCCCTGCCAGCCAGTTCTCTGGGTGAGACTTGCTTGTCCAGGCTAGCCCTCACTCTCCAAATAGGTGGCACAATCAAGTCTTTTGGCACGCTATGGCAAGGAAAAATTCTTCAGTGATATGGATGGCGCCCTGCTTCTGTTGTTCCTAACAGCATTCTGAAGAACATGATCCTCAATAGGACATCCCTCTGCCTCGTCTCCATAGCTTTTAGGCTCTCTGTCAGCTGCTGCAATAGACATTTAAATCTCTCTTCTCAACTTCTGAACCCTCAATCCTTCAATGACATCATTAGCCAACCCAAAATCTCTTCCTGTCCAGAAATGAAAGCTCCTCAGATTGGCAGTTTCAGTGTGGAAAAATCGGAATACATGCTCCATTTTTACACATTCCAATGCAGATGATTAAATGGTGTATTGAAGGTTACAAGAAAAGCCTGTGAGCGGTAAGCTTACTCAATTCTGGCCATCATCCACAGCCTTCATAGATCAAACAGACTACTCAGCAAAATACATGATAAGCTTCTCCTCAAGAACAGATGTATTTTCGTACTTTATTTTGAGTATCTCAAATCTTGTAGGAATGCTATGCAGGGATCATGGATCTAGGTAATACATGGCCTCTTCCTTGAACCTTGATTCCCTGAATTGTGAGATTGCCAAATCCCCCACTTTACTTGTAGGTAGAGGTCTTCAAAGAAATCATAAATACTCCAGATGAGTTCATTAAATTGGATACGGTGTGGTTTTATCTTTGCTAGAATTTGTGTAAAGTTGGCCCTGGGAAAAGGTCCATCAGACAAGAGCATTGTGGACTGTAAAGACTTCATATGGTCCCAGCAATCAGATTACAATAAGCTGGTCTTCAAGCGTAGTCTTTGTCTACAGGCAATATATCTGAAGAAAGCTTGTCAAAAAGAGATTTATTCAAGCAGAAGCATCATCTATTGATCACAAAGGGCAACTTCAATGGATTCCAAAAAAAGTACAAGTGATCAGTGAGGCAACAGAAAAAGGAAAATCCAAAGTCAGTTCAGCAAATATCAATAGCAAATCAAAAAGAAAATCTAAGGGCCTGCAGCTGCAAATCTCAGCAGTGAAGAAAGATGATCCTAGCAAGGAAGGTCCAAATTTAGCTGAAAAGCACAAAATTCCTTATAATAAGATACAGTGTAAAAATCTCAAATGCCAAAATAAGATTGAAGGATGATATCAAGTAAACAGCAAGTTTAAAAAAATTCAAAGATTTATTTGACCTTTTGTAGGAGTCTATGATGATCTATCAACCCTTGCTGCCTACAGGTATAGCTAAGGATGCTTGTAGTTCAATGACTTTAGATATAGATTTGGTCTTGTTAAGAAATGAACCCTGGTGGGTCCTCAAAGGACAAGTAGAGTATTAAGGCAATCCCCCGTACAGTTAGAAAGTTATCATTAGAACTGAATGATGTATATATTGCCTTCTTCCATCATGAAATGATATCTGACATCATGCATTTTCTCTCTCTGATATTATTTTGTGTGCATGGAAATTCATGATAAGTTGACACAAAGCAAGCCAAGAAGATCAGAGTCTCCAATATTATTTTGTGTACAGAGCATGGGTATAAAACGAGATAAAGTGAAACAAAGAATTTTACATGAAAAACACAGAATTAAAGTCACTAGTTAGTTTTTTAATTAAGAAAAAAAATAAAGGTGGTTTAAATATTTTAAATAAATAAAAAAAAATACAAAACAAAACAAAACAAAGAAAAAATCACAATTTTTGGAGAGATGGTTCACTGTTGTTGAAGCAAGAAGCCATCAAAAGCAGATGCCCAATGAATAGCAAGAAGGCATCAAGGCTGTCCCAACAAGCAATTGAAAAGAGAGATGGACACTCAGCAGATATGGAAGGGGAAGAGACCTAAGTCACATGACACGAGGACACATAAATGCGAGTAATCTACACGAGACACAGCGACCCTCGAAAAAGGACACGAGGGACACATTATATATATATAAAATACTAAAATAGAGTGTCTGATCCATATAGATATGAATCAGGGTGATATCTATTTAGTCTTTAGTATACAATATTTACTAGATAGTAATTTACTAGTTAGTTTACTAATTTACTACATCAATGATGTTCACAGTTCAATGTTCATTGTTCATGTTATAACTCCTGTTATTAACTTCAAATAGGTTCGATCATGTTCAAATTTCACATAAAGTAGTTTATAAATTATAAATTTATGTGTTCAAACTTCATTGTTGACCAAAGCATTAATCGAGCTTTCCCTCCCTTTAGACCTCAAAGGTGTAGTGAGCAGTGAGCACATGACGGGGAGTTGGGTTTTTTTATTTCAACACACGATCTGTACGTGGTCACTAGTTTATAATAAAGTTAAGTTCCATAGGCTATAACACAACTTACAGGAAATTTAAGTGCTCCAAACTCTCAGCAAAGCACATGAACGCTCGTCTCCTACATCTCCAAGTCCATGTCGATGTGAAGTTGTGAACTGTGCTCTCAATGTGAAGTTGTAAGCATTGCGCTTGAATCTGATGGAATTGCTCACACTGTACAACAAATTGGATTTCGACAACGAGCAAACGCGACTTTGGCAACAATCAATGACAAGAAAAACCCAAAAACGAGCAAACGCGACTTTGGCGACGATCAATGACAAGAAAAACCCAAAAATAAACCATGTTGCAGGTTTTAAATATCACTTTTCATAGGACACATGTCCTAAGAGCCAAAAATGTTAGGGCACGTTTTCGCCACGTCCAAAACACGTGTCTCGATTGGAAGACACGTTTTAGGGCACGTTTCATGTCTGACACGTGAAATACGAAACACAAGAACCTGAGGGATGTGTCTTGTGACTTCGGAAGAGACCCGTGCATCCAACAAAGAGAAAACTTGTATATGCAAAGAGATGACTCAACACGAGAAAACACAAATAGCAAACACATGAGAGTACACACAAAAATATGCAAAGAACACAGGAAAACACATAAACCTTATTGTGGGAGAAAAAGAAAGGAAAATCACATGCAGGCATCATTTACAGTAGCAGTCAGAATCCCTAACCTGACTGGATAGACATCATCCATTTTTTTTTTAATGCAGAGGCAAATGCCAAATATTTAAAAAAAAAATACTTGTATGAGATATGTGCAGCAGTGTGAACAGCAAAGTCTGAAATCACGCCCTAGACTGACAAAGTTGAGTTGAATTAGTTATAAAATAAATTGAAGTCTAGAAATTTATTTATCTCCCAAAATTTTGGGCAATGTTTTGGAAAAATTTTGTCAGACTCTAGATGATTTGTTAGCAGGTTGAAAGAGGCTAGAAGACATTTTTGTGCAGAGTGAGAGCCAAGTAGTGTGACGTTTGTGTGAAGCAGCGCATATGGCATAGTGCAGTGAGTGTGACATTGACCCTACAAGGAGAAATAACTCTATTTTTCTAACTCAAGGATTAAAAATGTCAGGTGAGCAGTGCACATTATCTTGAGACACACAAATTAAAAGGGAAGAACAATTTGTCTCGGACCATACTAACGAAAAAAGGTCATATAAAAGATTGTCAAGGATAGCAAAGGGCACAAAAGTCAAACCTATTGACAAAGGGGATAATATAGTCAAGTTACATCCGTCAAAAGATTTATGCTTCTAAAGGGGATAATATAGTCAAGGTACATCCGTCAAAAGGTTTATGCTTCTAAATGGGATAATATAGTCAAGGTACATCTGTCAAAAGGTGGTGGCATGTGGCAGATAGGTGAATGAGGTAGGAAATGAGAAGGGGCAGCCCTAGGTCACATGCTGGAGCACAGGGGTGGCTAATAAGAGGGAAGCCCACACTTGGGTTTATAAGGTGTAGGAGGGAGTAGTCGTGGTACATGAGATACCCCGGCCTTGATTTTTTCACCCTTCTTTATATGTCTTTTGCCTTTTTATGATTTTCTTTGATTAACTGCTCGGGGCTCAAGGGGTTAGAGCATGATGTATAAAATATCACAGTGAATTCCCCCCTTTAAGGTGGGGCAGTCCATCGCCCACCAGGGGTTGGGACAATCATGGGTTTCCATATGATTAAGGCTCATAGAACCTATTGGAACCAGGTTGATGGCCATGATGATGGGGTAGAGCTCATGTATTAGCTTTTGCCCATGTGCTAAATGTTTTTGTCTCGGCCATCTTTTGCATTTTTGTGGTACTTTTCCTGTTGAATGTGGTCATATATGCTTTTAACTTTCTTTTTAGATGCATCAACCTATGGGCTTCATTCCAAGCCATGACCCAAGGTGTGGGCAAGGGGAAGGGGTGAGCTGACCATATGGGGACCCGATGGAGGAATGTAGACCCGGGTGGGAGAAATGATGGATGTGGTAATAATGAATGGAAAGAGGGTAATATGAGCAGATAAGGGAGCGGGATAACGCAACCAAAATCAAGGTTTCCCGTGAAATACCATCCCTGAAACCAAATGGTCAATAAAAGAGATCACACAAGACTAGAATCCAAGTTTAATGTCTAAAAGGGCTCTAGGGGATAGAAGCACAGACCTAGCCCATTATTTCCGCCGAATCTCCCCATTAATCCATACCTAAAAGTGTCCATGATAAGCAAACTACAATACTCAATTTCAAAATGACAAGGCATACCTTTAGATTCAGGAGGCCCACCTTCAAACATATGATCATGGCAGGTGGGCGAGGGACCACATGGTTGGCTCATGTGGCGAAGAAAATGGCACAATGAGCTAGTTGATGCTTGCAAGGGACTGTTGGTTGTCGATTGAGGACCATCTTGAAGAAAAAAAGAACTCCTAAGGATATTACCCATAAAATGGTGGGTAACAAGACCCAAGAGCATGTTTCTACCATGTAAAAGTAAGACATATATAAAAATATTACTTGAAATATTCAAGGTGTAACAAGGAATCAGAAGTCTAAATTTGTTGGAGGAAGTAGAAAGATGAATGAGACTAGAGGTTAGGACAACTAGTTTGATGTTACAAAGGCAAGTGAACAAAACATGCAAGATTTCGGTGCTTAGACTTAGGTGCTATGAAGGATATGACCTAAGTCACCTGACACGGGGATTCAGGATTCGTAGGATACGGGGATTCGAGTGTCGAATTCGGACACGTTGACCCCCCGGAATAGGACACGTAGGATTCGTTATATATTATTTTATTAAATGTGTATATATATATATATATTAAAAATTAGATATTTCTTACACAAATTCTAATTAATGATACAAATTCATTGATTTCAAACATAGATCTTCATCTAGATGTTAGTTTTACTGTTTACAAAGTAAGTTAGTAACATTATAGCATGCATAGTACATACAAAATTCAAATACATGTCAATGGTCACATAAATCATGATTCATAAATGAAAGACAACTTACAAGTTACAACTACAAGATAGTAAGATAAAGACACTGACAGTTGTAGCTTTCTCATTAAGTCATCAAATCAAAATGTGTTACATAGGTAGTGCTGGTGCAATGCTAATGGCAAATAGAAATAGAAAATATAAAACAACTATAGGTACACAAGCCTCAAGGAAATAGGCAACCCATGACTCATGAGTCATCAATCCTCATAGTCATCATCAAAATCAGCATCAATGTCCTCATCATCATGGGCACCACTGCTCTCCTCTGCATCCTCCTCCTCCCCTATATCCATAGTCGCCTCTGCATCTGCTGGTGTGGAGGATGACCCCTCTAAAATATCACCGTCATCAAATCTAAAAGGCTCTAGCACTGGATCATTGAGATCCATGTTGGCCAATGCCAACTCAACACTGTTGACCATACCCATATCATCAGGAAAGACATCCCACATCTTTGTCTTTCCCCTCAACCACTCTTCCCTCTGCCTGTAAATAAGACGAAGGTTGGTGTGCACATACACCATTGTCTCTACCCTGGACTACTCAAGCCTACTCTTCTTCACACTATACAAATTCCCATATGTGCTCCAATTCCTCTCGCAACAAAAGGATGAAGTCACCTGAGAGAGGAACCTCATGGCTAACTACTAAAGAGGAGGGCTTGTTGCCCCATGATTTGCCCACCAAGAATAGGGCTTCTTAGCCCCCTTGTCTTTAATCACATCATATCCTACAAATCCACCAGTGCTAGTGGAAAACTCTGCAAAGGCATCCTCCACCTCATCAAGCAATGCTCTATCCTGAAAAAAAAAACATGAATGCATCTTTCCTCCCCTGTGAGATTTCACCATCCATTTGAGGAGGGAATCTTGTTAAAATTGGAAACTAGGGCCAAACTCCATGTGGGTCATCTTATTTATGGCAGCTAATATTTTTATTGGATCCCTCTCATCGACAGGTGTAGGATTGATCTAAAGATCATCCGATTCCGATAAGTATTTACAAAGTTATGAATTTATTTATGTTATAAAACAAATTGTCAAGTCAGCCAGAAACTTGAGTAGGCTCAGAAGCCCAATAGTCATGTCTATTATCATCTATGTTTTAGTATAAATAAGTAAGGACTTAAAGTCATCTGATACACACTCTTTATGATCTCCTCTCCACGTCTTGGGTTTTCGGAGAAGGAGAGACACTAAAGAGTACGCTGGCCTAGTATGATGCCCTAGCTGCAGTACGATGCCTTAGCCGCAGTGAATCTATACGCATAGCAATGGAAACATCTACGTGATGCCCTAATCCGTTGGCAATCAACAATCTCTATACACTGAGACCTTATACGCTATACATTGTACATGGATTACATGCAGTTCATGAAGACATAACGTGATGCCCTAATCTACTACCCTAATCCATTGTCATATGGAACAGTTGCAGGTAGTCGCAGTCAAGTATGGTAGCCGCAGTCAGCATAAGGTATCCGCATATGAAGTGAACTCGGGTACAAGGACCCGCACTCAAGGGTGATAGATCCGCATTGAATTAAGGTGGTATCCTTGTCAAAAGACTACACCTTGGATGGCTATAAGGTGCAATCATACTAGTTCACAGATTGATGGAACAGCTAGAAGGTTGGACCTAGCCACTGCAAAGTAGTTACACTACAGCGTGAATTATAACACAAAGTTGTAGATGACAGCGTGGTAAATCCAAGGCTATCTAGAAGCAATCTTTTTGTAGCTGCTTAAGCATATTGGACAGTATAATACAACAATGATTTGAAGATGAAAATCTCGGACGAAGGGACTATGTTACACACAGCAATCCTGAGATATAGATCTCGGTGCCTTATGGCAGCACTAACAGCAGTGACGTGGAGTATTAAATAATGTTCCAATATGCAGTAATGAAAGAAACAGTGATCACCTCAGTAAAGAGTATCAGTCTCATCAAAGAGACTAGGACCATAATCATACATAAAGTAATGTTTCGATGATGATCAAAAGATCCTTGAAAGGACACAGTGTCAACATAATGAGAATGATAAGGATAAATAGCCTCAGATCATAATAATGAAAGACTCAACATCATGGGCATATCAGCAAGGGCAGCATGATGATGCATGATGGGCACATTAGCAAGGGCAGCATGATGATGAATGAAACAGTGAGCTTGATAAATAATGAGAGGCATGATGATGAGAGCAGGAGCAGCTCAGTCATCAAGGTTCAACACATGTGACATTACAGCATGGTGTCACACAGTTATGTGCAGCAAATGGACGAAAGGTAGCACTACGATAAGGGAAGTCGTCACCTTGGAGAATCAGTTGAAGCAGAATGTCTTCAACTGATCTCATCGTTATAGGAGATGAAATATGCTCAAATCTAGATAAGTCAAAGTGTTGACTTCTGTTGTAGATGTACTATCTCTCTCTCTGCTAAACTTTGAATAACATAAAAGAAGAATTGATCAAGGGTTTCCCCACATTAGGGTTTGTCCCTGGCTAGTGCCACATTTTGTGTCCTCTTTGTCTTGGCTTGTTTTCTATGATTTATGTTTATGTTTTATCTGCAGTTTACTTTAATGCTGATGTGATTGCTAACCTGGAAAAGATTTTGAACTAACTGTGAAAATTGAAATAAATTGCTCTAGCATAGAACATACCAAAAATTAACAAATCTGCGGGAAGGTCCACCATTCAGCCACTCATGGTTGTAGTATTTTGGGTTCAATGAGTGAGCCAAACAATGTAAAGGTGTACAATTCTTGTCCCATCTGCTGACAAGAATATCCTGTATAGTACCACAGAAGGCCTCTGGTGATGTCTCGTACTCTGGGCACTCACTCTATAGAATAATGCTCCTCACAGGCTCAATCATGGAATCCCATCCCTCCTAAACCTCTCCTAGGATGGGTTTGTCTGTATCTGCAAATCGAAACAAAGAAATGATAGGGTCCATGATCTGAATAATTAGATCTACCCTCTCCCACCAAGCATCATCTAGCACTGTGTCCTTCACTCTTTTAGAGGCTACTTGATCTATCTTTCTCCAAAAAGACCAAAACTCAGAAATAACCATGGCCCCAAGAGCGGTCTTGACCTCCCTCAACCTCTTCAACATCATGAATGAAGAGGCAAACCGTGTATCAGCAATCTTCAACAATGATAGATTGTTGTACTCCTTGTAGATAGTGAGGGCATTTGTATGATTTTGCACAAAGTTACGGATATGTCGTGCATCCTCAATAATGTTACCAATCCAAAGCACATCAGAAGCAATGGATTTCAGTGCTAAGTTCAATGAATGGACAATGCAAGGTGTCCAAAACACTTGTGGATATTTAGCTTCCACAATCATGCCAGTAGTCTTGCAAACAGGTGCATTATCTGTAATGATTTGCACACAAGAATCAACACCTACATCTTCAATAACTTTAATAAATAACTCACCAATAAATTGTGCATCCTTGTATTCTCCAAGTGTATCCACTGCTTTCAAGAAAACTGGACCATTCAAGGAAGACACCATGAATTTGATGATTGGGTGTCATGCTAGATCTGTCCATCCATCAGAAACAATGCTAACCCCAGATGTTGGCCATGATGCTACAATAGGCCCAAGCATTTTTTGCACCTATTTTTTTGCTTTCATCAACAATGTGGTTCTAAGCTTCTCTGAACCAAGAGGCACATACGATGATGGAGACCCGTGAGTTAGAGCTCAACACATCTCAATAAATAGAGGTGAGCATGCAACATTAAATGATATGGAGTTTTGATAGAAAAAGAAGGCAATGGTGAGATCAAGCTCTTCCCGTTTCTCTTTTTGAAAAATCTTGTCCATTGGACCAAGTGTAATTGCTCTTCGTTTTGATGCTTGTCCCCCAATAGAACTCTCAAATGGAAATTTGGTGGTGCCTTTCCTCAAAAATGGAAGGGGGTCTTCATTTTTGGTTTTTCTTGATTTTGCAGCCACATTTTCCATACCAACAGTGGACTCCTTTTCCATTTCTTTCCTCTTTTGTAAAGGAACAGCTTTACAAGCTCCAATTCCACAACCTGGTAAAGCCAACAAATGGCCTTTCACATAGTAATATGTGCTTTTGAAAGAAATGAGGCAAAAGTTGCATCTTCATTGCACATTGCCTCCTCCCTTCCCCTTGGTGCTTGTCCCATCCTCTCTTATGACATATTTCCACAAGGGATATTTCTCAATGTTGTCTTTAGGTCCTCCTCTTCCCTCAACATTACTTGCAGCAGACTCTGATGATATTGGGGGAGGAGGGGCATCTCCAATGGAAACATTCTTCCCCTTCCTTTGCCCCCTAACTGCTGCCTTTGATTGAACCATAAATACTGTAAAAAAAATAAACAAAACATGCACAAATTTGTAAAAAAAAATCATATACAAACTGCTGTAATAGAAATGCAAAAAAATAGAGAGAAAATGCACTTACCTGGTGCTTGAATCTCCTTGCTGAACGCTCCACACCCTTAGCTCCTTGCTCCAAAGCCTTAGCTCCTTGCCCACAGCTCAAAGTATGCAAAACTGAAAGAGAAATATGGTAAAAAACATAAAGAACAGCGCCTTTTTTATGCCCGTAGATTTCAATTTTGGGGATTCGAATCCCAGAATCGAGACACATTGTGTCTTAACGGGACACGTACAGGATTAGTATGTGTCCCGTTAGGACACGACGTGTCCCCTTCTGGGATTCAAATACCCAGTGAATCGTGTCTGATTCGCAAGATTCAGACACGTGGCCCCTTTATAACGAATCCGGTTACTTAGGATATGACCAAGTGATACGGACACTGTAGCAAGGTGGATGAGGCAAGCCACAAGAGGGAATGACAAATTTGTTGTTATGAAAACAAGTGAACAAAACATGCAAGATTTTTGGTGTCTAGTCTCAGATACTGCTGCCTATGAGATCAAAGACAAGGAAATCATTGACATCAGAGTGACAAATTGTCAGGATAAACGCAGCAAGATTGTATGGTATGCACCGGCTTTCAGGAGGAATTTGCTTTCTATACAAGATATTACTAGAAAGGATTTCGAAGATGCTTTTGATGATAGAGTGTGTGAGATTCAGGATAGGTAGAAAAACTGAAGTTGGAGCAAAATCTGTGGAGGAGAACACATTGTACATGTTGGACGCAATGCCAATCAAAAATGAAAACATCGCTGATGGTGGATAAGCAATCACAGTTAAGTATTCTGTGATGTGAAAAGTATGGACATTCAAATTTTCCTAAACTTAGAGTCTTGAGGCTACTACATGTTTAATTGGACAGTGCAATGTGTGAGGATTGCTTTGTAGGAAAGTACCACAGGGAACAAATCAAAACAAACAAAGCTTGTAAAGCAGTATGGTTGTTGGAACTAGTGCACAACCATCTGTGTGGACTGATGCCAACACAAGTTTCAGGTGGTGCCAGGTGTTATCTTTTTGAGATTGTCTTTTGAGAAATCAACCTAAGGGGTTCGAAATGGACAGCTTAGAGATGCTTTCTATCACCAACAGTGTACCTCTCACTTCAGACTCGGTGCTTTCTCATTCTAGGGGGTATACCCTTAAAAATCAACAAAAACAATCTTTTGCTCTACATATAAATCTTTCTGATCTGCATTGAATTATATCAAAATCTGCAACCTTCAAGCGAAAAATTGCTAGACTTGCAGATCTGCAACTTGTGGCCTTAATAAGTGAATATATCATTGTAAACAGTGAACAATTTTTGGAATTCAAGTCCATTTTTTGTGAGCACACAACAGCTATGGACACAGATGCAAAAGTAGAATATCAGCAAGGCAACCAAATCTTGCTGACAAGGGAATTCAGATCGAAATCCTTAAACTAATGAGAGCAAATGCACTGAAATAGTTCTTGAACAAACAAGATTTCTGAATCGGCCACAGAAAGAAGACATCACTTTATTCATTAATCAGAGTTGTGAACAAATTAAAAAGCCTGAATAATTTCAAATGGAAATCACGCTCTATTAAAGGGCATAAAGGGATTCAAGTTTTCAATGATCCTTATCCCCACATGATACTCACTGATGCACTATGTAGGAGATATGACCAACAAGGAAGCTTCAAAGTAGCTTAAGGATTCAAAAATGAAAAGAATGGAGTGAAGAAGACAGATAGCTTAAGGCTGAAGAAATTATATGCCCGATCCCTTCTTACAGTTGTAGGTACACTCGTCCTTGGATTGTCCAAGAGGTGCACTCTCCAACAGAGATCTCTCCTAAATTTGCCATGCTTCTCTCTCTTTCCATATTCAAAGTTATAAACTGATTTTATTTTTGACATGTTATCTCTCATCCAAAAGCAGCACTGGTTTTAGAGGGGACTAGGAACCATTTTTTTCCTCTTTGTGGACCCTATCTTCCCTCCCATAGTAGCACAGCCATTAAGCCTAGATAAAGGTGCTGCTTTTGTTCCTTTTAACTGCTGATTGGAATTTGGAGTGTTATATTTCTCTATTCACTCTCCAAAAAGCACTGGTTTGCCTGGGTCAAAAGCTAATTTCGATCTCGCAATTCATCATCAAAGAAAAGAAAAAGCCTAAGTGAGATTTGCTTTTTTCTTCATGTGAAGCACTATGCCTGGGTCAAAAGTTAATTTGGATCTGCCAATTCATCATCAAAGAAAAAGCTTAAGTGAGATTTGCTTTTTCTTTATGTGAGGCACTATAGTAGGCTGACTTTGGAGTGTATCTCAGACAGGTGTAACCTGCTAGTTTCTCCTCACAAAAGCAGTTTCGTCTGATAATGGATAGACTGATTTTGGTCCCAGATGCAACCACTATTCTGGATTCCTGAAGAACTGACTTCAGTCTAAGATATTGCTGCCCTTAAAATTGTCCAATTAATCCATCTTGTGGAATTCCGTTCTTAAACACGCCTTTGCGCTTGATGAACTGCTATTTATACACTTGCACATAGTTGCTCAACTTGCAAAGTTCATCTGGAGTCCTATTAATCACATGGGTGCACAAGAATCTTATCCATTTTGGTTAGCAAGCATGTGCTCAATTTAGAATATAAAGCTTACCTTTGTATAAATTAACATGTCATGTTATTAGGTTATGAATAGAAGTTGTGACTCACCTGTTGACAACTTACTGATTAAGCTTAGTCATGCTCAAGGTTACTTTGAAGCGGGAGCAGAAGCGGAAGCGGGGAGCAGAAGTGGGGAGCGTGAGCAGGGAGCGACATTTTCAAAAGCTCCCAAACATCGGGAGCGAATTTTATATAATATATATTTTTACATATTTTGATGCATATATGTCAACAAAAGCAAGTAGAATGATAAATTAGATTTAAAAAGCATAAAAAAAAGGATTACACCATATAACATCAATCATCTAGAAGTTATAATCTTCATCAACCACATCCACAAGTTACAAGTTCTCATTTATATAGCATGTAAGAGTGCACATAACCAAAATAGCTTCGAGTGTAACATGTAGGAATTTACAGGGTAAGTTCCTTAAATAGAACACCAAAGGGCACCGCTCACAAACAAATCACAGATCAGTACACTAGTATTTTTGACGTGCTTAAAACCCTCAAAGAGGGCAACAGTCCACAACCTAAGGCAACACGGCCACTTCAAGCAATTTATTAATGTAAAAGAAAGAAAATTTGCATAACCTTCTCTCATGAACGATCACCTAACAAATGGCCCTCCATGCACTTTAAATAGAGATCATGGACCAATTGGGTGTTAAGCCACAGATCAAGTGTCAGTAATACCGAGGAGAGAATGAACCGTTGGATAACTTCATGTCTAGAACATATCATGACCGTCGGATTGTAAGTTACAAAAAGTACATACTAAACAAATACACTTTACCTAACCATACACTAGACCAAGTTATACTTAATTATTTCCTATGTGTCGGAATATCCTAACATAATCCATCTCTAAATTGAAAATACATCAACAAATAGGCTCTAGATGGCCTCTAGCATCCAAAAAAATCATGCTACAACAAATAGCTACATATCATCAAAATCATTGCCTATCTTGGGATCTTTGTCATTAATATCACCCTCTAAGCAATTAACATAAGATAGAAAAAATGTAGCATGTCAAGTCAAGATTTTGTTTGAGTGATGGGTACATTTTTAGTAGGGTCATGATAGAGGAGTTCGACAACCAATGTCACTAACATGAAGGTACATAGAGGGCTTGGTGCTCTTGATTAAATATGAGTCCCATACCCTAGTACATGACAAAATCCAATGGAAATATTGCAATCCCCCCAATCTTGAAATACGAATCCCATACCCTAGTGCATGACAAATTACAATGGAAACATTGCAATCCCCCCAATCTTGAATCCTAAAAAACTGATAAGTTTGTTGGATTTTGAGTGAGATCTAAAATTATACTTTCTCCATATGAAATCCAATGAGGTTCGAACCACTCTCAAACATCCAGAGTCATTTCATAGTAATGTTAAAAATTTAAGTAAAATGATGAAAATGAAAGAAAAAAATTACCATGAACTGCATATCAATACTAGGGCCATAAGCTTGAATATTAGGCTGCCATACTCAAAAAATCTTGTTTCTTTGAAATAAAAAATAGTGTTTGGAATATCTTTGTGAAAAAAAGGAGCGAATTTTTTTGTGGGAGCGCGACGACAGCAAATTTCAGGAGCGGGAGTGAATTTCGGAAGAGCACTCTCTGGTTGCTCTCAATTCACTCCCGCTCAGAGCGTGCTCCGGGAGCAAATGAAAGCGGGGGAGTCACTCCCCCGCAACCCTGGTCATGCTAATGAAATAGCCTACGTCTCCAGAAAAGCAATGGATATGCAAACATTTAATTGTTGAACTCAAGATGCCCTGAGATGAAAGCTTTCAACTATGACAAATAAAATCCATACACACACGAATATTCAGAACATCTTAAATATGAGAGTATCCATAATAGGAAAAGTAATATATTTATATAAGATTGTTTAAATGTACAATTGATAGCAGTGGTTACAAATGAGGGCCCTTTTTATATACTAGGCAAGGTGCTCCTTCACAAATAATCATTTCCTTTAAGACAAGTCTCTTCAATATACTAATTATTATTAATTATTAATTATATATTTATGTTCATAACATTGCTTTCCCCATTAGAAATGCTTTGTCCTCAAAGCATATTGATGAAAGACTTTATATCTTTTCTCGTCTCGTAATGTCTTCGTGTCTTTCCCAATTCTTGGTACTATCATCTTTGATAATCCAAGATGATATGAACTTCTAAGTGTGGTATAGAATTGTCGTACTATGAAATGATCTAACCATCCCAAATCAATCTTTTGTGGAACATTGCACTTATAGGCCTTCCAACATGAAATATTATCATCTAAATTGATGGTACTAATATCCATATTCTTTGGAAGATATGTTGATTGTTTTCCCTAATATCCATATACTAATACCTGCTCTTGGTATTAGGATGTCAATAAGGAGTTCCTGTGCCCTGATTTTCCCTTATCATGCTTGTGGTGATTGTTTGTTTTACTTCAAGTATATGCTTTCTTCCACGTACTGATATTCCTTGGTTGATAATTAGATCTTTACTTGGAATTTCAATCATTTGAACTGTTGAATCCAAGCATGTCTTCACTTTGAATTGGGGTCTTTTCCAATCATGATATTATAAGGATCAATGTTTGTTCCCTTTTCTTCAACTTGGATTGCTACTTCTAATGATTCCAATGCTTTTTTGTGATAAGTTGTTGTGCTTTTTATTCCAGTGACTTCTTGTCTTTCTTAAGCTTCTTAATTTGCTAAAGTAATTTTTCACTATGATCCTTCAAGTGAGAAAATTCTTCAAGTTATCCAAGCAAAAAAATTATGGGGTATGAAGTTGGGCCTGGGGATGGAGAATTTTCCTATTGAGCTGCACTTTTATGTCTCTGCACTTAATATATATGGCCCTCCTTCAAATTGGAAGGAGTTTTGGATCATCTTTTTGGCTCCACTATTTTTCAATCAAATAATCTCATTTTAGGAGGGAACATGAACTTATATTTGGGATATGTGGAATCATGAGGTCCTAGAGCAAGACTAGACTCCTTCACCAAATATTTCTAGAACAAAATTGAAAGGAGTAGGTTGGTGGATGTGGAACCTGTCAAAATTGCTCCCACATGCAGAAACCAACATACAGGGGAAGACAAAGTTGCGAAGAGATTTAATACATTTCTTGTTTCTGAAGGTCTGCTGGCAAACTTCAATGTCATGAAATAGTGGGTTGGATCAAGGGGTGGCTCGAACCACTCCCCAATTTTTCTAGAAATCTAGGACTCCTTTTGAAGCCTGTCATCCCCTTCAAAATGAACTTAAACTAACTAAAAGAAGAAGACTTCATTAACCTCATCAAATCTCACTAGAAAAACTACAATCCACAAGGGGGTCTCTCTGCAACCAATCAGTTTAAAACCAACCTAAATCTCATCAAACAAAAATCTAAGGAATGGGCCCAAAAAAAGAAATTGGCAATTGATTGGGATATGGAAGCCATAGAGAATCAGTTATAGTTGTTTCCTAGCCAAGATGGGGAAGGTTTTAAATTAGATGAAACCAAGGTGGAGCTAATCAGAATGGAAAAAAGGAGGAATGAGATACTAGAGGAAAATGAGGTTGAATGGAGACTCAAAAGTTCGGTTATACGGCTAGACTATGGGGATTAGTGTTGAATAATGTAACTAGGTTTGGTCTTCATAAATGAATTTATCAAAAGAATGAAAAAGAGATTTTTATTATTGTTACAATGACTTATTAAAGCATGGGTTTCATGCTTGGGTCATCATTTTATTAGTTAAAGTCCCCATTGTGGGCTCCTAGGATTAATATTGAGTCATTAGAGTCATTGTGTATTTTATGAGACCCTTCTTGGGCTTTTGAACAATGTAAAAAGAATTACTTTTTAGTCAAAGATGAATTGTGTAACCTCCACACCAAGTCAGCCTCAACTGGACATTTCGACCTCACCAAAACCCTATATATTGGAGCAGATCGAATTCATTTGGACACACTCTCTCTCACAAGTTCGATATCAAAGAAAGCGCTGGGAAAAGTGCGAAGTTGGTCAAGAAGGAAGGGAAGGACAAAATCGAAGTTTTGGGATCTCTCTCTCTCTCTCTCTCTCTCTCTCTCTCTCTCTCTCTCGTGGACTACTTTAGGAGATCGAAACAATGTTGCACTAATCGTTATTGGCATTAATTCGGCATGGGGAAAAAATCGGAAAAAAAGCGTAATAATCAAGAAAAACTCGGTAATAATCGGGAAAAAATCATTTGGTACAAAAATATTCTTTTTTTTTCGGTTTTTTTAATATCTAAACCATCTACAACATAAAATAAATACATTGACACATAAATATGATAAAAGAACTAATATATAAGATGTTTAATATCATTTCTAGTGCTAAAATCACACATAACAGTGAATCATGTCCTGAATAGAAAGTCATGACTCATGAGTCCCAACTCAACCTCAAAATATCAACAAAAAATATAATAATGTATCTCATATCATGAGTCATAATGTCATATACAATAAAATGAACCAAATAACTAAAGTCTAATACCACTGATTTCCTTTGCCCCTCTAGATGTAGATATTGGTGGAATTGGCAGTAGACTCTGTTGTGCTCTAGAAGCTGAAGAACTAGGAGCTACAGGAGGTAGACCATGTCCTCTCCTTGTGACAGGGGTAGCTTGGGTCACCTCCTCCTCCTCATAGAAAAATAAATAAATAAATAAATAAATATATATATATATATATATATATATCCCAAAAACGCGATTTTTTTGAAAAAAAATCTGGATTTTTTCAAAAAAAATCGGCTAAAAAAAAATTCGGATTAAATCGCCCGGTTTTATTGTTTTTTTTTTTTTTAAATCATGATTAAACAATTTAATCACGATTTTTTCCCAATTAGTGCAACACTGGATCGAAGTCTCTTTGTCAAAGTCGAAGTTGTTGTTGTTGCCAGTTGTTGCCAAGTCAAAGTTGTTGGGGTCGAAGTGTTCTTGTTGCTAGGTCGAAGGCTGGATCGAAGAAGGAAATGCCGACTTGGTGTGGAGAAGGCCTGTGCCCAGGTTGAAGAGTCTCAGGAAAAACTATTGAAGGAAGAGATTTTGAGTAGGTTTTCCCTTATTTATGGGTTTTGCCCTGGCAGAGTGCCTACATCTTGCGTCTTGTGTTTTTCTGATCTTCATGCACACATAATTTGGTAATTGCTTGATGAAAGATAATATAACAAATAAGTAAAAGAAGCCAACATAATTCACAAGTAATTATCAAAAGAGAAATCTAACGCTAATTCTACTAGCATTGATTTCTCAACATGGTATCAGAGCTAAGGTCGAAGAAGATTGAAGATCACTTTGTTGGCTTGAAGGAAATGATTACTCCCTCTATGATAAGAATGGGATTCAATACTACAAGAAGATGGATCAAGAAGATTGTTTACTACTTATTCAACAAGGTCAAAATTCAAGGGTTCTTAGTTTGCACTTACAGGATCACTTAATGATGATAATGCATGGATCATTGATAGTGGATCATCAAGGCATATGACAGGGGAAAGTAAACAACTTCAAACTCTATCAAAGGAACCATCTTCTCATGCATTGGAATTGGGAGACAACAAAATCTATGATGTTAGAGGCTTGGGATCAACATCTTTGAAGCTAGAGAATGGAGCAAAACTACATCTCAACAACATACTATATGTTCCAGGTTTGAAAAAGAATTTGCTTTCAATTTCTTGCTTAGAAGATAAAGGGGATAGAGTTGCTTTTGTTGATGGAAAGGTCTTGATTTGGGGAAAAGATTCAAGTATTGATAAAGCTAGAGTTATTGGAGTTCGTGAAGAAAGCTTGTATAGAGTCATTACACCACCTCCTCAAGCCCTAGTTCATATGGAAATCAATCCCATTGAAGATATGGTCATCTTCGCTACAAGGTCATTCCCATTCTTAAACAACTAGTTCATAACATCCCCGATATCAAAGAAAATTGTGACGGAGTTTTCAAGGAATGCTCTTTGGGCAAACATATAAAACCATTTTCAAACAGATATATTAGAAATATATTTTCAAACAGAAATATTAGACCTCATACATTTTGATGTGTGTGGGCCCATGCCTGACAAATCATTTGGAGTTCATCTTTACTATGTAACATTTATTGATGATCACTCTAGAAAGACATGGCTCTACCTTCTCAAAAATCGGATGAAGTATTTGAGAAATTCAAGGAGTTTAGATGAGAAGTAGAAACCCTAACCGAAAGAAAATAAAGACTTTGAGATCCGACAATGGAGGGGAATACACTTCTAAAGAGTTGATTGCATATTGTAAAGAAGCAGGAATTAAGAGGGAGCTTCTTGTTCCCTACTATCCCGAACAAAATGGAGTGGCTGAAAGAAAGATTTGGACAATTGAAGAAGGTATACGAACAATGCTCCTTGATCAAAACTTACCAAAATTTCTATGGGGAGAAGCAACAATGGCAGCCGTATATATTCAAAATAGAAATCCTCATAGAATTCTTGAACATATGACACCTAAGGAAGCATTAACATGAAAGAAGCCAAGTGTGGACCATCTTCCAATCTTTCGGAATCCTACCTATATCCACATTCCAAAGGACAAACAAAAGAAATTAGATTCTACAAGCATCAAAGGGATCTTTGTTGGCTGTAGAATCTACATCAAGGAAGGGAGACACATTGAAGTAAGTAGGGACATTATATTTGATGAAAATCAAGCCTACAAAAGATCTAAAGACATTCCTATTGATTCTGATGACGAAGATCTACCTATATTTGAAGAAGAAGAAGTATAATCCGATAATCCATCATGAAGAATGGGGTTTGGGAAATTGTTCCTAGACCTAGTGACAAATCGGTTGTCACCTCAAAATGGATCTACAAGATCAAACACGTTATTGATGGAAGTATAGACAAATATAAAGCCAGATTTGTTGCAAGAGGTTTCTCTCAAAAGGAAGGCATAGATTATGAAAAAACATTTGCACCCATTGCAAGGTATACTACCATTAGATCTTTGGTTTCATTGGCTACTACAATGGGATGGAATATCCATCAAATGGACGTGAAGACAACATTTCTGAATGGGACCATCGATGAGAAAGTATACATTGAGAAACCCGAAGGCTTTGAAGTAAATGGCAAATATACTCATGTCTGCAGACTCAAGAAGGCCCTATATGGTTTGAGGCAAGCTCCTCGGGCATGGTATGCAAGAAGGGATGCATACCTTCTATGAATTGGGTTCGTGAAGAGTTTCGTTGATCCAAATCTTTACATCAAGGTTGTGTATAATAAGCAGTCATTATTCTATTTGATGTGGATGATCTATTCATTACAGGTGTGGAGAGAAGAACACAAGAATGCAATAAAATGTTGGTAGCCGAATTTGAGATGAAGGATCTAGGATTGATGCACTTTTACCTAGGTCTGGAAGTATGGCAAAATCCTAGGGAGATATATTTGGGGCCACGAAAATATATCATCAAGTTGTTACAGAAATTTGGGATGATGGATTCCAAGCCCGTGCCTACTCCTATGATCACCAATCTCAAGAAGTTGAGGAGCTCTGACTCAAGTCTCGTGAATCCTACCTCCTATTGTCAGTTGGTGGGTTCTCTGATGTATCTGGTAAATACTAGGTCAGATATATGCTTTGTTGTGAACATTCTTATTCAATTTCAATTGGAGCATCTTCATGATCACTGGACAGCGTCCAAGCATATATTGAGATATCTTCGTGGCACAATAAATCACTGCCTAAAGTACAATAGTAAGGAAGTCAAGCTTATTGGCTTCACACATTCTAATTGGGGTGGCAATGAGACCGATTGAAGAAGCACTACAGGTGGATGCTTTAGTTTGGGATTTGCCATGATCTCATGGATGAGTAGAAAGAAAGATCCCGTTCAGCAGAATACGTGGTTGCATGTGAAGTAGGAAAGGAGGTTGTATGGTTGAGGAAGTTTCTAACACATTTTTTCAAGAAGCCTCTGGATCCCACTATGATAAACTATGATAATCAAAGTTGCATCAAGATGGTTGGAAATCTTGTATTTCATCCTAGGACGAAGCATATCAACAATAAGTTCCACTACATTAGGAACTTGGTCCAGGATGGGATCGTGAAGCTACAGTATGTCCCAATAAAGGATCAAGTAGCTAATATACTAACAAAGTCTCTTCCTAATAAAAGGTTTGAATATCTTAGAAGCATGCTTGGTTTAGTTGATAATGTTGATATTGTCGATGATGATAAAAGTTGGGAAGAGATTTGTTGAGGCTTTGTGTCTCAGATGCATTTCCTAGGAAGACATCTGGTCGGCACTATGTGTTGATGTCTAGTTCCCGAAGTAGGGAGGGTGGCGTTGGTCATGGAGCTCAGACCTCGAATACGCACCTAGATCCCTGGGTTGATGGTTAGCAAGTAAGTCTTATGGTACCTAGAGAGGTTGAAAGCTCTAGTCCATCTTAGTCCCACTTGGATAGATTGCCCTGGGCCAGAATCTAGTCCATGGCATTGCGGTGCCTAAATTGTTGAGAGACCTTGGATAGATTTCCCTGGTCAGGAATCTAGTCCATGGCATTGCGGTGCCTAAACTCTTCATAGTTCATATAGTTTAAAATCTTCCTTGTACTTGTTATGAGTACCTCCCTAGTTAAGAGGGAGTGTTGAAGAGTGTAACTAGGTTCGGTCTTCATGAATGAATTTATAAAAAGAATGAAAAAAAAAAAAAGATATTTTTATCATTGTTACAATGAATTATTAAAGCAAGGGTTTCGTGCTTCTGTCATCGTTTTATTGGTCAAATTCCCCATTGTGGACTCCTAGGATTAATATTGAATCATTAGAGTGATTATATATTTTATGAGACCCTTCTTGGGCTTTTGAACGATGAAAAAAGAATTATCTTTGAGTCAAAGATAAAGTATGTAGCCTCCACACCAAGTTAGCCTCAAGGAGATCAAGTCGGCCTCAACTGGGCAATTCAACCTCACCAAAAGCCTCTATATTGGAGCAAATCGAATTCATTTGGACACTCTCTCTCTCACAAGTTCGATATCAAAGAAAGAGCTCGGAAAAGTGCAAAGTTGGTCAAGAAGGAAGAGAATGACAAAATCGAAGTTTTGGGATGTCTCTCTCTCTCACATGTGGGCTACTTTAGGAGATCTCTCTTTCTCAAAGTCAGAGCTATTGTTGTTGCCAGTTGTTGCCAAGTCGAAGTTGATGGGGTCGAAGTGTTGACGTTGCTAGGTCGAAGGTTGGATCGAAGAAGGAAAGGTCGACTTCGTGTGGAGGAGGTTTGTGTCTAGGTTGAAGAGTCTTAGGAAAAACTATTGAAGGAAGCTATTTTGACTGGGTTTTCCCCTAGATAGGGGTTTTTCCCTGGCAGAGTGCCTACATCTTGTGTCTTGTGTTTTTGTGATCTTCATGTACACATAATTTGGTAATTGCTTGATGAAATATAATATAACAAATAAGTAAAAGAAGCCAACATAATTCACAAGTAATTATCAAGAAAGAGAAATCTAAACCTAATTCTACTAGCATTGATTTCTCAACAATGAGAACACAAAATTCTTCCATGCTTATGCAAAAGGAAGAAAAATGAGCAATATGATTTGGAGCCTCAAGGACGTCGCGGGGGGGGGGGGGAAGTCTCAAACTTATGTGGGCTTGCAAACCTTGGAAAGAATTATTTCCAGTGCCTTTTTCGTGCTCCTAAGGAATCCTCCATAGCCGAAGTTATTAGAATTGCAATGCTTTTCCCTAGGTTTGTAGAGGAAGAAGAAAGTAGATCCCTCATGGAAGAAGTTTCTAAGGAGGAACTCAAAACAATTTTACACAATTTTCAAAAAGGATAAACGCCCAGGGTCGAATGGTTGGATGGTAGAATTTTTCTTGGGTCTGTATGATATTATAGGGAATGATCTTCTCTCCATCACAGAAGAATCCAAGAGGGATCAAAATGTTCCCAGCATTTAATTCTATTTTCATATCACTTATTCCCAAAGTTGATTCTCATGAGCCCTTTGCTGACTTCAAACCCATATCCCTATGCAATGTGATTTATAAAGTTGTTGCAAGGGTGATTGCAAATAGATTGAAGCCCATCTTATCCAAATCAGTCTCCAAGGACAATTTGCTTTCCTGGAAGGAAGGCAAATCCATGAAGCAAAAGGTGTGGCCCAAGAAGGCCTCCACAGAAAAGATGCAGAACCTCAAATTAGTTGTACTAAAGATTAATCTCTCAAAGCCCTTTGATGCAGTAAATTGGAAATATATCCGCCTTCTCTTTACTCATATTTGTATCAGCCCGGATTTTGTCTCTTGGATCATGCGCTGCATTCAGACTGTCTCATTTGCAAGATCAACCTCAATTCATTCTAGGACCATATATTGTTGAATAATTGAAACAAATGACAACACTAGAATTAAATTTAAGAGGAAAATCAACTATTTTTTGTTCTTCATTTTAAGGCTGCGATCTGCAGATTTAATGGATTTTGGCCAAGGTCTGAAGCTTTGCATCAATGGGTTTAAACTTTATATGGCTTGGACCAAAAATTTTGATATATATCTTTGTTCAAAAGGTTTTTTTACTGTACAGATTAATTACCAAGACAACTTAGAGAAAGTCTTGCAAGAAGGGTCTTGGTTCTGGGGAAGAGCAGGGCTCTTCATAACCCCTTTGTTTCCAGAGTTTGATTCTTCATCAATGTTGGTAACAAAGATGCCAATTTGGGTAAGATTGCCAAACCTTCCTCTCCCTTCTTGGCATCACAGCGTACTAGAGGATACTGGAAATGCTTTGGCTTCTTTCCAAAAGATGGATGTTGAAAGAATGGAGAAAGGTTTATTTACCTTTTCCCGTATCTGTGTAGAAATAGACCTAAGCAAAGGTCTACCCGACCACATATTGTTGAAACAAAATCATTTCAATGGATACAAATCTTGGACCACGAAAACATGACATTTATATGCCGCACATGTTTCCAAATATGACACTTACAGGATTCATGTCCTCAAGCCAAAAACCCCCCAAAAAGAAAAAGGGCGGGCTCGTAAAACAAAAGGTTGGCAACCTTTTGTTCCCATTTTTCTGGAGGATGAAGGGGGCAAAATTAAGGAGGACCCTCCATAACAAGAAGATATGAGTAGTCAAATTACTAATGGAAATGTACCACACATGCAGAATGTTTTGAAAACATAACTGATCATTCAGTCAAAACATTATAGAGTTGTGGCATGCAAAGAGGACGAGTTGGTGGACTCAAAGAGAGTCTATGTTTCAGTAAGTTCAGATTCTGATAAACCCCCGTCCCTCAGTGGTGAATGTGAATGAATTGGCAGTGGTACCTACTGACCCTCATTCAAGGAGATCACAGAAGGTCTAAAGAAAGAAAGGAAAGAAAGAAAAGTTAAGATATTATTATAACAATTAATTTCTCTTTTGTACTTCTTTATTTTTATTTTTATTTTATTCTGCGCTTGAACCATGAGTTTGTTAATTCCCTCACAAGACCGGTCATGCTCATATTAAATGCTTTACAGCATCTGCGAAATGTAATTTTGTTCCTTTTTTAAATTTCTATGAAGTTACAGTTAGGAAAAAAATGAATGTATATATTATGATATAACTTTGATGTTTGATGTTTAACCTTAAGTCAATTTTTTTTTTAAAGGTGGGCTTTTAAAATTAGTAAACCATTTACCTTATAATTTTGGCTAATACCAAATGAACAAAGTTGCTATTATTTTGATGTAGTGTATTTTTTTATTTGAAATGATGGATTGAGTGTCGTAATAGTACAAAATGGGGGTATGCAAGCATCGTGACCATACAAAACGGGGGCATGCACAGGGGGACTGCACGGATTAAACATGTAATGATACGATTGTTTTTGTATTTACCCTTTACAAAACTTAAGTATATGAGTGAATCACAATTCAGTGCTTTGATGGTACAATGTGCATATGAATATGAACGCAAATGCACAGTGGGATAGGTTGCCCACAATTGGGCAGCAACAGACAGAGCAGTGATAGCAATGATAACAGTTGTAAATGGTGGTGATTTGCTTTGGCGACGACGATAGTTGCGGCTGCAAGTGGTGGTGGTTTGGGTTGGCGATGATAACAGTGTTTATTGGTGGATGGTCGTTTTTTTCTCTTCATATATATATATATATATATATTCTTTTTCTTTTAAATAATAGAACTTTGGTTTTTTTAAATATATTTTTTAACTTTTTTTAAACTAATATATATACTCGTTTTTCTTAGTATATAATTTTTTCCTTGAAAATGGCCAAGGGCCCATTTTTTAATTTTTTTTTTAATTATTTTCGTAAATTATTATCTTGAATGGCCAAGCGCCTGGGCGTCAATGAGACCTGCAAAACGAAAAAAAACTCCAAAAATCCTTTTGTGGCTTACAGTAATGAAATTTGAACAAAGGGTCAATGGCCAAAGGCCGGTACTGGAGAAAAGGCTCTAATACCAATGTAACAAACAAAATTCATATATACACAAAGATTCAAAATATCTAAAATATGAGAATACCCATAATAGAACAAACAATACATTTATATAAGAATGTATTAATGTACAAGTGATATGGTTGGTTACAAATGAGGGCCCTGTTTATATATTAGGCAAGGTGCCCATTCGCAGATAGTCGCATGTCCTTTAAGACATGTCTCTTCAATATACTAATTAATATTAATAATAATTATTATTAATTATATATTTATGTTCATAACATCACCCTTGTTCGATACATATGATTGGACCACTTTCAAACTGCATGTAAGATATCTTGCACCAAGCACTAAGAAGGCTATAACACCAAGTATTCCATGACCTATGCTCATGACTTTTCTAGAAAACCTACTTGAAAAATACATGAATGACACTTTCATTCTTTAAAGGATTTAAGAAGCAAGTCTAGTGTGGGAGGCACTTGGGAAAACCATGTTGGGGCTTCACAAAACTCAATAAATAGGAAACAAACAAACAAACAAAATCAAAACACAAAAAAATTTGTTGAAATTTGGTACCGGAGGACAGGTGGTTCCCTAAGGCTTTGATCTTTGGCCTAGGGAAAAGTGTCCAAAAGAATTTAATTTTTCTCCTAAAGTAACTTTATAATTTTTTATAAAGTTAAATCTAATTTGAAAGTGACTTTAAGTGATAAAGTTACTAAGTCTAATTTTTAAAGTGACTTTTATAAAGTCAATGAAAAATTAGAAAGGAAAAGTGACTTTGGAAATAAATGACTAAGTGGGTCTTTATTAAAGTGGGGTGAATTAAAAAATAGAAAGTGAGATTTAAATGAGCATTTAATCTCAGCCATTGATCTAAAACTATTTCAGCCATTGGATTTAGCATTGTTTTACAAAACGGCCGAATCGACTCCAACTCGGCCGAGTTGAACCGAGTCAAAGCCCTAGGGAGTGACTCGGCCAGCTACCCGGGCCGGGTTGACCGAGTCACATATGACTCGGCCGAGTCATTGGATGACTCGGCCGAGTCATATGTGACTCGGTCAACCCGGCCGGGTAGCTGGCCGAGTCACTCCCCAAATCACAATATAAGTGTTATTGCTAAAGGTGAAGATTTGTTGAAGGTGTATAGTGTTATTACTGTTGCTGAAGGTGTATAGTGTTATTACTGTTGCCATTGATGTCATGTAGATCAATGGTAGTGTCTAAAGGTAATGTCAACATGAACATCCAGTCATACATCCATGCAATGCATCTATATCATGTCAACTTTATTATATACTACGGTCTACCATACTATTGATAGTGTCATTGTCACTGTACTCAGAACTTACTCCTGTAGAGTTGTAGTGACTGTGAAACCAGGGTATTGATAGTGACTACGGTAGAGTCAATATTTAGACCTAAACCTTCACATGTGATGGATCAAAAGTTACAGAAGAGAAGGCTGCATCTTCTGTCTATCACAGTATGGACAATAATGTTTATGAAAATACTCATATCAACAATACAAACCCTTTCAGAAATTCTGATCAAGGATCCAAAGATCAATGCACATGTATGTGCTCCACCACCATACTGTTACCAAGACTTCTTCAATCACCTTAATGCTGCAAACAATAGGACTGGTTAATTGTGTAACTTTTACATGCTGCTGTAGGATGAAGAGTCACCAACAAAACTGTTAATGCAAACATTGTCATAACCTCAACAGAACTCATACTTAGCATGTGCAATGAACATGGAGATTCAAGCATTTTATGTGACTGCTCAAGATTATAGTTCCAGGTAGCTTCAATGGAGCCACAGATACTTCATAATACATATGTGGTCTAGATTCTAGAAGAAAGGGCCAAGCACCTTCAATAAATTCCAAAACTGTCTTCACCCACTATGTGTTTGGAAACATGAATGAAAATCTTTAAAATTATGTTTAAAATATTTAAAATTATGTTTTTTAATAAAAAAATAAATATTTAATGTATTTTTTACAACGACCGAGTCACTGAAATCGAGCCGGCCGAGTCATTACCGAGTCGGAGTCAGAGTCGGAGTCAATCCTCGGCCGAGTCGGAGTCGGAGTCGTAAAACACTGGGATTTAGGGATCACCCAAAAGTCATTTAGGGTTGGGTTAAGGGAGGAAAAGGAGGAAAAAAAAAGATCATTCATTCTTTCATGAGCAGATTGGGAGAAGGAGAGCAAGAGAGCAAGGGAGATTTCTGGACAAGGAGGAGAAAGAGGCAGCAGTTTGGCACACATACAGGCAGCACTTCAGCAAATCCGAACAGCATAAAGAACAAGCAGAAAAAGGCAGTTTTTGTGAGCAAAACAGTGGAAAAATTAATTTTCAGCACGAATATCGAGGAGGCGATTTTCTGCACATTTTTCGAGGGCTGTCCGTACAAGTCCGTACGGCCGTCCGTACAGTCTGTACGGTCCGTACGTCCGTACAGTCCGTACATCTGTACGGTCCGTACATCTCGTACAGCACTTTTCAGATTGTCTGTTGGGCTGAAAACAGATAAGTTTTGCTTGCTGGAAATTTCTGTTTTTGCTGAAATTTATTTGCTGAAAATTTTCTCTGTAAAAAAGGCATTTTCCAGAAATAAAGAAGAGCTCTCAAACTGGTTTTCCCCAAGAGTTGTAGGGGGTTTTTTCAGGGTCAAGTTGACCAAAAATCACTGAGTTTAAATGTGTTTTAATGGCTGTTTTTAATTGCTGATTTTTATTTCTGCAATTTCCAGCATTCTGAAAAATTTCCAGAATTTGTGTTTTCAGCAATATTTTTTTTTTTTTTTCAGTCTGTTAAATGTATGGTTATGGGAATGGGCATTTAACTACATGGGAGAAATAAGGTGAAACTGAAAACCGGGGTGGGAAAGCAGAAAATTTTACATGGTATCGGAGCTTGAGTGCTGAAGGGCAGTTTGGGACAGCAAAAGAAAAAAAAATACAGCTGCTGATTTTTTCACTCAGAAAATTCCAGCAAGCTGATTTTTCATAAACAGCAGTTTTATCTTTACCACAGCAGTGCTATTTTTCAGTTTTAGGACAGCAAGATGTCATTGGGATTGAGGGTGGAGGATAGGTTGGATGGGCATACAAATTACAGCGTTTGGAAAGAGAGAATGCAGAGTATCTTTGAGGAGGCAGAAGTCTGGGATATCATGGTGCATACAGCACAGCACCCTGTTGTTGTGCCTACTGATGCTACTCAGTTGGCAGCTTATAATAGAAAGAACAACAAGGGTAAGAGGCTGATTCTAGACGGAATCAAAGACCATTGCATTCCTCATGTGAGAGGAAAGAGCAATGCCCATGAGATGTGGACAACATTGTCCAATCTCTACCAGAGTACCAATGAGAACCGGAAGATGGTCCTGAAGGAGAAGCTGAAGAACATTAAGATGGGGAATGATAGTGCAGCTGGATATCTCACAAAGATTACCAATGTGAGAGATGAGTTGGCAGCGATTGGAGAGGCCATTCCATCCACTGAGTTGGTGTGTATTGCAGTGAATGGCCTCCCCCGTTCATGGTTGAACTTTGCTGATGGGGTCTGTGCACGTGAGACCCTTCCCACATGGGAGAGGTTTTGGGATGATTGTATTCAGACAGAGATCAGGAAAGGACAGCTTGGGGCAGCCAAGCCAGTTGAGCAGGATGAGGATGTAGCACTGGTGGCAGGAGGCAAGAAAGGCAAAGGGAAGAAGCAGGCTTCCACAAGCGGTGGTGGAGGCAAAGGCAAAGGTAAAGGTAAACAGGGTAACTCACAGAAGGACTATTCCAAAGTGAAGTGTTGGAATTGTCAGAAGATGGGACACTATGCAGTTGTGTGTCCGGAGAAGAAGAAGAAGAAGGGGAAGAACCAGGATGTGGCAGCTTCAGCTGAGATTGAGGACTTTGCAGGTCGTTTTGACCGGGAGTTTGCGTTCACTACATGTGAGTCCTCTAGTGCAGGATCACCTGCCACACAGGTTCAGAGGGAGCATGCTTTTCCCTCGATTAGCGGAGCATCTACAGGTATCTGGTATGTGGACAGTGGGGCTTCACGTCACATGACAGGAGTCCGGGAGTACTTCTCAGAGCTTTCAGAGAGTGGCACTGATATTGAGGTAGTACTCGGTGATGACAGAGTTGTTAGAGCAGTCGGGGTGGGTACACTGACATTTCAGAGGGAGTCTAGACCTCCCTTGAAAGTGTCGGACGTTCTTTATGTGCCAGGGATGAGGAAGAACCTCATATCCGTCTCAGCTTTGGAGGACAGAGGATATGAGGTACTGTTCAGGGGAGGACAGGTGTTGATGTATCCCAGGGGCACTCCAGCTGATTCAGCTAGAGTGATAGGTGTACGCCATGCAAAGGTGTACAAGTTTGCATTCCAGCCCCTTTTGGCATTGAGCAGTAGTACCGACAGCAGAGCTAGCAGTTCTAAGCTGTGTGAGATTTGGCACCGCAGGATGGGACACATGTATCATGGAGCCTTGAGGACATTGCGGGAGATCACTACAGGTGTGCCAGATTTCAGTACTGATCACTTTGATACTTGCAGAGGTTGTGCGATGGGCAAGTTTGCCAAATCCCCTTTTCCCAGCAGTGACAGCAGAGCGACGGGGATACTTGATTTGATTCATTCCGATGTGAGCGGTCGGATGTCTCATGTTTCCTTGAGTGGATATGAGTATTATGTTTTATTCATTGATGATCACTCCAGGAGGACCTGGATTTATTTCTTGAAGACCAAGAGTGAGGTCTTCAAGCGGTTTCAGGAGTTCAGAGCTCTTGTGGAGACTCAGACAGGTCAAAAAATCAAGTCCCTGAGGTCGGACAATGGAGGAGAGTACACCCTTGGAGAGTTTGTTGACTATTGTGCGGAGGCAGGCATTAGGAGGGAGTTCACTGTTCCTTACAACCCCCAGCAGAACGGGGTTGCGGAGAGGAAGAACAGATCCATCATAGGGGCTGCCAAAGCCATGTTACATGATCAGGGGTTGCCATTGTTCTTGTGGGCAAAGGCCTGCAACACAGCTGTTTACTTGCAGAACAGGAGTCCGCATCGTGCCTTGGGGCACATGACTCCGGAGGAGGCTTTCTCTGGGAAGAAGCCTGATCTTGGTCATCTTCATATCTTTGGATGCATTACATACTCCTATATACCCAAGGAGAAGAGGACCAAACTAGAGCCCACCGCAGAGAAGGGTATCTTTGTGGGCTACAGTGAGACCTCAAAGGCCTTTCGGATTTACATTCCTGCACAGAGGAGAGTTGTTGTCAGACGGGATGTGAAGTTCGAGGAGGACAGGGCCTTTAGGAGGTCACGGGAGTTAAAGTATCTGGATCAGCCAGACCCTCAGCAGCAGTTGAGTCAGTCGCAGGGATCCAGTGGGCAGGGATCAGGAGGATCCGGAGGTACATCTATGAGGATGTCAGGTCCATCAGTGAGCAGTGGCTCGCCGAGCCAGAGGGGTGGTGCTCCGGGCAGCATGCAGAGCAGTTCACTAGGGAGTCCATTGATGGACAGTTCACACGGTACCTCAGCTTCTACAGGTGCAGGTGCAAGCAGGAGGACAGCAGACAGACAGTCAGGAGTTCAGGCTACTGATGGTGATGAGGAGGAGTTTCATTCTCCTATGGGAGAAGCATGCTCAGGGAAGAGGAAGCCCAAGTGGCTTCAGGACACCTTGAGAGATGCCACATCTGTTGCTGAGCCGAAGAGGCCGGTCAGAGAGAGTAGACCACCTGAGAGGTTTTGTAGTTATATGGCGATGGTTACCAGCATCCTTGACTCTGAGCCTTCTAGCTATGAGGAGGCAGCTAGCCAGCAGGTCTGGAGAGAGGCCATGCAGGAGGAGTATTCTTCTATCATGAAGAATGATGTTTGGGAGGTGGTGCCGAGGCCTGAGGGCAAATCCGTGGTTACTTCCAGATGGCTTTACAAGGTAAAGCATGCTGCAGATGGCAGCATTGAGAAATTCAAAGCGAGGTTTGTGGCTAGAGGGTTCTCCCAGGTAGAGGGAGTTGATTATGAGGAGACCTTCGCTCCCGTGGCTAGATATACTTCGATCCGCTCCATTATATCGATAGCAGCAGAGATGGGTTGGAAGATCCACCAGATGGATGTGAAGACCGCATTTCTCAATGGCTTCATACAAGAGGAGGTGTACATTGAGCAGCCACAGGGCTTTGAGGTGCATGGGAAGGAGTCCCATGTGTGCAGATTGAAGAAGGCCCTTTATGGCCTGAAGCAAGCTCCCAGAGCTTGGTACTCCAGGATAGATGCATACTTGCAGGGGATGGGTTTCACAAAGAGTGAGGCAGATCCGAACCTTTACTTTATTGTGATTGGTGAGGAGCCTCTCATTCTGGTGCTGTATGTGGATGACTTGATCATTACAGGTGCAGAGAGACTCATAGAGCACTGCAAGAGAGATCTTGCGGCGGAGTTTGAGATGAAGGACATCGGCTTGATGCATTACTTTTTGGGTTTGGAGGTGTGGCAGGAGGAGGGGCATTTCTTCCTGGGGCAGGGGAAGTATATTGTGGACATCCTTAGCAGATTCCACATGGAGGATTGTAGACCCATGTCGACACCGATGATCACCAACTGGAAGAAGCTTCATGCTTCGGATTCCGAGTTGGTGGATCCCACATTGTACAAGCAGCTGATTGGTTCCTTGATGTATTTGGTCAACACTAGACCAGATATCTGTTTTGCAGTCAACACGATGAGTCAGTTTATGTGTGAGCCTAGGAAGGTTCACTGGGTGGCTGCAAAACACATTTTGCGGTACTTGCAAGGGACAGTGGAATATGGTCTGGACTACAGGCAGGGAGATGGAGTGAGATTGGCAGGATACACTGATTCTGATTGGGCAGGTTGTGCTTCTGATAGGAAGAGCACTTCAGGGTGTTGTTTTGGGTTGGGTTCAGCAGTAGTGTCATGGTTCAGCCGGAAGCAGCAGTCAGTAGCACTAAGTTCAGCGGAAGCAGAGTATATGGCAGCCAGTCTAGCTAGTTGTGAGGCCATCTGGCTTCGCAAGATGTTGTTTGGCTTATTTGGTCAGCCGTTGAGACCTTCAGTGATTTACTGTGATAATCAGAGTTGCATTAAACTCACGGAGAATCCAGTATTTCATGACAGGTCAAAGCATATCGGGATCAGATATCATTTCATCAGAGACTATGTTCAGAAGGGAGCTGTGAAGCTTGAGTATATTTCCACTGATGAGCAGGTTGCAGAGATTCTTACCAAAGCCTTACCACGGGGCAAGCATGTCTACTTCAGAGACAAGATGGGTGTGGTGAGGAACACCTTCCTCGGTAAGAGGGAGTGTTGAAATTTGGTACCGGAGGACAGGTGGTTCCCTAAGGCTTTGATCTTTGGCCTAGGGAAAAGTGTCCAAAAGAATTTAATTTTTCTCCTAAAGTAACTTTATAATTTTTTATAAAGTTAAATCTAATTTGAAAGTGACTTTAAGTGATAAAGTTACTAAGTCTAATTTTTAAAGTGACTTTTATAAAGTCAATGAAAAATTAGAAAGGAAAAGTGACTTTGGAAATAAATGACTAAGTGGGTCTTTATTAAAGTGGGGTGAATTAAAAAATAGAAAGTGAGATTTAAATGAGCATTTAATCTCAGCCATTGATCTAAAACTATTTCAGCCATTGGATTTAGGGATCACCCAAAAGTCATTTAGGGTTGGGTTAAGGGAGGAAAAGGAGGAAAAAAAAAGATCATTCATTCTTTCATGAGCAGATTGGGAGAAGGAGAGCAAGAGAGCAAGGGAGATTTCTGGACAAGGAGGAGAAAGAGGCAGCAGTTTGGCACACATACAGGCAGCACTTCAGCAAATCTGAACAGCATAAAGAACAAGCAGAAAAAGGCAGTTTTTGTGAGCAAAACAGTGGAAAAATTAATTTTCAGCACGAATATCGAGGAGGCGATTTTCTGCACATTTTTCGAGGGTTGTTCGTACAAGTCCGTACGGCCGTCCGTACAGTCCGTACAGTCAATACGGTCCGTACATCCGTACGTCCGTACAGTCCGTACATCCGTACATCTCGTACAGCACTTTTCAGATTGTTTGTTGGGCTGAAAACAGATAAGTTTTGCTTGCTGGAAATTTCTGTTTTTGCTGAAATTTATTTGCTGAAAATTTTCTCTGTAAAAAAGGCATTTTCCAGAAATAAAAAGAGCTCTCAAACTGGTTTTCCCCAAGAGTTGTAGGGGGTTTTTCCAGGGTCAAGTAGACCAAAAATCACTGAGTTTAAATGTGTTTTAATGGCTGTTTTTAATTGCTGATTTTTATTTCTGCAATTTCCAGCATTCTGAAAAATTTCCAGAATTTGTGTTTTCAGCAATATTTATTTTTTTCAGTCTGTTAAATGTATGGTTATGGGAATGGGCATTTAACTACATGGGAGAAATAAGGTGAAACTGAAAACCGGGGTGGAAAGCAGAAAATTTTACAAAATTTGTGGAGGAAAAAAAAGGAGGATAGTTCCATCCATAAAATCTATAAAATCACAATTTATAAATCAAGTGATCTAATCAAATATGATGATATAGAATTTGGCAATTGAAATTTGTCTCGAAACTTGAAATATAAATCAAAATTTCAAATAGCCTACAATCCACCGAATATAAACAAGTTTAACAATTCAACTACTATTCAAATTAACATTGTTAATTTCTTTAAACCCAATTAAAAATTTGTCGCTGCAACAAATAATCACAGATCTGAAATAAACAATGCTTTCTAATCTGATTTGTAACAATAAATATTATGGGTTTTTTGACAAAATAAACAAGAATACTTGAAACCAATTGCATGCAATCACATGCAACAAAGAATAACACAGATATACCATGGCAACCCCAGTGTGGGGAAACCGGCAAACATTGGGCTTCTTATCAGCTTCAGGAGAAATATTTGTTTACAACAATTTTCTCCGACAAATACACACCAAAATATCTCGGCCTTCTCTCTCAGTCAGCCCTTGTTTACCTACACGTGTAGCCTAGCATAGCAACTTCTACACGCAAGGAAAGCTCGGCCTCATGACCCAAGAGAAAATTGGCCTACTCGATCTAAGATAACTCGGCCACTCTATCGATCTCGTTTTCCCTGATCTCGCTCTAGCTTGGCTCAATCCAGCATTTTCTCACTTTCACTGCTAAATATTGTGCTCCACTGAATCCCAACTCGTGCCAATCAATTGTGCTCCTCTTATTGATTTTTGTAACTATGGTGGTCTTCTTAATGTATATTTGAGTCCTTAATGTATTTGTACACATTCTTTTCATGCTAGAGTCAAAAAGGAAAAATTAAAAGACATGTTCTTCATGTCGGTTGAAAAAGAAAAGAATTTAAATTTATGAAAGTTAAATTTTTGGCTCCAAGAAGATGTAGTCAGCCTCCTCCTAGCCAAGTCGTCCCTCCTCAAATGCTCAAGTCAGCCCCATCCAAAAAGGCGCCCTTTTGGACCAGCAAAGTCTATAAATAAGAGGCAATTCAACCTCCCTCGTGGCATGAAGCAAGCTCACATCTTCTGAGGCATTTCGGAACTCTTTTGTTCATGAATAATTCGAATGGTCTAAGGCAAGATAAGAGTGAAGGTCATCTTCCAAAGAATGTTATCAGAACCGGACGAATCATCGAACCAGTAGATCCCACAGACCGGGAACTGGAATAGGTCAACCAAAAACACATAAAATATTTAAATTTTAAAGAAAACCACATATATTCATGTGCATTCATATGAATCCAAACCATTTATACACAAATAAGCAAAAGTTCTCATTTATGGAGGATGTAAGGGTGCACATAACCAAAATAACGTCGAGTGCAATGCATATTTGAATCGAAAATACATCAAAAAACAAGACCTACATGGCCTCTAACATTCAAAAAAATCATGCTACAACAAATACCTACATATCATCAAAAACTTTGTATATAATGTGATCTCCATAAGCAATATCACCCTCTAAGCATTAAAATAAGATAAAAATGCTTTGCATGTCAATCAAGATTTTGTTTGAGTGATATGTACATTTTAAGTAGGATCGTGATCAAGGAGTTCAACAAACAATTGGTGCTCTTGATTAAATGCTAGTTCAATACCCTCATACGTGACAAAATCCAATGGAAACAGTGCAATCCTGAAATCCTGAAAAAAAGTGTCAACTCTGTTGGATTTCGACTGAGATCTAAAATTCTACTTTCTCCATAAGAAATCCAATGAGGACGAAGCCACTCTAAAACATCTTTAATCATTTCATGGAATGTTAAAAATATAAGTAAAAGGATAAAAATGAAAGATAACGGAGAATGTCACTTTTACTTTAAGAATTTAACATTACCATAATATGCTTGAATATTAGGCACCTATTGTGGGGTAGTCCCAAGCCAAGACAAAAATTAATAGAAAAAAAGCAAAACAGGCCCCACTTGTTGCGTTCTACCGGGATTTAGTGAACTGGTACCAAAATGGTCGGTTCGGTACACAATTCAAATCACCAGTCCAAACCATTTTTTGCCTCAAAACAGTCAGATTGGCCGACTCAAACTAGTTCAGTCCAGTCCTAATAACACTACTTCCAAGGAAACAATACAAGGATCTGGGGCAAGCATTCGGAGGTCTATGGCAAGCAAATTTGTCCGAGTTCGACAAGAATGATAGCACTCTCTATAATGAAGGTCGAATCATTGTGGTAACTCTTTACTAATCTCTGTCTCTCTATGTGAGCCGAATTTTTGTCTCTAAATGGTCAAATGTATATGGAAGGATCGAGCTTTGTAGCAGAATCCTGTAGGAGATGACTTGACTAGGAGGATGGACCATGGAACAAGTTTGACCTAGCTATTAACTAAGATGTACCTATGTTGAATTGGAGATTTCTCTATTGAAAAGGTTGTTGGGTTTTTCCCCGTGTTCCCCAGGGTAAAATATTGTGTTCTTGTGTGGTTGTCTCTTTATGTTCCTACTGGCATATGGTCATTGTTGTAGTTCTCTGTGTAATTACTTTATGATGCATAATGAATGTAAGATAAGATCTGTCAAAGAAATAATCATAAGAAATAATTATCAGATTGGAGAACTATTGTAAAAATCAACACCTTTGGGTCGAACCTCCTATTAAAAAGTTCAAGCCCTAATCTCTAGTTAAATCCATAATCTCAACGATTGAGATTAGATGTCGACTCACTGAGATCAACAGTTACAATTGAATGTCAATGACTTTGCCTATTTAGTAAAAAGGTAACCAACAATTAAATTAAATTGTCGTCTAAAGTTTTGACTTAGGAAATTCATTAATTAATTTCCATAGGAGATAATTATGGTGATTCGCTGCATGTCATGGCACCTGATCCATGCAGAATCACCTTCCAAGCTACAATCTCAACACTCCCTCTTAGAGAGGAAGGTGTTCTGCACAACACACAACTTATCTTTGAAGAATACAAAATTGTGCCTTATTAAGGCCTTTGTCAAGATGTCTACTACCTGCTCATCTTTGGGAATGCACCGCAGTTTATTGTCCCCTTTTGCATGCAATCTCTGGTGAAGTGATACTTGCTCTCAATATGCTTCGACTTGTCATGGAATACTGGATTCTCATAAAGCTTAATACAACTCTAATTATCACAGTGAATGATAGTTGAATCTAGCTCCTGCTCAAAAATCCCAACAAGGAGTTTTCGAAGCCAAATAGCCTTACATGTTACCATACTGGTAGCCATGTACTCTGCCTCTACAGAACTCAAACGCAATTGGCCTATGTTTTCTATTGTACCAAGAGAGTGCTCCTAATCCCAGACTGAAACTGCACCTAGAAGCGCTCTTCCTGTCAGTTGTACTTCCTACCCAATTTGCATCGGTATACACCTCTAACTTCACCCCAGCTTGCTAAGTGTACCTCATCCCATACTCAATTGTGCCTCTGAAATATCTCAAAACATGCTTGGCAGCTACCTAGTGCACTCACCTAGGCTCTCCCATAAATACACTGAGTGTGTTCACTACAAAATGAATGTTTGGCTTGGTGTTGACCACTACCTCTGATCTGGAAGTATTGATCTTCTTCTAGTCAATCATACGTGGCGTACCCATGGGCCTACAATTCTCCATCTTGAAACTCCTCAAGATCCCAACTGTGTATTTCCCTTATCCAAGGAAAATATCTCCCTTTCTATCACACCTCTAACCCCAAAAAGTAGTACTTCAACCCCAAAACCTTCATCTCAAACTCTTTTGCAACATTTTGCTTGCAGTGCACTATGAGCTCCTCAGGCACTGTCAGAAATAGGTCATCAATGTACAACATCAATATGAGAGGTTCACCCCTCACTTGAATGTAGTACAGGATCGGGTCTACCGCACTCTTAGTGAAGCCCACATTGTACAAATAACTATCAATCCACGCATACCATGCCTTGGGAGCCTGCTTGAGCCCATATAGTGCTCTCCTCAACCTGCACGCATGGGGACCCCTCCCATGCACCTCAAAACCTTTAATTGGTCTATGTAGATCTCTACTTCAATAATACCATTGAGGAAGGTCATCTTCACATCCATTTGGTGAATCCTCCAACCCATCTACACTGCTATAGAAATGATAGCCCTAGTGCAGGAGCAGTATATGTTTATCAAAGCGAAGCTCTCGTCATAATCAATCCCTTCCTTCTACAAAAATCCCTTAGACACAAAACGAGCTTTGAATCTCTTGATCTTGACGCATGCTTGATCTTATACACCCATCTGAAGTCAACCACTGACTTGCCCATTGGCCATGGCACAACCTCCCATACATTGTTCTTCATGATGGAAGAATGCTCTTCCACCATCGCATCTATCCGATTGGAAAATGCAACTAGGTTTGGTCTTCATAATTATCATTGTACTTGCATCAATGTTTATTTCATGTAAAAACAAAAGAAGAAAGAGAAATTATTATTATTATTATTATTTCATTTGTCAAGCATGTTCTTCATGCTTCTAGGGTTTATTAAGTCAAAAGAAAATTTGTCATGAGTCAATCTATTATACTTTAGTCAAGTCTCATTTGGACTTTTGAAAGAAAGAAGAAAAAGAATTTTATTTGAGTCAAAAGAGTCAATTTTACAAGACCAACACGACCCTTCCTGGACAAATCGGCCCTGAAAGGGACCTATTTGACCTACTGGACGAGTATATATACAGCGCAGCTCGACCTCATTTGGAGGCCATCAAGCAAACTTCAATTTCTGTGCAAAAATAAGAGAGAAAACCAACGAAAGACAAGACAAGATGAGCAAAAGTCAAAGGAAAGAGAGAAAAGGTCAAAGGAGAAAGAATTTTGCGACATGTGCAAAGTTTTTGCCCTAATTTTTGTCACACATGTGAAATTTCATAGTTGCAGGTGTTAGAAAATCAGAAAGGCAGAAAGATTTTCTTATTCTTGATAGTTACTTGTGATGTTTCTTATTATTATGATTATTTATATCTTCTTTCCTTCAGTTCATCAAGCAATTACCAAAGCAACAGCACATAAAACAATAGACACCAGATGTAGGCACTATGCCAGGGCAAAACCCCCCTTGAGGGGAAAACCCTGTCAAGAAATTCTTTTTCAATAGTATCCTTTGAGACTCTTCACCCTAGAACAAGACAAGGCCTTCCCTCCACACCAAGTCAGCCTCCCAGAATTTTGACCCCTTTCCAGCAACTTTGACTAGGCAACAGCTTCCAGCAACATAGAAACTTGGAAGACTTTGATCTCCCAATCCAGGACACGAAACTGAGAGAGAGGGTCACCAAAATTTCAATTTTTTCTTTATCCTTAGACTTCCCCAAACTCACATTCACTTCGGCTTCCCGACAACAAACTTCGCACTTTTTCCCAGCTACAAGAGATATCAAACTTCTTGTGAGTGAGAGATGCTCCAAATGAACTTGATGAGCTTGCATTTATAAGCTCCATGCAAGGTTGAATAAGGTCCTTAGGCCGACTTAATCTTCTTCTAGGCCAACATGGTGTGGAGGATACATAAATCATATTTGACTCAATACTTAACATTTTTACATGATTCAAAAGCCCGAGAAGGGTCTCTTTAAAAGTACAATGATTCTATTGACTCATAATAAATCCTAGAAGTCCTAAATGGAGACTTTAACCTAAAACAAGGTGACCCAAGCATGAAACCTGTGCTTTAATAAGTCACAGTGATAATAATAATTATTATTATTTTCTTTATTCTTTTGATGAGTACATTACATGATAACTCAAATACATTAAATGAAGACTGAACCTAGTTACATTTTCCAACAGCAGGGGCCGAAAATTACAGTTTGACCAGATTTGAAGAGCTTTGACTATTTCTGACTTGGTTGAGGAAGGTTTGAAGGAGAGCTAACTTCGGTCTTGGGGGAGGTCTTGGTGTTATTTTTTGGTTCTTGGATTTCTCACTTTGATCTGATTCAATGAGAAGAGAAGTTGGTTGGGTTTTCCCCCTTGTGGGGTTTTGCCCTGGCTTGGAGCATGTATCATGTGTTCATTGTCTTTGTGATCGTCATGGTTTATGTTTTGGTAATCATTTGATGAAAGGAACATAATAAAAAGTAATAAGGAGCCAACACATTCACAAGCAATTATCAAGAAAGAGAAATCAACCCTAATTTGTTTCCCTACTGATTTCTCAACATGGTATCAAAGCTAAGGTAAGGAGAAGGCAGCTTGAAGATCACTTTTGTTGGCATAAATGAAAGACATTTCTACAGCGATCATCCTAGCTACCTTGGAGGACATTATTTGCAAAAGCCATAAGGAAGAAGACTCAAACACCATCATTCTTGAAGAAGACTACTACAGCAGTTATCTATCTCTCCTATCATTGAAGGCTCTTGTATACTCATCATTCATCATTGAAGAAGTCATCAACGCAGCTTGAAGACCTCTCTATATAGGACATGTATAAAGATCTTTAGAAGCACCAAGATTTTGGGAACATCATCTGCACTCTTGAGAGTATCATCATTCATCATTGAAGCAACCTGAAGGTATTATTGTACCATCAATCCTAGAAGTCAGCAGTCAGGGACATCTTTGAAGACCCTTGCAATCATCAAAATCTTTGAAATCATCAAGAAGGCATCATCTTCAATCAAGCATTTCACTCCTTTGACAAGAAAGTACTTTATTACTCTTCACGTCTCAATCTTCAAATCAAATGGCATCATTTTGTAAGGAAGGCAACAAAATCGATGGGTCCTCAAACTTTCAAGCTTGGAAGAAGAGAATAGGCTCTAGTGCCTCCTTCCTTCTCCTATTGTGTCATATTTGTAAATCCTTCAATCCTATCCCAAGTTGTTCTTAAGGGGGGAGGTAACCGTCCATGAGAGAAGCTTATGTAAATTTTCATTCTTTTATTAATAAATTGCCTGAAGTGGCCGCGTTGGCTCAGGCCGTGGACTATTTCCCTCTTTAAGGGTTTTAACCACGTCAAAAATACTGGTGTATTGATCTGTGATCTGTTTGTGAGCGGTGTCCTTTGGTGTTCTGTCTCATAGAAAATCAATTCATGGATCCCGTTCAAGGCAAAGTTTCAGAACCAGATAAAGACAAGACTCAAGAATTCTCAAAGAATTCTCATTTAATCTCATCAAAGATCATCTTATTCCCTTTGTTGCAAATTTGGGCACATCTAAAGGAATCTATGACAAATTGGTAAAATTATATGATGTCAATACTATAGGTCAGAGAACATCTTTAAGGAATCAACTTTACAAAACAACGTTGTCAAAAGATGAAGACTTGGCCTCATACCTTGTGAAAATCTCACAATTGAAAGATCAACTACAAGGGCTTGGAGAATTCATATCTAACTTTGAATTAACTACTTTTGTACTCAATTCTCTACCTTCAGATTGGAATAGTTTTGGGACCAACATCTATTCAAGAAATGACACTCCAAACTTTGATGAGCTAAGTGTTGAAGAAAGTGTAACTAGGTTCGGTCTTCATAAATGTAATTTTGATCTGTGTACTTGTAAATTAAAAGAATTATTATTTTTGTCATTATCAAGAATGGGTTTCTTGCCCATTTGATAGGTCCAACACATGTTTAAGTGCGTCTAGGAAAGTCAAAGAGTCAATGTAATTATTGAAGACCAATGTGGGCATGTTACACTATGTAACCTATGTAATTATGTCAAAGATATGTGTCAAAAATGATCCTCCAAAGCACAAGACAAGTCTCCTCTTCAAGTCGGCTCAAAGAATGAATTTTGGTGCACTTCAAGTCAAGTCGGCCCAAATAGGAGGGGCAGTCTCCTATATATAGGGCAATTCGACCTCACAAAAGTATTACTACTCATCTTTGAAATCAACAAGCAAGGAAGGACGAAAAAGAGGTGTGAAAAAGGAGCATTGAAGTGATTCTAGGGAAGCAAAAAAGAGGAAAGAGAAATAGAGTTTGGGAGGACTGTTTTTGGGCCTAATTCTGTCACATGCGCGAAGAAAGGGGGCCAGTTCTGCAGTCACATCAGATCCACAAGGGCAGCAACACAATAGAGTTAGATTGGGCCAAGAAGTGACTCCAAATAAGCCTCCATTTCAAGCGAAGGAGGTCTCACATCTAGCGAAGGAAGGGAGCAAGTAAAAAGGATTATCTCAAGCCCTAGATATGACACACAATGCGAAGAAATCAGATTTGTACCAGGGTTAAGAGGATAAGCCTCTAAACTCAGAGATACACCAGAAAAAGAGGCTCATTATATAGTTGAAATATCTAGAAGAAGAAAGATTGCCTAGCGAAGGAAAGGAAGGCACCAAAGAGGTCTCTAAGGAGACCTAGGGTTTTTGCAGTTGTCAGAAAAAGAGTTATCAGTTATCGGAAGAAGTGCGAAGGAAGAAATCAAGGAGCAAAGCAGAGGAAGGCATTGATTGAAGGACAAAAGGAAGATTGTGTCTTGTGCTTGGAGGGTCTACTGGTCAAGGGTCCAGGGTTTGTCATTTGTCCATTGAAGCTTCAATAATAAAAAATTGCAAAAGGGTTTTCCTCTCAAGGAGAGAAAGGTTTTGCCCTGGTTGAGAGCCAACATCTTGTGTTCTTGTCTCTTTTGTTTTGATAGTTGTTTGATCAAGTAAGAAGAACACACACTAATAATAATAAGAGAAGATTGTGCTAATAAGAAAAGTAAAAATTACTTCACAAATTGTTATCATCATCAGAAGAATCTCACTATAACCCAGATGCCCTAGATTCTTCAACAGTAAGGGCTTTGTGTATTCTAGAAGAAACAAGATTGAAATCCAAAGATGACATTGAACCCAACAATGAAAAATCTCAAGCATTTGCTACTAGATCATAAACGAAGATCAGAAAATTTGGAAGATTTGAACCTCATCAAAAATACGACAACAACAACAATTAGCCATGTGGAGGTCGAGACATGTCCAAAGTATAATGCTTTGCATGCAATGAATATGGACACTTTAAAAGGGATTGCCCTAAGGATCCTCAAAACAGGAAGAACAATAAAAGGAAGGAAAGAAGTGGAGCTCACATTGTTGAAGAAAATGAACAACCTGAAAAGGAACCGAAGTCTGAAGATCATAAGGATCTCTATTATTGAAGAACTTTACCACTACCAGGTCTACAAGCAGTTTGTTCTCTTTTATTTGAAGCTGGCAGTTAGAGTAACATATGCAGTTACATTTATAGAAGTATCTTAGATTTTGCAAATTATGGCATCATGAAAAGAAGCACGCAGCATTGGAAGAATAAGAGTCTACATAGTAAGCGCATTTTATTGAAGGCATTCATCTAAAGTTTAAACATCTAACAAGGCAAGGATAGAAGGATTTGGAGCATCTAGCACTTCACAGTTCATGCAGCAACTACATCGTGTCATACAAGCAGTGATTTAACAGAAAAGGACCACAAGGGTCTCCTACAATAACAAAACCATCGTTATAGAAAGTTTCTTCAATATATAAAAGAATCACACTATTATGGCAAGACTATATTCCACTAGAAGATCATGGGAGCAAGCATCAAAAACAATCTAACGAGTTTGAAGATATAAAGATAATCGAGTTGCAACATGAAGGCATAATTGGAGAACTTTTCATCTTAAGGAAGGAATCTCATCATAGACATTATCTTCAAAGAAAGTTAAAGAGAAGATCGTTCAAAAGGAAGTTAACTGCATGGCAGTGTGAAAGGAAGAGGTATACATATCTTTAGAAAAGGGCTCTTCATTAGAAAGTAGATTCATATCTTCAAAGTATTGAAGAAAGAATTGGTTTTCGAACTATACTTAGAAGCATGAGCATGATATGTCTTGATTAGATTAGAAATTCAAGACTCTTCCATATGGTTATTCGATATATAGTAGCATGACAAATGGGCAAAAAACATAGTCATATCGATCAACATCCAAATATGGTCTCTTGAAGAACATAAGGAAGATAGTAATGACAACTTTAAAGGGAGCTAGAAGGACGAAAGTGGCTTGAAGGAACATACAATTTGAAATTTGAAGTAGCTTCAATTGTTTTGGAAATTATGATGATGAGAAAACATGATTGGGATATGATATGACTTCCACGAAGAATACATGATAGAAGTAAATTATAAAGGTAGGAAACAAAACAATTTGATATAGGAAGTCAAGAGATGGTTTGTTGATCACTTGATGGTATGATAGATTCAACACTGATATAGAAGAAGTTTACTTTCCCTGGATAGATAGAGGGAGCTACAAATGGTTCTACATTGATTGGTGTGACAGATACCACTGATGACTAGTGGAAAGTGATATAAAAAGATGAAGGCAAAAACCATGTCATGAGGATAGATTATTAAAGAGTTTGGCTCCATAAAAAGTTTGAAATCTAGGAAGGTCGAAGCTCGGTATCATGATGTGAAATAGGAGCCTTGCAACTACAACTAGATCTCCACAGAAGAACAAGTAGCTAATGATTGAGACAAGTTGAGGCTTGTGGTTATATCTCCCTGGGTGAGGGATTAAGGATCTCCTCCCTCAGTGAGAGGGATTAAGGAACTCCTCCATGGTTGGGAGGGAGTGATGATGGACACTGTATTCTCCATCTGTCATGAATTAGGCCAGGACTAACAGCCGTAAGCCTAGTGAAGGTAAGGGAATGAAGGATTGGATAAGCATCTCAGACCGATACTTCGTAAGGATTTGGAATCCAAGATAGGAGTAGTCTCATGGACCAATACTCTTTAAGGATAGGGCAAGGTATCCAAGATAAGAGTAGTCGAAGAGAACCAATATTCTTTGAGGATTGGAAATCCAGGATAAGAATGGTCTTGTAAGGACATACCTGGTGAACATCCAGATGGGGTATGTGCCTTGAGAGGCGGTGATGGTGTTGTCCAAATGTATGCCTCCCAGCGTTATGCTCTAATCTAGTGCAGAGTTAGCGCTTGTTAGTCAAGGCCTTGCAATTTTTTTTCAAATTGACAATGTTGGTTATGATGTTGATGCTCAATGATGCTTATCAATCTGACCTACTGTTGTGAAAATATTTCAATTTTGAGAGTATCCTTATATCCTGGTGTGTAATTATGAATACCTCCCTAGTTAAGAGGGAGTGTTGTAAAATGTAACTAAGTTCGGTCTTCATAATTATCATTTTACTTGTGTCATTGTATATTCATGTAAAAACAAAATAAGAAACAAAGTTTATTACTATTATTATTATTATTATTTCATTAATCAAGCATGTTCTTAATGCTTCTATGGTTTATTGAGTCAAAAGGAAATTTTGTCATGAGTCAATCTATTATACTTGAGTCAAGTCCCATTTGGACTTTTGAAAGAAAGAAGAAAAAGAATTTTATTTGAGTCAAAAGAGTCAATTTTGTCCCCACAATACCAAGTCGGCCCTAAAAGGAACCTATTCAACCTCCTGGATGTGTATATATACAGTGTCGTTTGACCTCATTTAGAGACCATCAAACAAACTTCGATTTATGTGCAAAAAGAAGATAGAGAAACCAAGCGAAAGACAAGAGAATAGCAAAAGTCAAAGGAGAGAGGGCAAAGGTCAAAGGAGAGAATTTTGTCACACATGAGAAGTTTCTACCCTAATTTCTGTCACACGTGCAAAAATTCAGAGCTGCAAGGCCGAAACCCTGTTGTCGAGGCCGAAATCACAGTTTGACCAGATTTGAAGAGCTTTGACTATCGTTGACTTGGTTGGATTTGACTTGGTTGACGAAGGTTTGAAGGAAGGCTAAATTGGGTCATGTGGGAGGTCTTGGTCTTGGTTTTTGGGTCTTGTATTTCTCACTTGGATTTGATTCTATAACAAGAAGTTTGTTGGGTTTTCCCCCATGTGGGGTTTTTCCCTGGCTTGGAGCCTTATATCGTGTGTTCATTGTCTTTTGTGATCTTCATGGTTTATGTTTTGGTAATTGTTTGATGAAGAGAAAATAATAAAAGTAATAAGAGGCCAACACATATTCACAAGCAATTATCAAGAAAGACAAATCAATCCTAATTTGTTGCCCTATTGATTTCTCAACAAATCCACACCTGATGCTCGAACACCTCTTGAAAGTTAGCAGGTTCAGCCTCAATCAGTTCACTCATCAACACCATATACTTGGAATATCGCTAAGGATCCTTGCTCTGTCTAATTGAATATCTAATTATCAACATACTCCTAGGCCTCTTTCAAAGTCTGCTTTACCCACCTCGCTTTCTTCCTTCCTGTGCCTGGAGTCTAAGGCTAGGTGTGGGGAATTCCCTATTCCTCATTCTAATCTCTTTGCTCGTCTTGCGTGATTATAGTTTGACAAATCTCCACTAACTCAGCCTTTGGTTCTTGCTCCTCACAAACCTCAATTATAGAAAAACTCATGCTACCAGACTTTCGAAAAGCCCTCTCTTCTTCAAACCTCACATCCCTACACACTACTGTCGTCCTGAGTGGAGGAATGTAAACACGATATGCTTTTGAAGTCTCACTATACCCCACAAGAGTACCTTTCTCTGTAGTAGGTTCTAACTTGGTCCTTTTCTCCTTGGGAAAATGGCAATATACAAAGCACCCACACATGCAAATGTGCCCCAAATCTAGTTTTTTCCCTATAAACACGTCCTCTAGTGTCAATCTTGCCAACACTTTGTGTGGCCTTTTGTTCTACATATACATGGCAGTGTCGCAAGCCTTTGCCCATAGAAAACAGGGAAAATCTCGGTCATGGAGTATGGCATTGGCTACTCCAACAATAGCCATGTTCTCCCACTTTGCAACCCCATTATGCTAAGGGTTATATGGAATCGTCAACTCCTTCTTGATGCCTTCCTGCGCACAGAAGTCCTTGAAGGCATTAGATGTGTACTCACCTCCATTGTTTGACCTCAATGTCTTGATCTTTCTCCCTATCTGATTCTCGGCTAGAGCTTTGAACTCCTTGAATGTGTTGAAGACATTGTCTTTATTTTTCATGTAATAGATCCAGGTCTTCATCAAGAAGCCGTCAATGAAGGTCACATAATATTGGTTCCTCTCAAGGATACGATTGACATGGGCCCACACACATCTAAATGTAGTAGATCCAAAATCCCTTTGGACCTAATGTTGTTGCTCAGAAAACTAGTCTTGGCATATTTACCCAGTGCACAACCCTAGCACACCACATGTTGCTCGGCCTGTGGTTTTGGCAACCCTATTGCTATCTCCCTAAGCACATTAAGCACTCGACGATGAAGATGCCTGATCTTCCTATGCCACAACTCTCATCATTGCATGCACTGGCTCAACCTACAATCTAAACAAGTTTCCCGCCATGACGCCTAGCACTTTCATTGTCTTGGAGTTCTTGGACCGAATATACCTTTACACTCGTCATAGATCACAATGTAACCCTTGTCCTCTAAGGTAGCAACAGATATCAGGTTCTTCATCATACCCTGAACATACAACACATCCCCCACCAACAAGGGTTTGTCAAACTCCCTCTAAAACTTGACCATGCCAATACCAATTGGATGGTACATGGCATTATCTCCAAGCTCTATGTAAAAAACCAACTCCCCCTTTAGACATGTGAAATACTCTTTGACTCTCGTCATCTGGCAAGAAGCCCCACTATCAATGTACAACACACCAGTGGCTACAGAGCTCGAGAGATAACCTATGAGCAAAAACTCATTCTCGAACCATGTTGCAAACTTGTCCACTTCTGCGGTAGCAACAACTTGTTTCTTCTGCTTGTCCTTCTTATTAGGGCATTGGCTGGCGCAGTGACCTAAGTGATCGCATGAAAAGTAATTAACCTTGCTTGGATCTCTCTCTTCCCACTCTTGGAAGACGACCCCTCACTTGGCCCTTTTTTGGCCTTCTACTTACCCTTGCTTGCCAGAGCAAGGTTCTCTTCTTCGAATTCTTTTGATCTCCCCACTTACCACTTTCTTGAATCTCCTCTTGCATGAAATAATCCCAAAGCCTCGCCCAACTGGGTAGATGATCTTGGCCCAAGGTACACTTGACAATGACCTCCCATTGCTTTGAAAAGCCATTCAAGGCTATATGCACTAGCTCCTCCTTGGCAATCGTCTCTCCAATGTTGGCATTATGATGCATCTGTTGTCCTTGATGGAAACTCACTTGTATATGGTAACTAGATGAATCTACAAGCCAGATCAGAGGTGACAAAATGATGGAACACAGAGATATCAGAGGTGAACCGTGACAGAATGATTGAACAGAATAATTGTTAAAGGATTGATACAGGAAGATTGTGTTAGTGTTGTCCTTGATAGACAACCTATTTGATGAATGGACTACTTAATAAAGATATAAACAGGATGTGACACAACGTGTGGCAGTTGTGTTTACAGATGTGACAAAATGCAATTCAGTTCAAAAGAATCAGTTCAGAAATGATATAATGATGACAACTCACATTGTAACAGGTCTATGCAGAGGTAACAAAATAATGGCACAGAAGAACAGGATGATGGAACAAAGGACTATAGATCAGACTCAAGCAATTGAGGAAAAAGAATGTTTTAAGGTATATTAAGTTGTCTACGCAGGTTCACCTACTCCAAGTAGCGTATACAAGCAGGTTCACAGAACAAAAGGAGTGTATACGTATGCACGCACTTTCACAAGAGGAGAAGCGCGTATTGGATGGAAAATTAAGGTTAAAGAATACCAAAGGTCCATACCATGGTATTAGCCCACAATATTGAGCAGAATAACAGTTACTTGATCACATCTAAGAATACCACAGGTTCTAAAGGTTGTTTTGGTCTGAGGTATTGAGAAAGGCTCTAAGAATATAAGAAGGAGAAGATCAAAGTGCTAATTGTGCAATTAATGAATATATTATGGAGGGTTAGATCAAAAGCAAATATGCATGTTATGGGTTTCTGATGCTTTGCTTGATTTCAACTAAGTATGCACCTGAGTGTTTGATGATGGATGAGATCTAATGATGGATCAAGATCATAAGACCTGAAATGACTTATCATTATGTGATCTGATAATGGATAGGCTAGATCCAAGAGCTAACAAATTTTTTACCCTTTATATGTTATGATCTGGATATGTCTAAAGTCTGGAATAGTTGTGAAGTTATAAGTATCTGCAGATCTATACGCTGGTTCGCCTTGGTGAAGGCGCGTATACACGTCGGGTCATCTCTTCCAAGTAGTGTATGCAAAAGAAAAGCTTATTGTTCAGAAATGACAGATCTATCTAATCAATGCTGATGTTTTACTGTTGTTTGTCAATGATGTCTTCATTAGATCTAAAAGTAAAAATGATTGTATAAGGAGATTGAGTCTGGTTGATTGATTGATTGAGTAAGAAGGGTGATATTTGCTGCTATCTGTTTAGAACTCTTTAATATGACAGTAGATCTTCAGAATGTCAGTGGTTGGTATAGTTTTTGGTTCAGAGGTTTTATGATTCATTATCTTTATAGGTATACGCAGGTTGGGTTAACATTCTGACATATGATTTTTAAGGTTGCAGTTGGTTCTGGTTATTGATGCAGTTTTCTGGGTTCAGCACAGTGTTCTGGTGACAGTAATCTGACTGTTCAGATTGACTGATTGTTGGTTGATGCAGTTATTGCAATGGTGATTGATTTTGAGCTTCAATGTTACTGATGGGTCCAGTATGAAAATTTGATGAAAAGTGGCATTCATATTGTACTGTTGTGTACCAGGAGTATCCAGTGTGAAATTTTATGAAATGTGGTCCCTGGAGGATACTGAGGGTTGGAGCCTTAACTTCCTGCCAATAGTAGTTGGTGATTAGATCAGGGGGTTGGAGTTCCCTTCCAGTGGAAGCTGGAGAACAAGAGAAGGTTGTAGCCTTCTGCAGGTGCGTGACTGTGTACAGGTATGAGTCTGCACCAGTACAAGATTGTAAACAGCTTATTCTTTATATTAAAAAGAAGACGAAGACAACAGCAGCAGGTGGTTTTTCTCCCGCGATGGGTTTCCACATTAAATCTTGTTGTTCATGTGTGCTGCTTATGTGTGATGCTTTATTTTTTTATTGTTACACCTGGTTACTGTTTATCTAATGGTTAATAAAGTACTAATGCACTGGCTAAAGACAAACATATGAAGGATTAACTGAATTATAAGTCCAATGGATATACGCTAGTTGTCTTAATAACAGTAGTGGGCACACACAAGTTCGATTTAGTAAAGTCGTGTATAGAAACCTGAATATGAAATGAAAGGTTAATGATGATTTGTAAACACTGATTCACCCCCCCCCTTCTCAGTGTTATTCTTTTGATCTCCCCACTTACCACTTTCTCGAATCTCCTCTTGCATGAAATAATCCCAGAGCCTCGCCCAACTAGGTAGGTGATCTTGGCCCATGATCACTTGACAATGACCTCCCATTGCTTTGAAAAGCCATTCAAGGCTATATGCACTAGCTCCTCCTTGGCGATCGTCTCTCCAATAGCAGCTAATTTGTCCCTAACTTGTGTCAGCCTAGATAAGTAAGATGTCACACTCTCCACCTTGGACATTCTTGTGCCATGCAACTTGTCCTTGAGCATGAGCGTATCCCATATCTTCTTCACAGTATCCTTCTCTGACAGATGGGATGTGAGATGATCTTTGACACCACGAGAATAATCCTTTGTGCCTTAACCACTCTAACCTCATGGAGATCTAGGCAAATGGGATCATTCACTAGTGGAACCACTTTTGTACTTGCATATGCCAACCACCTTATTCTCCTTGAGAACAGAGGTGATTCGAACCTTCCATTGCAAATAGTTTGAATAGCCCTCAAGCCTATTTTCATATCGAACACTAGTTGCCATTGTAGAATAAAAACCTTTGAGATTTAAAAACAAAAATTTGATTTTTTTGTATCCTGAAACATGTGTCAAATACCCTTGGCTTCATATTCAGAGTTTAGTGCTCTAATACCATGTTAATTCTTTAAACCCAATTAGAAATTTGCTATCTAATAAATATTCACAAATCTGAAATAAACAATGTTTTCAAATATGATTTGTAACAACAAATATTTTGGGTTTCTAACCAAATAAACAGAAGAAGCAAAATACTCGAAACCAATCACATGTAGCAAAGAATAACATAGATATACCTTGGAAACCCCTATATGGGGAAAACCAACAAATGTTGGGCTTCCTATTCAGCTTCAAGAGAAATATCTTTTTAAGCAATCTTACAAGAATTTGCTCTGACAAATGCACAACAAAAGATCTCTGCCTTCTCTCTCACTTATCCCTTATTCGACCCGCACATGCAACCCAATAGAAGCACTTTTGTGCACAAGGAAAGCTTGGCCTCACAACCCAAGAGAAAACTCGGCCTACTCACTCTAAGACACTCGGCGCACACGATGCAAGATAACTTGGCCTCTCCATTGATCTCACTTGCCCTAATCTTGCTCTAGTTGGCTCGATCTAGCCTTTTCTTGTTCTCGCTATCAAATAATGCGCTCCACTAGATCCCAACTCGTGCTAATCAATTGCATCTCTCCTTTGACTCGAAGCTCGTATTAAAAAGATCACACCCTAATCTCGAGCGAAATCCCTAATCTCAGTGGTGGAGATTAGATATCAACTCACCGAGATCAATAGCTATGATTTAATCTGTTGTTGACTTTGCCTTTGGTCAAAAGGTAATCGACAATTAAATTAAATCGCCATCTAAAGTCTTGATTTGGGAAATTCATTAATTAACTACCGTAAGAGATTATTTAAGTGACTCGCTACATGTCATGGTACTAGATCCATGCATAACCACCTTCCAAGCTACAATCTCAACAAACACCCACCAGTTCTTTTGTCAAATAGATTGGTACAGGTGTTGGTTCTGGAACATATTGGCTAATTGTTTAAATGGAGCTTTCATCCCTAAGTAGGCTTTGATTTAAGTGTGTGTGTCTTGTTACCAAGGGCTAACTTCCTTCCAAGCCTTGGCATCAATCCATTCCAAGCAAAGGTTATGAAGCACCAGCCATCACAGAATTCCATCCTAAAATGTTGGAATCCTTAAAACTATCATAGTATGTTGAATTTTTGATGGGGCATGAAACTATATTTTCTTGATATGAGCTCCAATGAGGTTGGAAACCCTCAAACATCTTGGAACTCGACAAAATTTGACAATTAAAAAGGGTAAAATTTAATGATAATATATTATAAATAACTAAGGGGGTAAAAAGGGGAATATAAAAGAAAATGAAAACTTTTACTATATATTATCATTATAGTTTTCAACAATAAAAGAAAAATACCTAGTGTTCCAAACCTTTATTATAAGCTTTGTCAATTCAACAGATTATAATCCATCAAATAATATGAAGTTCAACAATTGAACTATTTGTTTCATGCAAGGAATAGAACTCGCTAGTTCAAGGAGAGTTCCAGTATTAGCAAATTTGGCAAGTTTCCATGAACCTAGATGTGTTTCAATCTAAACTAGGGTTTAGGCAAATTTTTGCATGAATTTGAAGCGAGTACCCATTCAGGAGAGACAAGGAAACACTTGTGAGACCCTGCCAAGTACCATAACACAGGTAGAGAGTATAACTCAAGAGATTTTCAGACATATTGTAAGGCGTGTGGCATGAAAAAACAAGATGCAACCAATACACCACAATGGAATGGGGTAGTGTAGAGGAGAAACAGCACCATAGTTAAAAGGGCCAGTTGCATGTTGAAGGGGACATGTTAGTCTGGTACTTTTTGGGTGCAATCAATGAACACGAAAGAAAATTGTGTTGAATAAATTGTTGATAAACGCAATGAAGAACACAACCCCTAAAGAGGTGTTTACATGTGAGGAACCTAACATTCATATATTTCAAAACTCTCAAATGCAAGGTCATTATAGATGTTCCTAACGAAGATAGAATCTTGATATCCAAATATATCTCTTTTTTCTATCTTGTTCCAACTAGATCACACCATATATTATCTCAAAAATTAAGAGGATATTCTCATGAATGAGACCATAGTTGAGATTTGAAAAAGGATGAGTTCCATAGATATAGAAAGGAAGATATATCGTCAAGATCCCTAATAGGAACAAACCCATTGGATATGAATGGTTCTTTCAAACTAAGTAAAACATGGATGGCACCATAAACAAATGCAAGCTAAGATTGGTGGCAAAAGGGCGTGTGCAGCAAGAAAGGGTAAATTTTGCAGAATTTTTCCCTTGAAAGAAAAATAATCACAATGAGGGTTGTGATGGTGTTGTGAACATAGTTTAGTTGGAACTTCTCGAGGAAGACATATATATTATAGAATGACACAATATAAAGCATTTGAGAGGGAAGTTATGCGCATTTGGTTTGCAATTTGAGAAAAGCATTGTATGGTTTCAAGTAGGCACAAAAGTACGGTACTTGAATATCAAGGAACATCTAAGAGCATGTGGTTTTCAAACAAGTACATAAATCCAAATTAGTATATTAGAAGACAAATAAAGACATTGTCATCCTTTTTTACGTTAATGATGTCAAAAACAAAACAAATGTTTCTACTGAAATTGGTGAAGTGAATTAATATTTGGAGGTAGGTTTCGACATGATAGACATGGGGCTTCTACATCACTACCTAGGACTAGAGGAATAGGCAAGGGAGCATCATACCTTTATCTTTATCTTTTTTGCAATATATGGAAGAGAAATTGCTTCAAAGATTCAAACTATCAAACTACAAACATCAATGATATTGATGTGCATGGATTTCAAGCTATTAGAAGAAGATCAATGAAAGATAGATGATTCCATGTAGAATGTCCAAGCACTTAGTAGGATGTTAGTTTATCTTACTTATCCCATGACAGGGATTAGCTTTGTAGCAAATCTTGTTTCTAGATTCAAGACCTCATGGAGAATTATATCTAGAAAGATGGAAAGAGAACATTAAGGTCTATACACACAGAAGTTGATTTTGGTGTGGAATTTGTGAGGAATGATTAGTTCAATTTGTGAACATTTATACATTCAATTTGGGCAAGTTCCAAATGATTAGAGGTTTACTTCAGGGTATGTTGTACAACTTGGGTTAAATAAATCTTCATAATTAAGCAATAAGCAAACAACATTTTTGCTATTGTCCTCATAAACACTATACAAGAGTGTTGCAAGTAATGCATGTGAGGTAGAGTGGTTGAGAATGATCCTAGAGAAAACATTAGTTCAAGAAGGTGGGGCGACCTCTTTGTAATATGACAACCAAGGAGTTCTGAATCCAAAAAGAATCTAGTTTATTCTTCGAATAAAAAGCATGTGGAAATTCATCACCACTTCATCCAAGAGAAGGCCTAGAGCAAAAGTTATCAAACTTTTATATTCTTCATCAACAGAGCAGCAAGTTGATGCATTCACCATGTGTTTGTCCAAGGAAAAAATTGTAAAGATTCATGAGAAACTCGGTGTCAAAGATAACAAATTGCTCATTGAGGGGGTGATAGAACATAATGATCAATGTTAACATATCTATATAAATAAAAATAAGTGATAAGTAAATAGTGAAGGTAAATAGAGTAAATTATTAATAAAATTTAATGGTGTGTTAGGACATGCATGGGTTGTTATTCCCTTACATCTTGAATGATATATAGTGTCTTCTTCCATAATGAAATGATATCAACAACGCATGTTTTCTCTCCAATGTTATTTACCTTATTATTTAATAAAAGTCCTTTGCATAAGGCTACTAAATAACCATACTCTTCCTTAAAAGAGGAAAGAACCTTGACAAGTTACTTAAGGATTTTTGGGGAAGATGATGAAACCTTTGAACACAAACATCTATTGGACTTACTGGGGCTAGAATAATTTGATATAGTAATGGGAAATGCAAGTTATATTACCCATCCAGAATCTCTTAGCTTGAAATATATCCATGCTTTATGGCACCTACAACAAACAATAAAAAAGGAGGATTTATTCCAAGTTGACATTTAATGTTTGCAAGGCAAAATGAAGGACATTAGGTCCCAACTTCTTTTCACACTATTTGGGGCACATAAGCCAACATCTCAATAGACAAATTTGCATAGCTACTTTCGCAGTCCACCTTATGAAGAGATATACTCACTGCTTCACATACAAAATTAGTAGATTTGCATATAAATTATTGTCCCGAAGTATCATGTGAAAATTTGGAAGCCCAAATTTCTACTGCAGCAATTGATTACGTTTCTTCGATTTGTTAATTATTAAACAAAATTATTTATTGTTTCCCATAGTAAACACCAAAACTAATACACTGCAGCCTTCGCCATTTAAATAAAAATGCAGAAACAAGAAACTGAGCAAGAAAGAAATACACAACATATCTACACAGTTATTTTTGGACAAATGTCCCAAGAAAAACCCAGTGTGGGAAAACTGGGTGGCAGCTGAGGATTTTATTATTATGTAGTGGTAATTCTTAGTATAAGTCGTTGGATGCCCAACTAGTTATCTCATACAATGAGAAACTGGATAAAACAAGTAGTGAGATTATCACACCCTGTCACTGGAAGAATTTGGCACTGATCTTGCTAGAGAAGAGCCTCTGCATCCCTTCAGCGTCAGCCTATGTGCAGAACTGTGTCAACCCCACGCAGTCTCTATGTCACCTTTGTTGGGGACTGTGTTGCTCCTCCTTTAGACCCTCTGCTGGGGACTGTGTTGCTCCTCCTTCAGACCCTCTGCTGGCTGGAAAATTCGATTTTTTTCCTCCCAGTCTCACACCCCGACTCTCGACTTCTGAAATTCAATTTCCTTAGCAGGAATTTGATCTCCCTCTAGGCTTTGCACTGCCACTGCGTGCGCCAGAGTCAGCATCTTTGGACGTTGTTCTGCCCTCTCTTCCTTGTACTCTCCGACCAGGAAAATTTCCCTTCAGATACTATCCCTACCCCTCACTGCAAAAGATCACTTCGAATTTCTCTCTAACAGCTGCTCTGCTTCAAAAATTTGATCCTCTGATCTCTACTCGATGTGTCTTCCAAATGCCCATCAAGCCTCTTCTTATAATCCTTCTATTGAGAACCAACTGCCCAGATTAGATCCTAATCAATGGCTCAAATCATTTCGCTTGATCATCGTCTTCTTCTAGAAATTTCACCCACAGTTAGATTAATACCCTTAATTATTTTAATTTGCTAAGTTTAGACTTAGGCACCCATTAAAAATAATTAATTATTTTAATAAAACTATCTCCGGATGGAATTTCTCAAAACGATTTCTAAGTATTGTGGAATACATGTGTCCAAGCCTCCCGGCAAATTTTGAGGCTTAGAGCACATCCGATGCTACCAGAAATCAACATATCATTCCTTAGGTTTTCGCACAGGTTAATAACTCAAAACTTTCAAATGTCTTAGTATCTGGTTTTCATACATTGTCATAGTTATATTTGTTGTAGTTACATACTCTTCAATGATGCTTGGTCTTGTAGCTCTTCATAACTCGAACCTTGATCCATTGACCTTTCTACCAAATTCACTAGGTTGATAATCACATAGGTGCCATCTGCCATCTTGATTTGTTTATTCAATTAGGATTATGCCACAAGAATCTCAAAGATATGTTTCCAAAGGTGATTTGCATGAAATGAGAAGTGCCACAAGATCTAATCCATGTTGGAGAAGTAGTAACAATCATTCTCATAAGTTTTGTTTCGGGCCTCTACATAATTGCTTAGATTGACAACAAGTTTGGGTGCCTCCTACTGATCTTAGATGAGTGCAATACTGAGCTCGGGTGTCATATAAGAGTACACAAATTACATGTTGACCAAAAGATGATGACATGAGTTTCATAGGAGAAAGTGCTTCTTGATTGAAGATATAAATAGCCTTAAAGAATACTCATTTGAGACATAGGTCACAGGAACTTGTTTCCTTGTTTTACTGAGATGCTTTGAGAAAGCTTATCTCCTAACTTGCAGAGTGTAATTTCCTCAAAAGAGTATCATAGGTCTCGGTCTAGGTTGCAAAAGAATAATGCTATGTGCTTGCATAAACATTGACGTAGCAAAGTCTTAAGGTTCTTTGAATCTAAACAGGAAACTCGGATATATGCCTCAAAGAACTTGCATTTATGTTATAGAATGGTTCATACAACTAGATCACAAAGAGAAAGCATGCCAAGGGTAATTTGCATAGTACCTTGCTTAGGGTGCCATAGTAATAAACTTCATATACCTTTAATAAGTTTTGATCCTCTAACTAATGAGAATGTTTGCAGCTCCAAGGAATGTCCTTGAGTGATGACTGCTACAAGGACAATATTCTTCTGGTCTTTTTCTTTAGCCTTTGTTGGAAAGAGTTATATCTGTTGCATGCCAACAAGATGTGATCTTCAAACTGTCCTTCCTTTACCTTAGCTCTAATTCCATGTTGAGAAATCAATATTCTTGTAGATTAGGGTGATTTCTCTTACTTGACAATTAGTTGTGAATGGTTAATTTATTATGTTCTTCGATGTCAAGCAATTACCAAAATACAAAATATGAAGATTCACAAGAGACAAAGAATACAAGAAATTAGGCTCCAAGCCAAGGCAAAACACCACAAGGGGGAAAACCCAAAAGATCATCTTCTTATAAATTCAAATCCAAGTAAAATATCCAAGACAGTAAGACCAGTGTTCCACGGGGACGCGTCCCCCAGGGTCGGGTGCACGCACCCCTCGCACCCGGGACAGGGAGTCTCTTGGGAGTGTGTTTCCCCACGCACCCTATTTGGGGTCTCAGGGAGACGCAAAGGGGTGTGTTTCCCCAGTGTGGGAGTCCAGACTCCCCAAAAAGGGTACGTCTAGGCGTCCCTTTCAGTGTGGGAGTCAAGACTCCCAAAAAAGGGTGTGTCTGGGCATCCCCCTTCAAAAAGGGTGCTTCTGGGCATCCCCCTTTAAATTTTTCTAATAAGACCCAAATTAAAAATTAAAAATCAAAACAATTAAAATTAAAACTAAATAGAACAAAAAAATATTAGATAACTAAAAGTCTAAAACCTAGGTTCAAACTTTGAGTTATATAAATTTAGTGTTCAAACTTTGAAAATATACCAGTATGTTTTTCTTTCAATTTAGATTCTAGAATGATGAATGATGAATTTAATTTTTAAATCAATGTAGATTGGAGAATGATGAATCATTGAATGATGAATGATATGGATCGATGTATTTGAATATTTCATTATTGAATTTTATTTTTTTATCGAATCTCATGGTATGTATGAATAATTCAATAATGAGACTTGAGTATGTCATATGAATGATATATGTATCAAAATGAATGATGAGGATGGAACAATGATTCAATTGTCTATTTAATATTTTTATGCTTTCATTATTGAACAGTGAACAATGAATATGAACTTGAATTTTATATATATTTATTAAATTATATACCTCAACGTCTCCCCGCACCCCCGAAATTTCCCTAAAATTTGAGGCTACTCCCACACGTCCCCCCTGTGCGTCTCCCCGCACCGGAGTCTTCGTGGAACATTGAGTAAGACCCAATACCAAGACCAAGGTTGCCACATAGACCCAAGTCAGCCCTCCTTCAAGCCATCTTCAACAAATCATAGTCAACACAAATCAATGTTGGACAAATCTTTGAGCTCTGGTCACTTTGTGAAATTTCGGCCTCTTCCTGAAATCTTGAGCCCTGCTATTTCGGCCCTGTACCACCTCTGAAATACCACAGAAAATCTCACATATGTGGACAGATTAGGGCAAAAAATAGACCTTTCTCTCTCCTTTGACTTCGCTCTCTCTCTTCTTTGACTTTGTTGATTTTCTTCTTCTTGCATTCACAGAAATCAAATTGGTTGCCAAAATAATAATAATAATAAATCTCTTTTTCTTCTTTTTGCTTTTACATGAAATACCTATTGATACAAGTACAATGATAATTATGAAGACCAAACCTAGTTACATTTTTCAACACTCGAATTCGTAAGTGTTTGTGGCAACTGAATTTCATATGCAGGGATGATTTTAGTTCGTGGAAGCCAAAAACACTAAGCATGAAGCCCTATCGCAAAACCTTAGGGCGAACTGAAGAAATCGTCAGGGTTCGGAGCATCAAAACATGGATTGATTTGCTCAGCTAGGAGGGCCAAAACTGTTGTTGTAATTCGTGAGGGTTCAGAGCATCGAAGCATGGGGTCAAATTTTCACTTTTGTTTGAATTGCCCTCAATAAAAGGCACTAGTTTACATATAAAGCAATATCTTGTCAAGGTCGAGAAACCTTGTGCATCTAGACCAGTCGTGGAAGTTGAGAATTGATCTACTTGTCAAACACTAAATTCACATTTAGTTGCGGAGGCAACAATATTGGCAATAAATCCAATTCTTAAAGTAAGTTGATTCTCTCATGCAACAAGTAGAGTTAATCCAAGTTTGGGGGGCGTAGTGATTTCAAGGGTCCAAATTAATATATTGGGCCTGAGACCATTGACCACTCATGGGTTTCTATGGCAGTTATTAGACACAGATTGGACCAATTCCCTAGAAGAGCAATTAATCAAGCATAATCAAGGAAGTTGTGTTGGCAGCGCAGAGCACTTCTGAGAGCATGATGAGTGATTTGGAGGTCGAATGAAGTGTCTCATCGATCCCTGAGTCTTAGTAGCGTAAAGCGATGAAGAGTACTGGCTAAGGGGCAAGTTTGTTGTTTGTTAACGACGTATTCCCTTATGGGTCCAACTATGTGTTGGAAAATGGTTAGGGCAACATATTTAAATTATCATTTTTCTTCTTTCGCATTTACATGTGATTTATATTCTTCTTATAATAATTATGTTTATGTTATTATCATCAAATAAATGCCAAACACAATCAATATCACATGAACACATGATATAGGCTACATGCCAAGGCAAAACCACTCCAAGGGGAAAACTCGTCAGAACTTCTCTTCTTATCAACTTCAAAAAAAGACTTCCAAGACCAAACAAGACCTATAGCTCTCACCAAGAAACAAGTCAGCCAACCAACCAATCAAGTCTTCATTACTTTTGCAGCTTCGTCTTCTACAACTTTGGATCTATGAGAAACCTCGGAGTTTTGCATATCTCAGACTTCAAAAAACTTCTAGGTCTAATTGCACTTTCGCATGGCTCTTCTAACCTTCTTAGCAACCTTCGCATGCCTTTTTTACCGCAGAACGTATCTTTTTAGTATGTGCAGATGTGTGTCACTAAGGAGGATGAAGTTTACTCTATAAATAGCCTTCCACATGGGTCCATAAGCCTTCTCTAGGCCAAAATCCACATCTTGGGAGCTAACTTATACACTTCTTTATTTGTTACAAGTGTCCAAATGGGTCTTTTACATAATGATAATGACACTTTGAATCATGGAAACCCCAAGAGCATACAATGGTTGCTCAACCTAGTAACCAAAGACATAAGCATGAAACTTGTGCTTTACAAAATAATTTTTCTTTTATATTTTCTTTCTTCTTCTTCTTTTGACAAATATAAGAATTACATTATATCAAACAATAATTATGAAGACCGATACTAGTTACATTTTCCAACACTCCCTCTTAACTAGGGAGATATTCATAATTGTTTAATCGATACAAGGAGAGTACTCACTTTGTAAAGTTCTCATAAGAAGAGTATCACAAAAAGCATGTACGATGCTAGAAATCTAGCTACCATCTAGGCTAACTACCAAGGTATCAACCCATCTAGGTACCATCTAGGCTACATGCCAAGGTACCATCCCAACAAAGATCCACGTGTCATCTAAACTACCTGCCAAGACACCAGGTGTCAACTAGGCTACCTACCAAGACACCAACTCTAGCAGGGTTGTAGGTATCATCTAGGCTACCTACCAAGATACCAACTCAACCAGGATCCAGGTGTCATCTAGGCTACCTGCCAAGACACCAACAAGGATTTAGGTACCATCTAGGCTACCTCCCAAGGTACCAACCCTAAGTACCATCATATGGGATGAATCACCAAAACTCTTTCTAAGGTCATTATTTTCTTTGCACGTTCCATCTTCAAGTAACAATAAGGTACAGTTCCATCTTCAATCATCAATGTGGAATCTTTAATATTATCATAACAACTCCCTCTTCTCATCATTTGTATCGACAGTGTACCTACAACTCCCTCTTTCCATTATGCCCATCATGAAGTCTTTCTTAAGCACGAGATTTACTTGTCTTGTTTCTTGCATCTTTTCATACAATCATGTACTTGCAATTTTTTATCATCAAGTACAACCAAGCAAAATATATATGTATGAGAGCATGATGTTATTTTTTTCAGTCTAACGTTTACAAAGGATACTACTAAGGTTTTAGTTACAAACCCTAGGTTCCATGACCTGACCCTAAATACGATTTTTCAACGGAAACATTATTTCTAGGGATTTTTACTCAATTCAACCATTGCTAGGGTTTGACCATATACCCATTGCTAGGGTTCCGACCATGATTTTCTAACCCTAGATACCAAAAATATTTAACAACATAAAGCCCTAGATTCTTATCATGTAAAACATGCCATCTTCATACCCTAACATTCTCATAGTCTTTTGAATGTAAGGAAATTGTAAAGATCCTAACATACTGCATAAACAATGATAATGCATTAATTGGTCGACCACTTTTGTTTTTACTTTCTTTTCAAGATAGGAGAGGTGTTTTGATTTTCAACTGTTAATACAAGAATCCCTCTGAATCAAGGTTTCGTCTTCGAAAATTCTCTCGCTTCTAACCTCTTGACTTTATAATTGACGAACAGTCTTTGGAACATACCTGCAATCCTCTTCTAAAGAGATCATAAAAGAAAAGATTATAATCAAGTGATAATAAAACTAGTTATACTGAGGAAGTCAACAATAATGTAATGAAAGAAAAGAAATGGAATACTTATCTTTCGTGAACAATAATGGCTTCCTCTGGATTTTGTATTGATCTAGATATCATTGAAGTATTCTTATATTCATTCATTTTATTTAGAGTGTCCATGGATCATGCTTGACTACCAAGCTTTAGTATTTTCGCTAAACTTGTCATTATTTATGAAATTGTTAGCATCATGCTCATTATTAACAACTTAGCTTAGCCATCCATCTCATTTCGCTTCATGTTGACAGTCCTAATCAGCCGTTTGGAAGTAGGAGCACCAAGGGGGTCTCCCCGATGTGAAGTCCCCGATGGTCATGAAACAGTGATCTTTTCCAGCTGCCTTCAAAGTGAACCTTAGCTCTGATTTCGGCCCTTGGTCGATTGCACAGGAAGAAGCCCAGAAAACCTTTTACTTTCCTTGAGTCCGCACTTAAAGTGACCCTCCTGTAGCTCTCAGATCTGAGACTTATTGATGCCAAACTCAGAGAATTTTCGGTCCTGAATACACAGGGCCCGGATTCTTGTTATGCACATAAATATAAGGACACTTTCCAATGCTTCTTCGGCTTGGTCTTTAAGCAGAGAGCTTGGCCTAGACTATATTATGTGCGTCCTACAGGCCTCACTCCATAATTGATATATCTCTGTACTGTAGCCTTGACACAAGTTTTCAGATCTGAGGATATCTCAGAAAATTTCGGCCCTTGGTCTATTGCACAGGAAGAAGCCCAGAAAACAACCTTTTACTTATTCAGTCCTTTAAATCTCTGTAGCCTTCAAAATGGTCATGAAACAGTGATTTTTTCCAGCTGCCTTAAAAGTCAACCTTAGCTCTGATTCCATGTTGGAAAATGGTTAAAGCAGCATATTTAACTTATCATTTTCCTTCTTTGACATTTACTTGTGATTTAGATTCTTCTTATATTGATTATATTTATGTTCTTATCATCAAATAAATGCCAAACACAATAAAGATCACATGAACACAGGATATAGGCTCCATGCCAGGGCAAAACCCCTCCAAGGGGAAAACCCATCAGAACTTCTCTTCTTATCAACTTCAAAAGGAGACTTCCATGACAAAACAAGACCTCTAGCTCTCATCAAGAAACAAGTCAGCCAACAAGTGAATCAAGTCTTAATTACTTCTGCAACTTCGAATCTGTGAGAAACCTCAGAATTTTCACATATCTCAGACTTCGAAAAGACTTCTAGGATTGACTGCACTTCGCATTGCTCTTCTAGCCTTCTTAGCAACCTTCGCATGACTCTTTTACCGCAGACCATATCTTTTAAGTATGTGCAGATGTGTGTCACTAAGGAGGACAAAGATTACTCTATAAATAGCCTTCCACATGGGTCCATAATCCATCTCTAGGCCAACATCCACAGGTTGGCCGACTTGTTCTTGGGAGCTGACTCACACACTTCCCAGTACCCAAAAAAAAAATATTTCTTTGTTACAAGTGACCAAATGGGTTTTTTACATAATGATAATGACACTTTGACTCATGGAAACCCTAAGAGCATACAACAGTTGCTCGACCTAGTAACCAAAGACTTAATAAGCATGAAACCCATGCTTTACATAATAATTTTTCTTTTACAGTTTCCTTCTTCTTCTTTTGACAAATATAAGAACTACATTATATTAAACAATAATTATGAAGACTGATACTGGTTACAGTTTCCAACACTATCTTCTTCACACCAAATTGAATGAATGGAACCGAGGGCCAAGAGTCAAGATGCATGAGAAAAGCCAGCCGCATTGCCTGGAATGAGTAGCTAATCCCAAAAGCCAAGTTACAAAGAAGTCGCACTGTCTGAGATTGAGGCCAGCAAATAGTCGAGTAAGGAGTGGTGGGTCAATCCACTCATTGGGCTAATTGTGCATGCAAAATGAGGTGGTTGGGCTCCCATTCACAGTGAGAGCGTGAAGGAAAGGGATCGGATTTGTGCTGGTGGGGTACCTAATGAGGATTGAAGGGCATTAGAGGTCGATGAATGCGGTTGTATAGTAGAGGGTTAGATCAGATCTTTAAAACCTAAACTGTGTGCCATCATTTGAGGTTGTGACAGCAAGCGAGTTAGCAAATCGGACCATCTCTAACCAGATCAACCAGTCAACGGAGGAGATTCAATCACGAGTTCAGTTTATCGCATGCTATGAGTTTCCTGTTGGATACGCTTTGTCTGGTGCATCACCTGAGTAACCCGTCAGATACCAGATCAAAGCAACTACTTCAATTCCAGCACCTGATCACATCAGAATTCATCACAGGCATGTCTGAGTCTGTGTGTTTGTTGATATAATAGTGTTGTGTTCTTGTTATTTGCTCTTTTCCCTTGAAATTCAAGTGTTACATGTATGTAAATTCGTGGGATCAACCGCAAAACACCAAAATCAACCAACATGCATTGTTTTGGAACAGCTAGTATCAGACTTAATGAAGCTAATTTGGGTTAATCTATGTCATAGATGGTAAGGTGTTTTGAAGAAAGCTAATGTTTTGATAAGCATAAAAGAATTGGCAAAGGAGGAATTTGAAAATTTGCACATGGATGATCCATCAACGATCCCCGAGTGGCTTGGCCAAAGTCCAAAAGAGGTTGGATGAGTCATTAAGACAGCTTGGAGCTATCAGTGTCAACCTTCATCTCAGAAGAAATTTTATGAGAAGTATTATGGGAGGGTTGAGATCTAGAAAAGATGAGGAGCCAAAGCAAAAGCAATCTCATGAACTTCCCAGAAAGAGCAAAAATCAAATGAGAAGAGAACAGATTTGTTTCACATGTTAGGCAACTTGGACACCTGATCAGTTGTGTTGAGTTAAAAAGGACAAAGGAATAGATGAGGCTGCAAAAATTGAAGGAGAGCAAGAAATGGCAAAGAATTCAGGTCAGCAGATTGAGGAAATGGTTGAAGGGTCCATGGTTGGCAAGGAGATGCATGAGGAGCACTTTAACTTGCATGATCACGAGGAAAACCATGACTCAGATTTGCATTATGAGGATCACGAGTTTCCTCTTTTGGAGAGCCCTTTCAAGGCTCAAGTGATTGTGATGGATGACATGGTTGAGTATTCATCTTTGGGACCAACCATCGATGAAGTGCAAGTAGATGTTGAGACATCCAGCAGGGCTACAGGACTTCCAAATGATATGGGGCTACAAGACTTCCAGATGATAGCCACCAGGAGAAGATTGAGCATTTCAAGACAAATCTTATGGTGATGAAGAAGAAGACCCAGACACTCTGAGGCACCATCGTGCAGCAGATCAGTAAACTTGAGGAGCTTGAAGTTGTGAGTGTCAGGTCAGCGGACAAGCTATCTCGCGTTGGGGAACAACTAACGTCCCTAACTGGGCAACCAAGAGAGTATATTCTAGAGTTTCAGCACAGCCCTCCTCAGGAGTACATAGACCAAGCTTGTAGCACTATCAGCCCACTTCTATACATTCGAGAGAGAGGGGCAGAGTTTTCTAGTTGGATCTTATGGGTTGACTAAGTGGAGCAACGTGAGTTGAGCATGGTGCAACATTGGGATAGTGGACTTGTCCCATGTACATGTGTTCATGCATTCAATCCTTCCCATAGAATGGATTGGCGAGAGATTATGAGTTGGTATTCTATTGATGGGCAATTCTTGCGAAGATATTCTTAGCCAGGGGCATAGCACAGCAAGAGCCCTTACACATAAGGGACACAAGATGCCCCACTTGGCAATGGGATCCAGGTGAATCTATTAGTGGCAGGATGAGTCAGAGGTTTGTTTGGGATCCAGGTATCAATGGATCCATTCATGATTGGATGGTACAAAGACATGATGTGACATAATGGTTCATATGGGATCTTGGTATTGGTGTACATACGTCTTTATAGTTGACACATATGGATTACTTGAGGGCAAGCAATCTTAGGGCAGGAGTACTTGTAATATCTCCATTTTTTGTTTCCCTTATGGTATAGTTTAGGGTGGATTTCCAGAGTCGTGTCAGCCAAGTCACAGGAGCAAGATTACGTCATGGTGGGCCCGGAGGGTTTTGGAGGAGTTTTATAGGATCTGACGAGGTTCACTTGCTATATTTCACCATCAGGGTCAGTTCCGCATAGTTCATTCTTGGTTCCGTTGCATTCCAACGATTCCCGTAAAATGGGGTTATTAATAATTATCAAACATATTCTAATTAAATACACTAAAGGTGTTCTTTGGAGCAGATTATTTGGAGAAAGACCTAGTGTAAGAGCTAATTGAAACCGGGATGAAAAGATCTACAAGATGGGATGATGAAAAGTGACTTTCGGTGGCCAGAGAAATCATAGGCAGATTAATCATTTTCCGGGATTAAAAGTGATTTAAATAAAATGAAATAAAAGGAGTCACTTAAATAAAATAAAAGGGAGAAGCTTCTAGAATGAAAATAAAATAATAAAATTAAGTGCTTCTAGAAGATTGAAGAGAGATCCATCAAATCTTTTAAAGAGGGCAAAGCAAACCATTTGGGATATCTTGGATTTGGAATATTTACTCTTGGGAAGTTTTTGAGAACTTGGTTTTCAGGTTAAAAGAGCACTAGGACAAAAACCCTTGGGTTTCTTGGTGTGTTGGACGAAACACCAACTCACTATTGCAGAGATTTCATTCAGAAGTCTCATAGAACTTCGTTGGCATCAATTGGTGAGCAGATCTAGAGCATATCTGTGGGTTGGAAATGGGGATTACCCAGATCTCCAATTTGAGATTCATTTCTAGTTATAGTTTTGGGAGGCCAGGATCCATATTGCCACAATTATTTTGGGAGGCCATCATGTGCGCTATTGTCCAGCTCGACATGCCATGTAGCAACAGCTATTGATAGTTTTGTATTGGCGTGTAATTGTATTCTAATACATAAATAAAGCTGAGTTTGCTACTATTGCTTATGCTAACTTTGAGCTGCAGCATTTCTTGGTTTTTCATATTGCAAAATTTATTTATTGTGTTGCTAATTTCATGGCGTAAATTGTGCAAGTTTGGTTGGGTTTTAAATATAAATTTTATGGTGTAATTTTTTAAACAAAATTCTGGACAAAATCTTCTTTAACGCATACCTTGAGTTAATATCATTGCTTGATAAACACATATTATCTAAATGAATCCTCTTTCTCTCTCGCATGGTCTCTCGTACATCATCACACCAGCCACATGATTGTAAATATTGACGTGCTTCCTGAAAAAGCCTGAATGAGAAGAAGTTATTAATATCACAGTAAATATTGCAAGAAAACAATTACCTATAATATCCATCACACTCTACATATATGAGATTAACAAGCTTTGTAAGTTACAAAATACAAGACAGTTTTGAAAAGGAACCAGACACACACCAAATATGTCAGGCAATTTCCAAATTTTCCAACTTGGTACAGACATTGCATTCTAATTACTAGAATACTTATTTTATCCAATTAGAGCATAAATCAAACATTAGTTTTTATATAAAGGGGCATATAAAAACATGTTTCCAACGTGGTGAATTGGAAGAGAATGTATAACCTTTGATCTGAAATTATTGAAAACAGGGAAAAGATATCTTACATTTGTTTGAACTTATCGAAATCAGATAGTTTGTCTTCACTATTGGCTTCAGCATTCCTTCTGGATTCAACATTGTGCTCTAATGCACCATTTTCATGATCAATGTGGCTAATCCCTGTGTGTGAATTTTCATATTCGTCTCGTCGTCTCTTGAAGTGCATCTTTTCTTCCGAAGAGTTTTCATTTCCATTAGACAGAGACCTTTGATTATCTTTTTGCGTGTTGCATTTAATATTGAGGCTATTAGATTCAGCTTGACTATAGCAAGATGTACCATTTGCAGTCTTTACCAATCTGTCTGTAGGACGATAGTCATTGCTTCCAGACTTCTTCTCAACAACAAGACGATCTCCAGCCAATAAATTGCCATCCTTACTTCCAGTAACACAACTTTCACCATCTGTTTTCCCAATATGGCAATCAGAGCGTGATCTTCCACTGTCAGACTCATAATTGGATTCAGAATGTTGTGTTTGTGTTTGAACCAATGTTTCATCTTTCTTAACATTACTGGAGTTACTGGAATAAGAAGCATCTTGGTTGCTCCTCTCAGATATCCTTTTTCCAGAACTCTCATGTTTTTCCTGCCTCGTAGTAACAGGAGGCTTAGACATGCCATTACCATTTGCAACAGCACCAACCCTCCCAACTTGAGGACCAGAATGCTTCAGGTTTGCAAACTTAATCTGGGGTTTTGGATGCACTTTAGACAAACTACTAGTCACAATCCCTCCAGAAGAAGATATGCCAACAGATGAATTTGATGATGCAGACGACCTTCCATTTGAGGAAATATTCATACCATTGCCATTTTCTTTGGCAGGTATCACCCCATTGGAAGAAGGAATATCTTTAACTCCTTTTAATTTTGGACTGCTCCGAAGAAAGAACAGCATGTATACTTTCTCAGATAAGACTGTCTGTAAAGTGGCTGAAGAAACATGGGCATCATTACAGCAATACCAATGAGAATTTGCATCCTGCAATAAATTAAATATTAGTTACTTCGAAAACTAGAAAAAAACTGAAGATAGGAACAATGTTTATTTAAAATGATATATTATTTTAGATATATCCAATTCATGATAATTGCGGATAGTAACAAGTATTTTTAGCAAAAGCCTGACAGACATGAACATTCATTAATAAAGAAATATGTATGTTAAGGCACCTTAAAAGTTAATACCTTCACATATGCGTAATAATGACCAGAGTCCTGTGAGTAGCCTGAATGGACAATGGTACCAAAAAGAGTATACTCTGGCTGCACATCCTGTAACAAAAGCATAATATTAAAGAGTCAATAGTTTAAAGCATATTTTTCGGCCAACTTTTCCCAAAATCCAGCAAATATTTGTTAAAATTACAAGTTTGAGCTGTGTAATCTGCACAATCCAGGTGCTCCCTGGGTTTTTTAGGGTGCTGAATCCAATTAAGCAGTCAAAAATGCATTTTAAACAACCAAAGATCACAATCTCAGCCACCATTGTATTGATGGATTCCAGCCAAAAAACCCAAAATGTAGAATAGCTAGACAACAGCTTGTTTTGATAAGTGACCGTCATGACCCAAAACTAACTAGAAATTCAAATGTCAAGCTCCAAAAACGTATAGGCATTAAAGTAAAACTAATAATTGAGATACATCAATGGTAGGCAGCAACCATATACACTCAAAAACTGTGAATTCATAAAAAAGCCAATAGTAAACAATTCAGGGTCCACAAGTTTTAGTTTTCAAACTACAAACCGAGAGTCATAACTATGAACAACCATTAAAGTCAACAAAGTCAACGCTGGTCAAGCATTTGAATTCTGGCCAATCCCTCAAAATTTCAGCCTTCCTGAAATCTCGGCCCTGTAACCACTGCAGAGAAACTCGCATGTGAGAATAGATTAGGGCAGAAAACAAGTTTTTCTTTCTCCTTTTTCTTCCCTCTCTCTTTCTCCTTTGACTTTTCACTGAAATTCCTCTTCCTCTTTCTTGCACAGAAATCGAAGTGTGATGATGATTCCAAATGAGGTCAAACTTGTCTAGTATTTACACACTTGCAAAGAAGTCAAATAGGTGCCTCTTCTAGGCCAACTTGTCTAGGAGGGCCGACTTGGTCTTGTGGAGGACAGAGTTCACTTTTTCACTATTTTTGACTTAATACAAAGTTTTCTTTATTTTCTTCCAAGAAGTCCAAATGGAACTTTGACTCAAATAAATTTTCTTTTCGACTCAATAAGCCCTAGAAGCATGAATAACATGCTTTGAATAGAAAAATAATAAGAAGAAGAACAATTTTTCTTCTTTTGCTTTTACAAGAAATATATTTTGATACAAGTACAATGACAATTATGAAGTCTGAACCTAGTTACATTTCCAACATTTTGCACTTTAGGCTAGGAAAATGGAATACTAACCAAGGGGAAATTCCCTACGGGTTACTAAGTTCACTTCATGTAGTATGACTATGCAGTGGGAGTAATGAAAAGCTTAATAAGATAAAAACAAAAATGAAAATGGAAAATGATTTTATGGATTTGGGGGTAGTGGATGAAATGGAAACCAATGATTTATTCATTTGGGCAATGGGGTCATGCATGCAATTTAATAGGGCAATTCTTCAAGACAGATTGAAGGGTATAGGCAGTCAAGGTGACGTGCTCTATAACATCCCTAACTTGGCAAACAAAATGCTACAAAAATAGAAGTGCGTGAAATTCTCTAAGGGGTAGTTCCACAACAAAACCAACCTAGTAGTGGGGTTAAGCATTAACTCACAATGGACGCCTTGGATATTAACAAAATCACTACTAGAATAGCTTTGACAATCTAAATTTGTAATGAAAATTCTTCATGTGTAATGCTAAGAAGATTTGCCACACAAATAATGTTGTACATGCACTATGGCATAACTTAAATGTAACACCCTTGTTCCAATGCTTGGAGACTCACTCACAATTTCTTCCATCTCACACAATAAAAAATGATTTGTTTTCCTAGATCCAATTTCCTCTATAAGGAAAATCAATGAAATAATCATATCTAACCCTCTCAACGAACATTTTACTAAAAGTAGAAAATGTTTGTTGGGATCCACAATTTCCTCTAGGAGGTTACAATAAAATATAACATGAAAACAATTTTCAAATAAGTTCTCATCTTGCTAACTCCAATAACTAAGTCAACAACAACTGAAAATTAGGATTAGTTACAACTTACAACAATATCGCAAAGATAGAACAACATATTTGAGTGCCTCCTTGACCAAGTACAATCCTTGAAAAATAGTAGTTTGATGTGAACCCTCATAGATGATGTGTCCACAATTGAACCAAGCTATGTTGCTAGGGAACATGGGTTTGGGAACGGGAACATCACTTTTTTAAACAGGGTGCGTGGGTTCGTCGGGGGCATATATATATATATGAATTTGTATATTTTCCAACTTTAAACAAGAAAAATAAAATGTTTATGATTTAAACTTTAAAGACTTAAACATGCACGTCATTGAACATTCAACATTCATATTGAAATTTTAAAAATTCTAGTTTGATATCAAGTGCAAATTGGAGTTTACATATTAATAAGAATCATGATATATGTCCATTGTCATACTACATTCAAAATTTGCCTTAAGGCATCTCCAAACATGAACTAGGAAATTTCAAAATAGTGAACAATGGCTTCCTCAAGCCATGTCATCAACATCCATGTCATCAGCATCACTTGGATCTTTAGTGACCATGCTCTCCAGCTACATAGCTGCAATAGTAATGACCTTAACATAACTACAATAGTAATGACATTCGGCCTACACAATGAATCTACAGTGGCCATCTCTAGGTCAAAACTACAGAAAGAGAAGTAAAAAGGTCGAGCTTGAAAATAATTACAACAAAATCAGTAAAAAAAATTGACCCTAACATTCCTGATTTTGGGGTTCCACGCACCCATTGTCGGGGTTCGGCGCACCCAATTAGACAAAAGAACCCAAATTTTGGTTGCGAAGAACCCGGTGCTTACTCGGAGAACCCGGTTCTTTTGGGTGTGTTTTAGAAGAACCCATACCTGAACCCAGTACTTGGGGACAAGAACCCTACCCGCGGGTTCGCGAACCCGTGCAACATAGGAACCAAGTAACAAGTAAAAAAGACGTGCTCAAAACGACCTCCTCCAAGTGGACAAATCATTTTATAAATGAGTACTAGGTAAACATCTCCATCACACATGGCCTTCATGACCAAGTTAAGCCTCCTCAAAACAAGCTCCCCATTGTTGGTTGTTTGATGGTGAAAGCATGCCTATGACTACTACATTTACCTTTATCATAGCCAGTCTTTCATACAGCTGATAAAATACGCCACTCAAACATGATCTATTCACTTTAACACTGAAGACGACAATACTATCAAATCTCTCGTTCCGATCATTTCCTTAGATCTTGTGCTCGTAAGCAACTCCAGAACAACCTAGAGCTCGCCCACATGATGATGTGTATGTTGAGAGTGTGCATGGAAAGAATCTTCCTTTATTGATCTTAAAAAAAACAAGGTTTGATATGCTTTCCTTAATTCACTTTAAGCACTAGAATAATGTCTACTTGACTGCCTATGGGATGTTGTGTCCTCTATTAGCTTTTAAATTTACAAGAAGATGGCATTATTGTTGTGTTTTCAAATCTGAATTGTTGACAGATAATTCACTGAAGACGATACCGACAAATTTGGCTACTTGAGATGGCCCTTGTTAATCTATCTAAGAACATTGCCTTGGAATTCGCTGCTCAGAATTCTTCTTGAAACAGATATGAACCAAATCTACAGACTAGACCTTTCATTAAATCAGAACCGACCCTCAGAAAATATATTTTAGCTAGAGAAAACACGAAAAAAAGGGCACCATGATTAGGTGTATAAATACTTTAATTGTATCCAAAGTCAATATGGGTGGGTTTAGGCCTAGATTAGGGTTTGGAATAGGTTGGCTTTTACCTCTTGCCTAGGAAATGTCGGCTCCCTAAAACTTGAAATACTTTACCAGCCTCAGCCCTCCTCTGCGGGAAAATGTCATAGACCTGACCATTGCATGAGGAATTTATAATTTTGTAAAATATGCTTCAATCCATAATGACTTAACATGGGTTATCTTGAAACCATGCCTACAATAAGGTGAGGCCTAGGTCTATTTTAGCTAGAGAAAACATTACAAAAGGCAACTTGACTAGGTGTATAAATACTTCATTTTATCCAAAGCCAATGTGGATCGGCCCTAGCTTACGGATTGGAATAGGTGGACAGCCATTGACAGCACGAGCCGCAGGGCCAAAGTTTGACTGCAAGCTGATTGTTTGACCAGCATTGACTTCTAAGCATTATGTTTGGTTTGACCAGAGTTGACTTGCTGCTATTTGGACCAGGTTTTGACTGGTATTTGGATTTGTACTGGCACAGTTGTCTAGACAAATTTGTAAACCTTGCTAAAGATCAATTTCTCCTCAAGAAAATTTGTCGAGTTTTCCGCCAAGGTTGGGTTTCCTAGAGTAAAAATATTGTCTCTATTGTGCATAGTTGTTTGTATATGATCTTTATTGTTTCTGCTGCATTTATTGTTGATATTTTCTATGTATAATTGCTCAATGATATCAGTGGCATGAGATATATCATTGAGGATCATTAGGTAGTAATTATCAGACCAGGAAATTGTTTTCTACTGCTCATCATGTAGAAAATTCAACATGGTATAAATACTTGATTTTAATTAAATCCAATGTGGGTTGGCCCTAGCTTAGGGATTGGAATAGGTTCCCTTTTACCTATTGTCTAAGACATGTTGACCCCCTAAAACTTGAAATACTTTACTCATATTGACCCTATATGTGAGAAAAGGGTATAGACATGACCACTGCATAAGAAATTTGTAATTTTGTAGTGTCCTAGGGTAATTTTTTGTCCTAGGGTTTCAATTCAAGGTAGCACTATCAGCATAATAGCAACAGAAATTATGCATACAAAAGATTAGTAAACAATAGATATGTAAGATTGATAACAACCAATTCTACCACACAATTGTTCAATTACAAGCTATGTCACAGGGTTCGGCGAACCTGAAGCTTCAGGTTCGAAATTCGGCGAACCTGTAAAAAAAATTTTGAAGTTCGTTCAGGTTCGCCGAACCTGAAAGCCGAACCTCAAGTCGAACTCGAACCTCATCGAACTCCATCGAACCTAATCGAACCTCAACGAACCTAATCGAACCTAATCGCGAACTTAAATGAATTTTTTGAAGTTCGGCGGTTTTCTTGACGGTTTTCTTGGCTGACTGTGGTACACGAGCTTGGTTTTGTGAAGGCAACTATCACAACATAATGCTACAGGAAACAACATAAAACTCATAAATAAAAGTGCAATTGCACACCGAATAATTGCACTGTTTGAATCTAAAAACTCCATTGATTTGTTGTTCACCCCAAAAAAGGAAAACGGGTAAACTCACTACGCAGAGAAGAAGTGTGGGATGAGCTCACTACGCAGGGTGGCTTTTATAGATAAGGGACACTGATTACTTTGCTTTGAGAATGTAAATCTGGGAAACAGTCGAGACTTGCAACGTGCCTCCTTGATTATGAATAATATACTCAAAATATTTAACAGTGTCCTATTTGAAATCGGACTTTTGAATATTGAAGAACATTGAAATTTGACTGTTGCAGGTGAGATAATTACGTGAAACAACTGGCTTTCTTTAATTGACAATTACAATTTATTTGTGTGTTTAACAAATTTGTGTTCGTCAACTTTACGAAAATTGCATTTCCAACGACTTCTGGGATCTGGGTTTTTAAAAGAACGATGAAGTTTGACTGTGACTTGGTATCTGTATATTCTTTTATATTTAACCGGTGGTCTGCTCGACTATAGTCTATATTTAACAGATTCTGGTTAATTAACTTTATAAAATTGTATCAAAGGCTATAAAATGAGATATCTAACTTATTAAACTAATTTATAATGTATGGATTACACTGAGATTCTCAATTCTTCAAATAAAATATATAATAGAATTTTGTATAAGTTAAAGAAATGAGCATTATGACGGTGAAATCCAAAGTTTTTCATCATAAATATATATATATATATATATGAAAAATATGTATAGTCGGACCTAATGCCGAACCTCATTCGAACCTGATCGGAAAATTCGAATTCAAATTCAACTTAATCGTTGTCGAACTCGAATTCGAACTCGAACCATGTGACATAGATTACAAGGGTTGTTCATAGCCAATACTTCAACACAACACAGTGATAAATGTAACTGCATCCAAATACCAGCAATTTCACTGAATTCTACTCGTGGGGTTTGTCCCTAGCTAGCACCACATCTTGTGTCCTCTTGTCTTGGCTTGTCTTCTGCAACTTATGTTTATGTTCTATCTGCAGTTTACTTTAATGTTGATGTGATTGCTAATCTGGAAAAGATATTGAGTTAATCGTGAAAATTGAAATAAATTGCTCTAAGCATAGAACATACCTAAATTTAACATGGTATCAACGCTGAGGTGAAGACAAAGCCCAAGCAAGAGTGAAAAGCAATCACTAAAGACAGTTGGGAAAGGACAAAAGGATCAATGGATTCCTCATCCCTCTTCAAATTCACCAAGGGTGAAGTCGAAGCAAAGAACACTATCAGAATGGAGCAATGGAAGCTTCTGACCTAAAGATCACTTCAATGGGAAGTCTGGATCTAAGGGTGGATGGAAAGGCAGATGCCTTGGGTGTAATAAGTTCGGCCATTAGGCAAAGGAGTGTCCGAGGCAGGGACACATCACTTGATGATGATAACAATCATTCCAAGGACATCTTCAATGATCAGAGCAATAACAGGTAATGCAAGTCATCAAGGATACGGCCGACTCTTCAAAGAAAGCAAGGAACCCCAAGTATGAAGAATCAAATGTTATTTCTGATAAGATAAAGAAGTGTTATCTTGTATTGGCCCTGTCCTTCAGATTCTGTGGGAATCTGGCTTATTGATTGTAGTGCTTCAAGGCACTTCATCAGATAGAAGGGTGTTCTCTCTAATTTGGTAGAGATGGAAAGAACCGTGGGATTATACTTGGAGCCAATGCCACCTATCCCGAAAAGGGTGTAGGAAATGTTAACCCTCAATTGAATGAGGGTAACTCGATTCATTTATAGAATCTCTTTTATGTACCTGATTGCAAGAAGAACTTTGTGTCCATTTCGACAATGGAAGTCAAAGGTTTCAAGGTGGCATTCATTGATGGAAAGGTATGTGTTTGAAAATGGAATTTTCAAAGATGCTTTTGAGTTCAGGGTTGGCAGTTTGTATCAAGTTGCAGGATGGTCCATTGGGGACCATGTCAGTTGTCACATCTCATCTATAGCACCAGAGGTCTACTTATTATGGGGCCCTACCCGATGTGAGTCAGATGGTGACAAGGATCCTTGAATTCAAAACGAGCATGAAAGTACATGTCTGAGATGTACCGAAGGAAAATCTTACAAGGGGACCATTCCCCTCATGTAGCAGGTCCACGGGTTTGGAACAACCCGAGGGGTTTGAGATTCATGATCGGGAATCTCATGTATGCAGGTGGAAGAAAGCCCTCTATGGCTTGAAGCAAAACACCCCGGGCATAGTATGAGAGGATTGATAGTTGTCTGATGAAGCTGAGATTCACTAGGAGTGAACCTTTGCTTAAAGTTGTGGATGATAGACCTCTCATACTGGCACCTTCTGAGGACGACCTCTTTCTGACAAGTGCAGACCCTCTCATTTGCAGAAGTAAGAGGGAGTTGGATTCCAGATTTGGAATGGCACACTGCAAACCCGTGACTACATCAATGGAGCTTAACTTTCAGAATTTATGTGGTAGTAAGGTCGGACCAGATTTGGGAAATGCCTTTGAGTTTCATAAACTCATTCGCATTGATGTTCTTGGTGAACTTTCGTCCGGACATATGTTTTGCAGTTAGCATGATGAGCTCATATATGGTTGAGCCTCACTGGATTAGTGCCAAGAATCTTTTGAGATATCTTTAGGGCACAATCTCTCATGGATTGAGATACACTGCCGGAAATATGAAGCTGCATGATTGTTCGAATGCTGACTAGGCAGGCAATGTGGAGGATCTCAAGAGCACTTCTAAGTGTTGATTCTCTTTGGGTTCTGCTCGATATTCTGGATGAGCAGAAAGCAAAATTCGTTTGCTATAAGCACCGCTGAGACTGAATACATAGCTACAAGTATGACCTCGTGTGAAGCTGCCTGGTTGTGGAAACTCTTTACTGAGCTGTTTGTACATATGATGGATACCACTGTGATCTTCTATGTCAACCAGGGGGGGATTCAATTGTTGAGGAATCCTGTATTCTATGATTGCTCCAGTATATAGACATCAGATACTACCTTATCTGGGACATGGTAGATCGATGAGCGAGGAGGCTCTATCGCATTGAGACTGATGTACAGGTCGTAGACATTCTGTCAAAGCCCCGGGAAAAGGTCAAATTTGTGACTTTCCCAAACGACTTGGAGTCATTGAGAGTCCTTCTTATGAGGGTCTTGCATGTTGCATGCATTGAGCTCTAGGAGCTCCGAGGGGCTTGGGTACTTATTGGAGCAACAAGTGACCATAGGGCGACTCACACTCCTCTAATAGTGCGTTGTGTACAAGGTGAATGGCTCAGCCTTCCCTGGGATACCTCGTAACGACTTAGGGACGAGTGGTTCTCTTGTCGAGGCATCCTACCCATGCAGTCTGGGACTCATGGGAAATACCTCTCATTTGGCCAATGAGCAGGGAAATGGGGTTAGGGACCATAGTAGTACTATCGATGGACGCATCGTTGTATCTACCGTACTCCCTATGCTAGAATGACCTCCATTGATCTAGGATCAGTATGAGTGGTTTGAGACACTCGCTTGTGATATTGATCTGGGATCAATGACACTAACTTCGAGTTAGTAAGAGTGGTATGACACACTCTCTTCATATGGAACTGACTTCACGTCAGTAAAGAATGGTATGAGACATTCTCAATCAATTCTTTTTCTTCATGGTTCAGTAGAGCAGAGTAGCGCAGGGCACTGATGGCAGAGATAGTACAGTCGGACAGATGAATCAGTGGATGGAGTTCTCCCTAGTTGAGAGGGAGTCTTAAAATTGGCAACTAGGGCCAAACTCCATGTGGGTCATCTTATTTATGGCAGCGGATATTTTACTTGGACCCCTCTCATCGAGATGTGTAGGATTGATCTAAAGATCATCCGATTCCGATAAGTATTCATGGAGTTATAAATTTATTTGTGTTATACGACACTTCGTCAAGGTCGGCCAGCAACCAAATAAACCCCACATGTGCTCAACATTTTAGTATAAAAGGAGATGACCTGAGAGTCATTTCAGACACACTTCTATCTTGATTTCCCTCCACTTGCCTTGGGTTTAATGGAAGAGAAATCTAGGAGGGGAAGCCCTAGACATTGGAGGAAAAGAGGTTGCCCTAGCCGCAGTCAAGAAGAAGAAATACATTGCCCTAATCTAGAGGACGTTATCAAGAAGAAGCCCTAAATCTATACATTGGTCCCTACTAAAACACAGACCTAAAGGTTGCCCTAACGCAGACCTAAAGACTGCCCTAACACAAACCTAAAGGCAGCCCTAACGAAGACCTGAAGGCAGCCCTAACACTATCAAAGAAGGAGCCCTAGCCTAACCTAGAGGACACAGTCATACCCCAATCCTCCACGTTGTCTCAAGGGTAATCAAGAGGAGGATATACGCTTCCCTAATAGGTCCTAGCCGCAGCAAAAGCCATGGGTCTTTTGGAGGACCAAGCTGTTGTTAGGAGGGTCAGTATCCTATAGGCTAGAAGGTCGCAATACAAGGTCTACTTCAGCAAAAGAAGAGGGGACGTTAAGGTCACCCTTGTGACTGTTGGAGAGCAAACGAAAGGAGCTCGAATTTGCTCCTTGAGGACAGCGTGAAGAGGTAGCAAGGTCTATGTGAAGGCTACCCTCATAGAAGGTTGTTCTAGATGATGGGACAGCAATGGACAACAACGGATTTGCTCCTTGATGACTGTGTGAAGAGGCAGCAAGGTTTGTGTGAAGGTTGCCCTCATAGAAGGTTGTTCTAGATGATGGGACAGCAATGGACAACAACGGATTTGTTCCTTGAGGACTATGTGAAGAGGCAGCAAGGTCTGTGTGAAGGTTGACCTCATATACCGTTGTTCTGGATGATGGGGCAGCAATGGACAGAAGCATGTTGGGACAGCAATATGGACAGCAGCATGTTGGGACAGCACAATTGGGATAGCATGACTGTTAGGGACAACAGCTACAACAATATAACTAGGCAGCAGTGGCAAGCATGGAGCTACAAGGGACAGTTGCATGATAAATAGGACAGCAACAACAACAAGATGCAGCAAGCAAATGCAACATCTAGGAATGGTGCTTAGTACAGTATGGCACATGGGACAATTGTCGCAGCATGGTGCAACAATGGCACATGGGACAGCAGTGCAGCATAAGGTGCAACAGTATGATGTGTACAGCATGGTCATGAGGTCCAGCATTGCGATTGATCTAAAAATGGGGCACTTAGACTTCTTGTCTAACTTACAAGAACCTCTCCAACTTCCAAAGCTTTAAATTTCCCCAAGTCTTATTGATTAACCAATGCGGAATTAAGAAATGCTTGAAAATATGGGTGTATGCTTGTATTTGTTTTCAACTGATTACTTGCTTTAATTTCTGTTGTTGTGTTGTAAATTAGTGTGCTGACATTGATGTATAAACACATATAACAGTAAATAAAACAGCAGAGATAATGCAGCAATAAACACACACAGAAACGGCAATTTAATTAGGAGTTCACCCACACTTCTTGGGCTACATCTCTGTGAGCTCTAGTCAACTCAACTAGGCTCTCTGGGATTATGGTATAAGTCTTTTTACAAGCTCTTTGGCTCAACTCCTGCTATTCTACGCATAAACAATGGGTTCAGACACCATTTTATCCCTTGGCTCTTGAAGCTCTGGCTCTTGGCTCTTGCTTCTGGCTCTTTGGCTCTTGGCTCTAAATCTGGCTCTTTGGCTCTGGCTCTCGGCTCTTGGCTCTTCGCTCTGGCTTCTTTCTGCCTTCTATCAGGTTACAGCTCTCTCTGGGCTTTTCACTTGAACTCCAAGTGACTCCCTTGGCTGCCTTTTGCTTCTGCGCTGCCTCCTTTGCCTTGGCTTCACTTTCAGCAACAAACACTGTCTTCCCGGACTTCAATTTTTTCATAAATGCGCCCTAAACTCCCATCAGGTCCGCCCACAAGTCGCTGTCGCAAGTCGCAAATAGCCTGGTTTCAAAGTTTCCCTTGGTATTTCGTTTGATAACAAAATATACGAAAATACATTAAAATAGGAAAAATCCCGCTTATCGGACTTGCAATTATTATAATATCGCATCTATCGGTTCCCTCGAGTCTGTAATATCGCATCGCATATATATAACATATATCCCCCCTCCTTTGTAATGCACCAATGCGATATTGCAATGTGACTTGTCGCAATCGCAAATCGCCTGAGCTTTGGGGTCTGTCCACATATCATGGCCTAAGCCGACGCGATCCGCCGAACCAGTCATAGAAGGTGGTTTGAACTTCTTTGCCTTGATTATTGATCCAAGGTGGCTCAAACAAATGTGAAGTTCATCTGCTCCACAAAACTTTCATTTGTACCTGTTTGAAAGGCTGCCAACAACAACAACAACAACAGGCATACAGACAACCACTGGATGGACTAAACTTCTGCTTCAACAAAAGAAACAGATTTCACATCTTGTGAACACCTCCATGTCTTGTATCTGCATACAAATGATGGACTAGATAACAAGCCCACAAAACATGCCTTTAAACAAATGACCCTTGAGTCAAGCATGTAGAAAAAGACCATCAGGACTCTTTTTCAAAAAATGAAACACTTCATCATTATCTCCATTTGGAGACCAAGTTAACTTCTCCCAAGTCAACATGGCATCACATGTATGTCAAATCAACTTTGCAAGTTAATTACACATACATGCTCAAAAACAAAGAAATCATCAGCATCCCTGTGTTCATGCATATCAAGCTTATGCATGCATTTCATCCTTCAACTTTCGCTTAAGCACATTGTACTTTCAAAGATGAAATGAAATATAATGTAGATGCATCAATAGACATGCAATCTCAATCAGATAAGAACTCTAACCGTTTCTTACCAATCCCTTTCAAAGGTACTACCTCTGTCTGCACATCAGCATCGACATGTGAATCATTTTAAGACACATCACTCATGGAATCTTCCTTTCCATTTCTGCCATCTTCTCTTTCCACTTTCTTCAGCTTTGGTGGAAGCATTGTTGGATTCAGAGTCCAACATTTTGCGGCAAGATGTCCTTGCTTATGGTAGTAAGTGCACTGCATGTGCATCCTCTTGACAAGCATGATTTGCCTTGTCCATTGGACCTTTGGCTACTTGCTTCTTTTCCTTCAAAAGTTTCCTGTATGTGGCCATTCTCTTCCAACATCTAGAAACATCATGGTTATCCAAACCACAAAAGGAACATGCAACTCTTTTCCCATGCTTATGTGGAAATTTATCATGCTTTGCAAAATCAAAAGGAATATGTTTATAACCAGATTTATCGCTATCTCTTTCACCTTTATTGCCTTCATGAGGAGGTGAATTGAGTGAACAAGTAGCTCCCTTTGGAACACCATCAATCTCTTCAAGGCTATCAGAGTCTCCCCAACTCTCTGGTTCAAGTGTGTGCTTCTGAACACCTGCATATTAGGACTGTTTCAACGGCATTCATGGCAGCTTTAAAATTCTCTCCATAAGACTGTCCATAGCCAAGACCCAACCATTATTGGTTCAATAATACCTTGCGCATGCTTTCCCAAGCCCTTTCCTTCATAGCTGCCATCTTCTCTTTCCACTTTCTTCAGCTTTGGTGGAAGCATTGTTGGATTCAGAGTCCAACATTTTGCGGCAAGATGTCCTTGCTTATGGCAGTAAGTGCACTGCATGTGCATCCTCTTGACAGCATGATTTGCCTTGTCCATTGGACCTTTGGCTACTTGCTTCTTTTCCTTCAAAAGTTTCCTGTATGTGGCCATTCTCTTCCAACATCTAGAAACATCATGGTTATCCAAACCACAAAAGGAACATGCAACTCTTTTCCCATGCTTATGTGGAAATTTATCATGCTTTGCAAAATCAAAAGGAATATGTTTAGAACCAGATTTATCCCTATCTCTTTCACCTTTATTGCCTTCATGAGGAGGTGAATTGAGTGAACAAGTAGCTCCCTTTGGAACACCATCAATCTCTTCAAGGCTATCAGAGTCTCCCCAACTCTCTGGTTCAAGTGTGTGCTTCTAAACACCTGCATATTAGGACTGTTTCAACGGCATTCATGGCAGCTTTGGAATTCTCTCCATAAGACTGTCCATAGCCAAGACCCAACCATTATTGGTTCAATAATACCTTGCGCATGCTTTCCCAAGCCCTTTCCTTCATAGCTGCCATCTTCTCTTTCCACTTTCTTCAGCTTTGGTGGAAGCATTGTTGGATTCAGAGTCCAACATTTTGCGACAAGATGTCCTTGCTTATGGCAGTAAGTGCACTGCATGTGCATCCTCTTGACAGCATGATTTGCCTTGTCCATTGGACCTTTGGCTACTTGCTTCTTTTCCTTCAAAAGTTTCCTGTATGTGGCCATTCTCTTCCAACATCTAGAAACATCATGGTTATCCAAACCACAAAAGGAACATGCAACTCTTTTCCCATGCTTATGTGGAAATTTATCATGCTTTGCAAAATCAAAAGGAATATGTTTAGAACCAGATTTATCCCTATCTCTTTCACCTTTATTGCCTTCATGAGGAGGTGAATTGAGTGAACAAGTAGCTCCCTTTGGAACACCATCAATCTCTTCAAGGCTATCAGAGTCTCCCCAATTCTCTGGTTCAAGTGTGTGCTTCTGAACACCTGCATATTAGGACTGTTTCAACGGCATTCATGGCAGCTTTGGAATTCTCTCCATAAGACTGTCCATAGCCAAGACCCAACCATTATTGGTTCAATAATACCTTGCGCATGCTTTCCCAAGCCCTTTCCTTCATAGCCCATCTTGGACATTAGCTTGGAACCTATGCCTTTAGTATGTTTTTCAAAAGAACCAATACAAGAATTCTCAGAAGAATTTGAAGACAAACTGGAATGGCTTACCTCTTCTTCACGCTGATACTTGACTAAGGCTTCTTGGGCAACAAAGTGTTGTGACTCCGACTCATGCATCCTCTTCAGGTTCATATTTGCAATACGAAGTTACCTCTCCATTTTATGCAATTTGTCAGAAACCAACTGCTTCTCTTCCTTCATGGAATCCAGCTACTTTCTAAGCATGCTACTCTTCCTTCCATCCTCATACATTTCTCTCACCATATCCATCATGGTGGACAATTCTTGCTTCATGTCTTCATCAAGGAATCTTGTGAAGAACGCAGAATTTGAGGACCCACTTGTAGAAGTTGTCATTATGCCAATGAACAAAAAAAACTTCAACAAGATAAATAAAGAGCTTATTTAAGCAGCCTCTTGCAACAAACCTCTTGTGCTTTGGATTGCCTTGAGGTCCTTGGGATAGAAGAATGCCTTCAGCCCTTCTTCCTATTTGTCCTTCCTAGACTGAGCTATCAACAGCTTTCCCTTTATCTATATGATAGTCCCTACTAAAACATAGACCAAAAGGCTGCCCTAACGCAGACCCAAAGACTGCCCTAATGTAGACCTAAAGGCAGCCCTAACGAAGACCTAGAGGCAGCCCTAACGTTATCAAAGAAGGATCCCTAACCTAACCTAGAGGACGCAGTCATACCCCAATCCTCCATGTTGTCTCAAGGGTAATCAAGAGGAGGATATACGCTGCCCCAATAGGTTCTAGCCGCAGCAAAAGCCATGGGTCTTTTGGAGGACCGAGTTGCTGTTAGGAGGGCCGGTATGCTAGGCTAGAAGGTCACAATACAAGGTCTACTTCAGAAAAAGAAGAGGGGACGTTCAGGTCACCCTTGTGATTGTTGGAGAGCAAAGGAAAGGAGCTCGGATTTGCTCTTTGAGGACAGTGTGAAGAGGTAGCAAGGTCTGTGAAGAGGCAGCAAGGCAGAGGGTTTTGGCCCTGGTTTGCAGCCTATATAGTGTGTCACTGTTCTTATTATTTTGGTAGTTGTTTGATGTATTTCACATTATAATAATAAGGAACAAAGCTAATAAGGAAAAAGGTAACACAAACAGTTATCAAGTTAAAGAGAATTAACATATTCATTGCCCTATTGAATTCTCAACATGTTTTCAGAGCTAAGGTTAGCAAAGGGCATCATGAAGATCTCCTCTACAATGAAGAAGCTCGTCAAGAAGTGTTCCAAGATGGCAAGCCATCTCAAGGAAGGTATCAAGAAAGTGTGGAGTTTCTTATTTTCTTCAAACAAGGTATCAATCAAGGAAAAGGATGAAAGTCTCTTCTCAGCTCTCTCCGGCACATTCCAAGATGAAGGCATTTGGGTAATTGATAGTGGTGCATCAAGGCACATGACTGGCCATCCCAAACAATTGATGATCTTATCAAAAGGTAAATCTACTTAATCAGTGGAACTTGGAGATACCAAGAGCTATCCTGTAAGGGGTATTGGATCGACCTCTATAAAGCTAGAGATTGGAAGTAGCATCCACCTCAACAACATTCTATTTATTCCAGGTTTGCATAAGAACTTACTTTCCATTTCAAGCTTAGAAGATAAGGGTGACAAAGTAGTATCTTTCATTGATGGAAAGGTTGTTGTATGGAGTAAAAACTCAAGTATAGAACAAGCTAAAGTCATTGGCATTCAAGAAGGAAGACTTTACAGATTGATATCTCCTTTAGCCCAAGCCCTATTTCACGTTGAAATTAGTCCTTGTGAACTCTAGCATAGAAGATTTGGTCATCTACATTTCAATCCTTCCAACTCTAAGCTCCATAGTAGATGGAATACCTAAATTGAAGGAAGAGCATGAAGGACTATGTAAGGGATGTGCATTGGGTAAGAATACTAAGAGACCATTTGGAAGCAGTGTTTCACGATCAAAAGAAATCTTGGATCTCATTCACTCCGATGTATGTGGCCCTATGACTCTTAAATCACTTGGAGGTCATCTATATTATGTCACATTTATAGATGATCATTCAAGAAAGACCTGGGTTTACTTAATGAAAACCAAGGATGAAGTATTTACAAAATTTCAAAAATTCAAAGCTGAAGTGGAGAACCTTACAAAAAGAAGAATCAAGATACTAATATCTAATAATGGAGGAGAATATACATACAAGGAGATTATAGCATTCTGTAAGGAGTGTGGGATATAAAGGGAGCTAATAGTCCCATATAATCCCGAGCAAAATGGAGTTGCAGAATGGAAGAATAGATCCATTGAAGAGAGTGTAAAAGCAATGGTACACAATCAAGATCTACCTAAGTTTTTGTGGGGAGAAGCCACGAAGACAATTGTCTACATCTAGAATCGAAGTCCCCACAGGTACCTAGACAACAAAACTCCGGAGGAAGTGTTCACTAGAAAGAAGCCATTTGTAGATCATCTCTGAATCTTTAGGTGTCTTGTATATATCCATAAACCAAAGGACAAAAAAAAGAAGTTGGATCCATTAGGCATGAAGGGAACATTTGTTGGGTATAGTAACTCATCTAAGGCCTATAGGATCCACATATAAGAAGGACATCACATAGAAGTCAGTCGAGATGTCATATTTGATGAAAGTATAGCATTCAAGAAATCAAAGGAACTTTCGTAGACTCTGATGATGAAGAACTTCCAAAATTTGAAGAAGTTGACAGGGAAGTAGAAGAATCTCACCATGAAGAAAAAGGTCCTAGTGAACCTATTCAACTAGTGGTCATCCCTGAAACAAGGAAAAGACCTAATTCGTTGAAATCTACACTACTTCATGCTAAAGGCCATGGGGCAGTGAAAGGCTCTTTTAGAGAAAGCAAGAAACCAAAAAGATATTATGGGTATGTTGCATACATGATAAAACTAATAGAAGTGGAACCATCCACTTCTGAAGAGGTTGCCAATCATCAAGAATGGAAAGATGCCATGAATGAAGAATATCAATCTATAATGAAGAATGGAGTATGGGAGGTCGTACCTAGGCCTGAAGACAAATCTACGGTAACTTCCAAGTGGATTTATAAGATCAAACGTGAGGCAGATGGAAGTATAGATAAATATAAGGCAAGATTTGTAGCTAGGGGTTTCTCTCAACATGAAGGCATCGACTACGAGGAAACATTTGCTCCAACAACAAGATATACGACTACTCATTCATTAGTCTCTCTAGCAGCATCGATGGGATGGAACATCCATCAAATGGATGTCAAGACTGCATTTTTGAATGGCACAATAGATGAAGAAGTCTATATAGAGCAACCCTTGGGATTTGAAGTTAAAGACAGGAAGGCATATGTTTGCAGATTGAAGAAAGCATTATATGGCCTCAAGCAAGCACCAAGGACATGGTATGCTAGAATGGATGCATACCTGCAAAGAATAGGTTTCACAAAAAGTTCTATTGATCTGAACCTTTATATCAAGCTTGTAGATGGAGAACATGTAATCATTCTTCTGTGTGTAGATGATCTTCTCTTGACAAGTGTAGAAGGTCGAATTGAAGAATGTAAGAAGAAACTAGCAGTAGAATTTGACATGAAGGATCTCGGGGTGATGCATTACTACTTGGGACTAGAAGTCTGGGAAGGACTTGATCAAGTTTATTTGGGTCAATGAAAGTACGTGATAAAGATGTTGAAGAGGTTTGACATGATGGATTGCAAACCTATGACCACTCTGATGATCACAAACTTGAAGAGACTAACAAGTTCTGGATCAATCCTTATGGATCCTTCCAAGTATAGACAACTAATTGGCTCACTAATGTGCTTGGTGAATACTCAACCAGACATATGCTTTGCAATAAATGTTCTCAGTCAATTCCAAGTGGAGTCGAAGCATGATCATTAGATAGTAGCAAAACATATTCTGAGATATTTGCGAGGAACCATCCACTATTGTCTGAAGTATGATAGAGGGAATGATGTCCAACTGATTGGATATACAAATTCTAACTGGGAGGCAATGACCAAGATGGAAGGAGCACTATAGAAGGATGTTTCAGTTTGGGATCCTCCATGGTCTCATGGATGAGCAGAAAGCGAGATACAATTGCCTTGAGTAGTGTTGAGGCTGAGTATGTTGCAGCTTGTGAAGTAAGAAGAGAAGCAATATGGTTGAGGAAGCTACTATCCGACCTGTTTGAAGCACTGATGAACCCTATGGTGATACTCTGTGATAACACAAGTTGTATACGTTTGTCTAAAGGTCCAGTATTTCACGGAAAGACAAAGCATATAAACAACAAGTATCACTATATTCGAGAGCTAGTACAAAATGGTGTGTTGCAACTACAGTATATCTCCACTGATGAGCAGGTAGCTGACATATTGAAAAAATCTCTTCCGAACAAGAAGCTTATGTACTTGAGAGACAAGCTTTGTTCGGTTGACACTACATTCTTGTCTTTACTTGGGAAGAAAGAATGGAGGATTGGGTAACCATCTGGCATTCGATACTCTTTGAGAATGTGGGAGGGCATTCAAGAAAAGAGTAGTCGTGGAGCAATATTCTTTGAGGACTGGCTATCCAAGATAAGAATAGTCCAAAGAAGGTCATACTCAGTGAACACTGTTGAAAAATCTAGGGCATCATGAATTAGGTGATTTCTCTACTTATGATAATTGCTTGTGATAGTCTTTTTACTTGTTGATTATGATCTTCTCTTCTTAAGTTATTATTGTGTTCTTTTCATCAAGACAACTACCAAATCATGAACAACAAAGAGACAAGAGACAGTATATAAGCTATCATTTAGGGCCAAAACCTCTCACTCTTTGAGAGGAAAACCGGCACAAATTCTTCTTATAGAGATTCCAATTGATGAATACCAAGACCAAGACCCTTGACCTATTAGCCACTCCAAGACCAAGGCGCAAGTTCTCTTGACAATCCCCGTTCTTCTTGACGCCTCTTCCGCTTCAACCTTCTTAGCATCGAGACACTGTCACCATCGAGATCTCTTTTTACTATGAGACCTCCACGGTGTCATATTACAGAGACCTTACTTCTATGATGGCACAGATATAGCACCGAGACCCTTACTAAGATTCCACTGAGATTGTGGCACTATGGTGAGACTTCATCACTATGTATACTGCAAACTAGTCACTGCAATACCGAAATCCTTGTTACTGCAATCTGAGTTCCTTTTACTGAAATGCTTGTCACTGTCAATGATATTCGAACTTGTTTCTTTGATTGTCACTACAACAGAGACCCGAATTACATAGGTACATTGAACTCCTAGGCTTCTCACCTCAAACTATGTTTCTCTGTTTAGGGCACCGAAACTTCTCTAAAATAGTCATCTGAATCTCAGAGATAATCCGAACTTCTCACTGCCACTGTCCACCCGAAATCACAGAGGGACATCCGAACTTTTGACTGTGGAATAGGTCGAGCTACCTATTTATAGTAATCAGCCCATGTATATTAGCTGACATGATCTAATGAAGGGTTGTGTCTCCGAATTAGGTGAGCCGACATGATTTCTTGAGGCCGACTTGAAGAGGAGAACTTCTGCTTGCCTTTGGAGGGCTTCTAGACAATCTTATTGACTCATATAAATTTGTAATATCCCTAAGAAGGGTTCTTCATACATGACATTGACTCTTTGACTTTAATGACAAATCCTAAAGGCTCTCAATGGGAGCCATCTAAAAATAAAATCTCTTGCGCATGAAACCCATGAAGTAAGCATTAAAATAATAATTTTATTTTCTTCTTTTCATCATTTACAAAAATCACAATTACATGTCATTATGAAGACCGAACCTAGTTACACTTTTCAACAAACACCCGGGTGGAGTATGTACCTTGAGAGACAATGATGATGGTGTCTATAAATCATTGGTCTCGCAAACATTGTGCTATGATTTTGTGGAGAGATAGAGTTGTTAGTCAAGGCCTTGCTATGTGACAATGTTATTAACATGATGCTAAAGTCTAGACAGATGGGTTACCAATCCAACTCTTTTTATGAGATCTCTTCGGTTTGAGAATGACCATGCACCTCTTATGTATACCTCCCTAGTTAAGGAGTGTTGAAAAATGTATAACTAGGTTCGGTCTTCTTAAGTATGAAATGTATTCTTTTAAATTATAAAATGAAAAGAAATTATTATTATTATTGGAGCATGGGTTTCATGCTCAAGTTCTTTTATTATAGGTCAAGCACCAATTGAGTGCTTCTAGGGTTTGTCGTAGGTCTAAGAGTCATTGTCATATATTGAAGACCCTAATGGGCACATTGTATCTTGTAAAGAAAAAAAAAATTGTCCATAAAGTGTCGAAATACCCTCTAAGATTAAGTCGGCCTAGAAGCTATGACGTCAGTCTATTTGAAGAGCTACGTCTACCCCTTGAAAAGGCCTATATAAAGAGAGGAACTCATCCTCCAAAGAAGCACTTACTCATCTCTCTAGCCCTAAGACACAAGGATAGGCAAGCGAAGGGGAGAAGAAGGCTCTAAGAAGAAGATCTAAGTTTTCAAGTGTGGCAGCAGCAGTGGTCGGGCAGACAAAATTTCAAATCTGCAGTAGCAGGTCGAAGTTCTTGCAATAGGAGGCCGAGTTGGTAGTTGATCTTGATCTTGGAGGGTATTGGGTTTGAGTCACAAGGTCTTGGTATTTGTCAATTGAAGGATCTATAAGAAGAGAAGAGATTTAAGGGTTACCCCCTCAAGAGGAGGGGTTTTGGACCTGGCTTGCAGCGTATATATTGTGTCACTATTCTTATTGTTTTGGTAGTTGTTTGATGCATCTCACATTATAATAATATGGAACAAAGCTAATAAGGAAAAAGGTAATACAAACAATTATCAAGTTCAAGAGAATTAACATATTCATTGCCCTATTGAATTCTCAACATATATAAGAAGAGAAGCCTATTGTCTACAGGAACTATGTCAACTTCAATGAAGGGAGAAAACAAACTAGAAGGAGCCTCCAACTACAAGGCACAGAAGAAGAGGATAGATCTCATCCTCGAAAAGAACAAAGTTTTGGATCTTGTTCAAGAAAAAGTCAAGAAGCCTACAAATGAAGCAGAGAAAGTAAAGTTCAGAGAAACCAAAATCTTGGCCATGAACCTAATAGTGGATGGAGTAAAGGACAACCTAATTCCATACATATCCAACATAGATTATGCTTAAGAAATGTATGAGGCTCTTTCCAAATTATTCACCATCAAGAACAATGGTCAAATAGCAAGCCTCAAGAATGAATTCAGAACTATTAAGATGACAAAAGAAAATATTACATCATCCTACTTTATAAGGATATCTAGAATCAAAGATGAACTCCAAGCAATAGATGAAGTTGTCCCAGAAAAAGAGCTCGTAATTACCGCTCTTTTGGGACTACCAAAATCTTGGAGTGCTTTTGCATCAAAACTTAACAGTTGGAAGGATACTCCAACATTTGAACAAATGTGGAATGCATGTAGTCAAGAAGAAGCTCGAATATCATTAGCAATCAACAAGGCTGAAGATGAAAACACCTTGAATGCTTATTCTGCTCATCACAAGAAGAAAGGAACTTTCAAGTAGTTCAAGGGACCAAAGAAGAAAATGGACCTATCCAAGATTGAATGTTACAACTATCACAAGATAGGTCATTACAAAAATCAATGTCCGGAAAATCCAAGGAATAAGAAGAGAGATAGGGATCAAGCAAATGTTACCGATGAAGCTCCACCTAAGAAGAACAAAACGGAAGAATCGGAAGTCAAGGACTTATACTATTAAGTCCTCTCCCTCACATATCCTTCCTAGTATTATTGTTTTCCTTTGTGTTTTGATTTCTAGAGTTTGTAGGTCTAACATGCCTTGTTAGAACATTTTTGAATTGCTTTTGAAAAGTTGTAGGTGTCCCTCGAAAGATTGGATTAAGAGGGAGCCTCCACCATTTTACCAAAAGATAAGTATTTTGTTCGTTGTTTCATCTTTTCATGTTTGGTTTCCTCCTCACATTAAGATTTGTTTGTATTGTATGTTAATAACCTTTTCTTTATATATATTTCCTTGGGTAGGAAAGCTTGCAGAATGCACAAAAGTTATGGAGGAGACTTCAAAGGATAGACTTGAAGCATGGAAGAAGTTTTGTTGCAAAGGAAGCCCTTCAAGAACTGAAGTCCTATAAGGTTTGTTAAAGAACAACTCAAGGTATGTCTTAGATTACAAGTTTTGCTACAAGGTTCTCTTCATAGAAAAGGTATGTTCATTTTCTTTTGAAATTTGCTTTACATTACTGACATCGTTATGTCTAGGGTTTTGAATCTCTAAGATTCTTGTTAGCGTGATTAATCATTATATTGAATCTACCCTTGTCATATTTTCATTTTGATCATTCTTGTGAAACCCTAACCTTTAGGGTTCACTATAAAGCCCTAGCTTCTTAATGCTAAGGTTATGCCTATATTTTTAAAACCCTAGTCATCTTAGGGTTGTTGATAAAGTCTAGAAATCCTATTCTTTTGATGTTTAGGGTTTTGATATTGTTATGCTAGAAACCTTAGTTCTTTAGGGTTTGTTGTTAATGTATTGGTTATATAATGAAACCCTAGATCTGTAGGGTTTGGTAATTTAGGGTTTATAAGCAAAACCATTGTAATATTCACAGTAAGTTCCTAGGAATGAAACCCGAGGTGTATATTTGTCTATCTAATCGAAATTCTAGTCTGGTTGAAATTGTTGTATATCTAACTTTGATGTATTAATGTTTGTGTATTGGGTTTACCTAGTAGATATTGTTGTGAGATGCTAGTGCATGGTTATAAAATCCTAGATATATGTGAGTATGCTAACTTAATTGTTGATACTCATGTTTTGATTTGTAAAATCTAGGGTTTGTAACAAAACCCTCGTAGAGATTGATATTCTAGGAGATAATGATATTGTTTTCATGAATTTGCTTTGATAATAAAATTTAGGGTTTGCAACAAACCCTAGTAGAGTCTGTCATACAATTCTGAAAGTAATATTGAAGCCTTAGATGTATAGTACTATGATTGGATTGTAATTTGATTGAATTGTCGATATCTAAGGCTTTGTGTCTCGATGATAAAGTCTAGGGGTTTGTGACAAAACCCTAGCTAGAAATTGAAGTTTAGTATGTAAAATATGTGTCTCTTATCGATTATGAACCTAACTAGGCTTAGGTATTTGGTGTCTAAAGTTTGAATGTTTGAATGCTTCCATTATAGTAATATGATTTAGTTAACTTCATGCTTCTGTATATTTGTCCTTTAAGGTTTTGTAGGTACATGATCTTCAAGACGCTGAAGATGTTTGTAATTGAAGATAAGCATGATGAAGGAAGCTATAAGAATGATGATGATCAAGATAACCTTGATGCCATGAAAAAGAATGAAGTAATGAAAAGCTGAAGTTTCTCCAACATTATAAAAAAAAACTATTGATCTCCCCAAGTTGAGAGGGACCCTAGATAGAAAGGGTACATCTTGCCAATTGAGAGGGAGGGCATAATGAATATATTGAAGAGAGAACGAAACCAAAGATTGAATGAAAGTACTACATATGGATTTGCAAAGTCTGAGGTTGTATTTGGTGTTGCTGAAGAAATAAAAGAAAAAAAGCTTCCGACAAGATGCATTTGGATAACTTGGTGATGATATAAGTAGCACCAAGGCATTTGAGAACCCCCGAAGGTTTGTGTTTACTAGTATAAATATTTGAAAGTTTATTACTAATTAGGTTGTGTTTGTACAGGTAAATCTCTCCACGAGAGGATTAAACACATTGGAAGCATGCTTGGACAAATGGATATACTTGGTTTAGTTTATAGGAGAAATGAAGCATCTAATGGCAAGATTCTTGGGAGATATCTGTTCTGCCTATGCGTTGATGTCTAGATCCCGAAGTGGGAGGATGTCGTTGGTCATGGAGCACCAACCTTGGATACGCACCTAGATCCCTCGGTTGGTGGTAGAGCTTAAAGGATTGATGGTATCTAGAGTCGGCTAAAGCTTGAGTCCCCTTAGTCCCACCCAAATAGAATACCTTGGTTACATATCTAGTCTATAACACTAAGCGTGCTAGAAATCTCCGTAGTTCATATCATTTGAGATCTTCCATTTACTTGTATATGTATGTAATTATGAGTACCGCCCTAGTTAAGAGGGAGTGTTGAAGGATGTAACTAGTATTGGTCTTCATATTTATATCTCAGTCATGATGTAATGTATTTGTCAAAAGAAAGAAAAAGAAATTTTATTATTATAGAAATTGACTTATTAAAGCATGGGTTTCATGCTTGGGTCAATTGCTTATAGGTCAAAGCCTCCATTTTAGGCTACTAGGATTTATATCAAGTGTCCTTGTTCATGTCATAATGTAAAAGACCCTTCTTGGCCTTCATTTGTCAAGAAAGAAATTTATTTTAATGTAAATTAGGTCATTTAGGCATCCACCAAATCGGCCTCAAACTGGACAAGACTGACTAACTTAGGGGTAGAAACTCCTATATAAAGGCAACAACTCAACCTCATTTGGAGCACTCACTCATCAAGTTCGATCTGCAACTTCTGGGGCAAGAAAAATGTGAAATTCAAGGGATAAGGAGGAAAAGGCTAGCGAAGGAGAAGGAGGTCTCTATCAAGCACAAGAAGTCGAAATTCTTTCTCTTTCTCTCACACGTGTGAAGTTGTTGCGCTGTTGGAAGGCCCGAAACTGTTGTTCTGTCGCTGGGCCGAAATTTCGTTGCTGGGGACTCTAAGTTCTGAAGCTAGGAAGTCGAATTTCTGGATTGCTGTTGGGTTCAAGCTGCTAGAAAAGAAGAGACTGTTGAAGGTTGACTTGGTGGAGGAGGAAGGTCTGTTTGTCTAGGGTCTTGGTCTATCTCATCTTTATTTGAATCTACTAAAGAAAGAGTTTTGACTAGGTTTTCCCCTATAAAAGGGTTTTAGCCAAGGCCGAGTGCCTACTTCTGGGGTCCATGATCTTCACATTTTTACGTTGATGATTGCTTAATGAAGAGATAAAAGAACATAATAAAAACTATAAGAATATCACAAGCAATTATGAATATAAGAAAATCTTTCTACCTTTCCAATTTTCTAACACTTTGAAGGAATAGCGAAGTAGTGTACGAGTTAGAATTTCCAAGCAATAGGAGAATCCATAACGCCTTCCACGTGTCATGTCTCAAGAAGGTTGTGGGACCGCAAATCACCACCTCTATCAAGTTGTCTCCATTCTATGAAGAAACAAAACTAGAATAGATTCTAGAAACAATCACAGTCATACGAGAAGAGAAGTTAAGAAGACGAATAATTCCAAAATACCTTATTAAATGGAAGAATTTACCAGAGGAGGATGCCACTTGGGAAGGAGAACAAATTTTAGAACACCCAAATCTACAATTGCTTGAGGTCAAGCAATTTCAGGAGGGGGGAAAGGAATGTCCTCTCCAAATTGAGGGCTTATGGAGGACGTAATAGCCTATCCAACCCCGTAGGCTATAGTCTTGATAAAGGGGTAAAACCCTAATTTTTCCTATGTTAGGGTAAATATTGGGTAAAAATTGGGTCAGCTCGGGCTAAATTAGGGGTTGCACACACAATTCCTCACATTGTTGGAGCCCATGGAAAATCTATAAATAGGAGAGGGTTGAGATCAAATGAGGCATCATCTTGTAGAACAATTCATTTGTCTTTTGAGCATTATCTTTGAGGGTTTTAAGACCCCTTCTCCTCTGTCAATTTTAGTGGTGAAAGATTCCACCCTAGTTGACTCATCTCTATTTGTTGGTTATGATGGTTCTTAGTGTTGTTTTGGCACAAGAATATTATCTGGAGGGGTAACGAAGTTCTATCTATTCTCATCTCTTTGTTATGGCTTAGGTCTTCTCTCCACATAAGGAGGAGCAGAATCTTTCTATGACTAATTATGTGTAATGGAAAGTAGTCCTAGCCGGGAGTCACGAGGATGGAATCAAGCCTCAACCTTCCTGAAGGATGTCAGGCACTAAAACCACCTTGAGGCATGAAGCCTTCTTTTCTAGACGAATTGTTGTATTGGCAATAAGATCGATGCGAAAACGGACCACAATCCCTCGAGATAGGCGAAGTTTGAGAAACAAATTTTAGCGCTGAATTCTTATAAACCCTCCACAGATCTGAGCAAGGAATCTTAGTCCCAATTCCATAGGATGAAACCCTTTTAACAAGAATCAAGGACATTTGATCTGAAACGTCGAAGTTTATATCTGAAGCAGGGTCCGATGTACTGAATTTGTGATCTGAGCTCATTCTAAAGCAGTGTGAGGCCTTCGCAGTTGTAACTAACCAGTCTCCAAAAGGATTGCAACCGTTGTTACCCCGCAGATCCGAAAGTATGGAAATTAAATGTGTATCTTATAACAAGAATTGTGCAAGCTTGTCACGAGATAGGAAGATCTTCTGAGGGAGTGTGGGGCAATGTTGCAGGAAGCGTACCGCCCCCCCGTTCTAAGGCCCGAAGCGCGTCCCGTACAGATTCGTATAGGAAGCATCCCCGGAAGCGCGACTCCAAAATTCAAAAGCGCGGTTCCGCCTGTTTTGGACGCTTCCTGGAAATTTTTGAAGTTTTCCTCCAAAGCACGCTTCCGCATCTCCGAAGCACGCTTCATACGACACTTCGACCGTACGAAGCGTGGCGCTTCGGAGGGCGGCGAAGCGTACGATTTCGGAAAAGCGTTGCGCGAAGGGAAGAAATGCGATTTTTTTATAATTTTTTTTAATTTTAGCTAACTTGGCATAAAGGGGGTTGGTCCACCTTAGGTCAGGGTGAGGAATGAAGGAAATAAAGCCCCCATTCATTCCTCATTTTGCTCACTTTGAGTTTATGAGAGTTAGAGAAGAGAAGAGAGGAAAGGAGAGGAGAAGAGAGGAGAGCTTGGAGGAGTGAAGGAGGAGGAGCTTGGAGCAAGAGCTTGGAGGACATCATCTACAAGAGCTAAAGAGGTAAGTTCAAATCCCAAACTCCCTTATTTTTTTGACATTTTTTTTTGCATTTTTCTCCTCCCTCTCCTATTCTTTCCCATTGTTTCTACTTGCTCCTTCACTTGCAGGTTGTCCACCACCTATATCCATATTCCAAGATGGTGTTCTTTTGGCTTCTATGTATCATTCCACTCTTGGTTTTAATGATGGCAAGGGGGAGTAGTAATAGAAGGGAAGAAGCACAAGAGGACAGTGGTCCCAATATGAGTGACCCAATGTATGATGAAGAGGAAGGGGATGAACCTGAAGGGGAAACTCAAACACTAGAGGGGAAAGCTACATTAACACCCTTGTGGAACTATGTGACCAAACTTGATGGGGGAAAGGGTGGTGGAACTTACAAATTTGTGTGCCCTCATGGTTGTCATGGAGAAAAACCATATTGTGGTTCATATACCCGTGTGAGGAGGCATCTTTGTGGGGTGTTGGATAGTGATGATAAAAAGGGTCCTGTGGGGATACAAATTTGCCCAAACATTTCATCTGAACAAAGAAGAAAATACATCCAAATAGAGGAAGCTGCACAACAAAAAAAACAAAAAACAAAAAACTCATTCTAAATCAAGTGCAACCTCTAAATTTGGTAGCTCATCTCCTCATGGTACTTCTGCAAGCTCTAGAGGTAGAAGAACAATAGGGGAATTCCTTAGTTGCTGGGAGGGATGATGTGGATGGAAAGATAGTCCATTTTCTTTTTGCTTGCGGTGTACCATTCAATGTGCTTCGCTCTCCCTGTTGGCATGAAATGGTAAAGGCCATCAATGAAGCCCCAAAAGGATACAAGGCCGACAACTATGAGAAAGCTAGAACAATGTTATTAGAAAGAGAAAAAGCTAAGGTTCAAAGAGCTTTGACACGTTTTACAAATGAGTGGGTAGATTCTGGGGTATCCATTGTATCAGATGGGTGGACAAATATTAGAAACCAACATTTGATAAATGTTCTTGGTGTTTCTTCTAGTGGTGCAGTATTTATTACATGTCATGACTCCTCCTCCATCAGTGCATCTACACAAAACATTGTAGATCTCCTATTGCAATCAATCAAAGATGTTGGTCTGAATAATGTGGTTCAAGTGATCACAGATAATGCAGCAAATTGTAAGGCGGCAGGAAAAATTATTGAGCGTACTCATCCACACATCTTTTGTTATGGGTGCCTGGTTCACAAACTGAACCTTTTGATGCATGATATTGTGAAGCACAAAGAATGTGGATTGATTACTGAACTTTACAAGAGAGGGAAGCAACTCATTAAATTCATCACAGGGCATACAAGGGTAAACTACTTCTATGGCACTTACTCCAAGTTGCAGTTGCTTAAACTTGCAAAGACAAGATTTGCCAGTTATTACCTCACCTTTAGGCAGCTAGTGAAGGTGAGACAAGCTTTAATTAATCTGGGGTGTGCTGAATCATGGGATGAAATTAACACTGACAGAGATGGTGCTAATGCAGTGAAGGACATTGTTCTTGACATTTACTTTTGGTCACACGTTAAATATGTTTTGCAATTCACCAAACCAATTTATTACATGATCAAGTTTGGAGATTCAGATCGACGAGTAATTGGGGAGGTGTATGAGCAAATGGATAGCATTTGGGGCAAATTTAAGACATTGTTGAGCCTAGAGATATCAACTTGTACAATTATATTCGTGCAGAGGTGGAAAACTGACGGGAAATGCTAAATGTTCCATTGCATGCATTAGCATATGTTTTGACACCTAAATACTATCATCCATCATGGCTTTCAACACCAGCACCTTGGGGGGGGGAGCAGGAGAAAACCACACCAAGATCAAGAGGTTCACAAAAAATATATGGTTGCATTGAGTAAATTAATCCCTGATGAGGAGGAGGCTGCATTGGTACGGAGACAGTTGAGCAATTATACGCTTAACACTGGTCCATTTGGGAGCATGCATGCAATTAGAGATCGAGAGACTTTTTCTTCTCTTGAGTGGTGGAACATGCATGGAGGAGCTACTCCACTTCTACAGACTTTGGCATTGCAGGTGCTATCACAAGTGGTAAACACTTCTTCTGCAGAGAGGTGTTGGAGCTCTTATTCTTTCATCCACAGTGTTAAAAGGAACAGGTTGAGTTTAGATCGGGCAGAGAGCTTGGTTTATGTTCATTACAACTTGCGATTGTTGCCCCATTAATGTGAAAATGCAAAGTCTACTAAAGACCTGTTGATTTGGGACAAGAATCCAGAGGAGCCCAATTTGGAGGATGGAGTGTTGCGATTAGAGCAATTAGAGGATGCTCTTATCCAGGTATGTCCATTGTGGTATGAATTTTCCTTATAAAGCATTTCTCTAATTCATGTTTTTAATTTTTTTGTTAACTAGTGTTTTTTTTAATGAATTTTTTGAGCAATTCCAGGATGATGATGATCGTGTTGATATGCCACCCCCACCCCCATCTGGTCCCTTGGTTCCTAGGTTCCATGGTTCAACACCAACAGCAAGGGGTTCTTCTTCATCAGTTATAATGCCACTGCCACAACTTCCACAGGCACCATCTTCTTCATTGCCACCACGTGAAGGCCCGCCACCACGTTCTCTTCGTGGTGGAAGGACGAGAGATTAGTAGATATATTCACAATTTACTACTTTTGTCATAGATTACTCATTAGACTTGTAGGCTTGTGAATTTGAATTTTGAACCTTTTTTGTCTTGGCGGTGACCAAGTGACATATTTTGTAAACATTATTATTTGAATTTTGGACATGACAAATGTTGACAGTTGCTCACTTGCTAGATAAATCATAATATGCTCTATGTTTTATGTTTTATAATATGCTTAAATGTTTTATGTTTTATAATATGCTTAAAAATTTGATGTATGTTTGTAATCGCTAGAATATAGATGGTTGATGTACATACTAGTAACTACAATGGAATCATGGACACCATATCTATCTTGATTTATGCAAAAATATGCATGTTTTCATGTCTTCTACAACTAATTTGGTATTTGGGATGTTTGTTTTGAGTATAAATGCAAAAAAATATAAATATATATATATATATATATAGCAAACGCTTCTGCAAACGCTTCGCTTCCTAGATTTTTGGAAAATGACGCTTTCGCGTCCCCGCTTCCAAAAAATGTCCCTACTTCGTGCAACATTGGTGTGGGGGCCCTGCATTGTGACGAACCCGAACAATGAATAGGACATAATTGAGTCATTAGATCTAAGGCAAGCTAGGGTATCGAAATTTAAAAGTAATTAGGTCGGATTATTTTTTCATTAGTGATTTTCCGTAAATGCTGTATGGTTTGTATTGATTTGTTGAACTCGAATTCTTGAGGATTTATATTGAGTTGGTTGATCTCTCTAAACAATGCACTCAGTAAATATTACATTAACTGGTTGAACTGGATATTGTGTTATGTTGTTGACCACATATTTGAATTAGAATTGTTATCTTGTGAATTGGAAAGAAAAAATTGTGAATAAAACACCCTAGTTGTGCAAGAAGTCCTAGGACAAAATTACCCTAGACTATTACACCCGGCCTATATTTAAAAGCATAAGCACCTTCCTTAAGAAGTGAACCAGTCAACTTATTGTGGATTTTGTTTCTAGAAAAGAGGTGACCCCCAATTTTTAGACCTTATTTTGAGGAGGCTTAAATTGGGAATCAGACAATGGCTTTAGGCACATGCTTTCCTACTTAACATTAGAGTGCTCCATCTATTGATGCATCTATCCATTTGAAGAGGTCCCCTTACACACATCTGGTTAAGGGCATCCACACATGAAGGGCATCTATTCACATTATATACTACCTTAGGATGATTCACGTGCCACATGGTGCTTTTATAGCACATTTCTTATCCCATTTCATGAGGTGACTTGGGCATGAAGGCCACACTTATGACAAAGATGGCTACTTGGCAGTAATTTATGTATCAATTTGCTCAGTTGGAGGAGGTACTTTTGCACATATACATTGTTATTTGTTACTCAGTTCAATTGTGGACACATCCTCTTGGAGGGCACACATCAAACTACTGCAATGGTTACTTGGTTAGGGAGGCACCCAACTATCTTATTCTAAGTTGAGGATATTGTTGTAACTAACTCTACTGTTCCATTATTGTCGACTTAGTTAACGGAGTGAGACAAGAACTTCATTGATAGTTGTTTTCATAGAATATTTTATTGTAACCTCCTAAAGAAAATTGTGGATCTCAACAAACATTTTCTACTTTAAGTAAGAAGTATGTTGAAGAGGTTAGAAATAATTATTTTAATGACTTTCCTTGGAGAGAAAAGTGGATCTAGGAAAACAAATCATTTTTCGTTGTATGAAGAGATGGAACTTAAACCTATATAAGGGTTTTCTCTCTCCATTTACAACTAGGAATTGATTGAAACGAAGAAATTACCAATGAGGCTCCAAGCACTGGAACAAACGTATTTCATTTTTCTAAGTTATGATCTAGTGCATATACAATTTTGTTTGTGTGGCAAATTTCTTCGTATTACATTGGCAGAGTTCTCATTACAAACTTCAATTGTCAAAGCTAATCTAGAAGCCATTTTGTTAATGCCCTAAAAATTCATGTGAGTGAATGCTTAACCACTTCTAGGTTGGTCTCGTTGTAGAGCTCCCCTTACAAAAAGTTCCTTTCCTTCTATTTTCTATTGCACTTTTTTGCCAAGTTAGGGATATTATCGAGAACATCACTATTAAAATTGGCAACTAGGGCCAAACTTCATGTGGGTCATCTTATTCATGGATGATAATATGTTCATTAGATTCCTCTCGTCGAGAGGTGTAGGATTGATCTAAAGATAATCCGATTCCGATAAGTATTCATGGAGATATGAATTTATTTTGATTATGGAAATATTATCAAGTCGACCTACAACTCATGTAGGCTCAGAAGCCCAACAGTCACATCTATTCAAACATCAACAGTTGTGTATAAATACAGGAGGACTTTTCCTCATTTGCTCTCACTCATCTCATCACATCTCTCTCTCTCTACTGCGCAAAAAAGAGGCTCTTCTCTACTGCGCAGAAAGGGGTCTCTCTCTCACACATGTGAAGCCAGAAGCTGCTGAAATTGAAGCTGCAACTACAGATCCAAACTTTGACCAGCGTGGACCATCAAACCTCCTCTTCTGATCTACGTTGTAGGTTCATTTGAACCTCCTCTGAAGGCTGCAACTTTTGGTGGTGGAATCAAGTCGATCCGACGGACGGTTTGCGAGATATCGACTGCCCTAGTTTGAAGGAAGCTACTGAAACTGAAGCTGCAACTGCAGATTCAAACTTTGACCAACGTGGACCATCAAACGTCCTCTTCTGATTTACGCTATAGGTTCATCTGAACTTCCTCTGAAGGCTGCAACTTTTGGTGTTGGAATCAAGTCGATCCGACGGTCAGTTTGTGAGATATCGACTGCCCTAGTTTTGATGATGAAGCCGCTAATGTTGATGCTGCTGATCTAAGGTTTGCTACTGTTGATATAAATCAGATTTATTGTACTATTTCTCTCTGCTGAATTATTGAAGATAAAAGAAGATTTGATCAAAGGGTTTCCCCACACATTGTGAGGTTTGTCCCTGGCTAGCCGCCACATCTTGTCTCTCTTGTCTTGGCTTGTTTTTTGTCGATCGTTTAATGTTCTATCTATACTTTACTTTATGTAAATGTGATTGCTAATCTGTGGAATATAATAAGAAAAAGAAGTAAACTGTTATAAGCATATAACATACCATAACTTAACATGGAATCGGAGTTGAGGTGAAGACAAAGCCCAAGCAAGAGCAAGAGCAATCACCAAAGAGAAGATTGGGAAGGCTATCCTAAAAGAACTATGGGATCCTCAACACTGTTTCCTGCCGAAGACAAGCTCAGTGAGAAAGCTGACTATGACGGATGGAAGATGTCTATCAATCTAACCCTAGAAGATCAAGGAGTGTTGGACCATGTAAGAGGCCATATTGTTGAGCCTCCATCAAATGCATCCGCTGCTGCCTGGAACAAATGGAAAAACGAAGAAGTCAAAACAAAGAAGATCATTCGAGACTCTATCGATAAGCACTTGGTGGCCTACATCTCTGAACTGGACACCTCCAAGGAATCTACGATAGACTGATGAGTTTATTTAAAGTTAATGATGCAAATCAAGTTTTGTTTCTTAGAAATAAGCTGAGGGAAATCAAGAAGGGTAAAGATGAGAGTATGCAAGCATACTTCTTAAAAATCACCGAGATCAAGAACGATCTCCTATCTATTGGGGAGACTATTACTGACAGAGAAATGGCACTCACGACTCTTGGAGGATTACCATCCAAATGGTACGTGTTCAGGACTACTCTTTTGAACAATAATATAATTCCTGGTTTCGAGGAATTAATGGCTAGATGCATTCAAGAAGAAACAAGGGTAGAAGAGCAATAAATGCCCATGCCTAAAGGTCCTCCTACTGCTTTTTCTTCCCATGCTAAGAAAAAGAAAAATTTCGGGACTAAATCAAAAAAAGAAAGGTTGGACCCAAGGGTGGAAGAAAAGGGCGATGTTACATCTGCGATAAAGCAGGTCACTATGCAAGGGAGTGCCCTGATAGAAAGGACTCACATCGGGACGATGATCAATATCCCTCTGATGGCAATCAAAGGAATGACAAATTCAATAACAAAGGTAAGAGGAGAGCTAGGAATCAAGGAAGAGGACAACCATTCAAGAAGGCTAGAAATTCCAGGATGTATTAAAAGCACCTGACCTCAAAAAGAACCTGGTGTCCATCTCAGCAATGGAAGACAAAGGCTTCAAGGTAACCTTCAACGATGGCAAGGTACGTATATGAAAAAATAATGTTAAAGGTGCCTTTACTCTTGGGTTTCGTGTTGATTCGTTCTATCAGGCCGATGGAAGTCCGCTAGGTGTCATGTCTTATGACACATCTCTTCAATCCAAACTTTGGCATCGGAGGTTTGCCCCCCTTCATTATAAAGCTTTACTATGTGTAAGACAAATGGTGACAGGGATGCCCGAATTCCGAGTAGAGAAAGACGGTGTATGTCCAGGATGTGCCGAACGAAAGGTCAAAAGGGGACCATTCCCCTCGAGCCAAAGCAAGACCTCCGATATATTACAGTTGGTTCACTCAGGCATATCTGAGGCTGGCATTAAGATGGAGACTACTACACCACATACTCCTGAGCAGAATGGTGTGGCAGAAAGGAAGAACCATACGATTGTGGAAGTTCCAGAGACTTCCGAATTTTCTATGGGTAGATGATGTAACAATGCCTGATGTGGAGGAACCCATGGATCCTATTTATCCACTTGAGCCTTCCTCTTCAATGAAAAGGCCTTCATGGCTTAGGGGGATACTTGATGATGCTGAAGGACATGTTGCAACCCGAGGAACCTTCCGTGAAAGTAAGAAACCTAATAGGTATCAGGGATACCTGACCATCATGAGCACGATCATACAAAATGAGCCTTCATCATTCTCAAATGTCGTCAAGCATCAAATATGGAAGGATGCTATGACCGAAGAACATGAGTCTATCATGAAGAATGATGTATGGGAAGTAATTCCCAGACCCCCGGACGAGAAAGTTGTCACTTCTTAATGGCTTTACAAGACAAAGCATGCAGTAGATGGAAGTACGGAAAAGTATAAGGCTCGTTTTGTTGCTCGTGACTTCTCCTAGAAGGAAGGTATAGAATATGATGAGATATTTTGCACCTGTTGCCAGATATACGACCATCCGCTCGATCATAGCCCTCGCGGCTTCACAAGGATGGAACCTACATCAGATGGATGTCAAGACCGCATTCTTGCATGGTTCGATCAAAGAAGAGGTCTACATGGAGCAACCCGAAGGATTTGAGATTTATGATCGAAAGTCTCATGTATGCAGGTTGAAGAAAGCTCTCTATGAGTTGAAGCAAACACCTCGAGCATGGTATGAGAGGATCGATAACTACTTGATGAAGTTGGGATTCACTAGGAGTGAAGCTGATCCTAACCTTTATTTTAAGGCCGAAGATGACAAACCTCTCATACTGGTGCTGTATGTGGATGACCTCTTCCTAACAGGCGCAGACCCTCTCATTCACAAATGTAAGAGGGAGTTGGCTTCTGAATTTGAAATGAAGGACCTAGGACTGATGCACTATTTCCTAGGACTTGAAGTGTGGCAGAAGCCAAGGGAAATTTTCCTATCTCAAGGAAAATATGTGGTAAAGATATTGGAAAGATTCGGTATGATGGACTGCAAGCCTATGACTACCTCGAGGATCTTAACTTTTAGAAGTTATATGGTAGTGATGTCGGCCCAGATTTGGGAAATGCCTCTGAGTTTCATAAACTCATTCGTATTGATGTTCTTGGTGAACCTCCGTCCGAACATATGTTTTGCAGTTAGCATTGTGAGCTCATATTTGGTTGAGCCTCACTAGATTGATGCCAGGAATCTTCTGAGATGTCTTCAGGACACAATCTCTCATGGATTAAGATACACTGCCGGAGATGTGAGACTACTTGGATATACTGATGTTGATTGGGCAGGCAGTGTGGTGGACCGTAAGAGCACTTCCGGGTGCTGTTTCACCTTGGGATCTGCTTCGATATCCTAGATGAGCAGGAAGCAAAAGTCTGTGGCTTTGAGCACCGCCGAAGCAGGATATATTGTTGCTAGCATAACCTCGTGTGAGGTAGTCTGGTTGTGAAAGCTCTTCAGAGAGCTGTTTGGATTTACATTGGATACCACTGTGATTCTCTATAACAACCAGAGGTGGGATTCGATTATTGAGGAATCTCGTATTCGTCGATTGCTCCAGCAGATAGACATCATCTTGGATACGGTAAGTTGATGAGCAAGGAGGCTCCATCGCATTAAGATGATGTACAGGTTGATACACCTTGTCAAAGCCCCGAGGAAAGATCTAATCTGTGATTTTCCCAAACGACTTGGAGTCAGTAAGAAACCCTTGTACAAGGGTCCTGCATGTTGCATACATTGAGCTCTGGGAGCTCTGAGGGCTTGCAGTTATTACTAGAGCAACATACGACCACAGGGTGACTCACCCTCCCCTGGTGGTGCACACTGGAACAAGATGATTCGCTCTCTTGTGGGACAAGATGATTCGCTCTCTTGTGGAACAAGATGATTCGCTCTCCTGTGAGGCCTGGATTGATGTGTTCTCCATGGCGATTGTAGCAAGATTGATGTGTTCTCCTGTGAGGCCTAGATTGATGTGTTCTCCATGGCGATTGTAGCAGGATTGATGTGTTCTCCTGTGAGGCCTGGATTGATGTGTTCTCCATGGCAATTGTAACAGGATTGATGTGTTCTCCTATGAGGATAGGATTGATTAGTTCTCCTGTCGAGGCATCCTACCCATGCAGTCTGGGACTCATGGGAAGTACCTCTCATCTGATCAATGAGTAGGGAAATGAAGTTAGGAACCATAGTAGTACCAATGGACGCATCGTTGTATCTACCGTACTCCCTACGCTAGGATGACCTCCATTGATCTGGGATCAATGATACTGGTCTGGGACCAGTGGTAGGAGTAGTACATTCTATGACACTGACTTCGAGTCGGTTGTTACTGGTCTGGGACCAGTGGTACGCACTCTGAGGCTGACTTTGAGTCAGTGGAGGATGTTACTGGTTTGCGACCAGTGGTAGGAGTTGTACTCACTATGACGCTGACTTCGGGTTGGTTGAAACTGGTCTGGGACCAGTGGTACATACTCTGAGACTGACTTTGAGTCAGCATGATACATCCTCGATCATTTCTTCTTCTTCATAATTCGGACAAAAGTAGAGCAGAACAGAACAAAGCAGCATAGAGTCGTACAGATCAGTACAGGGCAGAACAAGACAAAAGCAGAGCAGAACAGAACAAAGCAGAGCAAAGCATAACAGAGCAGAGCCGTACAGATCAGTATAGAGCGAAACAAGACAAAACAAAACAGAGAGAATAGAGTAGAGCAGGGCAAGGGTCAAGCTGTACAGGGCAATGCATTTGATGGATGAATAGTAGCGACCGACAGACAGATTGCAGATGAAGTTCTCCCTAGTTGAGAGGGAGTGTTAAAATTGGCAACTAGGGCCAAACAGTGTTACTTGGGAGCGTGAGCGAAAGCAAGGAGCGGGAGCGACATTTTCAAAAGCTCCCGGTTTGGGAGCAAATCCCGGAGCGTTTTTTATATAATATATATATTTTTTATATTTTTTATATTTTGATACATATATGTCAACAAAAACATGTAGAATAATGAATTAGATCTAAAAACATAAAAAAACATAGATTGAACCATATAACAACAATCATCTAGAAGTTATAATCTTCATCAACCACGTCCACAAGTTAGTAACATAGTAACATACAACGTATTGAGTCTCATGATTCATCAATCTTAAAGTTTCAAGCTTTCAAAATTCAATATATAACATTTATCATCATTGATCACCAAAGTTGTACTTGTAAGCTATGTGTAACCATTACAACAAATAATATCTAACATGAAATGAAATGTTATAAAATGAAATGAAATGAAACAACTTTCAACTTTCATGAATAATTCATTACTAATGAATTATAATTGCCAACTTCAAACTTAAATTGTCATATATTGTTTAAAAAATTATCATAATAAATATGAAAGAGTCAATAGTTATAAAAACTACTAGAAACTAGAAAAGAGAAGTAAATCTATTATCTATTTCTTATGCTTGGGCCTCTTGCCACCACGAGAAATGTCTAATTTTTTAGTCTTGTTGGAAAATCAAGAATCTTTGTCATTAATATCACCCTCTGAGCATTAATATCCAGAGGTATCTTTGTCATTACCTCTGTATCTGTATAGGGATCTTTGTCATTAATATCACCCTCTAAGCATTAACATAAGATAGAAAAAGCATAGCATGTCAAGTCAAGATTTTATTTGAGTGATGCGTACATTTTTAGGAGCGTCATGATAGAGGAGTTCGACAACCAATGTCACTTACATCAAGGTACATAGAGGGATTGGTGCTCTTGATTAAATACGAGTTCCATACACTAATACATGAATAAATTCAATGGAAACATTGCAATCCCCCAATCCTGAAATCCTGAAAAACTGATAAGTCGGATGGATTTTGAATGAAATCTAAAATTCTACTTTCTCCATATGAAATCCAATGAGGTCAGAACCACTCTCAAACATCCTGAGTCATTTCATGGTAATGTTAAAAATGTAAGTAAAATGATGAAAACGCTCCCGAAAAGGCAAGGAGCGAAAAAAAATTTGGGGAGCGCGCTCCCGAAATCGCTCCCAAAACCCTTTTCGAGAGTGATTTCGGGAGCGCGCTCCCGACCCGCTCCCGAGTCGCTCCCGCCCGGAGCGTGGATTGGGAGCGGGATCGAGGGGGGGCGCTCCCCCACAACACTAGGGCCAAACTTCATGTGGGTCATCTTATTCATGGCTGATAATATGTTCATTAGATTCCTCTCGTCGAGAGGTGTAAGATTGATCTAAAGATCATCCGATCCCGATAACTATTCATGGAGATATGAATTTATTTTGATTATGGAATTATTATCAAGCCGATCTACAACTCATGTAGGCTCAGAAGCCCAACAGTCACATCTATTCAAATATCAACAGTTGTGTATAAATACAGGAGGACTTTTCCTCATTTGCTCTCACTTATCTCATCACATCTCTCTCTCAACTGCACAAAAAAGAGTCTCTTCTCTACTGCGCAAAAAAGGGTCTCTCTCTCACACATGTGAAGCCAGAAGCTGTTGAAACTGAAGCTGCAACTGCAGATCCAAACTTTGACCAGCGTGGACCATCAAACCTCCTCTTCTGATCTGCGTTGTAGGTTCATTTGAACCTCCTATGAAGGCTGCAACTTTTGGTGGTGGAATCAAGTCGATCCGATGGACGATTTGCGAGATATCGACTGCCTTAGTTTGAAGGAAGTTGCTGAAACTGAAGCTACAACTGCAGATCCAAACTTTGACTAGCGTGGACCATCAAACCTCCTCTTCTGATCTGCGTTGTAGGTTCATCTGAACCTCCTCTGAAGGCTACAAATTTTGGTGGTGGAATCAAGCCGATCCGAACCATTAGAGACAAAATATGCGAAGTTTGCTCATCTATATACCATGTAAGGATGAATATATTAAAATGGCCCAAAGTGCAATGCATATTGACAACAAAATACATAATCAATGAGGCTCTAAGTAGCCTCTATAGTCCAAAAACAATGCTACAAGTTATTGGGCCACTAGCCGAATACAAATCACTGATCAACATGATCACTCATCAAACTCATCACTAATTCACCGCTACTAAAAATGGTATCATCAACAAAAGCTACCTAAAAATCATCTAGCTCAAAGCCTTCAGATTTGGATTCCTCAACCTTCTAATATGGTAGAAATTGAAAAAGCTTAACATGGCAAACTGATGACTTTAGTTTGAGTGAAGGGTTCATCTCCTTGACCTTATAATATGGTAAAAAAAAACTTAGCACACCTACCCAATTATTTTGCTTCAAGTGAAGTGTACATTTTTGTTAACACCATGGCAAAGGAGCTCAACAATTAATACCCCCAACATCAGAGTTGTTCAAAAATCAAGACCACAAACATCAAGGTACACAAAGGGCTTTGTCAGGCCAGGGTAACTCCAAAATGGGCAGAAGAAAACTGACTGATTATTTCATTAGATAACTATTGTTTATACACATAAAATGGACGGATCAGTTCATCTTCTTGATGACTGTTCACATTCCTGTTTACCCAACCGTTGAAGATTAGGTGTGAACATTCCCCCCCTTAATCTGAAGGGATGTTGGTGAGTCCAAGCATCGTTCTGAATCTTTCAAGCTTTTCTCTTCCAAGCGCTTTGGTGAAGATGTCTGCAATTTGCTCATTTGTGGAACAATGACGGAGATGGATTGTTTTGGCCTCAACATGATGTCGGATCAGATGATATTTAGTATTGATGTGCTTAGTACGATCATGGAACTTTGGGTTCTTGGCCAACTTTATTGCAGAGGTGTTATCAATCATGAGTGGAGTTTATTGTACTTGTTTTACCTGCAAATCTTCAAGAATTTTCCTGAGCCACACAATTTCTTTCGTTGCTTCAGCTGCTGCCACGTATTCTGCTTCTGTTGTGGAATCTGCTGGAACTGATTGTTTGCGTGATCTCCAGGAGACAGCTCCTGATCCAAGACTCATAGCATATCCTGAAGTAGATACCCTAGTTTCTTTGTCTCCATCGAAGTCTAAATCAGAGTATCCAATCAAGCTGAAGTCGTCCACCTGTGTATACTTGATTCCAAGGTCTTGAGTTCCCTTCAAGTACCTTAGAACTCTTTTTGCAGCAGACCAATGTCCCTCACAAGGCTTTTGCATAAACCTGGAGAGGATTCCAACAGCAAATGAAATGTCTGGTCTGGTAGTAGTGAGGTAGATGAGACTTCCTACAAGTTGTCTATAATTTGTTGCATCTTCAAATTCCTTTCCTTCAATAGATGTGAGCTTCAAGTTTTGTTCCATTGGAGTAGAAAGAGGATTGCACTCTGTCATGCCAAATCTGTTTAACAAATCTCCAATGTATTTCTTTTGAGAAAGAAATATGGATTTTGGATGTTAAGTTACTTCAATGCCAAGATAGTAATGAACATAGCCCAAATCAGTCATTTCAAAACTTTTTCCTAATTCTTTCTTTATGGATGCAATATAGCTTTCATTGTTCCCTGTCATTAAAAAATCATCTACATATACCACAAGATATACAACTGTTTTGCCAACTTTCTTGACAAATAAAGTTGCATCATCAAGATCAAAATGTTTGAAGTTGAGTTTCAGAAGATGCTCAGTTAGTTTTTCATACCAGGCTCGTGGTGCTTGTTTGAGGCCATACAAGGACTTCACAAGTTTGCATACTTTGTGTTCATGTCCTTTCACAGCAAATCCTTCAGGCTGGAACATAAAAACATTCTCTTTTAGATCTCCATTCAAGAATGCAGTTTTTACATCCATTTGATGGACTTTCCAACCGTTCTGAGCAGCTAGTGCAAAGAGTGTCCGATGGTGGCCCATTTTGCTGTGGGGGCAAAAGTTTCCTCATAATCGACCCCTTCCTTCTGTGCAAAACCTTTTGCCACAAGCCTAGCTTTGTGCTCGTCAAGTGAGCCATCAGCTTTGTACTTGTTCTTGTAGACCCACTTGCAGCCAATTGGTTTGGTTCCAAATGGAGGATCAACCAGCTTCCAAGTGCCATTCTTTATGAGGGCATCATACTCCTTCTGCATCGCTTCTTTCCATTCATCATGAGAAGCAGCTTCTTTGAAGGAAGTTGGTTCAAAATCTGTAGACAAGTTCAATTCACAATCATAAGTAACATCCATATCAACAGGTGAATTAGAGTTATCTACATCACCTCCATCTTGTCGGTTTGTATTTCTGGTTCTTGTTTTTCCAATTTCATCAGGATGAACACTTTCAAGTGTCTTTGTCAGCCACTTTGGGGGACCTTTCTGAGATGGTCCAGGCTGCTCTGTTGATTGAGTTGGGACTGAATCAAGATTGAGTCTCCCAATTCTATCAATTACATCACTTAAAGGATCATCCGGTGTTGGAGTTTCATGCAACGGAGATTGTTCTTCAGAAGAAGATTCCACATGTTGATCTAGTATAGGAATCCCCCCTTCAAGATGTGGAATCTGATTATCAAACTCTTGAAATGATTTCGTTTTTGTGAATCTATCCAAGCGATCAAGTTGCCGCTCAACAACACTGTCAGATTTGGATGATTCAAGAAAAATGACATCTCTAGATACAACAAACTTTTTATTTACTTCATCATAGAGACGGTATGCTTTAGAGGTGTTTGAATACCCCAGGAAGATACACTTACGACTTCTAGCACCAAGTTTGTTTCTATGTACCTTTGGTATTAAAGCATAACAGGTGGAACCAAAAATCCTGAGATGTTTTACCGAAGGAACATGTCCATACCACAATTCATAAGGAGTCTTGTTTCTTATAGCACTAGATGGACATCTATTCTTTATATATGCAGCACATAGAACAGCATCAGCCCAAAACATTATCTTTACATTTTTGAAGAAAAGCATGGATCGTACCATATTCAAGATTGTTCTATTCATTCATTCTGCTACACCATTCTGTTGGGGATTATAAGGTACAGTTGTTTGATGTTTGATCCCATGTTGGTGAAGATAGTTTTCAAATTCATTTGATGTATATTCTTTTCCATTATCAGTGCGAATAGACCCAATATGAGATTGTGCATCATTTTCAATCCACTTATGAAAATTCTTGAATGTTTGAAAAGCATCAGATTTGTTCTTCAATAAATAAACCCAACACATTCTGGTGTAATCATCAATAAATGTCATGATATATTTATTTCCATTTGCAGAAGGAACAGGCATTGGACCACATAAATCTGAATGAATGAGTTCAAGCTTCCTATGTGCTCTTGAATGTGAATCATGAAAAGACTGTTTGCTATGCTTTCCTAGAATGCAAGCATCACATTGCTTATGTTTTCTAGGAATTGTAGGCAGACCAGCAACACCATTTTTCTTTAATAAGCGAAGATTGTCATAGTTTAAATGTCCAAATCTAGCATGCCATAATAAACTTGATGGAAGTGTACCTTCTTCATGATGAGAAATATATGAGAAATGTTGTGCATGAGCAGAGGTTCCTTGCAGTTTAAGAAGTCTTTCTTCTTCTATTCCCCTCATGACCAGTGAGTGGTCAGATGCCTTTCTTACCTCAAGCTTTCCATCAAACATATGAATGGAGTGACCTTGCTGGCGGATGTGGACCAAGGACAGCAAGTTTCTCTTGAGCTGTGGGAGATATAGAACATGATCCAGAAGAAAGTCTGGAAGACCAGGCAGTTTAAGCCTGATTGTGCCAAGCCCTGATGGCTTGATTTTTGACTGATCTGCAAAGTATACTGCTCCATCAACATTGTCAGTGAAATCTTCAAAAAAATCTTTCCTATGAGTCATATGACAGGTTGCTCCTGAATCAAGCAACCAATCATTTTTCGAAGAAGCAAGTGAAGCATTAAACAAATCTTCATTTACTCCAATGTTACATTGTGCCTCAATATAGTGAGCGGATTCAGGTGCTTTACCTTTGTCTGTGTCATCAGTTTTACCTTTCTGCTGGTTTCTTCTCTGCTCAATTTTGTCCCATGGTAGCTTGCATGTAGAAGCATCATGTGATCCATTTCGTTTGCAGCGAATGCAATGCAGATCTGCCTTTTCTCCTTGAGAATGTCTGCCCCCCCTGCCTCTGAAGTATCTTCCTCTTCCTCTTCGTCCACCTCTTCCTCTTGTAGAATCTTGAGCAGGATGCTTTTCTTTATGAGCAAGGCAAACAGTCTCTTCAGAAGATTCAGGGACTGTCTTCTTTTCAAAGGCTTTCTCTCTTTCAGCAAACTTTCTCACAAGAGAGTCAAAGGTTATATCTTTAAGATTTCCATTTGCTTGTAATGACTCAAGATAATTGGAGTAGGTAGGATAGAGTGCTTTGAGAAAGGCAATAAGAGAGATATCCAGCTCAACCTTAGTGGATTTAATATCATGCATTATAGACTTTATTTCAGATGCAAGAGCAAGAGGATCATTATTTTTCAGTTCAAGAGTGGAGTTTAATCATGCGCTGAACAACTTCAAGTGCAGAATGTGAATCATAGAGTTCTTTCAGCTTTTGTAAAGCTTCAAAGGCAGTGGAATAGGATGAAATATGACGACTTACTTCTTCATTTACAAATGCTGCGATCAATGCATAGGCTTTGCTATTCTTGTTTTCCCAAATGACAAGTTCTTTATCTGATGTAGGCTGCACAAGATCGTTGTCTTCTTCTCCGACACACACTCCTTTCCACAACTCATTGTAGATGAGGGTGTGTTTTACCATCCGAGACCATTCAAAATAGTTCTCCTTGCCAGTGAGAACTATTCCGACCATAGAGATGATTGAATGCATTATGTAAAAAATTACTTCTGCTAGAAAAATCCTTACGTTACAGCCTTTAAATCCCTCTAATATTTGCTAAAAGCATCAGCATTTCATTGTACATATCACTGCAATACTACTATGTTTTGAAAAATGCGCAATGGATCACTTCAATATATCACTTCATTCTATTAATATATCACTTCAATATATCAATACTACAAATGCTTTGGTATATAAGACATTCTGGAAACACCGCAATATTTTGAATGATATACAAACGCTTTGAATTATTTAAACTGTGTAATATTATGAAGTTAACAAACTGCTCAACGCTATACCAAAACTGCTATCATAAATATACACTGAAGAACTGCTCAACACTCAACCGAGTCGATGGCCTGTGGTGTCCTGAGATTGGAACAGACGGGATTAAAACTCTTAGATTGACATGTGGGTGTTGCAAAATATGGGTACAGCATTTCAACAAGCGCACAGCAGTTCACATTCCATATATACGCATCATTCTACGCATTCAACTTGGAAACCATTCAATATATATACTCTGGACCATTCTATGCATATACAGACTTGGATGGGCATATGTATAAACCCACAGCGCACAGCGTTAATACCCTCAGCGTTTTCCCGGATGCGCACCACGTTAATACTCAAACAGCGTGAATATTATTCAAACCACAGCGTTAATAACCATTGCGTTCTGGAAACCATTCAATAAATGTTGATATTCGCATTCAAACATTAATTCAACAGCGTTAATAATTCAAACGTTGTGTTAAGAAATGGGACAGCGTTATTACCATATACGACAACCACCGAAATTAAAATCTCCGTCAAGGTTTCAGAGAGAAGAGCGCCACACCAAAGTCCCGGCTCCACAACGATTAATCGACCTCCAAAGTCTCGGCTCTAGGCTTCATCAATTTCTGCGTTCTCAATCTCAATCTCGTAGGGCCTACTCTTCTCTTCAGCGTTCGTTTCAACATAAAACTCTGCAATAATCTCTCTCGTGGGGCGTGATGGCATCAAAAGATGCAGAGACGAGGATGCAAGAGTCTACAGGAGAGGGCTCCACCAACAATAAGAGATTCGAAATCAAGAAATGGAATGCTATTGCACTCTGGGCATGGGACATCGAGGTCGATAATTGTGCATCATCATTTCTGGGCAGGCAAACGTTCAGGCAGAGGCGCCAGGCAAACGTTCAGGCAGAGGCGCCAGGCAAACGTTCAGACAGAGGCGTTATGGCCAGAGGAGTTACAAGGAATCTGGGACTTGTGCTCTGATACCATGTCAGGCCAGGGTAACTCCAAAATGGGCAGAAGAAAACTGACTGATTATTTTATTAGATAACTATTGTTTATATACATAAAATGGACGGATCAGTTCATCTTCTTGATGACTGTTCACGTTCCTGTTTACCCAACCGTTGAAGATTAGGTGTGAACAGGCTTCATGCTCTCGATTAAATGCCAATCCCATACCCTCATACATAACAGAATCAAAAGGAAACTTTGCAATTCCCCAAATCTTGAAATCCTGAAAAATGTTAAGTCTGCTGGCTTTTGAGTGGGATCTAAAATTCTATTTTCTCCATATGAAATCCAATGAGGTTGGAACAAGTCTCAAATATCCTAAAAAAATTAATGATTTTTCTACCAGTTCATTACTTGGCCCTATTTGACCAAACAATATGAACGGTTACCAGTTCAGACCAGCCAGTTTTTAGAACTATGATAATAATCCATATGTACATTTTGGATTCATGACAGCCACACCCAAATAAGAATTTTCGAGTTTGAATGGCCAGAGCACTTACAGCAGGTTCAAGTAATAGTCCCAAAACTGTCTAAATCTGACACGAAGATTTTTGGAGTTCGGATGGGGAGATCAATTACCGCAGGTCCAAGTGAAAGTCCTAGAACTGTCTTAAAACAGACACAACACCCAAAGTTTCTCAACTGGAAGGTGATCACATGTTTGTTAATAACTTATTCACTAGAATTCTGTCAAGAAGAAGGTAATTTTGACTTACAGAAGAAGAATTACCTTGTGAGCAGTAGCTAGTTATGAAAACGACTTAAAATAGAACATTATATATTAATACCACTATGCTAATATCACCATAATATGCTAAAATAGGTGGTCACCCTGCCCTCTTATTAGTTCTTAAATCCCACTCATATCTTGGACCATGTGGTCCACTTTGCCAGGGGTATATTTGGTTGCTTGGTTCAGGGTTGATGTGGCTGTAAAACTGTACATATTATCAGTGCAGAAACACAATTCAGAAATCAAGGAAATCCTGACCAAAGCATTTGCACAGAAACCATAAGAAACTGCAAGAAGAACATGAATATTAAAACATATACAAGCAATATTGATTCCTCCCTTATCAGTCTCTTGTTCTTGAAATTGTAGCTTGTATTAGTTCGTATGATATAAGAGTCATAAGACACAAGTCTCAAAGGAACAGTTATATTATACGCTCATCTGATATGCTGCTCCCCACAATAGAAAGTTGTCTATCTCTATATCCCAAACCACCATTCATTAAGGAATTCAACAGCTTTAATAGAGAAGGATCTTGGTCAGTTCAATTACCAAGATGCCTGTTGACTTCCCATACCAGACCAATTTGACTTCCTAGGTGACAGAGGACATGATCATCCAACCTCGGTATACATGCAGACACTGGATGCACACCCTCCAGGCTCCATGTCCCCCTTGGGCAGTTCCAGGTGGGTTCTCAGAGATTTCAGATGAAGAACAACCACTAGATCCTGCAGTCAGACAGGATATGCCACCTATATCACGTACAGGAGCCAGAGCAAAGGAGCATTTCATTTTCCAGTGCCCCACCTCCTATAAGATACGCAGGAAACTTCGCTGTTTATTCAGAGACTCAGGGGGCTCTCTTTCCATTTTCTTCTAATATCCTGATCACCCATGTTTTGCTCTCTACATGAGGGTAGAACCAGTGAAACAGGAATCGGGAAAAAATCGGATTAATCGCGAGTGCAAGTCGGATCGGCGGCAGAAAGATCCGTTTCGAATCTGGGCGTGTCAACTCGCGTTGACCGAGTGGTTTCCACAAACTTCCATAAATTTCTTCCGATTTCGTCCGATTTCTTCCGATTTCGTCCGATTTCCATAAATTTCTTCCGATTTATCTATGGAATTTACACGAACAAAACGCTCAACGGGTTTAAATGATTATCCTTGTCTGGAAATCGAGCTGAAGTGTAGATGGCCAAATTTCAGCATACACATAAAATGACTTGAATCCACCTAAATGGAGGTTTTGGGGCTGGTTTAAGATTCTGGTCGAAATTGCATACCATATATATCACTGCAATCTACCACATGGTCTTTGCATAGCACGCAGCAGACCACAGCCTCGATGTATATACTAGGGCCTTCAATAAAAAATATTCAACGCGATTTCCAGATTTCGTCCAGCCTCAACGTAGGAAGAGTTTAATTCACACCGTCGAATCCACCTAAATGGAAGTTTTGGGGCTGGTTTAAGATTCTGGTCTTTGTATATATGAGAGTTAACATTGATATATACTTCGAACTAATGGGAATATCATTCGGGAGTTTACGAATTCGTAAATTCATTTTGTTTTTGGGACTCATGCTTTTGGTTGGGTGTCATCGCTTCCTAGTCAAATTTATTTGCTAGTATTTGCACGGGTGTGAAATGGAGAAGGGGAACATGCAAGTGTGAGGGACACTAGTTTAGATTTTATGTTAGATTTTGTGAGAGATAATGAACAGTATGTTGAAAAGTGTGTTAAAGATAAATCTTATTATAGAAAAGGTTTTGGGTTAATTAGAATTTTAATTAAATTTTAAATTTTTATAATTTGTAAATTTATTTTTATTATTTTTAATTTTTTTAAATAAAATATTTTTTTTAATTTATAAAATTTTGAAAATAAAAAATATTATTTAAAATATATGAGATACTTATTTATTCATGATATTTTGGACATCTATTGATGCATTGTTTGGACATACCTTTACCCAATATTAATGAAAAATGGTTTTTTTAATTCAATATATGTGTATATTTTTATTTAATGAATTTGCCGATTTTTTCCCGATTTTTTCCCGATCCGATTAAAACTCTTCACTCTTTTGCCTCGCCGATTTATTGCCGATTCCGAGTCTGGTAACATTGGGTAGAACTCTTACACAAATTTCATGCACTCCTTACCCCACCCTGACCTGAGACTTTCAGGCAGATCACTTCTTACTTCCAGGCTGTCCCATCAGATCAGGGCAACATGCAGCAGGCAGAGACTGATGAATGTTAAGATAGACCCTCAGATGACCCTTCAGACAGCTTCACAAACCTACCTACTTATTTAAATTTGTGTAGCTTCATTAAATCCCATATAGATGCTTTGGTTGATATCATGTGCATTAAGTAGGAAGATAATCAACATCTGCTAAATTAGAACAAAGTTTGTGATGGTATCATGGTAGAGAGATCACTGCCAGGACATAAGAAATAAATAGAATGGCTTTGCCAAACACCATACAACTGAACAGAAATAAACGCATGCTCTTAATTTAAGAGTTCATGTTTACCTGACTGTCTCTGCACATATGGCCAGAAAGTGCTAAGCGCTCCTCAAAAATAATGCTGCGATCTATTTTGCCACCATATATGTCCTCAAATCTCTGTCCCAAACAGAACAGGTAAAACAATTTAGTGATGTGCCAAATAAAGAAACCTCACATCCTTAAATGGAAACAAAAAGAAAAGAATATGAAAGTTGTCACATAGATCAATATGTCTACCTTCAGCTGAATGACTAGAACATTAGGAGCTTGAAAGATTGACATTTGCTTGCGTGCTGTGGACAACTTTTTGCACCTGTATCATGTACCATGAAAAGTAACTCCTATTAGTTTAAAAGATATATTAAAATAAAATTTGAATAAAAAGTTGAACAGAATAAAACCTTAAATAACAAGGGCCCCAGGAGAACCAAAATTTGTTTTTACAACCATTATATCCAACTACAAAATAGCATTACAAGCAAATAACGTCATAAAGTTTCAGAGATGAGCCCTTCAATGGATATGCCCCATGTACCCCAACATGATCAGCATAGTAGTCCCAACCAAAAGTTTTCAATCTTCTGTGGAATCGGACAGTAATATTCCACGCTCTCTATATATCTATCATAGATAGTCTCTGCCAAACTGGAACTGTCTGAGGAAAATGCTTCTCATTGGTGTTACATCACAGAACAGCTTATCAAGGCTAGTATCAAGCTTGTTGATGAGGATAATATCTTACAGTGGAGTGTCAATCCACTTTTGGGTTATATTCAGTGAAATTTTGTTACAGCTCCATGTGCACTGCCCAAGAAGGCCATCTCAAGACCTGGTGGGTCTGGAATTTGAAATTGGAGGCCCCTCCAAAAGCAAAAGCCTTCTCATGTTTGGCACTCAGCAATAAAATACTGTTCTGGGATTCCTTGCAGAAGAAAGAAGGGCCCCAGTAGATGCCCCTTATGTAAGGAATGATCAGAAATGGTCTTCCACCAGTTCATTCCATGTCAATTCACAAAGGAATTCTAGAATTTTCCCTCTGGTCTAGCAGCTTCTAAGACTGCCTGTGGACAGACTTTGTAGATGACTCTGATGAGTTGGCTCAGCCACGGTAACAGTGATATTAGAGCCCATGAGCTCCCCAACAGTGTTTAGTTGATATTGCTGTATCCAAAGTGAGTATTTATTCCAGGAGATAAGAAGAAAGGCATTCAAGGTATTCAACAGACTCGAGACATCTCTTTCAGCTGCTCATCCAGATACTAAAACAAACCCTCTAGGGCAGGTAGTCCCTAGCTGAGCTCTTGATAGAAGCATGGCTTTATCTGAAGGTTCAGCAAGGGGAAACCAAGAGCTCGATGGAGCTGGTGAAATCCTCCTCCTTCCAAACAAAAGCCAATTAACTTTTGAACTGGGCCTTGGGAGGGGGGTAAACAACAAGGATAAACTGATGGCAACAAGACTCTCCTTTGGATCGCACAAGAAAGGGGGGGCCATAAACTTAATCGTGCAGGAGAACTTAAAGGCAATCATCAACTGACTAAATGGTTCTTTGCTGTCACATAATATCCGCCCAAGTGACAGCATTTCCAGGACTAAATTCCTTGCTGGGACATTCAACTCCATTACTTGCTCCCACATATGCAAAGAGCTTAATATGGAGGCTGTCTCTCTTGCTAAGACTACTGTGGACCTACAGGATGGTAGACAGGAGAGATAGTTGCTGCAGACTCTTCAAGTCACTGTGTTACCAGGTGCCTCTACTGATAGTCTCAGTCTTGAGGCAAGATGATTACTTGAATCATTATGATAATGTGAAGATTACAGTACAGAGCTCTAGATTTTGGATATTCAAAGGTTTCTTTTCTATGAAACAACACTATAATGTGAAGCATACAGTACACAGCTTGGCTTGTTCTAGATTGGAAATTCAAAGGTTTCTTTTCTGTGAAACAACACTCCATACTCTTCTCTGTAGAAACTACTGTATTGACTGCTGGAAGGCTCATAGTTAGTCATATTAAGGGGAAAAAAGAAAGAATTTCTTCCAGATATTAATTTTCTAAACCTAGCAGAAGGGCTCCCTTCCTGGGAAAATGACCCAACTATGGAAATACATACAACAATAACATGGAACTGATCCAACTGATCAAGCCCTCTGCAGATCTTGCAGGCTGATCTGGATCTCCCTTGCTGCCTCTTGCACATTCCTTGAACCCAACACAATTGAATGGAAGCCCTTCTCCACCCAATCACTAAGATCTCACCCTCACTGTGTCTTGGTGTCTTCTCACTTTAGTGATTTAAGTAATTTCTTTTTATAAGATAAAGTGAGTTAATCTAATGAAATGAAAAGGTCTATTATGAAACTTCCGCATGCCTAGACACTTAGGCCTATGCAGAAGTACCTGACCAAGCTACAAACATCGACACCAGATATGACCTCAAACATCATTCTCCGATACATTAGGACATTTACCAGTACAGCCCACTTAATTAAGACATTTGGTGAGGGAGCAAGGTTACCAATAATGCAGATAGGTTTCATTTTACATCAATTTGAAGTTTGAACATGCTTGATCTGCACCATTTCTACTTGCACATGCAATCACATTCCTGTTTTCAGATCTATACATTGGACTAGTCCAGTGATTTTTCAAACCTAGTTCTATTTTCTGATTTATCCTCTTCTTTCAAGGTTTTCATAATTACACCTCGAATCCATTTTCATATAAAGGAAACTGCTGGACTATTGCCTGCTGCCCCTCCATGTGCTATTCATGGTGCTACCATGGAAAATACCCTATTTGAAGATGGTGGTCGTGCAAATGCATTCCCTGCTTCTAACCCGACTCAAGCTTCTGCCACTTATTCCATGGTAACTACTAACAATTTCTGATCCAAAATTTTTAAGGTTACTTTTTAGAATAAACATAGGTTGCATCTCTTCATTATTATGAATCTATAATTGAGATTTCTGCAATTGAAGCGTGAGAGTTTCGAAACATCCCAATGTTTTGAGTGGACACTCAACCCATACATTTCTTTATCTTATTTGTGCCAATAACAAATTCATGGATGAGAGCCATTGGAGAAGTTGGTCTAGCTCTAAACTTATGCACCTATAACCTTGTTTCCCAATAGATCCGTGCAACAGAAGATCTCGATTCCAAGACTTTCAACCAAAAAATTGGTGCTTGGATGGTAGCTCAAGACCAGCGTCATGAAGCCACATATTCCACAAGGAGGTTGTACACAGTATCATTCGAACTGAACCGGTTTTTCCAAAACTAGCTAGTTCAACAGGTTTACAAGGGTTGCCAATTCAAATCAAGCAAGAATATGATACATTGTGTCGATTAAAATATCACCAAGGATCTTAAAAACAACTTATTCATAACATCAGGGAAAATATTAGAAAATATTGACAAAATTCAAAAAGAAAAATACTAAATATTAAATTTTTTTAACATCTGAAACAACAATAATGAATCATCTGAACCCCGACTCCAGAGCCTCAAAATATCATCAAAAAATACAATAAATGCATCTCATCTTTATGAGACATCTACAATAAAATCAGATAAACTAGTGATTACCGCTCCCCCTTTTATAGACAAAGGTAATGGCTTTCATCTAGATGAAGAACGTCCTAAGGCTGGTGCTGGACTCCGTTGTCCTCTAGAAGAGGAAGGTAGACTCTGACATCCTCTATTGGTGCTACTACTAAACTAAGTCCAACTCTCCTTTATCTTTCCATTTTTTATCAATTTACTTGAATCTTTAACATTACTCATCATACTTTTATGGTGTTTGGGAGTGGTTCTAACTCCATTGGACTTTATACGGAGAAAGTAGATTTTTAGATCCCATTCAAAATTAAGTGGACTTAACCAGCATAGATTCATCTCAACTCCGGATCTATCAAGCATCGAGAGGGATCAAATCTCTCAAGGTGCAAACCTCTTTTTTTATATATATATATAGATAGTATTTTTTTTTTATTATCTAATTTGACAAAGTCATATATATATATATATATTTTTTTTTATTTTCAATATTTTTTCTAAATTTTAATTTATTTTTATGTAATTTGACTGAGTCAAAATGTTTTGATAACATAACAAGACAAGACATTATAACATCTCTTCCATACTAGGCTGGAGAGGACCTTTCGGCACAACAAGATTGGCATCATTGCAACATTTCCACTAAAATCTATCATGTATGAGGATATGGAACTAGTATTTATACAAGAGCACCCATCCCTCTATGCACTTCAATGTTTATAATATTGATTGTTGAACTCCTTTGTCATGACCCTAATAAAAATGTACCTTTCACTTGAGTAAATTTATTGATTAGGCATGTGAAGTATTTTCTACCTTTTAATGCTTAGAGGGTGATACTGAAGAGGAAGATCCCAATAAGGGCAACGACTGTGATGACATGTAGATATTTGTCGTAATATGAATTTTTTTTGGCCTATAATATGGCCCATTTAGAGCCTCTTTCTTTATGTATTTTGGTTCAAATATGGACTGCACTCAATGCGACTTCGGTTACATGCACCCATACTAGCTATATACATGAGTGAACTTCACACAGTTGTCTAATGTTTTAGATTCAATTTCTATGTCAATGGATTGATTTTAGTGTACGAGTCAATTTCTATTACAATTTGAATTTCAAAGTTAATTTGTATTCCAATTTCTATGTCAATTTCTATTTTCATTTCTATTTCATACTATGAATGGTACTATGTAGTTGTACACACAGAATTCTCCAACCAAACCAAACCACAACATATAAGCATCTCATGCCCCTCATTGCAAGTAGGAGAGATTGTATACACTATCCATCTTAATGTTACTATGTACACACAGAATTCTCCAACCAAACCAAACCACGACATATAAGCACCTCATGCCCCTCATTGCAAGTAGGAGAGATTGTGTACATTATCCATCTTAAGTGATTGTAGTGTACATGTCAATTTCCAATGCATTGGTTTTAATGTGTTAGTGTCAGTCTTTGACACCTTCCTCCAGTTATCAAACATGCTCTTACAAAGTGATTTTAAGGTGTCAAGGTCAAATTTTGTCATTTCAGTGAGTCTTCAAGCAAAATTTGGTCACTAGGTATTAGGTCTAGGGTTTGTTTTCACTCCTTTCAAAGTTGTCCAAATGTCGGTCCATGTCACCATTCAGCTGAGTGTACCATCATTCAGAGGGTTGTTATCATCATGTCAGGTTCCAATGAGTCATTATACACCTTGTTCATGCTTCAGTTGTGCCTAAGTAAGGTTCATTTCCCTCTCCTAGGGTTTTGAAGGTAATTCTCTTGGATGGTCAAATCATCAGCAAAACTTGTATCCTGATGTTCATACACCTTCCCCTATCCTTAATGTACCTTATTAAACAATTCTCATCACTGATATCCCTCAAATTCCTCATTTTCGCACAAACCCTAGTTTCTTGCTACAATTTGACAATTTTCTAGGCTAGCCTGTGTTTTGCCCTTTTGGACCCCTTCCCCTCACTCAATCTTTGAAATTCCACTTTCCCCTACTTCCTAAAATCCCTCCCTACTTCCCAAAATTTTCTCAAGAATTTAAAAACCCCTTATCCCCTTCATTTCACTTCATTTCGACAAATTCCCTATTCCACATATCGGGATAGGTTTTACTCCAATGATGTTTCTGAGCAAGAAAAGATGAATTTGGGAAAACTGGGAGAGGTTTTTGTCCACAATAGGCCAAGGAAGAAAATTCAAAAACCCCCTTCACTTTTTACACAGGTGTCATGGTTTTAGAGAAATGTCAAAAATATAGTTGCCTCAGGAGAATTGATGCACCTCTGATGTGACCTTGGGAAAATCAAGATTTCTCCTAGCTTGGTTGGCCAAATGACTTGCTTGATGAGTCAAAAATGATAACTAGGAAGACCTTTAGAAGTTGACTGCAACAGCACTCTGCCTTTAGGCAGCCTCATTTTGCACATTTTCACCAGTCTTGGGAGATTTGACTTTTGACACGGCAAATGAACTCCAAATTGAAAAATTCAAGTTGTTTTAGAAAGTAGAATCAATAAGCGTTCCAACGAGCTATCCCGCGCCCAATTTGGACACCAGGAAGGCCTCCAAAACGGGTCTGCAAAAAGGCACAGCGCACCTGCCTGTGTAGCCCAAATTTCACTCAAATCATCTTGCAAAGCTCCCAAATCTTGCAAACTTCATTCAACAAGTGAAGCATTCCATAGTGCCATTGCAAGGGTTTTCATCAGCTTTGATGGTGTGTGAATTGGTGAAAATTGAAACCTTAGTTTGTTGCACAGTTTCATTAGAAAGCTGTCTAAGGTTTGCAAAGTTGCAATTTTTTGCTCCCCTCTACCACTTTCACATTCCCTCACTACATTTCACTCATCTCATTTCCCCTTCCCTCTTTTATTTACGTTCATTTATCCCCCTAACCCCAAAAATAAAAACCCTAATACCTAATCCCACTACTCCTAAACCCTAATTAGCATCTCTAAACCCTGCGACTTCCCAAAAACCCTACAACAAGCATCACAATTCCTCATTCACTGTTCCCCCTCATCGGTCCCATTCATCAAACAACAGTCACCTAAAAAAACAATATTTACAAAGCAAGAATTAGGAATTTGAAAGCCAAGTTGAGGAAAGCATTGAGGAAGAGAAGAGAGCAAGACAAACTTCAGATCTTGGCTAAGGCTTCCTTGGCCCAACACAGCACTTGATAAAGGATACTCAGCACAAATTTCAAGAAATTTAGGATACTTTTTGCAAATTTTGAATTTTTGGAGTAAAAAACAGGTTTTTCTGCCTGGTGCACCGCGCCACCTGGCGCGCACTTTTGCTAGGTACCTCTTTGGAGGAAAACTCGGCATTTTTGGATTCCTCAGGCAAAAATATGAATGTTCACACATGGCCAAGAAATTTTGTCAAGTTTTGAATTTCCAAAAGGGTCAAAAACACCTCAAAAATGCCTTTTCTGCCCCTTTTTGGCCACACAGGAGGCAATGTTGGGAGAACTCATTTTTGGAGGGGCAAATGGACACCAAATTCAGAAATTTCACTTGTTCTGGAAAATAGACAGGTAGACCTTTCCAACAAGCCCACTTGGAGCAAATTTGGTGCACGGGAAGGCCTCCAAAATCAGTTGCAAAGTAGCGTGGTGCACAGGGACATGAGCGCGGCGCATAGGATGAAAATTTGTCATTTTTGCCAAAAAAACTCTGTTTTTCGCCTAGTTTTTTCTCAGTTTGACTTTTCTCTCTCTAATAGTCAAACTCATGATGTAATTTGATGTAACTTGATGGATTTTGATGTAAATATGCTAAAATTTCACTCATGGAGGTAGGTACATCATGAAAAAGTAGTTTGCAACTGAATGAATCAGTTTCCTAAGTTTTAGAGGCAAGTTGTTCCACTGCCTACTTTTCAGTTCTTAATTTAGATCTTGTTGAAACAGCTCCTAAACTCATGAATTTGACCCCTAAAGCCTAGCATGAGTTGTTTGTTGCCTATATCTAGTAGTTTTTCAATCATTGGAAAAGGTTGGACTCTTGTGAATGCTTTGAGAGCATTATTGTACATTTATCTCTGCGGTTTGGCAAAGGAATAGACCAGGGTTTGCAGCACTTTGTGGGATTCTTGTGGCAACTTGATTTGGTATTGTTTTTCTTCTGTAATTGTAAGTTTACATGTGTATGTATGTCATCATCTCTCTCTGTTCATTAATTGTAAGTTTACATGTGTATGTATGTCATCATCTCTCTCTGTTCATCTTAACTAAATGAAACAAGGATAAAGGTAGAATTCATTGATGTTGCAGTGCTCTACCTAGGATTTGTTTAGTTATTTATGTTTTTAGCTGTTTGAAGAAGATCCCTGAGACTTTCACACCCTCTCCAACTCCTCACCAGTCTTAAAGCTCTCCATCTCACTCAATTTGAAGTACTAAACCATTTGCCTACCTCGCCCCATAGAGATCTCTACAACACTGTGTCCATTCCCTAGACCCAAATCTGTCTTTCACATTTAAGCCAGCAAAACAAAATTAAATTCAATCAAACTCCTCTGAGCATATACCTAGCCTAAAATTAGTCTTTACATTGGTCATCTCAAACCTCATTGATCATATTTTACTGAGATTGGCAAGGAGATAGCCCTCTCCCGACCTGGTAGGGCTAGCTACCAGGTTAAGCGTGGTTTGATGTTACCCTAGATTCTGCCTTTCTTAGCCTAAGGTAGATTTAGGCCCTAACATATTGGCGACTCCGTTGGGGAAGAAAAGTTTGTTTGTTTGTTATTGTTGTTTGCTTTTTAAAGTACAGACAGAGGCTAAAGTTAGCCAGGTAGCCTTCGAACCGCTCTTGCTCTGCAAGTGCATAGTAGATGAACGTTGCTTCAGTCAATCTTCGGTTTAGTTTATGAACTGAACATCTGGTTTCCTCAGCAAAATGTAATCAAGTTCAGATCTGATTGTTGATGGTGGACAACGATCAAACACCGCAAGGCTGAAATCATTCACCTGGCGACTCTAAATCAGTTTCGGGATCAGATCCAAGGGGCTCCACTGGAGGATGAACCTGACCAGCAGAAACATGAAAGGACAATATGGAAAGATTAGGTATTCAAGTTGGAATTTCATCCAAGACATTTTGTTCTTTGTCATAAATTATTTCTTCTCTTTTCCCGAGAATGTCAAGAAGGTTGTGCAGAGTATATTGTATTTGAAAAAAGATCCTCGGCCTGCATTTGATTCCTTCCCTTTGAAGATTGTGAATACCAAAGATTTGCATGCCTTTGAGCTTGATTGATGACCGTCTTCAAACTGATGAGCCTCAAGAGACCAAGACTGATTCTATACCTTCTGTACATACCCCTATACCTTGTAAAATTCCAGATCGATACAAGCCTCTGATTTTACCTCCTACATCCCATGCTTTCCCTAAAAATCATGATCTATATCTACCAAGATTTGATGGTGAACACGACAATATCACTGGTGAGAGACGTGTATTGAATTTTGAGTCTTTTCTTGACCTTTTTGAAGTTGATGAAGAAGATGTCAGTATTAGGATTTTTTCTCTTTCTTTGCAAGGCAAAGTCAAGAGTTGGTTCAAAACCCTACCTGATGCGAGCATCTCAGATTTCCAGCAGTTCGTCAAAGTTTTCCTTGACAGGTGGATGATCAGACAAAACCCTTTCTTGATTATAGAAGAGTATAACCAATTGAAAAGATTGCCATGGGAGACAGTACAACAGTTTTCTACCAGGTTTAACCAAGTCTATTTTTCGATGCCGGTTAATATAAGACCTCCTCTTGGATCCGCTCTCTTGCACTACCCGGGTGCCTTTGATCCGGAAATGGAGTTTCAACTGAGAGAAAGGAATCTTGCAACACTTGAAGAGATGCAGAACGGTGCAGTAGATGTAGAGGCTCATTTGTTGATCCGAAAGGCAAAGTTGAAGGAAGAAAAGATAAAAAACATAGATCCAGAGGAATCGACATCTCTAGAGGTAAAGCTTGACATTTTGGTAAGTGCAGTGGAAGAGATGATGCAGAAGATCACTACAAGGAATGAGCATAATGTTCAAGCCCATGGCTCGCTGATTGAAGAAGAACAAGTTGTTGATCCAAAACATTTTGTTTCTTATCCCAGTTGTCATAGATCTGATAATGATTGTTTTATAGATCATCTTGGAGAAGAGAGATCTGTTAATATGACATGCATGCTTGATGATGTGTTTTACACTGATGATTTGCCTAAGTTTGATCAGTATGATGATGATTATGTTCTCCAAACAGAAGCTAATCTTGTAGACAAATCAGCAGCTAGTTTGTGGGAGGAGGAAGTTCACTTTCAGCAGTTCGAATACAGTGATCAGTCGTTGCATATCAGCTATGGAAGTGAGGAGGAAAGTGCAGCAAATTTTGAAGTAAGTGAAGGATCTTTGCCTTTTTGTTTTGCTTCATTTCAATTCGTCAAAGACAACTTTCATGCAATCAGAAATCAATTGTCGACAAGTTTTGATCTGGATCATCTTGAGGGCAATGAAAACCTTGTTCAAGACTTTTCATATCCAAAGTTGCAGCCTCCGAATGCCATTGATTGTCAAGTTGCAAATGAAGACTTGGAAGCTGGAACATATGATCAAATGATGCATGATGATTCCGTACCATTTTGTTTTGAATCATTTCAGTGTTTGAAGGGAAAATTGCATAGTACATCTTCAGTAAAGAATGAGTACCCTGTAGGGAATCATGTAATCTCATTAGAACCAATAGAAAATGGGTGGCAGCAGTCTTTTCAAGTTTTTCACGATCCAATAGCTGATGTGTTGGATGATGTCTACAGTCAAAGTCCTTCTCCTATCTGTGAGCTTGACAAAAGTATTGATACAAACTTGATCTGGCAGCCAGTTTCTTTGTCATTTTCAGCAGGAGTCTCGTCACAAAGCTCAGATCAAAGTTTGCATTCATGGTACGAGGAGAAGAAAAGCAATCCATTGGATGAGCTAAGTCCCAGTGTGCATGAATTTCAAGATCCTCATGCAGTGTTTTTGGAGTCAATCAATATTATTCAACGGATCTGTTCACAAGTTTTCATGGGAGTTGCTTTTCAGTAGTTCTCTCTTATTGTTCATAAGCAAGCACTTGCGAAGAATTCAAACAGCAGCCGGAATACTTACTTGGTTGCATTGGTTGTTTCATTTCACTTGATCAGGTGATGAATGGAAATGTTAGAGTAGGTTTTGATGAATAATCTCTATTTTGAGCATCATTTCCAATTTGTCGGTTGTGTTTAAGTATCGAGTCAGTTTTTAGTTGAGTGAGAGTCAGTTTGTGTCGTCAAGTCGTCAGTTTTCAGTCATGCATTTCAGCTTGAGTTATTGACTCCATTGCCCAATGGATGAAGGCACTTGTCTACTTTCCAAAAATCTGCGGTTCTTGGCACCTCCAAGGAGCTACCATCCCCATTGGAGCCAATGTTAGTGTCAATCTTTGAAACCTTCCTCCAGTGATCAAACATGCTCTTACAAAGTGATTTTAAGGTGTCAAGGTCAAATTTTGTCATTTCAGTGAGTCTTCAAGCAAAATTTGGTCACTAGGTATTAGGTCTAGGGTTTGTTTTCACTCCTTTCAAAGTTGTCCAAATGTCGGTTCATGTCAACATTCAGCTGAGTGTACCATCATTCAGAGGGTTGTTGTCATCATGTCAGGTTCCAATGGGTCATTATACACCTTGTTCATGCTTCAATTGTGCCTAGGTAAGGTTCATTTCTCTCTCCTAAGGTTTTGAAAGTAATTTCTCTTGGATGGTCAAATCATCAGCAAAACTTGTATCCTGATGTTCATACACCTTCCCCTATCCTTAATGTACCTTATTAAACACTTCTCATCACTGATATCCCTCAAATTCCTCATTTTCGCACAAACCCTAGTTTCTTGCTACAATTTGACAATTTTCTAGGCTAGGCCTGTGTTTTGCCCTTTTGGACCCCTTCCCCTCACTCAATCTTTGAAATTCCACTTTCCCCTACTTCCTAAAATCCCTCCCTATTTCCCAAAATTTTCTCAAGAATTTAGAAGCCCCTTATCCCCTTCATTTCACTTCATTTTGACAAATCCCCTGTTCCACACATCGGGATAGGTTTTACTCCAATGATGTTTCTGAGCAAGAAAAGATGAATTTGAGAAAAATGAGAGAGGTTTTTGTCCACAATAGGCCAAGGAAGAAAAACCTCCTTCACTTTTTACACAAGTGTCATGGTTTTAGAAAAATGTCAAAAATATAGTTGCCTCAGGAGAATTGATGCACCTCTAAAGTGACCTTGGGAAAATCAAGATTTCTCCTAGCTTGGTTGGCCAAACGACTTGCTTGGTGAGTCAAATGATAACTAGACACAGAGCTTTCCAATGAGCTATTATGAGCTCAAATTGGGGTTGAGGAAGACCTTCAGAAGTTGACTGCAACAGCACTTTGCCTTTACGCAGCCTCATTTTGCACATTTTGACCAGTCTTGGGAGATTTGACTTTTGACACGGCAAATGAACTCCAAATTGAAAAATTCAAGTTGTTTTGGAAAGTAGACTCAATAAGCTTTCCAACGAGCTATCCCGCGCCCAATTTGGACACCAGGAAGGCCTCCAAAACTGGTTTGCAAAAAGGCACGACGCACCTGCCTACTTAGCCCAAATTTCACTCAAATCATCTTACAAAGCTCCCAAACCTTGCAAACTTCATTCAACAAGTAAGTGAAGCATTCCATAGTGCCATTGCAAGGGTTTTTATCAGCTTTGATGGTGTGTGAATTGGTAAAAATTGAAACCCTAGTTTGTTGCACAGTTTCATTAGAAAGCTGTCTAGGGTTTGCAAAGTTGCAATTTTTGATGTCTCATTCCCCTATACCACTTTCACATTCCCTCACTACATTTCACTCATCTCATTTCCCCTTCCCTCTTTTATTTACATTCACTTATCCCCCTATCCCCAAAAATAAAAACCCTAATACCTAATCCCATTACTCCTAAACCCTAATTAGCATCTCTAAACCCTGCCACTTCCCAAAACCCTACAACCAGCATCACAATTCCTCATTCATTGTTCCCCCTCATCAGTTCCATTCATCAAACAGCAGTCACCTAAAAAAACAAGATTTACAAAGCATGAATTAGGACTTTGAAAGCCAAGTTGAGGAAAGCATTGAGGAAGAGAAAAGAGCAAGACAAACTTCAGATCTTGGTTGAGGCTTCCTTAAGCCCAACACAGCACTTGATAAAGGATACTCAACCGAAATTTCAAGAAATTTGGAATACTTTTTGCAAATTTTGAATTTTTGAAGTAAAAAACAGGTTTTTCTGCCTGGTGCACCGCGCCACCTAGCGCGCGCTTTTGCTAGGGACCTCCTTTGGAGGAAAACTCAACATTTTTGGATTCCTCAGGCAAAAATATGAATGCTCACACATGGCCAAGAAATTTTGTCAGGTTTTGAGTTTCTAAAAGAGTCAAAAACACCTCAAAAATGCCATTTCTACCCCTTTTTGGCCACACAGGAAGCAGTGTTGGGAGAACTCATTTTTTGAGGGGCAAATGGACACCAAATTCAAAAATTTCACTTGTTCTGGAAAGTAGACGGATAGACCTTTCCAACAAGCCCACTTGGAGCAAATTTGGTGCAAGGGAAGGCCTCCAAAATCAGCTATAAAGTAGCGCGGCGCACAAGATGAAAATTGGTCATTTTTGCCAAAAAACTCTGTTTTTCGCCTAGTTTTTTCTCAGTTTGACTTTTCTCTCTCTAATAGTCAAACTCATGATGTAATTTGATGTAACTTGATAGATTTTGATGTAAATATGCTAAAATCTCACTCATGGAGGTAGATACATCATGAAAAGGTAGTTTGCAACTGAATGAGTCAGTTTCCTAGGTTTTAGAGGCAAGTTGTTCCACTACCTACTTTTCAGTTCTTAGTTTAGATCTTGTTGAAACAGCTCCTAAACTCATGAATTCGACCCCTAAAGCTTAGCATGAGTTGTTTGTTGCCTATATCTAGTAGTTTTTCAGTCATTGGAAAAGATTGGACTCTTGTGAATGCTTTGAGCATTATTGTACATTTATCTCTGCGGTTTGGCAAAGGAATAGACCAGGGTTTGCAGCACTTTGTGGGATTCTTGTGGCAACTTGATTTGGTATTGTTTTTCCTTCTGTAATTGCAAGTTTACATGTATATGTATGTCATCATCTCTCTCTGTTCATCTTAACTAAATGAAACAAGGATAAAGGTAGAATTCATTAATGTTGCAGTGCTCTACCTAGGGTTTGTTTAATTATTTATGTTTTCAGCTGTTTGAAGAGGATCCTTGAGACTTTCATGCTCTCTCCAACTCCTCACCAGTCTTAAAGCTCTCCATCTCACTCAATTTGAAGTACTAAACCATTTGCCTACCTCGCCCCATAGAGATCTCTGCAAGACTGTGTCCATTCCCCAGACCCAAATCTGCCTTTCACATTTGAGCCAGTAAAACAAAATTAAATTCAATCAAACTCCTCTGCGCATATACCTAACCTAAAATTAGTCTTTATATCGGTCATCTCAAACCTCATTAATCATATTTTACTGAGATGGACAAGGAGAGAGCCCTCTCCCGACATGGTAGGGCTAGCTACCAGGTTAAGCGTGGTTTGATGTTACCCTAGATTCTGCCTTTCTCAGCCTGAGGTAGATTTAGGCCTTAACACAATGTACATGTAAATTTCAATTTTTATTCAATTTCTATTTCAATTTATGTTCAATTTCAATTTCTGTTTCAATTTCTATGTTAATCTCCACATCATTATTATTATTACTACGGATAGATATCAAAATTTGAATATTATATATACATATATATATAGTCATCTAGTTTTTTCCTGATTCTAATATAATTTCAACAGGCTTCAAATTTTGGGGTTCCACCATTATGATAACTCCTACCCAATGGACATGCTCTCTTTTAATGGAACTATAACTTTAGCCACTCGTGATCAAGAAACCACTGGTTTCACTTCGTAAGCTGGATGGAAAGGATCATTTGAAAACCTTTAACTATTTCCATGAGACCAACATATTTTCCTAGAGAACCTATGAATATCTTTGCTACAAAAAAGGGTTGTGATAGATATCGAAATTTATCTTTACAACAATATTGCAAGTTCAAAAGCTTCATCTCAACCTTGAGGTTCCCATGAACATTCAACCTTAGGACTGGATCTGAAACATAAATTACAGCAGTTTATATTTCACTTCTGTTCAACCGAAAACACTAGGCAGCCCCAGGGAGTAAATAACTGAACAAATGTACATCAAGAGAGGAATGTTCACAGCCCTTATGGAACACTTTCCAACATAAACCAGATCTGAAAACAACTTATTACAACAGATTTACTAACATAAATTACAGCAATTTATATTTCACTTCTGTTCAACCAAAAACACTAGGCAGCCCAAGGGAATAAATAACTGAACAAATGTACATCAAGAGAGGAATGTTCACAGCCCTTATGGCACACTTTCCAACATAAACCAGATCTGAAAATAACTCCTTACAACAGATTTACTACAGCTATAAATCTGCCCATTTATCTAAGTGTTTGTCAAATTAGTTAACAAAGTCCACTCAATGTTACGTCAAACAAACATGCATAACCAGCAGTAGACACTACTTAATAATCATATGAGAACATAACCTGAAAATCAGATCTGCAAATATGGAATGTTTGGACAACAAAGAACACTCCACTTATACATGTGACATAAGATGAAATAGAGTACATCCCCACAGCTTAATAGAAGCCACTGCAAGCCATGTTGATGTTTGTAGCTCAGGAAGGTACTTATGCACAGGCCTAACTGTCTAGGCTTTAGTTTATACCAAATTATTTTTTGTCAAAGCTTAATATAAATCAACGCTTGAGTAGCATTTTATCGCAGTATCTACCAAACTGATGCAAAGCAATAAACTGGTGACAAAATAAACTAAGGGCCATTCTGCACGGGCTGACATTTCAGATTAAACTAAAGCAAAAAAAAACAAGATCAAAAAACTGAAGGTCTAGTTTATGATACTTTAATTGAAATATGCAAGATTTGCTCAATTTAATTGACTTTAACCTGAACAAAGCAAACATGTATTAATTGACAGTGGACACCCCTTTGCAAAATGGCCCCCATTAACCAATCCATCAACGGCCACCACTTTTCGGAAATTATCATGATAGGAAAAGGTTTGCCACCAATTTTAGCACATTAATATGAAAGAAAAAGGTTGGAACTTTGCATCAGTATGCTACTCAATATTTTCTCTGAACTACAGAAATATGGTTCCACGTTAGAAGAACCTCCACATATAGTTTTCCTACTGTAAGGTTACTCCTATCCCCCTTCCAAGAATCCACTGTAACCTAGATCCTAATCCGTGAAAGCCAGAAATATAGAATAAGTGATAGCCTTTGGTAGCAACTACATTTTGAAATTCCATCACCCTAACCTTACTTGCATATACGACCTCTAAATATTTTACATGACAGGGATATTAAATAAAATTATCTAAATTAGAATTAATTTCCCCGCCTAAAGTAGGGTTGTCATACTCTGCCTATACTTTATGTCATGATTCTGACACATAACAAAGTTCTGTAGCATTCTCTCTGTTGATTTCATCCTGGTTATGGGCTAGAAAGGTAAACTGTAATTTACCAGGACAGGAAACTTAATTAATAGACTCGCTGCTTCTTATGGCAATGTGTCTGGTTCTTTGTAGTATTACTTTTGTCAATAGTGGTTTCAAATAAAGTCCAAATATTGAACCAAAAAATAAAAATAAAAAAACTGTATACCATCATATTAGTCCTGCAAGCTTACTTTTCACAGCGGTACTTGTTGTTTCCATCGAGCAGCTCCGACTGAAAATAACGAGAAAAGGCTTCTTTCAACGAGCTTGCATGCAATATATCAAGGCTGATATCCATAATTTCATCCATCTTGTTCGACTCTGCTTCGCAGGAAAGGCACTTGACTTGGCTTTGCAACACACCGCCGAAAATATCTTTAACAATGGTATCAGGCTCACCCTTTGATGCCTTACCACCTTGACTATTCCGTGCCTTGTAAAGCTTAACACAAACGTCATTGCAAGCCTCAATCAAGTAACGGAGAAATTCATGAGCATCTTCCTGCCTTCCAGACCTGAAATGCTTCGCAAAGAGTTCTAAAGACCTCTGGATATTCACAGGAGCATCATGCGGAATGTCACTGTTTAGAGACCTCAAGATGCGCTTCTCCACCAAGCAAAAGGGGCAGTGGCCTTCCCAAGATTTGCCTGTCAACATTTCAATCAATTTTAGCCAGGATCACCAAATCCCCTATTTTGTTGTTTTTCTCTAACAAAACATTTCGTTCAGTTTTAACTACCAGACATGAAATCACGCTAACATTTCACTGACTGAATTTTAACCACAGATCCTTTTTCCCCTTAATTTTGCATTTGGCTGGCATTTCATTCAACTTTAACAACCAGACAAAAAATCTTGCTAAGAAAGCAAACGCAAAGCAAGGTCTTTCGACCGCAACAGCAAATTCCATTTTTTGGTTCTACTTTAAACTCGATTTCTTTTCCGTGTGCCAATTCACTACATGTAAATCATCAATCTCCGCTAAAAGAAACATCGATCTCCGCTAAAAGAAACATCGATCATGACACAGGAAACTTATAAACAACGCAAGATAACAGAAACGACACGCAATTCTCCGGTTTGAGCATGGAGCTATGATCATTAAAGATAATTTCACACAATTCTAGGGTTTGAACTATGGATTTTCTAGAACAAAATTGAAAAAATGGGCAATTCTAGGTTTTGAGATACGAAATTTGCAGATATTAAAGACATGTACTTACATACAGAAGAATGCAGATTTCGAAGGCAAAAATTCGCCAGAGGAGGCGTGTAAGTGAGACACTGAAGCACGCTGTTAAGATAGCACGTATTCCCGAGATTTCTGAACCCTACGGGCGGGCCCTTGCGACGAAATGGCCGTTGCCATGTCATTTCCAAGGCCATTGGCTCTCATGAAACCCTAACTCCGCTCCTACCATGCCCTGCCCTCCGATTCTTGCACGGTTTCTATCGCTGCTGTTAAGCGAAGAAGAACGAGCATAGCAGCAAAAGCTGCTTCTGCTTCTTCTCCTCGTCCTCTCTTTTGTCTGTGTATTTAAATATTGCAAGGTTTTTACATACGGACTGGCCAGCATGAAAAAGTCCCACCTAGAGGCTCCACGGGGTTTTGTGATATGAATAAATATTACTCGATTTAGGACACGGGCAGGATCTGGATGACCATGGCCCCTTTAAAAGTTGGTCACGGTCAACATCATTTCGATGAAATGTCTGATTAATACATTCCGTAAGGGTTCGAGGACGCACGTCTTTACATGACCATACCACTTCGTGGATCCTAAACCCATTGTACATCCCACGTGTTTTAAATGTCTCTATGGTGTTAAGCATAAAATTTAAGGGTTAAGGCATTTTAGTTTTCATTAATTATATTATCCATTATCAATAATGCTCATTATAAAATGATCAATAAGTTTGAACTTTCATAATTCAAATGGTAATTATTGCACTTAAGCAATGATTTCTTAATGTCGACATCGTAAGGAACATTTAGAATTTGATGAATTAAATTTATTCAAAAACATATGCATTAAAGTTAGTTCAAATAGATGTCAATGCCTACAAAGATATTTAAAGGTGTTAAAAATCTTCAAAGTATTTATAATAAAAGTTCGAAAATAGATGTGAATGTCTCGAGTGGATTTAAAGATTTTCGAAAATATTACATTGCGAATCTCAATGAATGAATTTCATCATTTTGTTATTGCATAATCAAAATTTGTAGCTAAACCATTGAGGTATTAATTCTATTTTGATTTCAATATTATTATTTGTATTAAATGCATAAATTATAGTTATAATTTTTGGTGTGTAGATAGAGTAATGATGTAATTTTGGGAATCGATTAATCTATAATACTTTTTCTTCAACGGTTTTTATTAAAAATGTATAAAATATATAGTTATAATTTTTAGTGAGTACATGGAGTAACGATTCAAATTTTGGGTATCAATTAATTTATAACACTTTTTTTCGTTGGATTTTATATTTTTCTTCATCGGGTTTTATTAAATTTTGGCAAAATAAAATTATGTCTTTGAATATTCGATGGCTTTTCGGAATTCCTAGTTTTTATTCCATTCAAATACCTTTAGAATTCAGTGGGGCATAGTGAAACCATGAGCATGATTATGATTTGTGTGGAATTAAATGCATGAAGCATGGTGAGTGGATAAAGTGATGATTTGGTGTTATAGGTTATTACAATAGTTTTTAAGTGTGATTCTTTGGAGTTTCTGATGGATTTATTGTCAGAATTTGGTGAAAAAAAAAAATTGTGGCTAAATCTTGATTTGTGTCGTTTAAATTGGTTTTTTGACTGCATATATGGATTTCGCCTATCAAACTTGTGATTTCAATGAATCCCTCCCATATTCTAGACAAATTAAACTGGAAAATAAACTAGAAAACTTTCGAAAAAATCGCACTTAAAGACTACTCATAGCTTATTTATGAAGTGGAAAACGCCTCTTATTTAGTGATCTTTGTTGAAATTTCATAATTTAATTTTTCATTATAGGTCAATTCAAAGATCCCAACAACCTTTTGGGACATTGTGGAGTCTTGTAAGAATTGTGGTTAAGGTGGAACTACTGATAAAACCATGATGCTTTTTGGAATCACCTCACAATTCATCACCAAAAAAACTAGAGGGATTTTTAGTAGTGCTCCATGTGACCCTGAAGTTTCTAGTGAGAAAAAAACCACAACTCAAAAAAATTGGTAATAAACAACATCAATTCTTTATAACAAAAAAAATTAAAAGCAACAAACCTAAAGGATGACAATGAGTGGAGAAGAAAACCTCCAAAGATAATAGTATAAAAACATGTAAATTGATTGCTACTTATAATGTCAACTAAGATGCCTAACCATCCCTCTAAGGGGTTTTGATGTGGATATAAACTCATTCTCGCCTTCTTCTTTATAGATAATCATAGTTTAAAACCACTAAAGTGGGAAGAAAAAACATCATGCATCAAAAAATTCAAACATGAAGGAAATATGTGTCCTTATCTTATTCGGAGGATTCGAGATGTGTGGAGTCAACAAAGCTTTTATCCACTAGATACTCATTTTTTGAATGGAAATAAATAAAAAAGGGTGAGCAAAAGAAAAGCTTAACTTTTCTTTTTTGGGATGGTGACTAAACAAATTTTAAAAATTATATATATTATTAATAATAGAAATATTATGAAATTATAGTCCATGAGGGGAAACTCAATTAGTGATCATCGTGTTATAAAGTATCATGTAAATCAAGAGATTCAAGGTTCAAATCCCTATAGGTCAATCCAAAAAAAAATTGAAATTATAGACTAACTAAACTTGAAAAATATAAATTCCAGTTTAAACAAAATAATATAAATAACAAATATTAACCCTTCAAGAATTAAGGGTCAAATCACTCATTCATGTGTGTGTTGCATATGTATCGTTAAAATCCCCCCATATGGGGTGAGGAGGGACGCTACAAGAGGAGACATCACCTTGCTCCATGACCTTATTTATAACCTTCGAGGACGGACATCTTTACATGACCATACCACTTCGTGGACCCTAAATCCATTGTACATCCCACGTGTTTTAAATGTCTCTATGGTGTTGAGCATAAAATTTAAGGGTTAAGGCATTTTAGTTTTCATTAATTATATTATCCATTATCAATAATGTTCATTAAAAAATGATCAATAAGTTTGAACTTTCATAATTCAAATGGTAATTATTGCACTTAAGCAATGATTTTGAACTTTCATAATTCAAATGGTAATTATTGCACTTAAGCAATGATTTCTAAATGTCCACAATCGTAAGGAACATTTAGAATTTAGAATCTGATGAATTAAATTTATTCAAAAACATATGCATTAAAGTTAGTTAAAATAGATGTCAATGCCTACAAAGATATTTAAAGGTGTTAAAAATCTTCAAAATATTTATAAAAAAAGTTCGAAAATAGATGTGAATGTCTCGAGTGGATTTAAAGATTTTAAAATTTTCGAAAATATTACTTTGTGAATCTCAATGAATAAATTTCATCATTTTGTTGTTGTATAATCAAAATTTGTAGCTAAACCATTTAGTTATTAATTTTATTTTGATTTCAATATTATTATTCGTATTAAATGTATAAATTATATATATAATATATAGCTATAATTTTTGGTGAGTAGATAGAGTAATGATGTAATTTTGGGTATCGATTAATCTATAACACTTTTTCTTCAACGGTTTTTATTAAAAATGTATAAATTATATATATTATATAGTTATAATTTTTAGTGAGTACATAGAGTAACGATGTAAATTTTGGGTATCGATTAATTTATAATACTTTTTCTTCAACAGATTTTATTAAATTTTGACAAAATAAAATTACATGTCTTTGAATATTCGATAGCTTTTTGGAATTCCTAGGCTTTTATTTCATTCAAATACCTTTAAAATTCATTGGGGCATAGTGAAACCATGAGCATGATCATGATTTGTGTGGAATTAAATGTATTAAGCATGGTGAGTGGATAAAGTGATGATTTGGTGTTATAGGTTATTATAATAGTTTTTAAGTGCGATTTTTTTGGAGTTTCTACTGGATTTATGGTCATAATCCAATGAAAAAAAATTGTCGCTAAATCATGATTTGTGTCGTTTAAATTGGTTTTTTTGCTGTATATATGGATTTCACCATCAAACTTGTGATTTCAATGAATCCCTCCCAGATTCTAGACAAATTAAACCAGAAAATAAACTAGTAAACTTTCCAAAAAATCGCACTTAAAGACTACTCGTAGCTTATTTATGAAGTGGAAAACGCCTCTTATTTAGTGACCTTTGTTGGAATTTCATAATTTAATTTTTCATTATAGGTCAATTCAAAGATCCCAACAACCTTTTGGGACATTGTGGAGTTTTGTAAAAATTGTGTTTAAGGTGGAACTACTGATAAAACCATGATGCTTTTTGGAATCACCTCACAATTCATCACCAAAAAGTCTAGAGGGCTTTTTAGTAGTGGTCCATGTGACCCTCAAGTTTCTAATGAGAAAAAAACCACAACTCAAAAAAAATATGGTAATAAACAACATCAATTCTTTATAACAAAAAAATTAAAAGCAACAAACCTAAAGGATGACAATGAGTGGAGAAGAAAACCTCCAAAGATAATACTATAAAAACATGTAAATTGGTTGCTACTTATAATGTCAACTAAGATGCCTAACCATCCCTCTAAGGGGTTTTGATGTGGATATAAACTCATTGTTGCCTTCTTCTTTATAGATAATCATAGTTTAAAACCCCTAAAGTGGGAAGAAAAAACATCATGCATCAAAAAATTCAAACGTGAAGGAAATATGTGTCCTTATCTTATTCGGAGGATTCGAGGGGTGTGGAGTCAACAAAGCTTCTATCCACTAGATATTCATTTTTCAATGGAAATAAATAAAAAAGGGTGAGCAAAAGAAAAGCTTAACTTTTCTTTTTTGGGATGGTGACTAAACAAATTTAATATTAGAAATATTATGAAATTATAGCCCACGAGGGGCAACTCAATTAGTGATCATCGTGTTATGAAGTATCATGTAAATCAAGAGATTCAAGGTTCAAATCCTCATGGGTCAATCCAAAAAAAAAATGAAATTATAGACTAACTAAACTTGGAAAATTTAAATTCCAGTTTAAACAAAATATTATAAATAACAAATATTAACCCTTCAATAATTAAGGGTCAAATCATTCATTCATATGTGTGTGTGTGTGTGTTGCACATGTATCATTAAAATCCCCCTATATGGGGTGAGGAGGGAGGCTACAAGAGGAGACATCACCTTGCTCCATGAGCAAAGGTAGCGTGCCCCTCAATCATAAACGTGGAGTACATTCAATGTTTATGAATATCAGTGCTTAGTGGCTCAAGTGCCCATCGGGCCATATCGTGGAATCCTTTCACATGCAGCAACTTGATTGTAGTCAGGTTAGAGTGAAATCGTTGAGGTTGCAAGTAGTTTTAATGTTGTTGCAAGTGCAACTTCGAATTAGCAATGATAAACTGGGAAGGTAGATGGAATTTTCATTGGCATTTCCTTGTATTCTCATTGGTCTTAGTCTATTTGTAGTAAAGCCCTGTCATGGCTCCTTCCATTAGGATTCTTACACGAGGAACAGGGTCTATGTCAGTTACTGGCATCGAGGAATGGGTTAAGGATTATCCCTAATTACTAGTGGCTTGTTACGATGGTTCAGAAGTGTGCCTACAACAATCGAGGTATGAGTAGCCATGGGATACAAGGGGTGCTCGAGCTAGGCTATGTGCAGCTACATCCGCCCAGTAATTCAACGAGCAGACTCCCCCAAACATCAAACAATAATTGTAGGAATTGGAAGACAATATGGTGTGTGAATGTGAATGCATGCAGGGTCATGAAGTTTTGGAAGATGTTTGTCAATGGTGCCCAACCCTGGGCACACTCAAGGCAGGAAAAATCAATACTTGTTAACCATAAACTTACACTAGAGGATGAAATCCATGTTGGCCCAATTTTTGTTGGACAGGAAAGATGTCAAGAATGAAATCTTGTTAACTCTGGATGAGATGGGAAAGGGCAAGCTGACATGAGGGATGTGGTAGCTAGGTTGAAAGCTCGTCTCCTCAACTTTGTAGGTCCCAATAGTGTCAAATCTTTGACTCAAAGCCCCACTAAGGTGGGTACTTCCTTCACCTCTTAACATTTATTCTTATGTTCTTATAAGTGTTTCCACGATTTATTGTTGACATCAAGGTTTACAGTCATAGCTATCTAGAATTTAGTTTTGTTGATTCTAGCTATCTAGGTGTTTTTAGCTATAGTTTAAATAATTACCATGGAAAACATTGTCAATTACATTGCAAAATTTTGTTTCTTCAATCAAGCTCTTTCTCTGATTTCCCTAGTGACAGACCACTGACAAGGCGGAGATAGATACTGCATGTAAATCTTTTTTGATAATAGAATACATCTTACAAAAAAGAAAGTGTCATCAAAATTATAATATACTAACAAAAATGCACATAATATTAGATGTTTATAATAAAAAATTTGTTGATTATATTTGCCTATACTATTTTTATTAATTTTAATCACATAAAAAAATGTATATCACAACTTTTATGGTTGTTGAGCTATACTTCATTGATGTTGTTGACCTATACTTCGTTGATATTTAGAAACACCATAAACAATGGCTTATTTATTGATTCCATGTGCTTCTTATACAATTCCTCAAAATCCATATAATTGTACAAGGAGTAAATACACATTTAAGATTTCATCATTATTGGTTAAAAGAGGTCATCAATGTCACTATGAATAAACAAACTTATATTGCCATCAATAACAACAACTTCACACAACACGACAACATTGATCCAATACAAATAATCAATCAATGATATTGTGTTATCACTTGTTGCAGTGTAAAACATGATACAACCGTCTTCAAAAAAGCTCAGAACTATCTCAAAAGTAGATGCAAACTATACTATGATATAAGGATGAGGTATCCTTTTTCACATCCTCTTTCATGCAAATCAAATATTGGAATGAACTACAATGTTTTCCATTTTTTATTGTATCCTTGTACATTCATTTTTGTACCTTTTCTCTTATTTTGCATATACTTAACATATTTGTGCATCTGATTTAACGCCCTTGAATATCAAATGTTTATTTTTTCCATATTTTGCATATAACTCGAGTCTTGTTTTTGCCTCCTCTGAGTCATTTTGCATCCATTTTGGCATTTTATTTGACACATGTTTGTCTCTATTTAACCTCTTGTTTGGGTAGTTGCACGCAGTTTTTGACATATTGTTCCATTTCCTTTTTGGATTTTGTGTTTATTGTGCATTTTTAGCGTCTCTTGACCATATATTTTTTCATTTTGTCATTTTTGTCCCAAATTTTACATATCTTTGGTATATGTATTATGTCATTCTAGAGTCAATATCATGATGTCTTAAAATCCTTTCCGTGTCATTTTAACACACAAATGGCATCCTTTGTAGTCTCTTTTTTGTTAAGTTCAAGGTTGGGGATCAAGGATTATGGGTGAGGGTTTATTGGTCACAATTCGAGAGTAAAGGTCAAGGGTCAAGGTCCAAGGATTAAGGTTCCTAGTTTTGGGTTTTGAGTTTGGGGTTTAGGGTTTAGTGTTGGTTTTAGGAGTTGGAATTTAGGGTTTTAAGACAAATGTTTAGTGTTTTAGGTTATAGTTTTAATAAATTAAGGATGGTTGTTTTGAATTTTTAGTTTAGGGTTTTTGTTGCACTTTTTCATGATTTGGTGATGTATGTCATTTTAGTTTGTTTCTATTTGGTTCTAATTTATTCGTGTCCTCGTTTTGCAGTTGAATATAAATATTTATAATTTTCTTCAATGATGATGCTAATATTTGTTGCAAATTAATTTACTTATTTCTGAAGTAAATTAAATACTAAATCAAATCTCAAATAGTTAACATATAAGTTATCATGTTAGTGGGATTATGTTTCTAGGGGTTTGTGGAGTTAACTTTTAAGGAGTACAAGTTATTGATTAGTGCTTGATTAATTATAGGTCAAAGGGACAAGGGTTAGCGTGGTTGTTATAGCCCAAATTGTCACCATTTGAGTCCTCCATGGCTCAAAGTGAGACCCCCTTATGTCCATTAGGGAAAGACATCAACATGAAGATTGAAATGTAGAAAATGATCCATAGAAACTCTACAAAAACTAAGGTTTTGTTCCTTCAACGCACCCAGAACACTAGCAGAGAGCATTCTCATGCCTAACAACATTTCTGTTGATTTGACATGGAGAGTTGAAGAGCTCAACAACTCTCCCGTTACACAACAAAAGAGAGTTGAAGTGGCAATGTGAATGGATAAGAGCATAAAAGGTCAAAGTTGATCAATTCTAGAAGATAAGGATGAAAGGACCATATCAAACATGGTCAACAAAGTGTCTAGATACATTTTGATCACTCCTCCAAGCCATCTATAAAATCATTGAACTCAATGGAACAAAGGGAGAAGAGTGATTACAACAACATGTTATCGAATTGAGGACCTTTGCTCCCCTTGGGGTAAGCTTCATGATACTATTTGCCTTGACAGTGAGTTGTGGTGAGAATAGGGGCAAGGATAGGGGACTTCAAAAGTAACAAATTCTATACACATTCATGGTTTAATAAAAACATATACCCTTTCCCCCATCGACATATTTTTCATTAATGTTTAATGTGTTTGTAACCTTGTATTTAGGTTTATTTCACTAATGCTAACGGGTATCGCATGAGGATAGATATTGCGGCTTATGTTGTTTATGTGCAGGTAACAAGTGCAAGAAACTTAGGAGCAAATATCTCTAGAGAAACCACTGTCGGCTTCACCAAACATCCACCTTCCTAATAATGTGTGCATTTGATCTCTCTTGTTTGTTTCTCGTAATGCATGTGTGTGATATATCTAGGGTTAAGTAGGTTGAGAACTTGTTATTTGTGACAGGTGTTGGGCAGGCCCGTGGGCTTAAAGTACCTTGTCATTGCAATGGAAATTTTGTAAAATTGTGGTCAGTACCCAAGCTTTGATGTAGGTTAGAGTTAGTGGATCCATGATTAAGGGTTGTCTGTTAAGGAAAAGTGGGTTGAAGAGTTAAGGAAATAATGATTCATGAATGGGTTGGGGAGTTAGGTAATTAGTGATTCATGAAGGGGTTGGGAAGTTATGAAATTTGTGATTGATAGGGGGGTTGGATCATACATTATTAATGAGTAAGGGGGTTAAGGGTGAGGACGTTAGTTGATGTTTAGGGGTTGGAGGATAGAGACCAGAGAATTAGGGTTAGTGGTTGGTTAGGGGCCAAGGGTTGAGGTTAGTTGGTTAGGCGTGTGGGTCATATATTAGTGGTTAGTCATTAGGTTTTAATGGGTTTGGTGGGTTGTTAGCTAAGGATTAGGGATGTTAAGGTAAGTGGTTTAATGGTTAATATTTAGGTGTTAGGAGCCAAGCAATTAAGGATTAGTGGGTTTGTAACTGGTAAGGGGGTAAGTGAGATGTTGCTATTGGTTTATGGGTTAAGGGACTAGATTAAGAAGTTAGCGGTCAATTAGGTGTTGCGGGTAGGATGTGATTAATGGGTTAAGGGTAAGTGGGTTACTACTCATTTAGGGTTAAGGTTTATTGGTTGGTGAAATAGGCCTTATGTACTAGGGGAAAGTGAATTAATGGTTGATTAGGGTTAGGAGTTAAGGTTAGTAGGAAATGGGTAGGTGGGTTATGTGTGTGGATTCAATGCATGCCTTAGGTGTGTGTGTCCTGTGACAACCAAACTTGGCTGGCGAATTAAAAAGCAAAAATATTGAAACATGAAAATATCCATAAGGGTAGTACATATATATAATGTATGAGAAATGATATCATATACAAATGAGGGCTTGTATATATAGTTCGGCGAAAATTCCCTTTCATTATGGGTGATGTATTTTAGTTGGGACATGTCATTTAATACGTCCTTTCAATAATTATAAAAATATTTTATCCTCAAAGCATATTGATGAAAAGGCTTTATGTCTTTACTCTCGCTTGTAATGTATTCGTGTCATTTTGATGTGTTCATGGTTGATCATACAGGACGATACAGACTTCTAAGTGCTCAGTAGAATCGCCATATTGTAAAACGATATGACCATCCTAATTTGATCTTTTGCAAAACATTACACTTATAGGATTTCTAGGATTTATTATGAAACTTATTGATATTAGTATCAATATTCTTCATAAGATAATTCAATTATCTCCCCTTTAAGTAATGTTGATACATTGACTAATTAAGGTATATGCTCTTGTGATTGGGATCTTAATAAGGTGCCTTTGTAGCATGACTTATCCTTATTATACTTGTATTACTATATGATCTTCTTCATGCACCGATGTCATACTATTGATCACTAAATTGGTAATATTTTCCTTCATTTGTACTCTAAAATCTGAGTATGACTTTATTACAACTAGGTTGTCATCTTCTTGAGTTGTGATACCAACACGATTTTTTCTGTTATGTTTTTTGTATAATGTTACAATACAATATAGATCCCATGGGGTACATGAACTGCTAATGTAATTGTAGTTCCATAACTGAAATTATAAAACTATGGGAAAAACTACCATGCGCCACAAAACTACTTTTAGCGAAACTGTGGTCTAAAACGTCAAAACGAGCGCAAAAAAATGCCCAGCAATTTTTTTCGGGACACTGCCCCAAACCCCATATACCCCACAACCAAAGGGGTTTGAACAATGCCCCCTAAGACCCCCCTTTATTTGTGGTGCATATAAGTCTCACAGAGAATATAACACATACCCATCATTCTCCCACTTGTTGTTTTCTTTGCACACAAGGTTCCACAAGAGTATATAGTCAACAATTAAGGGCAATGATGCCCATTATTTCTCTACACTAAGATAACCTTTTAGTGCTTACACATTTTGTTAAATTCATTTGCAACATTCTTCAACGTGTCTAGCTTTACAAGCAGCGCCTTCTTGTCTTCAATCATATCTCTCACAAAGTGATGTTGAATATCAATGTGCTTTGTCTTTGAATAATAAGCTAGGTTATCTGACAAGAAAATTGGACTTTGGTTGTCATAATCTATATTTAGCTTGTTATACCAACTCCATACATGAACACAAGCTATGTAACCAAACTTCTTTCTTGCTTGCATGAGTGGTTACCATGTATTTAACTTTTGTAGTTGAAAGTGCAACTACAAATTGTCTCTTTCTCATCCAACTGATTACTCCTCCAAATAGGTTGAAGACATGCCCACTTATAGATCTTCTATGATCTAGATCTCCAACCTAGTATACGCCAACAAAACCATGAATTTCCAACACTTTTTCCAATCCTAGTATTCCTTGGTAACACAATCCATATCCAATAGTGCCATGCAAATACTTGAAAACTCTCTTCATTGTTGTCCAATGCTCCCTCCCTAGATTTGACATATACCTACTCAATCCTCCCAATACATGTGCAGTGTCAAGTTTGGCACAAACCATTGCATACATCAAACTTCCAACCACACTAAAATATGGGACATGGGACATGTCCTCTTCCTCCTCATATGTCTTGGGACACTGATATGCAAATAACTTTACACCTATAGGAATAAGGACCTTCACCAATCTACTTTCCTACATATTAAAACTCTAAAATATTGTCTCGACATATTTTCTCTGATTTAACTAGAGTTCCCTCTTTGTTCAATCTCTTTTAATTTCCATTTCCAAGATAAAATTTGCAGCACCAAGATTCTTCATGTCAAATTTAGAGGACCACTGAGTTTTCACTTCTTGGATGATTTTCGTGTCATTTCCAATCAACAACATATCATCTACATATAGGACAAAATAGATAAGATGATCACCAATTAATTTAAAATACACAAAATGATCTCCTTTGCTCCTTGTGAAGCCAAGTCCTTGTATATATGTATCAAAATTTTGATACCACATCCTTGGTGATTGCCTCAATTCATACAAGGACTTTTTCAACTTGCATACCAGCTCTTTCTTACCCTTCATTGCAAATCCTTCTAGTTTCTTCTTGTAGATCTCTTCTTCTAAATCCTCTTGTAGGAATGATGTCTTCATATCCATTTGTTCTACCTAGAAATCAAAGCGGTAGCAACAGATAAAATATATCTAATAAAAGCTAACTTTGTAGTAGGAGAAAAAATACCACCAAAGCCAATTCCTCACACTTGGGAATAACCTTCCGCACTAATTAAGCCTTGTAATTCTCCATTTTTTCTTCTACATCTAACTCCTTCTTAAATACCCATTTGTTTCTCATGGGTTTTGTTCCAGTTGGAAACTCCACTAGATCCCAAGCCTTATTTTTTTCCAAGGCTTCCATTTCCTCGACCATAACCCTTTTCTAGAGTTTTCCATCCTTTGAATCCATTGCCTCGTTAACAGTTCTAAGATCACCACTCGTAATAAGCAAAAGAAAAAAAAATGAATGGAAATCGAGCAGAAACCGAAGTATGTGGTTCTTCTTCTTCTTATTCGTGTTCTTCTGTAAAATCAGAATCAACATCCTTTAGTTCAAACTCTATCTTCTCCAGTTCTTTCTCCCTTGGTAGGACATCTTGTTTGATAACATCTTTCACTTCTCTAAATACCACGTCTCAACTATACATAACATCTTTGTTTATGGGTTCCAAAGCTTGTAACATTTTAACCCATCTTTATCATTAACAAAGATGCACCTTTCAAATTTGCTATCTAACTTAGGTCTATTTTCCTGTTGAACAAGTATATATTCGTTGTAGCCAAATACCCTGAGATGTGAGAGAGATGGTTTCTTAACAGTCCATACCTCATGTGGAGTATTATCATCCAACGTTGTTGAGGGTGATCTATTTACCAAGCAACATGCAGTATCCACTACCTCTACCTATAATTCTTGTCCTAACCCAACACTATTAAGCATGTTCCTTGCTTTTTCCATCAACATCATGTTCATCCTTTCTACAACTCTATTATGTTGAGGTGTGTATGGGGTATTCTTTTGTCGTGCTATACCACACTTCTTGTTGAACTCCTCAAATTCCTTCCTCTAAAACTCTCCACCATTGTCCATCTTTAACACCTTTATTTCATTTTCAGTTTGATTCTCGAATAGAGCCTTAAATTCTTTAAATCTATCAAAGACTTCATATTTCTTCCTAATGAATTATATCCATGTATTCCTTGAGAAGTCATCTATAAATGAGACATGGTACATAGTTTTACCCAATGATGGAATTGACAAAGGTCCAAACACATAATTGTGCACCAGCTGTAGTATATCCTCTACACTCTTAGCACCAGAGAAGAATTTCACCCTATTATGCTTCCCATATAAACAATGTTAATAGAGATAAAAATCTTCTACCATATCTTCTACCATACGATTACCATGGAATACTTGAAGGCCTTTCTCTCTGATATGTACCAACCCTTGATGCCACAACATAATACTTTCTCGTGAAGTTGCAAGAGCGTTTCCTTTTTCTACTCCACTCTCGCGAACAATGAAACTGTTGCACCCAACACTAATGATGCTTCCTAACAACTTATATAGAGTTCCAATCCAAACTCCCCTCAACAATATTATTGCTCCTCAAACCATCCTATAGGTATCCTTTTCAAACACTATTCTTACACCTGCATTGCTCATCTTTCTAATAAAAATGAGATTTCTAGCTAATCGTAGAATGTGTAGAACACCAAGAAGTGTCTTGACGCTTCCATCCATGAGTTTCAACTTGACTTTTCCTCGTTTTGTGATTTTGGCTCTCGAGTCGTCTCCTAATAAAACATCACCACCAACAAATCTTTCATACTCATAAAACCATTCCTTGTGAGGAGTCATATGAAAAGATGCACTTGAGTTGACCAATTGTGCCTGATTATCTATCTGTGTACTTGAAGAAGGCAAGTACACATCCCCTCCTTCATCTGAGGAGGTTTTTGCTTCTACAAAAGGAGCATCTTCTGATCCCTTCCCTTTCTCTGCAATTTTGGCTTTTATATGATAGGGATTTCGGCGTAAATCACATTATCAATCATTTGTCAACGCGTTTTGAACCAAGAAGTGTGGTCCATTGTCAGGACAAGTTGAAGAACGATATCATGGGTGCATGTTAAATAGAGAGAGAGAAGATCATCCAACGACTATATTTGACTAGACTGGACCAAGGGACAAGGACAACGGCTATATTTGACTTGACTCGACCAAGGGATAGGGACATGGAGAATTAGTTTCGTTAATTTATAAGTTAGTTATGTTATTTTAAATACTATCAATGAATTGTATTCAATTACTAATTGTATATAGATAAAAAGTTTTAATAGAATATAAATAATAAAGGTTTTTAAAAACTAATATAGCTCTTAATCATTTCTACTACTAACCCCTACGAGAAAGAATATATTGGCTACTAATAAGATAATATTACTAGTTAAGTTAATGTTTATAATTAACTTTATTTTATTTAAAGGCTCAAATATTAATATTATAATATTAAAAGTACATGGAATAAATTAAATAGTAGTTCGTTAGAAGAATAACTAACTTATTTAGTTAAATAACCCAATTTATTTAATTATAATCCTTAATATTATCAATGAATAAATAGTAAAGGTTTATTAAAAGAATAACTAATTTAGCTTTTAATCATTTCTACCACTAACTTCAAAGAGGAAGGAGATAATTTTTATAATTAACTTTATTTTATTTAAAGGCATAAATATTAATATTATAATATTAATAGTATATGGACTAAATGATTTATTAGAAGATTAACTAGTGTAGTTAGTTAAATAATCCAATTTATCTAATTATAACCCTTAGGAGAAAGATTGTTAATATTATATCACTATTATAATATTAATAGTTATTAATATTATAATAGTTATAATATTAACTAGATAATAATAATAAATAATAGTTATAATGTTAACTACATAATAATAATAATAGTTATCATAAATAAATAATAATAATAGTTATCATAAATAAATAATAATATATATATATCTTTTATAACACGATCGGATACTTTTCTATTATAAAAAACTGCTAATAGCAAGTGCTGATACAAAGAGTGAGGGTGGAAGAAGAAGAGAAGTCCAAAATGGGTGCGCAGACCCTAACTTCTTGAGAGTAAGCTTGAAAAGGATTGATTGAAATAAGAAACGGCTGTATTGCCTTACAAAAAGACCTGCGAGTAAGCAAAATTTACAGGACATTTGGTTGATTACCAAAACTGGTTGACAGAGTCTTCGATCTGAGGTTCCCTCTTGATGCTTGCTTTGGTAGAAGCCTCAGCTTGCATGCTCTGCGTGATATTGTTGATGTGGGATATGGCCTCTTCCATGTGATGACATTTTTCTTTTAGGCTCTCGATCTCGGCTCTTTGTTTTTCCAGTTTCTTTCTCTTTGAACGACTATCAGCCAGAAAGTCTTCTTTGAGATCGTTGAAATGTTTAATAAACCTAGCAATCATGAAGCAATGCTGTTTGCAGAGCGTGCAGGTGTTATTGCCAAGCACCCGGTCCAGCGGGTTCTCAGGTTGGTCTCTGCCTTCCTGGTTCTCATTCTGCCTTCTGTTTTCTGAAGTCTCCGCCATGGCTAGGAAGCTGGAAGAGAAGAGGACAGCCGAGGAGAAGGAGAGAGTCAGCGACAAATAAACCTGAAGATTACAAAAGTTATACCTGAGTCCTTTGGAGGGGGAGCGCGCTTCAATGATGCTCAGAGAACTGCCTCGCTTGTTGCAGAGTTTCTGGGTCCGAGTATGTGAAGAAAAAGAAGATCTTACAGAAGAAAAGAGCTGAAATCGACCACTGTTGCTGCCAAACTCCTGAGGCTGGGTGCCAGAAGCTGGATCTTTCCTTTGTTGCTGAAGAGGAGGAATGAATCTGAGATGGACGAGGTGGGGAAAGATTTGAAGCTTGGGGGGACAAGGCTGCTGGCTATTTCTATAGCAGTGGGTTTCCGGGAGCGGGGGGCCGAATACTAATCCTCTGCGATGCTTCCGTGAGGGCGAGAGAGTTCTGGGATGAGCGAGGGGGGAGGAAAGTTTATAGAGCATCCGGGTGGGCTGAGCGAGCAGGTAGTACGGGATGTAGTCATGGATTTGAACGGGCTCGAAATCATTCATGAGATCCTTGTTGCAGTCAATAAGGATTGCGAAGGGACATATACCCGAATTCACAGAGATGGAATCACGTGGTACATGATGAGATCGGTTCTCTAGAGCGAGCCAGAATGCATACTGAGATGGAGATGAATCACAGTTCTCGAGGGGGCGGATTGAGATCAGATTGTCCAGAGCGATGCAGAGAAAATCTAGATATGCGTGATAACTGAAGTGACTAAGGTTCAGGAGAGTACCGATGATGCTGTTCAAAGAATTTTTCGAACAGCTTAGACTGCTAAGGAATTGCTTTAACATAGATGCGCTCATTTTCTCTGATTTGTCCACTCTGTCTGCTGACGGCCTTAGAGGCTAAGAAATCCGCTTCAGTGTTGTTGTCCCTTAAAATATGCTTGAGCGTCGTATCTCCCATATTACTTAGATTGTCCTGTATCCTGAGCTTTATATTGTTGAGGGCTGCTTTATTAAAATCTGTTCCCGAGACCAAGGCTGCTATGATGATGGCCGAGTCCCCCAAAATAATTGCATTTCTGATTCCCAGCCTATTCAGAATGGAGGTGCCAAGAAGGAGGCTGTACGCTTCAGCCACGTTGTTAGAAGCTTTCCCCAGACCCCATTCGTAGCTTACGATAGTTTTTCCACAATGATTTTTTATGATGCCCCCCGCTCCAGCCTTCCCTGGGTTATTCTTGGAAGCACCATCGAAATGCAGAGTAGGACGCTTCTGATCTACTATCCACTGATTAACCTCTTCCTTGGATCCTCTGAGTTTCCAGTGCATCCTTTTCTTATGTGCTTTTGTTTGGAAATGTGGATTGTTGGTATAACTGAAGCTGAATTTGTTGTACTAATCCCTCTCTTCTTGATGCCAGCTTGACTGATCTGGGAGGGCGATGAGGTTTGTGCTTATTGTTTCAGAGATGATGGTTGTTGTTTTAGCTAGGATACTGGCCATGATAGGCTTTTTGTTGTTGAAGACGTAGTTGTTCCTAGCTAGCCAAATTTGCCAACATAGAGTGGCTGGAATGCATTTCCACAATCTGTTGATATTATGTTTGCCTTTCTTGGGGAAGGGATAACATTTCCCCCAATTTTTCTGAAGAGAGGAGATCTGGTCGAAGCTTTCACTGATTTCCATGGGGCTTGTCACTTGCTTCCAGCAGCTTTGAGCGAAGGGGCAGAGAAGGAAAATATGCTGAATGGTTTCCTCCTCGGCTCGACAGAAGCAACATATTGATGGTCCCAAAATACCTCTTTTTCTTAGGTTCTCAGTAGTGAGAGTCTTACCTTTGAGTAGTGTCCAATTGAAATGTTTGATCTTTGGGAGGCACTCAGAATTCCAGACAGTTGTGTAAAGGTTCCAGTTCGCTGTTTGAGTGGTGGCCTGTAAAGCTTTGTACCCCTCTTTTACCGTGAATTTACCTCCACTGGGGTCCCAAATATACCTGTCTTCAACCCCTATATTAGTAGGCGCAGAACCAGAGAGAGAGGACTTGAGATTGGACCAGAGATCTCTGAGGTCGTTGGGAAGTTGAAGGTCTTTCCAGTCTTGCCAATTGTTATGATTCCATGTTGATATATCGAACAAGGTGGTTAGGTTTCTTTCATCCATCCAGATCTGCAGAGGTCTGAGGGCTTGGAGTAGATTCCTCGGCTTAGAGCCCATAATTCTGTCTGACCAAATATTAATATCCTTACCATTTCCAGGGAGTTTGGATGTGTTTTCTCTGAATTGGGGAAGCACTTTTTTAATGAGTTTCCACACCGGAGTGCAGGGTCTTTCAGCTATTGGTTCAGAAAGAAGATTAGAGTTTGGGCCACTGAGATATTTCCTTTTTATGACCTCCACCCACCACGATCCTTTACCATTTAAGATTCTCCAGATCAATTTAAATCCCAGGGCCCGATTGGAGAGGCTCGGGATTTTGATGGATAGCCCTCCCTTTTCATATGGTAAAGTTACCTGGTCCCACTTGACAAGACTAAATTTCTTGGTCTCCTGTTTTCCTCCCTGCCAGAGAAAACTTCGCAAGATGAGTTCCATGTGTTTATGGATGCTAGCCGGGGCCATAGTGACCGCATATTGATAAATTGGGAGAGCAGAGAGGATGGCCTTAATAAGAATCGATCTGCCAGCCAAGTTCAGCCAAGACACCCCCCAACTCTGAAGGAGGCCTCTCATCTTTTCTATGTGTTTGACCCAAATCTCAGCCTTGACTGTTTCTTTAGCTAGAGGCAGACCTAAATAAGAGAAGAAACTCCAGTTCCTTTGCACTGGAATGTCCAGGATCAAGGATATTCTTTGCCGGATTTGAAGAGGGACATTCCAGGTATAGATCTTGCATTTTCTGTTGTTCAGCTTCCCTCCTGAGACTGCTAAAAAGGCATCCAACACTTTCTTGAATCTTTTTGCCATTAAGCTGGAAGCTCCCCCAATGAGAAGGGTGTCATCCGCGAAGAGCGAATGGTTGATCTCTTTGGTCCCTCTTTCTATGCGAATTCCAGTGATCTCTTTTTGCCTGCGGAGGTTTTCTAGATGGATGCTCAGAGTCTCAGCCATAATGATGTAAAGGAAGGGGGAGAGAGGATAACCTTGTCTCAACCCTCTAGAGCTTCTAAAATAATTGCTGGGGCGACCATTGATCAAGGGAGCGGTCCAAGGGTTGGAGATGCACCCATTGATAATGCTTATGAAGTTTTTTGAGATCCCGATTTTTTTGAGAACTGCTGTTAAAAAAGGGTGGTCGGCTCTATCAAAAGCATTTGCCATGTCGAGTTTGATTATCATTCCTCTTTCTCCTCTGTTGAGGCTGCTGTGGATAGCTTCTTGGATCAAGATGACGTTGTCAGTGATTTGCCTGCTCGGGACAAAGCCTCCCTGGTTCTCGGAAATTAAGTGAGGAAGAAGTTTTTTGAGCCTGTTGGCTAGAATTTTGGTTACAATCTTATAAGATACATTACATAGGGATATGGGGCGAAACCTGTCAAAAGAGAGAGGGTTTGCTTCCTTAGGGATAAGAGCTATGTGAGAAGACTTGGTATTTTCTCCCATCTTGTGATTTTTGAATACATTCTTTACCATCCGCACAAAGTCTTTTTTGATTGTTTCCCAATGATTTTGGTAGAAGGCGACCGTGAACCCATCCGGACCCGGGGCCTTGTCCTGCTGCATGCTGAAGGTTGTTGCTCAGATTTCCTCTTCTGTGATGTCCTGATCCAACTCTTTATTTTGAGAGTCAGATATTTTGCTCTCTACTGCACTAAGAAAGTCGGAGCTGTCCGTTTGCTGAGGAGCAGTAGAAAGAAGAGATTTGAAATGGTTGTATGCTGCTTCTTTAATTTCTTCTTGGTCACGAATCTCTTTTCCCTCAACCTCTATTTTGTCTATCTGGTTTCCAGCTCGCCTGAGCTTTATATTGTTGTGGAAAAAGGAAGTATTTTTGTCTCCGGCTTTCAGCCAAAGACAACGGGACTTCTGTCTTTGATCCTCTTCCTCTGCTCTATTTTGTCGAAAGAGTTCCCTGTACATTTCTTTTTCATAGTCTAAATCTTCACTTGTATATTGTATGTTTTCTTTAGCCTTATTCCACTGCTCCATTTTCATGAGAAGATCTGATTTTTTTTTATTCTCCAGAACCGTTGCTTCCTTTGCCCACTGTTTAATGACTGCTCTTAAGGATTTTAACTTTGTTTCCCATATGTAGTAGGGCGATCCGATTACTTCCTTGGCCCACTGATTTTGGATGAGGGTACGAAATTCTTCTTGGAGATCCCATATTTTGTTATATTTAAAAGGGAGAGGCCCCAAGTTTCTGCCTTTGACCAGATTTAAAATCACAGGTTTGTGGTCGGAGGCCGAAGCATGAATTAATTGGCTCTTAATAGACTGGAAGCTTGCAACGATTCCTTCCTGAAGTAAAAATCTGTCCAATCTCTCTTTGATATTGTAGGAGCCAGTTCTTTTGTTGCTCCATGTGTATTTCCCGTTGGATAGGGGAATATCCATCAGATTGTGTGACTGAATTATGGATTCTAGCATGTCTCTTGAGGGGTCTGCGTGGTAGTTTCCTCCCAACTTTTCTTCCACATTTCTTATTACATTCAGGTCTCCTCCAAGAATTATGTTCCTATTTTGCACGGATTGAAGATCTGAAGACATGGAATCCCAACAACGGCCTTTGTCCCTGTAATGATTTGGGCCATATATATTGCATATATGATAAATTTCCTGAGATCCTTTGGTTTTTAAATCTGTTCTTACCCACCAGTTACAATATTGAGAATTGGTGATTTCCCATTTATTCTTATTCCATATAGTTCCTATTCCTCCTGAGGCACCTTCTGAGCCTGTTGATACACCTGTGAAGTTTTTGAAGTTTTGGATTTGATTTTGAAAGTCTTGTGCCGAAATTTTGGTCTCCTGGATGAGGAGAAGGTCTGGCTGCTCCTGTTTTAATAAATCCCTGATGGCTTTTAGTTTTAAGGGAGAGCCCATCCCCCTACAGTTCCAAGAGACCAAGATCATTATTTACCATTTGTTGGGTGAGGTCCACTCCTCTCCTTTGCTTTTTCTCCGCTTCCTTTCAACTTGCCTAGGTAAGAGTCCATTGGTTGTTGCGCTCCCGTTGCCATCTCTTTTGCAGCTGTTTCATCTCTGAGCTCTTTGTTTGACTTTCGGCCAACTTTTCTCGGGGGGTTTGTGGATTGACTAGCTTCTTTCGATTTGTTTCTGGTGAGGATTCTCTTTATGGTTGGAGGGGGGGAAGGGAGGGGAATAGTGCGGGAGGGAGAGGAAGGTGCTCGAGGGGAAGAGGGAGGGGAGGAGGGTTCTTCGACGGACAGGGATTCGAAGGGGTTGGAGGATGAAGGGAATGTTGAGTTGGGAGGGGGAGGTGGAGGGGGAGGGAGGGACTCCGGAGGGGGTTTGGAGCTGGGTCCTTGGGAGGAGGAAGGCTTTTTCCTTTTAACTGGTTCCCATGAGCCTTCATGGTTTTCCTCATTATCAGTAGATTCATTTATTTTTGACTTGCTACATCTATTTGCGAAATGACCATACTCGTGGCATACCTTGCATTTGAAGGGGAGCTGCTCGTAGTCTAGCTGTTGAATATGCGTCCATTGGTCCACCTTGATCTTGATGGCTTCCGGCAGACCTTTCCCTAGGTCTACTTCCACACAGATCCTCGCGCACGCATGCATGTTCTCCCTTGGCTCAGATCTGTCAATGTATTTGCCTACTGCGTTTCCTATTGCCTTGACTGATTCGTCTCCCCAACAATGGAGCGGCAAATGGGGGAGCCGGACCCAAACTGGAACTGCATTTGGAATGTCCATTTCCGGATCAAAATCCGGAGTCCATCTATTCAAGTAAAGACCTCTTGAATCCATAAAGTAGGGGCCGTTTCTGAATATGAGGTTCTTGTCTTCTTTCGTTTCAAAGAGGAATGTGAAGTAGCCTCTTCCGCAGAATCTGATGGCTATCTTCCCTTGTATCATCGCGCTCCAGTTGCGCTCTACCCATTTCTGGACTGATCTCGGAGAGGGCCAGAGGCCAGTGAACTGGCCTACGAGCCCTCTTTCCGCAAGAATTATTGCTGACTTCCATGGAAGGGAAGGGGGGAGATTTACCTCTGGAATTTCATCGAGTTTTTTAATGAACTTGGTCACTGTGGGACGGGGTCTGGGGTTAGCAGATTCAAAAAAGAGAGAAGCAAAGATTTCTTCATTGTTCTCAGAGTCTGGAGGGGGGGGGAGCGAGCCCGGCCATTCAAAGGGTGAATGGCCAGCGGGGGACAATGATCAGCGCGGGATCAGGGGAATAATCCAGGGAGGGGGTCGAGGTGAGCGGCAGCCCAGCCAGGCAGGGCCTAGGGAGCAGGGACAGGCGAGCGCAGGAAGGGTTCAAAAATCGCCAGAGCTCGGTCTCATAAATAATAATAATTATGTTAATTAAAAAAGATTTATAATACATAATAAAATCGAACCATCCTGTTCTTATTTCTAATCTAGAAGGGAACTAGAAAAATTAAAAAACCGTCAAGAAATCGAAGAGCAGAGACGGAATAGAAGACGAGGAGGAGAAAAACATAGACGAACTTACTAAAAGACAACACAAGGGGCGGGGATCGGGGGGGGGGGGGGGGGGGGGGGGGGGGGTTAAGAAGAAAGGGCAGCAATCTAGTAGCTGCTAATTTTCTAGCCATCATCCCTATTGAGATTGCTTGACCTCTTTTCAATTTCAATGGCCTCCCTAAATTTACGGTGATGAAAAGGGGCAACCTTGGCAATAACACAAGCCTCCTCAATACATAGGTGATGCTTAGTCTTTTCTACGTGTTCTACCAAGGCAGAAGAACGAATCCTCCCATGTTTTATGTCAATTGAGTGCTCGTGAATCCTTTGATTAATGGAGCGCCCTGTCTCACCAATGTAGGGGGTCCCACATGAACAGGGAATAACGTAGACGCCTTTCATGGCCTTAGGGTCAATAGGGTCTTTCACTGACCTAAGGGAGTTACAGATGGTGTTAAGGGGTCTAAACGTAGAGGGAACATCATGCCTCTTAAGGATCCTCGCAATCTTATCAGTGGTCCCCTGGATGAAAGGGAGATGAACCCTCGATACCCTATCCTCAAGGTCTTTCTTAACTTTGGGGACCTTTGTTGGCTTTTAGGAAAGTTTTCAGACCTTGGTGCCTATTATAACCATTATTAACAAACACATTAAGAAGATGGTCTTTCTATTTATCAAGGTTCTTTTCGTCAGAAATCCTTAGCGCACGATTGGCAAGCATGTTGAGGACACCCAACTTTTGAGCAGGGAAATGATGGGAGTTGGCATGAAGATACTGCTCTGTATGGGTTTTCTTCCCAAACACTTGGTGGGAGAAAGAACCATCTTCATTCTTAGAAATGAGAACATCAAGGAAAGGCAAACATCCATCAACTTCTTGTTCCATAGTGAACTTAATGAAAGGGGATTGATTGTTGAGATGCTGGAAAAATAAATCCAACTCTTCCTGGCCGTGAGACTAGATGACACTCGTGTCATCAACAAATCTCTTCCATAGCTTGGGTAAGAGACGGGAAGAGGCTATAGCTCTAGATTCAAAATCTTCCATAAAAAGATTAGCAACAACCAGTGATGGGGGGAGCCCATAGCAACCCCGCAAGTCTGTCAATAAAATTCTTCTTCGAAGCTGAAGAAAGTCGAGGTGAGAAATTTCAACCAAATGAGCGGTATCCGCCTCGGTTAGGCAATTGATGACCTTAATGGCCTCCTTTATAGGAATGCAAGTATAAAGGGATACCACATCAAAACTCACAAGAACGTCCTCAGGGTTGAACTTTATGCTTTTAAGCTCATTGAGAAAGGACGAAGAGTCTTTGACGAACGTCTCTGTGAGGCCAACAAGGGGTCTAAGCTTCAAGCCTAGATACTTAGCTAGGAGGTAGGTCGGACCACCTAATGGCTTTACTGTATTTCTTGTAATGCCCTTATTTTCCACATTTCTGACGCACCTTTACGAACTTTCCTGGATATTTCGATCTTCCTCTAGGTTTTGATCTCGCACTTGAGGACTTATTTCTATTTTTGTTTTGAGATAGTTTTTTTATAGACAAGTCATCTATTTTATGGCTCTCCATGTTTTTCTGTCTCATCCCTTTCCAACAACAAGGACGAGACTATTTCATTGAATTTTAAGGTAGTTGCATTACTAACTATGGAAATAACTAGACTATCCCACGATTATAGTAAAGAAAATAACAAACTATTGCATTTATCCTCATCTAAAATCTTAATATCAATAAATAACATTTGGCTCACCACAATATTGAAGACATTTAAATGCTCTATCACCAAGTTTCCATCCTTCATCCTCAAGTTGTATAACTTTTTCCGCATGAACAATTTGTTCACTAGGGACTTACACTAATACAAAGCCCTTAACTTTTCTGACAAAGCCTTTGTCGTAGCTTCCCCTAACACATTCAATAATACTAAATTTAAGAGACATAATCATATTGTGCTCTTTACCTTCCAGTCAAACTTCATTTATTCTTTTGTTGACATCCCCTTCAGTGTAGTACTTGGATCCACAACAATCCATTGATTTATGCTCACCAATAAGTCTTTTGTTTCGAGCTTCCACAACTTAAAACTTTTCCCACTGGATTTCTTGATCTCTATTTTTTAGTCGCTTATCGTTTCTTTTCACCAAAAGAATCACTCTTGCAGAGCTCAGACTGTAACATAGTCTACCCTAGGTCCAAGCCAGACTATTTAGCCACAAAGGCATTCCCTTTAAGCCAAAACTACTTTGATACCAAATGTAAGTTTTAACCCTATACAATTAATCATTACAATCATATTCTTAATAAAATAGAAAAGTTGTCCACGGGGCAGTTCAATTGGCGATCATTGTGTTATGAAGTACTATATCAATTTTGAGATTCATGGTTTAAATCCCACATGCGTGTTTACTCCATAACAAAACAAATAAAAATAAATAAAACTAGAAAATATACAATTGCAAATACACAAATTTACACAAAGATTTTATCTTGGAAACACAAACTAGGAAAACCAATAAGATTTTTTCTCATCATGTTTTTTGTACAATGTAACAATACAATATGCATCCTTTGGAACACATGAACCGCTAATCTAACTGTACTTCCATGACTGAAACTACAGAACCATGGGCAAAAGACCATGCACAACAAAATCGCTTTTAGCAAAAATATGGGCTAGAAAAACACCAAAAACGAACGCAACAAAAACATTGAAAAAAATCTTTCGGTGGACTACCTCAAACCACGTGTAGTTGGGGGGAGGGTTGAATAGACCCCCTTTTGTTTGTGGTGCATATAGGTCGCGCAAAGAATATAACACATACCCAATAAGAATGACAATATCAAACCCACGGGATTGGGGTGATAGAAATCAAATACTTGAAGAGTGTAGACCAAGAGCAACACATGTACCAAATCTGAATACAACAATATTAGAAGAGGATGATGTATTTGAAGAAATTTAAGAATATTTAGGAACCCTCATGAGTGAAAAAATTTAGGAATCCCATATATTAGAATTAATGCAATCTTAATCAAATATATAGACCTTCCCTCAAGAAGATTTTGTTGAACAATAAATTTTTGAAGAAAGTCGAGAGAATTTAGTTCATATGAGAGCTGATTATATTAAATCCAAACCAAACAATTAACTTGACAAAGGGAAAATGATCAATAATGGTTCTCAATCAACATCACAACAAGTCACTTGATGTTCGAAAAAGGATGAACTGGATTCAACAACAAAGATGTCTTGCAATATAGTGGATGTGCTCATGAAGTTTCATATCACTCTTCCTTTTCTCGAGGTAGTCAAAATATCTAACAAAAGGAGAACTTGCTAAAAATTCCGGAGAACACTAGTTAATCAAGTTCAAGAACAAAAGAAGCCTTGGTTGGTGGTTAGTAAAGACACAATTATTTTCCACTCGGATTACAAGGCAAAGTACCTCCTTTATATCTTTGTGTGGAAAATCATGATTTTGTTCTTCACAGTTGCATGGTTAATAGTGGAGCCATAAATATATCATGCCACTTTCAATGATGGAATCTTACGGTTAGAATGCAATAGATATTATGAATTTGGAGAAAGTGTATATGTTATTGATCCAAGAAATGTCCCTGCATATGGTGAATTTAGAGGTTGCATGGATAAGTTCGGTGCCACATATTACTACAATACTAATTATTCTAGATCTTCTAGCTGCATATGGAGTTATCCTTGGTCATGATTGCTGTTTCATGATTAGAGGATACGTCATAAATGATAGAAGTTGTATTTGGTTCCAAACAAAATGGAATCCTTGTTAGAATCCCATGGAAATAGAGGAAACCCATTTCTTTTGAGGAAAAGGGATTACAAGTTATTAAAAATTGCATAGATTCAAGAATTAGAAATTATGTTGTTCGCAATATGGAACAAACTGAAGATTGAAAATAAGATATTTTCCAAGGATTATGGAAAGTGTCATGTTCGAGTTTTGGAATCAGTGCTAGGATCATATTTCAAATTCCAAATTCTCAATTTCATCCTTATGGTTTCAGACTAGAGTTTCTTTGTACAAATAATGAGGTGGAATATGAAGCATCAACTTGGGAGTAAATCCTTGTCATCCAAATGCATATAAAAGATTTAGTGGTCCAAGAAGATTTTGAATTAATCATTAATCAAATCAAGAAAAAGTACAAGTTTAAGAAAGAGCAACTCAAGTGTTGTGCTACAAGAGTTTGGTATATCCTTCAAAATTTCAACTCATTTAATACAAACTTCATTCTTTGATAACATATTGAAATGGGTGACTCCTTAACAACAACATCTCCTTTTAATCCAAATGACTCCATGGTCTAGAATTTTTTTTCATGTTGAGAGAGTTATCGCCCATAAGTAACTGATAATAAGGATTATTGGCGAGTATATGAACAAACATGTCAAAGAATCCAACTCTGATGCAAAAGAAATGTTACCAAAACAATGGGAATTTGAAGATTCTTAATAAGATATGAATAATAAAGATGCAAAGAAACCCTCCCTTTTGAAAAGATAATTTAGTTTAGAATCTTTATTTACAAGGAATGATCAATTGTAGAAGGAGAACCCTAAAGAAGAATGTCCTTTAAGGAAAGTTCAAGAAACTTAATAAATCAATATTGGTACAATAGATAACCCCGAGTATCTAGATCTAGAAACCATTGTACACAAGAATAAATTCGACAACATATTGATTTATTCAAAGAGTTGTAGGATGTTTTTGCAAAAAAAGAATATGACAAGTCCATTTTTCAACATACAATACCACTAGAAGAAGGTATAAAGCTTTTCGAGCAAAAAACAAGAATAATAAAGCCAAAGATGAAACCACTAGTCAAGCTAGAAGTTGAAAATATGAAAAAGGTAGGTATTATTTTCCTAGTGATGTATTTTGAGTGGGTTTCTAATTTAGTGGTAGTAAGAAAGAAAAATGGTAAAATATGTCTCTATGTGGATTTTCAAGATCTTAATAAAGCATTTGTGAAAGATAATTATCCACCCCCCAAATATGAAATTTCTTCTCCAACATGTTATTGGTTTTACATTAATGTTTATGCTTAATGGGTTGTCAAGATATAATAAGGTGTTGCCTATTGAAGATGATAGATACAATATTGATTTTGTAACACCATGTAGAACATTCACATATACGAGGATTTCCTTTGGGTTGACGAATGGCAGAGCTACAATTTAAAGAGCCATGGATTATACATTTAAAGATATGATAGGTAAGTTTACGACATATTACCAGGTTGATCTTGTTGTCCATTCACATATCAAGCATCTAAGAGAAGTATTTCAACGTTGTAGCTTATGTGGCATATCTCTTAATCAAAGGAAATATTTGTTCACGGTTTCATAAGGAAAGGTTTTGGGTCAAATTGTAAGCTGCAAAGAAGGGATTTATATTGATCCATATGGAATTAAGGCCATAAATGATTTACAATCCCCAACTTCTCGAAAGGCAGTGCAATAATTTTTTGCGAAGATAAATATGTTCTAAGATTCATACCAATTTATGTTTCAATAGTAAATCCTATAAATAAGTTGTTAAAGAAAGACAAATGTTCAAATGGAATCCAAAAACATAAATGACTTTCACAAATATCAAACAAGCAATTACAATAGCCCCAATACTAGCAAGTCCAAATTTTGAGTGATATTTCATACTCTACTCATTTTCTTCAGAAGAAACTTTCACCTCCATGCATAGCCAAAGGAATGATAAAGAAGAAGAGTTGCCTATTTCACTGATGAGAACAACTTTTCATGATTATGAATTGAAATATTCGGATCTAGAAAAATAGGTTGTTGCTTTAGTAAAAGCACTTGCCCACTTTATAACTTATATTATCTCAACATATGTTATTGCTTAAGTACCAAATCCTCTTGTCAAGACCATGCTTAATGAACAATCTAGAGGAGATGGATGGGAAAATTGGCTGGAAAAACTACAAGAGTATGATATCTAAATAAAACTCTTAAAATAAAAAAAGGGACAATGATTATATAGGTTAGGTATTGAAGCTATAAATATTATTCCTATAGGTGTTGAAGAATATCCTATCATTGTTAGGTGTGATTGGTATAAGGATATTGTCTTTAAAATCTAGGCAACTTCTTGTAGGAATGAAGGAAAGAAGAAGGAAATAGAAAGAAGGACATTGAGAAGGAAAACCAATATTATGTTTTGATCTTTGGAGTTTTACTTAAAATATTTTTTTATGGTATGTTTCTAAGATGTTTGAATACTCCCAAATCTCAACAAATTCTTCAAGAATTACATGAGGAATTTTGTGGCAACCACTTTACTCATCTAGTTACTGCTCATAGGATTATCAAAGTTGGTTATTATTGGCCAACATTATGTAAATATGCTTATGTAATGATCATGAGTCATGTTCAGCACCAAAAATTCTTAGGAAAAATGAAGAGAAGAGCTATGTGTTGAAACCCATTTCATCAAAAGTCCCATTCTCACAGTGGGATTGGATGCCATTGGTTTGGCAAATCCAAAATCTAGTAAAGGCCATTGTTATGTTTTGATTGTTATGGTTTATTTCACAAAATGGACTGAAGAAGTGGCACTAAGGATTGTTAATTCATAACAATTAATTCAGTTCTTAAAATAAAATATCTTGCCTATATTTGGTAACCCAAAAGAAATTCATAACAGATAATATTTCCATTTTTATTGGATAAAAAATACAAAGTTTTGTGAATACTATAATAATGGGATAGTCATCTAATTATTACCCAAAAAGGAATGATTTAGCTCAATCCACCAACAAATATTTGATTCAAAATTTGAAGAAAACTGGCAGAAGAAGTTATTAGATGTCGCTCTTTGGGCAAATAAAATTACTCCAAAATAAGCATAGGACAATCTCCCTATACGTTAGTCCAAGGAGAGGATATAAAACTTCCAATAAATATATATTTGAATGCTTTGTCAACTACTATTGGGATTGAAGATGAAGCAGTTACTTCAGTCCATATAAGATATTATCAACTCCTTCAATTAGAAGAAAAACACATACGAGCAACGAAAAATATTCAAAAGAGGCAACAAGTAGTTAAGAAATGCTTTTATCAGAGTTCCACCCTAAAATATTTTCATAAATATGAGTTGGCTTTGCTCTAGAATAAACCAAAGTAGAAACCATTCATCCATGCAAAATTTGAAGATGTTTGGATTGGACCTAATCAAATAGAAAAAGCTTGTGGATTCAACTCTCATCTCCTTAAAGATATGAATAATATTGTTCAAAAGTTCCCTAAGAAGAAGTGGCATCTCAAACATTTATTCGTACAAGATCCATCATTCCTACTTTTATATTCCCCTTCTTATTTCTCTACTTATCCCACTTTTGTACATATGTTTTCCCTTATTTTTAAGATCCACAATTATTTATTTTTCTTCTTGACTCCATTTGCTCAATGAATAAGACTTTATAGATTCGTAGCAACTTGTAGGGGGTCATTGCCACATAATTGGAGCCAAATGTTAACCAACATTTGTTGATCAATAATATCTTGTCTTTCTTGACCCCATATTATAGCCAATGTTATTTATTTTGGAGCATTTAGTCAATTTTTCGCATATGCGGGTTGTGGAAGATCTTTTTACCTAGTCCCTTTAAGCATTATTCACAACCCAACACATCTACCATACTTAGTCAATTTCATGTATGCGGGTTGCATATTCTCTTTTCCCTAAAGTCATCCTACACCTGCAATTTGTATTCTTCAATTTGCACTCGCATTTCCACAACCTACAATTTGCTCCCCTTTTTTATACTTAGCCACTATTGACTCCATGCATGTTGTAGAGACCTTTTTCTCACTTGCTTACCTACATCTTGGAGCTTGCATGGCACTCTCTCGTACATCGCCCCATACTTACCCATTTCATACTTAATTATTCCTCTTACATGTGGATGGGGGAGGCCCTTCTTGACACTATCTCGTAGTCACATACCCAATCCTACATACATTGCATACCCACTACCTTTTTTCAACATGTATTAAATTGTCAAGCCAACACATAATTTACATAACCAAAGGTCCCTATTTGTATTAAATGAGACACATTTTATGACTATCTTTCTAAATTAAATCAACACTTGTTATTTATGAATCACCTTTCCTTACATGTATTCATATCAGGGAAATTAATAAGACACTTAACACTACCAAAGTTTCTAATTAGACATGTTTCAGTTCATTCACTTATTGAACATTGTTAATAAGTACCAAATGAAGATGTTGAAAAAAAACAAGGGAGGCTTTTGTGGAAACATTGTTAATATGCTTCGGAAACAAGATCACAATTTCCAGCAGTTGGTGATCTAGATTGGATGATTATATTGTTTGACATCCATCTTGATGCTTTCAGAGTGGAAAAGTGGAGGAATTAGCTCACGGGAACGTTTTTATCAATGCGACCTAGTTTGCTAAAACAAGGTCTGAAACCTTCCAGGAGTGTTTTGAGGCATCAAATGACATTTTTTGGGGTAAAAAATTGTTGCTTTGGCACCACCCCTTTTCTTGTTATTCTACACACAAAGACCTTTCCAATGGCGCAAGAATCACATCAATCAGAGTCTGTATGTGAAAGTTATGCCACTCAAGTTGACCTTCTTGTTTTCACCACCATAATTCAACATGATGCCACTTCATCCCCCAATATTCATCAAAAAGGGGCTAGCCACATGATTATGATGTAGAATACTTTAGAATAGTCTATATTTTAACTTTTCTTAAGAGTTGAGGTAATCAAACCTAACCACTAGTAGGTTATCGGGTTGTGTTATAACCGGGCCACTATGAGGAAAAGGGGTTCCATTCTTTCGAGTGCATTTGTCCCATAGTTAAGCAAAAATAACCAAGAGGGATATGAGGTAGAGCACAAAGAGACGATTTGTGCACTATAGCAACCCACGGGCCACAAGCCATACTTCTTTGTACTCATAACCATATTTCCATTTCAGAGAAGAGAGAAAAGTGATGTTATAGATATGATATGAAAATATATGATAATAGAAATAAACCCAAGAAATAACAAGATCTGAATATAGATAAATGCTTCTCTTTATTGATCAAACACTTAAGGTAGGGCAACACCATACATTCACTCCTTAAGGAAGGAGAACACTCCACAAGCCATATGCTTGTTCATACAATATTCCTTGACATCTCTCAATGGGGAGTCTCTAGCCTCTATATAGGTCTCATACATACAATACCATGGATCTTTACCATGGTTCCCTCAATACCATCTATCTAATACAATGGGCTTATTACATTATTGCTAACTACTTGTGGTCCCTTACATGATACGGGTTAACCACTTTATTTATTACTGTGACCCATCCCATTATTACATTATTCCCTTGGGTACCTCCCTTTGTACCCCATACTATCCCCCCTAGGTATACTACATTCCATCCCCCTTAAACATGTTTTGTCCCTGAAACATAAGAAGAACACAAATAATAAGATCGACTCAAAAGAGTAGTCCACTTGTACCATGCACGTGCATCTAGCCATCCAAGGGAAAGGGGAACCCTCGATCTAGCTGGTGCCTCGCTCGCTTGAGATGGAATTTGACCCTGGCGACTCTTCTGTGTTGCTGTGTTGTGGGTGGATTGTCGTCCCTCTCTATCTCTCATGCGGGGGTTGTTGTCCTTGTTGCTGATTCGTTGCCATCTTGTTGGTTGTTTTCTTACAGAGTGATGTGGGTGGTGACATGCTGAAGTTTTAACCAATGGTCTATCTTTCTTTAATTCACCACCTAATGGAGCCTGATTGGTATTTGGTACATGTTTTGCCATCTGTTGTTGTTTCTTATCTTCCAATATTACTTCAACCACAGATTCCGTACCTTTAACATTTTCTGCTTCAACCTCCTTGGACTCTACATGTTTTTCTCGTACTTGGTTTGATGTTTGTGTTTGGTTGTCGACCATCAAGGGCTCATCATCTGATGTGTCAGTCCCTGGAATATCTCCTGCTTCAGCCTCCTTGGACTCTACCTGTTTATTGATGGAAATATCATGTAATGTAATTTTCTTCTTTTTATATCAGAGCTTCAGGAATTTCTTCTGCACATGAATATTGATAGTACCCACAGATTCCATCCAAGGGTATCCCAAAACAACATCCACATTAGCCATATTTGAAACACAAAAACCAGAATGCAATACATACTTGTCCATAGAAATCTTCAAATCTTTATAAACTTGCACCTCCTCATTATTAACCAGTGTGTGCTCCATTTGTTTTGCTGGAACTTGCATTTTTTTTGTCAAATTGACATTTATAGGATTTTGCTTGCAGCTAGGATTTATAGATATAATGATCTTCTCCTTCTGAATATATCCATGAACCTGTAATAAGGAGATACCAGTAGAAAATAACCCCTTACATGTCTCATTCGCCTTTGTCACATGGAATGAGTCGATCTTGTGGACAAGATAGACCTTCCTAGAATCTAACGATATCTAGTGACAAACGAGCCAATTAAAAACTATCTTTCTCTAAATATGCAATTATAAGCAAAAGCAAACAAGTGTTTAGGCCTACCTTGGGTCCAATGCAAGTTTGTAGAAGCCTCACTCCTTTGATCCAAATGAGCTCCCTTGTTGCGAATCTACAAACACAAACAAGCAAACAAATTAAATAGCACCTGAAAAGCCAATATCATAAAGCATACTTAACATGATGATCAAGGAATTCATGAAACAAATGACATAAGACAATTTGTTGAGAAAAATGAATCTGATTGTATTAATTCAAATCAAAGAAGAACTTTACAACCTATGCCTTGATGTTGTACAAGCTCCTCCCAGGGTCCAACAAGAAGTCTCCTCTACTTTGACAAGTTTCACTCTCTTCCCAATGAAGCCAAAAAGGTATGTGATATCTCCTCTCAAGCTTAACTAGGAAGTCTCAATTCCACCAGCATTTACCCTAAAAAATGTTCAGCTTCTAACCTCCCTAGCAACCAGCCTAATGCCTTAATTTATAATATAATGGAGGGAAGTTACTAGGTCCTCCTTCAAAGGGATAGCTCCTCTCATCAAGGGATTAGCTCCTTCTCTTTTGGGATGCATGAACCACCTAAGAGCGACCAATCCACGTCAAAATTCCTTCTAGAATCATCTAGAATTAACCCAAAGTGAGTTTTTTAGAATAAACTTGCGCCTTTTTTACTTTCACATGGGTCCGCACCCACTCCTTTAGGGACAGAGCAAGCAGGTCCACAGTTTTTTTGAACAGAGGGTGCGGGACCGCAGGCAACAGTGAGAGAAAGTGCGTAACCAGAGCTTTGTTAATTTTCAATGTCTTTCTCTCATTTTCAAAGCTTGACTTGAAGAGCTGAGGTTTGAGACTTGTTTAGGAGGACAGTACAAGTGATGATGGACCCATACTGACTACAAATAGTCATGGTGACGATATTTTTGTGTAATAGATTGCCCTCTAAAGTGCGAAGTCTGTAGTAGATGAGGATTTCATTTATCATTTAGGAAGAGTGAAGTACTTTATCATTTCGAGGATCATCTTGTGGAGAGCCCGGTCGGAACCTATAAAAAACATTCAATGCAAAATATATATATGAGATCATATCATCGCTGAGGTAGGCATTTCCATTCTCAGATCAAAACTGACTAGAAAACTAACTACTGCTCTGATATAGGAATGATCTTGTAATACATCACAAGTATAGATGCATGTAGACACAATATGGATGCAGCCATCTGTTTATGAATAGTCCACAATATAATGAATACAAAATTCCTCGCAGCCTGGATTGCAAAAACTAGATCCAGGGTCTTCATTTCTACTTCCCGAAACAGTACGATTCTATCCATGCGAATGAATGTGTTGAAGTCGAACATGGTAGAAACCACTTGATTACCAGTCAATGATGTAAACTGTTAACAACTGTGAGAGAAACCACCAGTGATGTCAATGGCTCTCAAAGTACCCAGTACAATCCATGAGATGTGAGTAGATGTGTTGATGTCGAACATGTCACGGAATCCTTTGATCGAAGGTCAATGATGCAACCTATTGTCAAAGGCGAGAAACCTGCCATTGGGGCATGCAGATCCCAAGGTACTGACGATTTCTAAATCATCTTTCTAGATAGTGAACTGAAGTCGATAGTGTTAGCGCTTGAAATTTCACCTTAGGCTGAGAAAGGCAAACTCCAAGGCAACATCAAACCACTTAGCCTCGTAGCTAGCCCTACGGGGCAGGAGAGGGCTCTCTCCGGTATATTTCGGTAAAGATCTTCAATGGGCGAGACAACCAAAAAGGGAACACTGATTTTAGGCTAGTAAACTGATAAAAGGTTTGAATTGGGAAATTTTAGGATTTTGGTGGAAAATTGGGGAAAGGCAATTTTGGGTGCGGGGATTGGACACAGTTTTTTGCAGGGGGTTCTTTGGGGCAAGGTAGGAGACTGTATTGATGCCTTTGAATTAAGTGAATGGATAGTAATGACTGGTGAGGAGCTAAAGAGAGCAAGAAACCTTCAAGAGTTCTCTTTAGACAGATGAAAACATAGATATTAAGCAAATTTAAAAGCAAAGCATGACAATCATGAATTCTACTTTAACACTTCATTCGCCTAATTTGCAGAAGGAAAAGTAAGATGATGAATCACATAAAAAATTTACAAGTACAAAGAGATACACACCATCAATACATGTAACCACAGGAATCCCAAAAAGACTGCAAAACCCTGGTCTTTCTTCCTTTGCTAAAATTGCAGAGATACAATGAGTAATACAATAGAGCTTCTCCCTCAAGAATCCAACTCTCCAACCTCTGAAAATGACTAAGAAAATACATAATATAGGCAATCTAACATCTTTCCTTGCCTCTAGGGGTCGAGCTCATCCTTCTAGGAGCTGTTTCAACCAATTCTAAACTGAGCACTAAAATCTAGGCAGTCAAAACAACTTGCCTCTATAAGCTAGGAAACCAATTCATTCATTAAATGTTTGCTATTTGATGAATGAATCTTCTAGAATAGGTAAATAAGTGTCATGTCAACATGAAAATACATTAATTACATCAAAGAGGGTGAAAAATCCCATCACAAGTCAAAACTGGTCAAAGCTGGGCGAATTCCTGAGCTGTAGATGAATTCCTGTGAAAACTGCCCAACGGGTCGCGCTACTTTGGAGCTGATTTTGAGGTACTTCTAGGTGTCCAAATGAGGCAAAAGTGGGCTTGTTGGAAAGGTCTGGATGTCTACTTTCCAACCCAAGTGGAATTTCTGAATTTGGTGGTCATTTGCCCCTCCAAAATTGCAATCTCCCAAGACTGCTTCCTGTGTGTCAAAAAGGTGGCAGAAAGTCATTTTTTGCATGTTTTTTGACCTTCTAGGCTTGGCAATGGCTGACAAAGTGTATATTTCCATGACAAATCCAGAAATGCTGAGTTTTCCCAAAATGGAGTTGCCCAACGAAAGGGTCGCGCGCCCATTGGTGGAGAAAACTTGTTTTTTGCCCAAAAAATCACAAATGACCCAAAATGCTCAAATTTTTTTGAAATTTGTGCTGGAGTTGAGTTATTTAGCATCATGCTCCTTCAAGGAAGCCTCAGCCAAGATATGGAGGGGATCGGACCTTTTCCTTCGTTTTTGTGCTTTGGCCAGCTGTCTTTGGAGCACCTTCATTTTTGCCTTGCATACGTGCATTCGTGCCCAATAGTGATTTTTCATGTTCCTGAGCAAGTCCTTATCTTGGTTGGCCTTGGCCAGCAACCTCTCCAAATGAGCATTGACCCGGAGAAGCATAGCCTCTCGCTCAACGGGTACCAAATCGCCGGGTCTCTTTCGAGCCAAGTTGCGGTCCTCATGGATCCTCCGCAACTCATCAAGAGTGTGCTCCTCCTCAAGTTGCTTGTTGCGCTGCTCTAAGTAGGTGATTGTCCAATTCGCCCTTTCCAATCTTTGCTGCAATGAATCATTTTCAGCTCTTAGGTGCTGAATGATCTCCTTTGACTCTAGGCTAGGAGAACTGATGTCAAGATCAACCACCTCTATGCCTGGAACACCTGATGGCCCCTCATCAATCTTGGGCTGCTTGCCTCTCTCTGGTACCTGTGCTGCTGTCGAAGACGAGGCCCCTTCCACCTGGTGTGCAGATAACACTCGTGATGCTGATGAAGAAGGCGAGACCCCTTCCACCTGGTGTGGAGAAAATACTCGCCTAGCTGCTGCAAATAAGGCCCTGTGGCCTTTCTGATATGTGACCAATGAAGGAGAGCTGACATGTCGGGTCTCAGGAATATCATGCTGCTGTGAAGGCCCTCCCTCCTCATGAACAACCTCAGGGGGTAATGATGCTGATGCTGTGAAAAAATCCCGAGAGATAAAATCCTCCCATGGGATACCCTGCTGAGCCAACTGATGTATGACCACAAGCTGGATCAAACCATAATGATAGATGCTCCTGTGCTGCTGTGCTGGACTCCTTCTCTGCACCAAGGGCACCATCCTCTCAATATTCCGGCATAGGAAAACAGGGATGTTCATCATCCGTACCCGTGTGAAATGCATCAACAAACGAATATGGTATGAAAACACACGTGAAAATCTGCCCTCACAGGTGAAATAACGCATGATAAGCCTCATCAAAGGAACATACTCATCCCTCAAAAATCTGAAAGGAACTACACCAGTCATGTGTCTCATAAAGGCAGGTTTAATGTAGGGCTCATACTGAAATCTATCCAACAGTTTGCGCTTGTTCCACACTTCTCCAACATTAGGTATCCTCGTTGCTTGGGCAATCATCTCAGGTGTCAATGTGAAATCCACCCCTGCAAGGTTCATATGCCCATCATGCAAATGCAAAACAAACAAGCGGGGCAATTCCCTGTGATGCTGGATTTGAGAGATCCTCTCACAAAATTCATAACATGACAGATAGCGGAAACATGTGACTGCAATTGGACAAGCCTGCAAATCGGTCAAAGAGGTGGGCTCCTCTCTCTTATGATGACCACTCTTACCACCCATGTGAGGCCTCCTTTGTACCTCAACCTCCGGAGTTGACTCACGGTCATCACTTTGCTCATATTCGGTCTCGGTTTCTGACATGGTTTTGAGAGCAAAGTGGCTGGAATGTACTGCTGCTTCTGCTCAAAAATCTGCTAGCTTAATTGTTGAATTGCTGTTTCAAGGGGACAAATAGCACAAGGGAAATGTTAGGGAAGGGAAACTTTTAAGGGAAATTGGGAAAAATATATGAAATAGGGAGTTAAAGGGAAGGAATGATGATATATCCCATCACACAATTATCATTTGCAAAGTTTTTATAAGAAGTAGGGTTTAGGATTAGATTCTTGATTTTTTAGGAATAGGGGTAGGGTTTTAGGGCTTTTGGTATTTTTGGTAGAGAGATTGAGTAAAAATGATGAGGGACGTGGAAATAGGATGTAGGGAAAAAGTGGGGGTGAAAAGGATAACCTTGAAAACAACAAGACAAACCCGAGCTCAACCAACACTTTGACCTTCTTGAGCAAATATGCATTGGATTCATTATTTCAAAATGATGACTTTAAAATACATTCTCATGCTTTTCAAGCTTTGGCAAACAATGTATTTTAATGATGGGAGGCCTACCTGCAACCTTGAAGCAATCCGGGGTTATTTAGCAGCTTACTAGCGAAATTTGGCAGAGGAATTCCCAACAGGTCGCGTGCACTGCCAACGGGTTGCGCGCCCTCAACGGGTCGCGCCTGTGTAATTTCTGAACTGGAATGGGCAGCCTGACGGGTCGCGCTCGCCCAACGGGTCGCGCGCCAGTCTCAATGGGTCGCGTGCAGGCAGACTAGACAAACTCGCCCAAATTTTCTTCAAAACGATTCTGTCTATTGCTTTGAGGCACAATGAAGACTAAATGGAGGGAGAAAGGGGCTTTATAGTCTTGTTTTAAATTAATTTCATTTCAAACCCTCTTTCTAATGTTTATCATGACACTTTTTCAAACTTTGAATGCTGCTGACTTTATGGTTTCCTTTTGTCTTGAAATTGGTTGAATTGATGTTTTTCTTGAAAAAATTTGCAGGGACAGCTTCTGAGGAATCTTGGCAAAGGGGACCAGGGTTGCATGCGGACTTTCAAAGAATTTTGAATTTTTACAACTTTTTACAAAACTTTGAGAAAATGACCTTGGGCTTTAAAAACAGGGTTTTTAAATCCAAGGTAAAAATTAGCTGTACAAGATGAAATCTTTTGAAGAAACACTTCGATAGTCATCCCTCTGGCCTGCTGGGCATTTATTGACTTTTAGAGACCTGACCTTAAAGACAAATTGGACCCAAACCTTAGACCTAGGACTTTTGACCTCAAGACAAGACAAGTAACCTTAAAAGAGTTTATTGACTGAAACAACTTGATCCAGCAGTGCCAAGAGGGGAATAAAGACACCAGCTCCTCCATCAGGGTTATGGCATGCCTAATGCAATGAGATGACACTGATGAGATACCTACTTATGCAAATGCAAAGAGTTTTGATCGCTGATGGAGGGCTACTAGACCGACTCTAACATTGGCTCCAATGGGGATGGTAGCTCCTTGGAGGTGCCAAGAACCGCAGATCTCTGTAAGAGCTAGACAGTGCCTTCATCCATTGGGCAATGGAGTCAAAAACTCAAACTAAAATGCATGACTGAAAAATGATGACTTGACAACACAAATTGACTCTCACTCAACTAAAAACTGACTCAATACTTAAACACAACCGACAAACTGGAAATGATGCTCAAAGTGGAGCTTATTCATCAAAACCTACTCTAACAGTTTCATTCATCACCTGATCAAGTGAAATGAAACAACCAATGCAACCAAGTAAGTATCACGTCTGCTGGCTGAATTCTCCACAAGTTCTTGCTTATGAATAACAAGAGAGAACTACTGAAAGGCAACTCCCATGACAACTTAGAAACAGATCCGTGGAATGATATGAATTCTCTATCCACCTCCAAAAACACTGCATAAGGATCTTGAAATTCAAGCACACTAGAACTTAGCTCATCTAATGGATTACTTCTCGTTTCCTCAGACCATGAATGCAAACTTTGATCTGAGCCTTGTGACGAGACCTCTGCTGAAAATGAGAAAGAAACCGGCTGCCGGATCAAATTCATATCAGCACATGTTTCAAGCTCACATGTAGTAAATGGAGAAAGACTTTGACTGCAAACCTCATCCAAAGCATCAGCTATTGGATCATGATAAACTTGAAAAGACTGTTGTAATGTATCCATTGAAAATTCATGACATCCTTCTAGTTGTTCATCTTTTTCTTGAGAGATTTTACGAAGATTCTGCCTTATAAACTGAATTGCTTCGAAACAAAAGGGTATAGAATCTTCCTGCATCATCAAATCATGTATTTCGTCTTCCACAGCTTCATCTGTAATCTGCCCTTCAATTTCATTTGGTGGTTGCAAATCTGATGCTACAGGCTGCTCAAGAATTTTGTTATCTGTCTCATCCTCAACATTAACACTGAGAGATTGTTGATTTGTTATAGGCTGTTCATTTGAAGATTTACTATGTAATCTACCCTTCAAAAACTGAAATGATTCAAAACAGAATGGTACGGAGTCACCATGAATCATTAAATCATGTGTGTGCACTTCCAAGTCTTCATCTGCAACTTGAAAATCAATGGCTTTCGGGGGTTGCAAATCTGAATATGAGAAGTCTTGAACAAAATTTCCTTTGCTCTCAAGATGATTCAAATCAAGACTTGTTGACATTTGATTTCTGATTGCATGGTAGTTATCTCTGATGAACTGAAACGAATCAAAACAAAAAGGCAAAGATCCTTCACGTACTTCAAACTTTGCTGCACTTTCCTTGTCAATGTCATAGCTGATATGTGATGGCTAAACATTGTATTCAAGCTTCTGAAAATGAACTTTTTCCTCCCACAAACTAGCTACTTGTTTGATTGCAAGATTAGCTTCTTTTTGGAGAACATAATCATCATCATACTGATCAAACCGAGGCAAATCATCGTCAAACATACACATCATATCAACAACTCTCTCTTCTTCACAATGATCTATAAAACAATCACTATGACAACTGGGATCAGAAACAAAATGTTTTGGATCAGCAACTTGTTCTTCTTCAATCAGCGAGCCATGAACTTGAACATCATAATCATTCCTTGCGGTGATCCTTTGCATCATCTCTTCTACTGCACTTACCAAAATGTCAAGCTTCACCTCTAGAGATGTTGATTCGGCCGGATCTATGTTTTTCATCTCTTCTTCTTTCAACCTTGCCCTTCGAATCAGCAGATGCACCTCTACATTTACTGCACTGTTTTGCATCTCATGAAGTGTTGCAATATCCCTTTCTCTCAGCTGAAACTCCATCTCCGGATCAAAGGCACCCGGATAGTGCAAGACAACAGATCTAGGAGTAGGCCTTATATCAACTGGCATCGAATAATAAACTTGGTTAAATCTGGCTGAAAACTGTTGTACTATCTCCCCTGGCAATCTTTTCAGCTGGTTATACTCTTCTACAATCAAGAAAAGGTTCTGTCCGGTCATCCATCTGTCGAGAAAAACTTTGACGAACTGCTGAAAATCTGAGATGCTTGCATCGGGCAGGGTTTTGAACCAACTCTTCACTTTGGCTTGCAAAGAAAGAGCAAAAAGCCTTATACTAACATCTTCATCATCAACTTCAAAAAGATCTAGAAAATTCTCAACATTCTGCACATGTTGCTCGGCGTTGACATTCTTACTTTCACCATCGAACCTCGGCAAGTATAGATCATAGTTTTTGGGGAAAGCATGGAGAACAGAAGGTAAAACAAGAGGTTTATACCGATCTGGAATTTTACAAGGTGTAGGGGTATGTACAACAGGTATAGAATCGGTCTTGGTTGCTTGGGGCTCATCAATTTGAAGATGGTCATCACAAAATTCGGAAAAAGGATCTTGATCAAGCTCAAAGGCATGCAAATCTTTGGTATTCACAATCTTCAAAGGGAAAGAATCAACTGCAGGCTGAGGATCTCTTCTCAAATACAATATACTTTGCAAAGCCTCCTTAACATTATTGGGAAAAGAGAAGAAATAATTTATGACAAAGAACAAAATGTCTTGGATGAAATTCCAACTTGAATACCTGATATGTCCATATTGTCCTTTCATGTTTTTGCTGGTCGGGATCATCCTCCAGTGGAGTCTTTGGATCTGATCTCAAAAATGATTTAGAGTCGCCAAGTGAATGGTTTCAGCCTTTCAAGTGTCTGATCGTTGTCCACTATCAACAATCAGATCTGAACTTGATACATGTACTGGGGTAATTAACAAGTTAGATGTCACGATTACAAGCTAGAGCGGAGATTGACTGAAGCAGCGTTTATCTACTTCCGCTAATGCAAAGCAAAAGCGTTTCGAAGGCTACCTGGCATAACTTCAAGCTCCGTCTAAGACTTATGAAACAAACACATCAATCCACAAGCAAGTTTGTTCTCCCCAGTATGGTCGCCAATATGTTAGCGCTTGAAATTTCACCTCAGGCTGAGAAAGGAAAACTCCAAGGCAACATCAAACCACTTAGCCTCGTAGCTAGCCCTACGGGGCAGGAGAGGGCTCTCTCCGGTATATCTCGGTAAAGATCTTCAATGGGCGAGACAACCAAAAAGGGAGCACTAATTTTAGGCTAGTAAACTGATAAAAGCTTTGAATTGGGAAATTTTAGGATTTTGGTGGAAAATTGGGGAAAGGCAATTTTGGGTGCGGGGATTGGACACAGTTTTTTGCAGGGGGTTCTTTGGGGCAAGGTAGGACACTGTATTGATGCCTTTGAATTAAGTGAATGGATAGGAATGATTGGTGAGGAGCTAAAGAGAGCAAGAAACCTTCAAGAGTTCTCTTTAGACGGATGAAAACATAGATATTAAGCAAATTTAAAAGCAGAGCATGACAATCATGAATTCTACTTTAACACTTCATTCGCCTAATTTGCAGACGGAAAAGTAAGATGATGAATCACATAACAAATTTACAAGTACAAAGAGATACACACCATCAATACATGTAACCACAGGAATCCCAAAAAGACTGCAAAACCCTGGTCTTTCTTCCTTTGCCAAAATTGCAGAGATACAATGAGTAATACAATAGAGCTTCTCCCTCAAGAATCCAACTCTCCAACCTCTGAAAATAACTAAGAAAATACATAATATAGGCAAGCTAACATCTTTCCTTGCCTCTAGGGGTCGAGCTCATCATTCTAGGAGCTGTTTCAAACAATTCTAAACTTAGCGCTAAAATCTAGGCAGTCAAAACAACTTGCCTCTATAAGCTAGGAAACCAATTCATTCATTAAATGTTTGTTATTTCATGAATGAATCTTCTATAATAGGTAAATAAGTGTCATGTCAACATGAAAATACATTAATTACATCAAAGAGGGTGAAAAATGCCATCACAAGTCAAAACTGGTCAAAGCTGGGCGAATTCCTGAGCTGTGGATGAATTCCTGTGAAAACTGCCCAACGGGTCGCGCCCTCTTTTTGAACGGGTCGCGCTACTTTGGAGATGATTTTGAGGTACTTCCAGGTGTCCAAATGAGGCAAAACTGGGCTTGTTGGAAAGGTCTGGATGTCTACTTTCCAATCCAAGTGGAATTTATGAATTTGGTGGTCATTTGCCCCTCCAAAATTGCAATCTCCCAAGACTTCTTCCTGTGTGTCAAAAAGGTGGCAGAAAGTCATTTTTTGCAAGTTTTTTGACCTTCTGGAGGCCCAAAACTTGGTGAAATTTCTTGGCAATGGCTGAGCAAGTGTATATTTCCATGACAAATCCAGAAATGCTGAGTTTTCCCAAAATGGAGTTGCCCAACGAAAGGGTCACGCGCGACCCATTGGTGGAGAAAACCTGTTTTTTGCCCACAAAATCACAAATGACCCAAAATGCTCAAATTTTTTTGAAATTTGTGCTGGAGTTGAGTTATTTAGCATCATGCTCCTTCAAGGAAGCCTCAGCCAAGATATGGAGGGGATCAGACCTTTTCCTTCGTTTTTTTGCTTTGGCCAGCCGTCTTTGGAGCACCTTCATTTTTGCCTTGCATACGTGCATTCGTGGCCAATAGTGATTTTTCATGTTCCTGAGCAAGTCCTTATCTTGGTTGGCCTTGGCCAACAACCTCTCCAAATGAGCATTGACCCGGAGAAGCATAGCCTCTCGCTCAACGGGTACCAAATCGCCAGGTCTCTTTCGAGCCAAGTTGCGATCCTCATGGATCTTCCGCAACTCATCAAGAGTGTGCTCCTCCTCAAGTTGCTTGTTGCGCTGCTCTAAGTAGGTGATTGTCCAATTTTCCCTTTCCAATCTTTGCTGCAATGAATCATTTTCAGCTCTTAGGTGCTGAATGATCTCCTTTGACTCTAGGCTAGGAGAACTGAGCCAAGTATAACAAACGTTTTTTTCTCTTCGAAAGTGGCTGGAAGTAACTCGATGGCCATTTGCAACGACGGGATTTCGCATTCAATGGGTAACACAGCTTCCAAACCATAAACTAGTTGGAAAGGAGTGAACCCTGTTGACGTTTTTACTGAGGCTCGATACATCCAAAGCACTGAAAATAGCATGTTATGCCAATTCGACCGATGAATCCCAATGATTCGTCGGATCATGATAACTAAAACTTTGTTGATGGATTCAACCAGACTATTAGCTTGTGGATAATAAGGAGTTGAACTATCGTGACGCAAGCCAAGCTGGCCTGTAAGTTCGATCATCATAGTGTTTCGAAAATGACGCCCATGATCAGTGATAATCACTTGTGGGACACCAAACCTAGCAATTATATGATTGAACACGAAAATTGCAGCTGTTTTGCCGTTTGCCTCAAATGTAGGCATCGCCTCGACCCACTTGGTAAAATAATCTACCGCAAGGATGATATACGCATGCCCCCTGGCCGAGTGAGGGTTACATGTAATAAAATCGATACCCCATTTGGAAAAAGGACCAACGGCAATTATAGGGTGGAGAGGAGCAGGTGGAGTGTGCATCTTTCGATAAAAAATTTGGCAGTTGTGGCATTTTTGGATCGCGTTAATACAATCTTTAAACAAAGACGACCATAAGTAGCCAGCGTGCAATATCTTTTGGGTTGTGGCATACCCAGACATATGACCACCACACGCTCCAGAGTGATAGTCATTTAGAACCCTTTCAACTTCCTCGTGAGTTAAACAATGTCGAAAAATAGAGTCCGCCCTACGGCGATAAACAGTATCTCCAATAATTCTAAATTGTTGGGACTGGAATCGTATTTTTCGACGTTCGGACCTTGAAATTTTTGGCCGAAAGGATTGGGTCTGGAGATAAACGATGATATCCCCATACCACAGATCTAAAGTGCTGATTAGAAACAAGAATTCGTCTGCAATGGGCTCCTCCGCCACAGTTTCCGTGTCAGCATGCGGGAAGTCACACATTAACTCCGCAAAAACTAAAGATTTCTTAGACTTAGATTTTTCAAATTCCAAGTCGAACTCCTGCAGGATCACAATCCATTTGGAGTATTTTCCCCCTAGCAATTGCTTGATCAAAATGTAGATCATAGGGTTGCAATCAGAAATTACTGTAGTTTTACGTAGTAAAATGTAGTGACGAAAACGTTGGACAGCTTGAACAGCGGCCAATGCCAATTTCTCCACATGTGAGTATTTTAGCTCAGTTAGATTTAAAGTTCGACTAAGGTAATATATCACATGTTCAGTACCAAATTCATCTTCTTGAACTAAGACCATTCCAATGGTGGAATGAGAGGCGACAAGATACAAGAAGTAGTCCTAGTTGTAGTTGGGAGCATGCAATAACGGTGCATGGGTCAACGCGTGTTTTAGTGCATCAAAAGATTTCTAAGCTATCTCATCCTAATAGAAGGGAGTATTTTGTTTCAACAACCGGGTAAAACCCTTTGTAACCTTAGCGTAGTTAGGAATGAATTGTCGTAAAAAGTTTGCTTTCCCTTGCAAACTTTGGAGTTGGTGAAGACTCGAAGGAGGAGGCAATTTGACAATAGCTTCAACCTTCGAGGGATTGACGCGAATGCCAGCTTTCGAAACAACAAACCCCAGCGATCGACCCGTTTCTATACAGAAAACACACTTGTATGGATTCAACCTAATCCGATAATGCCTACATCTCATAAAGATTGCTCGTAAATGGATGAGATGATCAACTTGATGTAATGAATGAGCAGGAAAATCATCGAGAAAGGGTTGCACAATGTGCTTGATGTCATGAAACCATGAAACTCATAAGACATGGCCCTTTGAAAAGTTGCCCCGGCATTCTTGAGCCCAAAAGGTAATTTGCAATAAGAAAATGTCCCCCATGGACAAATTAACGTCGTTTTTGGTTGATCGGCAGGTAGAATATTAATTTGATTGTATCCGGAAAAACCATCCATGAAGGAGAATATTTTGCTGCCGGCACAATCATCAATGATTTGATCGATATAGGGAATTGGTTAATTGTCCTTTGGAAAGGCTCGATTAATGTCCCTATAATCGATACATATTCTTATTGTCCCTTTCTTTTTGTTAACGGGAACAATATTTGATACCCAATCCGTTAACGGAATCGGATAAATGAAACCTGCTTTGAGTAATTTTTCAACTTCTTCTTTAATAGCAGCAACTTTTCTCGGGTGAATCTGACGCAAACGTTGCCGGACGGGTTTAGCATCCGGGTAAGTTTTGATTTCATAAACAACAATTATGGGGTCAATTCCTGGCATTTCCTCATATGACCAGGAAAACACGTCGCATAATTCTTGAAATAGGGCCTTATATATTTGAATTTCATCCTCTGTACACGAGGCACCTATATGAATGTTTTCAACAATTCCAGGCTTAACCGAAATATCAATAGGAATAGTTCGAGAAATGTTTCCCAAATTTAACTCGGAATCGAGATTTTTCATTGGATTCTGAGGTTCCTTGACATATTCAGTCATAAAAATTGATGAAAAATCATTTTCAAAACGATCATTATCGAGTAAGAATGAAGATCTGTGATGGAGATCTTCCCATGGTAAATCATCGACACATAGGATTTCACGAATTTGCTCATCAAAGTGAACAAGTTCTGAAAACGTTGTTGAATCCGAGTTTGATGTGAAAATTGATTCCTCATGGACCACATTCATTAAGTCAATTTTGGTTGAAGATGGGTCGGAAAACGATTGCACGGCCTGATACGCAATTTCATATGGACTCAAAGGCATAACATCACCAAATGAGTCTATCTCAGATTTAGAAGGTACGATCCAAGGATCATCATAAACAATGGTGTCTGACGAAATCATATGAATGGTTGCAAAAGAAGACGATGCGTTGATTGGAGGAAAAGGAAAAGTTCCCAGTAAACCGACATCTTTAACTAGTCCTACTCCAACATCCTTATACGGGATAGTTGTTTTACCGACATGCTGAATGCTTTCAGAAGAGGCTGGGTTGGATGAAAAGTAAGCCAGCTGGTCTATTGTTATGATCTTTCCATTATGAGGAATTTTTATAACCCGAAAGATCGATGAAACGACAACTGTCATAGCGTAAGACCAACTACGACCCACGAGAAGGTTGTAATCTAGAGGGGCATCAACCACCTCCACATCTAGATTAACAGTTTTTCCTTCAACCCCTATAGGTAAATCTTGTATAATGCCAAAAGGATGAAACCCATGGCCATCAAAGGCCTTTAGAATCGTCGGGGATTGATTTAGTGAAGGAGAACCAAGCGATATCCAACACTATATCGACATAATACACGTTGAGACTCCCTCATCAATCGCAGTCCTATGAATAGGTTTATTTTTTACTATCACTGGGATCTGGAAAGCCATTTGATGAGGTAAGCGCGATGTACCATTTTCTAGATCGAAAATTATTAGGTTCAAGTCCTGAACGTCAACAGCTCCTATAGCCGACAAAAGTAATTTACGTTGTGCTGGACATGATTGCAGCACTTCCAAAGCCGATATTGCTGAAGGTGAAACAGCTAAATCTTCAACAATGTTATAGTTCTGAGCCGCTCTCGCATGTGGATTGAAAGCTGACTTTCGAAGTATACCCTTGGCGGGCGGTTTGATTACTAAGTCTGGATTAGGTTTCTCGATCTGTAGCGGATCGGAACCAGGAGCTGAGGTTGATGGGTTAGAATGAGAAGATTCTGCTTCTTTACCATCAACAGGACTTTTACTACCATAATCATGCGATCGAGTCGCAATCCTAACATGGGACATCATCAGTATGGGTTCTTCATTGGCATTTGAGGAAGAACCTATCATCTTACTATCTTGACTTGGAAAAGGATCCTTCAAAACAGCAGGCGTTTGGGAACCTTTGACAATCTTCGCAACCTCTGCACGATGAGGGCAGTCTCTTGTAAAATGCTCTTCGTCACAAATGAGACAAGGATAACGAGGTTTGCGTTTCTCATCATTTGATTCCGCTTTTTCTGGTTTCTCTTTTGAATTTTTATCTGTTTTATTTTTCTTCTTCCCTTTCTTCTTACCACCGGATTTTGATTTGGCTGTAGATGACTCTACAACATGAATATCGGCGGAAATTTCCGCGGAAGAATCTCCTGTCGGGGAATCTGGCAAGGTTATGATAGGAGAAGAATTCTTGGAAGACTTCTTCTTACTTTTGGTATTAATTGTACCAATCATACCGTCAGCGGCATGAGACCCTGAAGGAGCTGCAGCGATTTGATTTTGCTTAGGAAGATCGGGGATTTTCTCGTGTAACGTACCTGACTGAGTATAAACTAAGTCAAGGTACTGCGCTTGAGCAATTACTTGCTCCTCAGTAATGACTCTGGCCTTAGCTACATCCTTAGTGATCTTTGGCAATAAAGATTTTACAAACCATTCAGCTAAGTTCTGATCCAGAACAAAAACCTTCACTAAACGCCGTCGACGTCTCCATTCATGAATGTGATCTGAAATGTAAGTGGACGTCGACTGCTTTAATGAAGTTAGTAATTCCGTGCCATTTTCATATCTGACTGGCAACTGAAAATGAGTTAAAAACGAGGTAGCTAACTGACTAAAGTTATAAAAAGTGGCTCGCAGTAACTCAATGTACCACTTGGCTGCAAGACCAATTAGAGTGCGCTGGAAAAGCCTTAAACGGATTGAATCATCTGAAATGGAATTAGACGCACACCAGAGGTGATAAGTCATCACATGGTTCGACGAATCCTCTCCTGATTTAGCTTCAAACTTAGGAATATCACTAGGCAACTTATTCGGCATTGGCGGCCAAAACGAAAGATAGTTAATGGGATCATTCGTTAGGCGCGACAAGTCAGGCAAGTCCAAAGTTGCGATAAACGGTAACTGACGATTAGGGTCCCTAAAACTCTGGGTCATGAGACCAGACCCAGGAGGAGGATATCTAGGATAACTAGGAATTGGAATTGCGTTTGGGATATTGTAGCCTCACGGAAAACCAGGATTACCCGGACTGTACTGGGGTTGTTGAGGTTGTTGATATGTATACCCAGGGTACGGTTGATACTGATAGACTGGTTGCTGCACAACAGGACCGAATTGGTACTGTTCTTGGTACGATTGATAAGTAAATTGTGGTTGACTTGTGACAACCGTACTTGAACCAGGTTGTCCTACAGGCATCTGAACCGAAGTTTGAATTGTGGATCCAGACTGGGGTAAAGATGTCTGAGGAGTTGATACAGGAATAGTAGAAACCGGAGCTGTCGATACTCCAGAAGTAGGTGGGGTAGATTGAACAGATGTTGCAGCAGTTGCAGGCGTTTGAGGCGGAGTACGAGGCGTACTAGGCCCAGGCTGAGAAACTACCGAAGGTACAGAAGTTTGAATAGTAGACTGGACAGGTTGCTGGCGTGAACCAGAAACTAAGGGTTGTCCAGTTTGAGATGATAACTGTACATTCGGTTGCAAGACCTGTTGAGTTTGCGATGGATCCCACACTAAGTTCATTCCAGGGTACGGACCCATAACAGGTTGAGAATATTGAGGACCATAACCGGGTTGAGGGTATGGTTGATAATTCAAAGGTACATTTCCCGTTCCTTGAACATATGATTGACCGGAGGGTGGTTGGAAACCTTGGTTCGAGTACTAACCTTGGGGTTGATACCCTTGAGGCACGTACTGATACTGGGGTTGACCTTGAGGTACATATTGATACTGGGGTTGACCTTGAGGTACATATTGAGTCTGGGGATGACCTTGAGGAACGTACTGTCCCATAGGTATGTACTGTCCTTGAGGTTGCCCCCCAGGCACAAATTGGGTACCTTGAGGTTGCCCCCCAGGCGATAATTGAGGATTTTGAGGTTGCCCCCCAGGCAGTAACTGGCCACCTTGAGGTTGAGGATTAGGAATAGTACCTGACATCATGAGAATATCTTCTACACTCAACGACTTAGTACCATTGTTTCCAGTTAATAACCCTTGTTCAATGGGTTGAGGAGATGCTCCAACAAAAGTACCAGAAAGCGACTGATACCCAGAGGGAACAGAAGGACCACCATACAAAAAGGATTCTGGCGATTGAGAAAACATGGACGACTGTCTTGACATATTTAACGGAGGATAGTAACCTCTAGGTGTTGGGTGATAAGGAATATAAGGTGGTGAAAAACTTAGTCCCGGGTTTTCCAAAAAAAAGTCAATGAAAGATACCAAGCACTGCTCCTAGGTGCACTGTAAAAAATTGATTCACGCTCCTTAAGTTCAATAACAGGCTGATTTTCAGGGATAGGGATGCCTACTTCTTTTTCCGGAGTAGCAATTTTTTAGCTATAAGTCCAGAAGGAAGATTTTGGGTAATTATTCTTTCTACCCTGGGTGAACCAGGACCACTAGAAGTTGGAGAGGCAAACCCCGATGTTGGAGTAGCAGCAAATTCACTTTCAGGTTCGGATATTTCGGGTTCCTCACCTATATCACTAGTAGATGAAAAGCTACCAGTAATTTCGGAAACAGACACCGATTGTGGATTATAATCTGCTACTAAAGCTTGAAAATCAGGATGTACCACCAAAGAAGACTCTCCTTCTTCAGGTGACCCAACTCTACTGTCTCTAGGAGTTACGAGGGCTCTTAACCCTTCAGGCTGGCTCGGTGAAAACTCAGGAGGTTGGCCTCGAAGTCTACGGGACTTCCTCGGTAATTCAGCCACGATTAAAAATTTTAACTACTTCACACGAAAACAAAGTAAAATCTCAATCAAAACCACCTAAAGCCTCTAAAGAACCAAACAAATTTGAATCACACGCCTAAAGAATCTAGGAGATCAAACCACACGCAAACAGTAACTTTTCCGTACTGAAAACCCTAGTTGGTGATGAAGCCCAACGTCGCAGAGTTCAATACAGAAATGGCGGTTGGAACAGTTACTCCGACAACCTGCTTAATGAATAGACTGGCACAAGTTCCTCCACTAAACCGTCTCGAGTGAAGAGAACCCCCCAGAAAATCCAAGTGAGTCTAGCCGACGTCTGCTCCAGGTACAATGGGATCTTCCCACCACTGTCACCTTAGGAAGAATCCTATAGAATATGGTCACTAAGGTTACCAACGGAAACAAATATACCTGGGGGAACAGTCTACGATCCGATACGCACGCAAGGGCAGAGTAACAAGCTCAATCCACTTGAAGGCTCCTTGACATAATTCAAAGTTTACCAACAAGTGACCCCAGGCTCCTCGACAATGGTTAATCTGAGGTTTACCGTTTTTAATATGTGAATATCTGGCGTCATTCCCAATGAGGAAGGATTGATTCCCACACTGGTTCGGACACAATCTCGTGCTTCTCCTTTAAGAGGAGCTTTCCCAGAGCATAAATGCAACAATTGGATTTCTCTCCTACCGCAAGATACAGCTACTTGTTTGTTTTACTGTCTTGGAGAGAATTACTCCCTACTCCAAGACACTAGCCTAAGCTATGTTGGTGTATCAGAGCCCTAGAAATAAAAAGATTACTAGATAGATTTTACTTTAAGCGTTATTTTTATTGGTTTTTGTTTAAGTCAAGAGGTGCAGAGATGAAACTCGTGGTGTGAAGACTCGACTCGAAATCACTAAAAAAATGCACTTAAGATGGTTAAGCAATCTTTTCCCTTCAATGAACTGCTAGCTAGGAAAGAGTTTGAGAATGAAAATACTTGTAAACACAAATCTTTCTTAACAAACAAATTAAAAGAAGAGCTTTTTGTCTTTTCCAATGCACTCAAAACGAGACAACTAGTTATTTTCACAAAAATTTCCCTTTTCTTTCAAAACACTCAAATACTACAAAAACAAATTTTTTCCAAAAGAGATTTTTTATTTTTTATTTTTTATAAAACACTCAAAACTATGGAACTAACTAATCTTGAGATCTATAAACTATAAAAAACTATTTGAAGTCAAAGCTTACAAGATGTCTTTTTCAAAGCAAACTAAGGACTAATTTGTCCAGAATCACAAATCAGTCAAAAAACAACCAATTTTTGTTTTCTTTTCTAAAAATGAAATCCAAACTTTTAACACAAGCCTTTTTGAAGTTTCGTAAAGAGAAAACACAAGGTGGATTCCTGAACAAAGGTAGATTTTGCAAATGGTCAGACTCATAAGAAGACTAGTAAAAACCAAGGTGATCTGAGGCTTCTACAACTTCTAAGCTCAGAGCTACTACAAGACCAGAATGAAAATCAAACCCAACAATCAAAACTTCTAGGAATTTCACCTAAAACCCTAACACCAATGGAATTAACCTAAGAAAAGCTTCTGACAGGTCATATGCAGGTTTGGGCAGGGGATAATAACATCTAAACAAAAACTAAGCTGACTAACAGAGAAAATCTTAGGTTTTCCAAAATTTTGACAAGGTCCGCAGGCCCACAGTTAACACAGGTGCGGTACCGCTCTGTGCTAAAAGCAAAAGTGCGGATAGGTCCGCACTGTGTCCCAAGCCAAGGGTGCGGTCCTCTCCCAAAGTTATGAAAAACAAAAAATAATCCTAGATCTACTAAATCTACCCAATTCCACACACAACAAGCCAAAAACAGAAACAAAAACACAGTTTCTCAAGTCAAAGTAAAAACAAGGAAAAAATCAAGTCCCCAGTGGAGTCGCCATTTTGTCACACGGAATGAGTCGATCTTGCGGACAAGATAGACCTTCCTAGAATCTAACGATATCTAGTGACAAGCAAGCCAATCAAAAACTATCTTTCTCTAAATATGCAATTATAAACAAAGGCAAACAAGTGTTTAGGCCTACCTTGGGTCCAATGCAATTTTGTAGAAGCCTCGCTCCTTTGATCCAAATGAGCTCCCTTGTTGCGAATCTGCAAACACAAACAAGCAAACAAATTAAATAACACCTGAAAAGCCAATATCATAAAGCATACTTAACATGATGATCAAGGAATTCATGAAACAAATGACATAAGACAATTTGTTGAGAAAAATGAATCGGATTGTATTAATTCAAATCAAAGAAGAACTTTACAACCTGTGACTTGATGTTGTACAAGCTCCTCCCAGGGTCCAACAAGAAGTCTCCTCTACTTTGACAAGTTTCACTCTCTTCCCAATGAATCCAAAAATGTATGTTATCTCTCCTCTCAAGCTTAACTAGGAAGTCTCAATTCCACCAGCATTTACCCTAAAAAATGTTCAGCTTCTAACCTCCCTAGCAACCAGCCCAATGCCTTAATTTATAGTACAATGGAGGGAAGTTACTAGGTCCTCCTTCAAAGGGATAAAGCCCTCCTTCAAAGGGATAGCTCCTCTCATCAAGGGATTAGCTCCTTCTCTTTTGGGATGCATCAACCACCTAAGAGCGACCAATCCACGTCAAAATTCCTTCTAGAATCATCTAGAATTAAACCAAAGTGAGTTTTTTAGAATAAACTTGCGCCTTTTTGACTTTCACAGGGGTCCGCACCCACTCCTTTAGGGACAGAGCGGGCAAGTCCGCAGTTTTTGTGAACAGAGGGTGCGGGACCGCAAGCAATAGTGAGAGAAAGTGCAGAACCAGAGCTTTGTTGATTTTCAATGTCTTTCTCTCATTTTCAAAGCTTGACTTGAAGAGTTGAGGTCTGAGACTTGCTTAGGAGGACAGTACAAGTGATGATGGACCCATACTGACTGCAAATAGTCATGGTGACGATATTTTTGTGTAACACCCCTGTTTTCTAGTATGAGACCATTTGTCGAAAAGGATTTTTTCAAATTCTTCATCTGAAAAATTGAACACCTGGGTGCCAAGTGAGTAATACCATATGGAAGCCTCTTCTTTCAAAGTAAGCCATAGGAAAGTTTTCCAATTTTTCAGATGGTTTTTCTTAAGATCTTTTATGAACTCTTCAATAGTAGGACCATTATCTTTTCTCGTAAAACTAAGGTCTTTCCTAGGTTTTTGGATTCCTTCTTTCTAGTATGAGACCATTTGTCCAAAAGTAGTTCTTCAATTTTGTCAGCACGACATAACTTTAGAGTGTCACTATCAAGTGATTTCCACCATATAGCAGCCTCATCTTTCAAATAATATCCTATTTTGTCTGTCCAACAGAATGGCCTGTCACACTTCTGATATTGAATAATTTTTTCAATAGTTGGCCCATCCTTTTTTCCTGAAAACATATCGCTAGAAGCCATGAAGAGGGTTTTGAAAACAAATCACTTACTTGGCAAAAATTTAAAATGGCCACCGCTCGGTCAATATTGCTCAGAATCCCTATTATGACACATTTTCGGAAATGGAACAACCATTCCGCATCTTCCCATGTGATAGAAATCCTTATCTAGGCACTAGAATTTCAGATTTGCGCTGCAACTATCCCGTCGTCACAAAAATTTCTTAAAAAAGAGCTGATTTTAAATCAACAATATTTCCCTCCTCTGGACTTCGATTCGACTGATTTTTTTTTGAAATTGGGTTTTTTTTCACAAGGAACTCAGATGTACAATTAGATTCTACAAATTTTGCACCAGAGCGTACAGATCTGATCTGCAAAGTCGTTGCCCCATAAAGTTCCTGCAAAAATAAAAATAAAAAATTCCGCTTTGCCCAAGAAAGTGCTATGATACCACTTGTTATTGTAGTATACCTAGGGGGGATAATATGGGGTACAGAGGGAGGTACCCAAGGGAATAATGTAATAATGAGATGGGTCATAGTGGTTAACGTGTATCATGTAAGGTACCACAAATCGTTAGCAATAATGTAATAAACCCATTGTATTAGATAGATGGTATTGAGGGAACCATGGTATTGACCCATGGTATTGTATGTATGAGGCCTATATAGAGGCTAAAGACTCCCCATTGAGAGATGTCAAGGAATATTGTATGAACAAGGACTCCCAAACGCGACTCCGCATACATAAAGGGAAATCACATCTAGTTCTACTTCATCAATATAATCAACATTGATGGCAAATCTAATTTTTCATTATTTTTTTACCTTCAGCTCTACATCCTTATTTACCCATCCCAGCGGATATGGGCTTGGATGATCATGAACTTCCAGCGCCAACTTCTTGACTAGGTATACTGTAATGAGATTCGCCTGTGATCCTGAGTCAAATAGAGCATCAATCTTCGTCTTCTTGAGTATCTTTGTAACCTCCCCCCTCCCCCAACCCCCCCACATTTACCCACTTTCATCGCTATACCAGGTAAACATAATACATAGAGCCACTACGACATGAACTAACCTCCTAGGTTCCATTAAGGAAGCAGGGTCGACTAATGACCACAAACTGACCACTTGACACCTCTTACAGGAGCTTCAAGTCACTCAGGGGCTGAAAAACCACACCAGGTGGCAAAACCTTGAGTCAAACCTCTTTTTCTCGACCTTGGGTTCTCAACTGCCCCCACAACAAGTCATCCATGTGGTTGGAGCCTCCAATTGCACGCATAAGCCTACATCCCAGTTGTTGCAACCCAAACTTTCTAGTTCAGAGCATGCGGTCTCAGATTCTGAGCCTAAATTCCAGGTCAGCCTCTAGACCAATGCCCATACCAGTGGGACTTTCCATAATGATAAATGACATTAAGGAAAATCTCTTCATACAAATTTTTCTCAAATACTTGACCTAACAAGGCCTAACCATGACATTCATTTCATCAAACAAATTGAGAACATGTAATCTATAGGTCATGAATGCACATCTGAAGATAGGGGTCTGATACTTATCTGACAACCATCAAGAAGGTCTAATGCCCCCTCATAATAGTTGCAATAACATCTATTAGGTCATGCATTCAATAACCATTCATTTTCCAATAAAAAATTATCAAGAGCCATAACTAGAACCTATTATGAAACCATGCTTGTAACCAACATATAACCAAAATAATAACCATGATAGAACAACCATCAAATCCACATAATAACAAGTACAAATACTCATGAAATACAAGAGGAAAGAGCTCTTATTAACACATGCAAAAGGCAACCAAGTCAGGTACTTCCACATACCACCCAACCATAGATTGAACTGAACCAAATCTTTCTATCAGTCAATCACCCCCATGCCATATTCCAAGCATGAATGTGGGACTCACAACAAAACGACCAGGGATTCCCGAAGATTAAACCACCTCCACCCTCAGGCTTTACCACAATCCTTCCAAAATTGGTCAAGGGATCATTAGGCCCAAAACAAGAACATAAACAACTAGGCTTTACCACAATCCCACCAAAGCCAATCAAGGGGTCACTAGGCCCAAAACAAGAACATACGCTACCAAGCTTTAATGCAATCCCACCAAAACCATTCAAGGGATCACTAGGCCTAAACAAGCTTGGATGCCTTTGGATTTTTTCACCAATACCTGGAGGAATTTGTGCCTCTCCCCCCTTAGGCTTTACCACAATCCCGCCAAAACCAATCAAAGGATTCCTAGACCCTTGGGAATTTCCCTGAGACCACCTCACCTGGTTCCAAAACCATCTAGCAATCCAAAGCTCAACCAAATGAAAGAACTCCATCACACCATGGCTATCTGGAAATGGCAAGGCAAGGTTTAAACCATTGTCACATCTGGAAAAACCCATGCCAATGACAACAAGAGAACCAAATACACATATGCATGTACCATGCATGCCAAAACTAGCAAGGAAATCATACATGCAACCTGTTACCTGCAAGTATTCCTATTGAAGCTAATTGATCCAATTTTTCCTTGCTTGATCCTTGCTTTCCTTTGCTTCCCTATCCTTCCTTTGCTTTGCTTTCTCCAATGTTAGAATGCTCTAAGTGTGCAAGAGTATTAGAGAAAGATAATAGAGAGAACTTCAGGCTAAAACTAACAAAAGGTTGTGAACTTATCCTTAGAATCCTTTTTATCATTGAGGCCTCTATTTTCTTCAATTTCCTCCTCATGCAAACTTGTGACCTTTCACCTTCATTTTCTCTTAATTTCCATAAATAAAGTGCCAATTAATGCCTATTTTCCTTTTCAATGCCTTTGTCAATTTCCTTAGCCATAATAAACCAAATGAACAGCCACAAGGATGTTTTTCTTGACATTTAGCCTGGAATACATGTCCTATGACCTTGGTATTATTTGTTCCTTTATTAACTTTATTACACGAACCTTTAACTCAGGCTGTTATAAACCCATCCCACTTAGGGGAACACCGTCCTCTGTGTTCTATGACATCGATAACCAGCAGGACTGTTGAAAACCAAAACAAATTGCCCATAGAGCTTTATAACTTAGCTTGATGCAATATTTATAATGAACTTCCTGTTGAAAATCAAAACCAACATGACAAACATAACAACATGACAACCATACCGCTTATTGGAGCTTTATAACACAACTCGTTGTGGTATTTACAACAACGCCAAAGCAAAAATATATACATATACCAAAATTCCTTTACTTTAATCGACTAACAATGAATGATACATAGCCCACATTTGATCAACCAGCTCCCATGTAGCTTCATTGGGCCCAAAGTGCTTCCACTGCACTTCAACTTGCTCGATTGCTCGGTTCTAGAGCATGAGTTGTTTCCATTGCAAAATGCACTGAGGTTCCAGTTGGAATTCTCCTTCTGGATCCACCTACAATATAAACCAATCAATCACATGATCAACATCCTTCACATATCTTTTAAGCAATGAAACATGGAAAACACCATGGACTTTCACTATCGGAGGTAATGCAAGTCTATAGGCCACTAGTCCAATCCTCTCAAGGATCTCAAAAGGTCTGCAACATTGAGGTGCCAACTTCACCCATGATCCAATCCTCAAGGATCTCTTCTTTGGTTTGATGCACAAGGACACATGCTCCCCAACTCGAAACTCCTTAAATGCCATTTGTTGATGTGCATAACTCTTTTTTCTATCCTGTGTTGCCTTTAGATTCTTCTTGATAACCTGCATTTCCTATTCCATCTCTGGCAACATGTATGGTATGATCAGTACCTTGTTCATTGGATCACTCCAGCTGATAGGCGTATTACAACTTTACCCATAAAGTGCCTCAAACGGACTCGTCCTTAATGACTCTTAATACCCATTGTTGTAAGCAAACTCTACCAGTAGAAGATATTCCTCCCACCTCTTCTATTGATGCATAACATTACATTCTCAACATGTCCTCCAGAACCTTGTTGACCCTCTATGTTTGTCCATTTGTTTATGGATGATAAGTTGTACTGAAGGCCAAAAGTGTACTCAAACTAGCAAATAACTCCTTCCAAAACCTGTAAGTGAACTTAACGTCTCTATCTGATAGAATCTTGTTAGGAATACCATGTAATCTCACTATCTCCCTGATGAAGACCTGTGCTACCTCACTAGTTGAATAAGTAACTTTACTAGAATGAAGTGCACTACCTTAGTCAACCTGTCAACCACAGTCATAATAGAATCATATTGTCTAGAAGTCCTCGGTAAACTTGTAATGAAATAAATCGAAATTACCTCCCATTTCCATTATGGAATTGGAATCAGCTGTAACAAAACCACCTGGATGCTTACACCTTGCTTTTACCTGTTGACAATCCAAACACCTGATGACAAACTTAACTACCTATTTCTTAATATTCGGCCAATAGTAGAACTTATTCACAAATATCAATGTCTTCTAATATTTCGAATGACCTGAATACGTCTTAACGTGAAATTCCTGCAAGATAAGCTTCTTCAGTTCACTATTCTTCGACACATAGATCATGCCCCTAAATCTCACCAAACCATCTATCGTGAGATGATAATCCACATCCTAATTACTTGTACCCCGCTACTGTAACTTATGCCTAAGCTCCCTATACCTGTCATCGTGTTGTCTTGCCTATAAGATCTAATCTTGTAAATATGTCCCAAATGAACTTATAGCTGCTATGTGATTTACCTACACTCTTTTGCTAAGAGCATCTGCAACCTTGTTCTCTTTTACCTGAATGTACCTAATCTCGAAGTCAAACTCATTGAGCGTGGCCAACCACCTAGCTTTCTTGACATTCATATTAGGTTGGTCAAACAAATATCTCAACCCATTGTGATCACTAATCAACACAAACCTCCTGCCAAGAAGATATTTCCTTCGCATCTTCAATGCATGAAGGATTGCTGCCAACTCAAGATCACGCGTCACATAATTCTGCTCATGCTCATTTAGTTTACTTGACTCGTAACACACCACATGTCCCTCCTGCATTAGGACTCCACCAAGTCCTCTCTTGCAAGCATCTATACACACCACAAACTCTTTATCTAGATCTGCAATCTTTAAAACTAGAGCATTTGTAAGAAACTGCTTCAATATCTCAAAACGAGTTGCACATCCTCTGTCCATTCAATTTTCGTTCCTTTTCACTGCAATGATGTAATAGGATAGGCAATCTATGAGAAGTTCCTGATGAACCTCCTATAGTAACCTACTAACCCCATGAATGATCTAACCTCATCCACATTCCTAGGAGCTACCCATTCCATGATAGCTCTTATCTTTTCTGGATCCACTGCTATGCCTTCCTTGGAAACAACATGTCCCAAGTAATGTACCTTTGTCTGAAAGAATATGCACTTACTAAGCTTGGCATACAATTGATTCTCTCTTAGCAACCTTAATACTGCTGCTAAGTGTTCAACATGCTCTTCCTCATTCTTAGAATATATTAATATGTCATCAATGAATACAATCATAAACTTGTCCAGATAAGGGTGCAACACAATTCATAAAACACATGAAAGTATCTAGACCATTAATCAAACCAAAAGGAACCACAACAAACTCATAATGCCCATACATGTTCCGGAAAGTAGTCTTGTAGATGTCCTCTTCTTTGATGTGTACCTAATGATATTCTGATCTCAAATCAATCTTTGAGAAAATTACTGCTCCCTTTAGCTAATCAAACAAGTCGTCAATCCTCGACAACAGATACCTATTCTTGATTGTCATCTTGTTCAATTGTCTGTAATCAATACACAACCTGAGAGCATCATGCTTCTTCTTCACAAATAATATTGGTGCACCCCAAGGTGACACACTTGGCCTAATATATCCCTTGTCAAGTGTTTCTTTCAACTGCAACTTCAATTCCACTAACTCTGGAGTGCTCATCCTGTAAGGTGCCTTTGATGTTAGTGTTTCTACTGGTACCAACTTGATAGAAAATTCCACTTCCCTTTAAGGAGGCAACTTTGAAATCTCTAGCGGAAATACATCCTGAAATTGTTGAAAAACCAAATACCTCTTCAAGACTTTTGCATCCTCAACATCCTTATTATTGTGAAGATAAATCCCCTCTACGGATAGAGGTGAACTCTTTATCCCAGTGAGTGGGTCTAGCAACAAACTGAACAAAGTAATGCAGACTTTGCTAGACTATGTTTAAAAACGTAGAGAGAGAGAAGCCTACCTTGCTCTGATGCTAATTGCTCAATCCTTTGATGATGACTTTTGTCCCTTAGCTTCCAGGCTCGCTCCTTGCTTGTTCTTTACGTCTGAGTACCTGTAAGAGTTATCAAAGGACAATACAAGATACAAGAACATACATAGTATATATCAAACATAAACTACTCGATATATCAAGGAGTATCAAGCTGCAATGCATAAATATTTAGACATTTATGGAAAGTAAACATCAAATGTATATATTAATAAATAAAAAAGGGAAGCATACAACCATTGCCTTGATGTTGGAGACCTCCTTTTGGGTGGAATTACAAGTCCAAGCCAAGATTCTTCAAGCACTCTTTCTCCAAGTTAGATGGGCAACATTGGGAATAATCTCAGCATAGGAATGCAGGCAATCAATGACCAACCATTTGGGGATGGAGGGGATTTTATCAATAGGAAGGGAGAGGAAGTTAGGGATCCACAAAAGAGGGAGGAAGGTCCACATATCAAGGGGAAGGCCCTTAAAGGTAGGATCAAGAGCTCCAAATGGGAGAGCTCGACCATATCTCTACCCAACAACATCCAACTCGTTGTTTCTCGAAGTTTCTAGCATACAAAGCTTCTCCTCCATTTTGGGAAAACTTGCTAGAAGAGGTTCAACACGGGTTTCCATATTAAAACCTGCGCTAGCAACACTAGGTCAGAGAACTGAAACCTGCTATCAGCAACGGTAAGCAGTGGAGCAAAGAGCATTGGTCCTGAAATTGAGGGTTTCAGTCAACCTTCTCCAGAATTGACTCAGGGCAGTTTTTCTTCCATTCTTCACAGATGTTTTTTTATGTGTATGATGATGAGTACACTTCATAGTTATCAACATTTTGGGACTTCGGGATGTGGAACAAGAAGTGAGCATGAACTGTGACAAAATATTGTGTAATAGATGCCCCCTAAAGCATGAAGGCATAACATGGGGTGATGGGTGAAATGCTTTACAAGTCAAGGCAAGGACCAGAAAAACACCATCAGGAGACCTGCAAATCAAGCATACACATATACATATATGATATCTCTGATATAAACATGCTTGGTGATACACCTTTGAATAGGCATCTAATAATTTACGAATCCATGACATGGACACAACCATCCGAATAGAAGGGATCATGAGCATGGATTCACGGCATGGACGCAACCATCCGAATAAAAAGGATTATATATATGGACCCATGGTATGGTTGCAACCATCTGTATAGAGGGAAACATGTGTACACTCTTGAATAACTCATAACTCCACACAACCTAGATTTTATTAGATGAAACCCATGGTCAATTCTATCTCGATCCGATTAATGTACGAATTATACCATGCGAATAGATGTGTCAAAGTTGAACATGACAGAAAACCACCTAATTACTAGTGAATGATGTAAACCGTTAATAGGCACGAGAGAAACAACCAACAATGACAATGGTTCTCAAGGTACAACAACACAATATACAAGCGTGAATAATGAAGCTAAAGTCGAACACCCGCGGAATCATTCAATCAAAGATCAATGATGTGAACCTGTTGTCGAACGGGAAGAACTTTCCATTGAGGCATGCAAGCTACAAGGTACTGGAAGGGAGTTTCTAGATCATCTTCTTAGATAATGAGTTGAAGTCGACAGGAAATGATTCATCGAAGGAGGGCCATAATGTATCCCACATCATCGACACGAAACAAAAGATGTAGTAGAGTAGGTAATTTTGATTCAGGACTGTGGTAGAAAAGTCAGAGAGTGTATAAGCGGTAAAAAACTACATATGCAACTTCTCTTGGACATATTGGCGACATGACTCGAGATTTTGATAGCATTTGAGTCATCATAGGATCAGAGGTCATAATGATAATGCAGTGTAATCAGATGAGAGGCGAAAGGGATTTCCCAAACCCAAGAAGGCAAGTGACTAAGTGAGTATATCCCAAACCCGACACAAGCAACAAATGAGTGTCATGTTTAAGAGTGACATGCTACCTTTACCCAAAATACAAGAGATGTTCTCTTTCATTCCCCCCCACTATTTCTAGTGAGTACCCCATTATTTTTTTATCGCGAGCTTGAAGGGGATAACATATGCTTGTCGTATGAGTTCATCCTTCTGATGAATCCATCCTAGTAAGTTTAACGAGCCCTGGGAAGGAGAAACTCAGTCTCTTCATGGTGACAAGTCCTACGTCGTTTAAGTTTTACGAGTTTGACGAAGTTGAAACTTGACACCTTTTTCATGTTTAGAGAGTTTGAAAAAGAGGCGAAAAAGAATACTCTGAAAGTCCCTTTTCGTAAATCGTCTCTCGAACATGAAAGGTCGAAAACAATATCCAAGAGAACCTCTTAGCCATGTTCAACTAAGGTATTCCTTTTTTGTATAATAGTCTATCTCAGTCTGAAAAAGGGTTAAACTTATACTAAGTAGATGTCATTTCATTTACGTTAACGAGTTCAAAACGACAAGTACTCGATGATATTTTCATTTTTTGAGAGTCAGAAAAGAGCTTAAAGATGACTCCAAGACACTGTTCATCGATATGTTTGCTGCAAGTAAGAGAGTTGTCCCTTCTCTTCATTTTGATTATGATTTTATGTGATTTCATCCATAGGATAGGCAGTAAGGAGGGCTTGGCAAAAATTTACATTGAGGACCGTCAACGCAGATTTTACCCATCGGACCTGTGCTACTCAGCCTGTGGTCAACTGTGTTAGTGCATTAGAAGCACGAAAAAATATACAAACAGACGCGTTGGCAGAAAGTTATAATTTTTTTTGAAAAATTCTCCATGTTTAATGATTTATTTCCAAATTTTTTTCCATGGATGTTCATGAAAACTTGTTTTATGGATGTTCCACAAGTAAATCAACCAAAAATGGTGATCAAATGGAAAGAGAGAGGGCATGAAGCCGAAGACCATCAAGCAGCCCAGGACCCAAATTACATTGCTACCCTTCAAGAATGTGGGTTATTGAAATTCTTCTATATTCTAGGGATTAGGAGCCAAGTTGAGTTACTGCGACATTTGATTGGTTGGTGGGATGTGGATTGTCAACTGCTTATGATTGGAGACCAAGAACTTGAGATAGACGTCGCAGAAATCTATTGCATTATGAGTTTGTCCAGAAGGGGACAATGGTTTCAACTGTACGGTTCTCATACTGGAGAGGAAAGTACGGATATGTTGATTGCGAGACATTTCCTAGGCACTCGAAAAACTCAGAGTGGTAAGATATACATAAAGACCATCACTAATCTCCCACTAAGAATTATTCTCCATACTATGGCCTGAATAGTTGGGGCTCAGGCTTTGCATGAAGCAACAAAGCCTCATTTCCAATACATCGTTGATTGTCTAAGCCCCACAGTTTTTAACTGGTGTGAAGGATTGTTGGTCAACATGAAGAGCCAACTCTTGAAATGTAAGTCAGGAAAGCTGAAACAGTTCGAATATGGATCTATTTTGGTGATACTCTTCTTGGAATGTGTACTATTGTTTAGATATCAGTGGATAGAAGTGGATGCACCTACACCTAGGGATCCACAGTTGTTGAAGTGGAGTGAGTTGATGTCTCGAAAGGGCGGTGGTAAGAGAATGTCATTTCCTCCAGCATTTTTTTGATGGATGCGACAACAGCTAATCATAGTAGATGATTGAGCATACACTAGCACATATTTCTGGGGAGATCCTGATCTTCCACCTCCACCAGGCAACAGTGGATTGATGCCGGTGAAAACTAGTTTTTGAAGTTTTTGCTTTTTATATATGTGTATTGAGATTTGACACTTGTGATTTTTGTAGATGATGGACTAGAGAGACCTCTAGGGGTTTCTCCGATAGCTAGGTGAGTGGCACAACAGATAGATGATTCTCCTTATGAGGAGGGAGCTGACCCGAGCATAGAGGTGGAACATAACCTGGAAGTCTTGACAAGAGGCATTCCAGAATACATGTTTATTGATGAGGTGCCACTGTGATATCAGAGGCATATTGTAGGGGTGCCCACTAGGCTGCGTCGATTGTTAAACATAGTCATTACAATTGTTTCGTGCTATGATGAACACCAAGTGGGCGGATAACAGTCTCTAGTCTTTATTTTCCGCACTTATGTAGGCTTGAGAAGCCATGTGTCTCTGAACACAATTTTTGACATTTTGATGTAGTAAACTTTTTGCAAACACTTTCACCCTCTCTCTCTCTCTATGTGTGTGTGTGTGTGTTTTCCTGTTATGTTCACTTTGTGATGGTTTTTTCTTTACATATGTTGTAGATGTCTATCTCATACATAATTAGCCAATGTATTTGTTAATGTGTTCAAACGTCTTGGAATATGTTGATAGGTGATATAATCAAAGTCTCGTTCCAAGAGACGAACTCGCAAATACATTCTCAAAATCCGAATGTTTCTAACTGAATATTGTCTGTTAAGTTGTAGTACAACAAGTTGTGAATCAAGATTAATGACTAACTCTCTAATGCCAAGAGCAATGGCTTCTAATAAAAGCTCGATAACCACACTATATTCGACAATGTTATTAGTGGTACGAGTTAAACATATGCCTTGTAAATTCATTAACTCACAATTGGGGTCATAGATTGCCCATGCGACAGAAGATGGATTATGTGTACTATGGAAAGCTCCATTAGAAAAACTGACATAAAGGTTCGATGACATTTGCAAACCAAGTAGAACACATGGTAAGCAAACAAAAACATGTTTGCAAAAGCAAACAAACACACCAAAACCAACTGCACACTAATAAAAAACACACTAATGTACAAAGTATCTACACAAAAGCACGCATAATAATTTTTGAGGTAAAGCCAGTTTCAGGGGCTTAGCCAACTCATTTCCTTCATAATCAACCAACTCATAAGCACCTTTTTGTAATACTCGTTTAACACTGTAAGGCCCATTCCACATTGGTTGGAATTTCCCAACTCCCAATTTATCATTAGCTTGATCGTATAACAAGACCAAGTCACCTTCAACAAAAACAAGGGGAGTAATAGTGTTATCGTATTGTGCTTTAACTCATTTCTTTTGAGCTTCAATTACTAACGCAACAATGCGACGAGTTTCATCAAGCCTTTCAAGGTAAAGTAATCATTCCCCCTCTGGTGAAGTGCCAGGGAGTAATTCAACAACTAGTTTTAACGAAGGAATATCACATTCAATCGGATGGGTTGCCTCTAAACCTTACACCAACTTAAAGGGTGTGAATCCAGTTGTTGTCTTAGTTGCGGTTCGTTATGTCCACAAAGCTGAAAATAGTATAAGGTTCCAATTTCGTTTATGCATCCCAACAGTACGTTGAAACATTGTAACCAAGACTATGTTGACTGCCTCAACTTGGCTGTTGGCCTGTGGATAATAAGGAGTTGATTCATCATGAAGTAAACCTAATTGAGCAGTAAGATTTGTCATCAGATAATGTTGAAAATGAGAGCCATGATTGGTGACAATGGCTTGAGGGACACCAAATCGAGCTATGAAATGATTAAAAACGAATTTAGCCGCAATTTTACCATCAATAGTATATGTTGGGCATCGCCTCGGCATATTTAGTGAAACAATTAACGGCGATGATGATATAATCATGCCCCTCGATTGAGCGAGGGTTACATGTCATGAAGTCAATACCCCATTTTGCAAAGGGTCTGATGGTAACAACTGGGTGCAAAGGAGCAGGTGGGGTGCGTTGTTTGTGGTTATAAATCTAGCAGGCATGACATTTTTGGACTGCTAAAATGCAATCTTTGAAGATCAAAGGCCAGAAATAACCAGCGCGAAGGATTTTTTGAGTTGTAGCATATCCCAACATGTGACCGCCACAGGCCCCAGAGTGACAGTCATTTAAGACTCTCTCAGCTTCTTCAAGCGTTAAACATCGATGAAGGATGGAATTGACACCAACATGGTACAAAGTATCCCCAATAATTCGATAAGGTTGGGACTGATGTCGGATGTGTCAACGTTCAGAGTTGGATAACTCCAGTCGAAAGGTTTGGTTCTGGAGATAGGTAATGAAATATCCATACCATAAATCGATAATATTGATGAGGAAGAGAGTTTCCTAAGGAATTAGCTTGTTGGATGTAGTAGATATGGTTGCAGAAGGAAGGTCACAACTCAACTGGACGAAAACTAGTGATTTCTTTGATTTAGCTTTAGCAAATTCCAAATTGAATTCTTGTAGGATAACAATCCATTTAGAATACCTTCCACCCAACAACTGACGAGTCATAATGTATGTCATGGGGTTGCAATTAGAAATCACATTGGTCTTACGTAAGAGAATATAGTGGTGAAAGTGTTGAACAATGTGCACAGCTGCCAAATCCAATTTCTTGACATGGGTGTATCGAGTTTCAGCGTAAAAAATATTTTGACTCAAGTAATAAATCACGTGTTCATATCGATCATCATCGTCCTGAACAAGTACAATAGCAATAGTACTATCGGCGGCGGCCAAGTATAATAAATAATCATTGTGATAATTTGGGGGATGCAGTAAAGGAGCACTAATGAGGGCGTTCTTCAACGCATTGAAGGATTTTTGAGCAACTTCATCCAAAATGAATGGGATCCATTTCTTTAACAAGCGAGTAATCCCTTGGCAAGTTCAGCGTAATTTGGGACAAAACGACGAAGGAAATTCACTTTCCCTTGTAAACTCTGCAACTGATGTAAAGAAATGGAGGGGGGGAATTCATAATGGCCTCCAGCTTAAGGGGATCAATCTAGATGCCTTCCTTGAATATGACAAACCCTAAGAGATGACCAGATCTGGCACAAAAGACACATTTATGCGGATTCAATCGAATATTGTAGTGTTAATAGCGAAGGAAGATATCTCGAAGGTGATCAGCATGGTCGTGACGCTTAGTAGAATGTGTTGGTAAGTCATCTAGATATGGTTGAACGATATTATTAATATCATGAAAGGCATAAGAAATCGCTTGTTGGAAGGTAGAGCCAACATTATTCAGACCAAAAGGGAGTTTTTTGTAAGCAAAGGTTCCCCAAGGACAAACAAAAGCAGTTTTGTGTTGATCAGCAAGGAGAATTTTAATCTGGTTGTATCTAGAAAAACTGTCCATAAAGGAAAAAATCTCACTCCCGACACATTCATCAATGATATGATTTATAAAGAGATTCGGGTAATTATCTTTATGACATGCTTGATTGATATCACGATAGTCAACACAAACACATATAGTTCCTTGTTTCTTAGTCACAAGAACAATATTTGAGACCCAATCTGTCTATGGAATAACATCAATGAAACCATCTTTAATAAGTTTTTCAACTTGTCCCTTTATGGAAGTTGCCTTTTTAGGATGCACGAGACGAAGACACTGGCGAACAGGCTTCGCATTCGGATAAGTAGGTATCTTGTGCACTACTATACTTGGATCTATGCCAGGCATCTCTTTGTACGACCAAGAAAATACATCACAAAATTCTTTGAAGAGGGCGATATAAATCTTGATCTCATCCGGAGAACAAGAAACCCCAATATGGATATTTTCAACAATCCCTAGTTTGATAGAGATGTTGATGGGAATTGTAGCTAAAATGTTTCCCATGTTTCCTTCAGACAACACTTCATGAACCAAAATAGGTGTCTAAAGTGGATGAGTAGATATCAGAAACAAGGGTTTCTAGACAAGAAGAAATCTCACCAAGGCTTGGGAGAACCAAGGAACAATGATGGGCATCATTCCATGGATTTTCCCCGAGAGACATAACTTATATGATACTGTCATCAGTTGGAAATGTCTCATTCAAAGGATTTGGAGAATCCCAAGAACCGAGCCAGGGAGGTTGCGAGTATGCATCTAGACTCATAATGAAATGATCATGAATTTCAGAATTTATTGTAGAAACTGAAACGACAACCTGATACGCTTGCTCTACGGGGCTAAGCAGCATAACATCGCCAAAACTATCAATCTGTTCAGGACGTGGAACGACCCAAAGATCGTGATGGGTCGAGACCATGTTAATTGAAGTGACATTCAGAGGTGGAAGGGAAAAAGTTCCCATAAGGGAATAGTCTTTGAAAAGACCTGCCCCAACACTCTCGTAAGGGATATCGGTATTCCCAACATATGGATCATTGCCATTTGAGGAGTTGGAGGAGAAAAATGCGAGTTGATCGATAATGAATATTTTATCCATGACGAGGAAAATGGAGCACACGAAATAGGGTAGAAAAAATGCAAAACATTGCATGGGTCCAGCTATGACTGAGTAGAAGATTGTAATTCAGATTCGTATCGACAACTTCTACTTGGAGGTTAACGATTTTTACTTCTAATTGAATTGACAAGTCATTGAGAATACCATATGTACAAGAACCTCTACCATTGAAAGATTCCAATGTATTAGGGGACTGGTTGAGAGGTGGAGAGCTAATAGCTTTCCATCATGAAAGGGACATGATGCAAGTAGAAGCACCCTCATCAATAACAATCCTATGAATAGTCTCCCCTTTGATAACAACTTGTATAAGACAATGAAGTTGATGCAAGAGACGAGGAACGTGGTTTTCGAGATCAAAGGTAATCAGATTCGAATATGTAGGATCAATCCCTCCTATGGCAGATAGTAATGCTTTTCTTTGTGATGGACAAGTTTGAAGGACTTCCAAAGCTGACGTCGTCGAAGGCACTTGAGCTAAATCTTCCGCAATATTATAATGTTGAGCAGCTTGCGCATTCAGATTATACAATGACTTATGAAGAACACCTTTGGGAGGTTGTCGGATAATGGAATCATTACTATGACGTTCAATATGAAGAGGACCAGAATTAGGCAGAGTGGAAGTAGAAGGCATATTAGTGGCATCATTTTCCACAACCGGTTTGGTAGGAGTCTGATAATATTTTGATTGAGTAGCAACAGAGACAGGTGTTGTACCACTCATAAAAACTTGAGAGCCTGAAGATGTAGAGGATTGAGGTTGATCTACCAATGAATTTTGTTGTGATGGAAAGGGTTCTTTCAACACATCTGGTGTCCTTGGGGTGACTTTTAATAGACGATAACCTCAACATGATGAGGACAATCCTTGGTATAATGATCTTCGTCATATATAAGACAAGGACATTTCAACTTACGTTTAGATGTATCATCAGCAAACGATTTAGGAGAATCTTGTTTTGGGGTATCAGATTTAGCTTTACCTTTACCCTTCAAACCCTTTCGAGGCTTTGTCTACTGTGGTAGATTGGACAACATTCACCTCGGAAGTTTTACCAGGATTTTTGGGAGTATTTGAAGGAGGATAAGGTGTAGTAGCCGGAACAAATTTATGCTTCGTAGAAGCAAAAGAAGCATTACTAGAAGTTTGAGCTACTGAGCTAATAATACCATCAACGGGTGGTGTCTCCATAGGTTTATAAGATGTTGGATTAGTTGAAGTTCGTGGAGCATCAGTTTAGAGATCATAAAGTGTGCCAGATTGCGAATATACCAAATCTAGATACTAAGCACAGGTGATGACTTGTTCTTCAGTCACACAGCCACCCATAGCTATGTCTTTGGTGATTTCATTAATGAATGACTTAGTAAATGATTCAGTTAAAAGTTCATCAGGGATTTCGAACTTAATAAGACGATGGTGACGTCTCCATTCATGGATGTGATCGGAGATGTGTGTAGCAGTTGTCTGTTTCAAAGACATTAGGAGATGGGTACCAATTTCATATCGAATTGGTAGTTGGAAGTGAGTAAGAAAATCCATAGCCAAAGTGTTTAAATCTTGAAAGGCACCTCGAGGTAACTTGATGTACCATTTGGCGGCATTACCTGTTAGGGTTCATTGGAAAATTCATAATCGAATGGAATCGTCGACCCAAGAGTCGGAGGAACACCATAAATGGTAGGTCATGACATGAGCTTGGGGGTCTTCTCCAAACTTTCCTTCAAATTTTGGACAATTGCCATGAATTTTGGTAGGATCTAGAGGCCAATATGATGAATGAAGTATTGGGTCTTTTGTGAGCCTTGACACATCTGGTAACTCCAATGTAGCTAAAAATGGAAATTGAGGATTAAAAGGCATGAAAGGCCTTTGATAAGGTCCAGATTGAGGATTCCAACTTTGTTGGTATTGATTTTTCTCCCATAGTGGCGGATTTTGACCATAGGGATTTTGATATTGCCCCCACTGGGATTAATTTTGACCATACAAAGGTTGACTTTGTCCACACAGAGATGGGTTCTGACTAGGAAAAGTTCGATATTGACCCGACACATGCTACTGAGAACAATAAGGGGGATAAACAGCTTGTGAAGAGTATTAAGTATAAGGTTGTTGACGCAACTGTTGGCCTTGTTGATACAACGGTTGACCTTGCTGCTCCAATGGTTGACCTTGCTGCTGCAATGGTTGACCTTGTTGCTGCAATGGTTGACCTTGCTGCTACAATGGTTGACCCTGTTGACACAAGGGTTGACCTTGTTCTTGCAATGGTTGACCTTGTTGCTGCAATGGTTTCCCTTGCTGCAGTAATGGTTGTTGATAAGACCCTTGCTGCACGTTAGGTCCTTATTGTACGTAAGGTCCTTGTTTTTTATAGGTTCCTTATGGAATTTGATAGGTTCCTTGATGTACAGGATTACTAGCTCCTAAGGGATATGTTCGAGAAGTAGACTGAAACTGGTTAGATGACCCAAATGAGGGATTAGGACCAGACTGCATTTGGGATCCTGCCTGTTGATTGAAAGGTGGATTTTGAGGTTGTTGTGAGCCATAAGAAGGGTATGGCTGCTGGTAAGGTATTTGAGCTGAAAGAGGCTGCTAATAAGGAATTTGACCAGATCTAGATGGAATGGAGGTTCTACTAGGATAAGGAATACTACCAACATTTTGACTTGCTCCCATAACGTGAGTTTGGGATCCACTCACATAGGTTCCACCAGAGACATGAAGTACAGATGGAGGAGAAGGTTGCCTCCCATGCGGTGGGCATATTACCCACTTAGTGGAGGAGGGTAACTACTATAGAGGTCGAAAGAGGAGCTGAAGAATCTATAGGGACATTAATTGTCCCAACTGTGACTATAGGTTGAACATGAACCAAAGAAACAATATTTTGAACAAGAACTTGGCAAGCCACGCCTGAAACGAACGGGCCAGTAGTAGGCGTAATGCCAAATGACCAAATCGGATGATGATAAAGTGAATATGCACTTGGAGTACCTAAAACCAAATGACTAAGAGAGGTATAACCTGGTGGGAATAAAGGTTCTCTACTTTAAGGTGGTGGAGTTGGCCCACTCCCCATATGAGGAGAGGACACATATGGAAAGCCTTTAGGTGGAAAGTGATATTTAGATTTATCACAAATACCTGGAGTATGGGTGGTTGAGACTTCTAGAGGAGGATCTCGAGGAGAGGTTGGAATCTCACCTTCTAATGCCATGGGTGGAAACAATTGGCGAGGAGGAATCTCCGATGACAAGGAGAATGTTAGGACCCTATACTACTAGTGTAACCCCTTATTGTTTTTTTTATCACAATATCGGTTGCTGTTTTGTATTCAAAAAAGGAAAAAGGGAGGGAGACGGATCTCCATTTTTACAGAGTGTGGTTGGAAGGTGATGATCCAACAGCAGATACAAATGTTTATTGAGTCAGCATTACATCTTGTTTCCGATGCTGTGTAGAATCGAAATGCTGTGTAGATTCGGACAAACTGGAGTAAAATGTAACAGGTTTTACACTTCATTTTTTAATTTTTGCAGTGGTGTTGAGTTTGCCGCCCACTGAAGTTGCTATCTGCTCACAGGCCACCATGTTCTGGATCGTCCATATCTGTAGCAGCAAAGCGGCAGCGCCTTGTGAATCGAACGCGGCCCTTGCTGAATCCGAAGCCTTGTGAAAGCGGCAGCGCCTTGTGAATCGAACGCGGCCCTTGTCGCACCAGCCTTCAACTGTTGAATCTGAAGCTCGCAAGCAAACATTGCAGATATCTTTGATTTCCCGAGGTTTGTGATGGTAATCGGTTGAAAAGGTTGTGCCAATTGTGCAGACAGATTGGAGTAGTCGGGGGCACATCTGAAATTTCTGTGGATCGGATTTGCAGAAATACAAGATTGCCTGAGGTAGCTGCAAAACTGTTTTCAAAAAGCCCTGCCCGTTCTGCGCCTGGGGCCGATAGACAGAGGAGAGGAAAATGTCGGCAGGAGAAGTTAAGTAGTTGGCTAATCGAGGGATGGTGGAGCCGCTGAGATCGCAGAGAATTGAGTAATTTGGAAGGGCGGAGCTGAGAAAGTTCAAGTTTGGATTTGAGAGGATCGCATCTGTAGAGGCCATTGCCATAGGGTAGAAGGCTGATTGATGGAAATTCACAGAGAGGCATGGCAGAGAGATTAGTGATTTGCGAACAGAGACCTAATGAGGATTGAGTCTACTGAAGGGAAGGATCCTGATCATGGTATGAAAGTGTATTGATCAGTGCCATTGCACCGAAGGATGCCAAGAGGGTGTAAACATGCTTTGTTAGCCAATTTATCTGCTTTTTTATTAAGAGATCTAAGGACGTGATAGTAGAGATTGCCTTTCATTTGCTGGTCCAAAATGCGGCATCGCTCCATGATCTGATGCAGACTCAGGTTTTGAGCTTTCCTGTTGCTTATCATCAATCCAATGATGATGGCGGAGTCTCCGATAATAGTAGCCTTGGGTATACCAAGCTTCTGAAGCTGGAGCAGACCTTGGAGGAGGGCGAAGGCTTCAGCCCTGTTGTTTGAAGCATGGCCCAGTCCCCATTCAAATTCAGTTAAAACATCTCCATTACCATTGCATATAAGACCTCCAGCCCCAGCCATTCCTGGGTTGGATTTGGAGGCTCCATCGAAAAACAGATAATGAGTATTGCTGTTCTTGAGCCACCGGGCAAATTCTTCATCTTTCATCCTGATTTTCTAGTTGCTTATTGGCATGTCTCTGCTATTGGGGTCATGTCTTTTTTGTTCTATGCTGCTTCTGTCCAGAATCTGCCCTATGTAATTCCTTTCTTCAACTGTCAGATCCATCACCTTCAGATTCCCATGACATTTTGTGGATAGTGTTTCCAGGTTGAGATTCCAAGCTTTTTTATAGGTTTTTCTGACATTGGTTGCTGTGCCTTTGAAGATCCTTCTGTTTCTTGCTAACCAGATGTTCCAGAGAAGAGTACAGGGCAAGGCGTTCCAGACCCTGCGGGCTGCATTGTTTGCTTTTCTTCCCCACGGGTAGCTCTTTTTCCATGTATGCAGCACTTCATATATGCTTGTGCCAGGCACCCAGGGGGGATTGTGGCTTCGAAAGGCTTCTTTCCAGCAGGCTGAGGCAAAGGAGCAGTCTATAAACAGATGCTGGATTGTCTCTTCTTCGTTTTGGCAATTTGGACAGCGTGATGGCCCATGTATTCCTCGCTTTCTGAGGTTCTCAGCAGTGAGGACTTTCCCTCTTAAAAGGATCCATAAGAAGAATTTGATTTTTGGAAGGGTTTCAGCCTTCCAAACAAGTCTCCAATGCGCCCAGATTGCCATGGGATACTCGCTGGTGCAAATCTGATGGTATGCTGCCTTAATAGTGTAGACAGTGCCTGAGGGGTCCCATCGGAATTCATCAGCAAGGCAGCGTTTGGTGGGCGCTATACCATGAAGATGAGTTTTCAGGTTGTTAAGGCTAATTTCTATATCTGCTGATACCTGAGGGAAACTCCATCCTTTCCAGAATTGGGAGAGGGTTTCCCATTGAGAGATCTGAGCCAGAGTTTGAATACCTACGCTGCTGAAGTGAGCTAGAATTTGCTGTGTTCCAGGCCGTTGGCTTATGGGCTGATGCCCCATAATTTTGTCTTCCCCTATTCTTATGTGGTTGCCTCCTTTTGGCACTTTGGAAGTGTTTTGATCAAGAAAAGGGATAGCTTTTTTACACATCCTCCAAATTTTTGAACAAGCTCTGTTGGGAAGCTCATGATCCAAGAGCTGATACCTTGGGCGGCTGAGATACTTTTTTTCGAGAACAGATTTCCACCAAGCATTCCTTCCAGTTATAAGTCTCCAAACCAGCTTGCCAGCAAAGGCGAGGTTTAGAAATTTGGATGACCTGATTCCCAGCCCTCCATTCTCACAAGGCTGAGTGACCTGCTTCCAGCTAACCAAGTTATATATTTTTTTTTCATTTCTTCCTCCTTGCCAAAGAAAGTGACGAAGGAGAGCATCCATTTTAAGATGGAAGTTAGCAGGGGCTTGAATAAGAGTAAAGCAATATAAGGGCAGGGATGAGAGGCATGCTTTCAAGAGAGTGATGCGCCCCGCAGGGTTAAGCCAAGAGGTGCCCCAATGCTGAATCTTCCGTTTCATTTTGTCAATAATAATTTCCCAGGTTGTAGCTTTCAAGTTGCCAGCACATACAGGCATGCCCAAATAGGTAAATTGCTCCCAGTTCAGCTTATAAGGAACCCCAAGAGTACGAGCAATCCTATGGAGGACATGTGCCGATGTGTTCCACCCATATATACAGCTCTTAAGATAATTTATCAGACCTCCAGAATAACTCATGTATTTGTCTAGAAGGGTTTTAAAGCGACGGGCTATAATGTTTGAAGCTCCCCCCATTAAAAGAGTATCATCGGCAAACTGAGAGTGATTAATGTTTTTGACACCATTGTCAAATTTGATTCCGGTGATGAGGCCCATGCGACGGTTGTAATCCAGAACTCTGCTAAAAGATTCAGCCATTAATATAAAGAGATAGGGTGAGAGAGGGCAGCCTTGTCTAAGGCCCCGAGAGGATTGGAAGGGAGGTCCAGGTCTGCCATTTAGAAGAGGAGATATCCAAGGTCCTGTAATGCATGCTTTGATAAGGCTAATAAAGGATGTGGCAAAACCCATTTTTTCGAGCACAACAAACAGGAATGAGTGTCTGACACGGTCAAAGGCATTGGCTAAGTCTAACTTTAGTATGAAGCCTTTCTCATTTCGGATTTGACTGGAGTGTATGGCCTCTTGGACGAGAAGGATGGAGTCCGAAATTTGCCTATTAGCCAAAAAACCTCCTTGATTTTCAGATATTAGAGAGGGGAGGATTGGCTTTAGTCGGGTAGCCAAGATTTTTGTCAAAATTTTATATGATGAGTTGCACAAGGATATTGGGCGGAAGCGAGAGAAAGTCAGAGGTCGATTTTCTTTAGGGATAAGGGCCAGGTGGGTGGCATTAGTGAATCCTCCAACTTTGCATTTACGTTGGACCCATCTTAGCATTTTGACCAGGTCTTTTTTAATTACTCAGTATGATCAATAGAAACAGATAGGAAAGCCATCTGGGCCTGGGGCTTTATCTAGCTGGAGAGCCTAGATGGTATCATGTATTTCTTCTTCATTGATCTCCTTAATCAGGTCTGCATTAACATCCTCACTGACTCCTTTGGGTGTATGCTGTAAGAAGTCTGAATAATCTTTTGTTTCCTTTATCTCAGTTAGAAGAGTGTTGTAATAGGCTGAGGCAGTTTGCTTGATGGCTTCTTGGGTTATTTGAGGGCGACCTTCCTCATCATTAATCATGGTGACATTATTTTTGACTTTCCGGACAGTTGCTTGTTTATGGAAGAAAGCTGTGTTTTTGTCTCCTTCATGAAGCTAAAGCTGTCTTGATTTAATTCTCCACTTCTGCTTTTCATCCCTATTAACCCGGTACAGCTGATAGTATATATTGTTAGGATATTCCGACACATAGGATATAGTTAAGTTCAACTTGGTCTAGTATAGAGTTAGGTTAGAGTTAGGTAAAGTGTGTTTCTTTACCGTTGTACATTTTGTAACTTACAATCCGACGGTCACGATATGTAGTGATCCGACGGTTCACTCTCACCTCGGTATTACCGACACTTGATCCGTGGCTTGACACCCGATTGGTCCATGAGTTCTATTTAAAGCGCATGGAGGGTCATTGTTCGGGTAATCCGTGCATGAGAGAAGCTTATGTAATTTTCATTCTTTGATTAATAAATTGCCTGTAGTACCCACGTTGGGACAGGCCGTGGACTGTTTCCCTCCTTGCACTTTGAGGGTTTTAACCACATCAAAAATACTGGTGTATTGATTTGAGATCTGGTTGTGAGCGGTGTCCTTTTGGTGTTCTTTCTGAGGATCTTACCCTGTAAATTCCTACATGGTATCGGAGCTATTTGAGGGCCGCGTCCGTTGGTGATCCAAATCTGAAGCCGGTAGAACTGCATGCGGCTGTCGTTTCCTAGATCTGCTGTTTCTGACTGCTTTCGGGCCGAGAGGACTGCTCTGTTGCGTTCGGAGCATCTGTTCCAGTGAGGAACCCCTTTCGTTTCACGCGAAAAGGTTTCCGGTAGCCCTAGCTGCGTCATTTTTCAGATCGGGAGGTATACAATGTTTTTTTTGCAGTATACTGTTATTTTCTCTCTGCTTATTTCGGTCTCAGTTTATTTAGCCTTTTTTTAACCGGATCTATACCTTTCATTTCTGCGTATGCTCTTTGCCCTGCGACTCTGTGCGATCTGGGCAAATCAGAAACAGAAAGGAAGGATTTTTCTCATGCGTATGCTCTTTTCCATGCACCTTAGTGTGATCTCGGAAAATCAGAAACATTGAGAAAAATATTTAGTTTTTCGGCTAAAACTAACTTTGAGATTTTTTTTTTTAAAATTTCTAGTTTTTTGGCTAAAGCTAACTTCGAGCCGCAAGGTTCGTTTTTCTTTGCATATTCGTGTTGGGTTTTGTGTTTTGTGTTTTGTAGGGAAAAAGAGCTTTCTCAAGGCAAGCACGCAAACCAAGGCCCCCCCCCTCTCTCTCTCTCTCTCAAATTTTTTGTATAGATCAATTGGTTCAAAGCTATTTTAAGAGAGTAGAGGTTTTGGGTTCAAGTCTCCATTTTGTGGGGGCGGATTTTTTTTTATTCCCGCACATTCGCGCACTTTGCCGGCAACATCAACAATTTTTTTTCAAAAAGCCATAACTTCTTCATCCGGAAGCCTTTTTTAGAGCCGTTTTTTTTAAAACCGCCTATTTTTTCGAGATCTATCCATTGGAACACTTACTTTCAGCATCTTCATCTTCAGTTTTTTCTAAAATGGAAAGTCCATGCCAAGTCATTCTTGACAGCACTAACTACTTCCAATGGGTAGCCTACATGGAAGATTTACTTAGAAGTAAAGGTCTCTTTAGAATAGCCACAGACCAAGAGAAGAAACCAAAAGATGAAGACAAGGTTGAAAAATGGGAAAATAGACAAGATCAAGCACGTGGTTTGATAGGGATGTCTATTTCTCCTGATCTTAGATTCCACATTGCAGACCTTGAGACTCCTCATGAAGCATTAGAAAAACTCGCTAAAGTTTTTGGGATTAAAAATGAAATTAGAGCCCATCAACTTGAAAATGAGCTGCTTACTTTGGATCCTAATAATTTTTCTTGCATTGAAGATTTCTTGTCCAAATTCAAGACCCTTAGATATCTCTTGGAAGGTGTTAAAGTTAAGAAAGAAGATGGTAACCTTATTTATTCCATCCTTACTAAGTTGGGACCAGCCTACTCTGTATTTGTTTCCACTTTCCATTCTACAAGGGAAGCTTTCATTTGTCAAGGAAAAGACTACAAGGCCCCTTCCTTTGACTCCTTTTGTGATTCCTTAATAAGAGAACAAGAAAAACTCTTACACCTTGGTCTTCTTAATCTTGGAAACTCTTCCACGAAAGCGTTAGCCGCCCAGCAGCAACCAAATTCAAAGAATCCTAAGAAGTCATATCCTCAAAAGAATGGTCCTAAACCATCTCAGCCTCAAAATGAAAGATCATTTTAGCAAAATGATAAGACCAATAAAAACAAATGGAAGAAGACTGATAGACATTGTAACTTTTGTAATCGAGATGGCCACTTAGAATCTAAATGCTTTAAGAAGATGGAAGCCTTGGAAGCCGCAATGAAGAAACATAACATCCATGTGGAGCCTACTTCAACTTCAACTTCCGGAATGGCACTTTCTGCATGTCATTGTCAATCATCTCAGTCTGGTTATGCATTAAATGTATCTTCTTCTTCTTCTCATTTTCATGAGTGGCTCATTGATTCTGGAGCCTCTTGTCACATGGCCAAAAACCAAGCCATGTTTTCTTCTTTAAATGATTGTAACACCAAAAATATATATGTTGGTGATGATAGATCTCTTAATGTTGTAGGGACTGGAACTGTTCATCTAGACAATGGTCAGTTTAATGATGTATTATGTGTTCCAACCTTATCCTGCAACCTTCTATCTGTCTATCAGATAACTCATTCAGGTGAAGGTAAAATTGTTGAATTTTCACCTCATGATGTTGTAATCAAGGATCTAAAAGATCCTAAACAGATTCTAGCTACTGGTCTTGCTGATGATTCCAAAAGGTTGTATAAGTTTCACAACTTTGGGTCATCAAATCTTCCCTCAGTATTTATTGCTCATAATGATGAAGTGAGCAAACTTTGGCATGAGCGATTTGGTCACTTAAACTATCGCTCCCTTCAGCATCTATGTAAAGAAAATATGGTGACAGGTCTTCCTATGGTATCTTGCAGAGATGGTGTTTGTTCCGGATGTGTACTCGGAAAACATCATCGGGACAGTTTTGACAAACGTGCCTCTTGGCACGCCTCAGCCCCTTTACAGCTTGTGCACAGTGATTTATGTGGTCCTCTTCCTGTTGCTTCATTCTCTGGCTGCAAGTACTTCTTAACTTTCATTGATGATTTCTCCAGACGCACTTGGGTATACTTCTTAAAACTCAAGAGCGAAGTATTTAACACCTTTTTGGCCTTCAAAGCCTTTGTTGAAAAACAATCTGGACATCAAATTCTTAAGCTAAGAACTGATAATGGTGGAGAATATGTTAAAAACACATTCATCAACTTTTGCACCGAAAATGGAATTCAAATGCAACATACTGTTCCATACACTCCACAACAAAATGGTGTAGCTGAAAGGAAAAATCGCACCTTAAAGGAAATGGCTAATTGTATGCTGCAATCTAAAGGACTCAGTCTTAGTTTTTGGGCCGAAGAAATTAATTGTGCAAATTATATAATCAATCGCACTCCTACTAAGGTTCTAGAGAATATCACTCCAGAAGAAGCTTGGAGTTCCATTAAACCAGATGTAAGTCACTTTCGTGTGTTTGGAAGTGAAGCATGGGCCCATATTCCAGATGAAAAGCATAAAGCTTTAGAACCTAAGAGTGAGAAATGTACTTTTGTTGGATATTCTGAAGATGTAAAAGGTTATAGACTTATTCCATTTAAGTCCAAAAATGTTATCATTAGAAGAGATGTAAAGTTTGATGAAAATAAATCGGCCTGCGAGCCTAGTCCGGCGGATGTGCCACCTCTTCCTATCTCTTCTACTTTTGAAAACATTTCTTCTTCAGATGATGAAAGCGAGGATGATAATCCTCCCCCACCTTCTCAGGATCCTCAACTTCCACGATGGGTCCGTGCTACTCGGGATGCAGCAGGTGATCTTGCCGGTGATCCTACAGATCAGCGACGTACACGTTCTCAGTTTGAAAGAGCCTCTTCTTTACTGGCTCAAGCTCCAGTAAATCATGATCCTGACACTTTTGCAGAAGATTCAGGCCATCCACATTGGGAAGCAGCTATGAATGAAGAATATCATTCATTGATGACAAATGATACATGGGATCTTGTTCCTCTACCAAAGGGACGCAAACTTGTTAGATGTAAATGGGTTTACAGAACCAAGTATGGACCAGATGGGAAAGTTGATAAACATAAAGCTCGTCTCGTTGCTAAGGGCTTTTCACAGGTTGAAGGCATTGACTACACTGAAACCTTCTCCCCTGTTGCCAAAATGAACTCTATCCGCCTTGTTCTTTCCCTTGCTGCCTCTTTAAAATGGGAAGTCCATCAGATGGATGTTAAATCTGCCTTCTTGCATGGGGACTTGCAGGAAGAAATCTATATGGAACAACCCATTGGCTTCATACAAACAGACTCCAGCCTTGTTTGTCGACTTAAGAAATCCCTTTATGGCCTCAAGCAAGATCCTCGGGCTTGGTATGCCAAAATGGATAGCTTTCTTTTAGAATCTGGCTTTTCTAGGTGTCATTATGACAATACTGTCTACACCAAGAAAGTGGGCAACTCTCTTATCATCCTTGTTCTTTATGTGGATGATCTTATTCTTACTGGTAGTGATCCCAACCTTATAAACCATGTGAAGTCTAGCCTTAAAAAGAAATTTGAAATGACAGACTTAGGACACTTACACTATTTTCTCGGTCTTCAAGTCTTGCAATCCCAGGAGGGTATTTTCCTTTCCCAGTCCAAGTATGCTTGTGATATTCTTCGTCATTTTCACATGGAAGACTGTAAGCCAGCCCCTTCTCCCTTTCAGTCTGGAGTCAAACTTTCAGTCTCTTGTACTTCTCCTGAAGTTGATGCTACCTTATACCGTCAACTTGTCGGAAAACTCTTGTATTTAACCCATACTCGTCCTGATCTTTCCTTTGCTATTGGCCTTGTTGCTCGTTTTATGCAAAACCCCCGTGAAAGTCATTGGAAAGCAGCTAAAAGAATACTTCGTTATGTTCGAGGTACAGTATAGTTTGGGATTCATTACAGTGCCAAAGCAGCTCCTCTGTTAGTTGGTTTCACTGATTCTGATTGGGCTGGTGACCCTGATGATCGGAAGTCTACTGCCGGTTATGTCTTCACTCTTGGTTCAGGACCTATTACATGGGCTTGTAAGAAACAGGCTGCCATTTCTCTTTCGTCAGCAGAAGCAGAGTATCGTGGTGCCGTGGAAGCTAGTAAGGAAGCCTTGTGGCTTCGTCAGATCCTATCAGAGTTTGGCTTTGAGCAGCAGCATCCAACCACACTTTGGTGTGATAATCAAAGTGCCATTCAGCTATGCAAAGATCCAGTCCAGCATCAGCGCAACAAACACATTGAACTACACATGCATTTCATCAGAAAGCTCATTCATGACCATGTTCTTGAAGTGCAATATTGTCCAACAGATGATCAGGTTGCAGACATCTTCACAAAGGCTCTCACAGAGGCGAAGTTCACTAAACTTCGATATATGCTTGGAGTTCAGGAAGTTGTCACTAAGGGGGGATAGGCTCTAGTGCCTCCTTCCTTCTCCTATTGTGTCATATTTGTAAATCCTTCAATCCTATCCCAAGTTGTTCTTAAGGGGGGATGTTAGGATATTCCGACACATAGGATATAGTTAAGTTCAACTTGGTCTAGTATAGAGTTAGGTTAGAGTTAGGTAAAGTGTGTTTCTTTACCGTTGTACATTTTGTAACTTACAATCCGACGGTCACGATATGTAGTGATCCGACGGTTCACTCTCACCTCGGTATTACCGACACTTGATCCGTGGCTTGACACCCGATTGGTCCATGAGTTCTATTTAAAGCGCATGGAGGGTCATTGTTCGGGTAATCTGTGCATGAGAGAAGCTTATGTAAATTTTCATTCTTTGATTAATAAATTGCCTGTAGTACCCACGTTGGGACAGGCCGTGGACTGTTTCCCTCCTTGCACTTTGAGGGTTTTAACCACGTCAAAAATACTGGTGTATTGATTTGAGATCTGGTTGTGAGCGGTGTCCTTTTGGTGTTCTTTCTGAGGATCTTACCCTGTAAATTCCTACATATATCACTTTCTAAATCTTTGTTCTCTTGGGTCAGCCCATTTTCCTCAATTTTTCTGTGGGTGTCTTTTAATTTATTTTTCAGCTCTTCTTTGACATTTTCTGGTTCCTGTTGGCATTAAGATTCTGGTATGGTTCTATGCTACAGATGTTGTACTTGATGGCAACACCCTCAAGTGGTAATGCTCTGGGTAATGCTTTGATCAGGCTCTCAAAATGTTGAAAATTAAGAGGTACGCAGGAGAATAGTTCAAAAGGTGCGTACACGCAGGTACACCATGAAGGGACTGCGGCCATACACGCAGGTCACCCATTCAGAAGATGCGTACCACCAGTTCACTTACTTCAAGGCAGAGAAGCGCGTTCACGTGGGGTTTCTTATGTTTGGCTCGTGGTATTTAGCCCGCCGTTCTTGATTCTATGGTTTTGGCCCGTGGTATTGTTTTATATTATTATTATTATTATTGAGCCCCATGTTTTTGGGCCCCTTGTATTGGTTATCTATGGTATTGATCCATGATATTAGGAAGAGCTTGCCTATATAAAGCAAAGGATATCACTTGGCTAAGTATCTTTTGCAAATTAAACACTTAAGATCTGAAATATTGAGTTATTGTTTTTAAAAGCTTGATCTATATAAAAGTGAAGTTGAAAGCGAATCTGTGAAGGGTGATCTCTCGAGCGCATGATCAGATCTGAGTATCTGACGATCTGTAGCACACTGGTGGACTGCCAATTCGGCCCTAACCAGAAGTACGCAGGTGATTAACATTGCAAGTGCGTGGGTATGCAGAGCAGAAAAAGGAGAAGTGCGTGGGTACGCAGAGCAGAAGAAGGCGCAGTGCGTGGGTACGCAACGCGACAGAGGTTCAGGTGCGTAGGCACAGGGAAAGTACGCGGCGCTTCAGAAGCCGCAGGTGCGTGGGTACGCAGCGCGATAGCATCTGCGGGTGCGTGGCTGCAGTAGCAGTACGCGGCGCGATAGTATCTGTGAGTGCGTGCCTATAGTAACAGTACGCAGCGTGATTGAAGAAACGATGCGTGGGTACGCAGTGCGGCAGAAGGGTCTCTGCGGGTATACACAGGGGAGCAGAAGGTGAAGTGCGTAAGCTCGCAGGCCAGAGAAAGAAAAACTGCGTATCTGTCTTAAGATCTTTTGTTGGATGACTTTTCTCTGTTGATAAGGTGTTCTGGGTTTAGTTTACTGTTATTGTTGATCTGGTTATTGCACTTGACTGGGTGATTTACTTGTACTTGATGATCTCTTGATGTTTATGGATCCAGTTTGAAAATTTATGAAAAAGTGATCCTTGAAAGAAAAGAAGTAGAGGGTTGTAGCTCCCTTCCAGGAGAGACTGGAAAAACGAGAGAGAGTTGTAGCTCTTTGCAGGTTGCAGCCTGCGTACTGGTAAAGGACTGCACCAGTACAAAACCATTGTAAAAGGAGTTTCTAATTTGAAAGAAGATAGAGACATATTGCAGCAGGTGGTTTTCACCCACATTGGGTTTCCACCGTACATCTTGTGTTCCTTGGTGTGACTATCTGTTTTCTTTGTTCATGATCATTATTTTATGGTACTGACATGCAAAAATAATTCAAAGAATAAATAAGGAAGATTTATTAAAAGAACCTGATAATACTGATTCACCCCCCCTCTCAGTATTATTTCCAACAATTGGTATCAGAGCCAAGTTCTTCAGAGAAGCTTGATCGCTTGAAGGAAGATCATTCATCATGAGCAACTACGAGAGGGAAGCATCAATCAGGCCACCAATATTTGATGGGACAAACTTCAATTATTGGAAGGTAAGAGTTACTGCCTATCTTCAATCTCTTGGTACAGAAGTTTGGGATATCATAGATACAGGCTACACTTTTCCTTCAGCTACTCCTACAGATACAGCCGAAAAGAAGAAATATGAAACAAATGCTAAAGCAGTCAATACTCTGCTGGGATGCCTATCTCGAACAGAATTCGTGAAGGTTATGCAATATAAATCCGCAAAAGAAATATGGGACAATATTGTCTTGAGCTAAGAAGGAGATGAACAGGTAAAGCGTGCTAAACTTCAAACCCTCAGGATTCAGTATGAGAATCTCAGAATGTATAATGATGAAAGTGTGGCTAACTATTTCCTTCGGGTAGATGAGATTGTTAATTGCATGAAAAACTTGGGTGAAGAAATAAAAGAGGCTATTGTGGTTGAAAAAGTTCTAAGATCATTGTCCCCCAAGTTTGAATCTAAAGTGTCTGCAATAGAAGAAAAGGAAAATCTACGAATTATTACTATGTCTCAGTTACACGGAATTCTAACTACTTATGAAATGAGAAAGGGAGGTCCATCAGACAGAAGAGAAGCTGCTTTCAAGGCTTCGGGCAAAAGAGACTCTTATGAAGCAAGTCACGTGCCAGAAGAAGAAGAAGAAGAATCAAATTTTGTCAGAAATCTTCAAAGGGGTACTGGAAGGTTCATAGGTAAGTTACCTTTTAAATGCTTTGCTTGTGGAAGAGTAGGTCATTATGCTGCGAAATGTCCTCATAAGGATAAAGGAAAGGAACCTTCTAGATGGAACAAGAAACAGATTGCAAATAAGAAAAGCTACTACACTCATGAAGATAGTGATGGTCTATCAAATAGTGATGAAGATGAACGAGGTAATGACTATAAACTCTTAATGGCATTTGAAGATGATGATTACATGGATGCTATAGATGTGGATAGCTTTTGTGAAGAAATTTCTAGACTCAAGACATGTATAGAAGAAAAGAATAGGATCATTGATACTCTACAACTTCAAATTGATGAAAAAGAAAAATATCTTGAAAAGTTAGAAGGTGAAATTGTTGGTCTTAGAAAAGAGATTGAGAAAACAAAGGCTATTAATCTTAAGTTTGTCAAAGGATCTGAAACTCTGGATGAGATCATCAATGTACAACGTTCTCCTCTAAATAAGACAGGTCTGGGCTATAATGGAGAAACTTCTCAAGCATCCACCTCAAAGAGTTATCTTGATGCAGCAAGAAGGAATGAGCAAAAGCACAATGGAGATCACCAGGTAAAGTAGGGACCAATTACAAACAAAGACTATCAGGCAAATCAGGGGCAATCCGTCTTAAGGATGAACAAAAGCTACAACTAGCCGCAGGTAAAATCCTCTCAATTTGCTTCAAGAATGAATGACAGTAGAAATTACAATCGTTTGGTCGGAAGATTTGATAACCGCAGAAGTTTCTTCAATGGACAATGCTTCTCTTGCCATAATTTTGGTCACAAAGCAGCTCAATGTGTTGCATATAAAACGATCATGACTAGAGAAGCTCAAAAACAAAGAAGTATGACCGGGATTACAAAAAGGACCTATAACAACTTTTCGATTCTTGAAAATGAAGTTGAATGTTCTATTTGCAATAATTTTGGTCATGAAGATTCTGAATGCAGGAGCAGGTTTCAGCAAACAAAGGAACAAGCCTCAAGCACCAAAACATGGAGAATAAAGGAACCACAAACAGAAAGATGTAGGATAGCATTTTATGCAGAGGGACAGGAAAATCTATGGTACATTGACAGTGGATGTTCGAAGCATATGACAGGTGATAAAGAAAAACTTGAATCATATTCTGCTCTAGAAAAAGGAAAGAAAGTTTCTTTTGGAAATGATACTCCTGCAACTATAAAAGGAAAAGGCACTGCTCAGTTAAAAGAAAAGGTCAAAGCTGGAAATGTTCTGTATGTTGATGGATTGAAGCATAATCTTCTAAGTGTCAGCCAGATGTGTGATCAAAGAACCGAGGTGATATTCAGATCAAATGGATGTCTTGTTCGTGATCTTGATACAGGTAAAACAGTGATCAAAGGTAAAAGAACTCCAAACAAGCTATACATATTTGAAGAAGGACAACAACAATGCTATCTGAGCAAGGATGATGAGCACTGGTTATGGCACCAGAGGTTGGGGCATCTAAGCTTTTCACAAATAAGGAAAGCATGCAAATATCAGGCAGTTTGTGGTCTTCCAGATATCAAAGTTCCAGACAACACCATATGCAAATCATGTCAGTTTGGAAAGAAAACCAGAACTACCTTTCCGGAGAAGGAAGGATCAGCTAGCATGCCTCTTGAGCTAGTTCATACATATACATGTGGTCCATTCAGGAAAAGGACACCTCGAGGAGAAGAATACTTGATATTATTTATTGACGATTTCTCCAGGTTTGTCTGGTTAGGACTTATGAAGCACAAAGATGAAGCATTCGAAAAATTCAAATCCTTTAAAGCCTTGGTTGAAAATGAATCAGGATACAAAATTAAGTGCCTTAGATCTGACAGAGGTGGGGAGTTTACCTCAAATGAATTTTTCGATTTCTGTGAAGAACATGGGATAAGAAGAGAATTCTCTACAGCTAGAACTCCTCAGCAAAATGGAGTGGTGGAAAGAATGAACAGAACTGTCCAACAAATGGCTCGTGCTATGCTTGACGAGTCTGGAACTCCCGCAACCTTCTGGGGTGAAGCAGGACATGCTGCGGTTATTATTCTCAACAAAACAAATGTCCGGGTCAACAACACTCAAACCCCTCATGAGCTCTGGTATGGTGAGACTCCTTCGGTAAAGCACTTCAAAATCTTTGGGAGCAAATGCTATATTAAAATACTGATGAGCAACTTGGCAAACTTGAACCTAGAGCAGATGAAGGCATTCTTCTTGGTTATTCTCCACACAGCAAAGCATACAAGTGCTACAATAAAAGACTTGGAAGAATTGTTGACAGCATTGATGTAGTGGTTGATGAAAAGGGATACATTCCTAGGCAAGTAAATCATGAAGATATCGAAGAAGATGAAGGCCATCCTTAAAGACAGAATGATGAAGAAGAAGAACCTCAAGAAGAACCAGAGGAGCAGATAAGGATAGAAGAGAAGACTCCATCCAGATATGTTCAGAAAAATCATCCAGAATCTCAGATTTTGGGATAGAAAGAAGCAGGTGTACAAACAAGAAGAACAATTGCAGAAGCTTCAAGCTATTTGGCATTACTCTCTTCCACTGAACCACAAAATGTTAAAGAGGCATGCAAAGATGAATGTTGGGTCAAAGCAATGGATGAAGAACTTGAGTAGATCGAAAAGAACAACACTTGGGAGCTGGTTCCTAGACCAAAAGATAAGAACGTTATAGGGACAAAATGGGTCTTCAAAAATAAATTGAATGAAAATGGAGAAGTAATTAGAAACAAGGCCAGACTTGTTTGTAAAGGGTATGCGCAGCAAGAAGGAATAGATTTTGAAGAAACCTTTGCTCCTGTTGCAAGACTTGAGGCCATCCGAATGTTCCTTGCTCTCTAAAGCTTTCAAAACTTCAAAGTATTTCAAATGGACGTGAAATCAGCCTTTCTGAATGGAGACTTGGAAGAAGAAGTATACATTGAGCAGCCAGATGGTTTCATTCTTGGAAATGATCCAAATCTTGTATGCAGATTGAAAAAGGCTCTCTATGGTCTCAAACAAGCTCCAAGGGCTTGGTACTATCGTTTGGACAAATATCTTCATCAACAAGGTTTTTCAAAAGGATCAGCAGACAACAATCTTTATACAAAAGTTGAAAATGACAAATTGCTAATACTTTTTGTGTATGTAGATGACATTATCTTTGGCAGCAATGAAGAAGCTATGAGTCAAAGCTTTGCCTTGGTGATGCAGAAAGAATTCGAAATGTCCTTGCTGGGAGAACTGACATATTTTCTTGGTTTGCAAATCCAACAAAAGGAAAGAGGGATCTTTTTGTCTCAAACCAAGTATCTCAAGCAGATTTTGAAGAAATATGGCATGGAAGATGCAAAACCAGTATGTACACCCATGGTCACAGGATGTAGCCTCAGTGCAAATGATGAATCAGCAGTAGTGCATCAACCAACCTACAGATCTATGATTGGAAGTCTGCTTTATTTGACAGGTACCCGACCAGACATCATGCATGCAGTGGGAATAGTTGGAAGATTTCAAGCAAATCCAAAGGAAACTCATCTTCAGGCAGTGAAGAGAATCTTTAAATATCTTCAAGGGACTCAAAATTATGGCTTATGGTATCCTAGAGATACAGATCTCACACTTCATGCTTATACAGATGCAGATTGGGCAAGAAGCATGGATGACAGGAAGAGCACAAGTGGTGGTGCGTTCTTTATGGGCTCTAGATTGGTATCTTGGTTCAGCAAGAAACAAAGTTCGATTGCCTTGTCTACAGCTGAAGCGGAATATGTTGCTGCTGCATCTTGCTGCATTCAACTCCTTTGGATGATGCAGACCTTGCAGGACTTTCAAATCACTTGTACACCACCTATCTCCATCCTATATGATAACACAAGTGCAATCAGCATTTCAAAGAACCCAGTCATGCATTCAAAGACCAAGCACATACCGATCAAGTATCATTTTCTCCGGGAACAAGTACTTGAAAAAAAGGCCAAGTTGGAGTACGTTCCTTCTAAGGAACAAGTTGCTGATATACTCACCAAACCATTGCCCAGGGAGACCTTTGAATACCTCAGGCAAAAGCTGGGGGTTGTTGATGCATCATCTTGTTAAATCTCTTCCGATGGTTACATGTGCTGGGTTGTGGATTGATTGAAGATCGAATGGCACAGGTTCAGGGGGAGCATACAATGCATTGTTGGCATTATAGAAGGAGATCATGGATGCTGGTCTGAATATTGCTGCAATATGTCTCTATCTCTTTCATGGTCATTTATGGTGTTTGGTGGATTATGGTTCTTCTTTGCAGATCTGGTTCATCTTCAAGGGGAGCATGTTCTTAAGGGGAGCATAACCCTTTGCCCTTGATGTCAAAGGGGGAGAATGACGTTGAAGATTTTGAGGTTGCCATCAAGTCCAAAGGGGAGATTGTTAGCATTAAGATTCTGGTATGGTTCTATGCTACAGATGTTGTACTTGATGGCAACACCCTCAAGTGGTAATGCTCTGGGTAATGCTCTGATCAGGCTCTCAAAATGTTGAAAATTAAGAGGTACGCAGGAGAATAGTTCAAAAGGTGCGTACACGCAGGTACACCGTGAAGGGACTGCGGCCACACACGCAGGTCACCCGTTCAGAAGATGCGTACCACCAGTTCACTTACTTCAAGGCAGAGAAGCGCGTTCACGTGGGGTTTCTTATGTTTGGCTCGTGGTATTTAGCCCGTCGTTCTTGATTCTATGGTTTTGGCCCGTGGTATTGTTTTATATTATTATTATTATTATTGAGCCCCATGTTTTTGGGCCCCTTGTATTGGTTATCTATGGTATTGATCCATGATATTAGGAAGAGCTTGCCCATATAAAACAAAGGAGATCACTTGGCTAAGTATCTTTTGCAAATTAAATATCTTAAGATCTGAAATATTGGGTTATTGTTTTTAAAATCTTGATCTATATAAAAGTGAAGTTGAAAGCGAATCTATGAAGGGTGATCTCTCGAGCGCATGATCAGATCTGAGTATCTGACGATCTGTAGCACACTGGTGGACTGCCAATTCGGCCCTAACCAGAAGTACGCAGGTGATTAACATTGCAAGTGCGTGGGTATGCAGAGCAGAAAAAGGAGAAGTGCGTGGGTACGCAGAGCAGAAGAAGGCGCAGTGCGTGGGTACGCAGCGCGACAGAGGTTCAGGTGCGTAGGCACAGGGAAAGTACGCGGCGCTTCAGAAGCCGCAGGTGCGTGGGTACGCGGCGCGATAGCATCTGCGCATGCGTGGCTGCAGTAGCAGTACGCGACGCGATAGTATCTGTGAGTGCGTTCCTACAGTAACAGTACGCAGCGTGATTGAAGAAACGGTTCGTGGGTACGCAGTGCGGCAGAAGGGTCTCTGCGGGTATATACGCAGGGGAGCAGAAGGTGAAGTGCGTACGCTCGCAGGCCAGAGAAAGAAAAACTGCGTATCTTTCTTAAGATCTTTTGTTGGCTGACTTTTCTCTGTTGATAAGGTGTTCTGGGTTTAGTTTACTATTATTGTTGATCTGGTTATTGCAGTTGACTGGGTGATTTACTTGTACTTGATGATCTCTTGATGTTTATGGATCCAGTTTGAAAATTTATGAAAAAGTGATCCTTGAAAGAAAAGAAGTAGGGGGTTGTAGCTCCCTTCCAGGAGAGACTGGAAAAACGAGAGAGAGTTGTAGCTCTCTGCAGGTTGCAGCCTGCGTACTGGTAAAGGACTGCACCAGTACAAAACCATTGTAAAAGGAGTTTCTAATTTGAAAGAAGATAGAGACATATTGCAGCAGGTGGTTTTCACCCACATTGGGTTTCCACCTTACATCTTGTGTTCCTTGGTGTGACTATCTGTTTTCTTTGTTCATTCTCATTATTTTATGGTACTGACATGCAAAAATAATTCAAAGAATAAATAAGGAAGATTTATTAAAAGAACCTGATAATACTGATTCACCCCCCCTCTCAGTATTATTTCCAATAGTTCCTTGTAGTGCTGTTTCACCCATTCCTTCAGGGCACGCTCTGTATTCTTCAGCTTGCATTCCCAAATGAAAACCGGAGATCCTTCTATATGGTGGTGCCAGGCTATTTGGACAATCTGATCCACAATAGGATTGTTACGCCAAAGAGGATTATATTTGAAAGGCAACGGCCCCAATGGGCAGTGTGCTTCCAGGACAATGCTGATGGGATAGTGATCAGATGCTGAATAAGGCAGAATGTCAGCATGAGCAGTGGAAAAATCAGAGAGGAAAGAAGTATTTACCAAGATTCTGTCAAGGCGCTCCAGAATGTTATCTCTACCCAGCCTGCGGTTGTTCCAAGTGAACCTCCGATTTTTTGGGATGATGTCTACTAAATCGCACTCTTGCATGATGTTTTCTAGCTTTGCTCTGTAAGGATCATGAGTAAAAATGCCTCCTCTTTTTTCATTTGAATGTAATATAAGGTTTAGATCTCCCCCTAAGATGATATTCCTATTTTCTTCAGCTTGGATGTCTTCCTCAAGTGTGGCCCAGCACTGATCTTTATCTCTGAAATGGTTCGGAGCATAAATGTTGTAGAGGACTATTTGCTTATCCTCTGCTTGTTTTTCAAGTGTGACTTTGATCCAGTATGGAGTGATAGTTTTGGATGTGCATTTCCAAGTATTTTTATTCCACATTGTGGTGATGCCGCCTGAAGCTCCTCTTGCTTCACATATTTGTCCCTGATAATGCCTGAGTTGTTCTATAATTCTTGTCATCTCTTGCAGTCTTTGTTTTGTTTCCTGAATCATTACAATTCCTGGCTTCTCCTGAGCTGTGAGATCTTTCAGGGCAGCAATTTTTGAGGGGTGCCCTAGTCCCCTACAGTTCCATGATATGACTTTGATCATTGAGTATTTGGGTTTCGGAGGGATGCTCGTCCCCCTTGCTCCTTATGTGTTGCTTCATTACTGTTTTGCCCCAATATGTAAGTTTCTATGGGGTTTTGAGTTCCCATAGCGATGTGTTTTTGAGCACTTTCATTCCTTTGCTGTTTACTTGATTTCCTTCCAGGGCCTTTTTTTTGAGTTTCTAGATTGATTCCATGCTCTTTCGAGGAGCTTCTAGTAGATCGGGGTGGGGGTGGGGCGAGGGAGTGGGAGGGGGAGGATTGAGTAAGAGAAAGGAGGATTGGGGGGTCATTTTCGAGGGGGATCATGGGTTCATTATCAGGGAGAGAGAGGGCACCAAAGGGATTTGATGAGATCAGGGGGGAATCAGAGGATGGCCCCGAGGAGGGGAAAATGGGTGGACCAAGAGGAGAGGAGGGGGAAGGGACAGCTGAGGGGGAGGCTTTGGGCGGAGCTGAAGGGGGATTAGGCTTGAGAGGGGCAGTTTTGGGAGGTTCTTCAGAGTTTGCTTTCATTCCAGAGGTAGTCTTCTTTTTCTTTACAGTTTCCCATTGTTCTTCTAATTGATCAGATTCAACATTAACAATTTTTCGATTCGATTGGCGAAGTGATTCGATAGATAAGGGATTTCGAAGTCCATATCGCATACTTGCATTTGAGGGATTTGCTCGTAGTCCAACTGCTGATATGTGTCCAGTCGTCCACTTTTAGTTTGATTGCTTCTGGAAGACCTTTGCCGAGATCGACTTCAACGCATATCCGCGCGCATGCCTGCATATTGTCCTTGGGCTCACATCGATCCATGTATTTTCCAACAGCATTGTTGATGGCTCAGACCGAGTCATCTCCCCAACAGTGGAGTGGGAGGTGCGGAAGACGAACCCAGACTGGAACAGCGTTAGGGACATCTAGCTCAGGATCGAAGTCTGGAGTCCATTTGTTCAAGTACAGACCATGGGAATCCATGAAATACGACCCATTTATGAAGATTAGGTCCTTATCAGCTCTAGATTCAAAGTGGAAAGTATAGTATCCTTTTCCACAGAAGCGGATAGCGATTTTTCCATTGACTTTGTCGGCCCAGTTTCTTTCGATCCATCGCTGAACAATTTTCGGGGAGGGCCATAGGCCAGTGAATTGTCCGATGAGCCCGGGCTCTGCTAATGGGAGAGCAGCCATTCGAGGAATCGAAGGAGGAAGGACAACCTCTTGCAACCCATCCAGTTTCTTGACAAACTTGGACAGCGCAGGGCGAGTTCTCTGAGGCTGTAGAGATTTAACTAAGGCAGAGAACGCATCAGCATCTGAAGGGAGGTTCGCATCTGCCTTGGGTTGAATGGGCCCTCCGTGACAGGGGTTGAGGAGGCCATGGAAGGCCAGAGGCCATTGGCCTCGTGCTGCAGAAAGAGGACCAACAGTCGGCTGCTAGGTCAGGGAACGCGCAGTGGGCGCGCGCAGTCCGCAGCAGTAACAAATACTGTTCTCACAACATTGCCTGCAAGAATTAACCTGTGTAATCCCTTATTGTTATTAGTACAACCCCCTTATTATATTGATGTACCCATGTAGTGCCCATATTGTTACTATTTTGCCCCATAGAAGCCCACTATTGTTATTACTGTGCCCTTACATTATTATTGTTATGTCGGCTTTGATGATATTATGACCCCTTAGACTCCTATATATAGAAAGGAGGTCTTTTCATTTGTATCATCCAAGAATTGTTCATTTGTGTAATGTAAAGGAGGTTTCCCCCTCGAAGAGACTGAATTATAAGGCGTTCAACTATCTTTTCTATCTTTTTGTGAGCTGGTTTCATAACATTTAGTATCAGAGCTTTGGATTCTAGGGTTTCGCTGCTCCAAATAGGTCATCGTGGAATTTTCGCTATAACTTTTTTTCTGTGACGTTTCAAAAGCTAAAAAAAAAACCCATTTGAGAAGACATCACGCTGAACCTCAGGTCTGAATTTCAGAGCTTTTCGCGCTATATTTGCAGAGATATGATCTGAGGAAGTTGGTCTTTTTGTAGACTCCTGAATTAAATTCCAAACAGGTGACTTGGGGAAAATCATCATAACTTTCTCTCTGAGCATCAAATTGAAATTTCGTAAAAAGGTATAGAAAGAGGACAGACTGTAGTTTCTTGTATATATTGTTCATAGCCAAAGGTCAAAACAAGGACATGTGGCACGTCGTACAAGTTCTCTCTTCTGAATTAGTCTATAATCATGTCACTGTGGGAGATTTGGCATAACTCTTCCTTGGAGAATCCAATTGGGATCAGATTGGTGGTATTAGAAAGAGGAAATAGAGGGCTACTATAAATTTCAATTTCAGAACTTAAAGATTCGAAATTATAGAGTTACAATAATTTCAAGATCGAGCTCCTAAAATCAAGAAAAAGCAAGATGAGGAAGTTTGATGGCAAGGATCCGGTAAATTGGATACTCCAAATGGAGCAATATTTTGATCTAAATGGTGTACCACTGTTACAAAAGGCATGTATTGCATCTTCATATTTAGAACCAAATCAATTTTTATGGTATAAAGGGCTTTGTTCTCGTGAACAACTTGTTACGTGGTCAATTTTCACAGAGGAAATGATAGCACATTATGAGGATACAAAGAGCAACACCTTCTTTAGAGCAACACCACAACAATTGGAAAGAGTAAAAGGGCTTTGTTACATACTGGAAAGTAAAATTATGGCAACAAGGAAGTCTACCCCTCACAACTATAAATATGGAAGTGTTGTTTCTCGTAGCCTTCCACAACCTACAAGGGCTACACCACAATAATTGGAAGAAAAAAGAGAAAAAGGGCTTTGTTACAATTGTGATAGCAAATGCACTAAAGGTCATAAGTGTGCTGAGAAGAAATTATTTTACATAGAGTATGAAGTGGAGGAAGAAAAGGATTAAGAAACATCAAAAGAAGAGGATATACGCCAGGACCCAACCCCGAAGAAAGAAGAAATGAATCAGACCATATCTTGTAAAGCATTGGCAAGAATTACCACTCCTCAAACTCTCAAGATAGAAGGACATATCAAAAGGAAAAAGGTGCAAGAAGTGAAAGGTCACATCGAGAAAGAAGAAATGAATCCAACCATATCTTGTAATTCATTGGTCGGAATTACTTCTCCTCAAACTATCAAGATAGAAGGGCATATCAAGAAGAAAAATGTTCAAGAAGTGAAAGATCACATCAAGCATCAAGAAATGAATCAGACCATATATTGTAAAGGATTGGAAGAAATTACCACTCCTCAAACTCTAAAGATAGAAGGACATATCAAGGAGAAAAAGGTTCAAGCAGTGAAATATCACATCGAGCATCAACAACAAGTTCTCCAACTTTTACAAGATAACGCTACTTTGGTGCAAAATCGAATGAAACAATAGGTAGATCAACATCGTAGTGAAATTTTTTTTGATGTAGGTGATTGGGTATTTTTACTGCTACATCTCAAGCAAGCTATTTATGAGAAGGAAACGTTGGCAATACTATATGCACTTAAGAAATGGCGACCTTACCGAATGGGAAGACACTTCAAGGTAAAAATGGATCATGATAGTCTTAAATACTTTTTAGAACAACTATTATCTTTAGAAGAACAAAAAAAATGGGTCACAAATATGCTGGGTTATGACTTTGACATCATCTATAGAAAAGGGAAGCAAAATTTTGTTGCAGATGCACTCTCAAGAAAGGATGAGGATGTGGAAGCATTGTTTTGTGCTATTTCTATTATCCAACCAGATTGGATAAACAAAGCAAGGGATGAATGGAAGAAGGACGAAGAAGTATGGCCACTTATTCAAAAGTTGCAAAAGATCCCAATTCAAAGAATATTGCCAGAAATTGAAGAGGAAGGAAAAATCATATTGGAACTTGGAGCAGTCACAGAAACAAGAACCCGGGAGCTATGAAAACAATCAATTTCAAAGTATTTCACAAAGTGGAAGAACTTACCTGTTGAAGATTCCACATGGGAGGACAAGAATTTGATACAGAAGCATCAAGAACTACTCAAGCGTTGAGGACAACACTTTTTGAAGGAAAGGGGCATGTTAGACCCCTATACTACTAGTGTAACCCCTTATTGTTATTAGTACGACCCCCTTATTATATTGATGTACCCATGTAGTGCCCATATAGTTAATATTGTGCCCCATAGAGGCCCACTATTGTTATTATTGTGCCCTTACATTATTATTGTTATGTCGGCTCTGATGATATTATGACCCCTTAGACTCCTATATATAGAAAGGAGGTCTTTTCATTTGTATCATCCAAGAATTGTTCATTTCTGTAATGTAAATGAGGTTGCCCCCTCGAAGAGGCTGAATTATAAAGCGTTCAACTATATTTTCTATCTTTTTGTGAGCTGGTTTCATAACAGAGAAAGTTCCAAAGGTACGTTAGGATTATCAAACAGACTATATGGGTGTTGAGGATATATCACCAAAGGATCATAAAGCGGATTCGGGGGAAACATAAGAACAGTTGAGGAACCTTAGGGCTTTCTGGGTCAGATTCCTGAGACGATGACAATGACTCTCGAGGTGGAGGACGAGAAGTAAAGGGTTGAATACTCGAGACAATTCCAAGTTCAAAATCTTGATTTTCAAGTGACTTTAGAATCTCAGGGTGGAGTCCTTGTGATGACCCTTCAGTGTCAGATTGTGAAGGGGATATGTAAGGTGGGCGGTTATGCCACGATGACCTTTTCTAAAAATCAAAAGGAGAGGAGGTGATTTATTTGAGTTTTAATTAAAATTTACCATTAATAAGGCATAACGAGGCTAAGGAGAACTGCATGGGAAATACATGTTATCGAGCGCAATAAATTTTAGAACTTAAAAACAAATAATAATAAAAAAGGGCAATCTAGGAAAGAGGGTTTACTAAATATCCGTGAACTGCTATATACACCTTAGCCGAAACCAAGGACTTGTCGTACGATGACCAATCTCCCCGAATGTTGTGTTCGGTGTATCACGTTTACAAGGCAGCTGACTCAGTTACATGTGGCTAAAATATAGCAACCTAGTGGGGTCTCCCTATATCTAGGCGACAATATAGGGAGCATAAGTATGTGTTAGTATTGTCTAATGCATAATCGTTCAATGAGAGAGTTCCCATATACTTGCCATACGTGGAGCACCCCCGATATACCCGAGAGTATTGGAGAACGATCCTATATACTTTTGTATGTGGAACAAGATT